>JARHVA010002732.1:610000-2037500 GCA_037957365.1 Torreya grandis
ATAGTAGCATATCCACGCTTTATTAATTATAGGCATAACTTATTTTTTTTAATAGAATTATATACCTTGTGCAGGTAAAATATAAACAGAAGAAAACAATGAATTAAAAAAACCATTTAAATAGCCTATTTTTGAAATAAAATTATATACTTTTCCTAGGATAAATATAAACCAAATAAGGACCTAATGATTATGATTAAAACTTGAAACTGAGGAGATGGCTGCACGCGATGGTGAGGAGCTGGGCGGCCAGATTGGTGCCCCTAGGGCGGAGCAGTCGTTGCCTGGGGGCAATGTGCAGGAGGTTGAGAGGGTTTTTTTGAGTGAGGGCTCTAAGCTCAGGAAGATCAATGGCTGCTTACCTCAGAGTCAAGAGAGACCGGTCTTGGTGATCTCCCCAGACTCTGTGAAGGATGAAGCTGAATACCTGACTGCTCATGCCCTAATATGTAAATTTTTGGGCATTCGTATCTCAGTAGCAGCCTTGGAAACCTGGATTCGGTGGACTTGGCAGATTGAAGGAGACTTTGACATCATGTTGGCTGGAAACAGTTACTTCATGGTGAATTTTTCCTCTATATCAGACTGAAATAGGATTTTTGAAGGAGGCCCCTACTTCTATGATCAGATTGGTCTGTTCCTAAAACCTTGGCATGTAGGGTTTAACTCGACTGAAGACCTTCCAACCTGCATCCCTGTTTGGGTTCGTTTGCCGAGATTGCCTTTGGAATTTTGGCATGAGGATATCCTCTACCAAATAGCGACTATGCCTGGGACACCGATGACAATTACACATCAAACACTAGACAAAAAGGTAATCTCTTATGCTCAGATATGTGCTGATATTAATCTGAATAACCCACTTCCAGACTCTCTAGAAATTTGTATGGGAAATTATTCATGGATTAAGCAATTGGATTACGAAGCTATTCCTTTTCGGTGCCGCATTTGTCACGTGTATGGCCATCTACACCGACAGTGTCCTTAGGCTGTCAAAGATAATGCTGGTTAAGGTGAATCGCTTGGAGCACAGGTGGACAATGGTAATAGAGGAACCAGCCAGCCGAGCCATAAGGGGAAGGCCCTAGGTCATCTAGATAGCGCCAGTAAGGGTAAAAACCCCCTTTACCCCATAGTTTCGAAATAGGTCACAGCAGGCCCCAGGGGCCTTGACAAGAATGGCTTCACTACAGTCAGGCGCTGTTCGAAAAACCATGGTCAGAAGAGGCCAAATATGGATAGGCAGATTGAGGTTGGTTTCAATCGGTTTGATGTTCTAGACAATATGAATATAGAGGATGGCATCCCTGAATTATTGCAGGGGGAGGAGGTAGAGACCATGGATCATCTCCCTCCAGGTGAAGACTCAATGGGATTGGACCCTCGACCAACCCAAGAGCTGACCCGTGGTCTGCAAGATGCTCCCCTAACAAATGCGATAGAGCTAGGCGACAAGGAGGTTAGCTGGGCTGATATGGTGAAGGAGGTGGATGCATCTAGGAGAGATAAAGGTTCTTCCTCTAGACTTGGCCTCATGTAATGGCCCTTTAAGAAAGCTTCAGTGTCCACTCCTTCAAGGGCTGGGCATAAAAAGGACCAGGAAAAACTCAAACTCACAGGGGATCTTCTAGTAGAGGCGGGGCATGTTAGACCCCTAGAGGAGCACTTTGCGCACTCTACCCAATGATCATCCTCTCATGGAACGTAAGGGGGTTGAACAGCTCCCCCTGTCAAAGAGCTATTCATAAACTAGTTAGTGAACATTCTCCTGACATCCTTTGTATCCATGAGACTAAATTTTTTGTGGAATCTTGGTTTTTTTATATGGAAAAATTTTGGTATTTCAAGAACAACCAATGTGTGGGAGCATTTGGCTCCTCTGGTGGGTTGGCCATGTGTTGGAATTTGGAGCGCATAACACCCTTGAGTTGGCTGTCCAACAACTCAGCCCTTACAATGATTGCTACCTCTAAGGAATCAGGGGAATTCATTCTTGTTACTAATGTTTACGCCCCTGTGGACCTTCCTGAACAGCTAAAGTTATGGAACCATATTCGCTATCTGAGGAGCTGCCACCCTTATCTTCCTTGGATCTTGACTAGGGATTTTAATGTTGTCCTCAGCTTGGAGGAAAAGAGGGGAGGATTGGCTCGGTTGGGGCCCTCTTCTGAGACCCTCTGGCAAAATATCAAATTCTTGCACTTCTTGGATGTCAAACCTCTCAATGGTAAGTTCACCTGGAGTAACAAGAGGAGTGGTGAAGCTGGTATTTTTGAGTGCCTTGATAGATTCCTTGTGTCTTGCTTCTGGCAATCCAATTCCAATTCCCTAGCTTCAAAAATTCTTGACTGGCGTGGCTCAGATCACTGGCTGATTAAGCTATCTACTAGCTACATCCCTGGACCAAGGAAGGCCCCCTTTAAATTTTAGCTCATGTGTCTTCGCAAGCCCTCCCTACATGATCTTATGGTGCAGTGGTGGAGACAGGGGGGACCCAACTTTGGCACTGCTATGTTCTCCTTTGCTAAAAAACTCTAGTATGTTAAGGGGAGGCTGAAGTATTGGAATGCAAATAGCTTTGGGAATCTCCATACTATGAGGAAGAAGGCTCAAGACCATTTGGATGAGATCACTAGGCAAATTAGAGACCGCGGCCTCTCTGGGGATCTTCATTGGGCAGAGTCTCAAGCGGCAAAGGAGTTAGCTGAATGGGAACTTTGGGAGGAGATCTTCTGGAAGCAGAAGGCTCGCATTGATTGGCTCTAGGAAGGAGATAGGAACACTGCCTTTTTCCACATGTCTGTGTAGGCCAGGTGCAACATAAACTATATGTCCCACCTGATGTGCCCAGATGGGACACGGTTGAATACTTCCCAAGATATATCTAGGGCAGCAGTCTGATATTTTTCTAACCTCTTCTCAGAAGGGCTGCCCCCATCTGAGATGGCAAAAAATTTAGTGTTGTCCTGCATCCCATCTGTGGTGACCTCAGGGCTGAATGAGTACCTTTTGAGGCCTATTGAAAGGGCTGAAGTGGAGGGATTTGTGTTTATCATGAAAATATGTAAAGCTCCTGGGCTAGATGGCTTCCCAGTTGAATTTTTTCAAGACTTTTGGGATATTATCAAACAGGATCTCCTTGATGTGGTTCAAGAATCTTTTTCTAACAAAGAAATGCTTAGAGCCCTGAATGCCACCTTCCTGGTCCTAATTCCAAAGAAAGAGTAGGCAGATCAGATGGAACATTTTAGGCCTATTGTACTTTGCAATGTGGTTTACAAAATTATTACCAAGCTTATAGCGGAGAGGCTCAAAAGATGCCTTCCTTTGATTATTTCAGAGGAACAAGGCGGATTTGTTGCTGGCAAGTAGATTCTGGATGAGGTGGTCATTGCCTTGGAAGCTATTCACTCGATGATCACCTCTCAGGAGTGAGCCATGTTCATCAAGCTAGACTTAGCTAAGGCTTACGACAGGGCTAGCTAGAGATTCTTGCAAAAAGTCCTTGTGGCTTTTGGTTTCAACCTGACATGGATTCAATGGGTGCTAAGCTGTGTTACTACACCCTCCTTCTCAGTTTTGATCAATGGCCAACCCACCAAGCTTTTTGGTGCTTCAAGAGGTCTATGCCAAGGAGATCCACTAGCTCCTTATTTATTCATCATTTTGGCAGAGGGATTGGGACGGCTTATCAGACTCCAGGTCTCTCAGAACACGGTGCAAGGGTGGCAGTGGGGAAATGGCCTTATCACGTCCCACCTCCAGTTTGTGGATGACACTATCCTGGCTGGGAGAGCACGTATTCAAGAGGCGCATGATTTTTGGAGTACTCTTGACTTGTACCTATATGCAAGTGGGCAAAAAATTAATGACCACAAATCCTCTATTTTTTTCTTTAACACTCTGGGACCTATTCAGCGAAGGATTGCGGCCATCCTGAGATTCCAAATTCAAGCTCTCTCAGTTACTTATTTGGGGATTCCCATTGTGATTGGTAGGCAACCATGCCTTTTTTGGCAAAATGTGTTGGATAGACTCAGGGACAAAGTTAGCCACTAGACGCACAGATGGCTTTCTACTGCTAGGAGAGTCACTCTTCTACAATCAGTGATCCAGGCTCTGCCTGTTTACTGCTGCCTGGTGCAGGCTGCTCTAATTTACCTTCTCAAGGAATTTGATGCTCTGTCCTACCAATTCCTATGGAGAAAAAATTTGTGTAACACCAAATGAAGTCTGGTTAAATGGGACACTGTTTGCCGACCAAAGAAGGACAGAGGTCTTGGCCTGCGGTCGGCCATCCTGGCTAGCCATGCCCTTGCTGCCAAATTGTACTAGAGATGGTGCTCCAATTAGTCACAATTTTGGGCTTGCATTCTGGCATTCAAGTATTTTTCAGGGGTGGAACCCTCTGATATTGCTCATTTACCTCTTGAGCGTGGTGGTTTTATGATTTGGCATACCCTCAAAATTGGTGCTCAACTGGTTAAAAAGAGTCTCTTTTGGATTTGCAATACCGGAGCGGATGCTCTCTTCTGGGAAGACTCATGGTATGGGTTCCCCCCACTTTTGGCCTCCCACCTGAACTTACAGCCTTTGAGTGATGTCTTTCAAGCGGCTGGCTGGAATAATGTTCTTCATTATAAGGAGGAGTATAATATGGGCATGGCTACTGGCTTTAGATGGAAAAACTCATCGGACTGGCCACTGGGGGGATCCAGGGAGAGTCGGGTGGAGCTTTCTCAAATTTTAGCCTCTAGAAATTATAGCTCCCTCCAAGGCCAGGATGTGCTTGCCTGGGGCGTTGAATCTTCTGGGCGCTATTCGGTCTCTGCAGGATATCATGCTTTGTCTAAGCAAATGTTTGGGGAAACTAACTTCCTATGGGAGAAGAAAATATGGAATTCCTTTACCTGGCCTAAATGTAATTTCTTCTTGTGGACTCTTGCTTATAACAGATGCCTCACATGGGACAATCTATGCAGGCATGGTTTTCAAGGACCTTCCAAGTGTGTGCTTTGCTGCAGGGAGGAGGAAATAGGGGCGCATCTCTTTTTCCACTGTACTTTTGTCAAGCAAATATGGTACAGGTGGTGGAATGTGTGGGGCAGAACCTGTTGGCATGCCTCATCATTAGCTAAATTCTGGAACAGGTTGTGCCTCCCTCCGTTTAAAGCACCAATTCTCCAGGCTGCTTGGCTGGCTGGTCCAGCATTCATTCTGTGGCACACTTGGATTGAAAGAAATAGATGAATTTTCCGTGGTGAGCAACTAAACACAAATTTTCTCTGAGAGCGAATTCACAACTCTCCACAAGAGACTCTTGCTGTGAAAGGCCTCAGAACAGAGGATTTGGGAAGCGAAGACCAAGTTATTTACTCTAACATTGCAGGGGCACAGTTGGTTGGCCAGGCCATCGCTCCTCCCACGTGACCTAGGAGTAGAGATAGGCCGTTGCATAATCTAGTCTGTAGATTGGGTCGCTGGACCCCCCCTGCGCCTAGAACTTTGAAAATAAATACTGATGGCTCCTCGAGAGGAAACCCAGGGGAGGTAGGCATCGGTGGCATGGGGCGAGATAGCACTAGAAATCCTCAATTTATTTCCTCAGTCTACAAGGGCTAGTTTTCCAATAATTACATGGAAGCGCTGGCCATCTTACAGGTGATTCAACTTTGCTATCAACATGGTTGGCAAAATATCATCTACGAGTCGGACTCCCACGTTGTGATCAATTTGTTAATTAACCGTAATTTTGATAGTGTTGACTGGCAGCTGGCGGTGGTAGTGCAACAAGTTCTTCAGCTAACTAATGTGTTGGAGTCAGTTTGCTTCAAACACATTCCCCGAGAATGGAATGAAGTTGCCGATTGCCTGGCAAAATGGGCCTCTGAGCAGGGACCCCAATGGAAAATTCTTGATCATAGATTGCTGCCATTAAGCTTCTCCCAGAAGCTGAGTCTTCTGGTTGAGAAGGATAAAGCTCTGTAATGTTCTTGCTTTCTTCTATTTTGGAATAAATTTTTACCCCGTTTAGTTAAAAAAAATATAAACCAAATAATATAAATAATTAAAAAAATACTAAAAAAATTATAATGTATTATCTCCAAACTAAACAAAACTTGATAAATTACAATGTCACTTGTAACAACTATAAATACACCATAAATTCCATGTCATATACCTTTCACGAACTCACAAACCCAAACTTGAAAAACCTGGATAAATATATAAGGAATCCACTGAACACTAAATATCTACTTACAAATGTAACACAAAAGTTTGTCAATCAAAAGCTTACACTTTGACAGATTGCAAAGCCACTTGTCACACATATGGACAAAATACAAGGAAAACTAAGTGCAATGAAAACAAACATATATTCATGTATTGTTATAAAAAAGTAAAACATACATGGAAAATAAATGGATTAAGATTTTTTTTAATCTTCATGTCATCGTAGAAATAAAAAAAAGAAATCAGTAAGGGAATACACACACATGCACACTAACCAAAATAAAAATTGTATATTCATAAATTTAATATGTAATAATAAACTTCCTCTCAGGAATTGATATCCCATATATAAACTCAAACTATTGTAATCACCATCAATTCCTGAGAGGAAGTTTATTATTTCTATCCCATATATAAACTCATACTATTGTAATCACCATCAAAATAAAAAAATGGAATGAAAACTAATTCAAACAAAAAAATTACATCTTGTAATGCAATAAAAGAGCAAAGTAGATATAGAAAATAAAATTACCTACCCAATAAGATGCTTTTAACGTGCACAAACCAACCGAATCTACTTTCTTGAAATGTAATTTTTTTTTGCCAATAGAGGCATTCAAATTAGTATCAAACTATATCTGAAAACATAAAATAATAGTGCAAAAAAACACAAAATTAATGAAAATGGGTTACAATAAGGAACCCACATCCATACATCATAGAAATAGAAGAAAATAGACAAGGAAAATAAGTTTACCAATATAACAAGTTGGTTTTCACATGTGAAAACCAATTCAAACCCCTCTTTTGGACTCCAATTTTTAACCAACAGATACATCCAAACCAATATTAAACCTCCTCTTAGAATTAAAAGAACAAAACAACATAAAAAATACTTTTCATAAACACAAACCAAAATAGAGAACTAAAAATTCTAAATATGTCATGCTACATTGTCACTTTCCAATTTTATTAAAGATGCATTAAAGTTAAATATTTGAGAATAATTATTACATCAACATCAAATCGAGAGAAGAGATATGGTTTAATGGATCTAGGAATACAAAATAGTTTTTCACAAAAGCTAGAATCAGGTGAGAAGGGATTTTGGAGAGTTATCATAGAATGTTTAGGCCAATGGGGATTCTTCCCCTCTGAAGAACATATTTCAGGCAGATAGTGATAGGAGAAACATCATCAGTATCTGAGATGAATATCAATGCCTTGATGAAGGCAGTAGACAAAAAAAAGATAGAAGGTAGAATAGAAGGACCATGGAGGACATGCATGTAAGTAGTAAAAGGAAATTCAATTGCTTTGTTGGATTTGATAGAAATCAATAAAAATATAGTCAGACTCTATGGTAGGAGCTTGATCTATAAATTGGGCACAACTAACACTGGAGGAGATGGATGCATGGACTAAGAGGAACTAGAGGATGATAGAGAATATGAATTGAGGACATGCACCAAATGATACTTTATTAAAATCTTTGCAAATGAATCAGATCCAAATAGGGCCTTTGAAGGAGGACCATAGTTCTTCAAAAATGTAGGCCTATTTCTAAAGCATTGGCACATAGCTTTCAAACCAATAGAGGAGTTACCAATAATGGTACCAGTTTGGATCTAATTATATGCCCTCCCATTGAAATTTTGGTCAAGGTATGTTTTTAAAATTATTGCTTATACAATTGGTAGGCCAGTAGATGTTACTAAGCCATATCATGGAAAGAGTTTATCTAGATATGTTAGGATATATGTCAAACTAGATCTAACCAGAACATTGCCTAATAATGTCATGTTGATATCAGGAGATGTGGAATGGATCCAAAATCTAGATTATGAGAGTATTCCCTTGAGGTGTAGAGGGTATCATGAATATGGACACTTAATTAAGGAATGCCCTACACTCCACAAAGGTAATATACTAGAGAAAGTATCAGAAGCTATGAAAAAGGACTCATAGTGTTTTGTAAAACCATAGAAAAAACATATGGTTAAAAATAGGAGTAACATTGTTAAAAAATATGTTCCAAAATAGAGTAAGGCATCCAAGAAGGAGGAAGGAATAGTAATGGAAGGATTAGAAATGATATCAGAAATATAGGGAAAGGAAAATTAGACAAAACAAGAGGGAGAGGATATAACAACAGAGTATGATTTCAAAGAGGATATTGAAAACCTACTAAAAGAAGGGAATGCAGGCAAGGAAGAGAAGCAAATAAAGAATGAGAAAAATGGAATGCAACAAAAATGAAAAGGCCAAGGGGAAGGACAACAGGGCCAAGAAAATTAGATAAGTACCAAAGAGGAGGAAGAGACAAAAATAGAAAGTGAAAGTGAAGAGGATACAACATGAATCAAACAAACCCCTAACCTTAACCCTAAAGTAAACTTTGGAAAGAGAAGAAGAGGGAGACCCAATAAGAAAAAAAAGAGATAGGAGGAGGCGGTGGAGGCCATAGGGGTAGGTACACAAAAATTGATAGATAGATTCTTGGTCAGAACCAAGTAAAGTGACCTTCCATAATGTAGATCATATTTTGGAACATAAGGGGACTCAATTTCCCCTCCAAAAGAAGGTAATTAAGACAAATAATCAATCAATGCAATCCAAATATTATGATGATTCAAGAAACAAAATTAGACAATCTTGAGAAGCAAAAAAAAGTTTATCTGATAAGTGTAGAATGGAAATAGTAAAAAATAATGTTGTAGGATTGGCAGGTAGAATGGCCATTCTATGGGAGGCTTTCAACTAAAATTGAGGTATTATAGAATCAAAAGTAGTTCATAGTCTGTGAAGTGGAAGGTCAAAGGACAGGGTTAAAATTTTGACTATTTAACATATATGGAGCACAAAATAAAGAGGAGAAGGAACAAGCCAAGATAAGGCTAGAAGAGCTCATTACCACTAGACATGAGGAGTTATGGATAATAGGTGGAGATTTTAATACACATCTAGATTCATCATAGAATTAGGGGGGTATCACGAGGGACAAAGATCATAGTAGCTTCCAAAATTTCTTAGATAGAGCAGATCTATGGGACATAAAAATGAAGTAAGGATGGTTTACTTGGAGCAATAAGAGAAGAAGTAGGAAATTAATCTTGGAAAGGTTAGATTGATTCCTAACTAAAATAAATTGGTTGGATCATAAGCTTATTTTGAAAGTAGAGGTGATAAAATTTGTAGGCTCAAATTATTGGCCAATAGTATTACAAATTATTTCAAAAAAGTGACCTAGTAGATCTCTGTTCATATTTGAAAAAATGTGGATGGAGCACCTTGACTTTGACAATTTTGTTACTTAGCATTGGACTACCCAAAGTCAAAGGAAATGGACAAAAAAGTTTGTTTTCTCACAAAAACTCAAAGAACTAAAGGAAGGGCTGAAAAGATGGAATTAAAACACATTTAAGAACATCTTTCAATATAAATAAGAACTTAAAAAAAAGTAGTGTGATTCAAGGTCTAAGAATGGAAGGGCATGAGTCGATGGAACTATTAAAAGAAGAGGAGGAAATAGCCAAAAAATTAGAGGTTTATGTAAACGAGGAAATATACTAGAAGCAAAAGTATAGGATCATATGGCTAAAATAAGGGGACAAAAATACAATGTGTTTTCATCTATAATGTAGGAATAGAAGATAAAATCATTACATTAAAAATATATAGTCTCTAAAAGGAAACAACATTGAGGAAGAAGAAAAGATCAAGGAATCCTTGGTCAGATACTGAAAGGAAGTGCTAAGTAAGGAGGAAGGGTAAAATGAGGAAGAAAATTAAGATTTTGTGAGACATATACCCAATAGGATAACCTAATCAAACAACGGAAGCCTAATGGAGGACATCTCATTGGAAGAGGTGAAAAGGGTATTTTTTGAAATGGTAGAGGACCACTCACCCAGACTAGATGGATTTTGAGCTATGTTATTTTAGCATTTATGTGATCTAATAGGTGAAGAGGTTATGGAATTGGTCTAAGAATCAAAGGCATCCAAAATAATGTTGAAGGCCCTTAACTCCACATTCTTAGTGTTATTACCCAAAAAATCAAAAAGTAGATCACTAGATGATTTGAAACCAATCTCCCTATGTAACACCATTTACAAGATAATTTTGAAGGTTATAGCAAATAGATTATAGAACCTCCTCCCAAAACTTATATCATAAGAACAAGGGGGGTTTGTAAAATGAAATTAAATTTTTGATGAAATTGTGATAACACATGAGATTATCCATTCACTACATGTACACAAAAGGCAAGGTATGTTTATAAAAATAGATGTTGCTAAGGATTATGATAAAGTAGACTAAAATTTTTTGGATAAGATACTTCAAAAGTTTAGATTCAGGGAAGATTAAATAAGATGGATATAGAGTTGTTATGCGATAGCCAATTTCTCAGTAATGATATATGGTTCACTAGAATGTTTTTTATCATCATCTAGAGGCCTTAGGTAAGGAGATCCATTATCTCCATATATATTTATCATAATGGCTAAATCATTGGGAATGAGGATAAGAGAACTCAAAGAGAAAGGTAAAATAAAAGGGATACAAGTAGTAATAGGAGAAATGGCACACACTCACCTATAGTTTATGGATGACACAACGCTTTCTACCTTTCCTAGACTTCAAGAAATCAGAGCCATAAAGGACCTATTGGGAAGTTTTGAAAGGGCCTTAGAACAATCAATTAATAAAATCAAATCAAAAAAATTCTTCATAAATGTCTCACAAAATCTACAAAATCTATTGTCAATAATCATGGGCTTTGCGGCAGTTATGATGCCAGACAACTATTTGGGTTTCCCACTAATCAAAGGGAAAGGGGATAACAATATATGGCAGATTGTCTTAGAAAAGATGAAGAAAAACCTAAGCAATTAGAAAGGTAAGTACTTAATTTATGTAGGTGGGATGACCCTTAGTAGGTCTGTATCATAAACCACCACCAATTATTAGTTTTCTCTATTAAATGTACCCAAACAAATTTTAATAGAAATGAATAGGGTCCTTAGAATCTTTTTGTGGTAAAGAATAGGATAAAATGCCAAGATACCTCTATTGACCTAGAAAAAGATATGTAATCCATTATCCCAAGGGGGTAGGAATAAGATATCTCCATAAGACAAATGTGGCACTATTGGCAAAGCTTATGGGAGCATAGGAACAAGATGGAATGAAAAATGGAGTGGGTTACTCAGAAAAAATATCTAAATGAAGGTAACCCGAGCAAAATGTTTATGGCTCAGAACTTTTCGAGTGGTTCCCCTATATGTAATAGCATGAAGGAGGCCAGATAAATCATCTTGAAATACTTATTTCAACAAGTCAATAATGGTAGAGAGATTGAGTTTTGGGAGGATAGCTGGGTGATAGAAAGACCACTGAAAATGGATCCCAGATTTGTAGAGATTAAAGAAGAAAGTACTAGTTAGTGGGGAAGAAAAGTGAAAGAATATTGGGAAGATAAAATAGTTATAGGGTTCAAAATAGTGAAGTGGATAGTGGTGAAGAAAAGTAAAAAAATATTGGGAAGAGAAAATAGTTGTAGGGTTCAAAATAGTGAAGTAGAAATGCTTTCAGAATAGAAATGGAACTCAAAATGAAGTGAAAAAGGTAATTAATAAAATGCTGAGAGGATTTAGGATTCCATGGAACCCAGAGCCAAATAAGATTAAATGGAATAGGAAAGGAACAATTGAATAATTTGTCAAAGAAGGTTATGCATCCTAGGAGGAGGATATACAAATAAATTCAATGACCTTAGTTTAGAAAGGCATATGGACATTAAAATCATGGATTAAAATGAAAACTTTGTTATGGCTGACAACGCATGGGAAGATCTTGATAGGGGAGAATATAAATAAGAGAGGGATCCAAGGTCTAACAAGGTGTGTCATGTGTTTGAATAGCGAGGATAAATTGGATCACCTTCTACTACATTGCAAGTTTGCATCTAATTTATGGAATATGTTTCTAGACAAGTTCAATCTGAGCTAGAGTATATGTGATAAAGTACATAATAAATTAAAGACTTGGCATTGGAATAAGAGGTTGAATATTCTAAAGGATTTTTTCAACATGGACCCTAGATTCATAACATGGAAAATATGGTTGAAAAGGAATAGATGTGTTAGACCCTAAATTTTGGCTAATTGTTTTGATATTTTGGCGCAAAACTAGCATGGCACAGGAGCATATCATGAAAATTATATGGCATAAAAATTGAATGGTGAAGAATCACCATGTCACGAATCTTACAAGGCATGAAAGGATAAGGGCATGGAATTACCAGTACGAGAGGACCCATTTAAAGAAGAGAATTACCCATGAAGAACCCAAGAACATATGACTTGGAACATTAATGAAGGAATTGGGGAATGCATAAGAAGCAGGAGATGGTTAAGGAGCATTTATCAAGGGTCACCTAGACCTTATCCATCAGAGTTTTGCACTGGCCTGTAAGGAGATAGATACAAGGTAGCAGGGATATAGCATAGAATGAGTATATAGGGGGTAGAAAGGCTTAGGTCTTTGGGAGACATTAGTTTATAGAATACCATGACCCTCATTTTATAGAGAGTTTATTTCCCATGTCTATCTTGTCATTAATGTTTAAAATACTTGGTCAAGGATAAACAAGTATAAATACCCCTTTTATAATGCATTGTGGTGACAAATTTTGGATAACATTTACTAAAGCATAATATATGAATTACGAATATTATAATCACTTGGATGTTTATGTTCTAGTTAAGTTAGTGGTTTTATATCTTTTGTAGGTTCAATTTGAGAACTTTTTATTGGTTATTAATATGAAATCTATGCTAAATTTTACTTTTTCTAAGTAACAAATATGAACTATAGATGGCATTAATCTACGTAGTTATAGTGGTTGAGCTTAGTAATACAGGGATCAAAGTAGTTTATCTTTTCCTCTATGTAACTTCTAATTGAATATATGTTTAACTCAAAGAATATAACTAGCTAATGTTACTACGTAACATAACCCATAGGAACTGATCTCTAACTGCACGCTTTGGGTGAGCGTGCAATACCATAGTCTTATGTGAAGGGCTAGTGTGCTAGTTCATTAGAGACTTTAGCACTAGAAACATTATTAAGATTAAAATCCCAACATTTTGGTTTCATTATCGGGACCCATAGTGTTTGATGCATAGTAATGGAAGATGTTTGAGCGTATCACCCTTGAGAGTATTGAGCAATGGATTATTGGAGTTGAGGATATTTTTTTGGTTCCTTACCTTGAACCTGGAGTTTCTGCATGTCAATGGGTAGAATATAATCTCTACAATGCTTTATATTAAACTTTCTTTGTTGAAATCTTGGTTCATTTGCACACTTGGATATCTAGGTATGCTTAAAGACGATCACGAAACCTTGGAAGAAGATAGTTTTGGATGTTAGAATGACAAAGAGTTTTAGCATGACTTAAAATACCATGGATGTGAGTTGTTAACATTTTGTGGTGAGGAGTATTGAACAACTAAATTTTAAAGTATGTTGTAACTACCTATTCTTGTCATGAAGAAGCCAAGTTCTAGTTCCTCAGATAACTACATGGCCATTATATTAAATAATTCTCATTAGAAATCAAGAAGTTATTTATTGACTATGGACTTGAGACTATGCCAATGGAGAGATAAATCCATATTTACATGAGACACACATTTGGGAGGGGAGTAGAGAAAAGTTGGTAAGATATTGTAGGTTTGAAATGGTAACCAGTCAACAGGCATTATGGAAGCAGAAATATGATGAAGTTCGATAAAGGATCATAGGAGTAAGCAATGAAAGAAGGGGTCAAGAGAACATAGGAAGTGTTGTTAAGATCCAAAAGGAAGTGGAAACACACAAGGAGAACCCCTTTACTTTCGAATCATGCCCCATGATGCTTTTATCATATGAAGGAGAAACTAGTCGGATAACAAAAACTAAAGAACCAAGTTTGAACTAACCAAGCTCCCCAACCATAGTGCACGCTCATGATTTTGAATTAGATGAATTATGTATACATAATTGGGATATAGATAGTGTGGAATTAGAAACTGATCCTTTAAGGTATATTATAACTGAGCCAATTGTAACTCATATATACTTAACACTTTATTTACCTCTTCAAGGGAATTTCATGGCATAATTTGGGATGCTTGGAGGACTTGGATTTTAGAGTGGATAGATTATGTGCCCAAATAAATTTAATCAACCAACTACCATGCCCCTTGATTTTCAATTAGACATAGGCATTATTATTGGAAGTCCTAGAGGTAGATTGGGAGGCAGCATGGGAGGAAGTAGTGGACTCCCTCCTTAAGGGACAAGATCTGGAGGTTATCAACAACCACCAACATAAGCACCTCAACTTCCAATGGTGTATTATGAAATGATGCTCAACCTACCTAAATATCAAGGTGTGTAGAATGTTTAATAACATGTCTATAAGTGTGAACTTACTTGGAGGGCGTGAGGCATCACCTCTTCTGAGTGAAAGGCCACCCAATTCATGACTAAACTTTTGAAATGAGCATACAAATGGTATCAAAAGTTTGACCCTCAACAAATAATGGATAATTACAATAAACTTAAAATGGCATTCCTTTAATAATTTGACATTCTTAAATTTGAATAACAAAGTATAGTTGTGATAAAGGATATAAAGAAGGAACTTACTGAAAGTGTATGGGAATATGATGCAAGGTTCAAAACACTGTTGTCAAAGATGTCATTTTAAATAAATGTTGCTTAGCATGCATAGTGGTTTTTGGAAGGTTTTTTACTTCCCTTTCGATGAACACTATCCCAAAAGACCTTCACTAGCCCGCATGAAGCTTTGGAAGCTAGCCTCCACACTGAATCCATTGGTAATATTGACACTAGGATAAGTCCTTTCATGGAATCCCAAATAGCTTCAATGGAATCACAACTTGAAAAACTAACTACAAATAATGCACATGATACTCATAGTGGTCTTTGGTGCACTAATTATGAGTCTAAAGGACATACCCAAAGCAACTGCCTACATAAGAACATTTGCTTTGTACTGAAGCATTCATGTGAAATATGCCATAAGGACCATGATATATGCTCTTATCTTCTCTTGTAGTGATATACACATTTGAAGGTTTTTGAATACTATAAAATATGCAATGCCTATACTGATGACACTAATGATTGTTGGCTAATTAGTGATATCCATAAAATACATGCATACGATATGTACCAAACCTCTGTGGCTAACAATCAAGATAATGGTGGCATCGTGGTTGAGGTAGAGAATGAGGATGAGGATGTGGTTACTTTCCCCCAAGAACATGTTACAAGTGTGGATCTTTGGACAACTATCAAAGAGATTGTCTAGTTTACCCTACATGTGATTTTTGTAAAAAGGACCATCAGTTGGAATAATGTCCTAACTTGTATACAGCCATCACCAAGGAGAGAAATGAAAAGGGTGTCAATATGATTTGAATTGAGAAACCACATTGGTATGAATGTTCAGTCACCCCAATATCTCAATAAGTGAATATCATTATGCGTAGTGGAAGATAAACTCAGTCTACCTCTACTCCCATTGAGAAGGTACAATGTGAAGAGCCTCGAGTGAGGAAGTATCTTGATGCCTAGTAATATAAGGATGTGCTCTAGGACACTATGATGTTAGTATGAGAACTACAAGAAGAAAATAAATTTCTCAAGGACCAAGAAGCAATGCAATGTGTTGATATGCAAAAGATATCAGAGCCTCAAAACATGGCATGAGATGTCTCCTAAGAGCTATGCAAGTGTATGCTAAATGAGGACATTGTCCCACAACTAAGCATTTGGATTAAGAATCAAGTACAAGCACCAATAGATGATCAACCTCAAGTGACTTGGTATATTAAGGATTTTCATTTGAATCATGATCAGTGGAAAGATACCCCTATTCCTCCTACTCCTCCAGAAGATAAAGAGATACTAGTGAATGTTGTCATCGATGGTTGGGTAATTTGGGATATCCTAGTTGATAGTGGAGCTAAAGTTAACATACTCTCCAAGGATGCATGACATAAAATGGATAGTTTGGAACTACAACCTTCAGTGCACATGTTGTTTATGGCTAATAAAACTCATGCTCTACTAATTAGTGTCCTCGAGTTAGCTGAGGTAGATGACTTTCCAACTCTATTTGGATGACCTTGGTGTTATGAAAACAATGTAGATCTAAGTTTTAAAAAGTGTTACATCACTTTTGATAATGTTGACTAGCGTGTTATTATTCCCCTAGACCAAACACATGGGCCCCCATACATGGAACCTATTAATATGAAAGAAGACATAAACCAAATCTATAATGTCACTACCATATATAATGAGAAACATGATCCTACTCCTAATGGAATCCTCTGATGGATGGACACTCAGTCCCTTTATAATACTATAAGCAATGTCTATAATTGTTGGGTGTATGATGACTATGACCTCATTGGAAGAGTGTGTAGTGCCATTGGTAGTCAGGAGAATGCTCCATGCCAGTATCATACGTACTAAAGGTTTTTTCACCTTATTACCGATCAAGTCATGAGAGGACCAATAATAGATGCACCTTTAGAAAGACTCAATGTATCCCCTTGATTTCATGGCCAAATGGAGGTGTGTGACTTTGTCTAATGCCTTGAAGAATTTTATCACACTGACAATGATCATATTCGATCTTTGGTTCACCTCTTTGATGGTACCATTGTAAGATGGTGGTGAACCCATCATGAGTGACTTATTAGTGGATCAAGTATGATCTACCTTGCATCACCAGTTCCATCATGATAACAAATTCAGGGGAATAATCAGGTATAGCAGAGTATAATCTCTTGAACCCCATATAGAGGCCTACGAGTCAATGTGGAGAGATGAAGAGTCTTACTTACCAAAGTACTCATGGGTGCATTCATTCTATATAACTTTACACATCTAGGTGTGATCATGGTATGTTCATGAACAGAGACACATGGATACCCAGTTTTGGCATCTATTGAAGGAAAACATGAACTTGGCACTATCTTATTTTTCTTAAAGGATGGATTTACACCTCACTCTCTAGGCCATGTGTGAAGCATTTGTTGGTGACCCAAATCCTATTAAAGATTTCCTAAAAAATATCCATCATGTCCTTGAATATGGTCTAATTATCTTTGATGAACCATCAACATAACTTGTTTTCATGCCAAAACCAATCCTTAATCAGGACCAATGGGAAAAGATACATCTAGGAAAATAAAAGCTAGTATTTTAGGTAGAAGAATGTGAATGACCTAATCCCCTTGACCCTTTATCAAATAATTTGGATGTTCTTATGGACTATGAAACATGAGATATTTTTGATACTAGTGTTGATACAGACCACCCCTATTATGGGCCAATTCAAACTATCTGGCACAACATCAGCATGGAGTAAGAACCAAAAATGGCTACTGTAGGAAATTACTGGACTGACACTAAAATTTTAAAGATAGTTGAGTTATTAAAACAATATCAAGATGCCTTTCCAAGAATCTAAGTGAGATGAAAGGAGCTCATCCATCCCTAGGTAAGATACATATTAAATTGGTTGATGATGCTCAACCATTCATAAAAAGGCCATATACGATGAATCTTAATCTATGAGCATACATAAAAGAAGAAATTAATAGCATGTTACGCACAAAAGTAATCACCCCCATTAATGAATATGAGTGGGTTAGTCCCATGGTGATTAGTATAAAAAAAATTTGATACATTAGAATTTACATTGATTACCAAGTACTTAATGCATCTTACATCACTGATCCCTTCCTAACACCATTCACAGAGGAAATACTTGAAGGTGTAATTAGATGTGAGATATATACATTCACAGATGGATTTTTAGGATACCATTAGGTCCAGATCGCTAAGGAAGATCAACTTAAGACTATGTTTGCCATTGAATGGGGATCCTTTGCATACACTATCATGTCCTTTGGATTGAATAACGCACCAACTATGTTCTCATGAATAGTCATCAAATCTTTTAAGGATTTCATCCATAAGTTTATTCAAGTCTACTTGGATGACTAGATGGTCTATGGCTTAGTCAAGGACCAATACTCTAATCTATGACTCATAATTGAGTACTGTCTTGTCTTACAGATATCATTGAACTTGAGGAAATGTCTATTTAATATACCTTTTGGTGTTCTTCTAGGACACATCATTTATAAAGATGGACTTCTAGTAGACCCAGTAAAATTATTTGTTATTCTTTGCCTGTAAATGCCTAAGTATCAGCATGAGGTTTGTGCCTTTATAGGACATACAAGTTACTATCAAAAATTCATTCATGGATATGCAAAGATTTTTGTGCCTTTGGAGCAACTCTTAAAACATAATAAGCACTACATCTGGACTTATTCTTGCCAAGAAGCTTTTAAGACTTTAAAAGACAAGCTAGCTACCACTCCAATCCTCCAGTTTCCTAATCGGACAAGACCATTCCATGTCTATGTTGATGCATTTAGAATGAAATTTGGTGTAATCCTTTCACAACCAGGTGAAGGCCACCTTGATTACCCAATCTAATTTACTAGTAGGAAACTCACTCCAGTTGAGTGCATTTACACCACCACAGAGCATGAAGCATTATCAATGGTCTATGCTCTATAAAAAAAATTACAATACTTATTGGCAACTCCTTTTATATTTTATATAGATCATGAGGCTTTAAAGTACCCAGTAAACAAACCTATACTACATGGATGAATCTGTTATTGGATAGTGTTGTTTTAAGAGTTTCAATTCTCAGTCATGGTCAAACCTAAAAAAGCCAATTGTGGCCCTGGCCATCTCTCTTGAATTGAATATAGAGACCCACCACATGATATTGAAGATGATTTTCCTGATGTTCAACTCTTTCGTGTTTCTCTTATACCTGAGGAGTTATAAGATATTACAACATTTTTAACTACTAACTCGGTATCTGACTGTCTAAATCTGTAGGCCAAGAAACAACTCATGATCCATGTCACACCCTTTCAACTCATAAGAGGGGATATTTACAAGTTTGGTCTTGATAAAATTATTTGATGGTGTGTCATGAAACGTGAGCATTTTGGGGTACTTCATGAAGTTCATGAAGACATTGCAGGTAGACACTATACAGGCGAAGCTATCATGTGGAAGATTCTATTGGCAAGATTATGGTGGCCTACTCTCTTTCAAGATGCTAAGATATATGTTAAGAAGTGTGACATTTGTCAATGCATCAAGAAACCAAAATGACAAGATGCCATGCCTCTATGACCAATTCTCTCTTAAGAAACATTTGAAGAGTGGGCTATTGATTTTGTTGTCCCCATCACTCTAGTTAGATGATCAATAGGTTAATGATATCTCATTATAGGAATTGATTATCTCATGCACTAGGATAAAGTTATGCCAACGAGGGATTGTATTACTGATGATATTGTTCACTTCATTTGGGAACATATCATAACTTGATTTGGATGCCCACTAAGTTTTACTAGTGATCATGACACCCACTTTATGAATGAAACTATGTGCATCTTACTTGTAAAATTCATGATTGCTTATCAAAAATCAACATCGTATCATCCACAAGCCAATGGAACTATTGAAGCCTTAAATAAAATCTTAGGCACAACATTGATAAAAATTTGTAATATTGGCAGAATTGATTGGGATGATAGAGTGTATGTGGTATTGTGGGCTTACCAAATAACCTATAAGTGCCTAAACAAGAGTGCACCATTCAATTTAGTATATGGAAAAGAAGCAATCTTACTAGTCATTATTTTGGTACCATATCTTCATATAACACATGTTGGATAATTAGATGAGGAGTCATCCTTGAAAGCACACCTAAATAATTTATTACAACTTGATGAATCCTATTTTCTTGCTCATTGGAGTCATCATGTGGAAAAGCACAAATTGAAAACATGGCATGATTGACACATCAAGCACAAAACCTTTACTCTTGGAATGAAGGTCTTGCTATATGATTCCAAGTTTGTGGACCATTTTGTAAAACTTTGGATTCACTGGGATGGTCCTTTTGTCATTCATAGCATTCGACCTATCGATGCTTGTTGATTACAAAGGTTGGATGGCTAGTTCCTTCTTAAGCATTACAATGGAAGCCAGCTCTGGTCTATTTCACCTCTAAATAGTTAATATAATTGTAAACAATAAGGCTTATGCCATTAGTCTAGGATTTATTATTTTAAATGAAAGTAATACCAATGTTGCATGCAATTTTTCTTTAATGTATTTGTGCTTAAGTTTTATACTTTTATTCTCATGGAGGATCATAACTCAAGTTTTAGTGTGGGGTGATAAATACTCGACATATTGATAAGAGCATAAGTTACCTTAGGACATGTAAATTACTAAGGGCACACAAGGTAATAAGGGCGTGTAAGGTACTTAGGGCACTCAAATTACTTAAGGCATGCAAGTTATTAAATGCATGTCAACTACATAACCTAAGGATAGGGTGTTCCCACCAAATAGTTTGAAAGTTCAAAATACACAATAACTGTCTTCTGCTCTAAGAAAAATGTGGGACATAGTTACATTCCACTTCATAAGAAGGTACAAGATGGGATGTGTCATTAATACAAAATAATAGTGGTTACAAGAAATGTGCCAATGACATGACAAGACAATACCGATAAATGCATTAATGATGAGAAGTGACAATTGAAGAATGGTGGTCGTTAAAAACACATTTATGATGAGAAGTGATGGATGAAAGGAGAGGGGTAGTAAATGTGGTTAACCCCCTCAATCCTATAAAAAGGTGACTTAGTTCATTTTTACATTTTGCATTTGCTTACATTTGAGATTACAGATCCAAGAACAAAGAAATACCAGAGCTAAGAGCAAGTCTGATACCAGAGCAAGTTTGATTCCATAGCAAAATATATGAAGCATTATAAGTTTATATACAAGTATTGAGCTGAGCATTAATCTCCACATGTAAAACACAAGGTTAATTATGACACACAACTATGAAAGGTAAGGCTTGTACGTTGTAGGTTGCAGGAGAAGTCCACCGTTAGAGGGTAGTTAAGCTTGAAAAGTTGAAATTACCAACAATAATCATGTATTCTTTTGGTAACATTGGACGACCACACATCAACCTTTGGGCTCCTTAGAGGGTGATATGGCCTAAGAAGAAGGCCTTAAGGATTGATTCATTATCAATGATAACAAAATAATAAGTATTTGGAGGACAAGTGGTATTCATTATATGAGAGACACCAAAAGAGCAGGCATAGTGCATAAAAAGAGAAGAAGCTAGTATGGCATGACAAGCCAAGAAGACACAATCATCTCCATCCCTACCACTGATGATTGAAGAAATGTAGTACCTTGAGATGGTGTTGCACATAGATAATTAGGTCTCCAAGGTACCCACTTTCATTATTTTGATTACAACCATCATCAACCTAGAAATGAGGTTGAATTGTAGAATGATTACTGAGTCAAATGCCAGAACACCAAGAACTAGTTGGTGTATGACCTTAAAATATTTAATGCCTTAGATTATGTAGGGTTGTTCTAATTATTTAATCTACCTTACTTTAGAAAACCCATGGAGGCCATCAAGTTCCTACTCTCATGCGTCAATGAGGACTATCTCTACTTCATCGGGTGCAACATGAAGATCACATCTAAGAGAATAAGTAAGGTATCGAGGCTGTAGTGCTCAGGGTTGGATGTGGCCTATGATTTAAGAGACACTGATGAGGTCTAAAAGATATCCACTATGTTGATGTATCAAAAGCAGGGCCATGTTATGCATATTAAGAACCTGTAGGATCCTACCCTCTAAATTGTAGAATAGATCATCATGACCAAGATCGATGGGATCAATCGTTGGAAGGAGGTCGACATGGTTCATCTCTACATCACCTATCAAGTTACTCAAGGCTTGAAATATAATTGGGCTATGTATTTTAACCACAAAATTATTTAGGACACAGAGAAGACCCATTAGATACCTAGTCACATGTTTCCATGGGGAGTATTTTTACATTTGATGGTGTTTGATGAGATCAGTGTAGCAGATTACACCATGGGAGTGCTGAAGTGGGCATACCTACCCAAGAATAAGTCCCATGTTGAGTGTTATAAGTCATTTAAATGCCTAGGGCATATCAACCCCTCCTACAAAATAAAATTGAAGTCCTTGTTTGATGAGATGGAGGCATTTGAGAATGAATGGTGCATCTCGAAGGATTTGTCCACCTTAGCTAGTGAGCAAGCATAGTTCGCTATGAAGCAACACTAATCTCTAGCATGCATTAAGATGGTACCTTCTAAAAAACTCTCTACATCACTAAAGTTACCATATGCCTTTTCAGTGTGGTACTTCATCGACTCTGTAAACTAGATTAATGATGTGTAGCCTATTAACTTGGATGCAGACATAATCGACTTGGAGATTCACACTCTCCAGAAGATGTATGTCTATCTAAGTAAGAAGGCATACAGGGAGAATAAGGAGATGAACCAAACAAACATAAAGGTCAAGAAAATACTAGTGGGAGAATAGGTACATAATTTATTCTACATATTGTGGCCCAGGCATAAGAGTTCAAAGGGCACAGAACATAAGAAGGAAAAGCTCCCACCAGTACTCCCTTGAAGAAGAAGTAGGTTGGGCATGATGCTAGCACAATCTCTAAGAAATTTCCTTAAAAATGGTAGAGAACTACCCAAGTGTTATAATCAATCCCATCACCACTGAGACCTTCACCTCCCCAATCTTTTCCACTACGCCCTTCTCCACCTCACCCTTCACCTCCCCAACCTTCTCCACCATGCCCTTCTCCACCTCACCCTTATCTTCCCCAACCTTCTCCACCCAAAGTTCCACCTACACCTTCTCCCCCACACATTCCTTCACCTCCACCCTCATCTCGTAAAACTTCACAGGTATCTTCCTAATCAAGGGTTATACCATAGTGAGCCACAAAACTAGAGCCTGAGCAGGTAGTCCCTGTAGTCCAAAAGGATGAATCAAACTTTAATTCTGACAAGACATCCTCCCCAACATGTGAGGAGGAGACCAACTTTGAAGACTCACCATTGGACATTAGGGGTTTATATGGCAAAGAGGGGGATGGTGAAGAGTATCAAATGAGTGGAATGGATATTGGTATCACTTTGTTAGCTATCGAAGCAGAGGTCAAAATATTGGAATGTGACCTAAATAAAGGGAAGGAGTTAGATGATTCTAAATAAAATCCTACCATTGATGCATCTGCCAATTTGCACATCTAATATCAAGAAAGCATCCTGAATAAGATGTTGTATTTATGGCCCCACTTCCTTCCCTGAGATGCATATCTAGACACAAGGAAGTAAATATCCTTCTTATTGGACATGTACAATGAGGAACGTCACTTTGAGCTCCCTCAAGATAGCCTTCTCTTAGGTCCTGATGTTCCAACATTGCCCAAACCACTATGGGTTGATCCCCAAAAGATCACCCCTCTGCAAGATAGTGTGACATTCTTGAAGATGGATTTTGAATTCATGCACCATAACATATTTTTAGACTCTAATACACATGATACAAAGACAAAGCATGCCCAAGTGGTCGGTATGTATGAGAAGGAAGTTGTTGCTAAGAAGGTACTCATAGAGGAAGTGACTGCTTTAAAATAACAAGTAAAGGAGGCCATGGAGGCCAAAGTTAAAACATTGAACTTGTGCAAAATAATTTTAGGCTAGGAGACAACACTAGCATATGGCATGCCTCTCGACGGGGATGTTATAGATAAACTGGAGACCTTGGTGAACTTCCTTTTGAAGTATTCTAAAGAGTAGCTTGCATTAAGGAATGAGGGACTACTAATACCAAAGTAATTCACCAAGGTAGTTTAAGTATGCAAGCATGCACTCAAAATAGTTAAGGAAGTTATCCCCATCTTAGATAGGATTTTTGAATGATTAGCATGCTCGAATAAGATCTTGGAGGCTCACTCCAAGTAAAATAAGCCCAGAGGTAGTAAATGTCTATTGTTTCCCTCTTAATAAGGGATCACATCAAGCATGCAAAAGCATTCAAATATGCAAAAATAATGAAGAAAATATCAATACACATCGACAACAATTGAATTCTAATTTTGTAGCCCTCTGAGGATAGGTTGTTGAAGAAGTCTCAACATTGTAAGACATCTATAAGGATGCCAACACATCCTTGGATAATTAGGTCAAGAAGGCTAATGAGAATTCTGACCAACCCAAGTAGATGAAGAATTCCAAAGAGTCCATTGAATTAATAACTGCTAGTTGCTTACACATTGTCACATTGGGATAATGTCAAGAATAAGATCAAATAGATGGCTCTTGAATTTTTGGTGAAGGCGACCAATGAGACTTAGTCCAGGATGGACTAAGAGCGTAGTGTGGGATGATGTTAGACCCTAAATCTTGGCTAAGTGTTTTGATATTTTGGCACAAAATTAGCATGACATGGAAGGAGTATAGTCCAAAAATTCTATGACGTAGAACTCGAATGGTTCAGAAGCACCTTGGCACAAAACCCATAGGGTTTGAAAAGACAAGGGTGTAAAAGCACCAGCACGAGAGGACCCAGTCAAAGAGGAGAATTAACCATGAGGAATCTGAGAGCATAAGACTCAAAACATCAGTAGAAGACTTGGGGAGTGTATGGGAAGTAAGAGACAATTAAAGAATGATTCTCAATGGTCACCCAGACCTTATCCATCAGAGTTTTACGTCAGCCCACAAGGAGATAGACACATGGCAACAAAGATTTGGCATATAATGAGTATATAGGGTTGCAAAGGCCTGGGTCCTTAAGAGACATTAGTTTATAGACCACCACGACTCTCAGTTCATAAAGAGTTCATTGCCCATGTCTCTCCTATCATTAATGTTGTAAATACTTGGTCAAGGATAAATAAGTATAAATACCCCTTTTGTAATGCATTGTGGTGATGGATTTTGGATAACATTTCTTAAAGCGTAGTATATGAATTATGAATATTATAATCATTTGTACATTCATGTTCTAGTTAAGTTAGTGGTTGGGTATCTTTTGTAGGTTCAAGTTGAGCACTTGTTGTTGGTTCTTAATATGAAATCTATGTTAACTTTTACTTTTTCTAAGTAACAAATATGAACTATAAATGGAATTAATCTACATATTTATAGTGGCTAAGCTTATTAATATGGGTATCAAAGTAGTTTATCTTTTCTTATATGTAACTTATAATTAAATATATGTTTAACTCAAAGAATATAACTAGCTAATATTAATCTGCATAGTTATAGTGGCTAAGCTTAGTAATACGGGGATCAAAGTAGTTTATCTTTTCTTCTATGTAACTTCTAATTAAATATATGTTTAAATCAAAGAATATAACTAGCTAATGTTACTATGCAACATAACCCACGGGAACCGGTCTCTAGTTACGTGCTTCAAGTGAGTGTGCAAGACCACAGTCTTGCATGAAGGGCTAATGTGCTAGCTCATTGGAGACTTCAGCATCAAAAAAATTATTAAGAATAAAATCCCAACAAGATGCATCTTTGAGGTAGAGATAATAAATACATATATCAAATAACTGAGGGAAATAGAAGCCAACATTATGCAGGTTATCATAGTAACTATACAAGCAAAGAATAACGAAGTGGATCTGGAGGAAGTCAAAAAATTTAATAACTGGGGGGAAGATAGGAAAATTTATGGGGCTATGCAACCAAGTGAAAATTATAAGAGAAAACATTTGAGGAAGAAAGTGGAATGGATTCCCCTAAAATAAAACTGGCATGAGGTAAATTTTGATGGTGTGTTAAAACAAAACCCAGGCCAATCTGGGGTAGGTGTGATACTTACAAACTACCTAGGATAGGTGAGAGACTTTAAGGCAATTTCGACTTGAGTAAATATAAATAATTTATGGGAAGTAGAAGGGATTTTGGCAAGCCTAAGGATGGCTATCGAAGAAAAAATCACAAGTCTAGAAATAGAAGGTGACTCACTTTTAATTATCAATGCTCTAGAGGAGAGAAATAAAAATTTAAACTAGAATTTGTAAGGAATGGTGGAGGAAGCATGTTACTTGAGTAAAAAATTTATGGATATTAAAATAAGCCATAAGCTAAGGGAAGGTAATAAGGTAGTGAATCGGCTGGCAAACTATAGGATAAAAATTGATAAGGAAGAGGAAAAAGGAAATATGATAAATATATTAGAAGAAAAGGAAATGATGGGATTAAAAGAAATAATTATTAAAGAATGCCAAGATTAAAAGGAAAGTGTACAAAAAATAGGAAGGTAATAGCCAAAAAAACTTTGGTGCTAATTTGCAGGAGAGGAAGCTTGAGTTGACATACCCATGGAAATGAGAAGTGATGTGATTCAAGGAAAGCAAGA
The DNA here is from genome assembly GCA_037957365.1 of Torreya grandis. NCBI lineage: Eukaryota > Viridiplantae > Streptophyta > Pinopsida > Cupressales > Taxaceae > Torreya > Torreya grandis. The sequence goes on from JARHVA010002732.1 coordinate 636,708, forward strand.
GAAATATGAGCAGGTAGGGGTTACGTAGAAGACATAGTAATTCTACCCAAAAAAAAAAAAAAGCTTGCAGGAAGAAAGATGTGATATGGCAGTCACTAATTTTGGTGGGTAAAGAAAGAAATCAGAAAAAAGAAAGTATGGAGATAGTAGGAAAGGATGGCAACAAGGAGTTAGGGGAGCCACTTTCCCTAAAAGAAGATCTAGACTGAAGGAAAGATGGAAAGAAAAGGGAATAAATATAGGTGAGGGTGGGAAAGATATTAAAAATCTTCCTCAAAATTTAGCAAAGCTAGTGTAGTGGAAGGATACAGGTTTGGAGATAATGATGGCACTGATACATGTGATTAGGTTGTTGCTATAAATCTCAATCAATATCTTGGAGAAAATAAAATATATAATAGAGCAAACAATGCTTGATATTGGGGGAGAGCAAAATGGGGCAAGAGAAGAACAAATCCACACTGAGATCATTGTAGAAACTGGATAAAATTATGCCAAGGAGATTCCTCATGCAACACAAAAAGTACATGAGAATGCAAAGGGTGCCAAAGAAGGGACAAGTATAAGAATATCAACAAGAGATAAATGCCAAAGGTCAGTTAAATAGGTCAAGGTAACTCACATTGATAGTATTGACCAAGAAGAGAGTAGGGAAACTAATTTTAGGGTTCAACAGTTCTACATCACCTTCCAGGAGGGAAGGCGATGGATAAGGAGGAGCAGACAACATAATGAAGTGTTGAACAAAGTCAAATATAAAATAAATGAAATAGATAATGGGGGAGGGTTTGATAAAGGGAAGAGAAAAGTTGGAGTGACTTAAAAAGGACCTTTGAAGAAGCAGTTTACCATTAAGATAGAGGAGACTCGACAAGAAAGAGGTCAAGATAATGGGGAAGATTCGCTTCCCAATAGGGCAAGGTTCAATGTGGAAATGATAATTGTGGATAATCTCAAAGAATTGGTAACATGGATTAAATCAATTAAGGAGGTTGTGGAAGATATCAAAACTTTGGTGGCCAAGCGGAACTATGAAAATCTTGAACAAGAAAAAGACTTGAAAGATTTAGCAATTTAGAGAATTTGTTATGGTTCACTTTAATCCGATAGAATCCATAAATGATAATCTGATCCATATAAAAAACTTCATGGAAAGTACCAGTCAACAAATGGAGGAAGCGAGAGAAGAAGAGGAAGATTAGAATATGAGAACTGTGATCTAGTACTCTAAGTACGACTGAATACTAGGCTTTAATGGTATCTAGGGACCTTGCTAATGTATAAGGTCTAGGAATATGGTTATCTAGCTTGTTTGTAAAAGTGTTATAGTGGTATCATGAAGAAATTTTTTCTTTATTAAAAAAAAACACAACTAAAAACCAAAACAACGAAGTTCAATACTAAAATTCTACTAACAAATCCACATACATGTAGACAACAACAAACATTAAATTTATTTTTTTATTTTTATAAAAAATTAAGAATTTTTATCTAACCCTTCAACATGAAAGGTTTCTATAAAATAAAATACCATTGTAAAATGTAAGGGTAGCCCTTCAAATTTGATCATGGAATTACTATATGTTTTACTAAATTTTTTCTATAATTACTTTTAACTTTAAGCTAAAATACAAAACTAAAAAATAGAACCCATTAAAAAAATACACCATATGCACTAAAATTTAGGTAAAAAACCTATATTTATGTATCACAAAATAAGGAGAAGCACAAACATGGAGAATAATCTTACCAACATAATAATATCGTCTTTGTGATTGCAAACCAAAATTGAAACCACACATTCAAAACCACAAAGACACTTCAATCTACTCTTATAGACTGCAAGATTTTACCATCAGAGTTTTAAATTAATATCTCATATATAAACTCACATTATTGATACCACTGTTCATCCACATTAAAAACACATCACACCAAGATATGCATCCTTACATATAAATTAAAATAATAAAGCAACATAATAAAATGATTTTTGAATATACAATACAAAATACAAAATTAAACAACATAACCCACACAATATGCACTACAAATTGACTAAAAAGGATCCCACATCTTTGTATCATGAAATAAAAACAAAGCAAACATGGAAAATAGAAACACAAATCAAACATGAAAAATAAGATTACTAGCATAGCAAGATGGTCTTTGTGATCACAAACCAAACTAGAAACCACATATTAATAGCCATAAATACCTTTCAATTTGATCTTCTAGACTCCAAGATTTTGCTAATGGAGGTTGAAATTAATATCTCATATATAAACTCACATTATTTATACCATTGTCCATCTGCGTTAAAAACATACCACACCAAGCTTTGCATTCTTATACATATATTAAAATAATAAAGCAATACAACAAAGTGATTTTCGCATGCACGAGCTAAAATAATAAACAAAACAATAGAATCCATAATTAAAAAAAACATGATATGTAATGCAAACTAGCTGAAAAAGGATCCCACCTCTCTATATCATAGAAGAAAAGAAACACAGGCATGGGAAATATAAAAGACCTTTCAATTTACTCTCTTGTTTTGCAAGCTTTTGCCAATAGTGGTTCTCAATTTAATATCAAATTATTTCCATTATCCATCTGTATTAAAAACACATCACACTGAGCTTTGCATTTTTACATATAAATTAAAACAAAATAGTAATAGACCAAAATGTTTTTCAAATGTGCAAGCCAAAATACAAAACTAAAAAAAAAAACCATAAAGAAAGAACACAATATCTAAAAAACTGGCTAAAAAAGTAGCTTGCATCTCTTTATCATAGAAAAAATGTATTTGACATGTAAAATAACCTTATCAACACAAAAAATGGTTTTCGTACTCACAAACCAAAATAGAAAGTATGCAGTTGTAGCCACAAATACCTTTCAATATGCTTTCCTGGATTGCAAGCTTTTGGCAATAGAAGTTCTCAATACGATACCAATATTCCTCTCATAAATTAATATCTCAGATATAAACTGATATTATGGATGCCATCATCCATCTTTGGGGCAAACACATCACACTAAGCTTTGCATCCTTACAAATTAATTAATATCAAACATGTGTTAGCAAAGGAAGACTTCTATCCATAAAAAAAGTATTAATGTCATTCAACACCACAACATTCCATATCTACCACCTCATTATTGATGGTTGTATACCAAACAAATACATCTCCAAGCTATATTCATTAAAGCACAACCTTCCTTCCTCAAATCAACACAAATGACAAGCACCCAACAGAAGTAGGAAGACCTAGTTATATAACTATTGCCAATATTGAAGGAGAATGATCGATGGAGTATAACCATCAAAGGTCACCCCTTGGGTAATGCCTATCAACATAACAAAATAAGCTCTATTTATAATATACAAAAACAAATCTACATTCAAATATGTATATGTTAAAAAAGTTCCTCGTTAATGTCTTGGATAAAAAATATTTTGGGATGAAACAAACACTCAATTTCATGGATTTTTTTTTACAACTTACAACTTTTATTTTCATAACAAATAATAGATACAAATAAATTTCAGCACCACACCATAAACTAATTTCTATATAATGTGAGGGAAGCGACACACTGGATAACCAACTCTCTTGCACCTACATAGAATCAGACCTTTATATAAACTAGTTAAGTCCTAAAAATATCATTTGAATTGTTATGCTCTAGCTCAACACACAAAGCTACAATAATGCATTCACTTTTAAAATAATATGATACTACATAAGTCGTTGATATTAATAAATGCACCATTTAAAACCTCTTCAATTCAAAGCTTACCTTTTGGAAGTTTTCAAACCCAAATTTGACAAATCTCCACTCATATGAAAGCATTCAATCAAATATTAAACATCATCATAGAGACAAGTAAGTAAGATCATGTAATTGTTCCATGACCATAACTATCACATGGAAAAAAAGGCAAATATACTTGTAATTTGTCAAGGTTTACCATACTTTTGGTGCAAATCAAAATAAAAACTACATATTTGTAGGTGCAAAAACAAAACATTTAAAAACTGACCCAAAATCTTGTCCAAGGTCATTCCTATTTATTAAATATGCATGCGTTATAAAAATGAAAATAAGTTTATAGGTTCAACAGGTCATGGCAGTATAATAATGAATGCTACATGGTTCTAACTTAATCTGTGCACCTACACTACAAGTTTTTACCAACTTATTTCATAGACATTATTAATATATTTACATTTATAAACTTGATTTTTTTTTAAATATGTTAAGGGTAAAGGGCCCTCACTCGTACATAGAAGGAAGCACAAAATGCAAAAACAAGTGATGTTCCAAGAAAAATAAAAACTGACCACAAGGAGCAAGTCCCAACAGGAGAGCTTAAAAAAACCAATGAACAAACCTTAAGACCACAAAAAGATAAAAATTAGTCAAATAACAACAATAGCACAAATAAAATCACCTACATAAATGGAAAAACTTTTAGGTAGGTGGATTTATGGGCAAGGCCCAAACTTTCATCATCTCCTTGTTTGCATTTATCAAGGCTGAAAGCACCACCCAAATCGAAGTCATTCATCAAAGACTACATTTGATCCTGCATGTGGCGGATACCATGGTCGTTATGTTTTTAGGATGCCCACCATTAGAAAGCCTAGCCTTTTCCTCCAACATGGTTGCTTGAACTCCCCTGCTAGAGCAAAATTCCAACAGGAGTTGTGCCGTAAAAGCTAAAGGAATTGAATCAACCTGTTAATGAAGGGGCCAAGGGAAGGTAGGGGATCTATCCATTCCTTTTTTGAGAGCACCAGAGGGGTGGATTTGGAAGAACCCTCCACTAAAAGCTTGAAATATTTTTAAATCTTGACAAAATGCAATTCTAAATCCCAAAAAATAGATAGTGGAATAAGGCCCAAACATTACAAACCAGAGAAGGGAAGGGATAGGTCGAGCACTTCTGGGTAACGATTCAACTAACCAACCAAACTACCCTGTAATTCCTTCTAAACCAAGGTTTACACAACCTTTTTGACCAACTATGAGTTTCAGACCACATGCAAAGATTGCTAGTGAAGATAGACGCCACTTTTGTGTTTGTTTTACTTCACCAAACAACATGCAAAACTTACATTCCCTAATGATAACCTTGATGGCTTCCAAAACTTACATGTTTGACATCCATAAAATCAAATGCAACCTTCGATAAATAATGCTATCTCAGAAGGCCATTTCATGTTTCTCAACACGAAGGGAGAGAAAAAGAGCAATGACTGTAATATTGATTGATGCATAGTCCATTGCTGAAAACACCATAAATAATGAAGCCAAGGGGAATGACCCAAGACAACCACCTATTGTAGAGATAAAGCCCAATAGATACATGTGTGGCATCATGTCAACCAGCCTCACACTCGAGATAATAAGCATGCAATAACCAGGAGATCCAGACACTTAAGCCAAATCCAAGGAATGCAAGGCAATGATGAGCCATAATGGGGAATGATTTGAATCATAAAGAGATCATAAATCAATTAACTCAAGTCCAAACCACCATTTTAAAACATTATCCATCACAACTTCCTCCCATTGGTCCACACCCCAATTTTCTATAAAATTTGCTTGCTTATTAACTTCCCTAAAATAATGAGAAATAGACAAAGATACCAATTTGTCAAGGGGGCCATGAATTAAGAATATTGTTAATTCTCCAAGCTGAGGCATGGAAAATATTAATTGCCTCCACAATGATTTGAGAGTCTCCTTCGATCAACAAGTGCTCAATACCACATTGGCAAGTAAACTGAATACCCTAGATGAAGCCTGAGCTTTGACTTCATTATTAGTTCTAGCTTAGAGATTAGTAGATAGAACATGAATGAGAGACCCGACACAGTCTCAAATACTACACCCAACACTAGAAGCTCTGGGTTTCCCATGAGCTGCACCAACGAAGTTTAATTTGTAAAAACTAGCAAGAGGGGGTGTCCAAGAGACATTTAGATGGGGTTGGGTTTTTTCTCTACAAACTCTTGACCCATTAACGAGGGATAAAAATGTTGGGTAACAAGATTTTTTAAATGGATCCAGAACCACAAATAATTTTATAACTAGAATGCCCAAACCAGTGGTGAATAAAATTCCTAACCATGGGCTATAGACTTGCTTCATCACATTGAACACAAGTTTCAAGCCACATGCTGACTCTCGTCACATTGAACACCAAGTCGGCAGTCCATTGCATCAGATACTTTTCATGAATAACCCACCATAACTTAGTGTGAGAATGATGCTAGAGAATGGTCATCCCATAAATAAACCCTGAGACCTCCCACTTCTAACACTTAGCTCACTCACCATTAGGTTATCATTATCAAGTCTTAAAATGTTGGGTAATAGGGTTTTTTAAATGGAGCCAGAACCATGGATATTTTTATAATTAGAATGCCCAAATCAATGGTGAATAGTATTATTAACCATGGGTTGTGGGCTTGCCTCATTGCATTGAACACAAGTTTTAAGCCACATGCCAACCCCCATCACATTGAACACAAGTTTCAAGCCACATATCAACCACCGTCACATTGAACACCAAGCCGGTAGTCCATTGCATCAGATACTGTTCATGAATAACCCACCGTAGCTTAGTGTGGGAATAACGCTAGAGAATGGTCATCCCAAGAATGGACCCTAAGACCTCCCACTTCTAACAGTCATCTCACTCACCGCTAGGCTATCATCATTAGGTAAAATGTTGGGTAATAATTTTTTTTAAATAGAGCCATAACTACAAACATTTTTATAACTAAAATATCCAAGCCAGTGGTGAATAGTATTCCTAGCCATGGGCTATAGACTTGCCTCATCATATTGAACACAAATTTCAAACCACATGTCGACCCTCATTGTATTGAACACTGAGCCACTAGTCCATTCTATTACATACTTTTCACGAATAACCCATCATAGCTCAATGTGGGACCGACTCTAGAGAATAGTCATCCAAAGAATGGACCCTGAGACCACCCACTTCTAACACTCAGCTCGCTCATCGCTAGGCTATCATCGTTGGGTTAAAATGTTGGGTAACCTACTTTTTTAAATGGAGCCAGAATCGTAGATATTTATATAACTGGAATGCCCAAACTATCGATGAATAATATTCCTAGCCATGGGTTATGAACTTACCTCGTCGCATTGAACACAAGTTTCAATCACATTGAACAGTGAGTTGGTAGTCCATTGCATATGATACTTTTCATGAATAATTTATCGTAGCTTAGTGTGGGAATGATGCTAAAGAATCCTAGGAATAGATCATGAGACCTCCCACTTCTAACACTCAGCTCACTCACCACTAGGCTATCATTGTCGAGTTGAACATTTATAAGCTTGAAATATTAATGCCACCATTCATTCTTATAAAAATTCATATTTACCAACATATATCATATTTATCACCCATATTTATTGAAGCAAATATTTATGAAATTATGTGATGAGGTTTAATATCTGATTAAATCTTATCAAGGTGTGGTACAAAACTTTCTTTATATCTCTACTTTGTTGTTTTTTATAATCATGAGCTAAGACCAAATCCTTCACATTTTGAATTCCTTTCTTTAAAAGTATCGAAGCTTTCATGTTAGGCAACTCTAAGAGAAATAGACTAGTATTTGTCATAATAGGAGACCACCAGAGGTTATGGTCATTGAAGGAAAGACCACTACGAAAGCCATCTCCAACCCATTTTAAATAAGGTTTGACAAATTCAAAATCTTTCCAAATACTTTTAGCAACAAAAGAGCCCTCGACTTTAATAGGGGCAAGAGCGATCATTAAAGTGTGGAAACCAATGTTTTTCCAACTAGTCTTACCATAGAGAGATCTAGAGGAGATACATTGTTGTAGAATGATACCTTCAATAGCTTTGACAACCCATTTAACACAAAGGGCAATGCTCTCCTTGTAAATATTAATAATCCCCATACCTCCTTTATCACGAGGACAACAACAAACATCCCAAGTAATTTTATGATCATTGAAAATATTTGAGAATCTATGTTGACTTGTCATAGGAGGCTTTAGACGGGGCCCAATAGGGGGAGTAGTAAACGTGAGTAGCAACCATAATATTACTTAGAATTTCCCTATTAAAGAGAGGGGATTGGTGACCCAATATTCAACCTTTTTCTCCACTTTGTTCATGACATATAGCCAAAGTTTAGCAGGTGAACTATCAAAGGCAAAGGGAATGCCTAATTTTTTGAATTGCTCCCCTTAGTGAATGCACTTCCACTTGTAGTGGTGTAACCATTATGGCATGGGCATCATACTTTGTATGAAGTATTGGGTTTTATTCCACTATAAGTTGAACCTAGAAGCTTTGCAAAAAATATCCATACAATGGGAGGCCTCCTAAAAATATTTTTCTTGCTCTTCAAGAGCTATAAAGTATCATTAAAAAAATGGGCATTGATGAGTTGAGAAGACATGTTAGGAAGAATGATGTCCCTAATGAGACCTTGCTTAGATTTATGAGCCAAAAGATATCCAAGAGCCTCAACAGACAAAACATATAAGGTTGGTGTAAGAGGACAACCTTGTCGTATAGAGCGAAAGAGGCCAAAATTGTTAGACTTGAGCCCATTGATAGTGAGATAGTTCTAGGCATCCAAGAATAGAGTTTGGACAACCAAAATAAAGAATTGGTTGAAGCCAAGAGCTTGAAGCATATCAAGAATACAAGGCCACTCGATCCTATCATAAGCTTTTTCAAAATCTAATTCGAGAAATGAGAGGCTCTCGCCCACTCCATCCCTTCCCAAATAACAACAAGGTTGTCTCAGATATATCTATTTTTGATAAACCCTATTTGTTATAGTATGACAATGGCAGGTAAAATGACCTGGAGACGGTTAGAAAGAGCTTTAGCAAGGATTTTATATGACATGTTGAGTAGGGTGATGGGGCACCAACTGGGGATAGGTTCACGATCGCTGGTCTTGGAAATAAATTTGATGTTTTCTTTATTAATAAGAGAAGCCAAATATTTTTTCTATATAGCTTCTTTGTAAACTCGAAGCAAATCATGGCTAACAAAATCCCAAGTAGCTTTATAAAATTCATAGGAGAACCCATCAATGCTCAGAGCTTTATCATTACTCATGCACTGCAAAGCATGAAAATATTTGTCAAGAGATAAATGAACATCACATAATTTTTGGTCAGCAAGATTGAACTTGCGAGAAACAACATCTAAACATTCTTACAAAACGTGAACTCCCTCCACCGTTTCCCCTTCAACTTAGAAAACTAATTTATAATTTATAATGATGAATTTGTGCCCCTCTAACTACGTTGTTGTCTGCAACTTTGATTTGGTGTTTGACACATAGAACCAAAAGTGAAATAGATTTCGCTCAAAGAGAGAAGAGATGCTCTGATATGCTTTGAGCACAACGCCATTTGCCCACTTCTAAACTCACATTATCTGTGTACATGTTAGAGAAAGGGGGTGGTGTGAAATACGCCCGCGAATCTATTCGTCATATACGATATTTAAAACCAGTCATTGCGTGTTCAGAAAGCTTTGGCATGGGGACCACAGACCCATGTGTTTGGGCTTCCTCCAAACTTCGAAAAGCAAATTCAAAGACCGTTTTTCCTCTTCTTTGAATATCGAAACACGTATAACTTTGCTTCGTTCCTAAGTCATCCTATCCCCATTCCATCTGTTTCCTTTCCTACTACTAACGTGTCATCTTATCCTATCCCATTTCCTGCTGTAGTTCCACTTCCCACCCTCCTCTCCTCCAATAAATACATAGAAGAGGACGACGGAAGGTCTGCACGATATGCACCGGATGAACTGTTTTCTGAAAGCATTAACAATTGCCATAGTCATAGTTGGAGTAGTTGGGAGCATCACGGCAGAGGCGATGTCTAAGGTGGGCGGCAAGAGCGTTGTGCAAGGTCACGAGAACAGCATGGAGATAGAGGAGATCGGGCGCTTTGCCATCGATCAGCATAATACTCAACAGGTAGGTTTTGTTACAGCTTAACTTAGGTTATGGATATTGCTGTTAATGCTATTGCGGGGTTTTTGATTTAACTGTTTGTGTTCAGAATGAGATCGGGAAAGGGGCTCTGTCGTTTGGTCGAGTGGTGAAGGCAGAGAAGCAAGTGGTAGCGGGGACTATGTACCATCTCACGATTGAGGCAACACAGAAAGATGGAGATGCGGATCATACTCCCAAGCTGTACGAGGCCAAAGTGTGGGTCAAACCGTGGGAAAATTTCAAGAAGTTGGAGGAATTCAAGCCCTCCTCGTCAATCAGCCCTAATTGACTTCGCCGTCAAGCAAGCTAGGTTAGTGTTTTTTTCTTTTCATAACTATTTTCCATCGCTGAGCTAGGGTTTGTGTTAGGTTTTCAATCATGTGTGCAATGTCTTTCTTTTTCAGATCCATCTCCATATATACGTGTAATTGCCCTTGAGTCAATTGTCTTCATCCACAAAAATGCGTCATAGCTTGGCTTACATTTCTATCTTTTCATTAATATGGCACAGAGGACGAAATCTTGCCGATCCGTCTTTCCCGGTAGAAACTCTAGAAACTCAGCTAGAGCGCTCAGTGCAGAATTTATTAGATAGAGTGGAGTCTACATATAAACCCTATAGAGCACAATACAGAATTTAATAGATAGAGTGGACACTACATGGGACAATAAAAGACAATTTAAGGATGAAGTAGTGTAGGAGTGTGTAGAATATAACTGCTCCATTGAAAGTATAGAATTAAGCAAGAAAAAGAGAAGCCGAAGGCCATCATAGTAGATATAGTTGAAGCTGAGGAGGTATCCGCCAGATACTAACATTTATATGAACATCATTATTATATTTTCATTGATTTCAAGAATAGGTAAGAGGAAAGGAACATTTGCACCTGTAACCGGTTGTTGGGGTGAAATTCATTTTTATGCATACCAAAACCAATAAGGTATATTTTATGTTCCACCTGGCCACCTTCACTGAGTATATAGATCCATGGGATTGAAGACGAGTTCTTCTGACTGTGTGTTCTGCTCAACACTGATGTGTTGACCCAAAATGCACTATCCCTGTAAACGGTTGTTATGGCGTTATTCATTTTTATGCATCCCAAAACCAATAAGGTATATGTTATTTTGCACCTGGCTACCTTCACAGCGAGTGTATAGAACCATGGGGTTGAAGAGGAATTCTTCTGACCGTCTGTTCTGCTCAACAATGACATGCTGTCCCACATGCACTATCCCATTGTTTCTTTCCCCGGTTCTTATCGCAACATATCATACAACTCGCTTCCTCTTTCTTCATGAAGGCTTAAGCGACGTATCTTACAACTCGCTTCCTCTTTATTCGTGAAGACTTAAGGGATATATCATACAACTCACTTCCCCTTTCTTCATGAAGGCTTAAGGGTAAAAGCGTTGTAAGGATAAAATAAAACAAATTGCCAGAAGCAAGCACAATAAGGAACAAGCAAGAGCAAAATAATTACAAGCAATTGAAGAGAATTCAACAATATAAAGAAAATCCCCAACCATCTGAAACCCCATTTGAGGATCTAAAATGATATCTTAGGTGTATTCTCTAACATAATTGGAAATCTGGAAGTGTTGTTTTCTCCCCAAATTTTACGATAGGATAATTTTAGATTTCTTTCTTTATCTTTAAAAATATCTTTCCTGTAGGCATATCTTGAAACACAGTTGGTAATATGAAAGTTTTATTTTTCCCCCTTCCTAACAATAGGAAAATTCGAGTTTTATTTCCTTTGCTTTAGCTTTAAGACAATCTTTTTTGAGAAAAATATTACATATGATTTTGTCATATTTGGATATGCAACGTCTGTGGTCCAATAAATTATTCCTATATACATGCATGGTATTCAAGGGACAACACTTTAAATGAGAACCTAGATGTGTTATATGCTTGGTGCAGAAGCATTATTAAACAATCATTCACAGATGAACATCCAGACGGAGACGAATAGGAAAGATGATAGAACTGGAACAAAAAAGTTTATTAATCTGTGGGTTATGTACATGGCATATTCTTGAGGGAGTTGTATGGCTATCTATCTTTTGCTAGCTATGTCTATGCTCTGATATGCTATCTGATAAATAATGCTAACTCCTCATGCATAAATAGCTACATAATATGACAAAGTCGTGAAGGCCAAAAAATCATGATGTGATTTGGAATGGTTGCACTTTCATATGCAGCTCTTCAGTTCGCAATGGTTGATCTGAACAATGTGAAATTCTGATGGTCAAAAGTGTGGGATCTACCCCTTCAGGAATGGAGGGAGTAGTTTTGTTTGCCCGTGGTGCAAAGTAGGGAGCTATGCCACAAAGAGACTTGGTGTAGTGTGAAGCAGGAGGCTTGCAAAGAAGAAATGTTTTTCATCAAATATGTTGCAAATTGTGAGGTTTGCAATTTGCGATTGGTGTGCAAAAGCTTGTGAATGCCTTGCGAAGTCCAATAAAGGTGGCATATTTATATTTGGGCAATGGGGGAAATCTGTGGCAAACTTCAAAATTGTAATTCTTAACATAGGCTTCTTCACTAAAGTTCCAACCAAACACATCCACAAAATGACTTAAGGTATTATTGGCATGATGCGATAAGAGGTGCTTAAGCAATTGAAATATATTTAGTTGTCATCCACTAGACTTGCATGAATTAATGCAAATAGAACATGGATGAAGCTCATGGAAATATAAATTCTTCATTGGTTCAAATCCATTGCTATAGCCAAAATCGCAAAGTTCTACGATCTTTGCACTGTTTATTTTGTGGATGTGGTGTTTTTCCATTATTGCATGCATGGAGGATTTTCTAGGGAGTGGATGTAAGCCATGGGGCAACGCATTAGGTCTTTTCCATGTCTCATTTTGACTGTTCGATGAGATTTATCATTTATTTGACTCACAAGAAAACCCCAGCCAATAATTTCTCTGAGACACATTTTTTGAAGTTTTCTTTTGTTTATACTTTCCATTTTGCATCCTGTTCAGGTTCACAATTTGGATAGGTTAGAAGATTGAATAACGTGGAACACTTGAGATATTATCATTTGCTTAGTCTTGGTTTTGGAAGCTTTCGTCCTAGAGGTCATTGACATGAACCTATATGCCAAACTTATTGGCACATTACACGACTTTACATGTCAAACAACGTGCTTTATCATTTTCTTAGACATTCAATGTTCAACATGTTAGATATAGAACAATAGAGGTCAATTAATCGCCTTTGCTTAAAGTCTTCAAGGTCTTTTTGCGTCCTGATTCATATTAAATCATAACTGCTACTATGATTCAATCAGGCCATTCTGTGAGAGCAATTTCCATGGTTAATGCCTTTTCGCATGTAACCTTGTATACGTGCCTTCTTCTTACACACTTAGACATTTGTTCTCAAAGGTTAGTGCTTCTTGGCTTATTAATTGAGGTCTTTCTTTTTGTAAGCCATTTTTTCGTATCACTTGTGCCAAATCCCATACTGTGAGACCATCTTTCCATGAGGATTTAGTAAAAGACATATTTCGATTAACATCGGCTGCTCTCTAATTACATGCATTGCTGACTATGGTACGATGTTTTTATGCAATTAAGCATGTTTGCATTATGGCCGTCTCTTTTTCTTTAGCTTTAAAAGGCCACTGTTTATTAATGAATTCAAAGAGGCTATATGAAGAAAATAAAAGAAGTGAGTCGGTTTTTATTAGGATTTGACAATCTCGTGTTACCATTCAGGAAAAAATTATTCATTTTGTAACATTATTGTGACTTTTTATCTTTCAGGAGCACCATACAAGGCTTGAAATTCGAATTCAGCTTTGTGGTAATCTTTTGGAGAAAGCACTTCTTCCATTGTAGGCTCTTCTGCCATTGAAGGAAGTTCTAAGAATTCTGGCTTGAACGTGGAGGATCCTTATGCTATGCAGCTAATAGTTGGAGCAACTGTCGTGTTTACTAATTACTTATATGTAAATAAGCTATAGTCTGTTTCACGCTGTTTTAAATTTTAAAGTGTTTTTTATAAGTGAACATCATTTCTACAACCAAATATTCTTAAAAAGATAGATAGAGCAAGTGACATGTTTGCTAATATGGGAATAAGAAAATTAGTTTCACCCAGTTTGAAATATGTAGTGTTTTTATAAATAGATTTTGCATCTGTACAAATTCACTGGCACGTTTACTAATATGGGAATAAGCTATTTAGTGTCACTCAGTTTAAAATATTTACAAGTAGATTTGGCAGTTGTATATGAAGGAAATGAAATCAATATATCCTTACATAGCACTCATAAACCACTTGCCACTGTTATCGATTATGTGAGATTGTTGATAGAAGCAAAACCATTCAATTGCAACATGGATGCTTTGCAGAGCAATGCAAAATAAGTGTATTAGATACTTTTTATTTAAAAGGCAACTTTATTTGTGTAAAAGGCAACTTGATTTGTGTATATGTGGCTTGTCCTAGAGGTATTACATGAAAGCCCATCAACAAATCAAAGACACGTGGGCTAACGTCGAAGTCGAGGGTTAATGCAAAACTCGAAAGCACAAGGCAATGACAAGTGGTGAAGGCATAAGGCCAAGGTGCATTTGAAAGCAAAACACGAACCGAAACCATTCAATCGCAACATTGATGCTTTGTAGAACAATGCAAATAAGTGTATTAGATACCTTTTCATTTAAAAGGCAACTCAATTTGTGTAGTATGTGGCTTGTACTTAATAATAAATTCGAGTGACATGTGTCTTCATTTATTCTCCATCTCATATCGTCTCTTTGTATCTCTTTTGTGATTTTTATTTGCTATAGAAATACGGGGCAAGATTTATCCATTTAAACCAAGTTACATTGGTTGCTTAGTCAATGCAAAAAAAAATGTTTCTATTACTTAATAATAATATGGGATAATAAGTGCAATTTAATTTATTGATTTCGATAACTATATGGTTCGTTAAATCATGGAAGCAAGTCTATCGATATGATTAATACACACTCCAACTTGGAATCAAGTAACATTAAACTTTTTATATATTTTTACTTTTTTCATATTTTTTTTTAGCAACTTATTATTAAAAACATGAGTAAGTAGCATGTCGTAAAAAGACAATGCCCAATGTTGGTACCAGTTTTATCTATCCCATTTCATATTTCATATTCTTAAATTGTGCAAATAGTTTGTTACGTGCTATATTTCATGAACCACATTATTATCAATTTTCTAATATATAACACCATGTTGTACAAGTTACACAAACATCATCTTTCCAAACCTCTAAAAACTCTAATAAATAGATGCCCCCATCCCATTTCATATTTATTCTTAAATTGTGCAAATAACTTCAACAACATTTAAACATCATGCTTAGAACTTGTTATAGTGTATAAGTAATTTATATTTGACATCATCACTTTGACTTAAGTCACATGGATCTTACGAACATTAAACTTAATACACCATGGATTATAATCTCAAATGCATCTAAGTACAAAGGGAAACTAATTTCAGATTTTATTGTTAAACAAGCCTCAAAGCACTTTAGTTATAAACGTTCATCTAAACAACATCTTCCCCCATTATTGAAACGATTTCAACTAATGAATACCATATTGCCTTAAGCACTTCTGCATAATTGCATATCAACCAATATTGTTATGAGGCCCTTGTTGACTAAAATAGTTGTGGGGAAGGAAATTTGTTGTTTGATAGTTTTCTTTTGTTATATCTTAGTTTATTTTCTTTTTGTCAAACACTATTTATCAAAGTTGTACAGGGACTCCATATATCTTTTTTTAATCAACGATAATTATGATTATTGGCCTCTAGTGGATGTTTTAATATTTTAATTTAAACTAAACAAATATGACATGTAGTTGAGCAATATGATAATGTGCTAGTACAGATGTTTTATATATTTATTTTTGTCACAAAGTTTTATGACATGTAATTGAGCAATATGATAGTTTATTAGTACAAATATCTTATATGTATTATCTATTTGAAAATGTTTGGATTTGTCATAATTTTTTTCATTGAAGAATTCTACATTGATTAAAAATCCTTTCACTTTATAATTTTTCCACTCATTGGTGATAGATGGACTCAATCTAGCTGCACCACTGCATTGAGCTCAAAGAACAATAATGATTCATCATTTTCTCCACAAATGTCTTACTAACTAGTGACATATGGCCTTAAATTTTGTTGCACCATTGTGTTCGGCTTGAAAAAATCTTTCTAATAAAAAAAGGCTTTAAACTCCACTATATGCTCAAGATATTATAGTTTTTCAATCATCTTATCCAAACAAGAACTGCTATATTGATCAAATAAATGTCAAATTTAAACTCGATTGATAAAGTTGACTACATCATGTTGTTAAGAGACGCTAACCCTCAAAGGAGGCTCTGTTTTTTAAGCACATCAAGTCAGATCATATGGCACTTTTGAATACTTTTGTTGTACATACGAAAGAGAATATACACTCTTTGTCATCCAAATTTGGGTTTACAGATTTCGCCTTGATTTTGTTAGGCCTTAAAGTATGACTATGTTTCTTTGTAAAGATTGTACGTTTTTGAAGTTGTGTACGTTGGGTTTATGCAATTATGTAGGCATGTGCGCTTAATATCTTTGACAACAATGTTGGATTCAATCTATAAATATTCACTGATGTTTTTGATGTTTAACTTAAATGTTATGCACCTTTTTTTTCTTATGGCTCAATTTTTACATATATTTTAATTTCATGGCCAGTTATTTTTTTCTTTGATGGTTCTAATTTTGTACATAAATCTTTGTTTCATGACTAGGTTGAGAGTGTAAGTAAAATTTTACTAATATACCTTTATGTGGAGTAAATATATATTTTTAGTTATGTCATGCACCTCCTGAATATTTAAATGATTAGTAAAAAATTGCACAGTTATTACACGAAAAAGAAAAAAAAGTGATTTGGAACTTAAACCAAACATTACTATTAAAACTGAATAAATGTGAATGTTTGAAACAAAATTAAATTTTACTATTGGTGGAACTGAATTAATGAACTATAAATAAATGTCATATATATATATATATATATATATATATATCTCAAAAGTATATGGAAGAAAAGTTACTCTATAATTTGTTTGGTATTTTATTTAGATATCTGTTCATATATGTTAGCTTTTTTAAACACTATATAGAGTCAATAATTAGAATTTCAAAAATTCAAGATTGTCCATTTATATAAAATTATTAACATTATCTTTAAATTAAATTTGAAAATAAAATAAATGAAATAACATCTCTACAAAAATAAGAAAGAGGGTCTTCAAAATTGTTTATTCATATAAAATTATTAACCTTATTTCTAAACTAAATTTAAAAAAGAAATAAATGAAATAATCTTTTTATACAAATAAGAAAGAGACTATAACATAAGAAATCAAAATAAAATTTTCTTATTAATGTAAATTTATAATGTTTATTTATTAAATATGTTCTTTGGATAGGAAAGAGGTTATAAGATAAAAAGTGTTTGTATATTATATATATTTTTTATTAAGAAAAAGATTATAAAATAAGAAGTCAAAGTAACTTATAATATTTATCTATTAAAAATATATTAAATATTTTTATAAAATAATATTTTTTCATATAAGTTATATAAAATATTATAAAAATCTGATTAAATTTTAATAATAATATATTTCTTAATCTTTTTTTTTTAATTTTTTTGGTTTAAATATTAAATTATATTTAATATAATACCCTTGTTTAAGTTTATCTTATTAGCGCTCAGTCTTAAATTAAATGTTTGTTCCTCACTTTCCCATCATTAGTGTACCTCCCAAACTCCTTTCCCTTGCATGCTACATGAGTATCAGCTAATCAATTCTTTAAAATGAATACTAGTATAGTAGGCTTTTTGCATTTGAGAAGCTTCCCCAATGTAGGTAGGTATAGGTGTGATAACTATACATGTAATTTTTATTTTATTTTTGATGATGAGACTTCGATGCTTTGTCTAAGGTTGAAAATTGGTATGTTTGTACAATTCATTTCCTTTGTAAATGCAATCTTATTATGCCTCTTTTTATTGGGCATATAGTATTGTATTTTAGTGTGATCATTTTTTAATATAATTGGGTTAATGACTAAAATTAAATTTTAGTTATATTTTTTTAATTGTATATAACTAATTTTACTATGAATTATGTAGTTTTAATGTTTTTTTTTTGGGGGGGTGGGTTTGGTATATTGAGGTTTTTTAAAAATGTTTGGTTTTTTTGATACATATATTTTTTACATTGTATTTTTTATAGCTTTGCATCATTTATATTTTAAATGAATATTTTTAGATTTGTTACTTGTTTGCATCAAGTTCATACAATCATTTTTAGTAAAATTTAATTTTTATTTTATGGTTTTTTTCGTCGCGATTATTTTTGGTGATTGTTAAAAGTGGTTTGATCATTTTGAGTAGTCATTTATTTTGTAGGTCTAATGTGCCACCATGTGTTAATTTTAGATGTCTTGATTGTCGGTTTTGTTTTCTTTTCCACAATCGATGTATATCTAAATGTGTTCAAATTTGAAATGAAGGGAGCATATATATGCACATGTACCCTATAAGACACTTATCATCTCCTAATCATGAATTCCAATGATCATATCTTGTGTAACTTGTCAAGATGCTTGCACATTGAATATAATCTACCCTCATCATCTCTTGAAGTCTTGTGGTTACATACTTGTACAAAAATAAGGTTGAATTAAGGAGCATATGGATTTATCATTAAATATCTTAGGGAGAAAATTAAAGGCTTTTCTCTCATTTGGATTGGGTCATTCACATGCATAGAACTACATGATCCATAATTGAATGTGCAGAATATGTCGCTGAAACCGTTAAGGGGGCTTGGGCCATTAAACCTGCATGTTTTCTATAGTTTTGCAACATTGATGTGAATTAGGATTACATCAAAGGAAGAAAGATTCATGCAGCTGCACACATCAATTCTACATATCAAATATATCATCTTAGACCTTTGTTATTAATGAATGATCCTAGAGAGTAATCAAAAGAATCAATAAGCCAATATTTGTAGTTGTTTTTTACATTTGGCCAAAACTCCCATATTTTGTACCCATTAGAAGTGGTCATCATTAGAAAACAAAGTCTACTTCTTGGGAGAAATTTTGTTCCTTTCCAAAGTTGCTTTAGAACTCAATTAAGTCATATTTAGGTACATCTCTTTACCATCTCTTTCTCTTGTTTAATTATCAATTGTCAAACAATGGAAATCTATGATAAATCCAATGAATCAAACCTACCCTAGTGCTAAATACATTTGGCCAAAACTCCCATATTTTGTACCCATTAAAAGTGGTCATCATCAGAAAACAAAGTCTACTTCTTGGGAGAAATTTTGTTCCTTTCCAAAGTTGCTTTAGAACTCGATTAAGTCTTTTTTAGGTACATCTCTTTACCATCTCTTTATCTTGTTTAATTATCAATTGTCAAATCTTTCCACTTTCTAATCCTCAATTTTAGCACTAGGGTAGGTTTGATTCATTGTATTTATCATAGATTTCCATTGTGCCATTGTTTTACTTAATTGGTGTAGTATTTTGAACACTTGTGTGCCCTTTTTATAAAATATTTTGATGGAACCCTCTAATTTTGAACCTATCGACGTTAGTGTTTCATTCTCTCTTTCCCTCTATGATTTATTGTTATGGTTTTGTTAGATATGATTGATTTAGGGTTTAACTTTATTATTGCAATACCATTAACTCTAGTTTCTTTCATGTTTTATATGTTTACATCTTATGTGAGTATGCAATCCCAACTAGGTGAAGTGTTAGATTAAGTGGTGCAAATATTTTTTTTATTCAACTTTATTTTAATTAGTACCAGTGTTTGTTTAAATAACAATTGTTATTGAAATTTCAGCTCTTGTTGATAATACAAACGGTACAAATGTGAATGGTGAATATGCATATTTGAACATGACTATAATGACATTTATTATTAGAATAATTATTTTTATAAGCTTAATTAGCTTATTGTTGTGTGTGGTTATATTTTTGTAACCATATGTTGTTAATTTGTTTCTTGGGCAAGTCTATTTTCACTTACCATTGTACCAACCTCCTTTGTTATAGGAGCTTGTTATTTGCCTATATATTAAGCTATATATGTGGTTAATAAACATCACGTATTCTTTTTGGCTCCATTCATGTGTATTGATTAATTCTATATGGTTTCAAAGCTCATAGTTGGGGGAGCTTGGGAGAGGATCTTGTGAGGAGCGAGGAGAAAAGAGATTTTGTCAAGGAGGAACTACCCGATGGAAATCTTGGTGAAGAGACGTGGTGAGAGGAAAGCAAAAGTAAAATTTAGTTTTTTTTGCTATTGTAGGACCTGTGTGAGAACATTTTGACAACAAAGAAGTAATTATTTGGCAAAGAGAAAACATGCCACAACATATCGTTGTCCAAGGGTGCTCCAAGAAGGAGAGAGACGTTCCAAGGAGGAAGAGGCATTTCAAGGAGGGAGGCGTTCCAAGGAGGAGGCTGACACTTCAAATGTAGAGGAAATTTGTTTTTTGTTTGTTGTTTGCAAACCAAAAGCATAACAACACTAGTTTTATTGAAGAAAATTTAGCCTACAAAGGAGCATACCAATTGCAAAAAGATGTGTCAATGAAGGTTTTGAATGCTATTGTAGGAGGAAGGCACTTTGCGATACCATACCAGTAGTGATTTCTCTTTTTAGTCCTCAAACAACCCAACATCTCTGGAAAATATTGTTTCTTAGTCAGACAAGAAGAATCTGCTCATTACTAGGCCATCTGGACAGCCAGGAAGGAAGGAGGATGCACAAGTGCACAGGGTACCACATTTCTCTAACATGGGTTTTTCTATTGGTCAATTAAGTTATGCAAGATTTTAAACTAAAATTTTAACCATCTAATCAGAAAAAGGAGAATTTAATTTCAATTAAAAAGTGTAAAAATTAAACTTTTTTTTCAAACTTTAGAAAACCTCATTTTTTGCCTAGACTAACTTGAAAAATCATGGTTAATTTTGTTGGGAGCAAATCGTAAAGCAAAAACTCTTGAAAATTTTTCACAATTTAAAACTTTATGTCCTCTTCTGTACAGAACAATTATTTTTTTAAATGGAACTATACAACTCTAGATTTAATTTTTTTTTTGTTTTAGTGTAATTTTTTAAAAGATAAACTTTAAATTATTAGAAATTGTAAAGAATGTTTTGCCAACGTTGTCCAATTTTAAATTAGATTTAGTGTCCAAAAGAATCTTTGTAAAAGTCATTATAATTTTTTTAATTTAATTATTTTCATTAAAAAATTAGGTAAAAATCGCTAGTTTACAATATCTGTTATTGTCGAATTCTCAGAAATAGAATAGTAAAACATATAGCTTGTGAAATCATAAGATATTTATGATATGTGAGTATCGAAACATTGACCAGATTGTCCTTGATAAATAATCTAGACTAATTGATCAACCAAATGACTATAATAAACATCATCATGAGGTATTAATGCTTCTAAAACTATCTATAATAGAGAATTTGATTCTATAAGTTATAAATGTTGATAATGCACCAAAATTATAGAAACCCCTTAGGACAAAACATTAGGCTTCTAAAATTGACAAAAATTTGTACTTGAAAAATCTTTTATTTTCCACTAAGATGAAAGATGACGGTTCTATTTTTGAATATTTGTTGCAGTTGAAAGATATTTGTGATCATTTGAAGGTAGTGGAAAAACTTGTAGATGAGTAAGATCTCATTGCTCTAGTTATGTAGAATTTATCATCTTCATTTGATTCTTTTGTAGAGTCATTAAAAATGATTTTAGAAACATAAACATTGGACTTTGAATAGTTGTCCACTCTTCTTATACAGAAGGAATGATGGGAGGAACAATACATTACTTCAACATCATAGTCTACAAAAAATGCACCCATTGCATGGTCACAAGGCAGAAGTACTTATAAATCTAAACATGAATATTTTTATTGTAATAAACCTATTCATGTGAAGAAATATTATCGTAAGCAATAATATGATTTGTTAAATTACAAAAAGAAGTCACAAACTGTAAATATGACTAAAGAAGATGAACAAAATTAGTAGGTGAGTCTGCACTTGTGACGATACAAGATCAGTCAGTGGAGTCAAGAATATGATATTTTGACTTAGGTGCATCAAGACACTACACATGTCACAAAGACTGATATATAAATTTTTTAGAAGATGATAGTTACAATGAATCAGTTTTTTAGATGATGGTTGGGTTCACTATGTGAAAGGATATGGCGATGTTTGTATTTCTTTGAATTCTGTTATTTACACTTTTCAGAATGTTTGATTTGCCCCTGACATGAACAAAAATCTTTTTTTCATAAGTAAAATAACTATGAATCCTAACATTTGTGTGGAGTTTAAAAGAAACAAATGCATGGTCAGTAATCTTCATGCAAAGAACGTCATTACTATTGGTATTGGTAACAAGGGATTGTATAAGTTGATTGATCCCAAACTAGCAAGAGAATATGCACTAGCAACGGTTGAAAACACTGTGAGGTATGACATAAGAGGTATGGTTACCTCGATTATGAGAATTTGCATACATTAAGTTAGTCTAACATGGTAAATGGAATGCCTTCTATTCAAAATAGTCATAATGTATGTTCAAGATGTCAAATAGATAAACCAATTTCAAATTCATTTGACATCAGTAAGGAACAAAGAGTTAAGCATGCATTGGATTTGGTACATGTAGGTTTACATGATCCAATGCAGACATCTCAATATTAGGGGTTTTGTATTAATTGTTGCTTATAGATTACTTTTATAAGAAAATGTGGGTTTATTTTATGCATAAAAAGTTAGAGTGTTTCTCTAACTTTGTTGCTTGGAAAGCTATGGTAGAGAAATGAGGAGGGAAACATGTAAAAGCTCTTAAATCAATTAATGGAGATGAAATTGTCTTTGAGAAATTCATGAAATTCTATAAGAAAGAAGGTATAACTAAGCAATATTATACACAACAAAATGACATCATGGCAAGGCAGAATACGATAGTGATGAAGATGGCACATTGTGTTGGAGTAAAGCGTATAAGCTTGAATAGGGTGTTATTTATTTATTTTTGGAGATGCTATTATATTTTGTGCACGTATTTGTTGAGTGCATAATAATAATAATAATAATAATAATAATAATAATAATAATAATAACTTTTATTTTATCGATTGTTCATGCAATAATAATTTGTTG
Source organism: Torreya grandis (assembly GCA_037957365.1). Classification (NCBI taxonomy): domain Eukaryota; kingdom Viridiplantae; phylum Streptophyta; class Pinopsida; order Cupressales; family Taxaceae; genus Torreya; species Torreya grandis. The sequence continues at coordinate 660,096 of JARHVA010002732.1, forward strand.
CACAAAACAACCTACCTTGCCTATTTAATAGGCACTCTCATATGCCTTTTGACTTGGTCGGTTGTGGAGACCCATAAGAGAATGTGAATACATTTACAAAGACTTTATTTTACATATTTGCTCTCTGTATACAATGTCTGTGTTATTGGTGTTGTGATAATGGTTTGTAGGAGAGATCCTACTAGTTATGAATTCATTATGAACTCCATCATGGTATCAAATCTACTCCATGTAGCCATTACTCAACATCCCATTACTTTTTCAGGGACTTGTCCTGCTATTTGAAAAAAATAATTCCGGTTGTTTTATTATATCTTTGGGGCATTATTGCATTTGTCAACACCTTGGATCGAATAGGCCATACATCCAGACCGTCCTACACCTTTGTTCATGGGTTATTTTCTATATTTTCTTGTTCAATCTGTATTGTGCTCTGGGAATTTAGAACTGGTGCCAATCAAACGCTTGAGTACTGTTTGTATGCAATCAATCTTCTTGTGCGTGCATTCTAGTCTTTTTGTGCTTACATTCTAAACACCGCTCAAGGCTATTCGACCCACATGACAGTCTTCTACAATATGCTTGGTTGGCCGCCACTTCACTCACCGATTGACGCTCAGTCAAAGTGGTTTTGGTCTTGAAAATATCTGCCCACCATCATTCAAAAGGAAACATTAGCAATTTTGTGGAAGTTGATGGAATCATAAGGCAAAAAATCAATATGTCAGTTGAATCCTTGTGAGCAGTTGTCATGCAATTGTGTACCCCATCGAACCTTTACTTGCCTTGGAAATTAGTTACAAGTATACTAAGCATTATATTCTGATTGCATATCGCTTTGGTATTTTCATACCTCCGACTATGATAGAAGTATCCATTGTATGTATTGTATGTAGTTGTGCAGTTGTTATCATCGACATTCCTTTAGTTTCAAATATTTGCGTCGGGCTTTAGCTCAGCTTGCATTTCAGTTCAGCCACAAATATTCACTTTTAGCCTATGGCATCTCGATCCTAAATGGAAAGCTTCTGTAAACAATGATTGTTTTATTTGGCTTTTTTCATTTGTAAACTGATTTAATAGCGGTTCAATTGGATATATATCAGCCTTAAAAAAATGCATTAATGATTATAATTGAAGCATTGGAAATAGAAAGAACAGATTTATACAGTGCCTCCAAATTATTATGAGCTCATGTAGTAGCCCACACATATTCTGTCATTTACAATTGTTCTTTGGGATTGTCGTTTGCTTTCAAAAGTAGGATAATTGACTTACCGAATGCATGCCGAGAGATGCATGTTACATTCCTCGCTCTCCCATAACGGCCAGTGGTTGCCCATCCAGAGCCTCGCAGACTCTTTTGTTGTTAATGTTGGTGACTACGTACAGGCGGATATACATGAAGTTGTGGAGCCCTTACCTACGGATGCATCGGAGGATCGATTCTCCGAGGGAAGAGTCATGCTCCACCTCGCCCACCTCGCCCACAACATCAGTATTTGATAGGAGGGCAGACCCGGCCTCGTCCAAGTTGCCCACTACATCCACCAACAACTCCTCCAATCTGCCATGTGAGCTCGTTCTCCTGGCAATTTCTATGGGTGTGCAGGGCCTTCTTATATTCTCAAAAACTCAAGCTTGTATTATCAACTCAAGTTCTTAATAATTCAAATCTTATTTGTTCGGTGATGCATTTGAATTCAGTCAAGGCGTGACGCTTACCCTAATTCCTTAAGACAAGGATACCTGAGAGGTCTTGTGGTCGAACCTTATATCTTATATCCTTGTTCACAAATTTTATTGTGATTTTTTTTTAAAATGGTGATGCATTATAGAGGGACCATTAACAATTTTTTTAAATGGGGGTACTTCATTTAAAATGGGAATCATGTTTGGAGGAACAAAGGCCATATATCTTTTTACAAATGATGATATTGGGACACTATGAAATGTGGTCATAATCACTTTTAAAGGGAAAAGTTTTTTATTTTTTATTTTTTTTTAAAACAAGATTGTTAAGTGAGATAAATTGTAAAAGGGACAAGCATTATTGTAAAGGGTAAAAAGTATTTTTTGCATTTATCTTCTATCTTGTTAATCGAAGATGGAGGGTGAGGTTCAGTCTGGCAGGAGGTTAGACCCCCTCACTAATAAAACAAACTTGTATTTGTTTCTCCTTACCTTCATTTTTTGAAGGTTATTGTTATTGTGTTTGTGCCTTCTTGGCCCACATTGTTATCCTTGTCATCATACTTTGCACTCATGGACACATTTTTCAGTAGAGTCCGACATTTTATTTTGATTGTGCATTATTTTTGTGCCACTTTTGTACTCATGAATGCATTTTCGACAGAGCTTGACGTCCTACATTCTTGAGTATGGTTTGGTGTCACACATTGCTCCCTTGTTTTAGTAGCAACTCTCTTATTCTTGATGGTGTCTTCTATAGTTTGATAGCATTCTAGATTTTATGCATCATATTGTGTTTTTTATTGTATGGGACCTTTATTTTTATTCACACTGAGAGTCATGGAGCTTTTTATTCATGTTTGTATACTCCATATTGAGCACATTACTCTTTAGTTTTTAACTATCCCATCACCACCAGGGCCATCTTTTTGAGAGATATTTGTTTTGTATCTGCAACATTTTTTTACAGTTGACAATCTCCTTCAGATTTTTTGTGGAGCTTGATCTCATTCTGAAAAGTAGCTATTCTGGTGAATACAGTGTCAGCATGTTAGTGTTCGAGTAGTGATTGAGACCACTCATATAAAGTTTTTTGTATCACTCCACTCGGTCAACAATATGGGAGGTATGGTGCAGATCCTACTTCTTTGGTTATCGTGTTCTTTGCTAACCCTTGCTGCACTACATCTTCTGGTAGTAGATTGAATTCAATTGGTGAACTGTTTTGCACTATTGATACCTCCAACATTCTCTTTTCATAAGAGCTATTTTGGTGAACTTCAATGTCAGCTATTTTTTTGTGATCAAATAGTGGATCTAGACCACTCGTGTAGATTTTGAGTTCCATTGAGACTTTTGAGTTCATCAAATGCATTTGTATCTGATGGCCTTCATTCCATCTAGTGTACCTTTTCAGCATTATGTTTGAGTATTGAGTCATTTACTTTCTTGAGACATCTTGCAACATATATTTTTGCTCTCTCAACTTTAGTTATTATTACTAGTTTTTGGGTACATTATGGTGATACATTTCATCCTTGGTGAATCTTTTTACCAATATTTTGAGATCAATGTTTTTTACAGAGTTAGTCTCGTATAGACTATCAGTTTCTATTTGTCTTGGTGGTTATAGTGATTCTTCATCCATGTAGTCTGATAAGATGGCTTGGTTACCATAGGGACGCTTTGTATTTCATTATGATTTGTACATGAATACCTAGTGGTCGGGACCCATTTAGTGTCTTTTATTTCTCTTTTTTCACTCCCTATTCTGCACTTAAGGGATGATGTTGGAGTAAAGCATATAAGCTCGAATTGAGAGTTGTTAATTTATTATGAGAGATGTTATTATATTTTATGCACGTATTTGTTGAGTGCACAATAATAATAGAAACTCTTATTTTATAAGTTGTTCATGCAACAATAATTTGTTGCATGAAATAACCTACCTTGTCTATTTAATAGGCACTCCCATGTATCTTTTGACTTGGTCGGTTGTGAAGACCCATATGGAGATGTGAATGTATTTATAGAGACTTTATTGTGCATATTTGATCTATGTGTATAATGTTTGTGTTATTGGTGTTGTGGTAACGGTTTGCAGAATAGATCTTATTGGCTATGAGTTCATTATAAACTCCATCATCGTGTACGGTGGATAGCCAAAATGTACCATATTAGTACTGGGAAAAAGCTATGAATAAAACAACATATACTCTCAACATAAGTCTAATACAAGCCTTGTAGAATGTAACATCATAAGAAACATGGTCAGGGACAACACCATATGTAAGTAATTTTCATGTTTTTGGATCTAATGCTTCTATATTGGGCAAAGTATTCATGCTTGTTGGTTATTGTGAGAAAAGAGATGCATACATATTACTAGATGTCTCTATGTACAAAATTATGGTTAGTAAAGATGTTGATGTAGATGAGAAGGTACCATTATTTTCTATTAATGACCAATCTACTAATAGTAATGTATTGCTACTGCTGATGATTTTATTAAAATAAGTTTTGGTACTAAATTTGATTAGGGTTCAAGAATGAAAATACCAGAAGTGTTAAGTTCTAGTTGTGATAAGAGTGTTTCTCACTCTTCACAATCAAATTAAGAAGACCAACATAAAATGTATAAGTGGTACAATACCACGATGAAAGATGTAAGGAAATATGAATTTCCTTACTTGTTAGAATAGCATTCTACAAGGTTAGGAAAACATGGAGTGCAAGGTGAAGAGCAGGTAAATTTTACTCTTACTATTATTTCACAAGTATTGAAATCTAGCACAAGTTCAAAGACTAAAGTCAAACCAAAATGAAAGTTTTCCATGAAGGTTGGTGAAAGAGGAAGGGGAATACAGTAAAAGCACAAGAGAGTTATGAATAATAAATGTCTCAAAGTTATTCAACAATGGAAAGTAGTAGGTGTTAGGTTTTCAACAAATCAACATAGAAATATCTCTTAGGAGATATGCTACGTTGTTTAGTCTTAATGTATATTTTAATTTTTTTTGTCAGACTTGATCACTCTAATAGATTGGTAAAACATGACACATCCAAGTCATGATAACAATTCAAGGAATAATAGAATCCAATGAACCCTATATTTAGTACCATTTCCTACTCTACTTAGTGGTTGCAGTGACTCATTACACATATACTCCAGTAAGATGGATTAGTGACAATAGGGACATTTGGATACATATCTATAGTGGCATCAGACATACCTTTGGTTAAGTTCATGTATGGACTTAATCCTATTATTGAAATAATGACTAAAATAAGTCATTTAGGGAGGGTATTAGAATAATTGTTATTATAATCTTAATTAGCTTATTGTTGTGTGTGGTTATATTATTGTAACCATATGTTATTAATTTGTTTCTCTAGTTAGCCTATTTTTAATTACCATTGTACCAACCTCTTTTGTTAGATGAGCCTGTTACTTGCCTATATATTAGGCTATTTATATGGTTAATAAACATCACTATTTTTCTTGGCTTCATTCTTGTGTATTGATTAATTCTATATTTGTGGAAATGCTATGAATGAAAATGATACTTACGATGAAGTAGATCAAGAAAGAGTTAAAATAACTTGGTCTTTTAGAAAGACATTGCTTACATCAAAAGAAGCTAAAAAGTAAAATTTGACTAAGATATATACACTAGAGAATGAATATGTTAGAAATGAAACATTAAATGTTTCTATTCCACCTACTAGAAGTTATCCTACATTTGATCAAGAGGCTAATGTTCTTATTACTCCATCTTATGCCTTCTAAGGAAACTATGACTATTGGTTATGGTCTTGTAAAAAACACTAGAGCATATATTCCTACATTTGTTCATTCTACTATGACTCTTGCACATGCTACTACATCATAAAGTACATTGAGTAAATAAGTTATTAAAGTGTAAATCAAACAAATTTCTCAAGGATATTAAAGACCTATCCATTCGATTACTTATCATGATATATTATATAACCCATTGCTTTATAACTCCCTTGTCTACCCTTTAACAACTTGTTTTATTGTGTCTAAATTTAAAGTATTCAATGGCAAGGGTGATCATTCACAAATTATTAGAGTTTTTTTATGTCTCAAGTTTTGACTTTGTGCAAGATATTGTATTTAAGACTAAACTCTTTTCTAAAAAACTCAAGGACTATGCCTTAGATTGGTTTTACAACTTACCATCTAATTTTGTGTGTCATTTCAATAATTTGGACAATATCCTCTTAGCTCACTTTTATGTCAACATTAGTTAAAAGGTCAAATTTTTACAACTTGTTCAACTTAAATAAAGACTTAATGAGAATGATAGTGATTTTATACTTAAATATGAAACTATGCTTACAAAGACGTCTCACCAACTCCTTGATAGTGAAATTTTACTTAAATATAAAACTATGCTTACAAAAATGTCTCACCAACTCCCTGATATTGAGTTACAAAGTAATTTTTACTGTAGATAGGAATGAGGGGTCCAACTGTATAGTTTCCTTACTTCTCAATGATGATCCACTATTCTCACTCTCTCAAGAACACAAGACTCAGAATGGAAACACAGAGCTTCATTATTGAGCTTTAGTAGTTGTACAAAGGTTACACACACCTCACTTAACATGCTCATAGTTCTGCTCTCACAATCTCTCAGCTTCTTCCAACTTTGATATGGAGCTAGACTCTTCTCTCCCCAATTGATTGATCCTCCCTTACTTTGCCTTCGGTGATTGAGATGTCTCTCCAATGCTCTTCTAAATTTGAATTTTAATCTTGGTGTCTTGACAATGACATCCTTCCACACCCTTTGAATTCCCTTTATCTTGGAAAATATTCTACTTGTCACTTTTAATTGATCTAGGTATTTATTTTGTATATTTTTTAAATATGTCAAAATTTATAGTTGTTATATTCCAGTAATTACGCCTGCACAAAGTGTTGGTTTTGAAACTGCACTCTGCATGAAACAACAATTTTGTCATGCTCCAAGAAAAATGACCCTTTAACAAATAGAACATGACTAAAACCATCATTCTTGTATTTCCTTTCACTATGGGACCCTTGATGATGTTCTTTATCTTGATCTTGATCTTTATTGCAAGAATTAAATGATGCAATACATAAAATAAATGTGAAAAATAACACACAAGAACCCAAAACTATGTTTTTGGATGTTGAAAGATAGCTTGTGAACTAGGTTCTCCAGCCTCAGACACCTAGGGTAAAATAAAATGTCGATGATCTTCTACTTATGAACCCTTTGCAAGCTCCTCAATAGTTGTTCTGTGTTTGGAAACTTCAGATGCACTATCTTTCCACTTTACTAACTACTCAAAGTACTCTCTACATCTTTTCTTTGATCCAATCTATGTATTTAATGCGGCCTCAATATCCTCCTTGGTTTTCTTTGACAAATGTTGCTTCTAATATATACTTGAAGAATATGAACTTGATCCTTCTCCACTACCTTATCCCTCAAAGTAAGGATACAAATCCACTATATTGAAGATAGGTGAAATACCTAATCCATATGGTGGCTCAATCTCATAAGCATTCAATGAGAACCTTTTGAAAATTATTCAAGGTCCAATTTCCTTCCACTTCATTTTTTTATACTCTCTTGGGGAAACCTCTCCTTATTAAAATGCACCAATACGAAGTCCTCGATATTGAAATTATGTTATCTTATTCTATGATCAACATGTTTCTTGTACTTCATACTATAGATCACGCATAACTGTTATTTATTCCTTTACTTTAGTACTCGTCATATATGTTTTGCTTTTTAATTCAAACACTCCTATAGGATTGAAACCATAGATAATATGGAATGGACCCATTTCTATAATTCTATTCATAGAATTATTGTAGGAAAATTCAATTTGTGTCAATGTCACATCCTAATGTTTGGGCTTATCTCCAACCAAACATCTTAGAAAATTATCAAGATTGCAATTCACTGCCTTTGTTTGTCAATCTATTTGAGGATGATAGTTTGAATTGAAATCTAATATTATGCATAGTTTCCTCCATAACATCCTTTAAAAATGTTCAACAAATCTAGCATCTATGTTCGATACAATGATTCTTCGCAACTCATGCAATCTTACAATTTATTTTTAAAACAAACTTGCAGTATTTATTGCATCACTATTCTTCTTGCATTCTATAAAGTGTGCCATTTTGGAAAATATATTCATTATAACAAAAATAGATTCATTATCAATTTGGGTTCTTTTTATCTCAAAAAATAAATCCATGCTCAATTCTTCTTGTGGTCTTTTTAGAATTGGTATGTATATCCTTATCATGTTGTCAAATCCTACATCTTTGGATAATTTTATTGACATCCATGTTCATCTTTGGCCGATAATAACACTCACTCAACTGCACCAACATTTTATCCACACCAAAGTGATTGACTAAGCCTCCACAATGTTTCTCCATCAATAAGTTCTCCATCGTGGAACATTGAGGTATGTATAACCTCTTTCATTTGAAAAATAATCCATCTTGTATCATATATTTCAGCCATGGTGTTTTTTCCATGCTTTTTAGATTCATGTATACTACCTATGCATCTCAGAAATCTAAATCCTCCTTATATAACTCTTTCATTAAGTCAAACCCAATGACTTCCACTCTTTGCTCATTCACTACATAAGATATTCTACTCAATGCATCCAAACCTTGTTGGATTTACCACTTGTGTCTAAAAAGAATAAAGTAATTCAACTCATTTCATATGTTAATGGTTTAATTTATCTTATTAATTAATGAACTACAATTCTTGATGATATTTATACAACATGTTTTCCTTTGGAAAAAAATAATGTCTCCACATATTAAGAGCTTATACGGTAGCATCAAATTATTGGTTGTAGACCAAACAATTCTTCTTGGCTTCATTCAACTTCTCATTAAATTATGCAATGGGCTTACCTTCTTGGCTTGATAATTATATTGATGTCCCACTTGCATTGAAATCAACTTAAAACACTTTACTAAAATGCAGTAATGCCAATAATGTTTGTTTCATTACCTTCTTAAAAAACTGAAAGTTATCCTCTGCTACAACAATCTATTTGAACTTTTTTTCTCACCCTTCATTGCTTCTATAATCGGTGCATATGCCATTGTAGTTTTTTAATATTTTTTTTGATATAAACTTACAATCTCATGAAAATATATAGCCTCAAAGTTCCTTGTTAGTGATGGCATATAACTATTGCTCTTTTCTTCTCACGGTCCATTCTCAACCCATCTTTTGATATTACAAATTCCAAGTATACTAGCTCCTCTTTCATAAAGTTGCTACTCTTCTTTAAGATAATATACAATTTTTCCTCATTGAACTTTTACAAAACTAACTTCAAATACATCAAATGTTCTTCCTTTGAATGACTAAAAATCAAAATGTCATCAAGATAAACAATGACAAACTTACATGTGTATGGATTCAACCTTTCATTCATAAGTCTCATAAATGTGCTTGGTGCATTTGATAAGTCAAAAGACATAAAAATTAACTCATATAACTCATAATTCATCTTAATTGTGGTTTTCTACTCATCATCTTATCTAATCCAAATTTGGTGATATCCACTTCTCAAATCTATCTTTGTGAAGTATTTTGTTACACTCAATTAGTTCATCAAGTCATTGATCATTGGCAATGGAAATCTATACTTGATTGTTATATTGTTGATTACTCTAGAATCCTTACACATTTATCAATCTTCACTTTTCTTAGGTGCCAATATAACTGAAACTATGTATGGGATTAAACTTTATCAAATTAAATTTTTCACTAAAATTTAATTTGTTTGCCTCTTCACATTTTCATTCTCTAAATGAGTTAATCTATGAGCTGCATTGTTTGGAAAACCTACTCCTGACACCATATCTGTGTGATGACTAATGCTTATCATAGGTGATATTCCATCTAGCAAATCCTTTGAAACTATATCAACAAACTCTTCTAACAAATTTTAAACTTCAAAAATAAGATTACCCACCTTGTTTGCAATCACAACTTACATAGGCTTTGGGATGAAATCACAACATATCTTCTCCTTCCTTGTCTCCTTCAAGAATTCTTTAATGAAAATAAACAACACTTAAGGACTTCTATCCACTCTTCCCCTCTTTCTTTCAATGGGATCAATGTATGCTTCTTACCATCCTTCACAAGTGTGTAGGTTTCTTTTCTACCATCATGCATGACTCTTCTATCAAACTATCATGGTCTTCCCAACAACACATGGCATATATCTATGGGCATAATATCACACCACACATCATCCTTGTATGAACCAATCTGAAAAATTATCCATGTATTTCTCTTTCTCTAAAACTTAATAACCCTTAAGCAACTAAGAAAATTTGTATGCGTTTGGATGAACTAATATTTTCAGCTTAAGCTTTGTTACCTTTTTATTTATAAAAATAATAATCCATGCTACTATTATAATAACAACTTTGTAACACTTTCTTCTTGATTTAAAAACAGTCTAAAATAACTTATTTCTTTGCACTGGTTCATCTCCCTCATTTATTGGCTTCAACAACACCCTCTTCATCATAAGAACTTCACCACATTCTAGTTATTCCACATGTGTTGGAGATTTAATACTCACTTCATCTACATGAGAAATATGATTGTTTACTTCATTCCTCTTGTTGTTGTTTGAAATGCTTTGGAGCGCTGAAATGCTCTATGGTCAACCTCTACACATTCATAGCACTTACCCATAAATCCTCTACCTCTTCCAAAGTATCTTCTTCCTCTAGAATAATACCCTCTTCCTCTTTGGGATTGATTTTGATTTTGTAAAGTACTTCATCTTCATGAGTATGTTATCCTATTCTACCATTGTATTTTCCTCTTCCTCTTAAGAACCTTATTCTACATTCAAAGTTCATTTTTTGCATTTTAGAAAATGTTTCCCTTGCGTTCAATGTACATTGATAGGCTTCCTCAATCAAATTCAACTTAGACATTCCAATCTCATCTTCAATTGAAATACAAATTCTATTTGCATACATTTCCAATTTTTCTTATACATTATCCATATGAACAAAACTAATGGAAACTTTATAGAAACTCTTATGTTTACTCTTTTATATACAACTTCTTTTGCTTTAAATTTTCCAACTTTTTCTAAGATTCATCAAGTCAAGTACTGGAAAAATGTACCATATATATAATCCCCAAAAAGGTTTCTTACTTATTCTTATTTTGATTTCCATTATTATAAAGTTTATTTACACATTTATATCTTAAAATTAGATTTCACATTTATTGTTAAATTGAGGTATGCATCATAAAATATATCAAAAGTGGAAAACTAATGATCAAGTCAAAATGCATATTCACACCCATAATATTTACACCCCGAATAAGAAGTTAAAGTAACTTTTACCATAAGAGACTAAAGATACATTCTTCTTTCTTTGTCAATACAAAAGCAGTAACATCTAAGTATACAAATCACAACCATATTTTAGTAAGCCAAATTCTATCTTTGAATAACATACAACCAAAATATGATCATAACATAATAAGAGAATAAAATATTTACAACATTATTACAGTCTCATGATCTTTTCTTCTCAAGTAATCAACACAATACTCAATAAATGTATTAGTTTGTTTAATACATGTGAATAAGTATTCATAACAAAATATATTTGAGTTATATAATCCATAACTCTCACTAAAGATCATAAAGAAAACATAAGATGGAGAATATTATTGAAGATATTTTCTGCCAACCATAGAGTCTCTCAGATCCCCTGCACTCCTTTCATCTACTAGGAGTAGCCCTTCCCTTCCACAAAGGTGCTAGATACAGATGATCGACAAGTAGGGAGAATCCCAGAAGGTAGAGGTAATTTAGCATATTGATATACGTAGTGAAATAGGTTTGACACACTACTCCATGCAGTAGAATAAGTTAACACATTGATTCTCGTAATATAATAGGTTTAGCCTATTGCTCCTCATAGTAAAAATAATTGGACCTATTACTCCACATAGTAAACTGATTTAACCTACTACATATAATAAATTAGTTTAGAATAAAATACACATTTCAAGTTTTACCACATGATGCCTGACTCCCAAAGGTAATTGGGTATCTAAAAGTGTTGGACTACTATTAATAATTTTAAAATTGTTAAGATAGAATCATTATACAGGAAGATGTTATAGTCCAAAAAGTAACATCTTCTAATATGTAGTAACAAATGATAATCTTCCACAATTATCTATGAAAGATCATAAAGGATCCAAACACCAAATTCCTTGAGTATCATACTAAGGTTTACATTTAAAGATAATATCTTGTTTTTCCAAGGATTCAATAATTAGCATTCAACCAAGAAAGGATAAAGCATACACAAATGATTATCAATCATTCAAGCAAAGATATAACATACCTAAATGATTATCAAACATTTAAGCAATGATAAAGCATACCCAAATCCAAACCTTAATTTTTAACCCTGTCATTTATGAAGGTTTAACTATCCAATATCATTGTCATCCTAATGATATTTAAATCCATCATAAAATCATTGTTCAATATTAATAAGATTTTTATTATCCCTAAATCATAATATAATAGTCTGTCAAGTCTCAACATTCTGTATGAGAGCTTATCAACCAACAAAGTTCACAATCCATTATAAAAGTATCAATATGCAAATTATTTATCTTCCAAATTCACGATCATCATAAATACTTAAAAGCCATGATTAAAATCAACCTAAGGTATCAAGTTATATTAGATCAAACTTTATGGGTTCCCATAACCTAAGTTCAAGAAATCACATTTTGGAAAAAGTGTCATTTGATCTAGTGATAACATACTCATAGGTGTCCCATACCACTTACAAATTTTTTTGTCACAAGGTACTAATATAAGAATCAACCACACAATCAATGTGTGGTCTCCAACCAGGTTTTACAAGTTAAGCTAAATCATAACGCAAAAATATCACATCTAGAACCAACTAACATGTATAATCAAACACCTATATTTTCCTATGAAAAATACTTGGGTGAAATAAGTTTCCTAATAAGTTTTATCTAAGAATTAATTAATAACACAAACTTAAATGATACATCTATAAAGGAGCAAAAACTAGTCGGGTGTTTGAATGAAACACAATCCACAATCTGATTAATATGTAGATCATCATAATGTCAACAAGTCATGACTTAACATGAATATGATCATTTAATAGTACATGATTATTGACATAATGCTTAATCATTCATTTGCACTTATACAAGACATTATAACCCCTTGATGATGATCAACAAACAAGGACTCTTAATGTACACAATAGGGTTTTCAAATTGAAATGAGTAGTTGAAAGTATTCCCACACTACCATATCTCAGTATATAATTTACACTTCTATAATATACAATATTTTGAATGTTTCCCATATATCAAAAGAGTCAAGAAATGAAAATTTTAGTTTCTCTTCAACACGGAAACATTTCTCTTCAATATAAAAGTATTTCTCTTCAATACGGAAATGTTATTTGCAAAGGTATGGCTTAACTAAAAAAAGGGTTAGTTTTGAAAATGTCTTCATAATAATAAGAAAATATTTGATAATATTCATTTAAAAGGTTTCAATGAATTTACTTAAAGAAAATAGTTTCCTAACAATGATTTTATGGTTCATAGATTTAATATGTCATAAGTAGAACATACCATCCATTCATCATTTAGCTAACTTATTAGTTCTTAATTACTCCATTCAAAACTTCTTGGGTTTAAGGCTCAACATACACCACGATAATAATGTTATGGCAATGGTATCATATTATTTATAATTTCCAACAATTGCCTAAGTTGCCTAGGATTTTCATTTCCGTCTAGATCTTTACCTAAGGATAATAGTTATAAAACACTCTATCTCCATGCAAGTTTAAAGCTTTACAATTCATAGTATTTTTTAGAAAGTATCTAAGATTCCGTTCAAGTGTTTTAGCCTTATCCTTTTTAAACCATCTTCTAGTTTGATATTATTTACATGACCTAATTCTTAATTCTTTAAGCATAGGCTAATAGTAGGATAAATTCATTGTTAAAAGATAATATATACTTATTTATATTCATAATGGTTTAAATGACACATTGAAGTAATAAAATAATAATATTAATAATTTTATTCTTATTCATATATCTGCATTAATTAACTGATTGTTCATAAAATCTACCCATAGAGTTTAAATCTTTGTAAGAACTAAAATACCACAGAGCTTCACTGGTAGGGTAAGGAGGAAACTTAAAATGTGCCTCATGTATTATGTTCATTTCTGAAGCCCCATTACTATACATATTTTTGCTAATATGAAAAATAACATCAAACGTATTATACAACCCAATAATGGTACATAAATTGTATTTTCCCATGGTGTATAATTTTAACTCAAATTAGGAATCCCTTGGATTTGATGTATAATCTGTTAAAGGGAAAGCTAGTTATATATAAGTAGGGAGAGCACTTTTGAAGAGCTTACTATTGATACGAAGGAAGAGAATTCAAGGTTGGCTTGTGTTTTAACCTCTTAGGACTTAGGAAGTATAAATCCTATGTTTGTTAAAGAGCTAAGTATGCTAAACTAAGGTAATAATATGCAATAAATACAACCACTAATTTGTTATAGAATTGACTAGCTTTGACCTTTCTAAAAATAACAATAAATAGTGCAAGTAATAACTTAGCTAGAAAATAATTGAGATGGATGATCTAGAGGCTAAAAACTAAGGTAGAAGCTGGTCTGAATGTTGTAAACAGGATCCTAATGTCAAAACCCCTCCTAAATAGTAGTGCCCTAATTGGATTGTAGTGCCATTATTGGAAATGTGGTAGTAGTGCCCCTATATTAGCGTTAGTGTCCTCTATGTAGGACAATCTTGAGCTTCTAAGAGCACATGTGTTTGGATCTCTAAGATCTATTCATGCATGCACGAGTTTTAAAACCCTATATATTGCTTATTTTGACTAATTTTATGAGCAAACCCTAATCATCCATATAGTTAGGGCATCTGATTAATGCAAACTAAAAAGTGTGTTTGTTAGTGGGGTTGGTTGGACATCCTCAACACCCTATTGTAATGAGAGTTGCCTACATACCAATACTCCGAGGAGGGATCAAGCCCAATGTAGTTATCCCCACCTAAGTGTTGGTGTTGGTGTTGGTGCAAGTGCAAGTGAATCTAGTATGATAGTTGACTTGAGTGCTTTGGATGTGCTTGAGACAAAAAATATGGGTAATCTAAGCTTAAGACTATTTTAAATGGTAGTATGTAAAAGTAGGGCAGAATAGGGATTTATAACCTTAATTGTGCATAACTTGTTCTGAGTTTGAATGTGCATTTTGCATCTAATTTATAACTAATGGTTAGAGGCTAAAATTTATGTATATATACTATTTTGATGCTTGTGTGGGTGCTAAAATAGGTTTAGGCTAACCCTAGGAGGTTTTAGGTTTGAAATAGAGAGTGAAAAGACATTAGCCCCATTATTAGGACACTAGCATCATGTGGTGCTAGTGTCTTTATTATGGTGCTAGTGTCCAAGTGGCAAAACACTAGGCACAAAGGGCTGGGATCAAAAAATGAGGGTTTGGGATTCTTTTAGGGCCGATTAGGGACACCTGTGGCCCGCATGAAGGCTAAATAAGTGTGAATATAGTCTCTAAGATAGGTCTAGGGCTAAGCTAGGGATAGATAGTCTCAAGTAACACTCTTATAACTCAAATACCATTTTTAGGTGATTACATTTGCCTCCTTTTATTTTAGAAATTCAGTAAATCAAATAACTATGATAAAGGAAAAAGAAGTGTACTTAGACCTACCTAAGAGGTGAATCTCATGAAGCAGGGTTTGAGTATGTGAAGCATGATCCAATACGTGTCCTAAAAGTGAAATGTACATAAATTAGTCCTTACTTAAGAGATATCAAAATTAAAGACTAAATTGAGTAAAGCATTAAAACTAAATAAAATTGAGTAAAGAGATAGGAGAGAGAAAAGGAATGAATACACCTCACTGGGTACATGGACCAATGCATAAACATGGTGAAAACTTGTGTGTGTGTGTGTATAGTGATCAATTGGTAAATAGCTTGTGTTGAGCTAATGGCTTGATCAATCCTCATGTGTGGGTGGCTCAAGAACTCAATCTAGTTTTGAATCCATCATTGCCCACTCTTGCTTGGTGGATCATGACCTGTAAATAGCTTGGATTAGACTAATGGTGTGTTCAACCCTCTCATGTAGGTGGCTTAAGAACTCAAGTAGACTATGAATCCATCATTGCCCACCCATCTGTAGTATATGCATCTAAAATTGAACCTGCATGATGTAATTGGAAATATCTAACTAGGTATGTCAGCTCTACAACCACTTGGGTATATTAGACAACTCTGAGCCACTCACGAATGCCAACCACTACAAATGGAGTAAGACATGAAACTGGTGTGTAACCTGAAATATGATGTTGGATGTATACAACATAGAGAATGACATGGAATTTGCCATTCCATCTAATCAACTAGTGTGTAAGTGAACATATAAAAATAATGTGCCACACACATGCCACCAAAATTTGATATTTGAGTATATAGATTCTAAATTGAGTTGTAATAATCTATATCTGGGTATCTGAACTTTATATGGTAATGGTCACATTACACATGATGCCTCAAATTGAGAAAACTTGTGTGAATCTGATCTAAACTGGCATTAATATGAACAAAATTGATAAATATGTAATTAAACTTGTGAAAAATTATATTGTACCTAATGTACTTTTCTATCCAATCTAGGTTTTTCTAAAACTTAGGCTACTAGATAGTAGTTCCATATCTTGGACAATAGTGCCATTATTGGATTGTGGTGCTAGTGTACCAATTTGGACACTAAAGTCCTTCTGCTCTAATTTTTGTGCAACTGTGTTGATCTCGATGTCACTATTTTTCCACTATATTTACCTAAGTCTAGTTTCTATAATCTAAGCCTATGTGCTAAAAAATGTATTGTGAATGCATTATAAAAGCTTGATCTCTATGACAAACCCCTATGAATGTCCCCTCTTCTGAGGGGAGTTATTGAACCTATGCAAGAACTGCCCTATTAAAAAAAAAATTGTAAGATGTGTGTTAGCCATAACATATATGATAACTAAGAAATAATCTAATAAAATATGCATACATAACATCAAAATGTAAGATAATATGAGCATAATTTTGTAATGTATGATGTATGTGATTTATAACATTCACAAGGGTGTCAAGATAGATATAAAAATGTATGCAACAACAAATATAAGTAAAAACTAAGTAGCTACCTATGGGGATGGGGCATGATGTCCATCACGACACCCAATTAGGAAGGGGAGATGCATGAGGTCCCTCATGACATCTAAAATTGGAGTGTGTAGTAGGAATGAGACAAGTGTCATGGCCATGACTCATACAAGAAAGCATACATACAAGACACATGAGGCACACGAAGTAGGCCAAGGGGCCACAATACAATGGACATGGGCACATATCACTAAATCTGAGATAAAAAGACATAGAAGGACATGTGAAAATGTCTACATATGCAAGCAATAAACAAGTTGGATTAGAACCACATAGAAGGACATGTTCAAATGTCTGCATACACAATCAGGGAGGCACACACAAGGGCATGGGCACATGTCCATAACATGCAAACTATGAATAGAAGTGGCATAGAGCCAATGAGTAATGGTATATTCAAATACCCTCGAATAGAAGAAGCATAGAGATACAATCAAATATAAACTAGGAAAGCTAGAAATGAAAGTGTACATGAACAATGTAATACAAATCTATGTAAGATCCAAGAGGTACATATGTTGATTCTAAAGTAGTAGTAGCTGGTAAATAATTTGAGTAAGTGTAGCATGATCAATATCAAGATATAACAATGTTAAAGTTGTGATGTAGAGTATAGAAAGATATAACCTAGTAATCAAAACTATGTATAGGATGCCCACAAATTGGTGAATGTGTCAAGTGAAGACCCGTGTATCAGTGTATATGCCCCTAGTGGGTAGATAATAGCAAATCTGGATCGGTGTAGTGGACTTGAGTCATGTAGCAGTCTGCAAACACTCGACAAGAACAAGTGAAACATGTATGTATGATAAAACTGACTATACTAAGATAACTAACATATGTAGTGTTTGTAAAATTTAATAAATGAAAACATGGTAATGTTTATAATCGATAATTTTTTATTTTTTTAGTAAATATTTGAAAGTTTTTATGTTTTTGAAATATTATATTATTTTTGGATTTTCTAGATATAAGCTATATACAAGAAACTTGAAAATAAACTATGTACAAGGAACAAGAGAGAAGGAAAGTATGTATAAGAAGGGAAGAACAATACTAACCAATGAGTTTCATGAGAGACTCACTATCAATGTGGCATGTGTCAAATAAAGGAACTATGATCATACGTGTTATATGAAAGGGTAATTATGGTCTTAGAATATATTGCATTAAGTGAAATATATATGGCCCTTCCTGTGAAGTGATGTTAAGAATGTATGACACTAAATGTGGTGTCTTGTGAATTGTAGGCATCTTAGGGACCCATCTAATAGAAGATGTTGTAGGTGGCATAGTTATCCTGTGTTGAAAACACAAAGAACTTAATGATATTGATCTTAGAAGAAAGTGAGAAGAGGGAGGCCCTCTAGAATCTGTAGCATATCTCTGATGTAGGGGTCTCTCTAATAATGGTCTCCATAGGAGAGTATGTGTATGTGAAACACTATAAGAGAAGACCTCACCTGCACTGGTGGCTCTACTGAACTCTGTGGAGTAATAATAAGAACTATGCTTAGAGTTATAACTAGTAACTATGTTGTAACTAGTAACTATGATGCAACTATCTATGAGATAGGTAGAGGATACTCAAATGGAAGACCCTCAACTATGATCACATGATTTACATGTATATATTTTATACATCTATACATTGTAGATGGGATGGATCATATTTTTTGTATCCATGTCCTACCTAGTAACATGTCAAATACGCCTGCACTAGGTAATACTAATAATCTAGTGGCCACATGTGTTGGTTTGACATGTAGTGGAAGTATAATCTCCTTGATGGAGCTCTAAACATGGCCATTAAAACCACTAATAAATATGTATGTAGGAGATATCCTACTCTGAATACCCTAAATATTATATAAGTGTGATAGTGCACATGTTAATACTTGATCCGTTGTCAACCATAACACTCTGGACAAGATGATGATCTATGTAGGCTCATACAAAGAGTGCATATAAATCTGTATTATCATCAACAATCTCCTGCTCTAAGAAAGTGATGAGTGGTTGAGCTAAAATTATAGTATGGTACACACCAATTATATTGTGTAGTGGGTGTGCCTCCTCTGTAGTAGTGTAATATGATGTTGGTGGTAGATGTGCCTGATATATGTAGTGAACACATAAAGTGCTCCCTACCTCATTTGATGTGTGCTTTAGAAATAGATCTGAGAATATTTTCAATCCCTTATCTTTCATTTTTTGTACTTTGGATGCCTCTGTGGTTGTGCCCACATCAATAATGTTAGCCTCTATAAATCTTGTATCTTGTGTTTGAAGTTGATGCATTTGTTTGTTGTATGACCTGGTGCCCTATGATATTCATAGAATGCATTGGAATCATAATTATTTGAAAGAGGCCATGTCATATCAACCTCTTTGATGGGAGGAAGAGATATGCCATTGCATTCTAAGAGATAAACAATAAACCATGTGCTGGTGATTCTATAAAGTTGGTGAAAACTCTACATGGAGGAGCTGATAAAACTAGGTGAGGAGATGGCTCTAAAGTTGTGTTAACTGTGGCCTTTGGGTCATTCTTGTTTCCAGTGGCCCTTACCTTTTATGGAGGCTTACTAGAACTCTTAGCAGTTGATTCTAATACACTGGTATATTTCAATTTTCCCATAGAGATAAGCTTGATTTATCTTTCTTTCATTGTGTGGCATAAATCTGTGAAGGTTGGAAACTTCTTAAACAAGATAGCTTTATGTAATGCTAGTACAAGACTCTATTTGAAGATGTCCTAAAGATATTTAACTTAAATGGGGCTAGTTAATTTGGCCAATATAGTTGTATATCATAAGATGTATATTGTAATAGGTTCATTTGATTTTTGTTTTAATTGTGCAACTTGAGCATGTGAGATCTTATCATTGATGTTTATGGATAAATTTGATAAAAATATGTCTGCCAATGGATTGAATGCGGCGATAGACTGATTCAATAGATCATAAAACCATTGTAAGGCATAATTCTTTAGAATACGTGGAAATAACTTAGTGAGGAGCCAATCATTAGACACATAGTCCAAACATGCTACATGAAAATCTTAACGATGGTGCTCTAGGTCACTCTTACCATCATACAAAGTAAGCTTCGGTGCCCACGAATTTGAATGGAAAAGGAGTTGTTATAATGTGATGTGCTAAAGGTGTATGTAAAAGAACATGAGAATCCAAAGAATGTGATGGCCTAGTGGCTCCCTGATCAAGATATAATGCCTTAGCCTATAGAGTATGAACCTCGTGTATAATGGATTATACATCTAGAGTGAAATAACTAGCCATAAGAGGTGTAGTTATCACTGAAAGTTGTTGAGTTGCGCAAGCTGAGTTGGCCCCAATGTAGGTGTAACAATGTTAATATGTGGGGGAGTTTAAGTTTAAACATTATTTATTTTTTGAATTTATTCATGAATAATATTGATACGGTCATCTTACATGTCCAAATGTTTAGAAACAAAATCTTGTAATTGTCTCTTATCGGTTTCATCAAATCAATTGTTGAATTCTACCATTGTAGTTTGGGGAATAGGAAAATAAATTGTTGTATATTTTAAACCTTTAAAGAAATTTAATCTATGAAAGATTGAAAAAATCAAACATTGAAACAAATTTAGTATTTTAAAAATAATATTTGAGCATATAAACAAAAAGGATACAAACCTTAAGAGCATCTAGGGTTAGGGTTTGAGCAATATTTTAAGTAAATTGGGCTCACTAAATGTTTTAACCTTTTAGGAATTATCAAATATAAATCTTATGTTTTTTAAAGAGATGAGTATGCTAAATTAGAGTAATAATATGTAATAAATACAACCACTAATTTGTTACAAAATTGAGTAGCTTTAACCTTTCTAAAAATAGCAATAAATAGTGCAAGTAATAACTTAGTTGGAAAATAACTAAGACAAATGATTTAGAGGCTAAAAATTGAGGTAGAATTTGGTCTAAGTGTCAAAAATAGGATCCTAGTGTCAGAACCCCTCCTGGATAGTAGCATCTTGATTGGGTAGTAGCACCATTGTTAGAAATATGGTAGTAGTGTCCCTATATTGGTGATAGTGTCCTCTATGCAAGACTATCCTGAGCTTCTGGGTGCACTTGTATTTGGATCACTGAGGTTTATTCCTATGTGTATGAGTTCTGAAACCCTATACATTACCTATTTTGACTAATTTTATGAGAAAACCCTAATCTTCCATGTAGCTAGAGCATTCAGTTGATACAAGCTAAAAAGTGTGTTTGATAGTGAGGTAAGTTGGACATCTTCAACACTCTATTATGATTAGAGTTGCCTATATACCAATACTCCGAGGAGGGATAAAACACGATGTAGTTCTACCCACCTAAGTTCTAGTGCAACTACAACTGAAGCTAGTATGATAGTTGACTTGAGTGTTTTAAATGTGCTTAAAACTAGAAATTGGGGTAATCTGAGCTTAGGATTGTTTTAGATGGTAGTATCAAAAGTGAGGTAGAATAGGGATTGATAACCTTAATTGTGCACAAATTATTATGAGTTTGAATATGTATTTTGCATCTAATTTATATATAGTGGTTAGAGGCAAAAACTCATGTATATATACCATTTTGATGTTTGTGTGAGTGCTAAAAGAGGTCTAGGACAACCCTAGGAGGTTTTAGGTTTGAAAAGATACCCATTTGTGAAAAAGAGAGGAAAAAGACATTAACTCCATTATTAATACACTAACACTATGTGGTGCTAGTGTTCAAGTGGCAAAACACTAGGCACAAAAGACTAAGATCAAGAAATGAGGGTCTTGGACTGCTTTAGGGATGACTAGGGATGTTTGTGGCCTACACAAAGGCTGGATAAGTGTGGAAATAGGCTCTTAGATAGGTATAGGAATAAGCTAGGGATAGGTAGTCTCAAGTAGCACTCTTAGCACTCAAATACCACTTTTAGGTGATTACAACGTGTTAAATGTATGACCAACTATGTTGGACTAAAACAAAGAATTTAAGATATTCAAATTTGTCATGATTGGTCTTCTACATAAGTTAATAATTGTTAGAATGGCATACTCTCATTTGAGGTTTAATTTATAATTTAAACAAAGTAGTTGTTGGTCATTTTGGCCCACATACCAAGCTTCTACCTGGTTTGAACATATGAGTAGGGTCATAATCGATGAATGGATAAGGTGGCTATGAGCAGGCTCAACAATGAAAGTGAAGGAATCCAGGTAGGTTTTCATGGTACTGAGTAGTTGCAAGAATAAATCCAAAAAAGGCCTAAGTTTGCACTTTTCCAACTTTTGGCTAAGTATAGTACCCAGATTTCCTTCGAAGGAAGTGCTCCACATAAAGCCCGTAACAAATATACAAGGGTTTATTATTTCAGGAGTTTTGTCCCACTTTATTTGGCTAAGTGTTGGAATTCTTTTGGGAGTAATGTTTCAGACTTTTTGTTCAAGTATCAGGAATTGTTTCAGACATTTTATCTGAAACAATTTCCCTGAAGGGTGCTTATTTCAAAGAGGATCCTTTTCAAAAGTTTTGAAGGGTACTTTTGAAGTTTTCAATACTTTTCCCGAAGGATCTATCTTTCAAAAAGTGATCCTTTAAAATTTCCCCGAAGGATATCTTTTTCAAGCAAGTGCCCCAAACAGTTTCCTCGAAGGGCATTTTTCTCAGGGAAATGGTCCTGTGTGAAAAGTCTAAAGGGTTAGTTTCATGGGCAAGTGTCCTCTACATTTTCTCTGAGGGATCTTTCTACAATGAGGTGGACCAAGTCAAAATCTTGAAGGGAACTTTTTAAAGAAAAGTATCCCAAACAATTTCCCTAAAGGGCACTTTTCGTGGGAAAATGGTCCACTTCAAAGTTCTAAAGGGCACTTTTTAGAGGGCAAGGGACCAAGACATGAATTATTTCAAGCATTTTATCTACAAGAATTATTCATGGCAAGGATAAGGCAAATGAATTCCTTTGGAAGAAATGTTTCACACAAAACCCAAAGAATTATCTAGGAAAAGGTCTGAAGGAATAACCATTTGATTTTAAAAGGTCCTAGGCAGCCCTACAATCATCACATTCAAACCCCTTCAACTAGCCATTTGGATTTGAAAATCCAAGGAAATTTGTGTAGACATCAAGTTTGGGCCTCGTGAAATAGGTGTTTACATTCAAAAATCATCAAAGGGGTCCGCAACTAAGCATATGCCTAATAAGTGTCTAAATCTTGGGTGCTTAGATCAAATCTAATGGTGATTAAGAAAATATAGGGTAATGGGATCAAATCAAATCCATGGTGTGCATTCAATCATAGATTCTAGATCAATAGCACACAAGAAGATCAAAGAGTCATCAGATCTCAAGAGCAAATGTCAGGGAAACCCAGAACAACAAACATGCTCTGATCCCTACTTAGTCAGGATCTTGCTCTACCAATTAGAGCACATATGATTACTACTCGTATTAGCAACTAAACACGGAAATTAACCAGAATCAATAAGTAACTAGAAATATGAAACAACACAGGAATTGAGAGACAATACACAATTGTATTAATAATCACTCAGAAGAATATACAATAAAGAAGATGCCACTTCTTCTTCCACCTCAAAGGTTTGCCATACCTCAAGACCTTCTTCCCTCTCTCTCTTGGTCACAACAATCAATTCCAATATAGAATTGATGTTCACCTCACCAACCAGTCAGTATCCTTCACTGCCAGTAATCCAGTGCTCCACGCACTCCAAGTAGATCCCCTGCTCTCTGCTGATACCTGCAAATAACTAGATCATACTCACCATGTAGATGCCTTTCTACACACCTGAAGAACCCTTGTCCTTGCCTCACCAAGTCTTTATGATTCTTCAAATAGTACCCTGGTGGATCTTCTCCAAGAACTTGCACAACCTGCAACTCTCACTGATCATACACTCTCAATACCCCTATTGGTAACTAGGAGGAACTACACTAGCTCACTCTACAAGCCTAATGGCTTTCTAGCACACTCTTACAACACAGCCCATGAGTCCATATATAGATCTCATGCTTACAATAATTAGACTAACCTAATTACAATAATTAGACTCGCAACTCAAGACTACGACTAGCCTTCAACATGCAAACTAGCAGTCTTAAAAATAGACTCTCCCGGGATAAACATGCGAACTGCCTGTTCTCGCACAGGCTGCCGACATCGGCTCCTACATGACCGATGTTGGCCGACTGGTGACCGACGTCGGTTGCTTCCTCTTGCTATCTGACCGACGTCGGTTGATCAGACCGACGCCATTTTTCCTGCAACTGAATCTGCAACTCCCCGCAACTCTGGATCCTCCCTAACTTCTCCTGTTTGCATCCTGGTGAAGCTTTTAGCTCCACAACCTAACAATATCCCACTTGGAGATAAATAGCTGCACCTGTACATGTACCTGTACACCGTCTAAATTATCCCCTAGCTTGTATTCCTCTTCAAGATGAACCTTGAAGACCAACCACCACACAACCTGTGATGCTATACCTGTTATTCAAGTAACCTGCCATATCCGAACCTACATATCCATGTAGTGAAGAACTTGACCCTGCGTAACAAGAATCCCTGCTGCTAGTCCCACTGAACTGCCCTCCAATACTCCTTCCCTAAATTGGCTCCATACTTTCTGACAACCCCCACTGCTTGGGAAAACTCAGGTCTACACTAGACCTCATGTGATTTCAAACCCTGTTTCAAGCTAAGCTTGAACTGTCCAGCCCTTGGTGTGCTTTCTGATTCTGCATCCTGCATCATGAACCCCGCCAACACCGTCTTCACATCAGCTCCCACTGGAGATCAAGTCTCCATGTCTCTTATGCCAAAGAATTTCGCTGCTCCAAATTCTTCATGACACGCCTCTGAACTAACCTTACCTTTAGCTCAGCAAATCCCTGTATATACAAACCTGCTAGCAAATAACCCACATACAGTAACAAGATAATGTTACGACCATCATCTACCTGGTAAGATAAAACCACAATAGTTACACTGACATTGACTGAAGCCATGCTTAGTCATCCACCTGTCAAAACCTGTACCACTGTCCTGCAGCTTTCTCAAGACCATATGCCTTGGCCTTTTGTCTCTTGTATCCATCCACTCTCTTCTTTAAAATGGGAATCCATTCCGTCTCTTAGTGCTTACTTCCAGCTGACAACTCTACCAACAAATACCTGTTTGGTCCTTCTCCAAGGACTCACTCCTCATCCATGCCAAGCTCCCACTGTATTTGGATTCTACCTGCATTGCTTCTTCCATCTTCCTGGTTCATGACCATCAGTAAGCAATATAAAGAAGGTGAACAACAAATATGAGGTTCACTTACCAATCCTGACCTCGACATGAGCGTTTGAGACTTGCTGTTCGCCCACTATCCGTACCAGTGACCGATCTCGGCCATCTCCCAGTCTGTTTCCGACCGATGTCGGCTCCCTGTACTGACCCTGACTCCTGACGTCATTTCCCTGGCCGACGCCGGTGTCCCTCCTGCCGACGTCGGTCCTTATGACCGACGTCGGTCTTCCTGCTGTCGACGTCGGTTACTGTCTGATCGACGTCGGTACCTGTGTTCGTCTGTGAGTGACAACTTTTTACTCGCGAGCTCTCCATTGATCAAAATCCTAATCAAATCAACCCTGCTCTACTCAGAATAATTTAGTTTCCTCACCTGATCTCTGTCCGTCATCTCCTCCATGAACACCAAGGATTTCCAGTTCTTTAGCTTGTCAAAGACATCTGACTTCCGCTTCAAAACCTGCATTCTCCTTCTACATATGTGACTAAGCCCATGAAGCCACATCTCTGCAACAGAAGGTGAATCAGTAATATAAGTAGATAGATAAAGGATACCTACTTTCTTACCACCATCTAATTCAAGTGCATCCACTGTGAGAGTTACAGTGCATCTCTCATCACCCAAATTTCCTGAAGAAATTAGACTAATCTCCAAGATTGGTACCTGCATGACTAATTTCGGCTTCACTTCCCCTTCGTCAATAATCTGACAAGGCTCTCCAACCCCTGAATAAATCTCTCCAAAGTCTTCAAAGACATACTTGTGAAAAGATGCTCTATTTCGGGCTGCATGGAAAGAGGCAAAAGAATCTATAAACAAAGATTCCACTTTATCCAGAACATCTTGTGCAATATTACCTGCAACATATGCTTCCACCAGCTGATCTGCTACCGACCAATGATCTCTTTTTACCTGCTCTTTCTTTCCATCAATCAGACCATTCGTGCTATTCAGTTTCTCCATTCGTAGCTTACTATCTCCTGTCGTTGTTATACTCCCACTCAATCTGAAACCCATGTGAGTGACCTGTAATCAAAAAACACTTCCAGATCTGAAACCACCTGTTAGTCAACCCAACCAAAAGCTCTGATACCAATTGTCAGGTATCAGATTTTGAACCTACAACCAAGGCTCTGATACCAATTGTCAGGGAAACCCAGAACAACAAACATGCTCTGATCCCTACTTAGTCAGGATCTTGCTCTACCAATTAGAGCACATATGATTACTACTCGTATTAGAAACTAAACACGGAAATTAACCAGAATCAATAAGTAACTAGAAATATGAAACAACATAAGAATTGAGAGACAATACACAATTGTATTAATAATCACTCAGAAGAATATACAACAAAGAAGATGCCACTTCTTCTTCCACCTCAAAGGTTTGCCATACCTCAAGACCTTCTTCTCTCTCTCTCTTGGTCACAACAATCAATTCCAATACAGAATTGATGTTCACCTCACCAACCAGTCAGTATCCTTCACTGCCAGTAATCCAGTGCTCCATGCACTCCAAGTAGATCCCCTGCTCTCTGCTGATACCTGCAAATAACTAGATCATACTCACCATGTAGATGCCTTTCTACACACCTGAAGAACCCTTGTCCTTGCCTCACCAAGTCCTTATGATTCTTCAACCAGTACCCTGGTGGATCTTCTCCAAGAACTTGCACAACCTGCAACTCTCACTGATCATACACTCTCAGTACCCCTATTGGTAACTAGGAGGAACTACACTAGCTCACTCTACAAGCCCAATGGATTTCTAGCACACTCTTACAATACAGCCCATGAGTCCATATATATATCTCATGCTTACAATAATTAGACTAACTTAATTACAATAATTAGACTCGCAACTCAAGACTACGACTAGCCTTCAACATGCAAACTAGCAGTCTTAAAAATAGACTCTCCCGGGATCAACATGCGAACTGCCTGTTCTCGCACAGGCTGCCGACGTCGGCTCCTACATGACCGATGTCGACCGACTGGTGACCGACGTCGGTTGCTTCCTCTTGCTATCTGACTGATGTCGGTTGATCAGACCGATGCCGTTTTTCCTGCAACTGAATCTGCAACTCCCCGCAACTCTGGATCCTCCCTAACTTCTCCTGTTTGCATCCTGGTGAAGCTTTTAGCTCCACAACCTAATAGCAAAGGCATGATGGACAAGTGGCACAAGCATGTGGGTCTTGGTAGAAGATCGAAGTCTCATAGGCATCCATGTATAAGCAAATCCAATGGTATGAGATGAGTCAAGGATCCAATAATCTGAGCTGATTCTTGATGACCAATTAGAATAAAGGGGAACCAAGTGACTTAGGTAGAGGTTGAAAGGTCAATTTTTGACCAAGGCAAACAAGCATGATGAAGCTGAGCTTAAGCACAATTTAGTTTAAGCCAAGAGTGGACATTTTGGTATCAAACGATGTTGTTGGGAGCCTGCAGAGGTAGACACATAGACTTTAATGGCTGTCACCAAAGCTAACTACATAAAAATGACCTTTCTCCCCACTTGGGCATGCAACGACAACCAGTCAAGAGTAGTTAACAAGACATGATTTTGAATGATGGATATGAGTGTTGTAACTACATTATTACCAAGACCTAGTTGGAAATAACCTGATTTCATCATTACAGCCACCATGGAACATCACTAAGAGGATATTGTAATGATGTAATGGACTGAGGTGACATGATCAATCAAATGGTTCAAATGAACATATTTGCAAAGGCAATTTAACAAATTTTCAAATGGATTTGAATTTATTTGATTCCCTTTTGAGTGCCAAAACTCCCTCTCTCTTACATCCCTTCTACTATAAATATAGCCTTCAAGTTATTATTTTAGATCCCTCTTTGGGGCATGAATAGGCTCTGCCAAGATTGAGCCTTATAACCTCTTGAGATGAATAGGATGATTTTTTTCAGATTTCATGATATCGGCCTAGTGTGTTCATTTCAGTTTGGTTTGTATAAGTAGTAGAGCCTTCTCTCTAACCAAGTTCTGATCTCACCTAGCTGGTAGATTATATGGTTATGTAGGTTATGTTTAGTGTTTGATGTCATTTGACTGAAGCCAACACTAGACATATTGACTAGATTAGTGCCTTGAACCAGGCCTCTCCATCATGTCCCTTAGGTTTTGCTCACTTGATGAACCTATACATGAAATGTTGATGCATGATAGGCATTTGGAGTCATAGATATCATTATTTGTTTCTATCTCACTAGTGTTTTAGAGGCTCAAGTATGAGTGGATCGACAATCTTCATGGTGCATCACCACAAGTTAGAATAGGTTTTACTTTTGGAACTCCTTCTCCATTTTCACCCCAACCAACTTTAGGTTTTAGAAGAAAAGGTCCAAAATGATGCATTAGAGGAGCTAGCCTTGTTAAAAACCTTAGAGTTCTGGTCTAGATATAGGCAACCCACAGCCTTAGACCATTCCCATGTTGCCTAATATGGAAGAGGTTTGAACACCCTATTCTATGGTGTGATATTTGGTGATAACAGCTCTGGCATGCTTGATGGGACCAAGTCCAAAAGAAGAGGGAGATTTTTGGTGTGTCTTTCCTCTATCAACTCTTGGAAGCAAGCACATTAGCACCAATAGTGACTCCAAATCGAGCTTTTGGTTATGAATAAACTAGGTATGTCTCAATGAAGTTTCTAATCAATTTTTTTATCTCATTTGATATATGAGTTCAATATAATAGCTATGGTGGTTACTCCTATTATCCACCCCCTTATTAGCAGCCCCAATATGATCCATATGAGTCTTATCAGCCCTACCATGAGCCCTATCAAAGCTATGAGGAGCCTTGTCAGGGTTTTCATGATCTTTATCATCAAAGATATTGCCCTGATCTTTTCTATGGATAACAAGTCTATCATAATATTGCTCCTCATCAACCCTATCATGAGCCATCTATACCAACACTTAATCAGACTTTGATAAGCCTTGATAAGCATGCACTAAAGTTGTGCTACCAAAATTATTATGGCCAAAATGTCCCTACTCACCATGTCCATCATGTGACAGTCATTATAGTGAATAAAAGAAGGATGGGCACCTATTGAGAGAGAAAACTAGAACAATCTCATAGGTGAGATGATGGATGTAGGTGGTTACATTCAAGAAATTGAGGACAAGCTAAAAAGCCTTGAGGAAAAATAAATCCAACCTCAACAACCTTATGTGCCTGCATATACACCACCTCAACCTTGTTATGTGTCACCCATTACTCTTCAAGAGGCCATTCCAAGTAACACTTTGAATGTTCCAAGTTCTTCATATGTTTCTCAAACCTTTCCTTCTTGGAAATCTATCCAAGGGAGTTGTCAAAGAAATGAAGAGCTTGTTGTGGAACAACCTGTTGTTTGGGTCCAAGACTCCATCCTTCCTCAAGAACCCCTTATGAAGTCCTTCAAGGTTCCAAGATGGAATCAAGTGGTGAAGTCATGGGGTGGGCAAAGTAAAGCAAATTTGGATTTATAGGCCCAAGATAAATGAGGATCTAAACCTCTGCAAATCTCTCTCATCCTTCCTTAAGAATATTCTTATGTTTTTTGTCTTCATGAAGTTACTAACCATCTTAAAGAGAAGATATTCCAAGAGAATATTGATAGGCAAATCAAATATTTGGAGCTGAAGACAAGGAAATAGGAGGAGAATCATAATCAAAAGGCTAAAGAGAGACCTTAGTCTTTTCCATTTTGGAACCAAGTCATGCAGTCAAGCAAATCTGAGGTCATTCAACCCCCATCCCTCCCTCCTTAAGAACCTAGGTCATTTCCATATTAGAAATCCATTAAAATCAATGGGCAAAATGAGGAGGTGGTTATTTCTAAAGTCAGACAAGAGACCTTGTAGCCTCCACTCCTTTCCCCTCAAAAGCCTAGAGCCTTTCCTTCATGGAGAACCATTCAAGAGGCAAAGAAATAGGAAGAGGAGGTGGAGGTAAAGGTGATCCAAGAAGAGAAACTTCAAGAGCAAAAACAGGTACCTATGGTAGCTTCTTTGGACCTTTCTCACCTTGTTGAGTATTTTCAAGGATCTTCTATGCCACTCTTTGAAAAAGAGCCTCTCTTGTATGAGGCAAATCAAGAAGTTGCAGCTAAACAAGCAAGAATAAACACAAATTGGGTGACCAAGAAGAAGAAATCATTATCAAGATACCACTTGAAGAGAGAAAGCATGTCTCAATCTTTCATGATGTCAATGAGGATGAGTTGTAGGAGCAAGTGCAAGATGGAGATGAGATCCAACAGGAAGAAGTCTCAGATGTGCATCAAGAGGTTGTTTCTTAAGAACCTCTTGATCACATATCAGTTGTCCAAGATCAAGAGTTTTCTCAAGATCTCGTGTTAGCTAATATGGATCAAGTCTAGGCTCATCTTTATTTGAAGGTAGCCAAGAAGATAATTCACACAAAACCATTGCTGAGGCAGAGAGCATTCTTGAAGAAGATGACCATTAGCAGCAGTTGTACTGTGATTTCATGAGTGAGATTGATGAGCCCAAAATGGCAGATATGGATGATGAGATAGTGCAGTAAGTGGGATATTTTGAAGATTCCATTAATGCTTTAGATCATGAAAAATACTAGCTTGATGACCTCATCCATCAAGAAGAGAAGGTTGAATAAGTAGTGATTCTAGATGACAAGGAGGATAAATATGATTGGCAGCTGCGTATGAAGCTTTTTCAAGAACTTGAAGATCTTAATCGAGTTGAGGATCAAGTGCTTGAGAAGGTGGATAAATATTTTCCCACAGAGGAAAATGATCAAGATTGGGTAGAATAGGCAGAGCTCTTTGATGAGCCCAAGGAACTTGAATCAAATTAGAAACCCAGTCTTATTGAGGATTTCCTAGAAATCAAAGAGGTATGCCTTATTGAACCACCATTGGAGTTTGTAGTTGAGGAGCCATATGAGAAAGATGAGACTATCTGGATGCATGTAGCTAACCTATTTGGAGCTACTTGGTTCTCATTGAGCATCATGCTAAAGAGGCTGATAGTTGCAACAAAGGAGAACCAGGCATCAAGACCAAGAGTCAAGGAGCTACATGTCTCATTCAATTCCACATCCCATGAGGATATAAAATTGTCAAACTTTCCTTTTGATCCAAGAGGAAAGGTACACATAGCTTTAGGTTGTATGTTTTAGGATAGTTTTGTTCAAATTCCTCTAAGTGTTGCTTTAACACATTTGTTTATTGTCCTTATTTTAGGTTAGTTTCATTTTCAATAAGTTCCTTGGGTACTGTATTCTTTTTGTCCCTTTTGGTCCTTGTTTTTATTTCAAAGAGGTTAGAGAAGAATTAGCAGCCAGTGTTAGATCCAAGTCAATATATTGGACCCAAGTAGTGAATCCATGCCCAATGAACTATACAAGGCAATATGGTCTACGTTCTCTAAGCATATGCAATCATGCAACCCCTATGAGTCACCAAAATTATTGGCTATTTTAGCCCACATACCAAGATTCTACCTAGTTTGAATAGATGAGCGGGGTCCCAGTCGATGAATGGATCAGGTGGCTATGAGTAGGCTCAACATTGTAAGTAAATGGATCCAGGTAGGTTTTCATGGTATCGAGTTGTTATAGGAACAGATCTAGAAAAGGCCTAGGTTTGCACTTTTCCAACTTTTAGTTAAGTAGAGTACCCAAATTTCCTTCAAAGGAAGTGCTCCACACAAATCTTGCAACAAATGTACAAGGGTTTATTCTTTTGGGAGTTTTGTCCCACTTTATTTGGATAAGTATTGGAATTATTTTGGAGTTGTGTTTTAGACTTTTTGTTCAAGTGTTGGGAATTGTTTTAGATCTTTTGTCTAAAATAATTTCCTTGAAGGGTCATTATTTCAAAGAGGGTCCTTTTCAAAAGTTTCGAAGGGTACTTTTGAAGTCTTCAACACTTTTTTTAAAGGATTTATCTTTGAGAAAGTGATCCTTTACAATTTCCTCGAAGGATAACTTTTTCAAGCAAGTGCTCTACATGGTTTCCCCAAAGGGCATTTTTCTCTGGGAAATGGTCCAATGCAAAAAGTTTGAAGGGTCATTTTCTTCGACAAGTGTCCTATACATTTTCTCCAAGGGATATTTCTACAATGAGGTAGACTAAGTCAAAATCCTGAAAGACACTTATTCAAGAAAAGTATTCCAAATAATTTCCTTGAAGGGCACTTTTCTCAAGGAAATGGTCTACTTCAAAGTTTTGAAGGGAACTTTTCTTAGGGAAATGGTCCACTTCAAAGTTTTAGAGGGCACTTTTTAGAGGGCAAGGGACCAAGACATGAATTCTTTCAGGGATTTTATCTGTAATAATTATTCAAGGCAAGGATAAGGCAAACAAATTCCTTTGAAAAAAAAATTTCCACACAAAGCCTGAAAGAATTATCCAATAAAAGGTCCAAAGAAATAGTTGTTTGATTTCAAAAGGTCCTAAGCAGCCCTACAGATGTCAAATTCAATCCCCTTCAACTAGCTATTTGGATTTGAAAATTGAAAGATGTTTGTGTAGACATTAAGTTTGGGCCTTATGAAATAGTTGTTTGCATTCATAAATCATCAAAGGGGTCCTTGACTGAGCATAGGCTTGACAAGTGTCTAAATCTCAGGTGCCCAGATCAAATATAATGATGAGAGGGTAAAGATAGGGTAATGGGCTCAAATCAAATCAATGATGCGTGTTTAATTATGGATTCCAAATCAATGACATGCAAGTAGGTTAAGGAGTCAGTAGATCTCAAGAGCAAAATTTTGATGGATAAGTGGCACAAGCACATGGGTCATGGTAGAAGATTGATGGCTCAAAATTATCCATGCATAGGAATATCTAATGGTACGAGATGAGTCAAGGATCTGATAATCCAAGTTGGTTCTCAATAATTGATCAGAATAAAAGGGAACCAAGTGACTTAGGCAGAGGTCAAAAGATCAGTTTTTGACCAAGACAAGTAAGCATGATGGAGCCAAGCTCAAACATGATTCAGTTTGAGCTAGGAGTGGATATTTTGGGATCAAAAAATGTTGTCGGGAGCCTATAGAGGTAGACATGTAGACTTCAATTGCCATCACCAAATCTATATACATGAAAATGACTATTCTCCCCACTTGGGCACAAAATGATAATTAGTCACGAGTAGTTGGTAATAAGACATGATTCTAAATGATGGATATGAGTATTTTAACTACACTATTACCAAGACCCACCTGAAAACAACTTGATTATGCTATTATAGCCACCATGGAGCATCACTAAGAGGATATTGTAATGATGCAATGAACTAGGGTGACTTAGATCAATCAAATGGTTCGAATAAGCATATTTATAAATATAGTTGTAACAACTTTTAAAATGGATTTGAATTCATTTGATTACTTTTTAAGTGTTAAAAAACCCTCTCTCTTGCTTCCCTTCTACTATAAATATGGCCTTTGAGCTATTATTTTGGATCCCTCTATAGGGCATGACTAGACTCTACCAAGACTGAGCCTTGTAACCTCTTGAGATGAATATGATGACTATTTTTAGTTTTCATGATATTAGCCTAGTGTGTTCATGTTAGTTTGATTTGATTAAGCAGTAGAGCCTTCTCCCTTGTCAAGTCTAGATCTCACCTAGTTGGTAGATTGTCTAGTTATGTTTAGTGTTTGATGTCATTTGACTAAAGCCAACAATGGACATGTTGACTGGATTAGTGCCTTGAACTAGGCCTCTTCATCATCTCCCTTAGGTTCCACTCACTTGATGAACCTCTACATGAAATGTTGATGCATGACAAGCATTTGGAGTCATAGATCCTGTTATTTGTTTCTGACTCACTAGTGTTTTAGAGGCTCAAGTATGAGTGGATGGATAATCTTCATGGTGCATCACCACAAGTTAGAATAGGTTTTACTTTTGCAACTCCTTTTCCCTTTTCACCCCAACCAGTTTTAGGTTTTAAAATCAAAGGTCTAAAATGATGCATCAGAGGAGCTAGCCTCATCAAAAATACTAGAGGTCTGGTCTAGATATAGGCAACCCACATCCTTAGACTATTCCCATGTTGCCTAAATCTGGAAGAGGATTGAACACCCTCTTCTAAGGTGCGAGATTTGGTGACAACATTATCATTCAACCCATAAATGTAATATCATTGATTCATATGGGAACATAAAAAAAATATCAAAAATTTCTTATGAAATCTACAACTATTTAAAATATTTAAACTTCTTTCTTTATTATTTTTCCAAATGAGAGAATATTCTATTGACTCTCACATTTTCAGCAAACAAGGAGATAATCTTTTCTGAATTTTTATCAAATGGTTATCTGGGTTTGGCTAAAGATTTGATAAGTTTTGTCCAACTTAGAAATTAACAAACCCAAAAAACTTAGTGAAAAACCAAGTTATAGAGTATGAGATATGACTGGTTTAAAAGATGGGTTTTATATTAATAAGTCAATCTTAAAGGTGAGAAAAAATGCCCGACTTAATTCAAGTTGATTAAACAATCCAAAAGATAGGGCATAATTATTGAAACTCATATAGATCTGCATTACAATTTTACACATGTTTGGAAGGATAATTTACAAAGTAGAACATATATCTCATAATATTGAATGGAAGCTAACAAACATAACATAATAATGAGAATATATAATGCAATCCAGAGTGAATAAAAGGTAGATCATTTGACGTAACAAGCATTCTAAATATCTAAAACACATATGTTAAATATAAAACATAGTTTTCTAAAACTAATCATGGATTTATATGGCGTACTCGATAATATCATCATTGTCATTTGAAGGAAAACATTCCTATGACTGATAGCATCCTTTACCCCTTCACCAAAATGGTGCTCTTTTATCAAGGTAATATTTATCTTTGATCTAGTTATTTTTTCTTTATTTCATATGTTATTTTCCTCCTCCTTTGACAAAAAGAGCCACCCCCTTAAAACATAAAATGTGCTTCTCCAAAAATATCCTTCTTCATGTGGCATAGTGTTATGGGGTGGTATTTTGATTATAAAGAGAAATGGTATCTGGTATCAATTATTGAATTGGTTGAAAATATTCAATACTAGGTATATTTCAATTAGGATACAAATACTTTACATTTGAAAATGACTGCATAACCCATGCAAGATTTGTATTTTCTACTGGTTAAATCTAGTTGACTTGTTGCTCTTTAATGTTATCGCAACTTGTGGTCAAGGAAGGAGGTTGTTGGTAAAATTATATTGAATAACAACCAATTTTATAACACTCCTATCAAATGTAAAACCATATCATTTAACTTCCTTTTGAGGGTTATGGATTTTTTGACCATTTATTACATCTCCAAAAACTTTCATTATTATTTTAAATTTATATTTAACATGTTATATTATCAAAACCACCTAATTTAATTATATCACTTTATAAGGGTAGAGAGCCATAGAGTGTTTTAGTCTTGAAGAATACTAAGTGGTTATAGGAAAAACTCAGTAGGTGGCCCTTAAAATTATATTATGTAATGATTGTGAAATGGTACCCACTCACTAGAATTTATGACACAATGCAAAACTAAATCTAAAACTTCAATAACTCTGATTCTCGACTGGGTCAATAATTATATGTTGACTAATGGTCATAGTCGCTTAATTTTGATGGTGCATTGAATTGTAGGGCCATCGATATATAATGTATGGATTTTCTAGTCATAGAATGTGATGAGGCATGTCAATGAGATTGGTCGTCCAATAACATAAACTTTATAAGGCTCCTAGAAGTCCTTAAATAATGTATCTATAATCATGGTCTAAAATAGAAGATAAAGCAATGCTAAGAAAAACTAAGGAATCATCAAAACAAACGATCACTAATTGTGCCAAGATAAGTGAGTGTATAGGTCTTTAGTTGTCAATATTACATATTGATCTACATGATGTTAGGATGTGAAGTCACTATTCACATGACACTATTCAAGAGTAATTATTCATGGCCACTATTCATGTGATGAAGTGGTAGTTACTATTCACAGTGGTGAGTTAGTGGTGACTATGTTGATGAGATGGCAGTGTGAATTGATAGGCATAGTGGTACCTTGGTGATGTGGCATGGCCCACAAAGGTATATTTCATGATTGGAAAGGTAGGAGAGAGAAATGGGATGAATTTCTCCTTGGGCACATGGATTTACTTTTTGAGATCACATGTGGGGAGCATGTGGGGCACCATCCTTGACCCTTGACTTGTGGGTATATGTAGGAGACAAATAAAGAGGATCTAATCATTATCTGTAGGCATGTGTTTTTGGGGACTCTATGTTGGAAGTCAAAAGTTCATTGGGGTATCTTTTAAATCTTAGAGTTTGCACATGGGAGATTGGGGTGTGCCATTTGAGTGCACATGAAGGAGGTCTACATTGCATCATGAGATGCTCTTTGAAAGGAGGACCTTGTAATGATATTCTCACTTTCCAATATTATTAAATAGTGTTTCCACATGGATTGGGATGAATTTTTCCTCTCTCTCTTATTTTCCATCCTTAATTCCTTTCTCTCCTTTATTCTAAAAAATGTATTAGTCCCTCTTTGTATTGTAAGCTTGGGAAAGCAAGTGTAAGGTGTGTAACTTTGTAAAGCTAGAGTGCAAGTGTGTAATCCCTATGAGGATTGTGAGAAAGCTTGTATGCTTCTTGTGTGAAAGCATTGTAATAGGAGAGTGTGTGTTGAAAAGGAAGCTTTATGGAGAAGTTGTTTATTCAAAAGTTAATAGAAGACTTTAGTTGCCATTTGTCTATGGTTTTTGCTTGCACTTAGCAAGGTTTCCATGTTATCTACTTGTGTAATATGTTTTTATTTGTCATTTTTATTTTATCTTCTTCTCTCTGCATTTTTTTTTGCACAGTAGGATATTATTTCCTAACATTTGGTATCAGAGCCTTGGTAAAAAATTCTTGTTTGAGTGTTTTCTATTGAAAAGTTTTTTGTGTGCAAGTGGGAGCTAACACAATGATATGAGGAGTAACCATATTCGAAGCAGAGAAGTTTGATGGCAAAAATTTCTCCATGTGGAAGTTGAAGGTGGAGGATCTCTTGGTGCAAAATGACCAAGGTCTAGCCTTGAAGGGTGTTTCAAGCAAACCCAATAGGATAATAGATGAAGATTGGAGCAAGATGGATAGATAGGTAGTTTATACCATTTATCTATGTCTTACAGATTATGTGTTAGATAATGTTGTTGAGGAGAAGACCACATAAGAGTTATGTGAGAAGCTGAACAACCTATACTAGACAAAGTTGGACGCAAATAAATTATTCTTGAAGAAGCAGTTGTATAGTTTGAGGATGAAAGAGAGTTCATCCATTGTTGCTCATTGGAATGAGTTTAACACCATAGTCAGCAAGCTAGACTTCATCAGTGTGAAGATGGAGGATGAAGATAAGGTTATCACCTTGTTGTGATCACTTTTTGATAATGAGATCATGTGGTAATGACCATCAAGAATTCATCATCAATAACTCTTAAGTTTGATGATGTAGTTGTAAAATTACTTGGAGAGGAGATGATAATAATGTCTTTTGGTGAATTCTTAAGTAATGAAGATTTAGCTATGAGAGGAAGATCTAGTGAGAAGAGCACACAAGGAAGATCACCATCTATATCATAGTCTAAAGGACCCAAGCAAAAGACCAGATGTTGGCATTATGAAAAGTCGAGACACTTACGAAAAGATTGTTGGCATTTGAAGAATGAGGAAAAGAAGGATGGAAATGAGAATCAACCTTCAACATGTTGGGTGAATATTTTATCGGCCAGCTAACTGGTGACCAAAATAGTTCTTATCACCAGAGCATAGGGGAGATGGGTCATCCTGGTGTGCAGGTTTACTACATCAACAAGGGATAAATCTCTCCTCTCATCAAGGGGAGGTTTCCTATTAATTATGCGGAGGCTATATACTATATATATAAGTAGAAAGTAAGACACAGGGGTGGGATAAACCATCCATCTCTCTTCTTTTAGAGATGATGCTCACAGACAAAGGAGAAATCTTGGTGTAAACACTGAAGGCACTTCTCTTCTTTCAGAAGTGTTCTTGCAATAAACAACAAGAGTTTCTTTCAGGTAGTAAGATAAGAAAATAGTTAACCAGAGGGCGTAGTAACAACAGGATGAAGCAGAATGCAAAGTTTCCACCTCAACTGCCCAAAGAGTATATCATAAAGGATAATGGGGGCACAAAGTCACCACAGAATCCTTAACACAAAAAAAAAAAAACACAGACTGAAAGCAATTGTGAAAGCACAAAGTCTTCCCACAGTTGGTTTCAAGACACTTCCCTATTACCTTCACTAATTTTGCTTACCAAATTAAATGAATAAGGACACCTTTAGAAGACAGACGTAAGAACGATATTCTAAAGTGACACAATTCAAAACAGCACAAAGTCTGTGAAAACCTTGCTTTTTCATTCAGATAAAAATGAAAATGAAATTACAATCTGAGCTCAAAGTCTCAGTCTTCCTCTATCAAAATGGGCAGAGTTTCACTCTTATAAAAAATGAAAAGTCTCCTTACAAATGAGAGAAAATACAAACTTATAGCAACTACCCAAGGATTGGCACCTTTTTCCATGGGATGGCCCATGCTGCAGTCAGCGTCTTCAATGCATCTCCAGTTTTGTCTGGAGAGAGCATGCTGAGAATACTGTGCTACCATAACTATGGCATGTCCCTTCATCTGATATGTCTCCTCCTTAATATGGACCATCTGGTCCTTTGCATATTTGTCTTTACTTCATGGAAGAAAATAGGCTGCATCTTTGGTTTGGTGCACTCAAAAGTCTACTCAATCCACTGTTCCACCTATTGGAAATAACTCTTTCAAAGACATTTTTGGTCCTTTACATCGATCTTCTCTCTTTGAGTCTTTGGGCTCTCTTTTCATTTAATCACTTGGTTCTTCCTTTAATTTTTGTGCTCTATTTGAATTTCCATAGATTTTCCCTCACTTTAAATTTGACGTCTGAGGGGCCATCAATGGTCGCCAGCTGCTTGAACCATGTTGAACAGTAAACACGTTGAACCACTGAAAGTTCATCAGTTCATTGGTTCATTCTGTCTCTTTTGTTCTATTGCTCCTTGGTTCAATCGCTTCTTTTCTCCTTGGTTGAACCATCTATTAAACCACTTGTGTGCTACTTTTTATTTGACTGAGGCTGCCTTTGAACTGCTTGAACCTGTGAACCATTGACCTTTGAACTCTTTTGGTTCAAGATTCAATCGGTTCATTGGTTCTTTGCTTCTGCCCGTGGTTTTCTCTTCCTAAGCTCTTTGATCTTTATCACGCTTGGTTGAACCCTTGAACCTGTGAACATGTTGAACCATTTGGTTCAATGGTTCAATCAATTCATTCTTTGAAGCTCTTTGTGTCTAAGTCTTTGAAGATTCCTTTTTGCGTCTTTGTTTAGCCTTTGGAATGTCCTGAAGGGAAGGTGTCCCTTTGGGTCCTTGGAAAAGGTCCTTTTTTTGACGTCAAGTGCCCCCCGCAAGGGTATCTACCCTTCAATATTTTTCATACGACCTTCAAGATTTTACTTCCTTGGCGAGTTCTTGCTTCTTCGGCGGGCTTTATCTTTTATGTCCTTTGAACAGAATGTCCGAAGGAAATCTTCCTTACCTTTGCATCTTTCTCACTAGGCTTTTGCTTTGTCATTCAGGTGAATTCCTTCAAATAATTTTTTTGAAGGATTTCACTTTATCTTTTGCCTTGTTCACTTTTCCAAAGGAGTCCACTTTGTCTGCTTTTACTTGCTGCCCTCCGCAAGGGTATTTGTTCCTTTGGCTTTGGGGCAGCCCCTTTAACCTATCAATTAAACCAACTTTGGTTCAATGGTTCAATGGTGCAATAGATTCATTCTTCATTATTTGGCTAAGTGTTGAACCCATTTCTTTCCTACAGAGTCCGTAGAAACCAACCTTGAGAGTCCATAGATTTGAGCCTACCTGCAAAGTTTTTAGAAGCCAAGTTCATAGTTTTCTCTAACCTTGAAAGAGTCTGTAGACATCTATTTGCAGAGTCCATAGAAACCACCTATGAAGTTCATAGTTCCAAGCCTACACAGTCTGTAGATTAAAACCTGTAGATTTCATAGATTCAAGCCTGCAGAGTTCATAGATTTAAGCCTACAGAGTTCATAGATTTAAGCCTGCAAAGTCTGTAGATTTCTGGAAAGCTTGAAAAAAAAAGGAATTTGAAAGCTCAGAACAAATTTTGAGAAGGGAAGAGAGAAATCTTGGTCCTGTAGGACCAAGATAACTCATATGTTGCTCTAAAAATGAGTGACATTTTTGGGGACCAACAGCTGGCTCCAGTTGGGGAACTTCCTTTAGGTGAAAACTTGAAACACAGTTGAGGGGAGTAGAAACCAGAATCTCCAGTGCCTTGAAGTGTGTCATTGGGCTACGAAGTCATGCTACCCAAAAATAAAGGCTCCAAAAATAAAAATGAAAAGCACAAAACAGAACTAAAGACTATACAAATATACATATGTACAGATGATCTTATTTGATGCCTCAAGATTTGAAGCACTTTAGATGTTGCCCACTATGAGATAGTGGAAATGGTGTGCCATCCTGATAAACCAGAAGGAAACCATTTTGTCTCCAAAAATGGTGACGGGCGAATGGAACTCTCCACCAGGAAACCAATTTTTTGTGTCTTCCTCTTGGCTCTTTCTTCTTCTTACCCCATGGCAGGAGGTGGTCTTCAAACTGAAAACCATAATTCCTTGCTCACTTGGTGAAGAGTTCCTTTTGCTGACTTTGGAGTACAATAGTATGGTCCACCACCATAGCTTGATGTTCTATTGGTTCAGTCCAGCACATATTTTGATTGTCAGCATTAGACCCCTGACAAACCATCAGCTCAACATCTCCTTTGGTGTGAAGGAGGT
The DNA here is from genome assembly GCA_037957365.1 of Torreya grandis. Taxonomy (NCBI): domain Eukaryota; kingdom Viridiplantae; phylum Streptophyta; class Pinopsida; order Cupressales; family Taxaceae; genus Torreya; species Torreya grandis. The sequence goes on from JARHVA010002732.1 coordinate 701,475, forward strand.
CGATCTCTTCATCCTGAGTAGTCTTCAATCTGAGCAATAGAGATCTACACCCAACATGAGTGGAAGAATTTTTACCATTAGATTCCAGGATCCAAGCATCATCAAAAGCTGATCTTCTATTAGATTTCTCTTCATCGAATATGGAAGATCTTTCTTAATTTGTACTGCGCCCTACCAATTCTTCTAATGCCTGATTTGGATCAAATCTTGGATTGCCAACCATGAGACTTTGATGAGCTGAGACATGAGCATCCTCTATGGTCAAGGAGTAATTACACCTGCCTAAAGGCTCAAATAGAATTTATGTTAAGTTGTGGAGCTAAAAGCTACACCAGATGAGCAGATGTAGAGGTTGTTGGAGTTACACAGTCACCGACATTGATCAGGATCGACTGACATCAGTCAGGGGTCGACTGGAGGCTGTCGACGTCGATTAGAGATCGGCTGACGTCGGTCATATGTAGATAAATAGGGACCGATGTCGGTCAACTGTGCATTCTAGAAGTCTATTTTTATGGATGAATAGATTGTTTACATGATAAGATTAGCTGTTAGTTTTGAGTCCATGTTTCTATTTTTGCCAGGACTGATTTAAACCTTTGATTAAGAGGTGCATCTAACGGTGGAGAGTGTATAGATCATGAATCCTAGTATTATATAATAGGGTTAGATCTTCATAGCTTGTATGAGAAAAAGAGAGATCAATTCAAGTAGCTGAATTGGTTGTAATTGAGAGAGAGAACTCTTGAGGGAAAGAGATCTGTACATCTGAGAGGTGTGAGAAGAAAGAGAGATTTCTTCATTGTATTTCCTTCTAAAAGAGTTTAATACAAGTTTTTGTTGTTTTTTGTATCTCTTATTCTTTGCTATTTCTGATTTCTAGTTACTTATTACTTCTGGTTTAATTTCATGTTTAGTTGCTTACACAAAAGTAATCAATTGTGTTGTAAGATCCTAACAAGTGGTATCAGAGCTTGGTTCAGAGTTTGGTTCACTAACACCTTGGTTTCAGAGTGTGTTAAGTGTTTATTGATTATAGGTCACTCACAGAGGTTTCTGATTGAGTGGGAGTAAAGCAATAACAAAAAAAAGTAAACTAAGAATGGAGAAATTCAATGGAAAGAATTATCAATTATGGAGGATGCATATAGAAGATTATCTGTATCAGAAAAATTTGTACTTACCATTGGGTGGGGTTTCAAGCAAGCCCACAGATATGCAAGATGAAGAATGGAATGTTCTTGATAGAAAGGCTCTGGGATCCATAAGGTTGAGCTTGGCATCTTCTGTGATTTCCAATTTATCACAAGCAAAGACAACGATAGAGTTAATGGATACTTTGGCAAATTTATATGAAAAGCCCTCAGCTTCAAATAAGGTATATCTTATGAAACAATTATTTAATTTGCAAATGCAGGAAGGTGGATCTATATCTAGTCATCTTAATGATTTCCATGCAATAGTAAATCAGTTAAATTCAGTCAAAATAGTTTTTGATGATGAAATTAAGGCTCTCTTAATTCTATGCTCTTTACCTGAAAGTTGGCATAGTTTGGTAATGGCAGTTAGTAATACTGCATCTGCTTCAAATATCTTGAAAGTTGATGATGTTGTTAGTGTAATCTTGAATGAAGAAACTCGCACGAAAAACATAGGGGAATCATCAGGTAATGCTTTAAGTGTTGAAAGCAGGGGAAGGCAAAGAGAGAAGGGAAAGCAAGGGAGATCAAGGTCTAAGTCAAAGATGAGAAGTAGATCCAAATCTAGAAATGGAAGAAAAATAACCTGCTAGAATTGTGGAAAGATAGGGCATGCAAAGACGGATTGTTGGTTGAAGGTTAAAGAAGAAAATCAGCATGAAGGTAAAGAAGAAGCAAAAGTTGCAGGTATTGTTGCACAAGATGCTCTTATATTTTCTTTGGATAATAAAATAGAATCTTGGGTTTTAGATTTTGGTGCCTCTTTCCATGCAACCCCAAATAAATAATTTTTTAATGATTATGTCCATGGAGATTTTGGAATAGTTTATTTAAGGGATGATGAGCCTTGTAAAATTATAGACAAAAGAAAAGTGCAGCTGAAATTGTAGAATGACAACACATGGGTGTTGAAAGATGTCATGCATGTACCCATCCTGAAGCAAAATTTGATTTCTGTAGGAAAGTTGGGGGATGAGGGTTGCACAATAACTCTCACAGCTGAATCTTGGAAAGTTTCCAAGGGTGCACTTGTATTAACCAGAGGTAAGAGAGTAGGTACTCTCTATTTATGTAATTATATTACTGATAATTCTCCTTCTGTATTATCTACTTTAGATGTAGATGCAAAGTTGTGGCACTGTAGGCTCAGCCACATGAGTGAGAAGGGAATGACTATTCTTAAGTCAAAAGGTGAGCTTTCAAATTTGAAAAGCATAGATCTAGATTTCTGTGAGCATTGTATTTTTGGGAAACAGAAGAGAGTGAGGTTTCTCAAAACTGGGTCAACAAAAAAGAAACACAAGTTGGAGCTTGTTCACACAGACGTGTGGGGACCAGTTCAGGTAGCTTCTATTAGAGGATCACAATATTTTGTTACTTTCATTGATGATGCTACAAGAAAGGTATGGGTTTATTGCATAAAAAAGAAATCTGATGTTTTTGACACATTTAAGAAATGAAAAGCTTTGGTTGAGAATGAAACAAGTTTGAGATTAAAGTGCCTTAGATCTGACAATAGTGGTGAGTATTGTAGCTATAAATTCAACAGTTACTGTTCTATGAATGGAATACACAAGGAAAGGACAGTTCCAAGGACACCTTAGCAAAATGGAGTTGCTAAAATGATGAACAAAACAATAATGGAGCGTGCACAGAGTATGAGGTTGCATGCTGGTTTGCCCTTACAGTTTTAGGTAGAAGCTGTAGATACTACAGTTTACCTGATTAATAGAGGACCTTCTACTGCACTGGATGGTGGAATTCTAGAAGAAGTCTGGACAGGTAAAAAGGTAGATGTTTCATTTCTCAGAGTTTTTGGTTCTGAAACTTTTGTGCACATTGATAAAGAAAATAGAAAGAAGCTAGATGCTAAATCTATGTGGTGCACTTTTATTGGTTATGGCTCTGGAGATTTCGGATTTTGGTTGTATAATTCAGAAACTAATAAAATTATAAAAAACTGTGATGTTGTTTTCAATGAGAAGGTGATGTACAGTGATCAGCTCAAGAAGCTGAATAATTCTGAACAGGGCAATGGAGATTTGGATGAGGTTATGATCCAAAATAAGCTAGCAAATAATCACTTATAGGAAAATACAGACACCGATGTCAGTCAGACAGGAATCGACGTCGGTCATACAGGAACCGACGTCGGTCATACAGGAACCGACGTCGGTCAGACAGTAACCGACGTCGATCAGGTAGAAACTAACGTCGATCAGGTAGAAACTAACGTCGATTAGGTGGAACCAACGTCAGTCAGATACAAACTGAGAGATGACTGAGAGCAGTCATTGACAGAGAGAAATTTGAGTAGACAGCAAGCCAAAAATGAGTCTCAAATGCCCATAAGGAGGTTTGAAAGGTTAAGTAAACCTCCAATTCATTATTCCCCTTCATTGTACTACTTGTTGCTCACTGATGGTAGAGAACCAGAAAGTTTTGATGAGGCAATGCAGGTAGAATCCCAAAAATAGTGGGAGCTTGGCATGAATGAAGAAATTGATTCCTTGGAAGAGAACCAAACGTGGGATTTGGTTGAGTTGCCAGCTGGAAAGAAAGCACTAAAAAACAAATGGGTTTACAGGTTAAAGGAATGAGAGAATGGACAAATGAGACATAAGGCCAGGTTGGTAGTAAAGGGATTTGCACAAAAACCAGGTATTGATTTTGGTAAAAAAAAAAATTATGTAGTAAAAATGACTTCTATTCAGACGGTATTGTCTTTAGTTGCTATTGAGGATTTGCATCTTGAGCAGCTTGATGTTAAAACAACGTTTCTTCATGGAGATTTGGATGAAGAAATATATATGGATCAGCCGAAAAGTTTTGAGGTCAAAGGTAAGGAGAAACTTGTGTGCAGGTTGAAGAAAAGCTTATATGGTCTTAAGCAAGTTCCAAGACAATGGTATTTGAGGTTTGACAGGTTTATGACAGAGCATGGCTTTTGTAGATGTCAGTCTGACCATTGTGTTTATTTTAAGAGATTAGATAATGGTAGATATATTATCTTGTTACTGTATGTAGATGATATGCTTGTTGTAGGTTCACACATGCAGGATATTACTGAGCTTAAGGTAAAATTAGCTCACACATTTTCCATGAAGGATTTAGGAGCCGCAAAGAAAATCCTTGGCATGAGTATTAAGAGAGATAGGAAAAATCACAGTTTGATTTTGTCTCAAGAGGATTATGTGAACAAGGTGTTGGAGAGGTTTAATATGCAGAATGCAAAACTGATAAGTACATCTATGGTTGGACACTTCAAGTTGAGTAAAGAACAGTGTCCCAAATCACATGATGAGGTTGAGTACATGAGCTGAGTTTCATATGCTTCAGCAGTTGGAAGCTTGATGTATGCAATGGTATGTACTAGACATGATATTGCTCAAGCAATAGGAGTTGTCAGTAAGTTTATGGCCAATCCAGAAAAGAAACATTGGAAAGTAGTTTAGTGGATTCTCAGATATTTGAGAGGGACCAATAGTAGGCATTTATGCTATGGAGGGTCAAATACTTCTCTACATGGGTATGTAGATTCGGATATGGCAGATGACTTGGATGGTAGAAGAAGCACCACAAGATATGTGTTCACTGTTGGTGGAATGGCGGTTAGCTAGATTTCAAAGTTGTAGAAGATTGTTGCCTTGTCTACTATAGAGGCAGAATACATTGCAGTCACAGAGGTTAGCAAGGAAATGATATGGATGACTCAGTTCATGAAAGAGTTGTGAAAGGAGCAAGAGAGTTACAGATTGTACAGTGATAGTCAAAGTGCAATTCATTTGGCAAAGAATTCAGCTTTTCATTCAAGAACCAAACATATACAGCTTAAGTACCACTTCATTAGATAGGTATTGAAGAATGGTGAGTTGAAGCTAGAAAATATCCATACGGATGAAAACTTTGCTGATATGTTAACAAAGCCGATAACAAAGGAGAAGTTGAATCTTCATTCAAATTTTGTTGGTCTTCAAGATCGAACTTGAAGATGGTGAAACAAGCTAGAGGATGTTGTTGTATAGGTACAAGTGCAGCTGTTTATCTTCAAGTGGAAGATTGTTAAGTTGTGGAGCTAAAATCTACACTAGATGAGCAGATGTAGAGGTTGCTAGAGTTACACAGTCACCGACATAGGTCAGGATCGACTAAGGTCGGTCAGGGGTCGACCAGAGGCTATCGACATTGGTTAGGGATCGACCGACGTCGGTCATATGCAGACATACAGGGACCAACATCGATCACATGTGCATTCTAAAAGTCTATTTTCATGGATGAACAGATTGTTTGCATGATAAGATTAGCTATTAGTTTTGATTCTGCATTTCTATTTTTGGCGGGACTGATTTAAAATTTTGATTAAGAGGTGCATCTAATGGTGGAGAGTGTATAGCTCATGAATCTTAGTATTATATAATAGGGTTAGATCTTCATAGCTTGTATGAGAAAAAGAGGGATCAATTCAAGTAGCTGAATTGGTTGTAATTGAGAGAGAGAACTCTTGAGGAAAAGATATCTGTACATCTGAGAGGTGTGAGAAGAAAGAGAGATTTCTTCATTGTATTTCCTTCTGGAAGAGTTTAATACAAGTTTTCGTTATTTCTTGTATCTCTTATTCTTTGCTATTTCTAATTTTTAGTTACTTATTACTTTTGGTTTAATTCTGTGTTTAGTTACCAGCCACGAGACTTTGATCAGCTGAGACATGAGCATCTTCTGTGGTCAAGGAGTAATTACACCTGCCTAAAGGCTCAAATAGAATTTGAGCAGCAGGGGCTGACATTTGGGTGACCACAATCTTTGCCTCAGACAAGTCCATACTTAGTTCTCCACCAATGTCCAACTGCTCAGGATTGGCTTGCAAGAATTCAAATTCAATCATTTGAATTTTGGATTTCTTGACATGATCAATTATGTCAGATGACTGAAATGGACTAGGAAGAGATGATGGGAGTTCATCCTTTTGGTTTTTAGGAGAGGGAGGACTAATTTGTGAATTTGAAGTAGAAGGTGCAAAGATGTTCGATGTAATTACTTTTTTGAAAATCACTGGGTCCTTTGACTAGAAAGGAAGAGGGGTTCTCTGCTCATCAATTGAAATTGTTGGTTGGGGTCACTCCTTTGTCTTCTCTTTGTCATCCTGCTGGGCTATCTGATTCTCAGACCTGGTGAATACTACGTATGATCCTTTGATTGCTTCACCTTCACTTCTGGGTTCATCCTAAAAATTTAGAAAACCAATGTGGGAGTTGCCAGTTGATTCCTTTAGATCCTCCCTGAAGATATTAGTGCCATTTTCTTGCTCAAACTTAGGTTGGAAATAGGAAACATGTTTTTTTCTAGATATCCAACTACTAAGTTGGTCGGAGGTGCTTCAAGGGCAAGGTTCCTTTGTAGGGGAGGAAGACGATTTAGTTGCCCTTGACTTCTAGCAGTGTTGCCTTGATATGGCTGATTAAGAAATGTCATCCTTGGTATATCTTTATATAGAGGGTAGAAGACATACCTTGGGCCATTTTCCTTTTCAAGGCTAGCAGTTCATTTGCCAGCTTTTGCACCATTTGATCAATGGTGGCTGTAAATGAATTCTCAGAAGATGAATAAGATTTAGCTCTGTTAGGGTCTCTCCTTATCTTTCCTGCCAGGATAAGGTCATCTTCTAGCTCAGTAGCCAAGTCCTGAGTAGCCTCAAGGTCTATGTGTCTAGCTCGTCTCAACAGAAAACTCACTTCAGACAGCTGTGAGTTGATGAAGAAACACATGAGATTTTGAGGTGTCAGCTAGGCGATCATGGAAATCCTGTGCCTCAGCTTGTTGAACCTGGCAATGAAGTCCCTCATAGGTTCATGGGGTTCCTTCTTCATCTGAGTGAGTTGGGCCAGCAAAGCATGTGCATCCTCTACAGGCTTGAACCTAGCTTCAAACTTGGCTTTGAGTGTATCCTAGTTAGTCACTAATCCAGCTTGTAGATGGTAGAACCAGTCTGCAATAGCACCTTGTAGTGTCTCCATGAATACCCTGACCGCTATGTCTTCAAATTCCACCCCTATTACACCATAGGCTATGCTAAAAGTTGCAATGTGTTCATCAGGATGAACTTTCCCATCACCAAATAATTTGGAAAAATTCTTTCTTGAACTGCGTGGAAGTTCATGTAGAGGTGGAGTCAAGTTAAGTGGGCCAAAAGAGTTACCTCAGGGGCCTCAAACTGCCATGTTTTAATTATGAAAAATAGAGATAACAAATATGGATGGAAAGGCCAGATTGCAAAACAAAAATAGAAAAGGACTGGCTCAGCTTCAGCTTGAGGTTTGAGGCTTCAAATTGCGCATTCTTTTCTAGCAGCTCTGGTTTTACAGACTAGATAAAATAATGGAAGTGGAGGAAGATGGTAAGGCTATAATGATAATGGGTAAGACATGGAACAGAGTCGCCAGAGTCTATAATGGATAACGGTTATAATGATAATGGGTAAGACACAAGTGATGTTTCAATCTAAAACTTGAGGTTTCAAAATGCACAAAATTACTGTGTCCCCAACAGAGTCGCCAAAAACTGTTGGGTGAATATTTTGTCGGCCAGCTAACTGGTGACCAAAATAGTTCCTATCACCATGGCATAGGGAGATGGGTCATCCTGGTGTGCAGGTTTACTACATCAACAGGGGACAAATGTCTCCTCTCATCAAAGGGAGGTTCCCTATTAAATATGCAGAGGCTATATACTATATATATAAGTAGAAAGTAAGACACAGGGGTTGATAAACCATCCATCTCTCTTCTTTCAGAGATGATGCTCACAGACAAAGGAAAAATCTTGGTGTAAACACTGAAGGCACTTCTCTTCTTTTAGAAGTTTTCTTGCAGGAAATAGTAAGAGTTTTTTTCAAGTAGTAAGATAAGAAACTAGTTAACTAGAGGGCGTAGTAACAGCAGGATGAAGCAGAACGCAAAGTTTTCACCTCAACTGCCCAAAGAGTATATCACAAAGGATAATAGGGGCACAAATTCACCCCAAAATCCTTAACACAAAAAGAAAAGAAAAAATATAGACTAAAAGTAATTGTGAAAGCACAAAGTCTTCTCACAGTTGGTTTTAGGACACTTCCCTATTACCTTCACTAATTTTGCTTAATAAATTAAATGAATAAGGACACCTTCAAAAGACAGACGTAAGAATGATCTTCTAAAGTGACACAAGTTAGAACAACACAAAGTCTGTGAAAAACCTGCTTTCTCATTCAGATAAAAATGAAAATGAAATTACAACCTGAGCTCAAAGTCTCAGTCTTCTTCTTTCAAAATAGGTAGAGTTTCACTCTTGTAAAAAATGGAAAGTCTCCTTACAAATGAGAGAAAATACAAACTTATAGCAACTACCCAAGGATTGGCACCTTTTTCCATGGGATGGCCCATGCTGTAGTCAACGTCTTTAATGCATCTCCAATTTTGTCTAGAGAGACCATGCTGAGAATAGTGCGCTACCATAACTATGGCGTGCCCCTTCATCTAATATATCTCCTTAATATGGACCATATAGTCCTTTTCATATTTGTCTTTACTTCATGGAAGAAAACAGGCCACGTCCTTGGTTTGGTGTGCTCAGAAGTCTACTCAATCCACTGTTTCACCTATTGGAAATAACTCTTTCGAAGACATTTTTGGTCCTTTGCATCGATCTTCTCTCTTTGAGTCTTCAGGCTCTCTTTTCATTTAATCACTTGGTTCTTCCTTTAAGTTCTGTGCTCTATTTGAATTTACACAGATTTTCCCTCACTTTAAATTTGACGTCTGAGGGGCCATCAATGGTCGCCAGCTGCTTGAACCATGTTAAACCTTGAACCTGTTGAACCACTGAAAGTTCATCGGTTCATTGGTTCATTCTATCTCTTTTGTTCTATTGCTCCTTGGTTTAATCACTTCTTCGCTCCTTGGTTAAACCATCTGTTGAACCACTTGTGTGCCACTTTTTCTTTGACTGAGGCTGCCTTTGAACTGCTTGAACCTGTGAACCATTAAACTTTGAACTCTTTTGGTTTAAGGTTCAATCGGTTCATTGGTTCTTTGCTTCTGCCCGTGGTTTGCTCTTCCTAAGCTCTTTGATCTTTATCATGCTTGGTTGAACCCTTGAACTTGCGAACACGTTGAACCATTTGGTTCAATGGTTCAATGGTTCAATGGTTCAATCGGTTCATTCTTTGAAGCTCTTTGTGTCTAAGTCTTTGAAGATTCCTTTCTGCATCTTTGTTCAACCTTTGGAACGTCCCAAATGGAAGGTGTCCCTTCGGGTCCTTGGAAAAGGTCCTTTTTTTGATGTCAAGTGTCCCCCGCAAGGGTATCTACCCTTTGGGATTTTTCATGCGACCTTCAAGCTTTTACTTCCTTGGTGGGTTCTTGCTTCTTTGACGGGCTTTATCCTTTATGTCCTTCAGACAAAATGTTCGAAGGAATTTCTTTAGATAATTTGTCTGAAGGAAATCTTCCTTGCCTTTGCATCTTTCCCACCGGGATTTTGCTTTGTCTTTTGAGCGAATTCCTTCGAACAATTTGTCTAAAGGATTTCGCTTTGTCTTTTGCCTTGTTCACTTTTCTGAAGGAGTCCACTTTGTTCACTTTTGCTCATTGCCCTCTGCAAGGGCACTTGTTCCTTTGGCTTTGGGGTAGCCCCTTGAACCTATCGATTGAACCAACTGATTAAACCAACTTTGGTTCAATGGTTCAATGGTGCAATCGATTCATTCTTCATTATTTGGCTAAGTGTTGAACCCGTTTCTTTCCTACAGAGTCTGTAGAAACCAACCTTGAGAGTCTGTAGATTTGACCCTGCCTGCAAAGTCTGTAAAAGCCAAGTTCATAGCTTTCTCTAACCTTGAAAGAGTCTGTAGACATCTATTTGCAGAGTTAGTAGAAACCACGTGTGAAGTTCAGAGTTCCAAGCCTACACAGTCCGTAGATTCAAGCCTGCAGAGTCCGTAGATTCAAGCCTGCAGAGTCCGTAGATTTAAGCCTGCAGAGTTCGTAGATTTCTGGAAAGCTTGAAAAAAAAAGGAATTTGAAAGCTCAGAACAAATTTTGAGAAGGGAAGAGAGAAATCTTGGTCCTATAGGACCAAGATAGCTCATATGTTGTTCCAAAAATGAGTGACATTTTTGGGGACCAACACAGCAAAGGCCAAAATAATAGATTTAGAGGAAGTGACATCACAAGAGGATTTTTGCCACATAGAGGGGTTACCATCCATGTAGTGGAGAGTCTATTTATATGGGTGATGATCATCCATTAGATATTATGGGAAGAGGGGATATAAGGATCAAGCTGCATGATGGTAAAATTAGAATATTAAAGGATGTGCATCATGATCTTATTTTTAAGAAGAATATGATGTCCATCAAGAGGATGGATGAGCCAAGGTATTTTTATACCTTTAGGAATGGTAAATTCAAAAATTATAAAGGATCCCTAGTTGTGGTAAAAGGAGAATATTATGGATCCTTCTATCGACTATGAATATTCAACTACATTAGAGACTGTTTGGGGTGATGTGATGCTAGCTAGAAGTAAGCCCTATAAGAGGGTGAAGTTTAAAGCACAAGTTGATGTCTGAGAAGGAGAAAGTCATATGTTTGAACATGTGGTAGAGTGTTATGCATTTTGGATGCATTCTTGAGGCTCAAAAACTCAGTAGATGTATTGATGCATTGAGTAGCGCGATGACTTTCCTAAATTTGTGATTAGTCCACTTGTGCTATGTTTGGGCATGGTTGATAACTAGAGGCAATGAGGAGAAGTTTGGCATTGACTTCTATGTCATCTTTTTTCTTGATTACTATCAAGAGTGCTACATGCACTAGTTATTGTTCAGAGTAGGACTAGCTTAATTCCTACATGGTGATCTCTCGAGAAGATATCAAGTAGCGAGATGGTTATAAGGTTGAGTTAAAGAGTGGATGGTTTGCAGAGAGAAGACTATACAAGCTAAAGTAGATGTGTGGATGGGAGTGTAGTGGTACCTTCATGGAGAGCTAGAGTGTTTAGCATAGGTTGTTGTTATATGTGTTGATGAAATGTTGGAAGTAGGTCCCAACATGACCACTGATGTGATGGCTCAGTGACAAGGATGTGATGAAGGTGGTATATGGTGCAAACTAAGGATGGAGATGCATAAGGATGGGAAAACAAGGAATTACCCTACTTCTCGCAGTGTGAGTTATCTTCCTAAGAGTGTCCTATAATGGAGGAGAAGACATGTTATTATCCTATGTATTTGATTCATTAGGTGTAGGAAGTTGTGTGATGCCATGGTGAGCACTAGACCAAATACTTCCAAATAGTGGGAGTTATGAGCATTTCATGGTAGAATTCTAATAGGAGGATTGGTATGTGTGTATGGAGAAGTGAAGAATCACTTCAGGGGTTGCAATCTATTAAGGAGTAGATGTTGACAAATCCAATCAAGACAAAGAAGTTTTAGTAGTGTAATAAAACTTTTACAGGGTTTATGTCAAGGTAGCAAAGGGCATGGTTGGTAGCTAGATGGAAGAATACGCAGGTGTGGCAAGGCCTTTGTATATTGACTTTAAGTGGGAGATTGTTAGGATGTGAAGTCACTATTCACAAGTCACTAGTCATGGCCACTATTCATGTGATGAGGTGGTAGTTACTATTCACAACAGTGGGTGGTGATGATTTTACTGATGAGGTGGTAGTGTGAGTTGGCAGTGATTATACTTATGAGGTGTCACCTTGGTGATGTGGCATGGCCCATAAAGGTATCTTTCACGGTTGGAAAGGTAGGAGAGAGAAATGGGATGAATTTCTCCTTAGGCACATGGGTTTACCTTTTGAGATCACATGTGGGGAGCATGTGGGGCACTATCCTTGACCCTTGACTTGTGGTTGCATGTGGGAGACAAATAAAGAAGATCTAATCATTCTCTTTAGGCATGTGCTTATGTTGATTCTATTTTGGAAGTCAAAACTTGATTTGGGTATTTTTTGACCCTTAGAGTTTGCACACGGGAGATCAGGGCGTGCCACTTGAGTGCACATGAAGGAGGTCTACATTGCATCATGAGATGCTATTTGAAAGTAGGACCTTGTAATGATGCTCCCACTTTCCACTATTCCTAAATAGTGTTGCCACATGGAGTGGGATGAATTTTTCCTCTCTCTCTTAATTTTTCATCCTTAATTCATTTCTCTAATTTATTTAAAAAAAGTAGTACTCCCTCTTTGTCTTGTAAGCTTGGGATAAGGTGTGTAAGCTTGTAAAGTTAGAGTGCAAGTGTGTAATCCCTATGAGGATTGTGAGAAAGCTTGTATGCTTCTCATGTGAAAGCATTGTAAGAGGAGACTGTGTGTTGAAGAGGAAGATTTGTGGAGAGGTTGTTTATTCAGAAGTTAATAGAATACTACAACTATCGTTTGCCATGGTTTTTCCTTATACTTAGCAAGGTTTCCACCTTATCTACTTTTGTAATGTGATTTTCTTTGTCATTTTTATTTTATCTTATTCTTTCTACACTTATTTTATTGCATAGTAGAATATTATCTACTAACACATGATTCACTCTCTTTTGCCCATACTCCATATTTAGCTTCTCCTGTCCGATGATGTTTCCCCTTACATTAAGGGTTGTACCTATATCGTAGACAAGTGAACAAACAAAAACTATCCAAATCATGATATCCAAATCACATGATAGTAAAATCATGATATTAAAACTATTTCACATAATTGTATAAAAAAATGATAACAATGAACCTAATTATATAAAGCATATCAAGTAGATCAATCTGTTAGGTTGTGGAGCTAAAAGCTTCACCAGGATGCAAACAGGAGAAGTTACAGAGGATCCAGAGTTGCGGGGAGTTGCTGAAGCAGTTGCAAGAAAAATGGCGTCGGTCTGATCAACCGACATCGGTCAAATAGCAAGGAGGAAGCAACCGACGTCGGTCACCAGTCGGCCGACATCGGTCATGTAGGAGCCGACGTCGACAGCCTGTGCGAGAACAGGCAGTTCGCATGTTGATCCCGAGAGAGTCTAATTTAAGACTGCTAGTTTGCATGTTGAAGGCTAGTCGTAGTCTTGAGTTGCGAGTCTAATTATTGTAATTAGGTTAGTCTAATTATTGTAAGCATGGGATCTATATATGGACTCATGGGCTGTATTGTGAAAGTGTGCTAGAAAGCCATTGGGCTTGTAGAGTGAGCTAGTGTAGTTCCTCCTAATTACCAATAGGGGTACTGAGAGTGTATGATCAGTTAGAGTTCCAGGTTGTGCAAGTTCTTGGAGAAGATCCACTGGGGTACTGGTTAAAGAATCATAAAGACTTGGTGAGGCAAGGACAAGGGTTCTTCAGGTGTGTAGAAAGGCATCTACATGGTGAGTATGATCTAGTTATTTGCAGGTATCAGCAGAGAGCAGGGGATCTTCTTGGAGTGCGTGGAGCACTGGATTACTGGCAGTGAAGGATACTGACTGGTTGGTGAGGTGAACATCAATTTTGTATTGGAATTGATTGTTGTGACCAAGAGAGAGAGGGAAGAAGGTCTTGAGGTGTGGCAAACCTTTGAGGTGGAAGAAGAAGTGGCATCTTCTTTATTGTATATTCTTCTGAGTGTTTATTAATACAATTGTGTATTGTCTCTCAATTCCTGTGTTGTTTCATATTTCTAGTTACTTATTGATTCTGGTTAATTTCCGTGTTTAGTTGCTAATACGAGTAGTAATCATATGTGCTCTAATTGGTAGAGCAAGATCCTGACTAAGTAGGGATCAGAGCATGTTTGTTGTTCTGGGCTTTCCCCTGACACAATCCCTGATTGCATATAAACTAAACATTATTAGTTATATTTTGTGGTATTAATCACCCAACAAGTTCCCTAAATCCTAACACAACAAAAATGAGATGTTACATCTTTCCCCCTTAAAAAATACATGGTCTCGATGGCTTAGTCAACTTAGGATTGATTAGAAATACAAAGGAAAAGTCTTAAACATTTTTTTCATAATTTTCTAACTATATTGTTGATCAGTTAGTACTTTTAGAACACAAATTTCTAAAAATTCAATGCATTATTTACATTTGACTTCCCATCAAGGGAAACTAACAATATTCATATTTGTATTTAAGTCAAAAATCTTACTTATAGTATATTTAGCTATAATTCTTACCATTTATCTACAAGACTTGATTTGATTTTTATTGTATACAATATTTGTTCACATGCTTAACAAGTTTTTCCCTTGCTAAGAGAATCAAAACACATGAGATCATTACTAAATCGAAAAAATGGCTAGGGAGAGTTTGACAAAGTCTCCAAGTTGCCTTTTACATATCTCTTACATAGAGAGTCATTCCCCTTTCCTTAGAAAGGTGTCAAAAAATCTCAAAAAGAATAGTGTGCATAAGTCAATACTGTCACTACTCCACATAAGCTCCTAGAAAATACAATGATGAATAGGAATTGGAAATGATACATTTCTAATGTATTAATGAACAAACATTCCCAATTATAATGGCCATAAACTATATTTGACAAGTTCCCCTTGTTGCATGTGAACTCAATAACTATTGAGTCATTTTGAGACTAACTAAGATTTCTCACATCATTTAATAGTCACGTTCCTAGTTCACCACTCATCCATTAGGTCTACATGACCTAATAATCTCAAAAAGGTACACATGTATCAACATATCATGCAAATGTTCCATACCATTGTAGGTGCTTAAATATGGATTTATATGTTAAACTAGTCTTTTACACTTGACAAATATATATCAAGGCTCTACCCTTCAGTTTGACCTTCCTTGCAGTTGAAAGGCTTGCATTCACTACCTCACTAGGTCTAACTACTTATTTCTTAGTCCAACCTTGATTACTCTGATTATCTTGATCCCCTGTAACCACATAGCTCCTAAAATCTGATATATATCCTTCACTGTCAGTTACATAATCTCAACAAATTTTATCCATCCTAGATAATTGCATTCAAGACATGACAATAACATCGATGTTATTCTCCCTACTCCAATGCAACAGTCCTTTCCCTAAAAAAACTCAAATTTTTAAATATTTTGATGTGTAAAGGTTGGCCTAAGAATGTCATTAACCTTTCCATCAGGACCATTTCAAAATAACTAGTATAAATACAAATCAAATCCAATTCATTTGGATACTAGACAATCACCTCTCAAGCTTAGACATACTACTGAATTTCAAAGCACACAACTAAGATATTCTTTCCTATACATTCCTATTTGCATATCAGTCATATGATTATTGTCTGAAGCATAAAGAACAACCCATGAGCCATAATTGTCAAGTTACAAGCTAGATCATTGCATGCACTCACATATAACATTCTACACTATTATTCACACATATACCAATACATAGGGGAGAACTACATAAGTATAAGGCCCTCCTTAGAGTATTGGTTATGTAGGCAACACTCATTCACATAGGGGTCTTTGAGCAACTTGACACCATGAGCCCATTGACACTTTTTTAGCAAGGTAACCTAACTCAAGGTGAAGATCTAGGGTTTGAATTATAAACAATGATACAAAGCATGCATTCAAGATCTAGATACATCAGATGAAAGGTGATATAAAATATATAAATACCTAGGTGGTCACATCTAGATACAACAAATATTATATGCAAGACAATTGTGTTGAGATTCAGATAGTAGCATTGAGATAAAGGAAATTTTTTCAAAGGCAAGTTTTGATTCTCAATTTATAAATACTATCATATAACGATATTATTCATGATAACATGATCACAAATCAACCCCTTGAAAAAAATGTCTTTGAATATTCTCATCCACAATATTTCACTATGCCCATATTACCTTTGTTCTTTAGACATGAAGATCTTGCCAATCATATAATTAAGTATGTACATTCTTTAGGTCATCGGGATAAATATGAGCATTTGTTGTTAAAATATTTTCATAGAAGCCACGCAAGTGAAGCTTTGGATTGGTTCTATAGTTTAACTAATGGATCTTTAACTACTTTTACACAATTACAATATGTTTTCTTCCTATGTTTTAATACACACAATGTGCCTAAATTTACATTAGAATATTTGCAAAGCTTCAAACAATATGATAATGAGTTTATTGAAGAATACTTCGTCTTCCTTAGGATATCAACCTTTTGATTAGAATTACAATTCATCTTTAGTCAAGGTCTTTCCTCTCCACTCAAAGAGAGAGTATTAAATAAGCACTATACTTCATTTAATCATTTATACATGGACATACATGCATACACTTCTTTTTTACTCAACAATGCCAAAAAATTAAATATCTCACATGTAAAATACAAATGTTAATAATACATACACTAACACAATATTTCAAAAAACCAATCATATACAAATATGTGGCATACTCAATCTTTATTTGACACTGTTGCAATAATTGTTTGACATTGGATCAATATCTGATCTACCCCATTCACCACAAAAGAATACACCTACCACTATTTTAGGCAAAAGGAATTCTCGCCAAAAGGAATTGACAATCAGATTATTTATGAGTGGATCTTATTTTGAACATAACCATATTAACTCTACAACTAAGGAAACTTATTGTAGTTTAAGACATTTATCATAACTTGGATACCATATACAATACTTACATCAAAAGGGAGCTTGTAAAGATTCTTTCAGATACTTGATATTACCAATTGCCAGTTGTCCAAGTATTTTCCAAACAAAAATCTGGATCATGCCTCACACATCTCAACACCCCTTTACATTGGGAACATTTTGGCTATATTTAATGGGAGCCACAATTGATTAAAATCAACAAGGCATTTTATTTTTCCACAAGCGACGAGTGGTTCACATACCATACGATAGTGATAACAATCCTAATCATGGAATAAGGAGAGAGGAAGAACATGTCATGCATCTATTTCACTCTTAACACATGGATCATGACAAATGATGATTCATTATCTAAAAATTCCAAAAATTCTTAAAAAATCAAATATTCTATAAAATAAAAAAATCAAATAATTCAAAAATACCAAAAATATATAGTAATTTACATGTTTTTTAGCTTTTACATGTGTTGTTTACTTTATGCTAGTAGATAAGATATCATTTCTATACACACATATGTTTCGTGGGTACTTGAGTGTGATGCATGCATGCATTGGACCCATGATATGTCAAGCATGCAGATGTTGGACATTTCTTCTTCCAATATGATAAACTACATTGGGGGAATCTTGCTTCTATACGATCAAAATTGACATAAGTTCTAATATTTTATGATCATTTTCCATTATCCTACTGAGCTTATATATTTTACACATGCCTATACTCATATTGATATCTTACATAGTGTATTTGATATGCTATTATACATGACATTTTGCTAACACATATTTCAAAGACTAGTATGACATGCTTATTCTAGTTGTTTATATCTTATCACTTCATTTATTGACATTTGCTTACTTGAGTGCACTTCGAGTTTTCTTCTTTATCTTACTTGTGGAACATTTGAACAAGTTTCTTTGCTTGTTGGCCACATTACCTTGAGTGTTGATTGTTTATTTGGTGTGTGGATATTTACACATGTCTCCCACTTGAGTGTGTGGCATTTGAACATGCCCCTTGTTTATGGTCTCTTTGGACCCCTCTTTGTGTGACATTTGAGTAGTCTTGCATGTGTTCTTGATTGTTTGTTGAGATTGTTATCTTATAAACGTTGTCTTGATTCATATCATGCATCTTAGCATTTTTATATATGCATACTATGAGCTTCATTGATATATCTACTTCGACATGACACTACTATATGCTTCTTTTACTACATAATTCATACAGATACATCATAGTTGTCTTATCCTTTTGAGATAAAGTGATTATCATTTTTGCAATCCCCTCACCTCAAAAGGGGGGCATATCAGTGGAGACATGTCATTGAAGACATGAATCCACATATGTATAGTTGATAGAATGGGCATAATTTGATTCAGTTTACACAATTTACATGATTCAGATATACATATGAGATAAAATTCTATGCATTGGGCACATATTTGGGACATAGTTTTTTAGATTTGTGATACATATTATACACATTTATAAATCAGAGGTTAAATTTTTATAGATAATTTAGCTTGAAATATATTATAGGTGTACATGTACTAAATTACATATACACTTTCATATTATACGCACATTTATGCACTGACCTTACCAAGATGCATAGTTTGAGCTTTTATTTGTAACAATAGTTGGATTTTTTTTATTAGTGTTATTGATATTTTACACCCTCGATGGACTTGGAAATATGATTCTATTATTTTTGGTTGATATGGTTACACCATTTGACTCAGGCAAGATTGGCTAAATTAGTTATACTTGAGTTGTGTGATTAAAATTTTGTGCTCTCAATGGACCTGACACAATTCATCCTTATATTGGATTGGGGGCATGATCACCCTCCAATTATATTATTCACATATCCAAGGTTTATTTTTGAACCTTTATATAATGCTTCAGCTAGGAAGCATCTCTACCAAGGGAAACTACCAAGGGGCAACATTGTTATATCGACACACAGGTGTACTCCTTCCTTGCTCTCTTTTTTTCAAGTATTTTCAAATTATTCAATTTCAAATTATATGCACTAATTACACTTGTAAAATGTTATTTATTTTAGGCCATTCAAATATATAAAATTCAAATGGGCTCAAACAAAGACAGGGTGTGTTGTACACACCATAATACACTTTCTTTCTTTTAACATAGTAATTTCATCCTTATGCATTACTAGATTAAAAGGGGGGATGTAGATGTTTAAATTGGATGTATATGTTAAAATAGTCTTGTACACTTGAAAAATATATCTCAAGGCTCTACCCTTCAATTTGACCTTCCTTGTAGCTAAAAGGCTCACATTCACCACCTCACTAGGTCTAATTACTTATTTCTTAGTCCAACCTTGATTACTCTTGTTATCTAGATCACCTATAACCATAAAATGTTTAAAATATGATATATATCTTTCACTATCAGTTACATAACCTCAAAAACATTCCTCCATCTTGGAAAATTGCATTCAAGATAGGACAATAGCATTGACGCTATTGTCCTTGCTCTAATGCAACTGTCCTTGCCCTACAAACATTCAAATTTGCAAATCTTTCGATGTATATGGGTCAGCCTAAGAGTTTCATGAACCCTCTTATGATGATCATTTCAAAAGAACTAATATAAATACAAGTCGAATCTAATTCATTTGGACATCAGACAATCACCTTTCAAGTTTAGACATATTACTAAATTTCAAAGTGCTCAACTAAGCTATTATGCCTTATACATTATTATTTGCATATTAATCATATGAGCAGTCATACTACATGTCTGAAGCACTCAAAGAATATCCCATGAGCCATATTCGTGAAATTACAAGCTATATCATTGCATGTACTCTCATATAGCATTATACACTAGTGTTCACACATACCAACACATAGGAGAGAACTACATATGTTTAAGGCCCTCCTTGGAGTATTGACTATGTAGGTAGTTCTCATTGATTTAGGGGTCTTTGAGGTTAGATTGACACTGTGAGCCCACTAACTCATTTTTGGAAAGGTAACCTAATCTAAGGTAAAGAGCTAGGGTTTGAGCTATAAACAATAATACAAAGCCTATGTGCAAGATACAAATACATTAGACGAAAGGTGATAGAAAACCCAGAAAGACCCAAGTGGTCACATTTAGATACAACAAATATTTTGTACAATACAGTTACATTGATATTCAAATAGTATCATTGATGTAAATATCCACAAATTGATGCAAGTGTCCAAACAACCAAAAAGAATATCTATAAAATCTAATGACTAATTCCTAAACATCAAACAACCTATTTCCACACATGTATATATATCATATTTGTCTGTGCACCATTACATAAGCTAAGTACTATTTCTTCTTTGTGATTATGTAATCAAAATAATGTTTGGCATTGTACTTTATATATTTAGCAATTTCTATAATTTGACATTGAAATTGAACATCATAAACTAAATTATTTAATTACCCTACTTTTAAGAATAATTTACTTTGTTTTTGAAAATCCTATTACCTTTTTAACCCTTAATTCCAAAAAATGGTTAAATGACCACCTATGTAATGATGAATAGGAATTAAAAATGATAAATTTCCAATATATTAAGGATTAAACATTCCTAGGTATACATGTTTATGGTCATAAGATTAGATTTGACAAGTTCCTCTTGTCATATCTGAACTCAACAACTACTAAGTTATTGTGAGACTAACTAGGATTTCTCACATCTTCTAGTATTTACGTTCCTAGTCCACCACTCCTCCCTTAGGTTTGCTCGACCTAATAATCTTTAAAAAGTGCACATAGGTCAATGCATCATAAAAAACTTATATACCACCTATGTGAGGTGATATTTTTCTCATACTACCGATGACATGTTGTAAACATTTAAAAGATTTATTTTAGTTTATGTTTAAGGAAAACTTCATGAGATCAACTATCGATCTTTATCATTCCACGTGATTACAAATAACCTAGGCTTAAACATGATATTTCCCTAACTTTTTTAGAGTCCCCCTCCTTTATCATGGTGTTCCATACATCAAAAGATCCTTGTTAAATAGGTTCTAAGGCAATCACGACCCAATATATTTAATAGAAGATAACTAATTTAAGAGTTTCTTAAAGGATTCGAGATTACAATTTGAGTCTCCTTTTCATTATGTTCCTTCACACATGGATCATTCCTTTAGCCTAAGATTTGTCACAAAAAAATTAATTTCATTAGGTTATACCCAAAAAATGTGTTTTCTCAACAATATCCATCTTAGAGATGTTAACGAGCATCTTAGGTACATTTTTTAGGAAATTAATATTATATTGGATGTGGTTATCTATTAGACACTTTCCTTATCATGGATGTGCTTAACAAGTCTCCATGTGTCTTTCACGACTCTATGATAACAAACTTAGCTAAGTCATTAAGTTATCCAATGCAGGGAATAATTATTAACACCTATGTAAGAGGGTTGTGTTTAATAAGGGAGATGTGTATAATCTACTTCAATAAATCCTCTCCACATAATATTTTGAGATTAATATTTGATGTTTGATGCCATAACATTTACATTTTATAATTATCATTAAAACGTTAAAAAATATAATTTTTTACTCAATCTACTTATACCATTATAATAATAAAATTATACCACCATCTTTATCCTCAAGAACTTTTTAAAAAAAATCATTAGCTATCTAAACTTTGAAAGCCAACGTTGAATGGACAAACATTTAGTTAGGGTTGGAAATATAAATTTTAATTCAATCTATTGCTACCACTGTAACAATAATATGCTACCATGGGCTTTGTCCTCAAAAGGCTCTTTTGAAACCATTAACTATCTTAGCTTTAAAAGCCAACATTGAATGGGCAAACATCATTTAATTATTCACATGGAAAGGGACGACTGTGACAGGTCAAAAGGAAGCTTCTGCATTGATATTTTGAGATTTAATAATATTTCTCCAGCTAAAACCCATATCGGTTGTGCCATCTTATTAGATGGCAAATAATTTATGCAAATTTAAACTTCCCAGCATTTAATTATAGGCAAAGACTTTAATGAAAATCAGAAACACTCAGCCGAAAAAAATTATCGGCCAGAAGTGCGTTTGAATGGACATTTGAGAAAAGGTTTTATAAACCTCAATTTCTTTGCATATAATGGCATGACCTGGTCAGGGGAGAAATAAAGGAGGATGTTTTGGAGGAGATGAGGACATTTCTAGATAGGGATGATGCCTTGTATGCTGAGTAAACAAGAACAAACAGCTTCATAATGCGTCAATGCTGTGCATGTTTTCTGACCATGTGTGTGTTCATTCATAGTTGTACATCTGCATTTGATAGTTGTATGACCGTATATTTAAGGGTTGTATGACTGTATTTTAGACATTTTATGGTCATGGGACCGTATTATGTAAATTGATGATTGTATTATGTTGGATATAAACCATATCAATTGTATTTCATTTTTTTTTAATAAATTCATTTTGTGTATGTATTGTCAGCGCACTGTTTTATGAGATCATTTTTTTTTTGAGTAATTTTTTTTTTATATTGTAAAATAAATTATAAATATATGCATAAAAAATGTCAAAACATTTACAACGTTACCATAAAATAAATATTATATTATGGGGTATCTCTCATCAGCGAGCATAATACTCGATTACACAATATAAAAATGGTTTCATACAGGGAACCCAACAAAAAATAACAGTAGCAATAGTATTGCAAAAAGCAACAACAATGTCAACAGAAAAGGAAAATATCAAAGTGCAACCACCCTAAATGTGGCAGAATCAAGCATATAACCAATGCCTTCCGCTTCGCATCCATCTGTAGAGTCCACAAAATCAGGGCCCTCAGAGGAATTTTTACCATCCCTAGGGCCCAACCATATCTGCCTTGCAACCATTTGAGAAGGGTAGCGATCTACTTTTTCCAGTAGTCCTTTCATGTTGCTCTTCTTAACATACTTCATGACGTCCTCAACGTTCGCCGATCCACCTCATTCGATAAGTTTTTCCAACTTGCCAGAGAATATATTGATATTTTTGTTAATCTTCTTCCAAACTTCCTCTTGTGCACCATGCTTCTATGAATCCGGAACCAATCCCTGAGGGGACGGCATTGTCTCCTCATTCTCATCCAATTCAAGGAACAAGTTCAAATCGAACGATGCAAATGTCTCCTTGGCTTCTCTGATAATGCAACTGCCCAACTCATCGTTGCACTCATCCCTTAGCATATTTTCATTCACAGCTAATCAACAATCAATCTCATTCTGATCAGAGTCAGACAGATTGATCCATGCCTGTACAGGGTGGTTAGCCTAATCAAAGTATGCATCTTTAATGTAGTCCCACTCACATTCTAAAATTTTAACTTCGGTTGTCGTCTGGTGACTCACAGCGCAATCTGGATGGGGGCTCAATTTAGGGTACCCTCCAAAATCTAACATGAAGTCAAAGGTGACTTTGAGGAATCCTGACCTGAGAAATTGCTCCAACTAGGCCTAAGGTACTTTTAGCTATAGGAAAATTTGCACAGACACAATACAGAGGATGACTTCTACTGAGAAGTCAGTAAGCAATCTAGCCGTTTGTTGGAAAACCTCTAGGGTCCTTTGCTTTCATAAAAACCATAAAATTTTAGTAGAAAATACAAGCCAAAATTTATGAAAGAAAGGGTATACTTTAAACTTAGGACATGCATAACCAAATGCAATATTAAGCCAACCAATTTCACAATAAAAACCCAGAATCCAACATTTAAGACAACAATTCCACATCTAAGCCGCATATGAGCAAGAGAAAAATACATGCTCAATCGTTTCAATTTCACTACAAAAAACATAAAAGTTCAACAAGACCATAATTACTCAATACAGATCCAACAACCAGCGTCTTATATAATAACAACCAACGAAAGTAGGATTTCTTGGGTTCAATACTATTAATTAAGCAACATAATGCCCTATGAGGATCCCACACATTTGTTTTGCTGCAATGATTTCATTTCTGAGAGTCCATCTCGCACTCCCATGTTGTCAAAAACTTTATAAACATCCACCAAACTTCCGCTCTTGAAATACACAATTATAACCTTAGTTTGAAAAAAATTGTAGCAAATGCAAATCCCCTGAGTGATGCAAGAGTGGATTTCCATCAAAATTTTGTTATGCACGAGTTAAATTTGAATGCAAGTGATGGCCATATTATCAATCACTGTCAACTAAGACTTTTGCCACTTGTAATGTTGAACGTCAAATTTAAGAAACAAATGGACTTGTTGAAAAAGAGAGGGAGATATAGAAGAGAATGCACTTAAGGCCAAACTTATCAACAAATATGATAACTGATAAAGATTTGTATATGTCTATGTGTGTGCACTTATGTGTAGGAAACATTAACACCTTGAGTTGTTTAGATATCAATTAAGACTTATGAGATTTATCTTAAGAATCCATAGTAAAATGGATTTATGCAAATTATAG
The DNA here is from genome assembly GCA_037957365.1 of Torreya grandis. Lineage (NCBI taxonomy): Eukaryota > Viridiplantae > Streptophyta > Pinopsida > Cupressales > Taxaceae > Torreya > Torreya grandis. The sequence goes on from JARHVA010002732.1 coordinate 725,795, forward strand.
GTATGTGTATATGCATGTATGAAACATTTTACGTATACATATGCGTAAACACATATATCCATACTCTAATTTTATTCTAATATAGGCTTGGGGTATTACTAGTAAAGCCTTTTATTGCTAGTGTGGAAGAATTGTATATTTATATAAGTACATGCATATATAGAGTGTACATAGATGTAGACAGATACTTTTCATAATAAATATGTAGTATAAGAAAATGGACCATAAAGCCTCAAGGTGCAATACATTTATTTTGAAAATGAAACTTGCTAGTCTACGATCTTAATAGATACAAAAACAATTTAACTTGAATTACTAATCATTCTGAGCCTTCAAACTTAAAATCTATGCTTGCAATTTTTAGAACTATTGGGATTTTTTTTTTATTGTACAATGAATTTATTATAATGGATTTTGGTTTTTATATTTAATTTTAAGATTTATGATTCTAGAGAATCTATATACATCATATCTTAGAGCTTATAAAGAATCATATCATAACGACTCTAGTTCTTGAGCTTGTGTTTGACTTGTAAACCCAAAATAAGGGTTTACCTAGATCAAAGAGGTAAAGGCAATGTAATTACATAATTTTAATGGTTGTCATAAAATAAAGCGATACTTTCATGTAGTTGCTATCGTATTTTATTTGGAAGAAGACTTGGTGATGCACTCTACTCCTATTGTTTGTACCTTTATATACATTGAAAACTTATCTTGCCCCGATTACCTCATAATGTTTTGCACAACCTTGAAGTCACACTAGGAAGTGATAGATTTATAATGTTTTAATAATGACAAAGTCGAAGTGAAATAAAGTGATTTATGACTTCATAGGTCTTCAAGACCATAATTCTCATACTATGATGTTGGTACTTTGTTGATCTATTGGAAGAAATAAATAAAGAACTAAAACATTAATATTGTATAAGAAAAAATATAGTAACCTTATAATACTACAACATGGAAGGTACTATAAATTACTATAATAAATGGATAATGAAATGTATTATAAATTATGGAATACAAGTCAAACATGAAACATATGGATATATAATAAATTTAATGATTGAAAAAATATATCTTGAAACATAGATCTTAATGTTGTTAAACCTAATCCAATTACTACCATAAATGATAGGCCATCCAAAACCTAAACATACTCTTCCTTCATTGAAATTACAATAATTTTACCAGTATAACAAATTAAGAAACTACCATCATCACTATCTAGATTCAACATTTCTCATGATACTAGTTTAACCTACACTCCTACACTATGAATCTATAATGACTTTGGGCTTTTTGACCTTTTCAATTATATGAAACAAAAAATAAATTTATTCATATTACACCATCCAAACCAAAAAATAAATAAATTTATTCTTATTACTCCATATATGGACAACATAATTCATCCTATTATATATTACACCTATAGGCGTACAAAAAATCTCCTATCTCAAGTGGAACGTGCCCGCGAATCTATGCGTCATATAAAATCTTTTCAATCAAAATATCTTTTCATTCGGTGTCAGCTCCCACTGCGAGAAGGAAATTCCACCATCTGTTTCCTTTCCGTTGAATTTCGAAACGGTGATCTAACTTTGCTTGGTTCCTAAGCTACTAGTACGTGTCATCTTATCCCCATTCCATTTCCTGCTTTAGTTCCACTTCCCACCCTCCTCTCCTCCAATAAATACACACAAGAGGACGACGGAAGGTCTACACAATATGCCCTCCATGAATTATTATCTGAAAGCATTGGCAATAGCCATAGTCGTAGTGGGAGTAGGGATAACCATTAGCATTAGCAACAAGGCAGAGGCAGAAGCAGAGGCGATGAATATTGTGGGCGGCAAGAGCGCTGTTGAAGGAAACGAGAACAGTTTGGAGATAGAGGAGATAGGGCGCTTTGCCATTGATCAGCATAATACTCAACAGGTAAGTTTTGTCACAACTTAAGCGAGGTTATTTTTATTGCTGTAAATGTCATTGCGAGGTTTTTGATTTCACTGTTTGTGTTCAGAATGAGATGGGGAAAGGGGGTCTATCATTTGGTCGAGTGGTGAAGGCAGAGAAGCAAGTGGTAGCGGGGACTATGTACCATCTCACGCTTGAGGCAACACAGAAGGATGGAGACGCGGAACATCCTCCCAAGCTGTACGAGGCCAAAGTGTGGGTCAAACCGTGGGAAAATTTCAAGAAGTTGGAGGATTTCAAGTCTTCATCGTTAAGCACCTCTAGTTAACTGCGCCGTCGAGAAAGCTAGGTTAGCATTTCTTCCTTTCGTAACTAATTTCCATCCCGGAGCTAGGGTTTGTGTTAGGTTTTGAATCATGCGTGTAATGTCTTTCTTTTTCAGATCCATCACCATATATGTTTAATTGCCCTTATGTCTACTTGTCGTCATCCACAAAAATGCGCCATAACTTGGTTTACACTTCTACCTTTTCATTAATATGGCACAGAGGACGAAATCTTTGCCGGTAGAAACTCCAAAAACTCAGCTAGAGAGCACAGTACAGAATTTATTAGATAGAGTGGAGTCCACAGGGGGATAAGAAAAAAAACAATTTAACTAAAAAATCCCCTAGAAACTTATCTAGAGAACAGCGTACAGAATTTATTAGATAGAGTGGACACTACATGGGATAATAAAACACAATTTAATGTGGAAAAGTGTAGGAGTGTGTAGATTATAATTGAGTCATTGAAAGTATAGATTTAACCGAGGAAAAGAGAAGCTGAAGGCCATCATGGTAGAGATAGTTGAAGCTGAGGAGGATGCAGCCACATCCAACATTAAGGCATAGACGAACATCATTATTCTATTTTCATTGAATTTAAGAGGTAAGGGTAAGGAACATTTGCACCTGTCACCGGATGTTCTGGCGAAATTTATCTTTATGCTTTCCAAAACCAAAAGGTATGTGTTATGTTCCAACTGGCCACCTTATCCATGGGGTTGAAGACGAGTTCTTCTGACTGTGTGTTCTGCTCAACAGTGATGTGTTGTCCTAAAATCCACTATCCCTGTAACTGGTTGTTGTGGTGAAATTCATTTTTATCATAGTTACCAGGAGACATGGGGGTATAGGTACTGGTACGTGGATGAAGACGCCATTAAAATCAGGGTATGTGAGTAAATAAATCAGGGTATGGCTAAATTGTATGTAAATGTTGTCATAAAAAAATGTGGGTACGGGGACTGGTACGCAGGCCTTGTCCCTATATTGAAGTTTCCTGGTAACTATGATTTTTATGCATACCAAAACCAATGAGGTAGGCGTTAAATTCCACCTGGCCCCCTTCACAGTCAGTATATAGGTCCATCGGTTCAAAGAGGAATTCTTCCGACTGTCTGTTTTGCTCAACAATGACATGTTGTCCCAAACGCGCTGTCCGACTGTTACTTTCCCTGGATGCTATCACAACATATCATACAACTCACCTCCCCTTTCTTTATGAAGGCTTAAGGGACATATCATACACCTCACTTCTCCCTTTGCCATGATGGCTCGAAGGTAAAAGCATTGCAAGGATAAAATAAAACAAATTTTCATAAGCAAGCACGATAATGAACAAGCAAACGCACAATAAGGAACAAGCAATAGAAGAGAATTTACCAATGTAAAGAAAATCCTCAACCAACTGAAATCCCATTTGAGGATGTAAAACGATATTCTAGGCATATCTTCAAACGTTATTGGAAATATTTAAGTGTTGTTATCTCCCAATGCTAACGGTAGATTATTTTTATATTTACTTCTTCACTTTTAAAATAATCTTTCCTGTAGGCATATCTTCAAACACTGCTGGAAATATTGAAGTGTTTTTTCCCCCAATGCTAAGATTAGGATAATTTCAGTTTTATTTCCTTTGCTTTAGTTTTAAGACAATCTTTCTTGAGAAAAATATTACATATGATTTCATCATATTTGGATATGCAATGTCTGTGGTCCAACAAATTATTCCTATATATGTATTGTATTCGAGGGACAACACTTTAAATGAGAATCTAGGGTTATATGTGTGGTGCAGAAGCTTCATTAAACAACCATTCAGAGATGAACATTCAGATGGAGGCGAATAGGAAAGATGATAGAACTAGACCACAACTTTATTAATCGTGTGTTACATGGCATATCTTGAGGGAGGTGTATAGCTATCTATCTTTTACTAGCCACGCCCATGCTCTGATATGTTATCTGATATCTAATGCTAACTCCTCATGAATATATAACTACATAATATGACAAAGTCGTTAAGGCAAAAAAATCGTCATGTAATTTGGAATGGTTGCACTTTCATGTGTGGCTCTTCACTTCTGAACAGCTGATCTTAACAATGTTAAAATGTGATTTTCTGAATTGTGGGATACCACCCTTTAGGAGTGGAGGGATTAATTTTATTTGCACGTGGTGGAAAATAGGGAGCTACGCAACAAAGAGGCTTGGTGTAGTGTGAAGCATGAGGCTCGCAAAGAAGAAATGTTTTGCATCAAATATGTTGTGAATTGTTAGGTTTGTAGTGTGCGATAGGTGTGCAAAGGCTTGTGAAGTCGAAGAAAGGTGGTATATTTATATTTGGGCAATGATGGAAAATTGTTTCAACCTGCAAATTTGCAATTCTTAACATAGGCTTCTTCACTAAAGTGCCAACCAAACACTTCCACACAATGGATTGAGGTCTTATTGGCGTTTGGATGATAACGTTATGGCTTCTTCAAGATAACCAACACGGCCAAGAAGGTGAAATATGCATAAATAATGATCTGTTGTAGCCATGATGCAATAAAAGCTGCTCAAGTAATTGAAGTATTTTTAGTTGTCATCCACTAGACTTGCATGAATCCATGCAAATAGAACATAGATGAAGCTTATTTAGTTGAGATCATTGAACACAGATGAAGCTTATTTAGTTGAGGTTGGTTCTAGAGTTCTTCATTGCTTCAAATATTTATAGGGCATCATTGCTATATAGCCAAACATTGCATGTCCTGCAATCTTTGGATTCCATGTAGTTTAGTTGAGTTTGGTTCTAGAGTTCTTCATCGGTTCAAATATTTATGGGGCATCATTGGTATAGCCAAACATTGCATGCCCTACAATCTTTGCACTCTAGTAGTCACCTCGATGATGCATTTTGTGAAACGATTTGTGTGCATTTGGTATTTTTCATTGTTTTACATGCATGTTATTAGGGTCACTGAAACAAAAACATTGCATATCCGATAATCGATACATTCCACTTGATGATGATGCAATTTGTGTGCCTTGTGCATGTTTCCTTGCTTGGCCTCCATGTTCCTTTAATAGAATGTTGGCAAAGGATGATTAGCTTGGCTTTATACCTTCTAATTGCGTTTGCTTAAAATTATTCAAAGATATTTCGTCGAGCTCATTTTGTGCATGTCTAACAATTATTTAGGAGACTACATGTTATTGGGCCATTACTTTGAAAAGCCTCATCAAGAACACCATTTTCTGTATCGCCAATAATTATCTCTTTGCATTAGACCACATTCTGTTGAGGCATTTTTCAAACAATTTGTGTATGCATTCACATTTTTCATGCATGTATAGGGTCCCATTTTGGCATAGGTTGGGAGGATATTGACTAAGGTTGTAGAGTTTGCATTTATGCTTGTCAATTGCATTTGCTTGGAAGTCTTCAAGGTCTTTTTGAAAACCCCATTTTGTGCATATTTTATAATCGTCCCAATCGATGAGACGATATTTATATGAGGCACGTAGTCAAACAATTCATGTGCCTGGTGTATGTTTGCACGCCCCGTTTAGATATTTTCTCAAACTATTCACGCACATCCTTTTTGGAAAGTCCATTTTGTGCATATCCTACAATCATTTGAGTCCCTTTTGTGCATATCCTACGATAGTCCCATTCCACGAGACGATATTTCCATGAGGCATTTAGTCATAAAGTATAAGCCCCTTCTATGTGCTTTCACATCTTATTTAGACATTTTGTCACATTTGCATGCTTTTTACATGCTTTCACATCTTATTTAGACATTTTGTCACATTTGCATGCTTTTTACATGCTTTCACAATTTGCATACAAATCTATTAGGGCATTTGCAACGAAGACATCTGATATAAATTCGTTTTTGATTATTCTTTGATGAAAGGCATTTTCAACGAGCACATTTTGTCCATGGCATGTAATCATTATATTCCACGAGAACACTTTCTTTAAAGCATTTTATCAAACAGTTTCCATGCTTTCTATATTTTCCACATTTGGCATGCATGTCTATGAGGGAACGCTTTTGCAACATTAGACAATTTTTTTGGTGTTGATTATGCTTTGTTGATGGATGTCTGTACCCTCTTTTAAAGCTTCCATTTTGGCACAAGCTGAAAGGATGTTGGGAAGTATCCACTTTCCCATTCAACTCTCTTGTTCGATCCCAAGGTTTGGATGGGCTTAGTCAATGAAGAATGTGGGGTTAGCAATGTCATGTAGAAGAGTGACACCATGATTTTTGGTATTCTTTTTTTGAATGTGTGTAGTTTGATTGTTCGCTGCACTTTGTTGTTCATTATGAGTGATAGTTTTGCAATTTACAATTGAAAAAGTTTTTTCGATAAATATTTATTTTGGTAGGGTGTAACATTTTGTCACAAAATATTCCTGTTTGAACAAAATCTTAGCTACCAGACTTGTCTTTTGTTTATCAATGTAGTGACATATAACCTATATTTGTTCTATTGATCTTTTGCCTAGATCTAATTGAAATAGTTCTGATGTACGATATTATATCAATGCATCGGATTCTGTTGGGAATAGTTTTCACATTAGGGGAAATTAGGTATTTACGAGAAGGTAAAAAGTAAATTAGTATTTACTATGATTGATATTTACCTAGAGTTAAATAGAGTTAGTAGGTTTGTATATCGGTATATTGTTATATTAACAATATTACGATAATAGATTTTATATTGTTATAACATTATATCATATTCTTTATTATAGGAGTTTCATAGGGGAGATATTATAAGGATTTGGGAATCCCCGGATATAGGAAATATTCTGCTATATATTTGTATGTAATGTTCAGAATAAATATAGTGCAGAATATTTTGTGTGTTGAAAATGAAACTCTCTGTGCATGAGTTAAATCCACAACAGATTCTACTTTGGTTTACAACAAAAAGCTATGTTATCGATCAAGATAAGATTTACTTCATCGTTCAATCTCTAGCTACTTTTTTTTTGTCCTTTGCTTTGTCATTCTAAGTATGCTTTTTCATTTCTTTGCATGTTTTCAAATAATCTATGATATTGTTTTTCTCTTTGGCTAGGATTTAGATATTTTTGTTCTTCATATGGTAATTGGCTTCCTCCTCTTAAATGTCAATCTTGTTTTAAACAACTAGAATTTAAGTATTTTGTTGACTACTTTGTTGGAGCACTGTTCTCGCATTGTGTTTGCTAAATATCTATGAACATTTTTCATTTGCTTTTCATTTAAAGATTGAATTTTCGGTAGGAAAAAACCCATTTTCTACCAATGACTTGTTAGAATGATGAGATCATAATTTACGCTCTCTTTTTTTAACTCTATTTTCATTTGGAATGTGAACATCATTTGTACAACCAAATATTCTTAAAGTTTTGTGTTTGTGGTATATGGCCCAACAATGTGTTGTCTAAGTTCAATCCCACAACAATTTGTTGTGTAAGTTCATGTTTCAATATGTGTTTTTGATCTCGTCTAAGTTCAATCCGACAACAATGGGTTGTCTAAGTTCATGTTTCAATATGTGTTTTTTTGGGTCTCCTAGATTTATGTTTTGATTTGATTTTTTTTTGATCTAGATTCATGATTCGATTTGATTTTTTTTGATCTTCTACTAAGATGAACTCTATACTCCCAAATATGTTTTCCCAAAAAATATTTTTAAGATTACACCTTTTATCACGCAACAATGTTTATTGCCGTTCTGTTTTTGTTCTCTGCAAATCCATTTAGTTTTGGTGTGAAGAAGGCGGTAATCTGTTTGTGAATTCCTTCTGTTGCCTCTCGACATCATGTGTAGTGGTGTATCAGGGGTTGTTTTGTTTTTGAATTTCGTCTTTCATTGAACCTTAGGAACTTATTGGACATATACCTATCGCTATATAGCTGTGGAGTGTTAACGATGACTGCTTTTGACTTCATTCTTGAAACTTTAATATTAAACATATACAGCCTAAATCATTGTCGTACCACTCTGATTTTGTATCAATTTAAAAAAATTTAGATTTTGAAAAACTTGCAATTTATATTCCAAACATAATTTAAATTTAAAAATACGTTTTCTTAAATTGTACAAAGTTTTTAAATTTGCCGAAGGCAACTTAAGTGGGTTTTCGTTTATAAGTGATAAATAAGTTTTTTTTTTTTTTTTTTTTTAACAATTTAAGGAGATCCATCTTTTTCTTTGTGCCAACCATAATTAAGCAAGTCAAATTTCTTCAAATATTTCATTAATCACGTGCTTCAGTAACCACCCCAGTAACTCCATTTACATTTTCCACCACAGGAACCTATGTTTTACATTTTCTACCACAGGAACCTATGTTGTTTTGGTACTGGTACAGGTATGGGTATGTTTCGGGTATGTAGGAACACCATTTTTCAAAAACCTTGATTTGGAAACACTGTGGGTATGCCCGTACATTTTATTTTTAATATATATATATATATATATATATAGAATGGTGTGGGAGCGTGGGTGTGAAGGAAGAAACTAGGGTTTCATCCCCTAAACCAAACCAGGGGCTCCGTTACAGCTAACACCACCTTACAACCTCTCTTGGAGGGAGAGGATGCATATATATATAGGATGATGCGAAGATGCGGGAGCGTGGGAGCAAGGAAGAAACTAGGGCTTCACCCCAGAAACCAAACCAGGGCTCCGTTACAGCTACCACCACCTTACAACCTCTCTTGGATGGAGAGGATGCAGCCACGGAAGAGGCATATGCAGAGATTCTGACTACCACACCCAGAGGTTTTCAAGCTCATTGGTTGGGATCATCTCTAGAAACCTTTCTCCACACATGTCAGCAAACACCAAATAACAAACAAGGCGTTCCCTGCAACACATCCAGGAACTCCATTTATATTTTCTTTTTCTTACAGGTTCCATTTTTATCTAAGATTTGTGATCATAGGAAATATAAATTCTACCCTGAATCCCAAAGCTGCACTGTTTATTTCATGATTTGCCATTACATTTTCTTTGCTGTAAAGCAGCACTGTTTTTTTCATGATTTACCATTGTATTTTCTCTTTCTTACAGCGAAGCAGGGGGTTCCATTATTATCTTTAAGATTTGTGATCATAGGAAATATAAATTTTACCCTGAATCCCAAAGCAGCACTGTTTTTTTTATGATTTACCATTACGCCGGAGGTTCCATTTTTATCTTAAGATTTCATGATCATAGGAAATACAAATTCTACCCTGAATCCCAAAATAGCACTGTTGATATAATGATTTACCCATAGCACTGTTTATTTCATGATTTACCATTAGGCAGGGGGTTCCATTTTTATCTTAAGATTTCATGATCATAGGAAATATAAATTCTACCTGATTATATAATGATTTACGCATAGCACTGTTTATTTCATGATTTACCACTAGGCAGAGGTTCCATTTTTATCTTAAGATTTTATAATCATAGGAAATATAAATTCTACCCTGAATCCGAAAGCAGCACTGTTTATTTCATGATTTACCATTAGGTGGAGGATTTTCTAGGGAGTGGTGGAAGCTGGTTGGGTCTTTTCCGTGACCCATCTGATCGGAGATTTTGTTGACAACCCGACCAAGGCAGCTGAATTCTGTGAGTTTGAAGTAGTTCTCTTCCCTTGCCCTGCAGCAAATGGTAGAGGCTGAAATGAGGAACACTCTAATTATTATCCTTTAGTGGGTGTAGAACCTCTCCTCCTAAAGGTATTGACATGAATCATATGCGCTAATTGGCATGCTACAACAATGTTGAATGAACAACCTGGCTTTACCATTTTCTTGTATGTTAGTGCTGGAATGCAGCTGTAGGAATTAATGAAATATCTAACTTACGTCTGATTCTTTTAATACTAACAGCCTCTACTATTCAGTGAGGTTACTTATTGCAAGAACTTATTCCTGATGCAGTTAAATCCAACTGCTGCTATGAATCGAGCAGCTTTGGCCGCTTCTTGCAAAATCTGGGTTATGCCATTTTAACCTTACATATTCTCTCAACTAGCTTGTCACTAAGGCTGTGCATTTTGGCTTATTAATTTTGAGGCTTTCATATGTAAGCGAATTTTCATATTACTTTCTAAAATACTGGGATTTTGATTTAGTAAAAGACATATATTTTGATTAACATTGTCTGCTCTCTAATTAAATGCATTGCTGACTATCGTACGATGTTTTTATGCAATTAAGCATGTTGGCATTATGGCTGGCTCTTTTCTTTGTAGCTATAATGCTACTGTTTATTAATTATTTCAAAGAGGTTATATGAAGACAAGAAGAGAAACGAGTCGGTTTTTATTAGGATTGGAAAATCTCGTGTTATCATTCAGAAAAAAATTATGCATTTTGTAACATTATTGTAACCTTGTCTTTCAGGAGCACCATAACAGGGTAGAAATTTGAAGAGTTTTGTGAATTCTGCCATTGAAGGGAATTCTTAAGAAATCTGGCTTGCACGTGGAGAATCCTTAGCTATGCAGCTGATAGTTGGAGCAACTGTCTCGTTTACTAATTACTTATATGGAAATAAGCTATAGGCTGTTTTCTCGCTGTTTTAAATATTAAAGTGTTTTTTATAAGTAGATAGGTAGAGGAAGTGGCATGTTTGCTAATATGGGAATGAGAAAATTAGTTTCACTGAGTATAAAATAAGTAGTGTTTTTATAAAGAGATTTTTCATCTGTACATATGAAGTTCACTGGCACGTTTACTAATATGGGAATAAGCTATTTAGTGTCACCGAGTTTAAAATATTTAGTGTTTTTTATAAGTAGATTTTGCTCTTGTTCATATGAAATGAAATTAATATATCCCTACATGGCGCTCATAAAACACTTGCCACCATTATCAATTATGTGATAGATAACTACAAATTGGGTAGTCATTGTTTTCTCAATTTATTGACTAAAGCAATAGTGGGGAAGGAAATTTGTTGTTTAGTCGTCGTCTTTCGTTATGTTCTGGTTTGTTTTATTTGTGTCAAATACTACTTTATCAAAGTTGTACGGGGACTCCGGGTATCTTTTTTAATCAGCCATAATTATCTATGAAAACATTTGGATTTCTCTGCATAGTTTTTTAATTGAAAACTTTTACATTGATTAAAAACTCATTTTCTTGACAATTTTTTCATTTGTTGGTGATAGATGGACTTAATTTAGTTGTGTAGATGATATTATGAATTTTATAAACATATTAGTTTTGTACATTTGGTAAACTCAGATCTTTGTTATTACTTTCAGTTTTTTTTTTTTTTTTTTTGTTTTTACAAATCTCGTAAATGCTCTCTTGTACCTTTTGTCTTATGTTTTAATCCAACCAAATGTTGATGATTCAGGGCTTCTATTTTGCTCAGAATGTTTAAAATCTATTTATCGTACAAATTTTGATGCACTTGTATTTTTTTTTTAGCACTTGGGTTGAACGTCTAGGTCGACCCAAGTGTTCTTATTTGACACAAGTGTTAGTGCTTTAAAATCATTAAATTTACAATTAAAACGTGTCATAATGGTTGACATATGTGTTATTATGTGAAATATTCTCTCGCTGGTATATATGTACAATCACTCATTTAAACTCTCCTAACACATGGAAGATTCATCAAGAGTTTTCAAAGAGCATTCAATTGATGTTTATAAGAACAACACATCTTACAGTGCCGAGATCATATGCAAGTTAAACATGAAAAAATTGTTAAGTATGAGGTTTTTAGATTATTTGCTATGTGGCAACATTTATAGAGATCGTTAGGGTAGTTTACTGTGTCCACATTTTTTTCAATCACTAGGAAGATGAAATAGGGTATGATCATTTAAAGAGTGATAGTCTATTATTTGAATGCACCGGAGTGAAAGTGACGATGAATCCTATTCACGTGGGCATTTTGTTTCATCAATTATTCCATAACAGTGTCTAATCCATAGTAACATCGAAATGCTTTAGGTTGCAAGTGTTTGTTTAGAGAGGCACTAATCCTGCTATTATAAAATATTTTTCTAATTTTTTGTTTTGTTTTTGAGAGCTAGATTTGTATTAGTATCATCTGTTAAGAAACCTGGCTTGCACGTGGATTTAGAATCCTTAGCTATCAGTCAGCTGATAGTCGGTCGACGTCGGAGACTCAACTGTCGCGTTTACTAATTACATTATAGTTAAGGAAATAAGTGTGTGCTATAGTCTCTTTTTCACGTCTAAATTGTTTTGAGTTAATCTATTTTAAAGCATGTATTGTTTATAAGATAGATAGGTAGAGTTGAAGTGTTGCAGGTTGTTGCTAAGCTCATTGGGAATGAGAAAATTAGTTTCATGGGAGACAACTTGAAGTTATAAAGGGTTATACTGATGGTAGTGTTTTTATCGTTTTTTTTGTGTAAGAGAGTTAGAAGAATCATCTGTACATTTATGAAGTAAGGTCAAAATATGTAGTGTGTTGTTATAAAGAGATTGTTTCATCTGTACATTATGAAGTTCTAGTTACTGGCTGATTACGTTTAACTAATATGGGAATAACTGTGCTATTTAGTGTCACCCAGTTTATTCTTATAAAATATCTTTTAGTGATTTAACAGATTTATAGAGTGGATTTTGCACTCGTTCATATGAAATGAAATTAATATATCCCTACATGGCGCTCATAAAACACTTGCCACCATCATCAATTATGTCTTGATGGAAAACAAAGTCTTGCATCAAGTGGTTCAGTCATTATTTTCTCAACTTTATTGACTAAAGCAATAGTGGGGAAGGAAATTTGTTGTTTAGTCGAAATTCTTCTTTCGTTATGTTCTAGTTTGTTTTATTTGTGTCAAATACTACTTTATCAAAGTTGTACGGGGACTCCGGGAAATCATTTTTTGAATCAGCCATAAAGGCCAATCTATTTTTTGATCACGTCGAAGTTAGGCAGAAGATATGACATGCAATTGAAGTGTGGAAAGCAAATAAAGAAAGATTAATCGAGTTATTGAAGTACATGAAAAGTAACTTATATGCACGAGATATCATGTTTAGATAAAGTAAAATTCGGATTTCTCACATATCCTCACATTTTTAATTGAATATGTTTTAGATTGAAAAAATTAAAGCCTTGTCAATCGGCAAAGAAAAAAACTGCAGACAGGTGACATTTAAAGGAGGTTACAATTTTTTTGATTTGTTGGTGATAGGGTTGGTAACTTCACAGCAATTGGAAGGTTATACATTGTAGCTAGAAATAGATGTATATTTATGAATTATATAAACTGTTCTCTTAGTTACTTGTACAATTGGTGATAACATAGATCAAGATCTTTGTTGTTGCTTTAATTTTTTTTTTTATGCAGAACAAATCTTGCATGTTTGACGCTCTTGAAACTTTTTGTCCTAGCACAATGAATTTTAATTGGACAAATTTGATGTGTTGGTCAACAGACAGAAGATGTTTATTATCTGACTCAACAGATAACGATGTTAGTGCTTTCGCAGGGAACCATTTCATTTACAAATAAAATGTGTAATCGGTTAATAGTTGGACAGCCAGCTGCATTCTCAAATATCATTTAAGTTTACAAATATTTTCCTTCTTTACAATGTTGATAATAATAGACCAGGTAATTATTGAAGAAGACATATTCAAAAAACAGTGAGAGTTATTATGTGAAATAGATTCTCTCGATAAAAATGGTGAAGAAGAGCGGAAATATGTACAATTCACAATGGAGGTTTCATTCCAGGGTAGATAATAAACATTATCTTATTTCTAACACAGGGTTACATATACAGATTCATGAACTAAAGAGTAGTTCAAAGAGTCATTCAATTGGGAGCAAAGTTTCATTTGTTTTCTCTTATGTTTCATATCAATCGGTTACAGAAACAGTTCTACACATTGATTCACAGGGTTGATGGTATGTACTCTGATATGCAAGTTTCACAAGTTGGACATCTAAGAAAACTGTTAAGATTCTTATGAGGCCATCTATTTAGATTTTTTATTTGTTATGTAGATTTGGCATGACATTTACAGGTTTGAGAGTTGGTTTTCGATCTTAGGGTAGATTGATATTGTGTTGCAGACATTTACTATTTTTAGGTTTCAATCACTCCTTGCTATGAAGATGATAAATTAGGACCGACGTCGATTGACCAGTGCAGAAGGCCACCGGCGACAATGGAGTGATGATCTATGATTCATCTGTGATTTGAATGTTACACGGACGGAGTGAAGGTGCATGATGTTAAGTCTTTCCGAATAAGTCATTTAGAGTTAGGGTCTATTTATAGCATTGGCACTTGTTTCATCAATTGAAGAGTTCCATATTGGCACAAGTGTCCAATTTGAAGCAGAGTAGTCATCGACGTATATGCACTTTAGGTTGATGAACACCAAGTGAGTTTGTTAGTTATAGAAGGCACTTAATCCAAAAATTGGCAATTGTAAATATATTCTTCATAATTTGTTTTTTTTGTGCTTCTGGTTAGCATATTTAATCTAGGTTTGTATTACTGTGCTCTATTATAATCAGAACAGTTGACAAAACTATGTATTGTGTTTTTTATCATTGTAATATTTAGTATAGTTGTATTTTTCATTTTTAGTATATTTTAACATAATAAATTCAATATATATTATATGTAAGTTTTACAATTAATTGGCTTGTTATAGATCCGTTTATCATTTTTGTGTTTATTTATTTTTATATTCTCATATTTATCTATATTAAGATCCACATTTAATTTATGATTAAACATTTGGTGAGCTCAATCTTTGAACTTCAAATCTTAAGCCAATTAGGGTTTTTCGATATTTACTATTTTTAATATCTAATTGTTATAAAATGTGTAGTATGGATGCATTCATCACTTATTTGGGGTTCTAATTTGTAATAGTTGTTGCAGTTTGTTGCATAATTTGCTTTGTCAAATCTATTAAGCAAATTTGTAAACATCGTGAGGGGTTTAAAATAGAGACAACACTTGGGATCTATTTTCATAATTTCTTTTGTAATATTATAGAGCCGGTATTTAGACACAATTTGTAGGGTTTCAACCATTTGTTCTACCAAAGTCTTATTAGAATGACAACTACCATTTCATGCCTATTGTTTCCCCAATGACTTATATTGGATTTCATGGTCCATGTTGTTGCTACTCGAAGATGTAAGATTGTTTAACCTAATACATCACTTATTAATATATGATAGGTACTTTATAAGTCTAAAATTGTGATAAAATATAAGAGATATGATCTTGTTGACCAATTAAGCAATACATGTTAAGATTTCAATTATCAAGCTCTTTAAACAATCTTTTGTTTACAATGATATCTTATATAAGGCATTGCATGAGACCCAAGTTCTCAGTGATTTTGAACCTTTTTATTTTGTGAACATCATGAAAGATTCAAAAACAGTGCAAAGTTCATTATCTTTTGATACAACAGATTTATCATCCAAAAATATTATCAATCAAGATTTGGCTTTGTTCATACAAGTGAGCATGCAAAATAAGGGTATCAAAAGGGTGTTTGTTGATAATGGATCAAGGTTAAATATTTGTAACGTAAACTTCATAACCACCATGATATCAGCACCAATCTTCTTCAAAAAATGGTTATGCATATAAAAGCATTTGAAAATTTACGTATCCCTTTGGTCTATCAAATCATATTGGATGTGACATTGAAACCAAAAACGATTTTAACTACTTTTCAAGTAATGTTTCAATCATTACATTATAATTTACTTTTGGGTAGACTTTAGATACATTTAATGGAATTTGTACCATCTACATTTCATTGATGTGTAAAATTCATACATGATGAGACATTATTAATCATGTCTGTCGATGCTGAACTTTTCAAATTTTTAAAATAATATATTTCAAAACCAAAGGCATTCCTACAGTGGTACCACCTAAACAATGCATTCCTTTTGAGTCTATACACATGAAATAGGTAAGTACAATGGCTCCATTTTTAGATGCAAATAAGGCACTCAATATTGAGGTATATTAATGCACATGAAGAGTAAGAGCCATTACCAAAGGTGCCAATAAAACCACAAGCGCCCCTAACATTTGAGCTTCTTTTATTGGTTAATACTAAGTAAAAAGGTGGTCGTGTTTCAGATTACTATGACAGTGATGATGACACTGTTTATGATATGACAAAATTTGATCTACTTAATCATCTTTTGTATAACCTATTCGAATCTACAAACTTGATACGTGTAAGCTAAATCTACTTGCAGAAAATACATAATGGAACCCACATAAAGGAAAAACAAAATAGTACACGGACATGTAAATACTTGTTACCTCACACATCCCTCTTGGTAAAAAACATTGATTCAATCTTACAAGGGTCAAATGTAAGTATATCATGTGAATAATGTGGAGTCTTCTCAAAAGGCTTCACAACAAACTTTACAAATAAAAACACAAAAAAATACTGCAAATACCATATTATATATGTTACTTGGACATATAATGATTTTTTTACCTTTTATTAGACACAAATCAAGCAATAAACTTTTACTTACACAGGGGGTATGATATTATAATTATCATCAGATCATTGGTCATAATACCAATTAATATGAGGAATTGAAGACCCTAATTTAGAAAATATAAGAACAAATGAAGCATACAAATTGTGTTCGAAACATGCAAAAGGCAAAATCTTTAATATCTTTCAGAAGAGAACTATCTTTCAAAGCGACCAAAGCATGAAGATTTAACTATTACTACTAATATTGATGGCGTTTATTGCCACCATCCCCAATTTGAAAAAAAAAAAGTGTGATACATGTGGCACCACATTTCTTGAACAATTGGGACATACTACAGATGAACTAATATACTCTCCATTCATACCAGAATCTCAAAGATATATTCGATTACCTATCACATGAGGTAACTATGACCATATGGATATTAGACCACGAACCACATTTGAAATTAATACTTGGACAAATTTTGACTAGTCGATTGGAATACCAAGCTGGATGCTGCAAATATGTGCATTAACTTTTTTGATATGGATACAAAGATTTGCATACAACATAATGGATATGGTTATTTGCCTACACCATTGGCTTTAGATAAACCATTAGACATAAACATTGAAGAGGTGGCAGTGCATTGATATAAACAAAGTTTGAAATTTTTTTAGGTCGCCCTAAACCTTTTGATGATGAGGACTTCCTTGATCATAACTCTTCTAATTTTACAAATATATACCAAACAAATAAAAAATAAAAAAATTTAAAAATCCAAATTTTTTTTTGGCTTTTGTATATTCTATTAACTCTTTGACATCTGTGTTAGTTCCATGTTGATGGATAAGAAATCAGTTACTTCTACACTCACTTGTGTTCCCTGTTACAAGGATACACAAATACATGATCTATACAGTTATGGATGTTGGGCCTTTTCACTTCTCGCATTATCAGGGCATTGGGAGAATTCATTTTTTTATCACGATAGTTCTAGGTTATATTAATCTATGGTCACTTTATATTATCATGTTTGAGTTAATATGTACTTTACACATACATCTATTCATGCATATATCATTCGTAGTATACTTGGTAGGTTATGTACTTGATGCTTTTTGCTAACACATTTGATCAATTGACTACTATGATATGTTTATGTTGGTTTCTTATGTTTTTATTTATGAACTTTCTTGAGTGTCTTGTCTTGATATTATTTTGTTTGTTGAGTATTTGTCGTGCCTTTGTTTCTTTGACATTTGAATATGTCATTGTTTGTTTTATGTTGATATTTGAGTATGTCATTTCTTGTTTTATGCACATTTGACTATGTCATGTCCATTCGATTGCATGACATTTGAACATGCCCTTTGTTTGCGGTCTCTTTGAACCATTATCTATTGATTTGCTTTTGAGTGCTAAATTATGTGTGTGATTGTTTATTGAGCTTTTATTATTACTATTTAGACATTGGCATGATCTTTATCATGCATCTTAAACCTTGATGTGATCACATTTTATGTACTTTAATGATACATTTACCTAGACATATTCTCCTATATGTTACATGGTTAATTCATAGTTATATGGTTATCTTATCCTTTTTAGGGAATGTAATTATCAATGTTTATTTTTTCCTCACCTCAAAGAGGTGGCATATCAGTTGGGACATGTTATAGAGGCATGACTTCTATATTCACAATTTCAGAGTTAGTGGGGGCATGTCATATAAGTATGGCTTCCATATATTTATAGACTCAGATTCAATAGGAACATGTTTTAGAAACATGTTCTCTACGCTTGCTCAGTATTCAACATCTTTAGATTATAGTGGAGGCATGCTTTAGAAATATGTCCTCCACATTGGTACTTATATTAGTTCTCAGTTACAGATTATAATAGGGACATATTTTAGAAGTATGTTCTCCATACTTACATAGTTTTAAATTGGTCAAATTTCACAGTTATATGATTTAGATACACATTTGTGGAAGAATTATATACATTGGTGCTATTGTTATACACAGTCTCAACATAAAATATATCTAAGGTGCATATGCTATGTAACGTGCACCTAATATTAAAAAATTTAAATCAATTTAAGATTCAGAACACTTCAGAGACTATTACCACCCATAGGGTTGGACTTTTACGAACTGTATTGAGCCAATCTGATGCAATAATGGGTTTGTTTTATGGTATGGTTGAGGTGATTAAATCATTAAATCTTATTAAATTTGTAGGTTGGATTTGATTGTATTATTTAACCTCATTAGTTGGATAATGTGAGTTGACTTGGTTCACTCACACTCACTAGGGTATAAGTATGATTGGGTTGCACGTTGAGTTAGTCTCAAAAGGGGCAATCCATCATTTTTTCGAGGTTGGGGGCATGGGCCCTCCTATCTCCTTAGATACATGCACTTTCCAGATTTATATGTCATAATCTCAATTTCAGTGATTCATAATGATATATCTTTCAAATAAAATTGTCAAAAGGGAAGACAGATGCATCGATACATAGGTGTACATCTAAAACCTTGCTCTCTTTCAATTTCAATCATTTCAAAATTTCACTTCAATTATTTCAATACTTTTAATTTCAAATCATATGCACGGATTTACACTATAACATGATTTTGGTTGCAAGTCAGTCACCAACAAAGCATTCAAGTTGGACTCAAGCAAAGACAAGGTGTGTTATACACATCTATGTACATATTCTTTTTCTTTAAATTAGTAATTTTATTACTAGATTAAAGGGGGAGCGGGATGTAGATTATATTTATAAATTATATAGCATCTCAGTCTTGTACACTTGGCAAATTTAGGTCTTGGTTGTTCCTTTCAGTTCTAGACCTTTTTTGCTTCCACAAGTCTCACATCTGCTCTTTTTTGTGTCCCTTGACTTATTTCTCAGTCTGATCAGTCTAATGTTGATGACTCATGTCTTCTATCTTGCTCAGAATACTTAAAACTTGTTTATCTTATGCCTTTGCAAATTCTGAGCATGTCCATGTTTTTCTACTACCCAGACACTTGCATCTCAATCAGACACCTACGTCGATGCAAATGTCCTTATTTGATGTAAGTGCCTAGTTCCCTAAAATAATCTAATTTGTAAAGGAAACATATCCTAACGGTCAACCTAAGTGTTATTATGCGAGATATTCTCCAGATAGGAGTGATATATATGCACGATCACTCCTCATTCTAAACTCATCTATCCAAGATCATTCAATTGAGTAAAACTTTTCTATTTTCTCCTATTTCCATATCAGCCATATGGACAACACATCTACAAGTCTAAAATACTGAAAAAGTAGCCCAAAATCTATAATTGTCAAGCTACAAGTTATGTCACTCTTATACTTGTTTATCACATATTGTATTATTCACACACCAGCGAACACGTAGGAGAGAACTATATAAGTTTGAGGCTCTCTTCAGGTATTGGTTATGTAGGTAGTGCTCATTAACAGAGGAGCCTTTAGAGCAATGTGACACTTTTTGCCCAATAACTCATTTTTCTCATAGCCACTATGAAGATAAAGAACTAGGGTTTGATCATTTGACAATAAATGATCATCTATGACTCATATTTGAATGTACCAAAGTGAAGGTAATGATGAACCCAAAAACATCTAGGTGGTCACATCATGTTTCTATAGTTATTCTATACTGATCACTAATGTTTGATCCAGACACTAGTGTTGACACAACCATCTCAGGGTAACACAAGTGTCTATGGTTACAGATGCACTTAATCCAGAAGTTGGCGACTGTTACAAAATATTTTTTTAGTTTGCTTCATGTTTGTTCTAGACCCAAATTCATATTATCATCAGTATCAGATAAGTATCTTGTTTTCATTATTATTGCAATATTTAGTATAGTTGTACTTTTCATTTTAAACATATCTCAGCATAATAAATTTAATATATGTTCTGAGTTTTAAAATTAATTGGTTTGCTATAAATCTATTTATCACCTTTATGCTTATTCATTTCTATATTTTTAAACCTATCTACCCATATTAGGATCCTCATCTAATTTAAGGTTAATTAAGTTGTACCATTGCATTAAGCTTAAAGATCAATAGTGATTCATTATCTTCTCCACAAACATTTTGCTGATTGGTGACATATGGCTTTAATCTAGTTACACCCCTATGTCTGGGTTGAAAAAACTTTTCTAGAAAAAAAACTCTAAACTCCACCATATGCCCAATATATTATGTTTTTTCAATCATTTTCTCCAAAAAAGAACTACTATATTGATCAAACAAATGTCAGATTTAGGGTGGTTGATTGACAAAGTTGATTGCATTGTGTTGTTAAGAGAGGTTAACCCTATTCATTAGTGTACCTCCAAAAAGGGTAATTTCTCCTTTCCCTTGCATGATACATGAGTATCCCCTTGTTATGTGTGTGGTAATCTAAGCTAATCAATTCATTAAAATGAATACTAGTATACTAGTAGGTTTTTGCTTATGGAATTTATGGTTTTACTTTTGTTGCTTCCTATCCGATATATCATGCAATATGTTTTTATTTGAGAAGCTTCCCCAATATAGGTAGGTATAGGTACAATAATTATATATGTATTTTTTATTTATTTATATTGAGTCTCAGATGCTTTGTTGAAGTTGAAAATTGGTATGTTTGTATGATTCATTCCCTTCGTAAATGAAATCTTATTGTGCCTCTTTTCATTGGGCATATGGTATTGCATTTTAGTGTGATCGCCTTTTTTTGGGTTAATGAGCAAAATCATTTTTTTAATTATGTTTTTATAATTGTATATAACTAATTTTACTATAAATCATGTAATTTTGGTGTCTTTTTCTTGTCTTGGTATATTTGGTTTACTTTTTCACGTTTGGCTCCTTTTGGTACACTTACTCTTCATAACCTTGTGTCATTTGCATTTTATATGAACAACTTTTAAATTTGTCAGTTGTTTGCATCATGTTCATACAATCATCTTCAATGCCAACTTGATATCCATTTCATGGCCTTTTTTTGTCACGACTATCTTTGGTGATTGATGAAAGTGGTTTTATCATTTTGAGTGGTCATCTGCTTTGTAGGTCTAATGTGCCACCATGTGTTGATTTTTGGTGTCTTGATTGTCAATTTTTTCTTCTTCTCCACAATCAATGTATGCACTAATGTGTTCAAATTTGAAATCAAGGGAACATATATATGCACATGTACCTTATAATCCATTTATCATCTCCTAATCATGAATTCCATTGATCACGTCTTGCGTGACTTGTCAAAATGCTTGCACATTGAATATATTTTGCCCTCATCATTTCTTGAAGTCTAGTGGCTGCATACTTGTACCAAAATAAGGTTGAATTAAGTGATCATATATATTTATCATTATATATCTTAGGAGAAATTTAAAGACTTTTCTCTCATTTGGGTTGGGTCATTCACATGCAAAAAACTACATGAGCCTTAAGTGTGTGGGATATGTCGTTAAAACTCTTAAAGGGGCTTGAACCATTAACCATGCATGTTTTCTTTAGTCTTGCATGTAATGCCCCTCTTTTTTGAATTATTAAAAAAGATTAAATTAGTAATAATTCTTTTAGTGTTCTCAAGGGTACTTTTAAGTTCTAACTTAAAAGGAGGACCATCTAAATGGGGTTATCAATTGAATGGGGTCAAAAGTATGTATTAATTATAAGCCCAAGTAAAAAATAGAAAAATAAAAGTAATTATTAATTACTTTATAGAGTAAAGAAGAATTATAATAAAAATTAATTTTAAATTGCTTTTAGGGTTTTATGTGGAAAAAGTAATTATAAGCAATGTGAAAAAGAGAAAAATGACATCAATTATTATCATTAAACTTTCATAATTTATTGGAGAACTTGAAGCTACCATACTTTTTTACAAAAGACAAAAACCCTCAGATTTATAGGTACGAGGACGAAACCCTTCATACCCATTTGGTAATTCCATCCAACGATTACAATGGTGCTACCAGATTTAGGAAATAAGTTTTAGAGGTCCATTAAGCTAGGATGTCACATTTCAAGAGACAAAAAGTAGAAGAAAAAAAGAACTTCATAGATATGAGCAGGGTTTTTAATATCTATGTGGAAAAATTCATTTTCATACTTATTATATTATTTGATTCTATCAAGCATTGCATATGAATTTACTTGGACAACATATGAATATTTGAATTATTTTATCATAAGTTTTGAATGAAACTTCAAGATTGAATTGTATGCAATAAATTAATCATCTATTCCCTGGGATCATTTTCTATTTGAAAATTCAATATTTGCTTGAAAGGGATATATATATATATATATATATATATATATATAATATATATATATAATATCTATATATATATATATAATATATATATATTATTGTGCTTCACCCATTATATTGGGACATGCACGAGCAAAAATTACAATGAAAATATTTCTTCATGAAGGTTTTGATTTTTATTACCCGAGTTTAATTTATTTCTTCTAAGGGAAATTTCTGAATTATTTTATTAGAGTTTACATGGGAAATTTAGAATTGTTAATATTTATCCAAAAAGAGATATTCGGCAATGGTATAAGAGTTGTGATCTTGTTAGCCTATGAATCATGAGGACATTGCAAGAATCCATGTTAGAGATGTTGCAAGCCATGCAAGAATATCAAAAGGATTTAAAAGCATGGGTAGAAATAAAGAAGACGAAAAAATCGAAATCTGAATCTCAAAAATTTACAAAAGAGCAAAAGGAATTCAATATGTAAGCCAAAGGGAAGGAGATCTTATATGAAAAGAAACTAGAGAATGTGGTTGAAAAGAAACTAACCACTTTGCAGACAAGTGCAAAGGATGTAATGAGGACATAGAAAAGGTGTGATGAATGGCTAAGAAGAGCTAAGAAAGCTAAGTTGATAACCACCCAAGCAAAACAACACCTCCAAAAAAAAGGGGAAAGAATGCTCCAATTGTGATGCAGGAGCATGATAAAGAAGAAAAACCAAAGTCACAAGAAATTGTAGAGATTAATGAAGAGTAATAGGACTCTAGTATATAAATAGAAGCTGAAATTAATCTACAAGGCAACACTATGGAGCAACATAAAATTGTGGAGAAGGTGGAATTTAACCTTACTAATCTTTATGATATAGATTTAGGTCACATGGATATGATCACAATCAATGAATGTCATGGAGTTGAAACGACATGCAAAGAGGTAATTGAAGAAATAGCCAAGGCTTACAATGATTTATATTAAGAACAAATCAGAGTGGTGCAGTAGAAACATGGTGTAGTTTTTTTGAGATTAATTTGAGATCTTGGTATTTGCAAGACAATTCAGGTATTGGTTGAGGGCAAGCAATATTTGATTCGAAGGGTGGACTGTCATGTCCTTTTTTTTAAAAATATTAAAAAAGAATAAATTAATAATAATTCTTTAAGTGTTTTCAAGGGTACTTTTAAGTCTTAACTTAAAAGGGGGACATCTAAAGGGTGTTATTAATTGAAATGGGGCCAAAAGTATGTATTAATTATAAATCCAAGTGAAAAATAGAAAAATAAAAATAATTATTAATCACTTTATGGAGCAAAAAGGAAATTAGAATAAAAAATAGAGAATGTTTTAACCACATATGATTATGAAAGTTTTGTGTGGAAAAGTGATTATAAGAAAGGTGAAAAAGAGGAAAAGGACATCTATTATTATCATTCAACTTTCAAAATTTATTAGAGAGCTTGAAGTTACCATATTTTTTATAGAGGATGAAAACCCTCAGATTTACAGGTATGAAGATGAAACCCTTCGTACCCATTTGATAAATCCATTTAGGTGTTACAATGGTGCTACCAAATTTAACGGAAGAAAATATCAATTTTAGGCATCACATTTTAGGAGGTAGAAAATAGAAGAAAAAAAAATAACTTCATAGATCTGAGTAGGTTTTGTAATATCTATGTGGAAAAACTCAATTTCATACTTATGATATTATTTGATTCCGTCAAGCATTGCATAGGAATTTACTTGGACAACATATGAGCATTTGAATTATTTTATCATAAGTTTTGAAGGAAATTTCAAGATTAAATTGTATGTAATAAAATAATCATCTATTTCCTGGGATCATCTTCTATTTGAAAATTCAATATTTGCTTGAAAGGGATATATATTATTGTGCTTCACCTATTATATTGGGACATGCACGAGCAATAATTATAATGAACATGAGGGTTTTGATAATTATTACCCGAGTTAAATTTATTTCTTCTAAGGGAAATTTATTTTTTCTAAAGGAAATCTGACTTATTTTATAAGAGTTTACGAAAAATCCAGAATTGTTAATATTTATCCAAAAAGGGATATTACATTGTAACATTGTTGTGAATTAGGATTACATCAAATGAAAAAAGATTCAAGCAGTTGCGTGCATCAATTCTACATAGCAAAGATATCATCTTAGACCTTTATTAATGATGAATGATCCCATAGAGTAATCAAAATGATCACCAGGCCAATATTTGTAGTTGCTTTTTGCATTTGGATGAAACTCCCATAGTCTTTATCCATTAAAAATGGTCATCATTAGAAAACACAGTCTGCTTCTTGGGAGAAATTTTGTTTATATCTAAAGTTGCTTCAGAAATCAGATAAGTCATATTTAGGCACACATTTCTTTACCATCTCTTTCTCTTGTTTAATTATCAATTGTCAAATCTTTCCACTTCCCAATCCTCAATATTAGCACTAGGCTAGGTTTGATTCACTATATTTATTGTAAATCTTCCTTGTGCCATCGTTTTACTTAATTGGTGTAGTATTTTGAACACTTGTGTACACTTTTTATAAAATATTTTGATGTAGCCCTCTAATTTTGAACCTATCAATGCTAGGGTTTCATGCTCTCTTTCCCTCTATGATTTATTATTGTGGTTGTATTAAATATGATTTATCTAGGGTTTGACTTTATTATTACAATATCATTAACTATAGTTTCTTTCATGTTCCATATGTTTGCATCTTATGCAAATATACAATCCCAACCAGGTGAAGTGCTAGATTAAGTGGTGCAAATATTGATTTAATTCAACTTTGTTTTAATTAGTACTAGTGTTTGTTTAGAAAAGAAAATAACAATTGTTATTTAAATTCATAATCTTATTGTTGTTGATAATACAAATGGTGCAAATGTGAATGGTGAATATGCATATGTTAAACATGATTATAATTGCATTTATGAAAATGCTATGAATGATAATGATGCTAATGATGAAGTAGATCAAGAAAGAGTTAAAAGACCTTGGTCAATTAGAAATACATTGATCAAACTAAGTTAAAAATTAAAATTTGGCTAAGATATCTACACTTGAGAATGAATATGTTAGAAATGAAACATTAAATGTTTCTATTCCACCTACTAGAGGTTATCCTATATTTGATCAAGAGGCTAGTGTTCCTATTGTTGTCCCTAAAAAATGACTCCTCATTTTTTAGACAACATATGACTATTTTGGTCCTGCATGGCCAAAATTGTCCCTTCCATTTCCAAAAAAATTGTTCTGAACATTCAATTTCATCATTTTCTCAACTTTTTGGTAAAAGAATTAGCAGGTTCAATCGGTTCAAAGGCTTCTACAAGCGAGTTCAATCAAAGGAGCCAGTTTCCAATGTTTGGTCACCTTCAGATATGGGTCAGCACTTTGGTTCAATCAAAAAAGGTTTGTCGGCAAGCATCAAAACAAGGATTGAACCATTGAACCATTGAACCTTGAACCTTTTCGGTTCAATTGGTTCAATGGGTTCAAAGGTTCAACATTGTCAACAAGAGCTAAGTGCTTCGGCAAAGGTTCAAAATTTGACTGTTTCAAGGTTTCGTGGCCCCAATCACTTAACAAGTCTCAACAGCTTGAACCGTTGAACCTTGAACCATTTTGGTTCATCGGTTCAACGGGTTCAACATTCAATCGGTTCAACGCACTGAGTTCAAAGGTTCAAAGGCTGCCTCAATTAAGAAAAAAAGTGCACATAAAAGAAAGAGTCAGGCAGATGTTGCCAAGTGTCAATATCCATAGTCTCTTCCTTTAGCTTCACTGTTTTGAGTAAAGACCATGGTGGGCCCGGGGATGAGTGACTAAATGAAGTGGAATGCGCCAAGTGTCTGCATCCACATGACTAAAAAATGTATTCAGACCGCGCCATGTGTCCCTTACAGAGATCAATGGAAGCTGACAAGTGTCATTGTCTAAGAGAGCTCGACTGAGCCCCAAGCATTTCCATGGTTTTACAAAGCCCTGAGAAGGCAGATGTTGCCAAGTGTCAATAACAGAAGCTGTCACGTGTCTCTAGTTAAAAGCGGTGAAAGGTGCCACATGTCATAAAAGGGGGGCACTCACAATGCAGAGGCAAAAATGAAGCCAAGGAAAGGATTTCCTTCGGATAAATTGTCCGAAGGAAATAAAGGACCAACAGCCTGCCAGAGAAACAAGTTCCCTTCAGGAAAGGTCTGACCCTCAAAGTGCAACAAAAGCTGCCAAGTGTCACATGCCGAGACACGATTTTAGATGAAGCTTTAAAGCACGGATGTCACCACGTGTCCTCACCTACATCACAACAGAATGACAAGCTCACGAATGTCAAATTTAGAGTGACCGAATAGCCGTTAACCTTCAATCGAGGAAAGACCCACAAATGCCAAATTGGCTGCAATTGTCTATTGATTTTTGCAGACTCAAAGGGTGAACCCGGATGCATCTAAAGAGCCTAAGGCTGGGACATAGAGAAGGAAGAGACAAAGGGGGAAACTCATCAAGAGTTATTTTCAGTAGGTGAAGCAGTTTGTCAGATAAATATTCAAGGCCTCCAAACATTGAAAGCACCGTCTGTTTGTCCCCTTTGAGATAAATGCATAATAGACAATTGCACAGCTAGCAGGTGATGGAATGAGTGATTCAGGCTAAGGAGTGGACAAAAGAGATAAATCAGCACACCACAGTTAAAGCAACCACCCCGTTCCAGCATGACAAAATCAAGAATGCATCCAAGACATTAATGCGTCGAATGGATCACCCCATGGGAAAAGGCACCAGGCTCTCTCTCTGCCTCTATATAATATAATCTTTCATATCATTGCAAGAGACTTTTCATTTTTTATAAGATTGAAACTCTACCCATTTTGAAAGAAGAAGACTGAGACTTTGAGCTCAGATTGTAATTTCATTTCATTTTATCTGAATGAGAAAGCAAGTTGTTTGCAGACTTTGTGCTATTTTGACTTGTGATACTTTAGGAAATTGTTCTTACATCTGTTTCCTAGAAGCATTCTTATTTATTTAATTTGATAAGTAGAATTAGTGAAGATAAAAAGGGAGGTGTCTTGAAAACAACTGTGAGAAGACTTTGTGATTTCACAATTGTTTTTAGCGTGTGTTTTTCCTTTCTTTCTGTGTTGAAGATTCTGGGATGACTTTGTACCCCTATTATCCTTTGTGTTATACTCTTTGGGCAGTTGAGGTGGAAACTTTGCATTCTATTTCATCCTGTTGGTCACTGCGCCCTTTTGTCGCCAGTTACTTTTACTCCCTGAAAAAAACTCCTACTATTTTCTGCAAGAACACTTTTGAAAGAAGAAAAGTGCCTTCAGTGTTTTCACCAAGCTTTTCTCCTTTGTCTATGAGCATCATCTCTGAAAGAAGAGATATGGATGGTTTATTCTGCCCCCATGTGTTATTTTATACTTATTTATATTATATATAGCTCCTACGTATCTATAGGGAACCTCTCCTTACTGAGAGGAGAGATTTGTCTCCAGTTGATGTAGTAAAGTTACACACCTGGCCGATCAATCTTCCTACTGTGGTTGATCAAACCTATTTTGTTGATTAGTACATTGATTGACAAAATATTCACCCAACAGTTTGGCGACTCCGCTAGGGAAGAGTGCGTAATTTGAAGTCTCAAACTTCAAGCTGAAGTAGATCCTACTCTTTTTCTATTTTTGTTTCACAATCTGGCAACTCCACGCTATACCAGAGGCCAAAAATCTCAAGGTGTTGTTGACCCTGCTTTTGAATTGGTGCAGTAGAGTAATTTTGAGTTTTTTCCTCCACAACTTCACCTTAGATGAACTATGAGTCTTCCTCTTAGCCCTACTAGGTCACCACCACAAGACAGAGCTTCTTTTTCTGCTGCTAGTCGAGCTTTGCCTATTCACACTCCACCTGGATTAGTGTTCCCACTTTTACATAATCAAATCATGGCTCAAGGCCCCTAGGGTAACTCTTTCGATCCACTGAATCTGACTCCACCTCTACATGAGCTTCCACGCAGTTCAAGGAAAAAATTTCTCAAATTTTTTGGTGATGGGAAGGTTCATCTTGATGAGCACATTATAGCTTTTAGCATAGCCTGTAGTGTAATAGGGGTGGAATTTGAAGACATAGCAGTCAGATTATTCGTAGAGACACTACAAGGTGCTGCTGCAGACTGGTTCTACCACCTACAGGCTGGATCAACAACTGATTGGGACACTCTGAAAGACAAGTTTGAAGCTAGGTTTAAGCCTGTAGAAGATGCACATGCCTTGATAGCCCAGCTCACTCAGATAAAGAAAGAGCCTCATGAGCCTATGAGGGATTTTATTGCCAGGTTCGCCAAGCTGAGGCACAAGACTCCCATGGTTGTCCAGCTGACACCTCAGAACCTCAAATGCTTCTTCATCAACTCACAACTGCCTGAAGTGAGTTTCTTGTTGAAATGGGCTAGACACATAGACCTTGCTACTGCTCAGGACTTGGCTATTGAGGTAGAAGATGACCTTATCTTGGCAAGAAAGATAAAGAGAGATCCTAATAAAGGTAAATCCTCTTCATCTTTTGAATACTCACCTACAGCCACCACTGATCTAATGGTGCAAAAGCTGGCAAATGAAATGCTAGCTCTCAAAAAGCAAGTGGTGCAAGAGATGTCATCTGCTCTTGCATACAGAGATATGCCTAGGAGGACATTTCAGATTCAAGCATACCAAGGCAATGCTGCTAAGAATTTAGGATAACAAAATCACTTTCCTCCTCCACAGAGGAACCTCGCCCTCGAAGCACCTCCAACTAACTCAGTAGTTAGATATCTTGAAGCTGAATCAGACTTCTCATTCTCGCCTGAGTTGAATCTTGAAGATGAAGCTAATATCTTCACTGAGGAAAAAGAAGAATTAGCTGGCGACTCCCATATTGGTTTCTTAAACTATCAGGATGAACCCAGAAGTGAAGGCAATGTAGCTGAGGGGTCATATACTATTTTTATCTGGTACAAAAATCAATCAACTCAACAAGCTGATAAGGAGAAAGCATAGGAGCAACCTCAACCAACAGTTTCAATTGCTAAGCGGGGATCCCCTCTTCTTTTCCAGCCAAAGGACTCGGTGATTTCAAGAAAGGTAAGTACCCCAAATGCCCCTATGCCTTTTACTTCAAATCTGTAGTCCAGTCCTCCCCCTTTTAAAAATTAAAAGGATGAACTCCCATCCTCTGCTCCTAACTCGTTTTAGACATTTGATATCATTGACCATATAAAAAAATTAAAATTCAAATATCTGAATTTGAA
Source organism: Torreya grandis (assembly GCA_037957365.1). Taxonomy (NCBI): domain Eukaryota; kingdom Viridiplantae; phylum Streptophyta; class Pinopsida; order Cupressales; family Taxaceae; genus Torreya; species Torreya grandis. The sequence goes on from JARHVA010002732.1 coordinate 756,146, forward strand.
TTTTTGCAGTCCCATCCTGAGCAATTAGATAGACTAGTTCAATGTGTTAAAAATCAGAACATCCCTGTTGAACAAGCAATTCTCAAAGTGACACATGATCCTGCCAAGAATGCACCCACCAAGAACAACCTTGTCATTGCTCCCCCTGCAGCTCCTGGCAGAACTGAACCTTTTATGTCTCATTGCTGATAAATAGACATCAGTTGAATAATTGCATCATTGATTCTAGAGCTTCAGACAATGTCATGCCTACTAAAGTGGCTGAATCCCTTGACCTCACATTGACTAAGCCTTTTGGTAGATGCTTCTCCATGGAGAACAAGCAAGTGCATTTTCTGGGACAAATTAAAGATGCCCAATTTGCATTTGCTGCCTTTCCAAACAAAAGAATCAAGATGACTGTCTTAGTAGCAGACGTCCCAGCATCATATGGCATCCTTCTCGGGCGGAATTTTTGCAGAGATGTTGGTGGTGAATTGAGCATGGATTTATCAGAGGTGAGGATTCCAGTCAAAGGAGTTATGAAGAGGTTGCTCTCTGAGAAGGAAGCAAAATATGTGGTTACCTAGACCTCAGCATTTGAAGCTCAAATTTTGTTTGAGTCTTCAGGCATGGGTAACTACTTTCTATACACAGATGGAGTTCATGAGACATCTAGTGAAGCTCTTGCAGATGACAGCCTAGAAATGCATTCAGTTGAAACAACAGAGGGATTGGCTAAGCACAAGGCAAATGTGAAAGTATCTCCACCCCCGGATGAAGAAGAATCCAAAAAGAAAATTAGTATCAAATGAGGTATGGATTCTTGAATTTGATGACAGTTTCTCTTCCACTGGTTCAGAAGTTGGGGTTGTGTTAATATCTCTTCAAAGAAATATTTTTCCCTCATCTTATAAATTGTAATTTAGCAACACGAATAACACAGCTGAATATGAGTTTATGTTGCTTGGATTGAGAGCCACTCGAAACAAAGGCATCAAGCTCCTTCATGTTAAAGGAGATGTCAAACTAGTGGTTTTTCAGGTGAGGAACCTATATCAAACCAAGAATGAAAGATTGCGTCATTACCACAATCTAGTCTGGGACTAGCTTGAAGACTTTGATGTTTTCAGCATCTCTGCAATTCCCAAAGAATTCAATGACTGGGCAGATACATTGGCTATTTCAGCTACTCTCTTGGTCTCTCACCCAAATTTCAAAGGAGACAAGTACATGATTGAGCTGGTCTTTCAGCCAAGTGTACCTGATAATGCCAGTCATTGACAGGTATTTAACAATGACAACTAAATCATTGCCTTTTTAGAGCAAAAAGACAGCTTTGAACGACTGCATTTTGAAGGTAGTGAACCTCAAAAATGTGAAACAACTCCTAAATCAAATGTAGACACAGGTAAGGAGTTCTTGCAACTCAAAGAGAATAAGATTCCTAAAAGCCTGGTTTCCCTTGAGAAGTTGTTTGATAATCATGATAGATTCGTCAGACAACAGCGAATGGATTCAAGCTCATCTCAGGAGTTTGATCAAGTAAATCTGGGAACCAAGAAAGACTCCAAGATGGTGAACATTGAAAAATGTTATACTCCTGAAGAGCATTTCAAGTTCACCTCTTTGCTCAACGAATACATGGATGTCCTAGCGTACTCCTATGCTGAACTAAAATCACTCTGGCTTGATGAAATTTGACACAACATCTCTCTCAAGGTTGATTCAACACCTTACAGGTAAAAGTTCAGGCATTATAATCCAAAAATATCAGGTACTATTTTATTTGACATACAAAAATACTAAATGCTAGGATAATCTTCCCAATCCATCATTCCACGTGGGTTGCCAATATAGTGCCTGTGAGAAAGAAGAATGGTGAAATTCCCCTTTGTGTAGATTTTAAAATTTTGAATCAAGCATCTTTGAAGGATAATTATCCTTTGCCAATCATGGATCAAGTGCTGTAGATAGTGACGGGCTCAAAGATGTTATCAATGCTAGATGGCTTCTCAAGATATAATCAGGTTAAAGTTGGTGAAGCAGACCAGCATAAGACCGCTTTCACCACACCGTGGGGAACGTTTGCATATAGAAGAATGCCTTTTGGCTTGTAAATGCTGGTGCTACCTTCCAAAAAGCAATGGACCTTGCCTTCAAAGATGAGATGGGTAAGTTCATTGTAGTTTATCTTGATGACTTTACCGTCTTCTCTAAGCATCGCCCAGATCATGTGAGCCATTTACAACAAGTGCTGGAGCACTTTTGCCAGAATGGCATTTCCTTAAACCTCAAGAAGTCAGTCTTTGGAGTAACAGAAGGGAAACTTCTCGAACACATTGTGTCCAAAGGAGGCATAAAGATTGACTCAGACAGAGTCAAGTCTATCCAAGAATTTTCCTTGCCCATAAGCAAGACTGTTGTTCACTCTTTCTTTGGAAAGGTGAATTTCTTACGGAGATTCATCCCTGAGTTTGCTGAGAAGACTAGGCACATTGTAAACATGATGAAGGGAAAAGCCACCTTCAACTAGACTAAAGAAGGCAAGTCAACTTTTAAGGATATCAAGACTACCATTGCCCATGTTCCAATTTTGGCTTGTGCAGACTATAGCAAAGAGTTCACCATTTACAGCTATGCTTCAGAACATACACTTTCAGCAATTTTAGTTCAACAGAATAAAGAAGGTATGTAATCTCCTTTTTCTTTCATGAGCTGTCCTCTCAAAGCTCATGAGCTGAAGTATTCAAATATGGAGAAGCACACTTATGCAGTGGTGAAGGCTGTAAAACATTTTCATTTCTACATCCTCAATTCTCGAGTTACTGCCTTTGTCCCTGACACCACAGTGAAATCTATACTGACTCAGCAAGAGTTTGGGACAAAAAAAGGCAATTGGGTTGCAAATATCCAGGAGTTTGATCTGATCATCAAGCCAATAAAGTTGGTATGTGAAAAGGGGCTATGCCAACTAATTGTTGATAACAAGCGAAGAGGAACAGAGCATGAAGAACCAGAGGTGGATGACACACCAACAGTCCTCTTTGTCTCCACCACAAATGAGTGGTATTCAGGTATTGCTTATTTTCTTACTTGTGGTGAATGTCCTGCTCACCTATCTTATAAAAAAAGGAGAACCATCAAGCTAAAAGCTTCTAATTTTGTCCTCTTGGACAATGGCTTATACAAGAGGAGCCTTGATGGAACGTTCCTTCGCTGTGTGGACAAGGAGCAACAAAGCTGACTTCTGAAGTCCTTCCACAATTTGGTCGATGGAGGCCATTTTTCTACCCTTGTGACTGCCCATAAGATCCTACGAGCCAGGTATTATTGGCCAACTCTCTTTCAAGATGCATATAAGTGGGTCAGGGGATGTGAACTGTGCCAACAATTTGTTGGAAGGCCCAAGTTAGCTGCCATACCCCTTGAACCAGTGATCATAGAGGAGCCATTCCAGCAATGGGGGATTGATTTTATTAGAGTTGTAAACCCATCATCAAGTGCTGGACATGACTATGTCCTCACAGCAACATACTACTTCACCAAATAGGTGGAAGCAGTTCCAACCAAACATGCTAGTTCAGAAGTAGTATGCAATTTCCTCAAAGAAAACATCATGTTCAGGTTTGGGGTCCTAATCAAAATTATCACTGACAATGCCACTTGTTTCACTTCCCAAGAGATAAATCAATTATGTTTCCATTACGGAATCACACTCTCTCACTCTTCTGATTACTTTCCATAAGGGAATGGACAGGCTGAATCAAGCAATAAGAACTTGGTGACTATCATCAAGAAACTGGTGGATGACAACCAAAGGACTTGGTATAAGGCATTGGTTGACGCTCTATGGGTAGACAAAATTACACCCAAGAGGGCAATTGATATGTCTCCCTTCCAACTCCTTTATGGTGTCAATGCTGAGATACCAATCACCTTAGAATTGCCAGCATTGAAATTGGCTAAGGCGATTGAGGATCAAACGTAAAAGAGCTCACTCGAGAAGAAGATCATGTGCCTTGCTGAGCTGAATGAGCAGATAATTGTAGTGGTGGACCGAATTTCCACCCATCAAAGTCTGGTGAAGAAGCTCTTTGACCAGAAAGTAAAGAATTGTGATTTCCAGATTGGAGATCAAGTCCTGCTGTGGGACAAGAGAAGAGAACCAAAGGAGATGCACGAAAAATTTGATTCCCTGTGAAGGGGCCCTTTTACTATTCATCAACTCAACGGTAAAAATAGTTTTTTGTTGAAGTATCAAGATGGCACTCTCTTTTCTCTGCCTCACAATGGGCAACATCTGAAGCATTTCAACCCTTGAAGTATAGGATGAGTTCCCCTGTACATATGTATATTTGTGTAGTCTTTTGTTTCTGTTTTGTTCTTTTGTTTTCATTTTTGGAGCCTTTCTTCTTGGGTAGCATGACTCCATAGCCCAATGGCACACTTCAAGGCATTGGAGATTCTGGTTTCTACTCCCCTTAGCTGTTTTAAGTTTTCAATTGAAGGAAGTTCCCCAACTGGAGCCATCTGTTGTCCCTAAAAAATGACTCCTTATTTTTCAGACAACATATGACTATTTTGGTTCTGCATGGCCAAAATTGTCCCTTCCATTTCAAAAAATTTGTTTTGAATATTCAATTTCATCATTTTTTCAAATTTTTGGTAAAAGGATTAGCAGGTTTAACCGATTCAAATGCTTCTGCAGGCGAGTTCAATTAAAAGAACTAGTTTCCAATGTTTGGTCACCTTTAGATATGGGTCAACACTTTGGTTCAATCAAAAAGGGTCTATCGACAAGCATCAAAACAAATATTGAACCATTGAACCATTGAACCTTTTCGGTTCAATGGGTTCAAGGGGTTCAAGGTTCAACATCGTCAACAAGAGCTAAGCTCTTCGGTAGAGGTTCAAAGTTTGACTGTTTCAAGGTTTCGCGGCCCCAATCACTTAACAAGTCTCAAAAGCTTGAACCATTGAACCTTGAACCATTTTGGTTCGTCCATTCAATGGGTTCAACATTCAATCGGTTCAACGCACTGGGTTTAAAGGTTCAAAGGCTGCCTCAATTAAGAAAAGAAGCACACACAAAAGAAAGAGTCGGGTAGATGTTGCCAAGTGTCAATATCCATAGTCTCTTCCCTTAGCTTCACTTTTTCAAGCAAAGACCATGGTGGGCCTAGGGATGAGTGACGAAATGAAGCAAAATGTGCCAAGTGTCTACATCTATGCAACTAACAAATGTATTCAGACCATGCCACGTGTCCCTTGTAGAGATCAGTGGAAGTCGACAAGTGTCATCGTCTGAGAGAGCCTGATTGAGCCCTAAGCGTTTCCATGGTTTTGCAAAGACCTAAGAAGGTAGATGCTGCCAAGTGTCAATAACAGAAGCTGTCACATGTCTCTAGTTAAAAGCAGTGAAAGGTGCCACGTGTCATAAAAGGGGGGCACTCACAATGCAAAGGCAGGCATGAAGCCAAGGAAAAGATTTTCTTTAGACAAATTATTTGAAGGAGTTCCTTCAAACATTTTATCCGAAGGAAATAAAGGACCAATATCCTGCCAGAGAAATCAAAGACCCAAAGGCCACTTGGAAGACCCCGAAGGGCAAGTTCCCTTCAAGAAAGGTCTGAGCCTCAAAGTGTAGCAAAAGTTGCCAAGTGTCACATGCTGAGACACAGTTTCAGATGAAGCTTCAAAGCACAAATGCCACCATGTGTCCTCACCCGCGTCACAGCAGAATGATAGGCCCACAAATGTCAAATTCAGAGAGACCGGCTAGCTGTTAACCTTCAATCGAGGAAAGACCCACGAATGCCAAATTGGCTGCAATTGTCTGTTGATTTTTGTAGACTCAAAGGGTGAACCCAGATGCATTTAAAGAGCCTAAGGTTGGGACATAGAGAAGGAAGAGACAAAGGGGTAAACTCAGCAAGCGTTATTTCTAGTAGGTGAAGCAATTTGTTGAGTAAATATTCGGGGCCTCCAAACATTGAAAGCGTCGTCTATTTGTCCCCTTTGAGATAAATGCATAATAGACAATTGCGTGGATAACAAGTGATGGAATGAGCGATTCAAGCTAAGGAGTGGACAAAGGAGATGAACCAACACAACACAGTTAAAGTAGCCATCTTTTTCCAGCATGATAAAATCAAGAATGCATCCAAGGCATTAATGCGTAGAATGGATCACCCCATGGGAAAAGGCGCCAAGCTCTCTCTCTGCCTCTATATAATATATATTTTGTATCATTGCAGGAGACTTTTCATATTTTACAAGAGCGAAACTCTGCCCATTTTGAAAGAAGAAGACCAAGACTTTGAGCTCATATTGTAATTTCATTTCATTTTATCTGAATGAGAAAGCAAGTTGTTTGCAAACCTTGTGCTGTTTTGGCTTGTGCTACTTTAGAAAATTATTCTTACCTCTGTTTCCTAGAAGCATTCTTATTTATTTAATTTGACAAGTAGAATTAGTGAAGGTAAAAAGGGAGGTGTCCTGAAAACAACTGTGAGAAGACTTTGTGCTTTCACAATTGTTTTCAGAGTGTGTTTTTCCTTTCTTTCTGTGTTGAGGATTTTGGGATGACTTTATGCCCCCATTATCCTTTGTGTTATACTCTTTGGACAGTTGAGGTGGAAAATTTGCGTTCTATTTCATCTTGCTGGTCACTCTGCCCTTTTGTCACCAGTTACTTTTACTACCTAAAAGAAACCCCTGTTGTTTCCTGCAAGAACACTTCTGAAAGAAGAGAAGTGCCTTCAGTGTTTTCACCAGGCTTTTCTCCTTTGTCTATGAGCATCATATCTGAAAGAAGAGAGATGGATGGTTTATTCTACCTCCATGTGTTATTTTATACTTATTTATATTATATATAGCTCCTACGTATCTATAGGGAACCTCCCCTTGATGAGAGGAGAGATTTGTCTCCGGTTGATGTAGTAAAGCTGCACACCAGGCCGACCAATCTTTCTGTTGTGGTTGATTAGACCTATTTTGTTGATCAGTATGCTGATTGACAAAATATTCACCCAACACCTATTACTCCACCTTGTACCCTATAAGGATACTATGACTATTGGTTATGGTCTTGGACAAAACACTAGAGCATCTATTCCTACATGTGCTCATTCTACGATGACTCTTGTGCATGCTACTGCATCACAAAGTACACTTATTAAATAAGCTATTCAAGTGGAAATCAAACCACTTTCCCAAGGATCTCAAAGACCTAGCCATTCAATTACTTATCATGATATATTATATAGCTATTGTCTCGTAATGCCCTTGTCTACCCTTTGATTACTTTTTTTATTGTGCCTAAATTTAAAGTATTCAATGGCAAGGGTGATCCTTCACAAATTATTAGATTTTTTTATGTCTCAAGTTTAGACTTTGTGCAAGATACTCTATTGAAGACTAAACTCTTTCCTAGAAATCTCAAGGACTTTGCCTTGAATTGGTTTTACACATTATTGTCTACCTTTGTGTGTCATTTCAATAATTTGGAAAATATCCTCTTAGCTCAATTTTGTATCAACATTAGTTAAAAGGTCAAATTTTTACAACTTATTAAACTTAAATAAGGACTTAATGAGAATGACAGTGAGTTTGTACTTAAATATAAAACTATGATTACAAAGATGTTTCACACTCTATCTAATAGTGAGTTAAAAAATAATTTTTGATATAGACATGAATGAGGGTTCCAAGTGTACGGTTGCCTTGCTTCCCAACGATGATCCACTATTCTCACTCTCTCAAGAACACAAGACTTAGAATGGAAATAAATAATTTCTTTATTGATCTTCATTAGTTTTATAAATATTACACTCACCTCACTTATTAGGGTCATATATTTGATCTCACAATCTCTCAACTTCTCCCAACTCTGATATGGAGTTAGACTCTTCTCTCCACACTTGTTTGATCCTCCCTTACTTTGCCTTAGGTGATTGAAATGTATCTTCAATGCTCTTCCAAAACTGACTTTGAAACTTGGTGGCTTGACATTGACATCCTGCCAGACCCTTTGAGCTCCCTCTATCTGGAAAAATAGTCCATACGTCACTTTTACTTGATCTAGGTAGTTATTATTAGGGATTAGTTTATTACATTATGCAAGTTTGGGTATTTACAAAGAGGTAAATATAATTAGTTACTTAGTTTGTTAAATATCAGAATATTGTTATAAACAATATTACAATAATAGATTAAAAAATAATATTGTTGAGAGTTATAACAATATATCATATATAGGAGAATGAGAGATTTTGGGTAAGAAAATAATGGAGAGATTATAGGAATGATATTCCTATATATATGTAATGTCTTGAATGATTTATCAATCAGAGAGAGTGTATGAAGAATAGATTATTGTGTTTGAAATTATTCTTTGAGTTCGGTTTTTCTACTTAATCAGATTTGTTCTAGAATCAACATCTGGTATCAGAGCAACGTTAAGATTATCTTGGTTATGGAGGCTTGAGGGTTTATATGGGGTAGATCAATCATTGTTTTTGATTTCCTTGATTAATGAGAGCTAAATAATTCAAATTAAAGTCTTAGTTTTAGTATGAATTTATTTAGATAGCTTGCGTTGGACTGTTGTTTACATCTAACCTCTGCATAGTTGGGAGATTTCATTCAAGAACCTGAGAAGGAGAGTAACATCATTTTTGGCAGATCTATTCAATTTTCATGCTGCACCATTACCTCAATCTAGATATATGTTGTTCGAAGTATACCACATGCACCATTTTCTATCATATTTTGCTCATGTGACTAGATTAATATTGAATCCAACAAGAAATTTACATTGAGATTAGTTTTTTGGGGATCAAAGACTTCTAAGAATAGTTGGTTGTGTCATCCAACTTTAGATCAGACATTCAACAATTTGGCAGAGTGCTTTGTGGTTTTTTGTTCATGCGTAGATCAAGTAGAATTTCTTCCATTTATGTCCACGTCTTTTTGGTAGATATTCATCAAACACTTCATATTGGAGGTTTTTATTCCATCTTAAATTTGGAAAGATATTAATATTGTCATGGTATTCATCAAGTATTCAAGTTGTTGAAATAAGTTTGAAGAAGTCATAGCTTTAAATATAAGTGTAGCATCTCACATGATCAGTTTTAAGTCTAAGATTAGACATCCAGTTCATCAGACGCCATGCATGGAATCTCTTTATTCCTATAACTTTGATCACCTCCATGCAACTTGGTCATTTGGACTGTCATATGTACAAATCTTGTAATATTATGCAGTCTTCCTCTTATAATCCACTAGTCAATTTGTAAACAACAAGCACATTTGACATGGATATTGCTTCTAATGTCTGACTGTTCTACATTTTAACCCAACCACGTCTAATAGGATATTGTTTTTGCCATATCATTTGGCCAATGCTACCTCATGAAATTCTTTATTCTTCAGATTTTGTGTCTTAAGTATATAAAATAACTTTATGGTCAATAAAATTTTAGTTTAAATTAATTGTCTTTGGTCTTTAGTTCAAAAGTCTAAGAAACCATTCATAAAGTCTTAGGTTATGTGTTTTAGTTTAATCATGGTTTGAGTAAATTACTCTTGAGTTTTGGTTAGTTTATTTTTTATGGGATATTATAATTCAATTGTTTTTATATTAAGAGTCAAAAGTGTCTTATGAGTCTTTTAAGTCATTATAGGTATCAAAAGTCAATTTTATGTTTATAGAGTCTTATTATAATCATTTTTGTGTCCAAAAAAAATGATAAGTATTAGTCATATGTCAATAAGTGTCGTCAAAATAATAGTCTTTGTTGTTAAAAAGTCATCTATTGAGTTAATAGTTGAGTCATCTTTTTTCAAAAATTAAAAAAATAAAATTAATATTGTAAATGATGCACTATCACTTGTATGCAATGTCCTAATGTCGAATATGTTAGTATTGTGGGGGGGACCCCATTTTAGTCAAAATGACATGTAATTGAGCTACATCAACATAACAGCTGAGTGAGCAGCTTCACCTACTAGAGGATGGAGGCATAGGAGGTTGGAGGTCATCCAAAGCCTCTCGTTAGTCACCAACGATGAGGCCCAGAATAATTTGGTGACATGTGTAGTGTGGTGTGTTTTTATAGTTTCTACTATGTGTTTTCAAAATAAGAACAAAAGAATATGTCTGTTTAAGATTAGCAATTTGTGTATAATTCCAAACATAATTCCTTGATGTGAGAACATAGTGAAATGACAGAAAACACCAATGTGAGTCAGTTCATGGATCTTGAAAGGGTTTGTGGTAGAGATCTAGAAAACTACATGAGGTGAACAGTGTTTTGACAATAGTTAGGAGAGTAGCTACTACATAGATCCCACGATTGCCTTATTTATGGAGATGACCCCTAGTGACACATCTTTTATGGTCATGTAAAGTAAATGCGAGATGCATTACTTTGCATAATAGTGGTCATGTGCAACAATATTATGTTAGTAGTATGCAGACCTAAAAGTATGTGGTGGCATACAATTCTATTTATCTTGTTCATGTCAAGGTTTGTGGTAAACTTATAAAACCATGGGAGGAGTTAGCCTTTCTTTGTATCAAAGTCATGAGCCAAATAGGGCATGCTACAAGGGGTGAGCATACTGCAGGTGAGAGTGTGAATGTTTTTACACCATGTATAAAGTAAGGGAGGGAATGTTAGGGATTAGTTTATTACATTATGTAAGTTTGGGCATTTAACGAGAGGTAAATATAATTAGTTGGTTTGTTAAATATTGAAATATTGTTATAAAAAATATTATGATAATAGATTAGAAAATAATATTATTTAGATATATTGTTGAGAGTTATAACGATATATCATATATAGGAGAATGAGAGATTTTGGGTAAGAGAATAATGGAGAGATTATATGAATGATATTCCTATATATATATATATATATATGTAATGTCCTAAATGATTTATCAATCAGAGAGAGTGTATGAAGAATAGATTATTGTGTTTGAAATTATTCTTTGAGTTTGGATTTTTTAATTTCTTAGATCTACACCATAATCAATAGTTATTTTGTGTATCTTTCGAATACAATTGAAATCACTATTTGTTATAGTATGATGATTACACCCACACAAAGTGGTGGCTTCGAAACTGCACTTTGCATGAAACAATAATTTGTCATGTTCCAAGGAAAAGGTCCCTTTAACAAATATAATATGACTAAAACCATCATTCTTGAATTTATTTTAACTGTGGAAATCTTGATGATGTTATTTAGCTTAATCTTGATCTTCCTCCACACACTATGTTTTTGAATGTTAAAAGATAGTTTGTGAACTAGGTTCTCCTACATCAAACACCTAGGGTAAAATAAATTATCCACGAGCTTCTGCTTATGAACCCTTCATGACCTTCTCAATGGTTATTTGTGTTTGGCAACTTCATATGCACTAATCTAAGTTTTATCTTCAGTTGCTATGTATTTCCACTTTACTAAGAACTCAATGTACTCTCTACATCTTTTTTTATCAAATATATGTATTTAATGTGGTCTCAATACCCTCCTTTGCTTTCTTCAACAATGTTGCTTCCAATATATACTTGAAGAATATGAACTCAATCCTTCTCCACTACCATATCCCTCAAGTAAGGGTACAAATACACTATATTGAAGATAAGTGAAATACCTAATCCATCTGGTGGCTCAATCTCATAAACATTTAGTAAGAACCTTCTAAAAAATTATATAATGTCCAATTTTATTCCACTTCAACTTGTTACATTATCATTTTGGAAACTTCTCCTTAAGAAAATACACCAATACGAATTCCCCAACATTGAAATTATGTTCTTTTCTTCTTTGATCAATGTGTTTCTTGTACTTCATACTATACATCATGTATAACTGCTACATATTCTTTTGCTTTAATACTTGTCATATATATTGTGTTTCTCAATTCAAACACTCGTCTAGGTTTTCAACCACAGACAATATAGAATGGACCCATTGTTATAATTCTATTCATAGAATTTTTGTAATACAAATTAATTTGTGACAACACCACATCCAAATGTTTGGGAGTTTCTCCAACCAAACATCTTAGAAAATTAAAAAGACTACAATTCACTACCTTTGTTTGTCAATTTGTTTGAGGATGATAGGTTGAATTGAAATCCAATCTTGTGCCTAGTTTCCTCCATAATGTCCTTTTAAAATGTTTAACAAATATAGCATACATGTTCGATAAAATGATTCTTGCATCTCATGCAATCTTACAATCTATTTGTAAAACAAACTGGTAGTATTCATGGCATCACTAGTCTTCTTGCATTATAAAGTGTGTCATTTTGGAAAATATATTCATTACAACAAAAATAGTCATTATCATTTTGGGTTCTTGGTAGCTCAAGAAATAAATCCATGCTCAACTCTTCCCATGGTCTCTCTGGAATTGGTATATATATCCTTAAAGGCATGTTGGAAAATCTTACATCTTTGGACAATTTTTTTAAATCCATGTTCATACTTGGCCGATAATAACACTCACTCAGTTGTGCCAATGTTTCATCTAGACCAAAGTGATTGTTTAGGCCTCCATAATGTTTCTTTATCAATAAGTTCTCCATCATGGAACATTGAGGTATGTATAACGTCTTTCTTTTGAAAAAATTCCATCTAGTATCATATACTCCAGCCATGGTGTTTTTTCCATGCTTTTTAGATTCATGCATACTGCCTATGCATCTCAAAAATATAAATCCTCCTCATATAACTCTTTCATTGAGTCAAACCCAATGACTTCCACTCTTAGCTCATTCACTACATGATATATTCTACTTAATGCATCCAAACCTTGTTGGATTTAACACTTGTGTCTAAAATTAAAATAAAATAAAATAAAATAAAGGAATTCAGATTATTTCATATGTTAATGGTTTAATTTATCTTGGTTATTAATGAACTACAATGCCTGATGATTTGTATACAACATGTATTCTTTTGGCAATAAATAATGCCTCCACTTATTAAGAGCTTGTATTGTAGCATCAAATTATCGATCGTAGACTAAATACTTCTTCTTGGCTTCATTCAAATTCTCATTAAATTATGAAGCGAGATTAACTTCTTAGCTTAATCATTCTATTAATGTCCCACTTGCATCAAAATAAACCTAAAATGATTTACTAAATGCAGTAATGCAAATAATGCTTGCTCCAAGGCGCATGGTGATAGGGATGATGACAATGACGGTGATAGGATGTAGACACAAGGCATATTGGAAGGATGCCCTAGCATATCTGATAAAGAGGGACCCAAATTAGATGTAGGTAAGGTTTCTTGGATCTTTAAACTCAAAGGTGTGCAGGATAAGAAGGAAATACAGCCTATAGAATAGTTTGAGACCATTAAGGATGGAAAGAGTTTTCATATTAAAGTCTCTCCTTCACTCTTAACCAAGCCTATTTTAGAATGGAATAGGAATTGGTGAAAAAATTTATGGGGGCCAGATGCAACATCGATACATTCAGATCAATAGCCATATAAAAATGGAAACCCAAAGGACATTTAAAAATTCTGGTAATGGTGAATGAGTTTTTTATGATTAGACTTAACAACATTGATGATTGTGCTTATATTTTAGTAGGTCTCTGGTTCTTTGGAAGATGAGGACTCTTTCTAAAGAAATGGCACCCAGATTTTGATTCAAAAATAGAAAACATCAAATTAATGCCCATTTGAGTGCGTCTCGCTAAGCTCGTGATTGAACTTTGGCAAGAAGACCTCTTCATTAACATAGCTAAGACATTTGGATATTTTATCACCTTTGATTTAGTAATAAAAGATATATTTAGAATTGTGCATGCTCATTTATGTGTAAACACTTTTGTAAATCAAGAACTTGCTTCATTGGTGTTTCTGCATACCCCTTTTGGGGTCTATAACTAGAAAATAGAGTTAGAAAATTTTGGTTCTTATTTGTGAAAAATGTCATAAGTTGGGACATCCATCCAAGGTTTGTCCCATAGTTATTCAACATAAATCAGCTTAGCTCAAACCTTCATGACATAGAAAATGTATTTAAATAAGCATAAAAGCCTCTAAATCTAGAAGTTACTAGAGAATAAGAGAAAGCTTTCAAAAGAATAAATTACTTTAGAAGAGGTAGTTCAGGAAGAAGGGAAGCAGGCTAACGTAGATAATGGAAATCATATAAAGATCGTCGACACAAAAGAAACAAGTCAATTACATAGCCTAATTATTAATAAGGTGTTCATCACTCAAGATGTAAATTCCATAGTCTCAAAGATAGAAGACAGGGTGGAGGAATTATCAACTCAAGAATTGCAAAAATCTCTAAATCAATTTGATGTCCTAATGCATATACAAAAGGACTAGGAAAAATTTTATAATGTCAAATGACTCGACTAAGAATATTTTAGGGAAAAAACAAAGAGCAGAAGTTATAAATCGATCAATTGCTTCTTCCCTGAAAGATTCCCAAGAGGGGGAGGTAGATTCCCAACAGATACCTTCAACTCCCAAACATAACATCACAACCAAGTTATCTTCATCTATCACTACCAAGATATGGAACAAAAGACCTACTATCCATACGCCTCCTAAAGTTGGGAAATCATCTAAAAGAGAAGTTTTCAAAAAGATGATTGTGTAGAAATTGTAGATGGATTTCAATCCACTCTTTTTTCAAGGGAGGTAACCTTTCTCATTTTAGTTAATTATGTTTATATATTCTTCTAATATTAGAGGAATGCTTAGTTACTCTAAACAAAAAGTGTTTAGAGATTTTAGAAGTCATAAACTTTCCATTTTGGCAATTCAAGAATATAAAATTGATGAAGCTTTCTTCAAAAATCATAAAAATGCATATTGGAAGGATGCTGGAGATGATTGTTCTAGTTTGGTGGGTGTGTTAGGGGGTCTTATTACATTATAGGACAACAATAAATTGATTGGGGAGCCTTTCTTGAAATCATCTAATCACTTGGCATTTCTTTCATGGATCCATTAGATGGTAGGTAATAGATTTTTTCTAACATTTATGCACCTAACTTAGTTATTGATTGCAGAAAAGTATGGGATGATTTAAGATATTTTAGAAATACTTGCAAAGATTTATCTTATATTATGGCTAGAGATTTCAACTCTCCCATTTATCCAAGCAATAGAAAAGGAGGAAATCAACTTTTTTCAGATAGTATGGAAGATTTTTCTTTCCTCATTACAGATATTGTTTTGTTAGATGTGGAATTAAAAGGTTCTAAATTCACTAGGAGTAATAAGAGGTTGGGAGAAAATCTAATCCAATGCAAGGTTGATAAAATATTTATTTCTATAGATTGGTTGGTTCAGAAGGATTTCATGTTAACGTCTCTACCTCATATATGGTCAGATTATAATCCCTTACAATTGAGTATAGTGGAAAAATCTACTAAAAAAAATAGATATCCATTTAGAATAGAGCATATGTGGTTCACCCATCTGGAGATTCATGATAGGGTAATGGAATGGTGGTATTTGAGTGTGAATGGTACTACGGTGTACCAGTTGGCTAAACAAGTGAAGAATGTCAAGATAAAAATCAAACAATGAAATAAACAGGGATTTAAAATTGTTCTTACATAGACAAAAGCTCTAAAAATTATAATTTTTATGCTTGAGTCTGAAATAAAAAGTAATGGGTATGATATAGACACTCAAAATAATGAAAAATAGTTACTTTGTGAGTATCACACAATTGCTGCAAGAGAGGAGAGTCTATGGAGACAAAAATCAAGAAATATTTGGCTAAAGGAAGAGGATAGGAACACTCATTTTTTTCATATGTCCACTTTGAAATATAGATCTCATAATGCAATCAAGAAAATAACATATAGAGAAGGAAAAATCACTTTTGATAAAGGTCTTATTAATCAAGAGAGTGTAAGTTTTTTCAAAAAAGTGTTTAAGAATGACTTCAAAAGAAACATCAAATTTGAACAAGAATTTATGCATATTAATATGGATTTGATAACCTAGGAAGATAATTTAGCTCTTATTGTGGCCACTTCTAATGAAGATATTAAATTTGTTATTTACAAAATGAAACCAGATAAAGCTCCAAGTCTAGATGGATTTTCAATAGTCTTTTTTCAGAAGTTCTAGGATATCATTAGAGACGATGTGGTGGATGCAGTTAATGAATTTATTGATTCTGCTCATATGTTAAAGTAATTTAATCACACCTTTCTTATTTTTATTCCTAAGAAGGAAGGGGCTATTAGTTTTTATGACATCCACCTAATTAGTTTGTGTAATTCTTTTATAAGACCATTACTAAGTTGCACTCTTTAAGATTATACCTAATTATGGAAGCTATTATTGAGGCTCAATAAGGAGGTTTTATCTCTGGTAGACAAATCCAAGATGGGATCATTATTGATCATGAATTTGTACACTATATGGATAAAAGCCAAAGTGCTAAAATAGTGATAAAATTAGACTTAGCTAAGGCTTTGATAGATTAGACTGAAGTTTTTTAGATAGAGTCATGAGACAATTTGGTTTCCAAGACAAGTTTAGGAAAATCATAAGGTTTTGCATCTCTACTTGTATGTTTTCAGTTTTTGTAAATGATGTGGCAAAAAGTTTTTAAAAAGTGATAAAGGAGTGAGACACAGGGATCCATTATCCCCTTTCTTTTTCATCATTATGGCTGAATCTTTGAGTAGACTTATTTCAAATGTTGTGAAAATTGGAGAGCTAAAAGGGTTTAAACCAGTTAGGAATGTGGATCCGATATTCCATTAATAATTTATTGATGATACCATTCTTCTGGTAAAGGCATCTATTAAGGAAGCTAAAGTTTTAAAGCAAATTTTGATTTAATGTGAATAAGCTTCTAATTAAAAAGTAAATTTTGAAAAAGTTCAGTTTTCTTTTTCAATACACCTTTGGGAAGCCAAACCAGAATAACTCAAATCTTGGGTTGCTAAATCAAACAAACTCCTTCCTCCTATTTGGGCTTGCCTCTCTTTAGCATCAATCTCCCTCTTATAGTTTAGAATCCATTGGTGAAAAGATTCCAAAAAAATTGGCTGGATGAAAATATTTTATCTTGGGCGAGTAAAATTTTGCTTATCGAAAGTGTTTTTCAGAGTCTTCTAGTCTATTTTATTTCTCTTTTCAATTTGCCTAAGATCATAAAAGACAAGCTTAATAAAATCCAAATGAACTTTTTATAAACAGATACAAAAGCGAGAAATAGAATTCATTTGGTGGCTTGGGAGAAAGTTTGCATGGCCAAAAGCAAAGGAGGTTTAGGCATTCAAAGATTAAATTGGTTGAATAAAATTTTTCTCTCTAAATTTGTTTGGATATTTATCAAAATAAAAAATACATGGGTTGTTATTTTAAGATTCAAATATGTGGATGGCAGAAATCATATTTGTATTTTTGAAGATGAACATTTTGTTCATGGGTATCACTTCTGAAATTTTTTAAAGTCTAACAAAGATGTTAATTCTTCAGGTTCTAAATGGAAATTAAGAAATAGTATTCATGTTAATTTATAGAAAGATGCTTGGATTTTAGACCAGTGTCTAAACTCAATAGAACCATAACAGTGCATTCAAAATCACATTCAAAATAAATATGGTAGTAAGGTATAAGATTATTGGCAGATTACATAAGGTACTAGAAGTTGGAAAATGTTGAGTATTGATAGTTTAGATTAATAAGATAATTCTATCTTGTCTAATATGAATAATTTGTTGAGAACACATCATCTGTCAAAAACCAACAATGAAGATCAATTGGTTTGGAAAGAATATATTGATGGACAATATCAAGTTAAATTTGGGTAGAGTTTGGTGGCAAATCTAGATAGATTATGGAACAAGTACCTGATTCCCAAAGTTAACTTTTTTCTATGGGCGATTGTTCAAAATAAAGTGTTGTTTATGGATAATTTAAGGAAAAGAGGTTTCATAGTGATCAATAGGTGCCCTTTTTGCGAAGATGATAATGAAATAATGTTTTATCTGTTGGTTGATTGTCTGTTTGCTAATGAGGTTTGGAGCTTCTTCATTAACACATTCAATTTATTTTGGGTATTCGTTGGCTCTATGTTGGACTTATGGTTGTCTTGGGAGTGTCCTTTTCAAAATGATCTTCTAAATAAAATCTAGAATCTCATATTTCCTCATGTCATTTGGGTAATTCAGAGTAAAATAAATAACAAAATTTTTAGGAATAGAAAATGCACACGTATAACATTAGTTGATAATAATTTTTTGGCTATTTTGGAAAATTATAAGGTTATGTCTAGTGGAAAAGGTAAAAGCTTGCAAATGTATTAAAAAAAATTAGCTTTAAATTGGTAAATTGATTCTATATGCACTGGTAAGATTAATCTCAGAGATGAAATAAGAAACATGACTAAATAAAAACCTCTACCTATTGAATGGATAAAGCTAAATTTTTATGGGGCCTCCAAGAGGAATCTAGGACCCTTAGGATGAGGAGGGATTTTGAGAGACCACCAAGGGTGGTTTGTTGCTTTTTATGTTGGTGGTATGGGGATCAAAATGAACCACTGGGTAGAAGCTCTTGTTGCCCTTTGGGGATTAAAATTGTCTAGACAATTAGGTCTACAACTTCTCATCATTAAGGGAGACTCACTGAATATAATAAATTATCTTTACAATAAAAATATATAAAATTACAACGTATAAATAACACATACATAAGTGATAAATGACATCACACGGGTTTTCTCCAATAGCATCACATAATATGAAACCACATATGAATCCTTTGGAGTTACCCTTTAACCAATATTAACTAACTGCCATTCACCTAACACTATAGCATCAACAACTAACCACAAACCAACATTAAACTGACATAAGATTTGTTCTTCCACTTAATACAACTAGGAACAATTATACATCAATAACAAACATTCATAACAAAGTCAAAAAAAAATGACAATAGTAAAGGATATTGACTTGTAACATATACATAACACATACATAAATGATAAATAACATCACAAAAGTTGTCTCCAACATAAATTTACATAACAAAACTATGTCAAAAATCTTTGAGACACCATTTCATTAGTATAAACTAAGTATCAAGAATATAGATAACATTACAAAACATCACAAAGGTTATCTCCAAGCATAATTGATAGGTTGAATCCATACTGAAACCCTTTGGAAACACCCATTCACCACAATCAACTAAATATTAACTAACACATAAACAATAATAAAATAAAATTGCCACAACTGACAATATTATTAACACTATGTTTGACAAAGCTATATTAAAAAACATCTGTACTAAAAAAGTAATTTATACATTACAAAAATTATATATGCAATAATGTTTGATGCTAGAGGGGGAGAAATCAATATATTAATTTCCCTTCCATATTAAAAATATACAACATTGTCCTAATTACTAATCATCATCATCCTCATCTTATATCAAATCATCTTTGGTCAAACTTGTATAATGAAGTATCCTCTAGTTCAATATCTTAATCAACATAATCAAGATTCTCCTCATTGTCCTCCTGAATATCAAAACCCTTGACTAGGATAAATGGTCTATCCACCTAAAAATTAGGCATAATTTAATTTTCAGATAAGTGTTCAAGGTTATAATTTACATAGTTAATTATAACTAGAGATTATATTCACAAAACTAGCTAATTATTCTTAAATAATCAAACAAAATTTTTTTATCTACATATAACCATTAAAATGGTTCTTTTTATTGAATGCTTGGGTTTTCCTTTCCAAATGTTTCAAGTTATGTTTCATTAATTTATTACCTTGTTGTCATATCATTGTTCTTGCAATAAAATATATATCATAAAATAAGGTGTAGTATTTTTCATAACATATCTTATGAAAACTTACAAACTTCTGTAAAATAATTTATAAAAAACTTACAAAGTAGTGTACAACCTAATTTACGCTCATGTTACCCAAGCAATGAGTCACTAGGATCCTCTGGCTAACTCTCACTTCTTGGTCGTGTATTGGCTAGTCTTGATCCGTACATTAATTGCAATAAATGTAAAACATATAATCAGTCAAATATAAATAAGATTTTTTTGTCTCCTTAAATTTGATAATTAACATGCAACCACTTTTTTATCACGCTTGAGCCAATAATTGAACATTTTTAACCAAGGAGATGTCTTTACGCTTGGTGTTTGTAGCCTTCTCATAGCTATATTTGTATTTCTTTGATAAACAAACCGTAAATTACACTTTTGAAAAAACATTAAAAGTCTATAAAATAATAAAATAGTTTTTAATATGTACTTAGGCCTTATCTTCCTGCTCATCCTGTTAAGAGTAATTGTTGCATAATTTTAAATTATTTTTCTGTCATAATAAGCATTGCCTAATTCATGTTCATTTATTTTGGTGAGCCATTGTCTATTCTTACTTGACAACTTCTTGTATTTAAGGTTATAATATTCACATTTTTTTAATTCAAGCATTCATTATTTGTTTAAAATACTTTAAAAATCAAATGTCAAATATTTTAAATAAATTCAATAATTAAAACCCTATAAATTGAAACATTATTAAATCGCAAAATTAAATAGCTTAAATAACATAAACTGAAAAAACTTACTAAAATGAAATTGAAAAAAATAAATTTCATAAATTGTAAAACTTAAATAATAGAAATTGTAAAAAATAAAATAACATGAATTTAAATACTTACTTGCCCTGGACATCATCCATTATTTGCATTTATCATTTACATATAACTTAACTTTCAGAGTACTATACACTTAGTGTTTGTACTCTTCATTTATCAAAGGAGATGGATGATCATCTTCACTGTATGTTAGGGCCTTTCTGCCATTCCCCTTCAGTATAGATAGGAAAACATCGTCAAAGCTAGACAAGGGGCCCTCATGTCATCTTGGACGATATAAAATACAACTACAATAAGCATGACATTGACAAGAGGGTCATGCACCTATTGTGATGCTTGATGTGGGTGTTCATAAGGCACAAATGATGTGGATATAAACTAAAAATAATTTTTAGAAAATAATTAAGCGTGTTCACAAGGGATAAATGATGGGTCCCCTGAAGTAGAGGAAGGACATCAATTCATCCCAACCTCGTGCTCTTGTGGGTCCATAAAAGTAGATGACTTGTTATCAAAACCAAAAAATAAAGTAGTATTTTATAATTAATTGAAATAATTCAACATAAAAAATAATAATGAAGATTTTATCTCCACATCGAGGCCCTAGTAGTAGAGAAAGGATGTCAACTCATCCCAACATTATCCTCCCATGGGTCCATATAAGTAGAAGACCTTTTATGAAATCCAAAAAAATAAAATAATATTATAATCAATTTAAATACTTCAATTTAAATATAAAACTAAAAATTATACATCCACATTTGGTCCCTAATAATAGAGGAATGACATCAAATCATCCCGACACTCTCATACCTCTAGTATTCCTTTTCATCAATACCCATTGATTATGCTAATAATTGATGATGAACTAAATTGAGAATGAAAGTAACATATAAAATTAATTAAAAATGAAATTGAGATTTTTTTGTAACTGTAGTGTGTAGTTATATCACTTGAAGAACCTTGAGGTGCCTAAATTGGATAAAATTTCACAGTGATTTGTAAGATATAGATGATTCTTGAAAATTAGAGTTTCAACCAAATTTTTGCCCAAATTGAAGCTTTGACACTACCTTCAATTAAACTAATACACCACTAAATCAAAATCGCAACAATAGATCCCAATATTATTGAAATAAGAGCATAATAATGAAGAATGTTACTAAGGCACTTTGAGGGGGAAACCTCCATAACCTGATAATAAGAATAAAATTCATAATATTATTTTCAAATACTAACTGTCACTTCTTACATACACCTTAATTATGCTATGAAAACACTCTAGGTAAAGACTAGTAACAATATAAAGCTATAGAAATGATCATATGACTTAATTAAAGGTTATGATATCCATAAATCGGCCACACATATCTTAATGCACACTATATGTTAGGGGTGTAGCATTTGCATGGTCCATTTTAAAAATAAATAAATAAATCAAAATGATGTATAATATGAAATACTAGCATATGATAACAATAATTGAATGTCCACATTTGCATTGAATTTTGAAATTTTATCAAAAAAGTATAAATTATAAGACATGCATTAACAAAAAAAATATATTAACCATTTATCTAGTTTATATAAATTAAGACATACAAATTTTCTTTTAAAATGTAATATAATTACATGCGACACAAAAAAGACAAGTATACTTTTAAATATAATAAACAACATACAACATTCCATATGTATAAAAGTATGTAAATAACTAGAAACAAATTACTTGAAATGACGTTTGTGAATGAATTTAAAGATACCAATTTTAAAAATTTAAATCATTTATCAAGTTTCTATAAATCTAAATACCATAACCATACAACAAAGTTAAGAATACAAAAAATAACATTCGTTATACTTTATAATTATAATAAGACAGAGTATTTAATTTGAAAATTGTTAAGCATAATATATAACATCCCATCTATTAAAAAGTGTATAGATAACAAAGTACATCAAAAAAGGGGACAACAATTAGAACAAATGTAGGTTAACATGGGGATGCATATTATTTTGGTTTCTCTAAATTAAAAATGAAATATTTGATTCCTAAGATGCCTAAACATCACTCATGGTAAAAAAACTAAAAAACTTGCACTCCAATTCCCATGATCGATTCAAAAATTTCATCAAAGGTAGCCATTGGATTTAGCTCACTAGTCACGTCTTTTATTTAATTATAAAGAGCATACTTGTAATTACATTCAGGGGTATTTGTCTTGCACAAAGAGAAATACCAAGTAGGAACTTTTTTTCCATTACTTTTTCATTGCAACATGTATCACTCACCATAAGCAAACAAGCAAGGTAAAATAAATTATCCACGAGAACCTTTGTCACAGTTGCTTCCACCAAAGCCCATTTTATTTTTTTGATATTTTCCATGCAAATAATTTCAAACAAAGTTAATTTTACGATCGATCTTGCTAGCAGTTGAAGATATTTTCTTATCAGTGAAGGTGATGGAACATTATAGTTTGTTGATGCAAGCCACTATGCAAGTTTGAGTCTCCATTATTGGAGGGTTAACACATTTAATATTAAATATAGTTTCAATATGAATTCCACCAAAATTTCATGTTTGAGTTGCTTTTATTACAAAATGAAAAATTATTGGTTCACAAATAATTTTAGCTATTTATGTAGCCAAAGTATTGAAATGTGCACCTCACAATGTCACATAAGCATTATTTCCTAATATGTATTGGATCTACAATGTTTTTTTTTTTACATTCCAATTCATCTTTTTGATGTATAGTGGAAGCATAAAAATTTGACAAAATAATGATGATAATGTCCACTATATATATGCTAGCGATTTGTGATATGTTGCTTATTTTATTGAAATGGATTTGATGAAATGGCATGCTTTCAATCTCTTCACCACAATAATTTATTTCCATTAACAATTATAAAAGTATTGTGCATGAATTATTGAAATAATTGTACAATTTTTTTTGTTCTCTAACCCTTCCATTAGATAATATATAAAATTTGACATTTTCAATTTGATCATTAAATTTTTTAGCAACCTCATCGAGCTTGATCCCCTCTAAAGGTATTGGTATGTAAGAAGCTCTCAACACAATGGGGTGTTGAGGTCATGTCCAACCTATCCAACTAACATTACACTTTTTCTACTTGTGTTCCTCAAATACCATAACAACATAGAGGTCTAGGGTTTTGCATACCAAATCAATCAAAATAGAGAAAATACAATTATCTAGCACACATGCACATGCATCTTGAACTTAGGTGAAGGTCCACCCAGAATCCCATAGTCTTTGCCTGCAAGGGACACTGTCATACCCCAAAGGACACTAACATAGTGTGTTATTGTCCAGAGGACCGTTTTACTATCTAGGAGGATTTTTGACTTTAGATTGCTATTGACAACACCCTACCTAATCTCTGCATCAGTTTTAACCCTGTCAACCATCCATCTCAATATGTTTATAGCTAAGTACATCTTTATGTTGTTCATTGTTATTTTTAGAATAATTATATTAGGTAAATTATTGTATAAATTAGTGGTTGTATTTATTTCATATGTATTTCCTGATTTATTGTTCCATCCCTTTAACAACCTAGGGTTTTAAACTCTATAATCCCCTTAAAAGTTAAATCGTTTTGTGAACCTGACTTATTGGGAATAGTATAAAAATCGTAGCCCTAGATGTTCCTAGAGTTTGTATCCCTCTTTTTCCTATTTCCATTTGTTGTTCTAGGATTTTTAGATTTCATATATTTTTTATAGCATCCCTCTTTTGTTTTGTTTGCTATATGCCATCTAAACAAGTTATATATCTTCCTTTAAGAAGAAGTGTTAGGCGTAGCGGAAAGCCTATTGATCATACCCAAAATCATTCTATTTAAGCCGATACCATGGTTAAAACACCAGTTAAAATTCCCCTCATTGATCCTTTACATCATGATTATGTGGACTTTAATGATAATACATCTGAACATGAGCATTACAATCAAGATATTAATGATACACAAGATAGGACTTGGGACACACTCCCCCCCTCGATTTTGATAATCTAATAATTAATAAAGATGAGGTCTTATGAAGTTTTAGAGATAGACTTTGGGAACATCCCCATGATCATGCAAAAATTTTGCCATCTATCATGGAAATCGAGAACACATCACTTGGTCAATCCTCCAACCCCAAAGATAGTATTATTGTTACACCTACTATGGGGGTAACTCAGACTCTGCAACAACTGACTACAACTATCCAACCTTCACCTATGGCACAACCTCTTATGGATAATACACATCCATCTTATTCATATGTACAATACCTTTGACAAGAGATCAATTCTCTGCAATCTAAGGTGTAACATATTTAGAAGGGTGCTACTAGACTATATTATGCCTTAGACTTTCACACCCTCCTACATACACCTTTGGCACAACATATAATCACAACTCTTTTACCATCCATATTTGTGGCACCCAATCTTACTTTGTATTATAGTAAGGGTGACTTGGAGCATCACCTATGAGCTTTCCATGCAACATGTTTGGATTATGTGTAAAATGATTAGCTCCTCACTAAGTTTTTCCCTTATAATTTAAAGGACTATGAATTATAATGGTTATATGATCTTCCTAATTAGTCCATCAAAACATTCAATCCACTGGTAGATATGTTTTTGGCACACTTTTTGATTACCATTAGTGATATGGTTTTCTATGCTCAAGTTCCACAACTCAAGCAAAAATCCATTGAGCCAATAGCTGAATATGTCCTGCAATATAAAACTATATTAACAAAGATGACTAGCCTCATTTCAAATAGAGAACTCCAAGACATATTCAAATAAAGTTTATTATTGGAATTACATGATGCTATTTTATTTAATAAATTTCCATCATTCACAAAGATATGTTGTATAGTGAAAGACCAATAATTCAAGCTTCTCCCCATGAGCAAGTTAAATTACATAAATGGATTAAATTCAACTAATAAGAGTTCCAATAAGCCCCCATACAAGGTGAGGCCCACTAAAAACAAGAATGATCAAAAGATAACAATTAATGCAACTTCATAGCTAGCTCTTCCCATGGTTTTATTAGCTCCTCCAATGAGACCCTTCACACACCTTCCTCACTCACCAACATATGTTCTTCAATAACTCTTTGAATGAAACATCATATCTCTCTCTCCCATCAAAGAGGTTGATATGACTAGGCCTCTTCTAAGGAATTATGATGTCAATGCATTTTTTGACTATCACAAGGCATGAATCCATATTAAAAATAGATGCATCAGTCTATGACATAAGATACAAGATTTGATAGATGTTGATATCACTGATGTTGGCACTCCTTAGAAGGCACCTAGACCACAACCAATGAAAACAAAAACATTGAAAATATTTTTAAATTTGTTTCCAAAGCACATGAATAATGAGACAATAGGCACTTTAGGTGTTCATTATATATATCAAGCACAAACTCCACTAACATTTTATCATACTCATATAGTGGACACACACCCTCTACATAATATCATTGGAGTGTATCATACTATAGTACCAACTAAAGCTCTCATCACTTTCTTAGAGTAGGAGATAGTTGATGATGACACATATTTATATGCACTCTTTGTATGATCTTACATTGATCATCAACATATTCAAAGTGTCATGGTTGATAATGGGTCAAGCATTAACATGTGTACTAACACACTTACACAACACTTGGGTTATTCAGAGTAGGATATTTATCAGACATATATAGTTATTCGTGGCCTTAGTGGCCATGTTTAGAGATCCATTGGGGAGATATTATTTACATTATAGGTTGGACCCACACATGTGGCCACCAGATTCATAGTTATACCTAGTGTTGAAACATATGTTATTGGGTAGGCCTTGGATATAATAGCTTTGAGATATCTCATCCATTATACACATGTCTCAAATACATACATGTTAATCATGTGGTTAAATTTGAGGGCCTTCCATATAAGTATCATTTACCTATTCCACAATAGATTACACAACAGACACTAATTACCATTTTGTACATAAATTCTATTAACACACTTTTGGCATCTATTGATCTACCAGTGCAGGTGAGGTTTACTCATATGGAATTACCACATATGCATACTCTACCATGGAGACCTTTATTAGAGAGACCCCTATGCCAGAGACATGCTATGGATTCTAGAGAGCCTCTATCTACCCCATTACCACACAAATAAGTGTTACAACATAGAACATCCACTCTAGTTATAACTCCTACCATATGGGTGCCTAAGTGCTCCACAGTTCATAGGCCTATTTAGTCAGTTCCATAAATTCATAGCCCCACTCCATAGACATTTTTTTCTACATATCACTCAATACATTTGATTATCTAATCTCAGATACCTCATCGCATAACATGCATGATCACTCTTCCTCTCTTTGATACAGACACATTGATTGTGAGTATTTTGTAAGACTCATCAGTTAGTAGTATCTCTCCTCTTGTACATAGTTTATGCTTAGAAAACCCAAAAATAATATAATATGTTCAAAAATATAAAAACATTCAAATATTTCTCAAAAAATATAAAATTTTAGATTGTATGCATTCCCATGTTTACATTCCTTGTATTTATTAGGTACTACATATGCTAGCTATCTTAGTATAGTCAATTTTATTATACATACATGCTTCACCTATTCTCTTTGAGTGTTTATAAATTCTTACAGGACTCAAGTCCATCACACATATTTATATATGCTATTATCCACCCATTAGGGGCACATACATAGATACACAAATTTAGCATTTATACATTCACCCATTGGGTGGATCTTATACATAGCTTCTAATTTACCAGGTCATATCATTATATACTACATATCACAGATTTAACATTGTTTGTATCTTGATATTGATCATCCTATACTACACAATTTTTTTGCCAACTACCACTACTATAGACTTAATTTATGTAAATCTCTGTTCATATACATATTGGTACCACATGCTTATGCATACTTTCATTTCTAGCTTTCCTAGTTTAGATTTGATTAGGTCTCTTTACTTTTACATCTATTTGAGGGCATTTGAATATGTCATTTTTCTACGACTCTATGCAAATTCCTTTCATTATGTGTATGCTTTGCCAATGTGCCCATGTCCTTCATGTGACATGTAGACATTTTGACATGTCCTTGTATGTTAGCTCTTTCTCAGACTTAGTGACATGTGCCCATGTCCCTTATATTATGGTCTCTTGGCCTAATTTGTGTGCCTCATGTGTTTATATGTATGGTTTCATGTATGTGTCATGGCCATGACACTTGTCTCTTTCATGTTACACTCACATCCAAATTGCGATGCCATGAAGGACCTCATGCATATCCCCTTCCTCCTTGGGTGCTTTGATAGACATCATGCCCCATCCCCCTAGGTAGTTACTGAGATTATAATTAGATTTGTTGTCCATATACATGCTTATGTCATTTTATATTTCTTGAAAACCATGTAAATGCTAGATCTAACATACATTGTATGTTACCAACTTATGCTTAGATTATTTACATTCTAGTGTCATGTATACACATTTTATTAGTTTATCACGTAGATATCATATATTTTCAGTCTAACACATAGGATGTAGAGCTATTATTTTGAGGATAATTATTACACAAGTTCAATAACTCTCCTTAAAAGAGGGGGGATTCACAAGGTTTTGTCACAAAGATCAAGCAATTTGGGTGTACTCAGAACATAGTTTTGAGCATGCAGACACATATTATAGAGTTTAGAATCAAGAAAACATAGTGGAAAAAAGTAAGACAAATCAATTTTAGTTTGGCACAGAAGGAGACTAACACAATGCATTAATATCCAAGGGACCATGCTACTATTTAGTATCCCCAAAAATAAGAAAATCTAGATTTGCCAAAAGGGTACAATAGTTATAGATCAAGTTTGCATAGTATTAGTCATAGATTATCAGTTATGCTTGGTTTATTCTTAGTTTTGCATAGAATCATATAGTTTGCTCAGATTGGGGGCATCGTGCATAGCATGATCACTCCCATTTCAATTTAAGGTATGACTTGATACATATTAATATAACTTAGTCTACAATCCATATGCATAGATATTAAAATTGGGGGCATGTACGTGGCACATTATTTTTATTTGCCAACGTATGCACTAATTGATTAGATGGAATGGGAAACTCCATGTAATTATCTATGGTGTATACTCCAAACACCATTTACACCATGTATTTTGATCCTTATCTAGATCTCATGCAAGTTTAACCCATCCACAAATGTACCAAAAGCAGCTCTAGACCATCTCCTAGGCATCCAAGCCCCTGTACACCAAATTCTTCCACTTGGACACTAGCATGTCCCTTTGGACACTAATGCACTATGTTAGTGACCAAGGGGATGTGTTACTATCCTTTGCCTCTTTTCTCCTCCAACAGACACATTTCCATTTCTCAAGATGCCTTAGGATTGGCTTATACCTATTCCACATCTTGACAAGCACTAGATCAATATATATATAAACTAGTTTTATCCCTTTACCCATTAGATAGAAATCAAATTCAAATACACACAAAAAATCTCAAAAATAAGTTGTGAAAATCAAGGTCATTAATCCCTATTTTGCCTTACTTATGCATACAAACATCTACATCACTACTAAGCTCAGATTACTTAGATTTCTAGTCTCAAGTTGTCACACTCAAGGAACTCAAGCCGACACTCATACTAGTATTCACTTGCACTTGCACCAACACTTAGATTGGGATAACTAAATTAGGCTTGATCCCTTATCAAGGTATTATTATGTATGCAACTCTCAACATAGTTGGGTGTTGAGGTCATGTCCAAGTTGTCTAGCCAACATTACACTTTTTATAGTTATGTTCCTCATATACCCTAACAACATGGTGGTTTATGGTTTTACATTCCAAATCAGTCAAAAATAGATAAAATACAATGATCTAGCACTTAGGAACATAGGCATAGGCATCTCAAACTCGGGCAAAGGTCCACCAAGAAGCCCATAGTCTATACTTGCAAGGGACACTATCATACCCCAGAAGACACTAGTGTAGTGCACTATTGTTCATAGGACCACACTACTATCTAGGAGGAGTTTTGACTTCAAATTATTTTTTAAGACACCTTGCCCAATCTCTACACCAATTTCCATCCTATCAGCTATCCATCTCAATCAATTTCCAACTAAGTACATCTTTGTGTAGTTCATTGCTATTTTTAGAATAATCAAATTAGGTCAATTATTGTATAAATTAGTGGTTGTATTTATTACATATTTATTCCCTAATTTATTGTTCCATACCTTTAACAACCTAGGGTTTTAAACTCCATAATCCCCTTAAAAGTTAAATCAAAAAATAATATTTAGAAATACATTAATTAAATATTATAAATAAAACCAATTCTTTAACATGGAATTTTTTAAATGCATCCCTTTAGAAAAATGTAAATGCACTTCGATATATAGACACTATGTTCCACATCAAAATTAATGTACAAACTTTATAATGTTATATTATATATTTTGAAGTTCACAAAAGGCATACATAATAAGTTTATGCAATAGATTAAGATAGACCTGCAACCTTTAATATCTAATGGATGCAGACTTGGAGAAGGTAAAACAACTAAAACTTGTTAGATACGTAGTTATATCAGGGTATGACCAAGGATCTGCTAAACCTAACTAGAAAAACACTTATCACACAATATCAATAGAGAGGGTTATAAAGCCTCTAGGCAATCAATATAATGCAATAACCCTAAATAGGCCTCTTAACAATAATGGTATTAATATAATCTACTGTTATCAAAGATTACAACACAAATAAGAGGGATAATTAAAACACAACTAAAAAGGGTAAGGAACCATGGTAGGCAAATGAAGGCATAGTTTACCTAGGATGGAAAATGGTAAGTTCAGATAATCCTATAGCCACACTAAGTTTAATTCTAGAGGAGATCGAAACAAGGAACTATACATTTAAAACTAATATTATGCAATATATATCTACTAAATGAAAGAGCTAAGGTTAAAAATACATACCTTGAATAGAATATGTCGAGCCTCAATCTGTCCCTTGGCTAATGGTGCTTTTCAAGAGGTTGTTGTGGTTGTAAGGATCAAATTGGTTGAAATCGACTCTAGGTTACAAGACTTCTTCTATTTGCATCTAAGATTCCAAAAGACAAGTTATTTACCTCAAAGACAAGATATAAGCAATGGCTTCTCCCAAATGTAGACTAAAAAAAGAATTACAAGTAATCATAGTGAGAAAATGAATGTTCCTCTCTATTGGATTGAAATGAGCCTTGTATTTATAGTGGTGAGTTGACCCTAAACCCTTCCAAATTTTTTTTGATAATATCAACTCACCTCAACCTAGTTTAAAAGTTATTGTTTACCCTTGAACTAGGTCATCCTGAGCTGACATAGTTGTGAAGCGTGCACAGTGACTTTTGGAACTACATCAACCTAGATCGACTTAGTTTGAATTTTGGTAGGAAGCATAAATACTACATCGAATCAGGATAATATAGTTGAGAAAGATAGGTCTTGGCCTAATTAGGGGCTATTTCAAAGGAAGATTGCTTAAGAGAATAAGTAAGTGGCAAAATAAGTGTGTGAAACAGATGAGGGAAGGCATCCAGTTTGTAGAACATGAGATAGACAAAAAAGGAGATTTTAAAAAAAATATGGTGTTAGCACTGAAAAATTCTCTACTTTTTCAAGATTCATAACTTCTTTTGGTTTATGGAAATAATGTATAAAAACAAAGTTATGAGCAAAACATGGAATTTCTTGGCAAATAATTGAAAGTTTGAAATTTTTTAATTTTACTATAAAATGAATCAATTACTGTTCATTTTTATATGTTCTAATATTGAATATTATATCTCTATGTATCCTAATTTAGCAGAGAGAGATGATGGCTTGAGCTCAAGGGAGAGGACGTGTTGGAGGACAATTTACAATAACAACTAGTGTAGTCCAATTATGGGGTGTTTTATTGCTACTTTTTGGCATTTTTGAATGAAAATGAACTAGATTAAGAAAACTAAGCACCAGGGAAAATTTGTTTAACAAAATTTTACTTAGAAAGTTTAGTAATAGAGTAGAATTTAAAATGGAATATGGGTAGGAGACAAAATGTTAAACAGGAGGTCAAGGGTATTTATGATGATTTAGTGAAAAATTACCACATAAATAATATGATATCAACTAGGGCAATATAGTTGAAAACGTAGGATATTTTTGACTAGTCGATAACATTCACTTCGATTGATATAGTTTGATTGAGGGTAGTCAATAATATAAGTGTCAGCCAATAATGTAGAATTAAGTATGAAGGCTGATGAAGAAATATATGGCCAACATAGTATAAAGTAGATGTAGTTGATATAATTGTGGACTTGGTTGATAGCGAGATGAAATGGTCAAATGTGTATAGGATGGTTGATGTAACTTGGTGACAAGGTTGATATAGTGTATAAGGGATGATGTAGTTTAGGTACATGGTAGATAGTTTTAAATGTAGTATATGTTCGATGTAGTTTTGTACATGGTTGATATAGTTATGAATATGGTAATTGGGTCAATGTAGTGCTTTACATGGTGATGAAGTCATTAATTTGATTATTTATTGGTTTTTTCAAATTTTAAAGTATGTGTTATGCCTATTTTGGGATGGATATCTAATAGGTGATCTATTATTTGGAATTTTGTGGAGGTGAGAAAGACTTTGGATACTGGTAGATACGCTTTGATTACTAGATCTACTAGATAAATTATCTACCATGGATCAAGTACATCTTATAATACTTGGTTTTGTTGGGCTCATGGAGATATGCCATATCCCATTAAGTGTTGAGTTAGTCACCATGTTCCCAGGAACATGAGAGAGACTAACACATTTTGATGGGTGGTAGATGGGGATACCATTGAGGTGGGTATTACCCTAGGGGATGTACATAAATTATTAGGTTTACCTATTACTAGCACACTAGTTGTGTGCAATATCCTAGAGTCATATGATGATAGGTGAGCCTTAGCATTATGGGTGATCGGTTTAAAGAGATATGACTAGATTGGGTTGGTAGTTCATTTATTTGATGTGTATGTTTTGGTTATTGTAGATATTCAAAAGGCCATTATTGGACTTGTGACAACTTAGTTGATCTATCAAATGTTAGATGGGAAGGTCCCATTGTATATTATATATTTGTGTCACTTGATGTTGGATCAAGGTACATTATATGACTTAGGTTCTGTGATTTGGGTGAAGTTAGTGCATGATTTTTATAGTATTATTTCTAGGGGACAACAAACTATGAGGATCATTGTTATTTTTGCTAGTTATATTTATTATAGGTTTCCTATGTATAGGCCATTAAGACTACCTCATGCTATTTATCATTCCATCCCATGTGTGCAAAGGTGGACACAAAACCATGAGGTGCATGTTATAACACATATCCTGGCATTCTAGAATGTTAAGCGAGGTGAGATTATTTGGTGCCCATATCAGGGCAAGATGGATACTTGGCGGTCATATTCAAGTAATTTTTAGGAATATAGTTGACTATATATTAATGGGAATTATACATGGTGGGTGGAGCCACATTCAGTACCTTGAGTATTAGGTTAATTTGAATTTGAGGTCTTATACTACAACTCACAAGAGGAAAACCAATTAGGTGTGAAAAATAAGAATTATGATCAAGGGTATGAATAGCTAATAAATGATATTGATCAAGGGGAATATTGAGGATAATGTAATGAAAAGAGGGAATGAAAATTATTACAACCCTTATTAGAAATGAGAAACACTAGGCTAATGTACAAGTGCTAAAAACTTGTGTGAACAACAAAAGTTAAAGATACTGTAACTAGTAGACATAAAATCTCAAGCTAACAAGTGAGGTACTTAAATCATCTCATGAAGGTTGTATGTGGAGAAAGGTAAAATGGACCTAACTTCCCACAACATGTTTCTTCCTCAGGACCCCTTACAAAGCCATTGATCTACTATGAAGATTGGATACTTGCGTGAGAAAGTAGGTCGAACTTATGACTATATAAGGAGACCTCTTATCCTAGTCTACTAACCTAACACACTCCAATGAATCTTGGCCCTATTATGAGGCCAAATATGGAGTTTGAGATTCAACTAAAATATGAGATGTGTTAAAGGAAAATCACTAGTGTGATTTTGACTTTTGAATTGGTAATTGCCTTATGATCATTGTCTCTTATTATATGATATGGATTTTAAATATTTTCACTTTTTTGATTCCTCCCCCATACGGATTCAAAGAACCAATCATGAGTGATATAAGTGACAAACATAATAAAGCTTACACTTTGGTTATAAGAGATGAATACCTAAAGACTATGCCATTTTTAAATATTTTTAGACTTGTGCCCACAAGTAAGTGTGTAAACTCAAGACTAACCTATATGATATTTTTAAATGATGGAATGATAATGGATAAATGAGGATCGTTAAGAGATCCAATAGTGTAATAAATGGTATAATGATAAATATGGTTTGTAGCTAATCATAAGGAAATAAGATAGTGTTGGTAGAAAAGTAATGTCACATAAATTACTATATTATTTGATAAATAATCTAACACAAGCAAGAATGTAAGGAAAATTCATCCCAAGGTATGGGAAAGTAAATAAATGGCTACAATATAAAAGAGCATAAATACATAGTCAAATTTAGAAATATTCAAAATGATTTACTTAAAAAGCAATGTTTATAAGACGAATGATCATAAATGCATGAAGTATAGGACACAAATTAAATATGAGAATCATGAGGGCAAGATATAAACAATGCTTCACCAATGCTATAGTGAAATGTAAATATCATATCCAACTCATATGAAAATTTGAACAATAATGTGATGGAGCAAAATAATATGCTCACAAATTTTGATATATTTCATGACATACATCATCAATAACATTAGATAAATCAGGTTATAACTAAAATTTGAATTTAATCATAGTATTATCTATCTTCATAGAAAGTCATGCAAGGACTTCATGTTGCACTGTCTCTATGGAGAAAGTAGGTATGCTAGAAGAAGGAGGATGAGTGTGTGGTAGCTTCGGTGAAGGGTAATCAACACAATGAAATGGTACTAAAATATGACTAATGTCCTTAGATATTTTTGATGATGTAAGTGGTGGGGAATGTTGAGTCTTTACCTAAGAATGACCTCGAGGATGCTATTGAGAAGGTCTTGGTGTAAGCCATGAGAAATCAGGAAAATGTTGTTATAGTACTCTACACCTTTTTGTATGACGTGTAGCACACTAATGCCAAAGATAATAAACATCCCTGTGTTTAGGGATATATTCAATAAGTATCTTAGGTAGAGGCAAGTTCTTATCATTAGAATATTGTTTGGTTTATAAACAAATCACATCAATGTACTATCAGAGTTGTCAAAAATGAGTAGAAATGTGTGTGATAGTGCCATGAAAATAACATATGCATATAGGAGTAGTTGATTATGAAGTAAGCTATTTATAGTAGAGGTGGAACCTGATGCTTATTTTTATGCTAAAAATCTCTGATATACATGACAATCCTTGGCCCAATGATTGACAACTTTATGGAATTCATAATATGGGTTATTGTCCTATCATGTAGGTATGGGATTGAGCTTAGGCAAAGGTAATATGCCATCAACATCAAGAGGACCACTCAAAATAGGATCAAAACTAGGTTTAACAATTATGAGAAAAAATTTCAATGTAGGTCAACATAATGTGGCTGATATTTTAAGAGGGAGGATGCTCGTAGGATCGGAAAATCTAGTGGACCAATATGGTCTCATCATGGCATGATCAAGAAGCATACTCCAAAGAGGCTTTGTAGTGACAAGATGAGAAATAGCTGGTATCTACTCCATCTTAGACCTATGGACATCAAGTGAAGAATAAATAACGTTAGATGAGATAGAAGAGGAAGGAGGAACTATATCCATAGAACTAATACTATGTAAATGTAAAGAATGTTGTAAAAAAGAATGATATATAAGTATTTTTGCATCTCTAGATCCATAAAACCTAGTTAAAATGGGATTATCTAATGAATATCCATCATCATAATTAGGGTCATGAAGATCAATAGTGCAATCATCGATTATTTTATTAGTTGAGGAAGGATGAGGAATGTGTTATTTTGGCATCACTATGGAAACATGAATTTCATTTGTTATCTTTTAACAAGACCTAGGTCATAGAAAAGTTTAAAGTAATTATGTGCAAAGGGAGATCATAAGTTTTGATTTTAAAATTGATCTCAATTGGTTTGTCATCATTAGAATCTAATAGGTTAGGTGTTATATTTATCACATGTTCAAGGTGTCTGTTATAACCTCTATTAGAATTAATGGGATAACTGAATCATTGAGATTCACAAAAAGGGATACCAGGTAAGGGTTCAAGGTGGGTATTTTGAAAATACTATGTTCTTGAAATTGTTCAAAATTCCAAGGATTTGTGTCACTTTGAAAATTATATATAATATCATTGTGAGTAATTTGTAGCATCATTGTGAGGAATTTTAACATATTGGCATACTGACAAAGCTATAGCTCTTATGCAATGTGGCCAAGGTTGATCGAGTAAAATATTATAAGATTTTGGGAAGTTAAAGATCATGACTTTAATACAAACCATGATAGGAGGAACCCTAATGGGATGCTAAACATAATTGGGCAGAGGCATTTATCTTTTATCATAGCCAATATCCAAGTGTTTTAATGAAGTCAAGATATGTGACTCAAGTGCTAGAACCTTCATCAATCAAAGTGTGTTTGAATTTAATATCACCAACTTGGGCACTAATGAATAGCAGAAGATCATCCACACAAAGTAATATTTCATCATGAATCATTCAAGCGATATTAAATTTGAGTGAAGAGAAGTATCTATAGTTTTGTCAAGTATCTATAGTTTTGCCAGTATCTGTAGACATTTATTCACACTATTAGAAAATAGTATCCTCAAACCTAAGCAAATTATATTCTTTCCACATAGGTGGAGGTCGAGGGATGTTCATTTTGAATAAAATTTGTATTAAATAATTACAATGATGAGGAGAATTCATCATGAGTTATAAAAAAGGAATTTCAGATGGGAGGTTAGAAAGTTTAGTTATAGTATCCCATTCATCATATCTAATTAGAACCGTATCAAATAAAGGTGCATAATGTTAAATAAAGTCCATAGAAGGAGAAATAAAAGTGCATTGTAATTTTATGATGCTTAGAAGTATGTTGTATGGACTTAGATAGTTTAGGCTGGCTTGGTGGATCACATTGTGTGGAGTTAATTGATGTTGTTTATGGTAAGGTTGGGTTAATAATAAATTCACTTGAGGTGGTTGATGTGATAGGTGAAGATGTAGGTATATAAGTATGTTGATTCACTATATTCGAGGGAGATAATTCTAAGTGAGAAGAGGTGGATGATATTGGATTAGCAGATGCCATAGAAATGGGAGAAGAATGAGTATCAAGTTGTATCATTGTATTAGGTAAAGTTTGGACATATGGTAATGGAATAACATGTGTTTTCATATGTTTGATATCCATGAAGTGAGATGGATAAGTATATTAAGTAGCTCAAAAAGTGGGAAATTTATTATAGGTAGAACGTGGATAAGGATCAACGTATAATACTACATGCCTTATGTTGTTTATGTTGACAACATTTTTGTTGTTAGTTAGACAGTTAGGATTAACTAAAGTTTTCATAATTTTGGAGGTAGGTAGTTGAGTATTATTAGATTGATTATTGGGAAGTAGATCTTTATAGATAACAATGTGAGTATTAGTTTGATTAAGAGCTTCATGCTTGAATTTAGAATCATGAGATTTAGCTACTTTTTCATAGGCTTGTTGATGGTCCTAAATCATCGTTCCCTAATCAAAATTAGGACCAGGGACAAAGTCAAGAGAAAAGTTCTTAAGTTGTCTATAGGGTTCATGAGAATGTTCCAAACTTGTGTGATATAAACATAATTTATGCGGATCATACCAATGTTTGGTATGATGAGTAGGATCAAGCTCTCATGTTGAAGGTTTAGGAATGCATCTTTGGATTTATACCATGGAAAGAGGTTGGTGAGCATCCACATTGTTAACATGGGAAGATGTATAAACAAAATAGTGGAAGGGAGTATTTTTAAATGGTGGAGAGAGAGTTGCATCATTGCAGCCACTTGGAAGAATGGCATCAATGGTTTGTATATAATCATGGGTATTAGTAACATCATCATTAGTAGTGTGTTTGTTTTTAGATCTCATAAACATGTGAGTTCGTACCGAAAGATGGGAAGGCTCAAATTATCTTATGAGTAAATCTTGATGTTTAGCTTGATCAAGGGCTTCTTCTAAGTATTTTAGAGAGAAAGTCATAACTTGGTATTGGAGTTTGGGATGAAGAACATTAGAGAACAAATGGAAGAGATCATCTTTTGACATTTTGTGCTTACATTTATTAGATAAAGATTTCCATCTTTTACTTAAATTTTGGGTTATTTCAAATTCTACCTATTTATAATTGATAAAATGAGCTAAGATAATCTTAAGTAGATAATTGGTTTGAAATTCCTAAACAATGACATTAACTAAGACTTCCAAACTAGAAATAGTGTTAGACTTAAATTGGTTGTACCAATCTAGGGCATCAACTGAAAAGGTTTTGGCTAAAAGTTTGGTAACAACAAAGGTATTTATCTTAATCTAATCTTTATAAATGCAATGCGGGATTAGTAGATCCATTGTAGTTTATAGTAGGATTAATACCACGTATGCCTATATTAGTAACCTGGGAATTAATGGTTCATTTTGAATATGTTTGATGACTTTATTAAGGAATGGTGGTTGAGGAACAAGGTTACCTTGTGCATATCTAAGGGGAGGAGTGGGGGCATTTGAATTTTTCACTCCCCATTGAGTAGGTTAATGATGACTTTGCAATTACAAAATTTTATTTTGCATTTTCATCATTTGATTAGCATTATTGGTTTGGAAGGTGGTCAATTGATTCATGGCTTGTAATAAGATTTGGTTAGATTTAAGGGTTTGATATGCACTAGTAATAGCAGATTGAGATGCACTAGTAGTAGTGGATTGAGATGCACTAGTAGTAGTATTAATTTGAGTGTTAATGTGGGCACTTTGAGTAGACCCATTTATGGAAATACTTACCATAGTAATGGCTATACTAGACATGATGAAGGAAGAAAGAAAAAAATATGTTGTGTATTAGCTTGCCCCAAATTCTATAGAAAAAATTTGTGGTGTGAAGAGGGAGATCCTATGTGTGGTATCATCATGAGGTTATGGATTACTATGGAATCTTTGCCCCTATATTGGGGATTTTCATAAATGAAAAGGATCATTTTGGTAATATATTCAAGATCACTTTAATCCTCTACAATAGGCATGTGTGGAGGATAGTTAAATGGATCAAGTGTTTTAGAATGAGGTGACCCATAGTTGTATGTTCTAGTGGCCACATAGACATTGCTTACATTTAGATTTTCTATAAAATTTTATGATAGACAAGATTTGGGATGTTTAGGGGAATTAGTTAGATCCATCATGTCATGTTATGTTCTTTGTTCTAAATTGTTAAATATATATTGCATGATGGAGGGTTTAAACAATATCGGTGAATATAAGGAAACAAAAAATGTACTATATTGACTATGGTCGATGTAGTTATAGAGATAAAAGTGTGAACAACAAATTAAATTAAACCTAATCGATGTAGTTAAATATGAAAAAATTGAAGGATATCATGAAATGTACTATATCAAGCCTGGTCAATGTAGTTACATAGGCAAAAATGTGAAAAAATAAACCATATTGAGTTAGATCAATGAGTCTATTCTAAAAAATTGAATAAAAATAGTAGATGTATTATATCGAGCCTATTCGATGTAGTATATAGACATAAATGAAAGGATATAACTATATCGAGCATGTTTGATAAAGTTAAATATGGGTACATTTTATATAATCAAGAATAGACTATACCAGTCATATTCGATGTATTCAGTCTCACACAAGAAACTATATCAGTATTGGTTGATGTCATTGGAACACACATCACAAACAAAAATGGAAGGATAGAATTATAGTGAGCTTGGTCGATAAAGTTAAATTTGGGAAAAAAAATTAGAATCGAGAATACATTATATCGATCTTAGTCAATAGAGTTTTATAAGTCAAGGGAAAGCAAACTTAGTAAAAAACTATATCGAACCTAGTCAATGTAGTCTATTCATACACAAGCAACTATATCGGTGTTGGACATAGTTGAAACACATAGAACATAACTATATCAATGTTGGCTGATAGAGTCTACAATACAAGAAATAGTAGTAAGTAATAAATTTAAATTTAACTATTTTTGCTAACTATTTAACTTACTAACACTAACTGCTAACTGGTGCACTACATAATTAGATAAATGGTTGGCTTCTAAGGTTCAACAAAAAATGAAATCATAGGCATTTCTTAAACACCATGAGGTATGTGGAAATTAATGTATATGTTTAGCTCTATACTATGGATATGAGTATTGGAACAAGCTCCTCACACCCTAGTGTCTATTAAAAATAGACAAAGATTTTAAATATAACATTGTGTAGCCCTTCACAATAGTAGTTAATTAGTTTACAAACTATGAGAACACAGTTTCTAGATAAATCCAATCAAAGATAAAGTAAAGGTGAAAATCAATGTTGAAATTTAATTTGTATATTTTTATGGAAATAAAGAAGCAATCAACTTGAAATTAAATGTTTGATTAATTACTTAAAAAGAAAGTTAATTTGTCTTATCTATGTATTAAATGAAAACATATAGAACTAGATTGACGAAGGTGAATATAATTATTCAAAGAGTACAAATCTATATTGACATAGTTGATGTTATCTATGTAAAAACAACTAAAAATAAATAGAGTAAACTAGATCAGACTAGGTCGATGTAGTTTATAAAGAGGAAATATGAAAATAGAAAAATTTCAACTAAAGTCAATGTAATTATTACAAGGAAGAAAATAATTTTATAACTATATTGACCTGGGTCAATATAATTTTGTATGAGAAATTAATTTTTGATAGAATGTCAAATTTTGAATTATAGATCTAAACTAATTTGACTATTAAAATTGATAATGAATAAAATTATATCAGTTTGGGTCGATAAAGTTGGCAGAAAAAATACCTAAAAGATAAAGCTAGATTTGTCTGGGCTGATGTAGTTGGATGACTAGAAATAACAAATATGTGAGTGCAAAAAATGGATCATCCTACGTTAGGGTACCCTACAGGAAAATTATAAAATTAACATTATATCGACCTGCATCGATTTAGTTTATTATAAATCATAAAATTGATGAGATTGGATTGATTTGGGTCGATGTAGTTGCCTAAGAGATAAAGCTAGATTGACTTAGGCCAATGTAGTTGGATGAATGTAAATAATGAAGATATGAGTGAAAAATTGGATTGACCTACATCAGGGTAACATGTTAGAAAAACATAAAATTAACACTATATTGACTTACATCGATGTAGTTTCCTAGAAATCATAGAATTAATCAGACTAGATCGACTTAGGTTGGTGTAGTTTACAAAAAAAATATAAAATATAGAAAAATAATTCATAATGGAAAAAAATAGATTAAGCCTAAGCAATATAGATGGCTAAAAAATAAATATAGAAAATTAAATTAGGTCAACCTATGTCAATGTAGCATATGGAGAAATACATAGAAAAATAAGATTATATCAACATGTATCGATGTAGATTTTATTACAAATAGACAAGTTAGTCTAGATCAACCTATGTCAATGTAGTCTACAAAAAACACAAAAAATAAAATTATATCAACCCTCACTAATATAATTTATTGAATGAAGAAAAAATAATGGTTAGTTCACATTGGGTTCTACAGAATGTATGAAAAGAATAAAGATAGACCTACAACCTATACTATCTAATGGATCCTGGCTTAGAGAAGATAAATCAACTAAACCCATTAGATACTTAGTTATATCAAGACATGATCAATTAGGTCTACTAAACCTAGTTATAAGAGCACTTATCACACAACATAAATAGAGAGGGTTCTAAAGCCTCTAGGAAATCAATATAATGCAATAACCCTGTTGATGCCTTAATATGTATCACATATGCACAAAGTGTTTAAATAACACTTCTCATTTTAGAATTTAAAAAATTTAGTGCATGAGTTACAGGTTATGATAATCCTGTTATTTATTGATGGAATAGAGGTAAAGCAAGTGGATTGTTTCACAATATTTATAAAGTTTGGTGGTTGGGAGCCACCTTGGCCTATATCTTTGTAAAGAATGAATCAATCTTAGCTAA
Organism: Torreya grandis; assembly: GCA_037957365.1. Taxonomy (NCBI): domain Eukaryota; kingdom Viridiplantae; phylum Streptophyta; class Pinopsida; order Cupressales; family Taxaceae; genus Torreya; species Torreya grandis. The sequence goes on from JARHVA010002732.1 coordinate 798,300, forward strand.
TATTGATTAACTATAATCAAATCTAATTTAAATATTAATCTAACATAGATATTTACAATGAAAATTAAGCTACAGTGATTTGGTTAAAAAAGGAGCAAAAAGAAGGGTAAGGTAGAAAAGAGATGTTGATCTTCATCCCAAACATCACGACAAAGTTCAAATATCTTATGCACATGAATTTAACCAATGTATAAAGTGAAGCAGATTAAGCCCAAATCACAACATACATCAGGCAAGCTTCTAGGGAAGATATGAAATGACACAAATAGAAATTAGGCTCACTTTAAAAATTTACTCTTGCAAGCAAACAACATTAGCCCAAATGTGAAAGAAGTGCAAAAAATGAAATAAGCCTAAGAATTTTCAACTAATCTAGCATTCGTAAAAATTATAAACTTTGCATTAAAGATACACATTCAAAATCCATAGGAACTATTCAAATTTGAAAGTGAAACCAAACAACTGAGAGAGAAACCATATAGCACTTCACACAAGCAAATATGAACAAACTTTGTAGAATTACTTATTTGTATTTATTGCTCTAAGTTTACAAAGTAATCTAGCTCTAAGAACTCCCTCCCTTTTACAAATGACAATACTCCTTTTATAAAATGCAAATAACTATGTCGGTCAGTCATATCTAATTACAAGTGTAAGTATAGTTGTCCTTTCTACAAAAGTTCTAGAATACACTAAACTTTTCCAAGTAGACTGACCTATAGGCAATGTGATTACAAGTTGCACATGCCTTTACAAAAAGAATATTCTATTTTCAAAATATTACAAAGTTATACAAAAAGAATATTCCTAACTAACTTGAGGTTCCTATGTTGATGTAGTTCCTTATTTTTGCTGAATAATCTTCATCCTATAGTGTTGTTCATTGATGAAATGGAGGTCAACAACAAGCTTTAGGAAGATTTCCTTTCCATGATCTTCCAGGTCCTTGAGGTCCTTCTCAAGTTTCTCTATTACTTTCTTGATGCCCCTAACATCTCCCATTTTCTCTTTAGATGATAGAAGTAGGCCCATGATCCTCTTGTTGTCATCTGTTGTTTGGCTTTGCCCCTGGCTTCTCACCTCCTACATAGATTGAAAGGTCTTATGTTTGAACTCTTCATCAATTATAAGACTCAATGAGCTAAGGGTTGTCAGTTTCTTAATAAAACTATCCAAGATATGCAACATTTCACCTTCCTATTATTTGAAGTCTTTAGCCAAGTCTTCCATTCATTTGGACCAGTTATTTAGGGCTTCAATCTTGTCAACCAATATGGCCATAACCATATTCAAATGTGCTAATCTGATAGTCCTAAAGTGAGGGACTAGGTTCTTGGTCAAGAACTTGATAAAGTCTTTCACTTGATATCTGGAAGCCTGCCATTGGCCAACTTGGCCTATAGCCTTAGTGATTTGCTTTGTCATCACTACCTACATGAAACTAACTACCTTCAAAGAGTTGAAAAGATTAGTCATGGTGTCCTCAAACCTTTTGAATCTGTCTACATGGATTGATAAGATAACAACTTCCTTCAAATTTTTATTTTTATATAAGAGGCCCTTGATAAGGGTTTGCAACTATTGTGATTGGGCCTATGCTACATCAAGTATTTTCTCCTCAAATATATTGTCTTTACCTAGATTTTTCCCTTCAACAGGGGTCAGACCTATGAACAGCTCTATCTTTTGGAGGGTGAATTCCTCCTCACCAATCATGGCCTTCTTTTCAATTACTCTTTTCTGACTGGTAGTCTCTGGGTTAAACTAAACTCCTACTGATATTTGAGTCACTTTTGGATGTTTTGGAGTTTCCATGTACGTGCCACTTGACTCCACTAGAGTTGTTACACTTTTTTCCTCTTCTTTTTGCAAGGCCACAATCATCTAATATTTGAGCTCATCATGCACATGGATATTGATAGAATTTATAATGGCCCAAAGATGGTGCATGGTTGGTATTTTCTACAACTTCCCATATATAAACCATTTAGGAATGGTTAGACCATGGATTGGGTTCTCATCACTAAAAAGGTTAACCTCACTCAAAGGATGAGTGAAGGTCAACTTGGGTCTCTTTTTCCCTACTGGAACTAATGCTAGCTCATCTTTCCTCATGGGAACACTAACTAAGACTAAAACCAAAGCCAATTCCTTCCCCTTCTCTTTCTCTACCTCCTCAGTATGAGCTTCTTCTACTTGGGCATCTTCCTCATCTGATTGATGAGCACTAGACAACATCCATAGTGCATCCTCCACTATTTCATCAAGATCTAGTGCCACTAAGTCAATGAATTCAATTTGTGACTCTAATTTTTTAAGCGTGTTTGAAGATTATGCCACCTCTCCAAGTCTCTTTTCTTCTATCCTCTACTCAGTCTATGCCTCAGGCCTTTGTGTTTATATTTGTGGCTATGCTAGAAGAGGTCTAGAAGATGAAGCCCCTAGAAAGTGGTATTGCATGGGTCCCATCTACCATATATCATAACTTGTCTTTTTTTCCTTCAACAACCTATCCTCTAGATTAATGTTGTGTTTTTTTAATCTTGCCAATACTTCTATTAATGAAGAAGCCTTAGTATACATTATGTCATATGGTCTAGGTTGGTGTTCATAGGTCATTTTGATTCCCTTAGCCTTTAAATGTTTCACAACCCTTTCCAAGTGGTCACATTGTCTCAACTCATCATTTTGTAAATTGAGAGGTCTTATGCCTAGAAATAGTCTCTATATTGTCCCATTGTTGAAACACAGTCCTAATAATGGTTAAGGGGAAGGTATGGAGCAGTCCCTTCCTCTTGCTTCTACATACACCATCTATGCCATGGAATAGTTAATATGCCACTTCTTTCTCTACCAATTTTGTGGGCACATAGACTGGTAGCCTAAGGGGTTGACTCAAAGTTCCTTCAATTCTGATTATAGTGCAATTTGGGTATAAACAAATGTCCCCAATGACTTCATCATATTTTTTGGTCAGAGGGCTAGCTCTCATCATTAGAATTTTTGTGATGGCTTCAACCAAGGTTGGGAAAAAATAATCATAGATGAATTTAATATGGTCCTTATAGTTGAATATATGCAATTTTGAGTGATATTGGGAGACAATTTGTTTCCCATCAGGTGACCATTCTTTAATGCTAAGAATTTTGGTGGTGGCTAGCAGGGCATCCAAAAAATATGATATTATATAAAACTAACCTTTAGTATTATTTTTAAATCTAGAGAACTGCCTACTCAAATAAGTGTTGATGACCTCACCAAGGGGAGGGGTCTTCTCTCTCTCAATCATAAAATAAACCAAAGGCACCCAGATTTTTTCCACATAAGTGGTGGTTGGATTCCCACATAGCCTGTTCATTAGGGTCATAATCATCCTAATCCTGAGTCTAAATTGGCTAATGGGATGTTCTTAATGAGGTCATAAAATGCTTAGTTCCTAGAATATAGCCAGGGAGTCAGGGTGGTCTTCAAATCACTCTTCTTGGCCTACACATGGATTATGGACATGTTTACTTGGGGTTTTGTCAATTTCTAGTACTTTTTAAAAGATATAGGAGAAATATAGGCAACCTTCCTATAGCTACATTCATGAATTAACATACCCTAATCAATTTTACAATCTTTGAAGATAGGAGCAATAACATCAATATAATGTAGTACCTCTAGTTTTGCTACAGCATAATGAAGGCTTGCCATCTGAATGAGGACCATGTCATAGTGCCTCCTTCTAACTAATGCATTCTTATCATCCTCCCTTGTGATGGATGGTAGCTTTTCAACAGCCCAAAAATTCTTGGACCAATTATTATCTCTCATGTTCAATGCTACAACATCAAATTCTATGGCCTTGAAAAGCCTTAGTTTTGAGTCTGTGGTTAGATAGAGTTTGGTATCTTCTCTGTTTTGATTTTGAGCTACCATGACTATGAGTTTGATAAATTTATCACTAGTGGCTTACAGTTCAATCTTGGGTCAATTTTTACTTGCTCAGATGATGATTCACGTACTTAGACTCAACTATGATCAATTTGGAATCAAATTAAGACTTTTGTAGATGTTAGGGTTTTTCTATTCCTTTAATGGTAGTGGCTATTTGCACTTAAATGAGTTTCATGCCTTAGATTTTCATTCATATTATGTATTTATACTTTCTCCTTTCTGAGCCCACAAAATCTTTAGTTTGTCACTTTTTATGTATGTGGCATTTTCATGATAAACTTGCTCATTAATGTTTAAAAACATGACCATTGCTATTTGAAAATATACTTTTATCTTGCACCATCATATTATTCTACACATATCAATTCTAATCATTGATATTGATCCTAAGATTTGAACACCATTGGCTATAATATGCATTAGGCCTTGAGGTTGTCCCACTTGGCAGTCCTGCAAGCCTCTTGAGCTCCATTGGAATGTCTTCATTGATTTTGCACCGATGGAACTAGTGGGCACAAATCAATATAAGTCATTGATCTCCAAAAGGTTCCTGGCCTTTAATGTGTACAAGGCTCTAAGGTTGTGCCACTTGGCAGTCCCACAAGCCTTTTGAGCTCTACGTCTTGTCAGTTCTATCAGCTCACATGCTTTCACCACGTGATAGCCTCATGTTAACTCAAACTTTTGTTGAAAGGTATTGACTTGATATGCTTTGTTGATCTAGATCTATATTCTATAATGCATATTGTTGATCTTTAAAAGGTGCTTGATGTTTAAACTAGGGTCCATAACTTGAATTTTCAATCATCAATTTCACTCCATAAGATTAATCTCATCTAGGTGAACGTGGGCCATAGATCATGAAATGGGCAGTCAAACATGATTAGTTCTTGCAATTATAAAAATATTGAGTAAGCCTAGGAATATATGTAAAGCTTTGGACTAATGTTTTTATTCATATTTATACATATGAATAAACTTTAATCTAAGGTCTATTAAGCTAAGTTTACAACATATTGAAGGACCCCATGAATAATTAAAGTCATAACATAAGATCTTAGCCTAAGGTTTTATTGTGTTAATAAATACAATCAAAACCTTAGTGTAAAAACATAGGTTAAGTGTATGTTATAATAAAAGGGACCCCTTTAGTCTTAATATTGATCTTGTACCATTAGATCGAGGTGATTTGAGTGAATGCAAACTATTGATCTTTATTTGTAGGATGGAGTGAGATTGGTCCCACAAATCAAAATCCTTGGCTCATCAGGATCATCTCACAACTTCATCCAATTAAATGTGGATCATTAATCTAGTGAATAAGTACAATGTTTAAGTTAGAACTCAGAGATATATGAAACTTATGATAAAGTCTTAAGACTAAGGTCTCATTTATGTTAATAAACATGAACAAGACTTTGGGATTAATATTTTAGCCTAAGTTTGTAACAAAGGGACCATGCATATAATAAAGTCAAACCATGCTTAAGATAAAAGGGGACGGGGGGCTCGAGACATAAAGGAGACCAAACATATAATTTTAGATTAAGGTTTGGTCATGTTGAAAAACATGACTAAGCCTTAGTATAAAAATTGAGCTAAGGTTATGTCATATTTAAAAGTGTTCCCGAATAAATTTTTCTAGCCAATTTTGAATTTGGTCCAAAATAGCCTATGCTAGGGTTTCTTGAGCAAGGGTTTCAAGAAGTTTTAAACATGGATTTAACTTGACTTTCTAAAGACCAAAGGCTAGTAAAATGCCAAATTAGGATTAAACCATAAAATTTAGACACAACCCATTTGATAAGGGCTTCATCAAACTTGTAACTTTAAAATATAAAGAACAAATGTTAGCAAATTTAGACAAGGTCAAACCAGAGCCATGAATAAATAAGCTAACCAAGTGAAGGTGTGGATGATCTTTGAATAAAATAATGTGCAATCATACTAATGACACTCTGATCAAGTGGATTTTCAATTTTAAGTTATAAATTTGCACAATTTGACACATGGATCTCTATTTTTTAAAAATGGGGGTATGTTGACCTCAATAAATGGCAACTTATGGGGGAAACATAACAATATGTTAGAATTCAAAGACTCTAATTTAGAATAATAATTAATGTACTTATTCCATTTGATCAGGCACTATTATTAAGATCAATTCATGGTTAGAATAAATCTTGCATATGCAGAATAAGGATCAAACATCAAAACTCAGTCATGTTGTGTGTGTGCTTTGATTCTACTTACTGATTGCTCAAAGATTTAGAGAATAACCTCTAGGTTCATGACTTTAATCATTAACATTGAATTTTAGCATGTTTGAATATTCATTAAGAACTATGCTTTACCTCAAGGAAGGCGTGGGCATTGCTTTGCTGCCAACCAAACATCAATAGCCCCGATAAAGATGTCATTGGCTCTGCTCAAGGTCTTGCTCCACTGCCAGCCAGGTGCCTATAGCCTTGGTGGAGATTACCATAATCACCTCTACTAGGAAATCTATTTGAATTATATAATAAGCTCTTATATTTGTATTTTTCAAGTTATTTTAATTTTTTAACAAAGGTTAGGTACCAGGTTAGCTAGGTTTAGGGATTTAGTCAAGTGTTTGATTTTCAGACATCAACTTTGGTTGTAAACTTTATCTCAAGTAATTAATGTTTTTTATGTGCAAGCATGACTATGTCCTAATAGCTTAAGCTTTCATCTTATATGTGCAATCCTTCTTAAAACCAAGCTTAGATCAAAACAAGGTTTAAAATCTCAAGGAATCATTAACTTATCCATTAGTCTTTGCTAGCTTCTCTAAACTACAACATCAAGCTCATATTTTAACAATCCGTGATCAACCAATGTTGAGAAGTCATACCGACATTTATAAACTATGAAACCCTTGATCATTTAGATGAAACTCAAGTTGAGGGCTATCCAAAAAGACTTATTTAAAATCAAGGAACAAAGCACAAAAGGCATATATATATATATATATATATATATATATATATATATATATATATATATATATAGACAAACAAGGGATAGGAAGGAAAGAAACTAATCTAAAGACTTACACTAAATCCATAAAGAGACTACCTATATGATTAAATGGAAAGTTATTTAGCCTACCATGAAACCTTGAAGCATGATTTTTTTCACTTAGTTGCCTCTTCTTGTAGATAGGAGCACTTGTATGCTTGTGTCTTCTAGGTGATGTAGCTTGGCCTCCTATCAACATTCTCAGATGTTTGGATCGAAGCTATGAATCTAAGACCCAATCATATTCTTCCCAAATCCTTCTATCTTGCATTAGGAGTGCTAATTCTCCTTTAGTCATGGACAAATAGTGACTTATATCATCTTCATTCAATGATGGTAGCTCAGCTAGCATTCTTGTCTTAATGTCTTCATTAAATTCATCTTGAGGTGGGGATAGATTACCAATCTTTGTACTAAAACTTTCCAAGTCATTCTGAAAGGCTACTTCATCTTGATTAGCTGAAAAAGCATGAAATATATCTACAACCTTACCATTTTAATCAATTTGATCACATAATTCCACCCTTTTAAAGGTGTCATATGAAAATTCTTGATTTGTTTCACTTGCTTCATCTTCATCCTCCATGAAGAATGGCATCTCAGCTACCCAATCGAGTCCCAACTCATCTTTCTTTGGGATTTGTAGAATGATATTGTTGTCTTGGAATACCTCAATTTCCTTCAAAAAAACCTGGTATAAATGTTGCCACCGGTCTTCTTCTTTAAGGGCAAACTCTATTTCAACAATGACCTCATACAAATTACCTTTATAGCTATCTTCTAAAGAGAAGTCAACTTGTATCTGATCTTGTTCAAGGGGATGTTCATCTTGAACGTCCATTCCTTATTCTAGATCATCTTTACATTCAATTTCTTCTTCAAATAAAACATCAAAATCTTACATGAAAGATTTAGAAGTTCCTATAAATCCAGATGTCCTTGCAATAATGTCTTGATAAAACACAGGTTTAGATGTAGCTTTTTCATTTTTATATTCTTCAAGGATATTAAAATGATTAGCTAGGCCTATATCACAAATATTCATTTCATGCATGTCCTCAGATGATGTATTGTTGTTATTATCATGAAACCTATTGAGTCTTTGAGAAGCATAGTCTCTATTGGAGTCTTCCCCAGAACTGTCCACTTGCTTTTGCAACTAAATAAAATTAGTGCTTAGATTTTGAACCATCTTAAGTATCGATTCATCCTCATTATTTGGTGCTTCTGAGTTATGAACTTAATTGTCATTACTAGTGGGTACCAAAGCTCTCTATCTTGGTGGATGAAATCCATTATTATCATTTTTTAACAACCCAAAATTTTGGCTAGGATAGGCATGGATTAAGGGCAATTGGTTCAAGGATGGTGTTTGATTTAAGATAGACACACTCTAATTGGCATTAAGAATGACATTCAGTGCTATAAAATTAAGGCTGACATTTGGGATAGCATAAGCAAGCTGACCTTGAGGCTGCATTTGATCACTGATTATTATAACCTTTTAAGAAATACAAAAGTCATGGGATCAAAATCATCATTGTAAATATCTAAGGTCAAATCCTCTTCAGGTCTATAAGGGGCTATATCTTTTCTAAACATCTTTTGGAACCTAGCATTAAAGGCTCTAATGGGCTCATTTGAGTCTCTTATGATAGTGGTGAATTGTTGATACAGAATGCATGGACTAATGATTTTAACAAATTGATTAATAAAGATTATATTAAAATCATCCCATCTAGCTATGGAATCCCATGGAAGGTTAATGAATCATTTTTATGCATTATCTTTGAAATTAAATGGTAATAATCTACATGTTACATCTTCATGAATAACATTCAAAAGTCTTAAATTAGTTTTGAAAGATCTAACATGTTATTCAGTTATGACAAAGCCATTAAGATTGAAAAAATGTAAATGTATACACATAATATTTTTAACTTTTATCAAATACTGACATTTTACATCTTGCAATAACCGATCAAGATTCAATCTCTCTGAGTGCATGCCTTAAGAGGTGCACTAAGAAATGGGTGGGCAAACCATTTATGCTTTGCAAGATTATTGTCCCTTATTTCCACATTATTACGAATCCAAAGAGATTCTAAAACCATTTTCTAAGCTATTACTCCTCCCTTGCACACTCCTCAAGTATTTTCACTCTTTCTATCCCTCTTTTTCTCACCTTGATCCCCTTTAGCTTGTTGATTGTACTAGGTTGATTGAGTTAACCTTATACACTTTTTAACCTCTGATTATTGTATAGGGTCGATTGGGTTGACCCTATACTATATAGGGTATTTTTCACTTGGAGTTTAGTTATCCCTTTGGCCAACCTAGCTTGAGACCTAGTGATTGATCTCCTCGAAACATATAAGGCTGACTAGGTCAACACCATACAGATGACATATTCAAAAGGATTTAGAGTGAGATCCACCTATAAATGTAAGATCATTTCATCATTATTTTAATATGTAATAAAGAGTTTGTACTTGAGGAGTCTTAGCTTAGGGTTTCTACTTGGAGAATCTAGTCTTGTGGATAAGTCTTGGATGTTTTGGCCTTTCTTAGTTATCCTTACAAACCACAACAACCTCTTACAAAACCCCTTTGGCCAAGGGAGAGATTGAGTCTCGATGGGTTCACATTCAGGTAAGTATATTATAACTTTGTTCTCCTCTCTTTAGTAGATAGAAGTAGCATAAGTATTGGCTCAAATAATATTAATCTTCATATTCCATGTATTAGGGTCTTACTCATACTTATCTTAATTAATATTCTCTTATACATGTTTTGATTATTTTACTAAACTCTTTGTTGTGATACAAGATTTGGTGTGCACTAGATTAGATTTACTTTCTTGTTTATTAGAATAGAGTGAACATTAAGCCTATGACTCTTTTAGGGTTGTTGCATCATTGTGTTAGACTGTAAGCTTTGAAACCCTTCTTAGCATGGTGTATTGTGACAAGTGATCCCTTAATCAGGTCTAGTAGATCCCTATATCAATCATGCCTCCGTGTAACAAATGTATCCTCAATTGAAAATATAGGTATGCTCTATCTTCTCTGAGTCAGGATTGATTTATACACATGATGCATTTTTTATTACATACATTCTGATGAACCCGATGTGAACTAACTCTTTCAGGATTTGTTCATCTTATTTCATTTTTTTATCATTATTTTTATCATATATTTTCCATATTGGATTGACTCTATCGACCCAGTATCTAAATTCTATGTGTAGAATCTCAAGTACATACTACTAGATCAACCCAATCGACCTAGTACAATTTTTCAAATTTTTAGACATCCAATCCAGACTACTAAGTCGACACAATCGACCTTGTACATTTCAGACACTCAGCAACAAGTTTCTATAAAGCTTGATCAACCCAGTTTATCTAGTTAGCAAAATTTATAAGCATATATTAAGGTTATTAAATAGAAATCTTCATTATCTACATCTCTGATCCACCAAGGTTCCTTTCTATCTCTATATCTATTTATTTAAAGTCTTTCCTTTCATAGTTTGCAGTCTTCAAAACAGCCCTTGCATAGTCAACTGAATTGACCCTACCGACATAGTTTTGTGTTTTGTGTGTTGTTTGGGTAACTGAGTCAACTCTACCAACCTTGTTCATTTTTAGACCTTGCTTTTGCAGCATAAGTTTGACCTTGTCGACCTTGTTCTATATTTTGTGCATACATTATTGACTATATCAACATTGTACCTTGTTTCAAAGTTGGAATTAACCTTATATGTTAATAATTAATTCACACTTTTATTTCTTATTGTTGCATGCTGAGAATAAATCATATAGTTTAATTAGGTGGTTTTTCAATTATTCATTTAGTTTCACTATTTTCTATGTTATTCACACATGGCTAAATAATAAAATCTAAACAAGTATTTTAACATTTGTTTACCCAAGGCCAACCTACTTGAATTTCATCACCAAGAGGGAAGCTGACTTGATACTCTAGTCAAGTATAAATCATGGTTAATAATATATTCTAGTTAAACACCTGACAACCTTATCAGTATAGTGTGTGAAGTGAGGGGGTAGGCCCCAATACCAAACCTATATCATTGCCACTACAGTCCCTTTCATCCCAAACTATCTAAAACCATCCATAAATTGACATTCTAATTCCTTACTTATAGACAACATCCCATCACATTTAAAATCATATTCTAATATTCTAATAAATATTTAGGTTGACCAATTAGTTATCTATTTACTTTCCAAGTTGATTGTTTTATCTTTTCTCAATTGTATATTGTATTGTAAAAACTTGCATTAGCCAACATTGGTGCAAGATTTTGTGTTATATGCCTCAATTGGATTGGCCAACATTAATCCAATTGACTATTTATTTCTTTTTTATTATTTATTTTCAAATTAATTGCTTAAAATAATCTTGTTTCATTTCATAACATGTTATAAGCTTCTTAACTTTGCCTATCTATTGTACTCGATCAACCATGTAACTTTTTTAGCCTCTATTCACTATATTGGATCGACCCAATCAACCCTGTATATTTTGAAGACCTTGTTTTCTCTTTTGCCAACCTTTATTCATTGTACTGGATTGACCCAGTTGACCCTATACAATTGACAGATCTTATTTCCTCTTTTTCCAATCTTTGTTCACCGTACTGAATTGACCTAGTTGACCCCATACTGTTCGTAGGCCCTATTTTTGTGCTAGGTCAACCTAGTTGACCCTATACTACTTTTTGCCTTCCATGTTTATCAATCTAGTTCTCTATCTTTCCTTTTTTGCATTGTATTTATCTCTCTTCAGTCATAATGAAGTCTCCTATTAGAATCTTCTTAAATAGCTTCAATCCATTTAGATACTATATGGGATGTTCTTTTCTTCCTCTCTTTTCCTCCTAAGAGCACCATCACTCTTGGGGCACCCCTTATCCTCCTTCATCCATGAACTACAATATGGTGCAAATAACACCTCAAGATGAAGTTGATGAATCTAATCCTTTCTATACTTACCAAGAAAGTTCTCATCTTCAAAATATTCAAACTAATGCAGGAGTAATTGATACACGTTTACTTAACAATCCCACTAATAATCCTTCCTCTAGTAACCCTCCCCTTAACACCAATTTGGGGAGTGTTCCTACCAACACCAACCCACCTCCTGATACAAATCAAATTTTAGCCCAAGTTATCCAACAAATGAACATAATGCACAATTATAATACCAACCAAATGATGCAACTTCAACAATTTTTAATCAATGTGGCTAATCAAACTCCAACTATACATCCTCAAGCTAATCTCAGTTTCATTCCTCCACCTCTTCAGGATGCCTCAAGCAATGTTATTCTTCAAGCCATAATGAATAACAATATGCTTCAAACCATTGAAAATGATCCTTTATCCCCATTCATTGTATCCATTGATATTGGTAATATATCTCCAAGTATCAAATATGATGGGACTAAAGACCCTGCCTCATTTCTCAAAGCCTTTGGTAACCTTTAAAAATAATGGTATAATCAAGTTCCCCAACATTCTATTTGAAAAATTGAATATTTGGTTAATCCTTTGGTTAAAGAGTTTCGACACAATGATCTTCCCAAAAATTATCTCAGCCACTTCATCAATGCTAAGCAATCTCCCACTTAATCAGCTCATGAGTTTATCAAAAGATAGAAATATTTATCTCATAAATTTGACCATAACATGACTGATGATAACTTATCCAAACTTTTTATCACATCTTTAACTCCCACTCTTCAATATAAAGTTGGAACCTTTGCTCCCCAAACACTTAATGAAGCTCTTGATCAAGCTAAATGTTAAGAATTTCTCATGAAGCAATTTAAACCTCATCCTAAAATTATTAAAGGATATTTACAAACATTCAATGCTATCATTAGTAATACTCCACAAACCAAATCAAGAGTTTACAAAACCGATATTATTTCACCTTTTCATACACCTCTTTCGGTTCAGCAAATGAAACATTTTTTGTTGTCTTCAAAACCTTTCATCTATCCCAATGCTCCTCCTAAGTGGTATGACCCCAATCTATTTTGTTGTTTCCATGCCAACATTGGGAATTCTCATGAATCTTGTAGAGGGCTCACTAAAATTTTTATCTCATATATGCTTGGTGATTCATTCAATCATGAAGTTATGATCAATCTTCGTCATCAAGAATACACCGTTGCTTTTCAAAAATTATAAACTTCTAAAGCTTCTACCTCAAATAACCAAAAATATTCTTCCAATAATCAATCAAATGCCAAGGATGTTTATTCTATTGATGTCAATTATGACCAATATTTTAACAATTCTCGATATGTCAACACAACTTATGTCAATTATCATTGTAAACTAGCTCATAAAGATCATGTTACCAAGCCTAAGAAGCCATCTTTGGAGGAATAAATTCTTAAAGATACTACCACTACTAATGCTACTTTAGAATCCTAAGAGGAACCATCTCCTCCTTCTGATCCTCCAACTATATTTACTTCTCCAAAAACTAATTTACCTCCTAAACCTTGTGTTGGTTATTCTAAGTCTCGTTGGAACTTTCTTGAAGAACTCAACTCTATGCCTTGTAAGATTCCACTTATGGAGTTGGTTCACACTTCACCCTATCATCATAAATTTCTTATGCAAAAACTTCAATAAATTAAAGATCGATCATTCTTAGATGAAAAACCACCTTCTATTGAATCTCAACCTACCAATGTCAATACCATTGAAACTATGTGTCCTTCAAAACATTTTATTGAATTCTTTGAAGAGGACGTGATTAATGATGAAATTCTCTTTCATGTTGATGATCCACCACTTTTCATCAAATTAGTCATTAATACCACTCTTATCCATAAATTTCTAGTTGATGAAGGTTTTGGTATTAATGTAACATCTTTGTGGCTCATCCAACAACTTGGTTATAACAAGGATCATCTCAAGCAAACCCATCTTACTTGTCATGGTTTTGATAAGACTAATTAAAAACCATGTGGTTGTATTTGGATTATATTAACCACTAGAACTAAAACTATTCAAACCAAGCTTATGGTCTTTGATCTCCCTTTATCTTATAACATACTCCTTGGTCATCCATGGACTCATTAGAAGAGGGCCATTGCTTCTTTCGGTAGTCAATGTATTAAATTATTACAAAATGGAAAATGGTATAAGCATGAGGTTGATCCAAAGCCATAGAAAATTCAAATTCCTAATCCTAAATCACAATATTGTATTCCTCCCATTCCCAATATTAATAGTGCTCCTTTACCCGAGTTCATCAACATAAATCCTGATTTACAAGTTCCTATTACATATTCCGATGATGATGAGCCCAATGACTTACAACATACTTATAATAATACCAAGTTACCTCCCTACATTTCACAATAGCTTCCTCCTTCTCTATTACCTAAGGATCGTATTGTTCCTCTTATGGATGAGATTATCGATTTTCCCCCTTCATGCAATGCTTAGGAGCCTTCTTTAGTTGAAGTTGCCTTCACTTGCAATGATTTTGGAGTGGCCAAATTATTTCAAGATCCTCTCATCATGTCTCCTTGTACATTCAATAATATCAGTATTTCACCCTCTAAAAACCCCCCTAATTCTCAAGCATGTATAATTTCTCCAACATATGATGAAAACTATATAATGGCCTAAGCTCAATCTAGAGACTTAGATGTCTAGCATTATCAGGAAACCTTAGCCCAAATTCATGTTTTTAATTGAGATGATTATACCATTTCTATAGATCATACATTAAATCTTGAGGGTCATTCACCTCCAGTCAAACTTCATACTATTGAATCTTCTTGGCCATTTTCCACATGGGGATTTGATCTTATTGATAAACTATCTCGCTTCAAAGATGGGCATGTCTTTATCATCACTGCTATCAAATATTTTACCAAGTGGGTAGAAGCCATGCCTCTTGTTAATGTCATCAGTCCTACCATTTTCAAATTTATTCTTAATAGAATCATTTGTCACTTTGGTGTTCCCTATACCATCATTTCAAACAATAATAGTAATTTTAAAAACAAACATGTTAAACAACTTTGTAACAAAATCAAGATTAATCACAAATTTTCCATGCCTTATCATCCATAATGCAATGGTTAAGCTAAGGCCACTAATAAAAATTTCAACAAAATTCTCCAAAAAATAATTCATGAAACCCACATGGATTGACATCTTTATCTTTACCCTACGCTTTGGGCCTATCGGACTAGCATATGTACTGCCACTGGAGAAACTCCATTCTCGCTAGTCTATGGTTCTGAGTTAGTTCTTACATTAGAAGTTGAGATTACCTCTCCTCATATATCTCTTCATGGTATTATTATTGATGAAGAATTATGTGAAGCTCATTTTCATGCCCTTGATCTACTTGATGAACATCATTTTTTGCCTTACAACATAATTGCTAATATAAGGCTCACATTACGAGACAACATAAAAAATGTGTTAAAGTTCACACATTTATTGTTGGTGATATTGTCCTTAAATTAGACTAAACCCATGATAAATAAGGTAAATACACCTAAACATGGTGGGTCCCTTATTTAGTCAAAGATATTCTTGGTCCAAACACCTACCATCTTCAAACCAATGAAGGCCATGTTTTCAAAGATCCCACCAATGCAAAATTTATCAAAAAATAATTTGTATAAACATTTCCTTCTTTTCATAATTTTTATCTATATCTTTCTAACACTTTTTACATGTTACTTACACGGGTCTCTCCCTCTACAGGAAGTTCCTTCCTTTCACAAACCTTTAGTCATCCCTTTTGGTATTTTGATTTATTGATGTACCATAGTCCTCTTTATCTTCTTACATTTTCTCTTTTTAACACCCCTTGGATTTTTATTTTAGTAGTTACTTTGTAAGACCATGGATAGGACCTGAAATTCCTCATAAAATTACCATCATTTACTTATTTTTATCCCTTATGATTGTTCACTTGTTTTTTGGCACCCCTCATGGGTTTCTCTTTTATGAAGTTGTAGTGTAAGACCATGGATAGGACTTGGCCCTCATAAAATTACCATTTTTGTATCTTTTTACATCCTTGTTTTCAAACTTTAATTTTTTGCTTCTTTTGATAGATGGAATTTGCACAATAATTTATATTAGCATGTTTTCCTCCTTTTCCCTTATTCTTATGATAAGGAATCACACTTTATTGTCATTGTATCTCTTTTTTCCCTTTGTCACATTTTTGCAATTTGAAGTAATTCAAATTGTTCCATATGTCACTCCTCTTGATTTCCCATTTATTTCACTCCGCATTGGATAAAAAAAGGTTGAATTCTAGATAGCACTTTTATTTCACTTAGATTTATGAGACTCTTAGACCCCATGCTCTTTAAAGTTTCTCTTTCTTAACAATCTTGTCCCAAGTATTCAAATGAAAGTCATCTTTCGCACCCATGTTTGGTTTTCCAAATCCATATGGAAGAAGAATAGAACATTATCATTAAAAAAGTTAAAAGATAAATCATTTGAATCAAAAATAAATAATATCTAAAAGGCAACATGTAAATCTTAAAAGTCAAATTCACATCAAAAGATGTGATTACAAGCACACCTCCTATCTCCAATTGAATATCAAACTTCACAGTTGGCCTCACATAGATCCGAGCTCCATTGGGGTGTGGTAGGCTATTAGATTATAATAGGGTAATTCAACAAACTCTATGGTGCTACCTACTTTCTCATGCAAGTACCTAATCTTTGCAATAAATTGATGGCTCTGTAAGGGGTCCTAAAGAATGGAGAACACATTGTGGGAGGTAGGCCCATTTTAATTTTCATGCATATAACCTTCATGGGATGATATATATGCTTTATTTATTATCCTAAGACTTGTGTATCTAAGAGTTCTTTAGAGTCCTTAAGGTTAAAGGTCCTCTTGTTTTGATAAACCTAATTTCAATATCTTGACTTCGATAAAGAGTTCCTCTACTTTGGTTTTTCCTTCATTCTCCCCTTCACCCATTTCATTTTCCATCCTTAATAGATAAATTGTGATTCCAAATCTATTTTCCCTTTTTCTTTGATTCCTTTTTCATCACCTCTTAAAAACATGCTAACACTAATTTTTTTTAGTTTAATTTATCTTTAGAGTGAAACATCATGTTTGAAAAACTCAAGATTACTTCTTTCTTTTTCACCATGATTTTACATTTCTGCACTTACTTTACTTTATTTTTACCATTTATCATTAATTGAACTATCTTGTTATTATAGACACCTAAGTTTGTACCCTTTTTCCATTGTTGAGTGAGGTTGACTTGTTACTTCTCATTCATCAATGTTGTTCTCTCTTTTATGCACCTTTTTCCATTGTTGATTGAGATGTGGATTGTTACTACTCACTCATCAATGTTTTTTTACCATTTTATTTCTTATTTTACCATTTTATATGTTTGATTACCATCATGTTTGACATGTATCCTTGGTATGAATTGGTGAGTTTGCATTTCTTACTCAAGGATAGCTTGTTTGAGATTTTTGGTTTGTAGTAGCTTAGATTTTTAGTTACCTGATTTAATCTTGTTGTTTGAATTCATCATTTATCCTAACATAGCACTTATCACCTCATATTTATAAATTTCCTAAGTACTTCTTGTCCTCATTTCATCAGCTATCTTGGCTTTTCTTTCATTTATTTATTTTTTCTCTTTAGTTTTGTATTCTTGGGTTTATCAAAATCAATTTATGTGCCCTACACAATCAAAACTAAAAACAAAATAGACAACCATTCAGTGATAAATTTAAGTCAAGGTATGCATTATTTACTTTTCAATCATTTACTTTTACTTATTTTTGCTTTAAAATACTACATTTTTTTTAGCATCAATGGTGTGTGTTATTATATTCTTTCTCGAAACACCATCCCATGTTACACCTTAGTGACACATGATGAGAATCAAGTGGAGAATATGTATACACATAATACTTTTAAATTCTATCAAATACCAACATTTTATATCTTTTATGAACCCATCAAGACTCAATCTCTCTAAGTGCATGCCCTTAGGGGTGTACCAGGAAAGGGGTGGGTAGACCATTGGTGCTTTGCAGGATTGTTGTCCTTTATTACCACATTATTACCAATAAAACTAGATTCTAAAACCATTCCCTAAGTTATTAATCCTTCCTTTCACACTCCTCCAATCGTTATCCTCTTTCCATCCCTCTTTTCCTCACCTTGATCCCCTTTATCTAATTGATTGTACTAGGTCAACTGGGTCAACCTTGTACAGTTTTCAGCCTCTGATTACTGCAAAGGGTCAACTAGGTTAACCCTATACTATTTAAGGTATTTTTCACTTGGATTTTCATCAACTCTTCAGCCAACCTAACTCAGGACCTAGTGATTGATCTCTCAAAAACATACAGGGTCAACTGGGTCAACTTCATACAACTGACATATTTGGAAGGATTTAGGGTGAGATCTGCCTATAAATACAATATCATTTCATCATTATTTCAATATGCAATAAAAATTTATTATTCACTCATGCTTTTTCAAATCTACTCTTCCACCATTATACTTGAGGAGTCTTAGCTTAGGGTTTCTATTTGGAGAATCTAGTATTTTAGATAAGTCTTAGATGATTTGGCCTTTCTTAGTTATCCTTACAAACCACAATAATCTCTTGCAAATCCCCTTTGGACAAGGGAGAGATTGAGTCTTGGTAGGTTCACATTTAGGTAAGTATATTCTAACTTTGTTCTCCTCTCTTTAATAGATAAAAGTAACATAAGTATTGGCTCAAATAATATTACTTTTCATATTCCATGTATTAGGGTATTACTCATACTTAGCTTAATTGAGATTCTCTTACTTACTTAGACTCGACTATGATCAATTTAATATTGAATTAGGGCTTTTTTAGACATTAAGGTTTTTCTACAGCTTTAATGGCAATGGCTATTTGTATTAAAGTGAGTTTCATGCTGTAGATTTTCATTTGGATCATATATTTATACCTTCCCCTTTCTGAGCCCATAAAATCTTTAGTTTTATCGCTTTCAATCTATGTGGCATCTATGTGACATTTTCATGATAGACTTACTCATTATTGTTTAAAAACATGACCATTGCTCTTTAAAAATCTACTTTTATTTCATATCATTGAATTATTCTAAACAGATCAACGTTATTTATTGATCTTGATCCTAAGATTTGAATGCCATTAGCCATAATATGCATTGGGCCCCAAGATTGTGCCACCTGGTAGTTTCATCGGCCTTTCAAGCTCCATTAGAAAGTCTTCATTGATTTCACACCATTATATCTAGTGGGTATAAATCAATGCGATATGTTAATCTCCAAAAGGTGATAGGTCTTAAATGTGTACAAGGCTATGAGGTTGTGTCACTTGGTAGTCTTATGGGCATTCTGAGATCTATACCTTGTCAGTTATATTAGCTCATGAGCTTTCACCATAAGATAGCCTTACATTAAATCTAATTTTTGTTGAAAGGTTTTGACTTGATATACTCCATTGATTTGGATTTGTACATTAGAACACATACCATTGATCTTCAAAAGGTGATCAATGTTTAAACTAAGGTCCATAGCTTGACTTTTCAATCATTGATTTTACTTTGTATGATTAATCTCATCAGGGTGAATGCAGGTTATAAATCATGATTCAAGCAATCGAACATGATTGGTTATTGTAATTATAAAAAGATTGAG
The DNA here is from genome assembly GCA_037957365.1 of Torreya grandis. Classification (NCBI taxonomy): domain Eukaryota; kingdom Viridiplantae; phylum Streptophyta; class Pinopsida; order Cupressales; family Taxaceae; genus Torreya; species Torreya grandis. Next base: position 818,024 of record JARHVA010002732.1, read on the forward strand.
TAAGCCCAGGGATATATGTAAAGCTTTGGACTAATGTTTTTATTTGTATTAATAAATATGAATAAACTTTAGTCTAAGGTCTATTAAGCTAAGTTTGTAACATATTAAAGGACCTCATGAATAATTAAAGTCATAACATAAGATCTTATCCTAATATTTTATTGTATAAATAAATATAATTAAAACTTTAGGGTAAAAACCTAGGTTAAGTCTATGTTATAGTAAAATGGACCCTTTTAATCTTAATATTGATCTCACATCATTAGATCAAGGTGATCTGAGTGAACGCTGACCATCGATCTTGATTTATGGGCTCGAGCAAGATTGGTTCTATGGATCAGAATCTTTGGCTCATTAGGCTCGTCTCGCACCATCTGATTAACTTCACCTAATTAAATGCGGGTCATTAATCCTGTGAGCAAGCACAATGTTTAAGTTAGGAATCAAAGATATATGGAACTTAGGAGAAAGTCTTAAGGCTAAGGTCTTGTTTATGTTAATAAACATGAACAAGACTTTGGGATTAAGATTTTAGCTTAAGTTTTTAACAAAGGGACCATGCATATAATAAATTCAGACCATGCTTAAACTAAAAGGGGATGAAGGGGCTCGGGACATAAAGGAGACCAAACATATAAGTTTAGACTAATATTTGGTCATGTTGAAAAACATGACTAAACCTTAGTATAAAAATTGAGCTAAGTCCATAACATATTTAAAAGTGTTCCTGTGTAAATTATTCCTACCAATTTTGAATTTAGTCCAAAAGAACCTGCGCTAGGGTTTATTGAACAAGGGTTTGTTGAAGTTTTAAACATGAATTTAGCTTGAAATTAATATAAACCAAAGGATGTTAAAAGGCCAAATTAGGATTAAACCATAAAATTTAGACACAACCCATTCAAGAAGGGCTTCATCAAACCTGCAACTTTGAAATATGAGTAACAAATGTTAGCAAACTTAGATAAGGTCAAACTAGAGCCATGAATAAATAAGACAACCAAGTGAAGGTGTGGATGATCTTTAAATAAAAATAATGTCCAATCATGCTAATGACACTCTGATCAAGTGGATTTTCAATTTTAAGGTACAAATTTTTACACTTTGACACATGGGTCCCTATTTTTCAGATATGAGGGCATGTTGACCTCAACAAATAGTGACTTCTGGGAGAAACATAATAATATGTTAGAATTCAGAGATTCTGATTTAGACTAATAATTAAGATACTTAATCCATTTGAATAGGCACCATTATTAAGATCAGTTCATGGTTAGAACAAATCTTTCATATGCAAAATTAAGATTAAACATCAAAACTCAATCACGTTGTGTGTGTGCTTTGATTCTACTTAATGATTATCAAAGGATTTAGATAACAAATTACAGGTTCATCACTTTAATCATTAACATTGACTTTCAACATGTCTGAATATTCATTAAGAACCATGATTTAGATCAAGGAAGGCTTGGGCATTGTTCTACTGCCAGCCAAACATCCATAGCCCTGATAGAGATACCTTTAGCCTTGTTCCAAGCCTTGCTCCACTACCAACCAAGTGTCTATAGCCCCTGTGGAGATTACCAGAATCACCTCTACTTAATTGAAATGATCTATGTTACAAAATCATACATGAGATTTTCACCTCATACAGCTCCTTTTTTTATTTTACATAATAAGGGAAGTAATTTGTTGAATTGTAAAGAGAGTCTTATCCCCATTATTAATAATTAACAAGAGCTAGTGTATTTCTAATGAATCTCTAGCCATCCTTCTTGTAAATATTATTTTTTTTGAATAACAAGGATTTTAACTTATCACTAAAAATAGAACCTTCAACAATTTATTTATCCTTAACGCACCATAATTTAAGGGGATTATTTATTTCAATAATCTCTGATGGTTCTAGCAGTATCTAAAGTATAAATGAGAAAGCTCTTTGAATTTTGAAATAAGATCTTATTTTTGTATTTTTCAAGTCATTTTGACTTTCTAACAAAGGTTGCAAACCAGGTTAGCTAGGTTTAAGGATTTGATCAAGTGTTTGATTTTTAAACAATCATCTTTAGCTATAAACTTTATCCCAGGTAATTAATGTTTTTAAAGTGCAATCATGACTGTATCCTAATAGTTTAAGATTTCATCATATACATGCAATCCTTCTTAAAACCAATCTTATATCATAACAAGGTTTACAATCTCAAGGAATAATCAACTTATCCATCAATCTTGCTAGCTTCTCTAAACTACAACATCAAGTTCATGTTTCAACAATCTATGATCAACCAATGTTGAGAAGTCATACCTGAATTTTTGAACTTTGTAGCCCTTCTATAGTTAGAAGAAACTCAAGCTAAGGGATATCCAAAAATACTTATTTAGAAGCAAGGAAAAAATCACAAAAGGCAAACATTATTTACAAACAAGGGACATGAAGGAAAGAAACAAGAAAGAAACTAATCTAAAGACCTACACTAACTCTATAAAGAGCCTACCTCCAGGATCAAATGGAAAGTTATTTAGCCTACCATGGAACCTTGAAGCTTGATTATTTTCACTTAGTGGCCTCTTCATGTAGATAAGATCACTTGTATGCTTGTGTCTTCTAAGTGATGTAGCTTGGCCTCCTATCAACATTCTCAGATATATGGATAGAAAGTATGAATCTAAAACCCAATCATCTTATTCCTAAATACTTATGTCTTGCATCATCAGTGATAATTCTCTTTTAATCATAGACATTTAGTGACTTATATCTTCATTCAATGATGGTAGCTCATCTAGCATTTTTGTTCTAATTTATTTATTAAATCCAGCTTGAGGTGGGGATAGACTACCAATCTTTCTACCAAAACTTTCCAAGTCATTTTAAAAGGTTACTTCATCTTGATTAGATGAAAGATCATGAAATTTATCTACAACCTTACCATTTGAATCAGTTTGATCACATACTTCTACCCTTTTGAAGGTATCATATGAAAATTCTTGATCTATTTCACTTGCTTCATCTTCATCCTCCATGAAAAATGGCATCTCATCTACCCAATCGAGTCCCAGTCATCTTGCTTTGGGATTTATAGAATGATATTGTCATCTTGGAATACCTCAATTTCCTTCAAAAAATCTTGGTATAAATGTTGCCACTAGTTTTCTTCTTCAGTGGAAGACTATGTTTCAGCAATGACCTCATATGAATTACTTTCACAACTATCTTCTGAAGAGAATTAAGCTCGTATCTGATCTTATTCATGGGGTTGATCATCTTGAACTCCCATTCCTTCTTTAAGATCACTTTATTCTTCAAATGGAAAATCAAAAGTCTACATGAAGGATTTAGAAATTCCTACAAATCTAGATATCCCTACAATAATGTCTTGATAAAACATAGGTTCAGATGTAACATTTTCATTTTTATATTCTTCAAGGATATTACAATGATTAGCAAGGCCTATATCACAAATATTCATTTCATACATGTCCTTGGATGATGCATTGTTGTTATTATCATGAAACCTATTGAACCTTTGAGAAGCATAGTCTCTATTGGATCCTTCCCTAGAATTGCCCACTTGCTTTTGCAACTGAAGAAAATCAGTGCTCAGATTTTGAACCATCTTAAGTATGGATTCATCCTCATTCTTTGGTGATTTTGAGTTATGAACTTGATTGTTATTACTAGTGGGCACCAAAGCTCTCTATCTTTATGGATGAAATCTATTTGTATCATTGTTGAAGAACCCCAAATTTTGGCTAGAATAGGCATGGTTTAAGGGCAATTAATTCAAGGTTGGTGTTTGATTTAAGGTAGACACACTATGATTGGCATTAGGAATGACATTCAGTGCTGAAAAATTGAGGCTAACATTTGGGATATCATATGCAAGCTGACCTTGAGGTTGCCTTTGATCAATGATTATTACATCTTCAACATAAGCCAATGTTAAGGTGTTTTTGACTCCAACCAACCTTTTAATAAATATATAAATCATGGGATCCAAAGCATCCTTGTAAATCTCTAAGGCTGAAGCCTCTTCAAATCTATAAGGGACTACAATTATGTTAAACATCTTATGGAACCTAGCATTAAAGGTTCTAATGGGCTTATTTGAGTCTCTTTTAATAGTGGTTAATTGCTGATACAAGTTGTGTGGACTAATGATTTTATCAAATTTATCAATAAATATTTTGTTAAAATCATCCCAACTAGCTATGCAATCCTATGGAAGGTTAAGGAACCATTCGTATGCAGTATATTTGAAAGTACATGGGAACAATCCACATGTTACAATATTTAAGATAGGACTCAAAAATAAATGGAAGTTAGGATAAAGTCTTAAGGCTCAGGTCTCATTTATTTTAATAAACATGAAGAGACTTTGGGATTAAGATTTTAGCCTAAGTTTGTAACAAAGGGACCATGCATATAATAAATTCGAACCATGCTTAAGATAAAAGGGGACGAGGGGGGTTCAGGGCATAAAAGAGATCAAGCATATAATTTTAGACTAAGGTTTGGTTGTGTTGAAAATTAGACTAAGCCTTAGTATAAAAATTGAGCTAAGTCTATAACATATTTAAAAGTGTTTCCATGTAAATTGTTCCCACCAATTTTGAAATTGTTCCAAAATAACTTGTCCTAGGGTTTCTTAAGCAAAGGTTTCAAGAAGTTTTAACCATGAATTTAACTTGAATTTATATAAAACAAAGGATAGGAAAAGGCCAAATTAGGATTAAACCATAAAATTTAAACACAACCCATTCAAAAAGGGCTTCATCAAACCTGCAAATTTGAAATATGAAGAACAAATGTTAGCAAACTTAGACAAGGTCAAACCAGAGCCATGAATAAATAAACCAACCAAGTGAAGGTGTGGATGATATTTGAATAAAAATAATGTGCAATCATGCTAATGACACTCTGATCAAGATTTTTAATTTTAAGGTACAAATTTACACAATTTGACACATGGGTTCCCATTTTTCAAAAATGGGGGTATGTTGACCTCAAAAAATAGCAACTTCTGGGAGAAACATAACAATATGTTAGAATTTAGAGACTTTGATTTAGACTAATAATTAAGCTACTTATTATATTTGATTAAGCACCATTATTAAGATTAGTTCATGGTTAGAATAAATCTTGTATATACATAATTAAGATCAAACATCAAAACTTAATCACGTTGTGTGTGTGCTTTGATTCTACTTAATGATTACCAAAGGATTTATAGAACAACTTCCAAGTTCATGACCTTAATCGTTAACATTGACTTTCAACATGTTTGAATATTCATTAAGAACCATGATTTATCTCAAGGAAGGCTTGGGCATTTTTTTACTACCAACCAAGCATCCATAATCTTGATAAAGATGCCTTTGGCTCTGCTCAAGGCCTTACTCCACTACCAGCCAGGTGTCCATAGCTTCGATGGAGATTACTAGAATCACCTCTGCTTAATTGAAATGATATTTGTTACAAAACCATACTTGAGATTTTCACCTCATACGGCTCCACTTTTATTTTACATAATAAGGGAAGTAATCCATTGAATTATAAAGAGATTCTTACCCCCATTATTAAGAATTAATAGGAGCCAGTGTATTTCTAATGAATATCTAGCCATCCTGCTTGCAAAGATTTTTTTTTGAATAACAAGGATTTTAACTTATCACTAAAAATAGAACCTTCAACAATTTCTTTAACTTTAACGCACCATATTTTAAGGGGATTATTCACTTTAATAATCTTTGATGGTTCTAGTGGTATGTGAAGTACAAATGAAAAAGATCTTTAAATTTTGAAATAAGCTCTTATTTTGTATTTTTCAAGTCATTTTGACTTTCTAACAAAGGTTGCAAACTAGGTTACTTGATCAACCAATATTGAGAAGTCATCCCTGCATTTTTGAACTATGAACCCTTGTGTAGTTAGATGAAACTCAAGTTGAGGGCTATCCAAAAATACCTATTTAAAATCAAGGAATAAAGCAAAAAAGGCAAACATTATTTACAAACAAGGGACAGGAAGGAAAGAAATAGGAAAGAAACTAATCTAAAGACCTACACTAACTCCATAAAGAGCCTGCCTCCATGATCAAATGGAAAGTTATTTAGCCTATCATGGAACCTTGAATCATGATTGTTTTCACTTAATGGCCTCTTCTTGTAGATAGGATAACTTATATGTTTGTGTCTTCTAGGTGATGTATCTTGGCCTCCTATCAACATTCTCAGGTGTATGGATAGAAGGTATGAATCGAAAACCCATTCATCTTATTTATAAATCCTTCTATCTTGCTTCAGGAGTGCTAATTATCTTTTAGTCATAGACAAATAGTGACTTATATCATCTTCATTCAATGATAGTAGCTCATATAGCATTTTTGTTCTAATTTCTTCATTAAATTCAGCTTGAGGTGGGGATAGACTACCAATATTTGTACCAAAACTTTCCAAGTCATTATGAAAGGCTACTTCATCTTGATCAGCTAAAAGAGCATGAAATTTATCAAAAACCTTACCATTTTAATCAAGTTGATCACATACTTCCACCCTTTTGAAGGTGTCATATGAAAATTCTTGATCTATTTCACTTGCTTCATCTTCATCCTCCATGTAGAATGGCATCTCATCTGCCTAATCGAGTCCCAACTCATCTTACTTTGGGATTTCTAGAATGATATTTTTGTCTCCGAATACCTCAATTTCCTTCAAAAAATTGTGGTATAAATGTTTCCACTAGTTTTCTTCTTCAAGGGAAGACTCTATTTTAGCAATGACCTCATATGAATTACTTTCACAACTATCTTATAAAGAGAATTCAGCTTGTATCTGATCTTTTTCATGGGGTTGATCATCTTGAACTCCCATTCCTTCTTCTAGATCATCTTCAGGTTCACTTTCTTCTTCAAATGGAAAATCAAAAGTCTACATGAAGGATTTAGAAATTCTTACAAATCTAGATGTCCCTACAATAATGTCTTGATAAAACACAGGTTCAGATGTAGATTTTTCATTTTTATATTCTTCAAATATATTACAATCATCAGCTAGGCCTATATCACAAATATTCATTTCATGCATGTCCTCAAATGATGCATTATTGTTATTATCATGAAACCTATTGAACCTTTGAGAAGTATAGTCTCTATTGGAGCCTTCCCCAGAACTGCCCACTTACTTTTGTAACTAAAGAAAATAAGTGCTCAAATTTTGAACTATCTTAAGTATGGATTCATCCTCATTCTTTGGTGCTTCTAAGTTATGAACTTGATTGTCATTACTAGTGGGCACCAAAGCTCTCTGTCTTTGTGGATGAAATCCATTTGTATCATTGTTGAAGAACCCCAAGTTTTAGCCAAGATAAGCATGGTTTAAGGGCAATTGGTTCAAGGTTGGTGTCTGATTTAAGGCAAACACACTCTGATTGGCATTAGGAATGACATTCAGTGCTAAAAAATTGAGGCTGAAATTTGGGATAGCATATATAAGCTGACCTTAAGGTTGCATTTGATCACTAATTATTATAGCTTCAACATAAGCCAATGCTAAGGTGTGTATGACTCCATCCGACTTTTTAAGAAATACATAAGTCATGGGATCCAAAAAATCCTTGTAAATCTCTAAGGCTAAAGCCTCTTCAAGTTTATAAGGGGATACAGTTCAATTAAACATCTTTTGGAACTAGCATTAAAGGTTCTAATGGTCTCATTTGAGTCTCTTTTAACAGTGGTGAATTGTTGATACATAATGCATGGACTAATGATTTTACCTAATTGATCAATAATTTTTTTGTTAAAATCATCCCAGCTAGCTATGCAATCCTATGAAAGATTAAGGAACCATTTGTATGTAGTATATTTGAAAGTAAATAAAAACAATCTACATGCTACAATGTTTAAGTTAGGACTCGAAGATATATGGAACTTAGGATAAAGTCTTAAGGCTACGATCTCATTTATTTTAATAAATGCGAACAAGACTTTGGGATTAAGATTTTAGCTCAAGTTTGTAACAAATGGACCATGCATATAATAAAGTTAAAACATGCTTAAGATAAAAGGGGATGAGGGGGAATCAGGGCATAAAGGAGATCAAGCATATGATTTTAGATTAAGGTTTGGTTGTGTTGAAAAGCATGACTAAGCCTTAGTATAAAAATTGAGCTAAGTCTATAACATATTTAAAGTGTTCCCACATAAATTGTTCTTTCCAATTTTCAATTTGGTCCAAAATAACATGCACTAGGGTTTCTTGAGCAAGGGTCTCAAGATGTTTTAAAAATGGATTTAACTTGAATTTCTACATACCAAAGGCTAGTAAAAGGCAAAATTAAGATTAAACCATAAAGTTTAGACATAGCCCATTCAAGAAGGGCTCATCAAACCTGCAACTTTGAAATATGAAGAATAAATGTTAGCAAACTTAGACAAGGTCAAACTAGAGCCATGAAAAAATAATCCAACAAAGTAAAGGTGTGGATGATATTCAAATAAAAATAATGTGAAATCATGCTAGTGACACTTTGATCAAGTAGATTTTCAAATTTAAGGTACAAATTTGCATAATTTAACACATGGGTCCCCATTTTTTAGAAATGTGGGTATGTTGACCTCAACAAACCCTAAATAGGTCTCTTAACAATAATAAAATTACTATAATCTAGTTTTACTAAAGTTTGCAACACAAATAAGGGGGATTATTAAAACACAACTAAAAGGGGTAAGGAACCATGGTAGACAAATGAATGCCTATGTTATCTAGGTGGAAAATGCAAAGTTTGAAGAACCCTATAACCACACTAAGTTTTAGTGTAGAGGATATCCAAACAAGGAGATATATATACAAAAATATTGAATATGCAATATCTATCTACTAAATGAAAGAGTTAAGGTTAGAAATAGTTACCTTGAATAAAACCTGTTGAGCCTCAATCTCTCCCTTGGCCAATGGTGCTTTACAAGAAGTTTTTGTGGTTTTAAGGATGGCAATGGTTGAAATCAGATGTAGGGTAAAAGACTTCTTATATTTGCATCCAAGATTCCACAAGACAAGATATTTCCCTTCAAGACAAATTCTAAGCAATGGTTTCTTCCAAATGTAGATTAAAAGAAGAATTGTGAGAAATAATAGTGTGAAAATGAATGTTCCTCTCTATTAGATTGAAATGAGCCTTGTATCTATAGTGGTGAGTTGATGCTAAACCCTTTCATAATTTTAGTCGATAATATCAACCCACATCAACGTAGTTTAAAATCTATTGCTTACCCTTGAACTAGGTTGGCATGGGCCGACATATTTACAAATCTTACATCATGACTTTTAGAACTATGTCAACCTAGGTTGACCTAGTTTGAATTTTGGTGGGAAGCATAAATATCATATTGACCTAAGCTAATATAGTCAAGAAAGATAGGTCTTGGCTTAGTTAAGGGTTATTTTGGAAGAATGTTGCTTAAGATATCAAGTAAGTGGGACTTTGTAGTGGATATAAGTGTGATATATTTAGACAACAATCTTGCGAGGCACCAATGGTCTACCCACCCCTTTCTTGGTGCACACTTTAAGGCTACACTTAGATAAGTTAAAACTTCATAGGTTGTTGTAAAAAAAAATGTTAATAAAGGATAAAGTTTAAAAAAATATTATGTGCATACTTATAACCCATTTGAAGTTCATCACGTGTCACCGTAGTGTAACATGGGATGGTACTTAGAGAAAGAACATAACAACACATTAACTGAGCTAACACATTGTAGTAGAAAGTGGAAAATAAATGAAAATAAATAATTATGTAAATATGTACCTTCATTTACCTTGTGAAAAAGAACCTATGTGTGAAACAAATAAGGGAAGGCATCAAATGTGTAGAACATGGGATGGACCTAAAAAATAAAAATTCAATTTTTTTTCAAAAATATGGTGTTATCAATGAAAAAATATCTACTTTTTTAGGATTCCAAAACTTCTTTTTATTTGTGGAAATAATTTATAAAAATAATTTTATGAGGAAAACACAAAATTTATGAAACATGTAGACAAATTACGAACTTTAATCTTGAAATTCTCCTTGGTCCTAATTTTGATCATGAAATAATGATTCAGGAACATCAACAAGCCTATGAAAAAGTAGCTAAAGCTCATGTTTACAAATTTAAGCATGAAGCTCTTAATCAAGCTAATGTTCACTATGTTATCCATAAATATCCACTTCCCAATCATCAATCTAATACTACTCAAACCACCTACCTCCAACATCGTGTAAACTTCAGTTGATCTTAACTCTCTAACCAACAATGAAAACATTGTTAACATGAACAATATGAGGTGTGTAGTATCATATATTGATTCTTATCCACATTCCACCTATAATAACTTTCCCACTTTCTGTATAGTTTAAGACACTTATCCATCTCACTTCACAGATATCAAACATATATAAATACATGTTGTTACATTAGCATATGTTTAAATTGTGCCTAATCTAATGATACAACTTGATACTCATCCTTATCTCATTAATACAACATATAATAATATGATATCATCTACCTCTTCTCACTTAGAACTAACTCCCTCAGTTATCATGAATCAACCTAATTATACACCTACATATTCATCTATCACATCAACCACCTCAAGGGAATTGATTCTTAACCCAATAATATCACAAATACCATCAATTAACCTCACATAATGTGATTTATTCAAAAATTAAATACAACTCTCTATCGATAGTTGATTGGGAGTCATATTTACTTAACATTTACTAGGCTAGTCACCAGCCATACAACTAGCTATATTTAATAGTTCATGCAGGAGCTGAATATGTCTCACTAAAAAGCAGAAAAGTGAATACTGAGATATATCAAGGGTATAATGGTCTTTGGCCTAGAGTATAAAAATAATGATAATTTATTCTTGAAATGATATTTAGACTCATATCATGAAGGAAATATTGATGATGAAAAATCCACTTGGGGATATGTGTTCTTTTTGGGATCTAGTCCTATATCTTGGGGGAGTAAAAAACAAAAAAATATTTCTTGATCTTCCACTGAAGCAAAATATCATGTTACAAGAGGAGTTATCTGTGAAGTGATATGGTTATGTCACATACTAGAAGGATTGGGAGTTCCATGGAAGACACCTATCATCATGTATTGTGATAATGAGGGTGTTCTAAAACTTGTTTTCAATCTAGTATTTCAAGAATTCACAAAACACATTGAGGTGTAAGTTCATTTTATACACGAACATGTACAACAACATGACATCCAACTCTAGTATTGCTTGACATAAGCATAACATGCAAATATCTTCACCAAGTCACTTAAATGTGACAAATTTGAGAGATTTAGAGAATATCTCTCTTGTTTACTTGAAGCTATGTTGAATTGAAGGGGATAATGTTAGATTAAAATAAATGGAGATTAATTCACCGTAGCATGTTATTATTATTTTATTAAAATATTATTTTACCAGATGATGATTCCAAGTTTATTTGTTATTCCTCCTTCCTATATTATAGGAGGTTATTTGGCTATCTTCTTAACTATATAATAACCTATGTAATAAATCATTCTTTAGTTGAATATATGATTATTCATGATCTACATTTTTGGTAGGGCGAATATGGTCAAGTTCTCATTTAGGAATGTATTTTTAAATTCCTACCATGGAAAGAAGTTGGTGAGCATACACATTGTTCAAATGGGAAGATGTAGAATCATAAGAGTGGAAGGGAGTATTTATAAATTATGGAGAGAGATAATTGCATCATTGGATCCACTTGGAAGAATGACATTAATATTATGTATAGAATAATGGGTATCAATAATGTTGGGTGAATATTTTGTCAATCAGCTAATTGATGAGCAAAATAGGTCTTATCAACCACAGTAAGGGAGATTGGTCAGCCAGATGTGCAGGTTTACCACATCAAAAGGGGATAAATCTCTCCTCTCATCAAGGGGAGGTTCTTTATAAATGTGCACGAGCTATATACTATATATATAAGCAAAAAATAACACTCAAGGGTAGGATACACCATCCATCTCTCTTTTTTTAGAGATGATGTTCACAGACAAAAGATAAAATCTTGGTAACAATACTGAAGGCACTTCTCCTCTTTCAAAAGTGGTCTTGCATCAAGGCACAGGAGTTCTTTCAGGTTGTCAAGTAACTAGTAACACAAGCTCAGTAACTAGCAGGATAAAACAGAACACAAAGTTTCCACCTCAACTACCTAAAGAGTGAAACACAACGGATAATGGGGGCACAAAGTCATCCCAAGATCCTTCATACATAAATAAAAAATGAAAACACACACTGAAAACAATTGTGAAAGCACAAAGTCTTCCTCACATTTGGTTTTAGGACACCTTCCTGATTACTTCTACAAGTTCTACTTGTTAGATTAAATAAACAAGAATGCTCCTAGGAAATAGACTTAAGAACAATTCCCTAAAATAGCACAAGATATAACAGTACAAAGTCTACAAGTGTCTTGCTTTCTCATTCAAACAAAATAATATGAACAACAATTTGAGCTCAAAGTCTCAGTATTCACCTTTCAATTTGGGCAGAGTTTCACTTCTATAAAAAATGAAAAGTCTCCTCTTGCATAAGACAAGAGATTATAATATAAGGTTGTCCCCAAAAAGGTTTGGTGATGCTTTCCATGGAATGACCCCTACTGCAGTCAATGCCTTCAATGCATTTTCAATCCTGTCGAGAGACCATGCTTGAAACAGTGTCTTGCCTTAACTGTGGCATGCTAATTCATCTAATATGTCTCCTCTAGAGTAAAGACTATCTAGTCCTTTCCTCCTTAGTTATGCAGTTGTCCATTTTGCCTTTACTTCATGGAAGAAAAATAGACCGCATCCTTGATTTGGTGTGCTCAGATGACCACTTGATCCACTGTTTCACCTACTAGAAATAACTCCCTTGAAGATATTTGTGATTTTTTTGTATTATTTTCTCTTTCCTATAGCAATTTGAGCTCTCAAGCTCTCTTTTCAGCTGGTCGCTTGGTTTATTTTTCAAATTTTGCATCATATTCAAATATTAACAGATATTCCATTACATTAAATTTGACGTCCATGGGGCCATCAATGGTTGCTAGCTGCTTGAACCATATTGAACCATGAACCTTTGAACCTGTGAAAAGTTCATTGGTTTAATGGTTTAGGCAATTTTTATTGGTTCATTGCTTCTCTGTTCAATCACTTTTTTTCTCTTTGGTTGAACCATCGCTTTCTTTGAACTTGCCTTTGGAATCACCCATGTTCTTCCTTTGCTTTGATCAGTCTTTAAACCATTTGAACTTGTTGAACCATTGAACTTTGAACTCTTTCAATTCAAGGTTCAATCGGTTCATTGGTTCATCCTTCGTCCCATTGTTTCCTTTATCCTTCTAAATCCTTTTGAGGCCTTGAATAGTTGAACCATTCAGACCCTTGAACCAATTGGTTCAAGGTTCAATGGTTCAATCCTTGTTCTTTGAAGGCTCCTTTTCATCTAAGTCTTTCAAAGCTTCTTTCTGCGTCTTTACCAAGCCTTTGGAACACTTTGAAGGGAAGGTGTCCCTTTGGGATTTTCAAACGGTCCTTTTTTGAGTGTCAAGTTCCCCCCCGTAAGGGTACCTACCCTTTGGGATCCTTCGAGTGGCCTTCAGGCTTTAATTCCTTTGGTGGGATTTTGTTTCTTCGGTGGACTTCATCCTTTATTTTCTTTGGACAATCTGTCTGAAGAAAATCTTTCCTTGGCTTTGCTTTAAACATTTTTCTGTCGGGTTTTTGCTTTAGGCTTTTGTTTCTTTGGGCTTTTCCTTCAGACAAAAGTCTAAAGGAATTCCTTTGGACATTTTGTCTGAAGGAAATTTTCCTTTCCTTAGCTACTCATTCCTTTGCTTTCGATCGGGCTTCAATTTCTTTTGGTTTTTTTCGCGGGTAAATTCCTTTGAACAAAATGTTCGAAGGAATTCCTTCAGACATTTTGTCTGAAGGACTTTTGCCTTAACAATTTTTCCACGGGAACTTTTCTGAAAGAATTCTTTCAGCTCCTTTATTTAGCCATTTCTTCGAGGAAAAATTCTGAAGGATTCTTTTCTTTTAGCCTTCATCATTTTCCTAAAGGAATTCTGACTTTGTCCACTTTTTCTCACTGCCCTCAGCAAGGGCACTTGGCCTTGGTTCACTGCCCTCTGTAAGGGCACCTGTTCCTTCATCTTTGGGGTAGTCCCTTGAACCTTTGATTGAACCAACTGATTGAATCAACTTTGGTTCAACAGTTCAATGGTTCAATCGGTTCAATCTCTTTATTTTGGCTAAGTCTTTTGACCACTTAAACCACCCGCACGTTGAACCTTGGAACCATTGAACCTTTTAAACCTTTGAACCAAAATGGTTCAAGGTTCAAGCCTTCTTTTTCTCACTAAGTGTTTTGAAGCTGTTGAACCGTGAAGTGGTTGAACTTGATGAACTTTTGACAAAGTGCTTAACTCTTTAAGCTTGCTGATGACGTTGAACCTTGAACCCTTTAACCTTTTTGGCTCAAGGTTCAACGGTTCAATGGTTCAATCCTTGCTTAGAAACTTGTCGATGAACATTTTTTATTTGAACCAAGGCATTGAACCAATCCTAAAATTGCCCAAGTGTTGAAAACTTGTTCTTTTGATTGAGCTCCCCTGTAGAAGCCTTTGAACATGTTGAACTTGTTAATACCTTGATTAAAAAAGCTTGAAAAATGCAAGATTTGAATGCTCAGAATAATTTTTTGAAAAGGGAAGAGAGGATTTTGGTCTATTGAACAAAAATAGTTCATAGGTTGTCCCAAAAATGAGTGACATTTTTGGGGACAACAGCTGGCTCCAATTGGGGAACTTCTTTCAGTTGAAAACTTGGAATAGCTGAGGGGAGTAGAAACCAGAATCTCTAGTGCCTTGAATTATTCCATTGGGCTATGGAGTCATGCTACCTAAAAAAAAAGGCTCCAAAAAAAAAATGAAAATGAACAACACAAAATATTAACAAAGACTATACAAATATACATATGTACAGGTGAACTTATCTGACACTTCAAGAATTGAAGTGCTTTAGATGCTGCCCATTGTGAGGCTGATGGATGATAAATGGGCCTCTCCAAAGGGAATCAAATTTTCCATGCATTCCCTTTGGTTTTCCCCTTTTGTCCCACAACAAGACTTGATCTCTAATTTGGAAATTACGATCTTTTACTTTCTGGTCAAAGAGCTTCTTCAGCAGACTTTGATGAGCATCAATTCGGTCCACCACCATAGTTCTCAATTGCTCTCTTTAGTGTAATCGTGTCTACCCATAAAGCATCAACCAATTCTTTATGCCATGTCTTTTGGTTGTCATCTACCAACTTTTTGATGATAGTCATCAGGTTCTTGTTGCTTGATTTAGCTTGTCCATTCCCTTGTAGAAAGTAATCAAAAAAGTGGGAGAGGGTGATCCCATAGTAAAAATAGAACTGAGTAATCTCTTGGAAAGTGAAATAAGTTACATTGTCTGTGATAATCTTGGTTGGGACCCCAAACCTGGAAATAATGTTCTCTTTGAGAAAATTGCATACTACTTCTGAAGTAGCATGCTTGGTTAGAATAGCTTCCACCCACTTGGTGAAGTAATATGTTGCCATGAGGACATAATCATGTCCATCACTTGAAGATGGGTTTACAGCACCAATGAAATCAATTCCTCATTGATGAAATGG
Organism: Torreya grandis; assembly: GCA_037957365.1. Classification (NCBI taxonomy): domain Eukaryota; kingdom Viridiplantae; phylum Streptophyta; class Pinopsida; order Cupressales; family Taxaceae; genus Torreya; species Torreya grandis. The sequence continues at coordinate 833,768 of JARHVA010002732.1, forward strand.
CTCTTCTATCACCACTGGCTTGAGAGGCAGGGTAGCCAACTTGGGTCTTCCAATAAACTACTGGCATAGTTCACATTTTCTTACCTATTTGTATGCATCTTGGAACAAGGTAGGCTAGTAGTATTTGGCTCACAAAATTTAATGGGCAGTTATAGGGGCAAAAAAATGTCCTTCACAGGCCAAATTGTGGAAGGATTTCAAAATTTGGTTTTACTGCTCTTTATCCACACAAGGAAAGAAAACTCCATCAAGGCTCCTCTTATACAGGCCGTTAGCTCAGAGGACAAAATTTGTATCTTTCAACTTCACAGTCCTTCTTTCTTTATAAGACAGGTGAGTAGAACACTCACCATAAGTAAAGAAATGAGCAATACCTGAATACCACTCATTCATGGTGGAGACAAAGAGGACTGTTGGTGTGTCTTCAATTTCTTCTCCTTCATGCTCAATTCCTTCTGGCTTGTTATCAACAATCAATTGGCATAGGCCCTTTCCACACACCAGCTTCATTGGTTTGATGACTAAATCAAACTCTTGGATTTTATCAATCTAATTCCCTCTTTTGGTTCCAAACTCCTGCTGAGTTAGTATGGATTTAACTGTGGTATCAAGAACCAAGGTAGTAACATGTGAATTCAGAATGTAGAAGCAGAAATGCATCACTGCCTTTACCACTACATCGACATGCTTCTCCATATTTGAGTACTTCAACTCGTGAGCTTTAGGAAGACAACTCATGAAATAAATAGGAGATTCCACACCTTCTTGATTTTGTTGAACAAGAATGGCTGAAAGTGTGTGTTCAGAAGTATAACTATATATGGTGAAATCTTTAATATAGTCTGGACAAACCAGAATTGGGGCATGAGCAATTATTGTCTTGATATCCCAAAATGCCAATCTACCTTCTTCAGTCCAGCTAAAGGTAGCCTTTCCCTTCATCATGTTTACAATATGGCGAGTCTTCTCAGCAAACTCAGGGATGAACCTTCATAAAAAATTTACTTTTCCAAAGAAAGAGTGAACTGTAGTCTTACTTGTAGGTAGAGTAAGCTCTTGAATAGACTTGACTCTTTTTGAGTCAATCTTTATGCCTTCTCTGGACACAATGTGTTTAAGAAGTTTCCCTTCAATTACCCCAAAAATAGACTTTTTGGGGTTTAAAAAAATGCCATTCTGATGATAGCATTCTAGCACTTGTTGCAAGTGGCGCACATGATCAGGACGATGCTTAGAAAAGACAGTTAAGTCATCAAGATAAATTATAATGAACTTACCCATTTTATTTTTGAATGCAAGGTCCATTGCTCTTTGAAAAGTAGCACCAGCATTAATCAGGCCAAATGGCATTCTTTGGTATGTGAAGGTGCCCCAAGGTGTGGTGAATGCAGTCTTATGCTGGTCCGCTTCACCAACTTTAACTTGATTGTATCCTGAGAAGACATCCAACATTGATAACATCTCCAAACTGGTCACTGTCTGAAGCACTTGATCCATGATTGGAAAATGATATTTATCCTTTAAGGATGACTGATTTAAATTTCTAAAATCTATGCAGAGGTGAATTTTGCCATTGTTCTTCCTTACAGGCACTATGTTTGCAATCCATGTAGAATGATGGATTGAGAAAATGATCCTAGCATTCAATATTTTTTGTATTTCAAATAGAATAGTACTTGATATCTTCAAATTGTACTGCCTAGATTTTTGTATGTGTGGTGTCGAATCACTTTTGATAGGAATGTCATGGCAAATTTCATCAGACCTGAGTGACTTCAGATCATCATAAGAGTATGCTAGGACATCCATATACTGGCTTATCAGAGTAGTGAACTTGAACTTTTTTTCTTGAGTGCAGCACTTCTCAATGTTCACCATCTTGGGATTTTCCTTGGTACCCAAATTTATCTAATCAAACTCTTGGGAGGAGCTTGAATCTATTTGCTATTGTTTGATGAATCTATCATGTTTGTCAAATAGCTTCTCGAGAGAAACTAGGCCTTTTGGGATTTTATTCCCTTTGAGTTGCAAGAAGTCTCCACCTATGTCTGCACTTGATTCAAGAGTTGGTTCAAGCTTATGAGGCTCACTTCCTTCGAACTGCAGCTGTTTAAAGCTATCTTTTTGCTCCAAGAAGGTAATGATTTGATTGTCATTATTGAACACCTGTGAATGACTGGCATTATCAGGTACACTTGGTTGAAAGACCAATTCAATAGTGTACCTATCTCTTTTGAAATCTGGATGAGGAACCAAGAGAGTAGCTGAAACGGCCAGTGCATCAGCCTGGTCATTGAATTCCCTTAGTATGGCAGAGATGCTAAAAGCATCAAAGCTTTCAAGTTGATCCCAAACTAGATTGTGGTAGTGGCACAATCTCTCATTTTTGGTTTGATACAAGTTCCTCACTTGATAAACCACCAATTTAGCATCTCCTTTAGCATGAAGGAGTTTGATGCCTTTGTCTCAAGTAGCCCTCAATCCAAACAATAACGATTCATACTCAGCTGTATTATTGGTATTGTTGAACTACAACTTGTATGAAGAAAGAAAGATATCTCCTTGAAGAGATATCAGCACAACTCTAGCTCTTGAACCGATAAAGGAGTAGCTACCATCAAATTCCAGAATCTATATCTCATCAGGGACTGATTTTTCTTTGGATTCTTCTTTTTTTGGAGGTGGAGGTTCTTCCACACTTGCATTACGCTCCACTAATTCTTCTACTATTTTAGCTGAAACCATTTTTAGGCTGTCATTTTCAGAAGCTTTACCAGGTGTCTCATGGACTTCCTCTGTAATCAAGAAGTAATTACCCATGCCTAAAGACTCAAGTAGAATTTGAGCTTCAGGTGTTAATGTTTGAGTAACCACATATTTTGCTTTCTTCTTAGGGAGTAGCCTCTTCATAATGCCTTTGATAGGGATCCTTGCCTCAGACAAGTCCATGCTCAATTCACCACCAACATCCTTGCAAAAAAATTAGCTAGGAAAGATGCCATATGATGTTGGGATGTCACCCACCAAGACAGTCATCTTGATTCTTTTGTCTAGGAATGCTACAAATGTGAATTGGGCATCCTTGATTTGCCCCAGTAGTGGTACTTGCTTGTTCTCCATAGAGAAGCATCTATGAAATGTTTTTGTTAGTGTGAGACCAAGGGATTCTTCTACTTTGGTAGGCATAACATTGTCTGAAGCTTTAGAATCAATAATGCAATTACTCAGCTTGTGATCGTTTATCAACAGGGAAACATAAAAAGGCTCTATTTTCCCAGGGGCAAAAGGAGTAATGACAAGGTTGTTTGGGATAGACATGTTCCTTGGGGGATCATGAGTTACCTTTTTAGCTTCTTGTCTTGTAGGGATGGTTTGGTTCTTCACACATTGAACCAACTTGTCCAATTACTCAGGATTGGACTACAAAAATTCAAATTTAGACATCTAAATTCTGGTTTTCTTTATATGGTCAATTATATCAAATATTTGAAATGAACTACGCATAGAGGATGAGAGTTCATCTTTTTGATTTTTGGGAGAGAGAGGACTGGACTATGAATTTGAAGTAGAAGGCACAGAGATATTTGGTGTACTTACATTTCTTGTAATCACTGGGTCCTTTAGCTAGAAAGGTAGAGTGGTTCCTCGCTTAGTAATTGAAACTGCTGGTTGAGGTTGCTCCTCTGTCTTTTCTTTATCAACTTATTGGGCTGATTGATTCTTGGATCGGGTGAACACAACATATGATCCCTCAACTGCTTTACCTTCACTTCTAAGTTCATCCTAATAATTTATAAAACTAATGTTAGAGTTGCCAACTAATTCTTTTGGGTCTCTGTGAAGAGATTAGCGTCATTTTCTTGATCAAACTCAGGTTGGAAAGAGGAATCATGTTATATTTCTAGATATCCAACTGTTGAGTTGGTTGGAGGTGCTTCAAGGGCAAGCTTCCTTTGTGGAGGAGGAAGACGATTTGCTTGCCCTTAGTTTTTGGCAGCATTGCTTTGGTAAGACTGATTGGAGAATGTCATCCTTGGTACATCTCTATATGAAAGAGCAGATGACATTCTTTGCACCATTTGCTTTCTAAGAACTAGCAACTCATTTGCTATCTTCTACACCATTGGATCAGTGGTGGCTTTAGGTGAGTATTCAGAACATGAGGAGGATTTACCTATATTTGGATCTTTCCTTATATTTCTTGCCAAAATAAGGTCATATTCCACCTTAGTAGCCAAGTCTTGAGTAGCCTCAAGGTTTATGTGGCCATCACATCTTAGTAGAAACTTACTTCAGATAGTTGTGAGTTGATGAAAAAGTATTTGAGGTTTTCAAGTGTTGGCTGAGCAATTACAGGAATTCAATTCCTCAGCTTGTCAAACTTTGCTATGAAATCTCTCATAGGTTCACGAGGTTCCTTCTTCGTCTGTGCGATTTGGGCCAGTAAGGCATGTGCATATTCTGTAGGCTTGAACTTGGCTTCAAATTTAGCTTTGAGTGTGTCCCAATCAGTCACTGATCTAGCTTATAGATGATATAACCAATCTACAGTAGCACCTTGTAGTGTCTCTAAGAATAGCTTAATTGTTATGTCTTCATATTCTACACCTATCACACCACATGCTATGTTGAAGGTTGTAATGTGTTCATCAAGATGAACTTTCTCATCACCAAAAAATTTGGAGAAATTCTTTCTTGAACTATGTGGAAGTTCATGTAGAGGTGGAGTAAGATTGAGTGGGCCAAAAGAGTTACCCCAGGGGCCTTGAATAGCTATGATTGGATTATGAAAAAGGGGGATAAAAAATTAGGTGGTGTATGGATGGGCAATGCTCTCCTGACAATAGAAAAGGAAGCTCTGCCTTGTGTTGGTGTCCTGGTACGGGTAGGAGGAACACTCCTGGATCATTGAACTTGAAGTTGGGGAGGGAACAAATCAGAATTGCCCTTCTGTGCCAGTTCAAAAATAGTATCAACAACACCTTGGGCTCTCTGACTTCTAGTATAGTGTGGAGTTGCTAGATTGTAGGATAAAAATGAGAAGGGACTGATCTTGTTTCAACTTGAAGCTTGAGGCTTCAAACTATGTGCTCTTCCCCAACAGAGTCACCAAAAAATTATTGGGTGAATATTTTGTCAATCAACTAACTGATGAGCAAAATAGGTCTTATCAACCACAACAAGGGAGATTGGTTGGCTAGATGTGCAACTTTACCACATCAAAAGGGGACAAATCTCTCCTCTCATCAAGGGGAGGTTCCCTATAAATATGCAGGAGTTATATACTATATATAAGCAAAAAATAACACTCGGGGGTAGGATACACCATCCATCTCTCTTTTTTCAGAGATGATGTTCACAGACAAAGGAGAAAATCTTGGTAACAATACTGAAGGCACTTCTCTTCTTTCAAAATTGGTCTTACAGCAAGGTGCAGGAGTTCTTTTAGGTTGTCAAGGAACTGGTAACATAGGCTCAGTAATCAATAGGATGAAATAGAACACAAAGTTTCCACTTCAACTGCCCAAAGAGAGAAACACAAAGGATAATGGGGGCACAAAGTCATCCCAAGATCCTTCATACAGAAATAGAAAATGAAAACACACACTGAAAACAATTGTGAAAGCACAAAGTCTTCCTCACAGTTGGTTTCAGGACACCTTCCTGATTACTTCTACAATTTCTACTTATTAGATTAAATAAACAAGAATGCTCCTAGGAAACAGACTTAAGAATAATTCCCTAAAATAGCACAAGATATAACAACACAAAGTCTTCAAGTGTCTTGCTTTCTCATTCAGACAAAATAATATGAACAACAATTTGAGCTCAAAGTCTCAATATTTGCCTTTCAATTTGGGCAGAGTTTCACTTCTATAAAAAATGAAAAGTTTTCTCTTGCATAAGGCAAGAGATTACAATATAGGGCTATCCCCATAAAGGTTTGGTGTTGCTTTCCATGGAATGACCCCTGCTCTAGTCAATGCCTTCAATGCATTTTCAATCCTGTCGAGGGACCATGCTTGAAACAGTGTTTTGCCTTAACTGTGGCCTATTAATTCATCTAATATGTCTCCTCCAGAGTAAAGACTGTCTAGTCCTTTCCTCCTTAGTTGCACAGTTGTTCATTTTTCCTTTACTTTATTGAATAAAAATAGACCGCGTCCTTGATTTGGTGTGCTCAGATGACCACTTGATCCACTATTTCACCTACTAGAAATAACTCCCTTGAAGATATTTTTTATCTTTTTTGTATTATTTTCTCTTCTCTGTAGCAATTTGAGCTCTTGGGCTCTCTTTTCAGCTGGTTGCTTGGTTTATTTTTCAAATTATGTGCCATATTCAAATATTAATGGATATTATATTACATTAAATTTGATGTCCATGGGGCCGTCAATGGTTGCTAGCTGCTTGAACCATATTAAACCATGAACCTTTGAACCTGTGAAAAGTTCATCGGTTCATTGGTTCAATGGTTCAGGCAATTTTTATCAGTTCATCGCTTCTCTGTTCAATCGCTTCTTTACTCTCTGGTTGAACCATCGCTTTCTTTGAACTTGCCTTTGGAATCACCCATGTTCTTCCTTTGCTTGGATCAGTCTTTGAACCATTTGAACTTGTTGAACCATTAAACTTTGAACTCTTTCAGTTCAAGATTCAATCAGTTCATTGGTTCATCATTCATTCCATTTTTTCCTTTATCCTTCTAAATCCATTTGAAGCCTTGAACAGTTGAACCATTGAGACCCTTGAACCTGTTGAACCAATTGGTTCAAGGTTCAACGGTTCAATCCTTGTTCTTTGAAGGCTCATTTTTTTCTAAGTCTTTCAAAGATTCTTTCTATGTCTTTACCAAGCCTTTGGAACACCCCGAAGGGAAGGTGTCTCTTCAGGCTTTTTGAACGGTCCTTTTTTGAGTGTCAAGTGCCCCCCGCAAGGGTACATACCCTTCGGGATCCTTCGAGCGGCCTTCTGGCTTTAATTCTTTCGGTGGACTTTTATTTCTTTAGCAGACTTCATCCTTTATTTCCTTCGAACAAAATGTCCAAAGGAATTCCTTCAAAAAAATTGTCCGAAGGAAATCTTACCTTGGATTTGCTTTGAACATTTTTATGTCGGGTTTTTGCTTCGTGCTTTTGTTTCTTCAGGCAATTCCTTTGGATAAAAGTCTGAAGGAATTCCTTCAAACATTCCTTTTCTTAGCCACTCATTCCTTTGCTTTCGATCGGGCTTCAATTTCTTTAGGCTTTTTTCCTAGGTGAATTCCTTCAAACATTTTGTTCGAAGGACTTTTGCCTTAACAATTTTGCCGTGGGAACTTTTCTGAAAGAATTCTTTTGGATCCTTTACTTATCCATTTATTCAGGGAAAATTTTCAAAGGATTCTTCTCTTTCGGCCTTCATCATTTTTTTGAAGGAATTCTGACTTTGTCTACTTTTGCTCATTGCCCTCCACAAGGGCACTTGGCCTTGGTTCACTGCCCTCTATAAGGGCACCTATTCCTTTGTCTTTGGGGCAGTCCCTTGAACCTTTGATTGAACCGACTGATTGAACCAACTTTGGTTCAATGGTTCAATGGTCCAATCTCTTTATTTTGGCTAAGTCTTTTGACCACTTGAACAACCCACACGTTTAACCTTGGAACCGTTGAACCCGTTGACCCTTTGAACCAAAATGGTTCAAGGTTCAATGGTTCAAGCCTTCTTCTTCTCACTAAGTGTTTTGAAGCCGTTGAATCGTGAAGTGGTTGAACTTGATGAACTTTTGACAAAGTGCTTAACTCTTTAAGCTTGTCGATGTCGTTGGACCTTGAACCCGTTGAACCCTTTAACCTTTTTGGTTCAAGGTTCAACGGTTCAATGGTTCAATCCTTGCTTAGAAGCTTGCTGATGAAATTTTATGATTTGAACCAAGGCATTAAACCAATCCTAAAATTGCTCAAGTGTTGGAAACTTGCTCTTTTGATTGAGCTCGCCTGTAGAAGCCTTTGAACCTGTTGAACCTGCTAATCCCTTAACTGAAAAAGCTTGAAAAATGTAGAATTTGAATGCTCAAAACAATTTTTTGAAAAGGGAAGAGAGGATTTTGGTCTGTTGAACAAAAATAGTTCATAGGTTGTCTCAAAAATGAGTGACATTTTTGGGGACAACAAATAACACCATTATTAGTAGTGTGTTTTTATTTGGATATCATAAGCATGTGAGTTCTTGATGGAGGATGGGAAGGCTCAAATTATCCTATGAGGAAATATTGATGTTTAAATTGATCAAGGGCTTCTTTCAAGGATTTTAGAGAGAGAATCCTAACACGGTATTTGAGTTTGGGATGAAGAGCATTAGTGAACAAATAGAAGATAATATCTTCTGACAGGTTGTGTTTGACTTTGTTAGATAAAGCTTTCCATCTTTTAATGAAAACTTGAAATGTTTCAGATTCTGCCTGTTTACAAATTATTAAAATGAGCTAATCTATTTTTAGGTAGATCATTTGTTTGAATTTCTAAAACCAATGCATTGACAAAGTCTTTAAAACTAGAAATAATGTTAGATCCATTGTAGTTTATAGTAGGAACAATACCACCTATGTCTATATTAACAATTTGGGGAATTAATGGTTCATTTTGAAGATGCTTGATGACTTTTATTAAGGAGTGGTGGTTGAGGATAAGGTTACCTTGTGCATCTCTAAGGTGGGGGAGGGTGGTGGAGGGGGAAACGAGGAGCGGGGGCAGGCAAGGGGGCATGCATTTGAATTTTTCACTCCCCATTGAGTAGCTTGAGGACATATTTGCAATTTTAAAAGTTGATTTTGAATTTGCATCATTTGATTAACAATATTAATTTTTAAGATGGCCATTTGATTCATGGCTTGAAATAAGATTTGGTTAGTGTTAAGGCTTGAGATGCACTAGCAATAGCAAATTTAGATGTGTTAGTAGTAATGGATTGATATGTACTAGTAGTAGTATTAGTTTGAGTGTTAATGTGGTAATTTTATGTAGACCGACTAGAGGAAAGACCTGTCATAGTAGTGATTATATTAGGCATGTTGGAATAAGAAGAAAAAAGAAATTATTTATTGACTTACCCCAACTGTTGTATAAAAATTATGTGGTGGTGAAGAGGGACATCCTATGTAGGGTCCCATCATGAGGTTATATATTACCTTAGAATCTTTCCCCCTATATTGGGGGTTTTCATTGATAAAAATGATCATTTTGGCTATATATTCAAGATCATTTTCATCCTCTATAACATGCGTGTGTGGATAATAATTAAATGGATCAAGAGTTTTAAAAGGAAGTGACCCATTGTTTTTGGTTATATTGGCCATATGTATGTCGCTTACATATGTATTTTATATAGAAGTATATGGCATGAAATAAATGGGACATTTAGATAAATTAGTCAGATCTATCATGTCATGTTGTGTTCTTTGTTTTGAATTGTCAAAGATATATTGCATGATGGATAGTTTAAATAGTATCGATGAACACATGGAAACATGAACTGTATTATATCAACTGTAGTCAGGTCTAGAAAATTGAATTGAAATAATAGATATACTATATCAATCTTGGTAAATGTTATTAAATGGATAAAAATGGAAGGAGTATATTGTATCAGTCTTCATCGATAGAGTCTAATAAGTCAAGGGAAAGTAAACTCATTAGAAAACTATATCAAACCTAGTTGGTGTAGTATGTTCACACACAAGCAACTACATCAATGATGGCCATTATAGTTGGAACACACAACATAAAATTGTATCGAAGTTGGCTGATATAGTTTGGAATATAGGAAATAATAAAAAACAACACATTAAAATTTAACTATTTATTTGATTGAAGATCGGGTAGATGTAAAAAAAAAGATGTGAATGATTTGTAAGCTCTCAAAGATACTTGTTTGTCCATTAGATAGTGTTGCCCTGATATTTCAAAATACTAATTATAGATGACATATCATTCCCATAGCCTAATAAATATTGTTTCAAGGGTAAGCTGAGAGTAATTTCCTATCACTAACTAATAACCAGTGTACTAAAGAATCAGATAGATGATTGACTTCCCAAGGTTGAATAAAAATGGAATCCTAAGTGTTTCTTAAATATTGTGAGGTACATGGAAACTAAATTTTATGTTTAGCTTTGTATTATGGATATGGATATTGGATCAGTCTCCTCAAGCCATGATGTCTATAAACAATAGACAATGATTTCATATAGAACACCAATAGCCCTTCATAATAGTAGCTAAGTAGTTTGAAAACTTTTGGAACACAGTTTCTATGAAAAGCCAATCAAAGAGAAAATAAATGTGAAAAATAATGTCAAAAATCAATTTGTAAGTTTTATGGAAATAAACAGGTAGTCAACTTGAAAGTATGTTTGATTATTGAAAAGGAAAGTTAATTTACCTTATTTATGTGGAAAATGAAAAAATACAGAAGTAGATTGATGCATGCCAATGTAAATAATTAGTCATTACAGAACTATATCAACATAGGTCAATGTATTATGTATAAAAATAGCTAAAAATAAATAGAGTAAACTAGATTAGACTAGATTGATGTAGTTTATAAATAAGAAATGTGAAAACATAGAAATATCAACCAAAGTTGATGTAATTGTAATAGGGAAGAAAATAATTTTATGACTATATCAACTTGGGGCAATATAATTTTCTATGAAGAATTAATTTTTCACAAAATGTAAAAAATTTAAATATAGATCAAAATTAATTTGATTAATGAAATTGATTGTAAAATAAATAAAACTTTATCAGTCTAGGTCGATAAAGTTGGCAAAAAAATACCTTAGAGATAAATATAGTTTGGCTTGGGCCAATATAGTTGGATGACTGGAAATAATGTATACATGAGTGTAAAAAATGGATCATTCTACATTAGGGTAACCTATTGGAAAATCACATAATTAACATTAAATCAACTCATATTGATGTAGTTTCTTTGAAAACACAAAATTAATCAGACTGGATTGAATTGGGTCTATGTAATTACATGAGAGATAAAGCTAGATCATCTTCAATCGATGTAGTTGGATCACTAGAGAAAATATAGATTAGAGTGCAAAAATTAGATCATCTTGAATCAAGGTAGCCTATTGAAAAAGCACATAATTGTAATGAAATTACTTAGATGATTCATAATAATAGAATATTATATCATAGAATTAATAACAGAATCAACAGATCCACAATAATAATTGGCAAAAAAATAGAACACTTGAATATTATGACTAAGCCAATTCAAGGGAGTAACCTCCACAATAATGCAATAAAAATAAAAATTATAATATGATCCTCTAAAAATAATTTCCACCTCCTATATATAGTCTACCTAGCCATGGTTATTCCATAGGCCAACCTAATAAGAACATAAAGAAATGTGATAAGAATATAAAAAGGTACGTATGCCATAAGTCGAGCACACATATCCCTAGACATGCCATAGGATAAGGGTGTAGAATTCCCATTCCCTTCAAAAAAATATTATCCTCAACATTAACTGAACCCAGGTATTACTGAATGAAAACGTTATCCTCTTACATTGCATCTTCATAATACAAATTTTTCCATTTAATCAAATACTCCTAAATTGCTCTAGTCTATAATTGCTTAGTGCATGTTTGAAAGATCACTTCAGGCTAAATAATATCCTAACCTTCCTCATCCAATTTAGGCAACTTAGTCTAAGTAGAAACTATGTGGCCAACTACCTTCTTCAAGAAAGATACATGGAATATCATATGTATGTGAGTGGATCAGGTAAATTCTAGCTTATAGGCCACACTAACAATTGTTTGAAAGATTTGATAAGGGCCATAATACTTAGGGGACATGTTATTATCATTTTTATGTTGCTTAAAATACATCTAATTATATGTTTGTAATCACACAAATACCCAATCACTTATGTCAAAATTTTGTTCACTATGGTGTTGATCTGCTTGTTGTTTCATCTGATTCTCAACCATGGCTAATTTTTTTCACAAACTAACAAGGACCTCCTATTGATGGTGAATGTGTTATTCAATAGTTCAAACCATGGGATTGAACTTCAAATTTGAATTAATGGATGGGGATTGAAATCCATACAAGGCCACAAAAGGAGACATTTTGGATGAACTGTGAATAGAAGTATTATACCACCATTCGATAAGTAGCAACCAATGAACCAATTTTTCTTGTCTATCAAAAACAAAACAATGAAGATACCCTTCTAGACATTTGTTGAATACCTCTACTTTTACATCATATTGAGGATGATATGATGAACTATGAGCTGACTAGGCACCCAAACATTTAAATAATTTAGTCCAAAAATTACTAATAAATATGGGATTTCGATCACTTGTAATGATCCTTGGAGTACCATGCAATTTTTGAATGGTATTGAAAAAAGAAGATACTATAATGACAACAAAAGGTTGTGATAGGGAAAAAAATGACCATGTTTGGTGAGTCAATCTATAACTACCATGATAACATTTTTACCCTCAGAGCACAGTAACCCAATAATGAAAACCATGGAAACCTCCTCCCAATGTTGGCTAGGGATGGATAAATGCCATAAAATACCTGGTTTCTTGATGGCTTCACCTTTATTTTGTTGACAAATCATGCATTCTGCCACATATTTTTAGATATCCCCCTTGATTCCTTCCCAAAATAAATATTGATTGATTCTATAATATGTTTTCAAAAATCTAGAGTGACCTCTGAGTGGAGAGGCATGCAATTCCTGAAGAGTTTTTTATTTGAGGATAAAATGATTACAGAGGTATAATCTATCTTTATACCATAATGTGTTCCCCTTCTATGTCAATTTTTCAAATTCATCAAAACCCTATTGAAGATTATAAATCAAATACTTGGTAGCATTGTCATTCTCCCATTTTGATCTGACTTCCTCAAGTCAATCTTCTTACCACATGGTCATGGCGAATAACAATGATTCAATTGATTCATCCCATCGAGAGAGGGCATCTGCCACCACATTATATTTTCATTTCTTATACACTATTTCAAAATCATAGCCTAACGTTTTAGTCCCATATTTATATTGTTCTTTAGATGATAATATTTGTTCTAATAATATTTGAGGCTATCATGGTCAGTCTTTAATTGAAAGTGATGACCCATCAAATAAGGTCTTCATTGCTTGATTGCATGTGGATTAGACATCATCTCTTTCTCATATATTGGTTTGAGCCCTTTTTTTTCTTTTAGTTTGTGGATTTGTAATGCAAGTGGTCTATCTTATTGCATGAGTACAACCCCCATGCCACATCCTGACATGTCACACTCCACAACAATTTTTTTTGAAAAATCAGGAGTAACCAAAATTAGAGTTGTGCACATAGCCATTTTCAAATGGACAAATGCATTGAGTTGAATCAATCCACTGGAAGGATTATTTCTTCAACAAAGATGTGAGTGGGGCTTCAATACTACCATAAGTTTTGACAAACCTACAATAGTAACCAGTTAGCCCCATAAATCCTCAGAGGTTCTTGAGGGTCTTAGAACCTACCACTCTGTCATCACTCAAATTTTTTTAGGATCAAATTTTACTCCTTCATGTGAAATAATATGACCCAAATGTTCCACCTTTTGGACACCAAAATAACATTTGAAATATTTAACATAAAGTTGATGTTGTTCCATAACTGAAGGTACCATTTCACATACTTCAAATGGTCTTCCCATTTTTTGATGTATATGAGGATATCATCAAAATACACCAATACAAACTTTCTCAAAAATGGCCTAAAAATAGTATTCATCAAACTTTGAAATGTAGATGATGCATCTATGAGGCCAAAAGGCATGACCATAAATTTATAATGGATTTCACATGTTTTGAAAATGGTTTTAGGTATGTCCTCATTATAGATTTGATTCTGATGATACCCAGAGTGAAGGTCTAACTTATTAAAATAAACAACACCATGTAATTCATTTAAAAAATCATAAATTATTGGAATAGGAAACTTATCTTTGATGGTGTACTTATTGAGTTCTCTATAGTATGGGCACATCCTCCAAGTGTTATCCTTATTCCACACCATGACTACATGGTAGGAATATTCATTTTGATTGTGTAAAATGATTCATACCTCCAACATCTCCTATACCATATTTTTAATTTCACTATTTTGGGTATAGGGATACCTATAAGGTCTGATGTTGGGTGGTGTACTTATCAAAATGATCCTAATGGCATGATCATCTACACGACTTAGAGGAAGTCCTTTTGGCATGTCACCAAAAATAATAAAATGGTCATCTATCATCCTTTGTAAATCATGATGTGTAGACTCTTTGTTTGGTTGAACCTCTATGGAAAATATATGTGCCATAAATCCCTCAGCACCTTTTCTAAGAGTCTTCATCATCTGATGGGAACTAACCAGTTTGGGAGATTTTTCTCGTAACCCACATAATTTAAAGGCCCTACCTTCTAAATGAATTATATGTATAGTTATTGTAAATTCATCTCAATAGTGCCCAAAATGGTGAGCCACTACACTCCCAAAATTATGTAAGCTCCTCTCATAGGAATAACAAACACATGAGAATCTAACAAGTAGTCTCCCATAATAGGCTTAATGTTATGAAATTTTCTATAATTGTTAATTGTACCACCATCTAAAATCATGACCTAAAATTTTAGTGTGGGTAAATGAAATAGTTCAAATGAGTATCCAACTTACTATTGATGAAGTTATGTGTTTTTCTAGAGTCAATTAACATAGTCACCTTCCATTTTTTTAGGAAACCCAACACCTTAAGAGTTTTAGGAGTAATAATACCTAAAAGTGCATGATAGGAAATAGTAGGTTGATAATATTTAGATTCATCCTTAGGTTCTTCCAAACCTACCCCTAAATCCTCATTGGTTCCTTCAATGTAAAAGAACTTACTTTTTATCACATCGATGTCCTTTTATCCATTTACTATCGTAGGAAAAATACAAACCTTTGTCACACTTTAATTCAATTTATTGAGGGGTCAATTTGGTAGGCTATGGAAATGATGGTGTTGGGAAAGTGCATTCATAGACATTCATGAAAGGCCTTCATCTGATCAACTCTTTTTACTTAGCCATGCATGCCCTTGGTATGGATTTAGCTATAATACTGGGATGAAACATGTGAACCTCTAATTGGATGTTATCTTTAAAACCACCAAAAATAGGTCAATCATGTTTTCCTTAGTGATGTCTACCACATTTAAGGAGAGATTCTAAAATTGATGAATGTAATCCTTTACAATTCTAGTTTACCACAACTTAACTAGTTAGATGAAGTTGCTTTTGGAGACATTATTGCGATAGTGGAGTTGTAACTCCTAAAAAATTATTGACCATAAAACTAGGACACCCTTCTTTTTCTTTTGAGCACACAACTAGTGATACCAAATGAACTACTTAAGTTACAGATGCAGAGAGGCCATGAACACCTTATGTAAATAGGGATTCTGATGTAGATCAAATAAATTTTTAATTTGGTAAGCCATGTGAGCGTATTCTTACCATCAAACTTGTGCAAGTCCACTTTTGGAAACATTAGCTTTAGGCCCATATTGGCACTATAATTATTTAGATTGAGAGATCCAAACTGGAGTACTGGATAATTATTTTACAAAGTCTAAGCTATAAAGTTGACCAATTACCTAGTTACTAGTCACAAATAATCCTTCAATCCATTCATCTCCTTCTCATCCCCATGACTTCCCCTTGAACTGCATGGAGATCATCTTTTCGCACCATGCCATGTAACTCTAATTGAAGGTGTTAAACCACCACTTTTGGAAACATTAGCTTTAGGCCCATATTGGCACTATAATTATTTAGATTGGTAGATCCAAACTGGAGTACTGGATAATTATTTTACAAAGTCTAAGCTACAAAGTTGACCAATTACCTAGTTACTAGTCACAAATAATCCTTCAATCCATTCATCTCCTTCTCATCCCCATGACTTCCCCTTGAACTGCATGGAGATCATCTTTTCACACCATGCCATGTAACTCTAATTGAAGGTGCTAAACCACCACTAAAATATTGGAATCCAAAATTTTCAAACTCTATGTCATCCTAGCAAGGAGTTTTGGGCATTTCCTACCCTTTTTTTCATCCACGATTGTTACGCTTAACTAGGCACAAACCTTAGAAAGGTTACATCACTAAAAAAATGTATCAATAGATGATACCATTGTGATCACCTCACCAAGATGAATACAATAATTACTAATTTGCACAAGGGTGGAAATTTTCAGCTTAAAAAAGTGTATTGGTAGAATATACCACTTGATCATCTCGTAGAGACAAACTCAACAACAACTAATTTACACATGGTTAAAAAAATTTAGAATTTTTTAATAATAATTTTTTCTCCCTTTTTGTAAAAAAATCCATGAAAAAAACTATGGTGATGAAAAATTTAATTCTTCTTGGATCATAATTTATGTTTTTTTGACCTTCTAGTGCTCAGGATGTTATATCCAAAAAAACTTTGCTATATAAACTTGCCCAAATTGAATCTCTAATACCACTTGTAATGAAATTACTTATATGATTCACAATAATATAATAATATATCATAGAATTAAAAATAAAATAAATATATCCACAATAACAATTAGTGAAAGAGCATAATACTTTAATATTATGATTGAGCCTCTTTGAAGGGGCAACCTCTACAACAATGCAATGAGAATAGAATTCAGAATATGATCCTTTAAGACTAACTACTACCTACTATATATAGTCTACCTAGCCATTCTTATTCCATATGATGACCTAATAAGAATATAGAGAAATGTGACAAGAATATAAAAGAGGTATGTATACCACAAGCATACCACACATATCCCTAGACATGCCATAGGAAAAGGGTGTAGTAATAATTAACATTATATCGACTTGCGTCAATGTAGTTGTCTAGAAATCATAGAATTAATCAGACTGAACCGACCTACATCGATGTAGTTTGAAATTAAATGCTTGATTAATTATTGAAAATGACAGTTAATTTGCCTTATTTAAGTGGAAAATGAAGAGATATAGAATTAGATTGGTGCAAGCCAATGCAATTATTCAGTTAGTAAAAAATTAGGTTGATGTATTTTGTGTATAAATATTTAAAAATAGGCAGAGTAAACTAGATTAGACTAGGTTAGTGTAGTTTATAAATAATAAATGTGAAAATAGAGAATATCAATTAAGGTTGATGTAGTTGTAACAGGGAAGAAAATAATTTTATGACTATATCGACTGGGTCAATATAGTTTTTTGTGAAGAATTAATTTTTGAAAAAATGAAAATTTTGAAATATAAATGAAAAATAATTTGATTAATGGAATTTATTTTAAAAATAAATAAAAATTCATCTATCTAGGTATATAAAATTGGCATAAAAATACTTGGGAGATAAAGCTAGATCGACCTCGGCTGATGTAGTTGGATGACTAGAAATAATATAGATCTGGGTGTAAAAACTTGATCATCTTACATTAGGGTATCCCACTAAAAAATCACATAATTTTAATGAAATTACTTAGGTGATTCATAATAATATAATAATATATCACATTGACACAGAAAATAAAATTGTATCGACCAGTGTCTATATTGTTTGATGAATGAGAAAAAATCAATGGTTAATTCATGTTAGGTTCATCAGAATGTATGCAATGAATTAAGATATACCTAGAACCTATCCTATCTAATGGATCCAAAGTTAGTTAAGGTAAATTAACTAAAACCTATTGGATACTTAGTTATATCGAGGCATGACAAATTGGATTAGCTAAACCTAGCCAGAGGAGCACTTACCATACAACATCAATGGAGAGGGTTCTAAAGCTTATAAGAAATCAATATAATGAAATAACCCTAACTATGTCTCTTAATAATAATGGAATTAATCTAATCTAGTGTTACCAAAACTTGTAACACAAATAAGGGGGATGATTAAAATATAAATAAAAGGGGTAAGGAACTAGGGTAAGCAAGTGAAGGCCTAGGTTACCTAGGATGGAAAATGGAAAGTTTGAATAACCCTATGGCAACACTAAGTTTAAGTGTAGAGGAGATCCAAATAAGGAGTTATACATTCAAAATAATTGATTATGCAATATTTATCTACTAAATGAAAAAGCTAAGGTTAGAAATACTTACCTTGAATAGAAACTATCGAGTCTCAATCTCTCCCTTGGCCAATGATGCTTTGCAAGATAACTAGTTGTGGTTGTAAGGATCACAGTGGTTGAAATAAGCTCTAGCTACAAGACTAATTCTATTTACATCCAATATTCTACAGGAGAAATTATTTCCCTCCAATACAAGATCTAAGCAATGGCTTCTCCCAAATCAGAATTATGAGCAATAATAATGTGAAAATGAACATTCCTCGCTATTGGATTAAAATGAGCCTTATATTTATAATGGTGAGTTAACCTTAAACCCTTATAGAATTTTATTCGATAATATAAAGTTACAAATATTGTAAGATAAGGTTACAAATATTGAGAAAAAACTGTCAAAATCAACTCATGTTATTGATTCACATGAAGTATTGCATAATCCTCTTACACCAAGATATATTTGCATCATTTACCAACTGGTTTTATAGCACCTAAGTTCACACTTTATGATGGTGAGGGTGACACTGAGTAGCATCTCTAATCTTTCTATGCAACATGTCTTGATTATGTTTTCAATGATAAGTTTTTGGCAAAATTATTTCCAATAATCTTATATGACTATGCTTTAAGATGGTTCTATGATTTACTAGTACAATCAATGAAAGTATTCAAACTTCTATTAGATCAATTTATATCAAATTTATCTATCAACATTACTGAAAATATGGCATATGCATAAATTAAAAAGATCATGCAAGTAACAAATGAGCCCATAAAAGAATATGTTTTGAGGTACAAGACAAAGTTGGCCAAAACGATAAATTAAATGGAAAATAAATAGATTCAAAATATCTTTAAGCAAAGTTCTCTTTCCCCATTACATGAGTTTATTGTCTTCAATAAGTTTAAATATTTTGATAATTTATGCCATATATTTTGAGATTGATAAATGAAACTTATTACATTGAATAAGATTAAGTATGTAGCCAACACACTGACTACATCAACTACCAAGTTTCATATCAAACCAAACTATAAGGTAAAACATCCAGAGGCTAATAAGTAAGAAATAATAACAATGAATATCATCACATAACAACCTAATTGACTCATCTTATCTAATGTACCTAAGAGATAATTTACACAATTATCTGAGTTTCTAACTTTACTCTTTAAGAATCTTGTGGAGTGTTACCATATATCTCTCCCTCCTCCATTAAAGGTTTATATGAGTCACACTCTACCAAAAATATATGATGAAAATTTCTATTATGACTATCATCAATATGTTTTGCATTCTATAAACATATGTTACAAGGTGAATCACTAGATACAAGACCTCATTAATAGTGAAAATATCACATTTGATGATTTGCCAAAGCAGTTAAGATCACAACATAGTGACCATCAGAACTAGAAGATATTCAATAATCCATTATGAGATCATTCTAAGGAATAACTAGAAGTGAAAATAGCATATATTGCACAGCCTTCTACATCATATTATGGGCACCCATTAGATGGTAATATTGGCACACTTATATGTGAGATACCTCATATGGTTTAGAGGTCTTCTATTGCATTTGATGACAATGAGATTTTAGATGATGACTCAGATCTTCACTCATTGTTTATTAGAGCACATATTAATCATCAGCCTATATGCAATGTTATGGTTGATAATGGGTCTAGAAAGAATGTACCATGACATTACTCACATATTTTGGATATACACATGATCCTTTATACCCTTTGACTAAGATGGTCAAAGCATTCAATGGAAAAGAAAAATAGGTTTTTGGTGAAATTTTTTTACCTTTATAGGTTGGTCCACCACATGTGCCCAAAATATTTTTAGTTATACCAAATACGTGAGTCTTTGATATGTTACTGAGGTGACCTTGGATTCATAAACTCCACATAATACCATCCATAGTGCATATATGTCTCAAGTATATTCATGTCACAAGTATATTCATGTCAATAAGGTAATCATAGTTTTAGGGATTAAGTATGAGAATCCACTACAATAATAGAATTTTATTCCAAGATAATTAATTATAAAACCTATTCATGTTAATCATGAATAAAAGGGTAAGTAAAAGGAAACTCCATTTCTTAAGCAATCAATACTAGAGAGTTCATTACATCAAAGATACATAATGGAATCCACAGAGCCATCATCTATACCTACATGGCCTAACTAGTTATTGAGAGTAGATCACCATGTTTCAAAGAAGGTATAAAGACCCAAAATTAAGTTACATTGAAAAAATAATAAAGCAGTAAGCAATGGGTTCTACAAACCACTACTGCATCACAACCACAGAGTCCTATGAGACATAAACAAAGTATTACAAATTCTTCATTTCTAAATTTGGAACTTATGTATGATCCTTTGCAATATGACCAGATTTGTGTACCCCATCATGAGCCTAGAGCACCCTAAGAGCATACCTTATATGGGATCATTGACTAGCTTTCTCATTCCTAAATTCAAATATTCAAAAAAATAAAAACATTCAAATAAAGCTAAACTATAAAAATACATAGTATTTATATATTTAATAGCTTTTACATATGTTGTTTAATTTATGTTAGTAGATATCATATCATTTTCCTTTATATACACATATTTGTTTCATAGGTACTTTCTTGAGCATTGTCATTGATTGTTGAGTTTTGGCATAGTGTTGTCATTGATGTCAATCTAATGTCATCAATATCAAATAATGTTGTCATTGATGTCTAAGATGCATCTGGTAAAGATGCATGGTGTGTGGGGAATGAAATTGTATGCTTGATATGAAGGCTTGGAATTTAACATATTGAGCTATGAAGATCATTAGTCATGCTCTAAAGATCTGTGTAAGCAGCTCTGAAGATGCTCTATTGAGCTATGAAGATGTTCTATTGAAGCTCCAAAGATTTTTCAAGTAGCTTCGAAGACATTATAATGAAGCTCTAAAGACATGTCCATTTGTACTCTAAAGATACCTAGCCATGCTCTGAATATGCCCAACTATACTTTTCAGATTAATATAGCAACTCCAAAGATATCTATTGTATATATATAGATTTTTCCTCTTTAGATATATTCTTTTAGACATTACTATTCATAGTATTAGTCTAAAATGATTTGATAATGTTTCTCTATTGAGAGATAATTTGAAGTCAATCTAATGATTCTTATGAGGTTGATGTCAAGTTTCAAGTCAAGGTAAACATGTTTTGAAGTACTAGTCTTTGAATACAAGGTGTCTTGAGAAGCATAGTCATATCATGAGCATGTGCATGGTGAGCATGAAGCAGTATGTGTAGAGGTATGATATTATCTAAGAAGCATGAAAGGCATGTGGTTAAGGTGTAAAAGCATCAAGGAGTGTTTCAAGGTCAGTTATCAGCTTCAAGTGCTTGAGAAGTCCAGTCATGACACTGGTCATTACATGAAGAAACCTTGTGATAAGGTATGAGCTTGGTGGCCTAGTGAGATGAATGCACAAAGGCATAAAAAGTTTTATGAGGTTATTTGAGCATGCTTATGAGACTTTAAAGTAATCAAGTAATTTTTAGGGTAAGCATACATGGGTGAGACCTATAGACCTAGTATGTAACTAGACCACCTCTTAACCCTGCTTGGCCTAATGAAGTAACATCAGTTATTGTTAAGACATATGAAGTATGTATGGTAGTGGTTGAGCATGGTAATAGGTTGTTTGAAATGTATATTATGTGTTAATATATTGAATAGTGGCTATAAGGTCAGTTTCAAGACCTATTATGACTTGCAAGTGAAATGGCTTAGAGAGCAAAGAGAGAGATAGTGGGCAAATGGGGTATCAAGATTAGTTTCCAAGGAAAGTGTGAGTATGTGTGTATTGATAGAAGTATGTCATGTTGTTTCAAGTATGTTGACCAAGTTTTATGTTAAAATTTGAAGGCTAAGGAAAGAAAAAGTGTTTCAAAGTCTCTCAAGTGCACAAGATGAAGAGTTGTCTACCTGAGAAGGTTTTTCAAGTGTTTTTTGTCACATGCAGCTTCTACATAAGGACCTAAGTTGTTCATGGTAGATGGGGAAGGGTCATAAATCAAATTTACAAGCATTGGTTTATGAAATAAGGGGTTAAGATTTATGAATGATCATTAAGATTGGAAAATGGTTTAAACCCTCAAAGAACCCTAACTATGACCCGATATGAAAGAATTTGATCAAAATCACTCAGAATGGTTTGATATGGCTAGTTAAGTGATTGGAGGTTATATTGAAAAATATCAGGCATATCTAGGTGTGATTAATTTGTCAAGTATGTGAGTAGACCCTAAAAAAAAGGCCTTATTTCTTAAATATTTGTTGTAGCAGTTAGAGTTGACCAAGTCAAAGTTGTTAAATGAATGAAGGTTGAAAATTGATACTTGTATTACGTGTACATGGTGGTTTTTGAGTAGATTCTAGCCCTTATGTGTGTTAAAATAGTCATAAAACTTGACAAGTTACTAACAGGCCTAATGGTGTAGATAATGAGAAAACCACACAAAAATGAGAAGTTCATTAGGGATGTGTTATCATGGATTAGGGATGAATCTAAGTGCATGGAAAAGTTATTTGAAACCTATAATACATGCTCATAAGTTGATGTGTTTAGTGAAGATGAGAAAGTGAAGGTACGAGGATATGAGATTGGTCTGCAAGACCAATATTATCATATGACCATGTTATCTATATATTTAATATTTGTATAATGATCTTTTAATATCATCCACATGCATTGGAAATCTCTGAAAGTGTCTACACAGGTGTTGAAGGTCATTATCACCATGATTGTGTTTGAAGGTAAACTGACAGATTTGGGTAAGCAATAGGCTCTTTACCCTAATTTAATATATATAATGCACATGATGTTTTTGTTTTGGACTTCAATTACATATCCATCCTTTTCATAATCTTGGAAGTTAGTATAAGAGGTTGGAACATTGAAGCCAAAATGGTTTGTCTAGCTGAGTAAAGATTGTGAGAGAGAAGGTCAAAAAATTGGTTTGTAAGACCAATAGTTTACATTAGAGTTTATGATATGTTTGTTTGATATTGTTCTAAAGATGTTATAATATCATATTCATACATTTAAATCCCTTTATTATGTTCAATCCGGTGTCAAAAGTTCATCCAGTTGGTAGTTCTGAGTGGGCTACTTGAAGAGAAGAGTTTGAGCTTGTATACCTTGAGTTGAAGCATCTAATGAATTTTTTGATGACCTTGAGGTCATGAGGATTATATATATGTGATTTTTTTCCATTTTTTTTGTAAAAATTGATTAATAGCTTCAGTTGTTGAAAATAGATTTTCTATATATGCATAGGCCTATTGTAAACAATGTTTTAAGAAAAGGTTCAAGTGGTGGTTGGACCTAAAATGTGTTATGGACCTAAAGTAAAATTGTCTAAGGTATATTTTAGTTTAATTTCAATTTTTCCTATTGTATGATAATTTTTTAAGTGTTCCACGGAAATCCAAGTGTAAGGTGTGACTAAGAAGGCTTAATAGGTCTCCATGAGACCTAAAGAAGGAATGTAGCCTATTAAGTTATGAATGACCTAATGTATTGGTTGATTCATGATTAGAACATGTAATATGACCTATTTTAATGTTCATCCAAATTTTCAAGTGTGTATGGCTGACCAAGGTGTGTGAGAGCAAATAACTTGTATAAAAGCAAGGCTAATCAGGCCTATTTGTGAGTGTTAGAGAAGTAATTGTGCAAGTGAATAAAAGAGAATATTAGAGAGTATAATGAGGTCATTCATACCATAATATGGATTTATATATATAATAATTAATATCTAATATTAGGTCTAAGTATGAGTATCAAGGTCATATGACCTAATCAAGTCAAGAAGAGGGCTAGTTGAGCAAAGAAGGCTAGGGGCCAGTTTGAGAGGGATAGAAGTGTTTGATGAGATAAGGAATAATATCATCATCTATTTTATGAGAAACAAGTTATTTTAAAGGTGATCAAGTGTTTCAGGTGGCTGAGTCATTTAGGGGGTTGGTGCCTCCTTGTAAGTTGGTGCTTGGTAAAGCCTAGCTGAGTTGGTACTTAGCTAGTTGGAGTTGGTGCTCCATGTGAAGTGGGTGCTTCACTAAATTTGGTGTTTGTCTTATAATAATTTATTCAATTTGTATCATCAATTTGTTTTATTCCCCTTGAGGGTTTTTCCCATATATATATTGTGTTTATGTGTTTCATGCTCTTATGGATTAGTGTTTATGCTTGTTAAGATGTACATGCTTGTCTAAATGATCTATGATTGCTTAAGTAAGGTTGTTAAATAAAGTTTTTAAAGACTAATTCACCCCCCCCCCCGCTTTCAGTAATTTTTCTTCTAACAATTAGAATCATAGCTTGGTCCTTTGAAGTAGGTCTAAAAACCTAAAGTAAATCTTAGAAGCAAGGATGACAACAAGCTCAAGGTGGTTTCTCTACCAGTAAGACTCCATTATTAAATGGATATAATTATACCTTTTGGAATGTAAATATGAAGATATATTTTTTGTATCAAGGTCATGATATCTAGTAGTCAGTAGTGGATGGATATAGTGCTCCTCCTATTCCACCAACTGATGCAACAGGTAAAAAAGCTAGTGAAAAGAACTCCAAGGAAATTAATGCCATTCTTTGTGGCCTATCAGAGGTAGAGATTGTAAATATAATGTATTATGAATCAAATAAATAAATATGGGACAAATTGAACACTATCTATAAAGGAGACACAAAGGTGAAGATGGCCAAGTTGTAGACCCACTAAAGATAGTTTGAAAGCTTTATGATGAATGGAGATGAAACCATTGCATCTTACCTATTGAGGGTTGATGAAGTTGTCAATATCATTAGAGGATTGAGAGAAGAAATAAAATAATATACTATTATCCAAAATGTGTATATATCACTAACTCCTAAGTTTGACTCTAAGGTGTCTACAATAGAAGAGATGCAAGATTTGGACAAGCAAAAATGGATGGGCTTCATGGCATCTTAACTGCATATGAGATGAGAACAAATGAAGGAAGATCTCTTAAAAAAGAAGAAAACTTTAAAGTTAAAAAGAAGATAAAATTCAAGAAGGTCATGGATGAATAACACTCAAATATTGATGATGATTAACTTGTAGCCATGTTTGCAAGGAAGTTAAGGTTTAGATCGGGTAAATACAAAGGTAAGTTGCCCTTCAAATGTTTCAACTATGGCAAGATTGGTCACTTTACATCCAAGTTTCCTAATAAAGATAAATATGAGCATGATGAAGAACATGATGAACATTATAAAGATGACAAGAAGACCTATAAGTTTGATAAAAATAAAAAAGAGTTTAGAAAGAATGAAGGCAGGAAAAGAACTTTCAAAAACAAAAGAAGCTTCTACAATAAAGAAGATAACTCTTCTAATATAAGTGACTCAAGTGAATCTAATAGTGATAATGGTAGTAATGAACCTAAACATGACAAAAGTGAAACCTTGTTCATGGCCATAGAATCAAATAATAAGGGTTGTTTAAATGGGAAAGGCGTTATGGTTGATGTAGAATCAGATGAAGAAGAAGTAGAAGTGAATATTGAGGTGGAGTTGGTAAGTGCCCTAGAGGATTTGAAGTTTCAAAGGATAAAGAATCACAAACTAATATCATTATTTAAGGACTATGAAGAACAGATTGGCTTGTTTTAGGAAAGGTTGAGCAACACTTCCAAGGAGTATGATGAGATCATCAATCAAGTTGAGGCACAGATGTAGGTAGTCAATGCAAGCCTAAAGGCTAAAGAGGAATAATGTATCAGGTATGAAACTAAAATAGAATCCCTAAAAGCTGAGTTGGATCAAGTATCTAATGAGGTGAAGAGCTTTGTAAAATTTGAAAAGAGCACTAAGGATCTAGATGTTATTTTGAGTAGTCAAAAGTCTACAAGTGACAAGATAGGTCTTGGTTTCAAAGAAGACCAAAAGGGGGCACCTCTAGTCAAGGAGAAGATTGTTGAAGGCAAAAATTTCAACATGAAAAGACCTATCAAATAGCCTAATCTTATAAGGTATGCTAGTTATTTCAATGGTTATTGTTTTATATGCAGTCATTTTGGTCATAGAGCAAGAGAATGTAGAAGACTATCCAAGAATGAGTACTCATAGAACTGCGAAAGGAGTCATAATTCACATCAGTCAAATGGTATGTATAAGGTAGTTTTTTTATAGATGTCATAATGTAGGACACATTGTAATATTTTATCCTAATAGAGTTAGAAGGTCATCAAATCAAAATAGGAAGTTTGAAGCCCCACAAGTGTAATAAAGAAGGCAAATGAATGTTTGGAAATCAAACATAGTAAAGATAAGTCATTATTAGTCTACAAGCTCAAGTAAACTGTTTGGTGTGATAGAGCATGCCTCAAGTGTGAAATCAAGTCAAGAATGTTTGTTGTTAGCTCACTTTGATGATCAAATAGTTGATGATGATACCAAGCCTATAATGCCAATCAAGTCCAGAAGGATGTTGAATAATATTCAATCTTGTAAGAGTATGGAGATCTAAGAATATCCTAGGTTCATGGTGTTTTAGTGTTCTATGAAAAGGGGTAGCTCCATTAGGCTTCATGGAGACATTCTTCTATCAATAGAAGCATGAGTTTGAAGTCAAATAAGGTTCATTTTGAGAAGATTATAGGTTGTTTGTGTTACAAACAAGGAAATGAATATGTATATTATTCATTTTTGTGTTGGTAGCTCTAAATTTTGAAGTGTAGTAGGTAGCATGATGAGAGATATAAGGTTGACATCAGGTATCTAAGGTCAACGTGTAGTTGGTATATGAGAGGTAAGCTTTTGGTATCTATTTGTGTGAGTAGTTGAGATTGATATGTGTTAAGAAGGGGTATTGGTGTCAAGATGCTTGAAGGAAGATGAGGATGGTTTAAGAGGCATATTAACTCATGTGTTGAGATGAGAAGAGAAAGGGGGAGTCCCTAATTCTATAGTTGGTGTCAAGAGTGTGGTAGCTTAGTGTGTGATGAAGAGTTTGATCTTTTTCAGTCATGTCAAGGAAGCTAGGAGAATGATCTAAAGAGGGAAGATAGTTCAAAATGAGAGAAAAATGACCTGATTGAGAGAAGTTTTTGAGAGTGGTTTCCATGGGTGGTTACCATAATTTATAAAAATTATGTGTCATCTAGTGTCTTTGAGAGGTAGTATCAACTCAAGGGAAGAAAGCATGATTCTAGTAGTTACAGGTGACCTTTTGTCATTAATGTCAAAGGGGGAGAAAGATTAGAAAGGGTGAGAAAAGGTAAGATCCAGATCTAGGAGATCATTACCAACAAGGGTGGTTGTCAAAGTTTTCTCAATGTGTTTTCCATCAATGACAAAGGGGGAGATTGTTGAGCATTATCATTGATTATTGAGTTTTGGCATAGTGTTGTCATTGATGCCAATCTAATGTCATTAATGTCAAAGTATGTTATCATTGATGTTGAAGATGCATTTGGTGAAGATGCATGGTGTGTGGGGTATGAACTTATATTCCTGATATGAAGACTCGACATAGAGCACAGTGAGATATGAAGATCCTTAGTCGAGCTTCAAAGATATATGTAAGCAGCTCTAAAGATGCTTCATCAAGCTATACAGATATTTTTTGAAGCTTCAAAGATCTGCCAGGTAGCTCTGAAGATTTTGTAATGAAGATCCAAAGACCTGTCCAGCCATGTTCTAAAGATGCCTAGCTATGCAATGAATATCCCCAATTATACTTTGTAGATTAATATAGAAATTTCAGAGATATCTATTGTACATATATAGGTTTTACCTCTTTAGATATCTTATTTTAGAGATTACTATTCATAATAATAGTCTAAAATGATCTGATAATGTTTTTCTAGTGAGAAATAATTTGAAGGTAACCTAATGATTCTTCTGAGGTTGATGTCAAGTTTCAGGTCAAGGTAAGCATATTTTGAAGTACTAATCTTTGAATACAAGTTGTCTTTAGAATCATAGTCATATCATGAGCATGTGCATGATGAACATGAAGCAGTATGTGTAGAGGTATGATATTGTCTACGGATCATGAAAGGCATGTGATAAGGTGTATAAGCATTAAGGAGTGTTTTAAGGTTAGTTATCAAGCTTCAAGTGCTTGAGAAGTCCAGTCATGACACTGATCATTACATGAAGAAACCTTATGATAAGGCATAAGAGGTTGTTTGAGGTTTTTTTGATCATGCTTATGAGTATTTGGAGCACTCAAGTGAGTCTCAAGGTAAGCATACATGGGTAAGACCTACAAACCTAGTATGTAACTAGACCACCTCTAGACCCTACTTGGCCTAATGAATCAACATGAGTTATTGTCAAGACATATGAAGTATGTATGGTAGTTTTTTATCATGGTAAGAGGTTGTGTGATATTTATATGATGTGTTGACATCTTGGACAGTGACTAGATGGTCAATTTCAATACCTATTGTGACTTGCAGGTTAAAGGCTTAGAGAGCAAAGAGAGAGATGGTGTTCAGATGGGGTATCAAGATCAATTTTCAATGTAAGTGTGAGTATGTGTGAATTTATATAAGTATTTAATGTTATTTAAAGTATGTTGACCAAGTTTTAGGTTAAAATTTGAAGGTTAAGGCAAGAAAAAGTGTTTCGAGGTCTCTCAAGTGCATAGGATGAAGAGTTGTCTACTTGAGAAGTTTTTTCAAGTGTTCATTGGCACATAAAACATCTACATGAGGACCTAATCTATCCATGGTAGATGTGGAATGGTCTTATATCAAGGTTCCAAGCATTGGTTTCTAGAAGAAGGGGCTAAGCTTTATGAATGATCGTTAAGACTGAAAGATGGTTTAAACCCTCAAAGAACCCTAAAAGTGACCTGATATGAAATAAATTGATCAAAATCACTCAGAATGGTTTTATATATCTATTTAATGGATTGGTGGTTGTATTCAACTCTCTCAAGCATCTCCAGGTGTGATTAATTTGTCAAGTATGTAAGTAGACCCTGTAGAAAAGGCCTTGTTTCTCAAAGATTTGTTGTAGCAGTCAGAGTTGATAAATGAATGAAGGTTGAAGTTTGAAACTTGTATTATATGTCATGGTGGTTTTTGAATAGGTTTTATCCCTCAAGTGTGCTAAATCAGTCATATAATTTGACTAGTCACTAACAAGCCTAATGGTGTAAACATTAAGAAAACCAGGCAAAAGTAAGAAGTTGATTAGGGACATGTTATCATAGATTAGGGATGAATCCAAGTGAATGGAGAATTTTTTCAATAATTTTAATAAATTTTCATGTTGAATATATGTTTTTAAGGTCAGTGGATATGATGAACATGTTGCTCATAATTTGACCTATGTAGTGTAGATGAGATAGTGAAGGTGTAAGGATATAAGATTGGTATGCAAGACCAATATTGACATATGACCATGTTATATATCTATTTGAGATTGGTATAATTGTATTTTAAGATAATACACATGCCTTTAAAATCTTTTAAAGTCTCTACATAGGTGTTGAATATCATTATCACCATGACTGTGTTTGAAGGTAAACTAGCAAATCTAGGTAAGTAAGAGGCTCTTTGCCCTAAGTTAATATATATAATGCACATGATTTTTTTGTTTATTAATTGAATTAAAAATACATACTTATAATAATATTAACATTTAGTGTAATATGTTGGAACCTTGAAGCCAAAATGGCTTGTTTGGTTGAGTAAAGACTATAAGAGAAAAGGTCAACAAATTGGTCTACAAGACCAATAGTTTCCTTTAGAGATTATGATATGTTTATTATAGATTGTTATAATTATGTTATAATATAATTTAAATAAATTTAAATCTCTTTATTATGTTCAATTAGTTGTCATAAGTTATGTTTTCCTTGACTATGCTTTGAAGCCAATTAGCAGTTCAAAGTGGGCTACTTTTAGAGAAGAGTTTGAGCCTATATACCTTGAGTTGAAGTATATAATGAATTTTGTGATGACTTTGAGGTTATTATGATTATTTATATGTGATTTTTTATATGTTTTTTTGTAAAAATTGAGTCTATGTTTTAGTTTTTCAAAATATTTTTTTTATGTATGCACAAGCCTATTGTAAACAGTGTTTTATGAAAAGGTTAAAGTGGTGGTTCGACCTAAAAAGTGTTGTGGACCTAAAGTAAAGTTTTATAAGGTATATTTTATTTGAATTTTAATTTTTCCTATTGTGTGATAATTTTGGAAGTGTTATATGGAAATCCAAGTGTAATATGTGACTAAGAAGGCCTAATAGGTCTCCATGAGACCTAAAGAAAGAATGTAGCCTATTAAGCTATGGCCGACATAATGTATTGGTTGATTAATTATTGGAACATATTATATGACCTATTTAAAGTGTAATATAAATATTCAAGTGTGTATGGACAATTAAGGTGTGTGAGAGCAAGTAACTTGTATAAAAGCAAGGCTAATTAGGCCTATTTGTGAGTGTTAGAGAAGTAAGTGTGCAAGTGAATAAAAAAACACATTGAAGAGCAGAAGGAGGTCATACATGCAATAAAATGGATGTAGATAAATATTCATTAATATATAATATGAGGTCTTAGTATGAGGATCAAGGTCATATGATCTAATCAAGTCAAAAAGTGGGTTATTTGAGCGAAGAAGGCTAGAGGCCAGTTTGAGAGGGGTAGAAGTGTGTGAAGATCTGAGGAATAAGATCATCATTTTTTGTATGATAAACAAGGTATTATAAATTTGATCAAGTGTTTTAGTTGGATTATTTAGTGTTTATTCATCTCAAGGGTTGGTGCCTCCTTGCAAGTTGGTGCTTGTTAAAGCCTAGTTGAGTTGGTGCTTAGCTAGTTGGGGTTGGTGTTCCATGTAAAGTGGGTGATTCACTAAAGTTAGTGTTTATCTTATAGTACTTAAAAAAATTTGCATCATCAGTAGGTTTTATTCCCCTTTAGGGTTTCTCACATATATATTGTGTTCATGTCTTTCATGCTTTTATGGATTGGAGCTTATGCTTGCTAAGATGTACATGCTTGTTT
The DNA here is from genome assembly GCA_037957365.1 of Torreya grandis. NCBI lineage: Eukaryota > Viridiplantae > Streptophyta > Pinopsida > Cupressales > Taxaceae > Torreya > Torreya grandis. Next base: position 865,018 of record JARHVA010002732.1, read on the forward strand.
AAATGATCTATGATTGCTTAAGTAAGATTGCTAAAGAAAATTTTTAAAGATTGATTCAACCCCACCACTCTCAGTCATTTTGATTCCAACATAGTTGAGTACAATAGAGGCATATAATAGATCCATGATACATGAGCCTACAGAGTCATACCTTTCCTCCACCTGTGTGACATAATACATTCAGGGCATTTACTTCTATTAATTATGATCGCTATAGGTTATATTATTTTACAATTACTTTACATTATCATGTTGAGATTATATATTAATGTTTGAATATGTCTATACTCATGGTTACATCTTACATAATTTATCATATATGTTATGCCATAAGACATTTTTCTAACACATGTATGCAGGGACTAGTATGATATGTTTATGCTAGTTGCTTATATTTCACCTATTCATTTTATCACATGGCTTACTTGAGTGTACTTCTTATTTGATACCTTGTCTTGATTGTGAAACATTTAAACATGTCCCTTGTTTTTTGGCCACAATGCCCCTAATTTTTATTTCTTTGGTATAAATACATTTGAACATGTCCTCTTCTTTGAGTGTGTGGCAGTTTAACATGCCCCTTATTTTTGATCTTCGTAGACCCTTTTGCGTGACATTGAGTATTCTTGTGTGTGCACTTGATTTTTTATTGAGGTTGTCCTTGTTAATTATAAATGTTTCTATGATTCATATCATGCATATTACGAGTTGTTGTGATTGGATACTATAAGCTTCATTGATATATACTTAGACATGATACCACTATATGTTTCATTAATACATGATTGATAAAAATATGGCATGATTATTTCATAGATACATGAGTTCATATATAGAAAATTGGAAAAATTTGATATAATTTAAAATAATTAAATATACACTTGGGACATAATATTATTCATTTGGCACCAATTTTACAGACTTGATACATAGGTTTTCATATTTGTGATAGATATTATACATGATATAAAGATTAGAGATTATATTTTGATAGATACTTTATTTTGAGACACATTATACATGTATAAGACATGCAAATTCACCAAATCACATATACATATTTAGATCAGATACACATTTATGCACTAATATTACCAAGATGCACCAAGTTGGCTCCCTTGAATAGTGCAATTAAGACCCGATGCCCTCTGATAATTAGAAATATTCAATAACTTTTTATCCCCCTAGACACTAGTATCCAAACTAGGACACTAGTGTCTTAGATCTAATGCTCTAGTTCCACAGGTCACGAGGCTTGTCCCCAGTAATTAGAAATCTTCAATAATTTTTTATCCCTCTAGACACTACTATCCAAACTAGGACACTAGTGTCCTATATCTGATGCTAGTGTCTGAGCCTTACAAATGGTCAAATTTGAAAATATTTTGACATGTATGGGTTGGCCTATTTGTCTTAAATAACCCTCCCATGAGATCATTTCAAAATGTGTGGTATAAATACAAAATAAAAGGTCATCCATTATCATTTATCAATTACTAAGTAAACACCTATCAATCTCACTTGATCATTTTCACAAGTGAGTTATACCACCCTGTTCTTTCCTATTTCCAAATCAGTCATAAGAGTAGTTTTCTTACATGTTTGAAGCATTCTAATAGCATCCCATGAGTAGTATGTGTAAATTTACAAGTTAGTTCACTACATGCACTCACATATAACATATTACATAATTTTTCACACCAAATCTCACACAATAGGGAGTACTACATAGATTTAAGGCCCTCTTCAGAGTATATGGCTATGTAAGTAGTGTTCATTGATAGAGGGGTCTTCGAGGTCAACTTAAATTCACTTGATCCCACTAACCACTATTTTTCAAGGTGAGACACCCAAGTTGGAGGACCTAGGATTTTGAGTAAATGATTGATATCCATAACCTATGCACATGATCCAAGTTGATAATATGCAAGGCAACAATGAAACCTAACAGGTGCAATTGGTTATTTTAGAAAATAGTATGTATTTTTTACTAGACAAAAGCATTTGATTCAAGACATAAGCATTGATGGAGGTGTCCATATATTGATGGTAGTCTCCAAGCTGACAGAGAACGAATATTTAGAATCTAACAAATCACTATGGAGCATCATCTTACCTTCTCTTCTACCTGTCTCTGCTAGATTTTCCTATGCATTAGTAAATAAGTTTTGTTTCTTCTTTGTGTTTCTACATTCAAATTATTGTTAGCATTGTATTTTCTATATTTAACATACTTTTATAATTTAGAATTATATCAGAATATTATGAATCTAAATTATTTGATTGGATTACTTTTTGAATAACTTATCCATTTGTTTAATCAGGATATTTCCCCCCTAACTATTACTCTAAACATAAAAAGGGTTAAACATAACCATATCATAATTTTTTTTAAAACATTATATTTTTTTAAAAGTATGAATCGATAAATAGACACTGCGTTGGAAGATGTATAAAATTTAGCAATCAATAATAGAAAGTAGTATCTCAATAATAAAAATAAAAATAAAAAACAACTAATTTTTTTAAAAAACAATACAAAATTATATTTTAAGTCATAACGCTATTCTATACTTATAAATGTATATAGTGTTAGAACATAGGCAAATTTTCATTTTCAAAATAATTCCACATTATAAATCCACCAATGAAATTTAAGCATAATTTAAAAAAATGACATTACAAGCACGTCAAGAAAGCTAGCCAATGCATAAACCTTAGGACTTTATTGTCTAAATTCTCACCCTACATTTAGATATTGAGAATCAAATTTTAACTACATAATTATAAGTTTTAAGTATTTATAAAAAATATTTAAATTTATAAACATTAGATTTGTAAAATTTATTAACATCATGTTGGATATACATTTACAATATGATTTTTCTTGTTAATTTAATGGATTACAACTCAAATATTTATATGGAAAATTAGAATTGAAACACATTAACTATTTGTTCTATATTTAGAATGTGTGAATGTGCGAATATTTTTTACATAACTATTATTTTTAAGTGCAATTGTTTAAAGTAATGCCATTGCTAAATACTATGCATTTAATAAAAAATATGATTATTTAATAAATTATTGTATAAAATTTGGCAACCTCTTAAACTTAGCATTGAAACTTTTTATAAATGGACATGATTTTAATAGAGCAAGATATAAGTGAAACTTTATATCCAACAAAATCAACAACTTTAAGTCTTAGACAACTCCTTCTGAAATATTATTATTTTATCATACTTAAAAATAAATCTCTAAAAACATAATCATATTAAAAATAAATAAATTCCACATAATAAGGGGCTTGATGGTTTGGCTAATAACATCTTTATATAATTGTTTTTTTGGATTCCACTAGATTTGTCATGCATTAACTGTAACTTTGATGGGGCTTCTAGAGGTAATCCTAACCCTTCCAATTATCGTGGTATATTCAAATATAATGATGGTCAACCACTCCTCACTTTTTCCTTGGATATTGGGTAGGATAATAATAACATTTATGACTCAAAAGATCTTTTGAAAGGACTCAAAATTGCTTTGACGAAAGGATATAAGACCATCATAGGTGAGGAAGAATCCTAACTGGTCATTAACATAGCCTAAGAGGTAGTGTTAAGTCATGGATAATTAAGGCCATTATTAATGTGATAGCTTATATTCTTCTAAACTTTGATAGGATTAACTTGTGCCACATGAAGAGAGATGGAAATAAGTTGGTCGATTGGGCAGAAAATGAGGGAATCAAACTAATTGGGTCCATGGAAAAAATAAATAGTATGGGGACTAAATTTCACAAGTCATTTTCAATCCATTCTTGTCTAGGATACTTCACACTTAAATATTTAACCCTAATCATTTTTTAGAGGTGGCATGCATAGTGAAATTATTAGTTATTGTGGGTAATTAACTTCTCTCATAATCATAACCATCATGGCTAAGTCTAAAATTATCTTGGTAATGAGTTTATTTATGACATGCAATAATGATTTGGATCCTCCTACCATTGCCATATAAATAAATGAAATCTCCCACACTTGGCTTGATTGACACCAACCCTTCCACTTCTAACTTGTTTTCACCTTGGCAATCAATGCAAGTGTGATTAGTTAAAGGTAAGATGTGTGGTTTTATCTCTTCTAGCCTCTGCTAAGTCATTAAATATGATGATTGAAAATTTTGAGTAGGCATCATCCTTAAAAACTTGAGATGATAAAGGGAAACAAAAGGACAAATGGTAAATAAGTAAGAGTATTGCAATAAAATTATTTGATTGCATTGATGAAGAGTTAATAAATTTGTTTCTAAGGCTTTTTTTGAAGAGGATGTGTGCAACAACTACCAAAATGGATGAGGTAGAATGCAAGGATATTTAAAATATAATGAAGGCTCTGATGTTGGACCCTACCTAATCTCTTGGGTATACAAACATATTTGAAGTGGCCCAATCTTTGAGATATGAAAATATGCTTTTAAATGATATTGGTACCTATACAGTACATGAGGATAATAGGGAACTAGAGATGTTTGTGCACTTGGTTAATTTAGAAGGACATGATCATTGTCAAATTATCTTGGATGGATTGAAAAATATTTTAGAAAGTCATGTTATAGTGCAACCATTTTTGGCTGCACATGTACATTGTATATTACACATAGTTAACATAATGTGTTTTTATTGGTGATTCTCTCTCTCTCTATTATCTGAATACTTTATGTTGATGGTGTATATGTTTGAGATCCATGGAATATGTTATCATTTTTAATAGCAAATGTCAATTTTTTATTATTAAGAGGTTGGGAGTTAAATTGCCAGAGAATTACATTTTCAACCCCCTTCACTGTTGATCTAAAGATTAGGACGACAAGCCTCATGACCTTTCAAAGGACATGGGAATGACCTTTAGAAACCAATGGTTGAGGGTGAAAATTTAGAGTAGGATAATCTAGTAATCTTAGATTAGGGTTAGAAATAATGTAAATTTATGTAAGAATTAAATAATATATTTTGGTTATAAAGCAAGCCTGCATAATTTACCCCCTTTTAACACTCAAACATCTACATACTAGTTATAGACTAAAGGTACTCCTCATGATAAAATTTATATAATGAATATATATAAGTTTTTTTCTATCTACTACTTTGGTTTTTTTGGTTTGGGTATTCATTGCATTCATAAGGCACACACTTCTTTTGCCATGCTGGTAGAATGAATGTTTGTGGTAACCCCAAATAAAGCCCCCCTTTTGGAAAATATGGTCTGGTTAGTAAGGATATTTTTTCCTTTCTTTTACCAAGGTTCTAAAATAAATCTAGTTGATCATTTGTATAATGGATTGATGGGAGTGTCAATTGATGGGATGAGTGTTTTTATGTCTTGATGTTAATGACACTATGCTCTCGCAACTTTATATTAATTCAAGAAATAAAACCCCTTATACATTAGGGATGATTTTGGATTGTTTATCATATACCTCTCTCATTTATTTCTAAAAAATAGCCTTAGGCTAATTGGTGATGGTAGCAAAGAATCTATGCAATCAAATAAATGTTTGAATGGTATTTTAGTTGATTATAAGTGAACTATTCAATATATATGGGCATTAGGACATCTCTTTTTTAACCACCTTGATACAAGTTACTTCGCTTGGATTGAAAATGAATTCAGTTATGTGTCTTGTGGAACTAATGAAAGTGTTTGTTAGTTATTAAATGATTGTTTTTCTCTTATTTGGTTCAAGTTGGCTCCACATGATGCATATAGTGGCTTGGGGTAGTTTTTGGTTTTGCCTTCATGGAAGATTTTGGGATTCTACTACTTGGTTAGCACCTTGAAACACAAGGGTTAGATTTCTCTATACTATATTTGGTACTCAATACCCTTCATATTTTTTACCCATTAAGGATGTTACCTGTGCTTATTTTTTAAATATTTTTTTGGTCTAGGGCCTTACCTTAGTTATCTTTAAAAAAATAAAAAATATGTTTTTTTATTTTGAAAAATACATTTTTGAATGAACATTAAGCCCAAAGGTATATAAAAATTAATATTCAATAATATAAATTAATATACTAATTAAAAAAATCAATCAATCCATTATTTATTAGTTATAGGCATAACCTAGTTTCCACAACAATAACCAAACATCTTTATTAAAATTAGTCACAAAAAAGATAAAATCTAGAAAAAAATAAAACCAATAGACAAGTTATAATAGAATGGAAATCAAAAAATGAGAGGAGCTAGCGTTTGAAGATTTCAATGTGTACATATTAGTTTTTCACATAAGATCAAGCCAGGAAAGGATTGAGATTTGATAGGCATCATAAAGAATGTTTAGGGCAGGGGGGATCCTTTCCCACCTAAAAACCATCTTTCAGGTAGATGATGATAGGAACAACAACATTAATTTTTGAGACAAAGATCAATACTCTAATGAAGGTAGCAAACAAAAATAATATGAAAGGACATATAAATGGACTATGTAAGTGGTAGAGGAGAATTTGATTTCTCTATTAGACCCTATAGAAATCAAAAAATATATAGCTCGGTTATATGGCAGGAGCTTGATCTGCAAATTCATGGGAGCCCAGTTAATGCTAGAAGAGTTACATGCATAGACCAGGAACAACTAGAAGACAAATGGAGAATATTAACTGAGAACATGTGCTAAAGGATACATCATTAGAATATTTGTAAATGAATCAGATCGAGATGGAGTCTTTAAAGGTGGAACATATTTGTTTATAAATATGGGCCTGATTTTGAAGCATTGGCATATTATTTTCAAACCAACAGAGGAGCTACCAACAACAATACTAGTGATCCATTGGAGGAGCTACAAAATAATAGTACAAGTGTAGTTTAGACTATATGCTCTCCCATAGGAATTCTGGTCAAGGTATGTTTTCAAAACTATTGCTTATACGTTAGGTAGGCCAATAGATGTATCTAAGCCACACTACAAAAAGGGATTATCAAGCTCTGCAAGAATACGTATATAATTAAACTTAACAAGGTCCTTGCCCAACAATGTCACATTGAAGGTAGGAAAAATGGAATGGACCCAAGATTTAGATTATGAAATGATTCCTTTTAGATGTAGAGGGTGTCATAATATAGACATCTAATTAGGGAATATCTTGTACTTCAAAAAAATTATATACCAGAGAAAACACAAGAAACCACGGATAAGGATTGGAAGGGTTTTGTAAAACCAAAGAAAAAATATACCATTAAAAATAAGAATAAAATGATTAAAAAATATGTCCTAAAAGGTAGTAAAGTTATCAGGATGGAGGAAGAAATAGTAATGGAAGGAATAGAAATGATACCATAAACATAGGGACACGATAATTAGACAAGAAAGGAGGGGGGATATAATAGTAAATTATGGTTTAAATGAGGGCCTTGAAAATATACTCAAATAAGGGAATATAGGAAAAGAAGAGAAATAAAAGATAAATGAAAAGAAAAGAATGCAACAAAGAGGAAAAGGACAAGGGGAAGGACAATAATTTCTAGAAAAATAGATAAGTACGGAAGAGGAGGATGAGACAGAAATAGAGAGTGAAAGTAAAGAAGACATATTGGGAATCAAACAGACCCTAAACCTTAATCCCAAAGAAAAATTCAAAAAGAGAAGAAGAGGGAGTCCTAGTAAGAAAAAGATAAGGCATGAGGAGGCAATAGAAGCTATAGGGGCAGGAACACAAAAATAATTGGATAGTTTTTTTGTGAGCACCAAGCAAAGTGACCTTCCATAATGCAGATCATATCTTGGAATATAAGGGGACTCAATACCCCCTATAAAAGGAGATCATTGAGATAATTAATCAATCAACATACTCTCGATATTGTGATGCTTCAAGAAATAAAATTAGATAATCTTGAAAGAGTTAGAAGGAATCTATCAAATAATTTAAAAAAGGAAATTGTAGGGAGTAATCTGAAAGAAAAATAGGAGGAATGGCCATTCTATGGGATCCTAACTCAATCAAGATAAATGTCATATAAACCCAAAAATAATATATTGTATGTGAGTGGAATGACATAGGACATGTTTAAACTTTTGCTTAGTAAACATCTATGGATCACAAGAAAAAGAGGAGAAAGAATAGGCTTGGAAATAGTTATAAGAGTATATTAATACCAGAGAAGAGGCCTTATGGTTAATAGGAGGAGATTTTAAAGCTCGCTTAGACTCCATGAAAAAAGGGGTGTAACATGAGGGATAAAGACTTTACTAGTTTTTAAAAAAAATTGGACAGGTCAGATCTTTGTGATATAAGAACAAAATAAGGATGGTTTACATAGAACAACAAAAGAAGGGGAAGGGAACTAATCATGGAAAGGCTAGATAGATTCTTAGCCAAGATAAACTGGCTGGATCAAAAGCATATCCTAGAAATAAAAGTACTAAAAATTATAGGCTTAGATCACTGGCCAATAGCTATATAACTGACATCAGAAGAGAGACCAAGTAGATCTCCATTCAAATTTTAAAAAATGTGGATCGTGCATCCAGACTTTGATAAATTTATAACTCAATAATGGAATTCCTCAAATCACATAGAAAAGACAAAAATGTTTGTCTTTTTGTGAAAACTCAGATAATTCAAGGAGGTTCTAAAGAGATGGAATCAAACTAATTTTATAAATATCTTTTAGGACAAACAGGAGATGTTGATGAAAAGTAATGAATTTTAGGGTTTGATAATGAAAGGGCATGAGACGACATAACTACTAAAAGAAAATTAGGAAATGGCCAAAATACTAGAGGGGATTTATAAAAAAGAGGAAATATATTGGAAATAGAAGTCTAGAATCAGATGGTTAAAAGAGGGAGACAGAAACGTAATTTTTTTTCATCTATCATGTAAAAATAGAAGACAAAAGAATTATATCAAGAAGGTGGAGACCCTAAAAGGAAATACCCTTAAAGGAGTTAAGGAAATAAAGGAATAATTGGTTAAATACTAGGAGGGTTTTTAAACCAAGAAGAAGGGGAAAATAAGGAAGAACAATAATATTTTATGAGGCATATCCCTCACAAGATAACCCAATCTGATAACCTTGGCATAATGGAAAATGTCTCACTTGAAGAGGTTAAGAGGGCAATCTTTGAAATAGCAAGGGATTGCTCTTCAAGTCCAGATGGTTTTCTTGCTATGTTCTTTCAACACTTTTGGGATCTCATTGGAGAAGAAATTGGGGAAGTGATGCATGAATCAAAGGAATCCCAAAGGATGTTGAAAGCCTTTAACTCCACCTTCTTGGTGTTTGTACCCAAAAAATTAGATAGTAGAACACCATAAAACTTTATATTGATCTCCCTCTGTAATACCATATACAAGATAATTTTGAAGGTTATAGCCAATAGGTTACAGGACCTCCTCCCAGAAATCATATTGGAGGAGCAAGGTGAGTTTGTAAAAGGAAGGTAAATTTTTGATGGAATTACCACATGAGATAATTCACTCACTACATGCAAGCAAAAGGCAAGGAATGTTGATAAAATTGGATATAATAAAGGCATATGATAAAGTTGATTGGACTTTTTTGGATAGGATACTCCAAATTTCTTACACAACTAAAAATTTCTTGGTAATGATAAATGGATCTCTAGAAGGCTTTTTCTTGTCTACCAAGGACCTCAGGCAAGGGGACCCATTATATCCTTATTTGTTCATCCTCATGGTAGAAGCCTTTGGAAGGAAAATAAGAGTACTTAGAGAGAAAGGCAAGATAAAAGGGATACGTACATCAACAGGGGAAATGGCTTATGCTCACTTGTAATTCATAGATGACATAATGTTTTTTATGTTGCCTAGATTCCAAGAGATTAGAGCCACAAGGGACATACTAGGAAGCTACAAGAGAGCTTCAGGGAAATCCATTAATAAAGGTAAGTTAATTTTTTTCAATGACGTCTCTCAAAATTTGCAAAGTTTCCTATCAAGAATTTTGGGATTTATAAGTGCCACTTTCCTCAATAATTACTTAGGATTCTTGTTATTCAAGGAATCGGGGATAAGAATCTCTAGATAAAAGTCTTAGAAAAGATGAAGAATAAGTTGAGCAGTTGGAAAGAAGAGTATTTGACTTATGTAGGTAAAATAACCCTCATTAGAACTGTGTTGTAAACCACTACCAACTACTAGTTTCCTCTATTAAAGGAACCTAAACAAATATTGATACGATGAATAGGATTCTCAAACGCTTTTTAGGGCAAGGAATGGGGGAAAAATCCAAGCTGCCTCTTTTGACTTGGGAAAAGATATGCAAACCATTATCCCAAGGGGCAGGAAAAAGAAAACTCCAGAAAATAAACCTGACACCATTGGCAAAGCTCATTTGGAGATCAAGAACGAGATGAAAGGAAGAATGGAGTCAGCTACTCAAGAAAAAATATCTAGATGAAAGTAACCTAAATAGAATGTTCATAGTTCAAGAAATTCTAAATGGCTCCCCATATAGAATAACATGAATAAGGTTAGATTAATTATCCTGAAAGGCTTATTTCAATAGGTTAAAAATGGAGAAGATACATATTTTAGCAAAGATTGTTGGGTTACAGACATACCTCTAAGAGTGGACCCTAGATTTGCAAAAATTAGAGAGGAAAGCATTGGGTAGGGCGGGAATAAATTGAAATAATATTGTGATGAAGACACGGTTTTAGGACTTAGGATGGTTACATGGAAAAGCTTTTAGAATAGGGATGAAACTTAGAATGAAGCACAAAGGGACCTAAACAAAATACTAAAAGGCTTTAGGATTCTATGGAGTCTAAAACTAGATAAGGTTAAATGGAATAGGAAAGGAATAGGGGAATTCTCAGTAAAAGTAGGTTATGAAGATCAAGAGGAGGCTATACAAAGGGATTTAATGACTTTCGTTTGGACAAATATTTGAAAATAAAAATCTTGACTTAAAAAAAAACCTTCTTATGGTTGGTAACGCATGGGAAGATCTTGACAAGAGAAAATATAAAGAGGAGATGAGTCCAAGGCCTAATAAGATGTGTCATGTGTTTAAATAGTGAAGAGAATACTGATCATCTATTATGACACTGCAACTTCACATCAGACACGTGGAACTACTTTTTAGATAAGTTTAACTTTAGCTGGACTACTAGTGCTAATATACAAAATCACTTTAAGGTTTGTCATTGGGATAGGAAATTGAACGTCTTAAAGGATATATGGAATATGGGCCCAAGTTTTCTTAGATGGAAGGTTTGGTTGGAATGGAATAAGTGGATTTTTGAAGCAAAGACTAGAATCAAATTGAGCAAGGAAATTTGGAGGGAAATGGAAGCTAGTATCCTTCAAATCATCACATCAATCAAACATCCTTAAAATAAGGAAGCAAATCCTAAGGAAATAAAAAATCCTCAATAACTAGGGGGAAGCCAGGAAAAATATGAATCCATGCACCCTAGTGATAAACAAAAAAGAAAGCTATTAAGCAAAAAAGTGAAATGGCTTCCCTCAAAGCAAGCCTGGCATGAAGTCAATTTTGACAGAACATCACAATAAAACCCCTACCAATCCACAGTGAGATCCATAATTAGAAACCATATAGGGTAGGTGAGAGCCTATAAGGTGGTCTCAATTGGAATCAATATGAATAATATAGCTGAAGCGGAAGGATTAATTATGGGTTTGAAGATGGCTTTAAAATAACAAATCATAAACTTAGAAATAGAAGGTGATTCTTTACTTATCATTAACTCATTGAAGAATCATAATATTAATTTAAACTAGAGATTGAAAGGGGTGATAGAAGAGGCAAATCACATATGAAATAATTTCAAGAAGATAAAAGTTAGTCACACGCTACAAGAAGGGAACCAAGCGACTGATTGGCTCATGAATTTTGGGCTAAAAAACATGGTGGAAGAGAAAATGTGCAATATGAGGAATATTACAAAGGAAAAATAATTACAGGAATTACAGGAAATAATTAATAAATAATGCTAAAAGTAATGGAGAATATCAAGAGTAAAAAAGGTAAGGAGTCAAAAAAAAATTTGGTGTTAAAAGAAAAAAAAGGAAATTTAATTAGTGATCTCCTAGGAAAGCCAACATTATAGCAACCATGGTAATTAAGAGAAGGAAAAGAAAGTTGGGGTAACATGGAAGTAATAGTAATTTAGAAACAAAATACCTAAGCAAAATCACAGTGAAAGAAATGTGATCTAATAGAATAGCAATTCATAGAGCAAGGAGAAGACAAGAAAGGAAATGGCATATGAAAAAAAAACAAGGAATGGCAACTTGATTTGAGTGGTGCAAACTTCCATAAGTAGAAATATAGATAGAAGAGAATTAAAAAAGGACAATATTAATAAAGCCATATAGAGGAAGGAAAGGAAAAAAGACTCCCAAGATGTTGCAAAGTTGGCGTTGTGTTAGGAGACCATGTTGGAGCTAACTGTGGCATTTATCCAAGTCATGAGGCTACTACTATCTATAACTATAAAAGTGCTGGGAAAATTAAGAGCAATGATAGATCAACCTACACGTGGGATATTGGGCAATCAAGACATTGTGAAGGAAGATTAACCATATGTAGGTAATGTAGAAGATCATGAAGAATGTAGAGAAGAAGAGAATCACTACGTCAACCAAGCTAAGTAAGAGGGTACAAAGAAAACTAGAGAGGGAAAAAACAAAGGAGTATTTGAGGACCAAGAACACTCAAGACAATAAAGAGAAGTGGAAATAAATCAAATTATTTGCTCAAACTAAGATGGCAATAAGGAAGTAAATTATAAGAGTCAACTCTTTAATGCAACTTTCCAAGAAGGTAGAAGATGGATTATAAGGAGTGGGCAGCCCAAAGAAGCTTTGGATAAAGGTAAGCATAAAATAAATGAATTGGAAAATGGAGGGGATAAAGACAATGGAAATCAAAAGGTGGGAATAACCCAAGGATGACTAATGAAGCAATAATTCACCATCAAAATCAAGGAAGCACAACATGCAAGGGGTCTAGAACATGGGGAAGAAATGTTTCCCAATAGGGATAGGTTTAACCAAGAGAATAGATTGATAGACAATCTCAAAGACTTAACAACTAGGATTCACTCCATAAAGGAGGTAGTGGAAAGCATTAAAAATCTAGTGGCCAAACATAACAATGAAAATCTAGAGCAATAAAATGATTTAGAGGCCTCAACTAGGAGATTCAAAGATTTATATGGATCACTTCAACTTGATGGAAGTCATAAATGACAACTTGATTCATATAAAGAATTTCATGGAAAATAGAAGGAAGGAATTGAGAGTGCACACACAGATAATGATAATGCCTCGAATAAATACAAATGAAATTGAGGTGTAAAAAACACTTTAACAAACATTACAGAAGACACAATGAAAATGAAAGAACATTTGCATCATTAGCACTATGTATAGAACAATAACCCTTAGACAAGCCATTAGATAGAGGAAGCTGGAGAAGAGGATCAAGACTAGGTTATGGGAAACTAATATTTGGAGACTAAGTAATGGTCGAATAGTAGATAAGTAGTTTAGTGTGACCTTGCTATTGTATAAGGTCTTTTTGTCTGGTTATCATGTCCTGATGTAAGAGCTTATCAAGCAATTTCATGAATAAAATATTTTACTGATTAAAAAAAATTATAGGCATACCCTATTTTTTAAATAAAATTATATATTTCCCTAGGTAAGACATAAACCAAATAGAATAATGAATTACAAAAACACATAGGGACAACCCATATTTTTAATAAAATTATATACTTTCCCCAGGAAAAACATAAACCAAAGAAAACAACAAATTATAAAATCCATACTTAATAAAATAAAAAAGCAAGCGTAAGAAATAAAATTTCCTATACAACAAGATGTTTTTCACATGCATAAACCGATTGAATCTACCCTCCTGAACTGTAATTTTTTTACCCTAAGTGGTGTTTAAACTAGTATAAAACTCCTTAAAAATTAAAATGGGCTAAAGATGGAATCCATGTCTTTACATTACATACATATAACAAAATAGATAATAAAAATAAGTTTACCAACACAACAAGATGGTTTTCACATGTTCAAACCAACTAAAACTCCTTTTTTGGACTACACATTTTCACAAATGGATGCATCTAGACCAATATCAAACTTTCTCTCACAAATTAAATGAACAAAATAACATAAAATAGCTCTTCATATGCACAAGCAAAAATATAAAACTAGAAACAAGAACAACAAAGTTCAATACTAAACTTATACTTACAAATCTACCTATATATACCTACCTACCTCGAGTACAAAACAACATACATTAAATTATTTTTTATTTTTTATATAAACATTAGAACATTTATCTAACCCTTCAACATGAAAGGTTTCTATAAAATAAAATACCATTGTAAAATGTAAGGGTAGCCCTTCAAATTTGATCATGGAATTAATATATGTTTTATTGAAAATTTTTTTTTAGTTAATTTTAACTTTAAGATAAAATACAAAATTGTAAAACATAACCTATAAATAAAAATACACCATATGCACTGAAATTTGGCTAAGAAAAAACTATATTTTTGCATCACAAAAGAAGGAGAAGAGTAGACATGAAAAATAAGCTTACTAATACAATAATAAGGTCTTTGTGTTGGAAAACTAAAATAGAAATCACACATTTGCAACCACAAAGACCTTTTAATCTACTGTCTTGGACTAAAATATTTTACTAAAGAGTTTCTAATTGATATCTCGTAAATAATATTGTATTATTGCTGCTTCCATACATTTGCATTAAAAACATAACACACTGAGCTTTGCATCCTTACACATAAAATAAAATAACAAAGCAATAATATAAAATGTTTTTTTGCATGCAAAAATTAAAATATAGAACTAAACAACATAACCCATAAAAAAATATGGTATGCATTACAAACTAGCTAACAAAAGGATTCCACATCTTTATATCATAAAACAAAAGTGAAATAGGCATGGAAAATAAAAATGCATATCAGACATTGAAAATAAACTTACTAGCATATCAAGATAGTTTTTGTGCTCACAAACCATAATAAAAACCATCTATTTGCAGCCATAAAGACCTTTAAATTTGCTCTTAAGACTCCACGCTTTTACCAATGGAGATTCCAATTAATATCTCATATATAAACCCACAGTATTGATGTCATTCCGTATCCACATAAAAACCATATCACTTCAAGCTTTGCACCCTTATAAATAAACTAAAACAACAAAGCAACACAATAAAATAATTTTCACGTGCGTAAACAAAAATACAAAACTAAATAACAAAACCAATAAATAAAAAACATAATATGCACTAAAAATTGGATAAAAGGGATCCTACATCTTTGTATCACAAAAAAAATCAAAGTAGACATGAAAAATATAAAAGACCTTTCAATCTACTTTTTTGGATTGCAATATTTTGCAAACAAAAGTTATTAGTGCAATATCAAATTGCTACCACCATCTATCCATATTAAAAACACACACCATTGAGCTATGCATTCTTACACCAATTAAAACAAAAAAATAACACAATAAAATACTTTTCAAATGTGCAAGACAAATTACAAAACTTAACAAAAAAACCCATAAAGAAAAATATGATATCCACAAAATTGGCTAAAAAAGGAAACCATGTCTCTACATCACAAAAAAATTAAGTTTACATGAAAAATAGTCTTACCAACACAATAAGATAGTTTTTCGTACTCACAAACAAAAAAGAAAGTACTTATTTATAGCCATAAATACTTTTCAACCTACTTTGATGGACTATAAGCTTCTAGCAACAAAGATTCTCAATGTGATATCAATATTCCTCTCATAAATTAATATCTCATATATAAACTGAGATTATTGATGCCACCATCCATCAATGTGGAAAACATATCACATTGAGCTCTACATCCTTACACATAAATCAATATCAATCTTGTGCCAATAAATGAAGACTTCCATCCATAAAAAAAAAAAATTAATGACATTTAACACCACAACATTCCATATTTACCACCTCATTACTAACAGTCGTCTGCGAAATGGAAACATCCTCAACTCATATTCACTAGAACATAAAGTTTCTTCCACGCATCAACACAAATGACATGCACACAATAGAAGTAGGAAGCCTTGAAATTATAACTATTTCCAGCAACAAAGAAGATTCATTGATGGAGTATGGCCATTAAAGGTCATTCCCCTTGGGTAATGCATATTGGCGTAATAAAATAAGGTCCATTTATAATATACAAAAAAAAAATCTGCAATCAAACACGCATATATAAAAATAATATTCCTCATTAAAGTATTTGATAAAATAATTGTCTGGAATGAAGAAAACACTTTGTTTCATGGACAAAATTTACAACTTATATATTCATCACCAAAGTACAAATGCAAAGAAATTTTAGTACTACACCATAAATTAATATCTTTATAATTTGAAGGAAGTGATGCACTGGATAACCAACTTTATTGCACCTACATATAAGCATAATTTTATATCAACCGATTAAAGTCTAAAATATCATTTGTATTTCTATGCTCTATCTCAACACACAAAGCTCCAATAATCCATTCACTTTCAAAATCATTTGATACTACACAAGTCATCAACATTAAGAAATGCATCGTTTTAAACCTCCTCAATTCAAAGCTTACCTTTCAAGATATTTCAAACCCAACTTTGACAAATCTCCACTACTATGTAAGCATTCAATCAAACATTAAACATCATCATATAAACTAGTAAGTAAGACCACATAATTGCTCCATAACCATGAATATCAAAGGGAAAAAAGGCAAACACCATATACTTCTAATTTTCCAAGGTTTACCATACTTTGGGTGCAAAATAAAATAACAAAAAAATGACCCAAACTCATTACCTATACATGTGGTTAGAAAGAGAAAAAGAAGTTTACCAGTTCAACAGGACATGATAGTGCAACCATGAATACCACGTGAATCCAACTCAATTTGCATTCCTATACTACAAGTTTTTAACAACTTATTTCATATACATTGTTAAGATGTTTACAATAATAATCTTGAGATATTAACGCCACCATCAATTCCTATAAAAAAACATATTTACCAATTCATATCATGTCTGTCAACCCATATTTACCAAAGCAAATCCTTATCAAATCATGTGATGAGGTTTAATATTTGATTAAATCATATGATGGTGTGGAATTGAACTTTCTTTCTATCTATGTTTTACTGATTTTTATTTTTGTCTTTCAGATTTTTTTTTCAAAAAAACAACTCATCACCTCTATAAATTAAGTGTTAAATTAAAAAATGTCATTTCTACATATTTAAATACACACATGGAAACCAAGGCACAAATATACTTATATCCTAAAACTAAAAAAGTAGGCATTCACCAACATAGTAAGAGTTAGAGACCACCACCATTGGTACCTTGATTCAATGCTTCACATAGTTCCAACTCAACTCACACTCCTACACTAGAAGTATATACTTGATTTGGTCTTTTCCCCCTATATTTTATCTAAAATAGTAAATAAAAATATTGTTATTGCACCATCCATTCCCATAAATACCTCAACACATTGAGCTCTAAATCTTGACATGTATTAATTCATGCGAGCATCCTCATAGGAGGAGTGGCATCTAACGAATCTTATTAGTGACATAAAAATACTCAATGCCTCTATAAATTAAGTGCAAAAAAAATAATGTAAAATCTACAAGTACATTTGTATGAGCTATCCCACGATCACAATCATCAGTAAGAAAAAATCAAACAAAATAAAAGCATCAAACATAAATAGAAATATAGTATATCCAATGATCATTGACTCAAAATCCGGTATGATTTCATTGCTACCTATTTCACATGACAACTAACACACCAACATCCTTGTATCACAATAAATAGTAAACAAACATGGAAAATATTTTTAGCAACACATTAAGATTCAGAGGTTACCACCATCTCCACCTTGATACAACACTTCACATGGTTCCATCATCACATCTATATGAAATGTTCCATGGTCATAATTATTAGAAGGAAAAAAGGCAAACAAAACAAAATTATCAAACATAATGAAAAAGATAGTATGTCTAGTGAAATCATCTCAAAATCCATTATGAGATCGTTAATACCTATCTAAATATACACACGATGACCAAAGAACTAACATCCTTGTATCGTAAAACACAACAAAGTAAACAAGGAAAATAAGTTTACCAACATAATAAGATTTAAAATCCATTGCTATTGCCACCTTGATTCAATGCTTCACATAATTCTAGCTCAACCTACACTCCTACACTATAATTCTATACTAACTTTGGGATTTTTTTATTATATTGTTATTACATCTCCATTCCTATAAAACTTCATCACGTTGAGATTTAAATCCTAATGCAAACATTAATTCCATATGAGCATCACCAAAGGAGGAGGGGCATCCAATGAATCCTATCAATGACATTTATGATGATAATATTTCATATGTACCAACACATATCATATTTGTTGTCGCATATTTATTGGTAACACCCACCATACTCACCTACATATTTATCAAAGCCAATCACATCTATGTGATAGTGTTTGTAAAACTAATGTGACAACATCAACCATGGGTATGCGTTAACAGCTGAGAGACCTGAACTAGCAGTAGCATTCAAATTTTTGATTGATGTGTTCATGGGGCCCACTAAATTGATCAAAGTCCAGTGCTCATGGTGGGGCTAATGTCTATTAACAACATGTTAAGGAAAATAACAATGGTTAAGGCAAATGATAGCGGTTAAGGCAAATGATAATGGTTAATCCAAATGATAGTGGTTAAGCAAAATACTTGTTATGAAATAAAATGTTAATATCCATTAAACATTGACTTGTTACTTGCACACCTTTCCCCTGATAAAAGAGTATACTAGTTTTCATTTGCCATTATAATATTTCTTTTCTACATGTGCAGAAGCCCATGTCCATTCTCTATTTGCCATTACCTGATTCTAGAAGCATGAGTTGTAGGAACATCCCTAGGGAGGCATTTTGCTATACAGGTTGGTAGCTATATTGAATTGCATTATCTTCATTATTGAATCCTCAAAATTTGAGCATGATATTAGTTCAACATCCTAGAAGGGCATATCATAACTAGATTGTGTAATATTATTTTAGTTTGTTTTATGTTGACTATATTATTGATTGTGTGAAGGAATTAATGATTAGTAGGGCACAAGCATTTATTCAACACATAGTCTATTGAATAGTTTGTGTAATGAGGATATGATACATATAATTCAATGAGCACATATGAATTCAATGCATAATCATTATTGGATATGCTACACATAAAATAATTTAAACTTTGTACCTTTATATTATATATTTATATTGTAAAGGAATTTGAATGTTTTAAAATTTGACCCTTATTGTGTATATACAGTCAAGTATAGTTATAACCACCATCAGCAAGAGATCAATGATAGAAGATAGATGCATGTTTAAGCACATAATAGATTAAGATCCTAAAATCATTCCCAAATAAGCATATCATCAAGGGTTGAGGCAATTAACAATATAGTCAATGCCTTGTTGTAGGAGGCCGAGTATAGGAGTGTGAGTTTTGTTGGAAGTAGTAACTAACATTGAATGAATTATGCATTCAATTAATTCTATGTAGCATATCCTAATTACACAAACACGCAAAATAAATTATGCATTCAATTAATGATTATGCCCTCACTAATTATTAATTCCTTCAAGCAGACAATAATATAGTCAACATAATACTCAGTTCTTTAGTGATAATTATCCTAATAAGAAGTATGGGCTTGTAAAACACTTATGTTATTTTTTCTTGATAACTCAATCAAGATAATAATAGAAGGTTCATGGACAACCATTGAATTTATTTTTGAATACTTGAACCCCCTAATGGTATGCCTATTTGGGAATGGTTTTAGGATCTTCCCATGTTATGTGTTTAAACGTGCATCTATCTTTAATGACTCAGCTATTCCCTTAAATAGTGATATGAATGGATGTTTCTAATGTTTTATTTCATGTTGCTAATGGAAAGACTAACATAGGTGGTGTATATCTTAGTACTATGTTTCTCTCTATGTGTTATGTTTCTCTTAACTTAGTACTTGGTATTAATATTTTGTGTGGGGTTACAAAACACTTATCAAGTTAATAATAGGAGGATCATGGAAACTCATTGACAATATTATTGATTGATTTATCATGATGGTATGCTTATTTGAGAATGATTTTATGCTCAAGGGTTGGAAATTCAACAATGTAGATAATGATTATGCATTGAATGAATGATTATGCCCTAACTAATCATGAACTCCTTCAAGTAGTCAACAATACAATCAACATAATACTCCTCAATTTTCAATGATAATTTTGCTAATATGAAGGATGGGCATGTATAATTGTTTATTATGGTCATGTAAAACACTTATTGTGTTCATTTTTCTTCATAACTCAATCAAGTTAATAATAAAATCCTCATGGAATTAAACATTGACTGTATTGTTGACTGTTTGAACCCCCTGATGGTATGCCTATTTGGGAATGATTTTAGGATCTTACCCTATTATGTGTTTAAATTTGCATCTATCTTTTTTGCCTCATCTATTCCCTTAAATGGTGATATGAATGGATGTTTCTAATGTTTAATTTCTTGTTGTTAATGGAAATACTGACATAGGTGATGGATATCTTAGTGCTATGTTTCTCTCTATGTTATGTTTCTCTTAACTTAGTACTCAATATTAGTCTTTCTTATGGGATTGAAAAACACTTGGTGTTCCTTTTTGTTCATAACTCTATCAAGTTAATAATAGAAAGATCATGAAAACCCATTGGTTGTATTGTTGATCACTTCAACCTGATGGTATACAGTTAACTTCTTTTCATTAACATCTCAAGGTGTGTCAACTTCTTTTCATTAAAATTAAATGTTTATATGAATCTTGAAGATGCTTATGTTTTCTAAATGTTTTCTTTTCAGTATA
This sequence comes from Torreya grandis, assembly GCA_037957365.1. Classification (NCBI taxonomy): domain Eukaryota; kingdom Viridiplantae; phylum Streptophyta; class Pinopsida; order Cupressales; family Taxaceae; genus Torreya; species Torreya grandis. Next base: position 886,076 of record JARHVA010002732.1, read on the forward strand.
AGATTATGGACAACATATATGTCTTATGTATTATTATTATTTGATATGATACAAACAATGCATGTTTAAAATATGTGTATATTGTTTATGGTTTGAGGAAAAAAGTGATATCTTTTATTTTTGATCCAATTACTAATGGTATCAAATTTAGTAGTTCATATTATGTATCTCTTCCTCATGGTATTATGACTATTTTTGATCAGAATGCAGAACATGTGATTTTTGAAAGTAATTCTAAATTAATGTGTGACCACATGTCTACTAATATTTTTGTAAGATATGAGAAGCTAGTCACACTTCATAGATATGCAAATTCACTTTGCAGTATTTTGTCAATGTGAAGATCAAATATGTACAGGATATTGGGGATGTGAAATCAATGGCTAACTGGAGTAGAACAAGTAGTGGTGGTGTTTCATCTAGTGATACTAGTGTGGATTTTCCACTTATGCAGTTACAAAACACTTCTAATGAACCTCTTTTGCCACTTTTTGAGTCAGATTTGAATACAAATGATGAACAACATACACCATCATTGGCACCACAACCACAACACGAGGTCAATTATTCCAAATTAGATATTGTGAGATGCCCAACTTGCAACTCTATTATAGAGTTTAGTGGGATTAGAGAGGGCATATGTAATAGTTTATGGAAACTATTTTTCTTCATTTATGGTATTTCCATTATATGTGTTATGTGTATAATATTAGGGTATTTCATGGGGAGTAGTAAGGAGCAAAAGAATGTATGTAGAAGCAATGAATTGAGGGCTCTCTCTTGGTAGGAGTACTTGCCATGTCAAGTTTTTATTAGTATTGTAAATAAATGAAAGTTTTGTTATGTTCTTCAAAGTTTTTATCATTATACTTAAATATTACAGGTGATATTAGTATGTCTTGTTACATGTGATTGAGATAATAATGGTTGTAAATCTCAGTTGATGATAATGATTACATCATCACCAAGTGTTTCATTGGTAAAAAATTCATTTGTCTAAAGTTAATAAGTATGGGTCTTGTATAAATGATGTAATCACTTAGCACATAAATCTTGGAAGTATCACTTTGCACATTTTTTAGAATCCCCAATTCATGATTCATTTTGTTATTACTGAACCCATTAAGAGTGATAACAAGCTATAATGCAATTTAATGTTTTTTATAGATTTTATATTACCATTGATAATAAATTGACAACATAAATAAAAGATCACTTTGAAATTAAATCATCCATGTTAAATAGTGTATGTGTTAGTAAATCATTCATACTTAATTTAGCCAATTCAACACAGATGGTGTTATGAAAATTTTCAAATTTCACATTCTTGTGAGGCATACATAGTCATATTTTGTGAATTTCCCAAACTAGAATAACTAAAAAATTAATAACTACTGTCAAATGAACCATATAAATGTAAAATTTAACAACTAAAATTAAAGGAACCATAGTATAAAAACACACTAATTATGATTATTGTTATCAGCATTGAAGTTAGGAAGCATGGATGTGGTGGGAGTTGTAGGGCAAGTCATAAGATGGATTACAAAGTTTGTCCACACTTTGATCTCTTCCTCATAAAGTTTCTTTTGTATTAAATTCCTTTAATGCTTTACTTCAAAAGAAATAGCCCTAGCACTTGAAACAAATTTATATATTTGTAATGATGCAATTTGATCCTCGAGCCACATCTAAACATGTAGTTTTTCTTTCCTTACATGTTCAATACAAAAATTTCGATCCTTGTTCTCATTTTTCATAAATGATATGCTTGTATTCATTCCTTCAATGCTTTCCTTCAGGTTTTCCTCCCTTTCTTTTCTAACCTTTTCCCATTGCTCCCATACATCCAACCTGGTCTTCAAATGCCTTAGTTCATATTCTTGAAAGTTGTCATCCACCTTTGCATTCATTTATTCAAAAGTTTCAGATTGGTCTACAAAATTTCTTGGGGGAGTGGGATTGGGCTTCTTGGACGCTACACAAAAACAAAAACATGGATATTTAGTAAGTGTATGACACTAACAACCTAAACAAACATCTAGTTCTATGAAGGGATGTCACTTGAAGTCCGATTGTTGGGATCACAATCTACACTCAAAATGTCAATCAGTTTTCTCTTGACAACTTCATTGATTCTTTTCCTTTTATCTTTATTTTTGTCCATTATTGAACAAACACAAACATTGTAAAATAATGAAATGGATCTTCATTTGTTCCTAAATTTTTTGTAGTCAAATGGAAAACAATAGACCATTATTGAATGGTATTATACAGACAAGCAAGATACAGGGCATTATATAGACTGTAATAAGATGGACAATAGTATACCATTATAAAAACCAATGGTTCATTGGTTCCTTTCATTTATGTATCAAGATGGACACCAGTAGATAATTACACATAATTTAAAGGGTATTATATAGACAAGCAAGATTTATGGCATTATACAAACTACAATAAGATGGACAACAATAGACCATTATACAAACTGATGGTTTATTAGATCCTTTCTTTTATGTATCAAGATGTATAATAGTAGACCATTACACATAATGTAAAGGGTATTATATAGACAAGAAATATGTAGGGCATTATACAGACTACAGATATCTAGTTCCTTTCGTTTCCTTTAAGGTCATTAAGAGTGTCTTTTGATCAGAATACAAAGATCTATTTGCAAGAAGATATCGTATTAGACTTGAATGGGTAATTGGACCACTTGCATTGACACTAAAGATGGACAATAGTAGACCATTACATAGAATTTAAAGTGTATTTTACAGACAAGTAAGATGCAGGGCATTATACAGTTTGGAATAAGATGGACAAGAGTAGACCATTATACAGATTGATGGTACATTGGTTCCTTTGATTTTTGTATTAATATGGACAATAGTAGACCATTAGACAAAATTTAAAGGATATTATATAGAAAATCAATATGCATGGCATTTACAAACTATAATAAAGGGTGTTATACAATAAGTGAATATATATATATATATATATATATATATATATATATATTTGATCTGTGTATACCATTATAAATAATGTAAAGGTTGTGGGTTTTCCATTACCTCCAAGAAAGTGGATAAACATCCTTGTAACTTTGATGATATTATTGTGATTGTATAAGCATCCTTTCAGCTTTGATGATGTTGTTGTGACTCTATACTGAGAGGAAATGCTAAAATGAGTAAATTACGACATTGTCCTAGAGAGTAGAGGGGTGTTTATCACGATCACTTTCTTATTGTTATTCCATTTTATAATAATGCATTTTCATGATGACTTGCACACCCAGCCTTTGAATATGAATCTAACAAGTAATTGGGTCATGGCATGATGAATGAAGCCCCATTACATTTCATTATAATTCATACACATATGGCACTTATATATGGTACATGCCATGGGGCATAGAACATGTAAAAGGCATAGGGTAAATTAATAATTAATTAATTATATATATATATATATATATATATATATAGGTCTAGGTAATTCATTGTCTTTGGTATATAACATGGTTGTATCCACTATGGAACAATGGTGGCAAAAGCAAAGCTACCAATCTCAGTGATAATAATACACACTGCAACATATTTGAAATTCTTACCAAGTAGAGCTATTTTAATCATCCACAAGGTGGGATACATAGTCTAACTAACCATGGTGATGCTAGAATGGATAGGTTAAAAAATGTTTTCCCTAGGCATATAGATGTATACAATTTAATTTATGTGTAAAAATTAGTGATAGACAATTTATATTTGGCTAGATTTCAAATCATAATTAAATTATAAACATAAAAATAATTGTACATGCAAATTTATGAGGTTTTCCTTTCTACATAACTTTCAAATATAATTATGAGATCCCAATAACCTGAAGAAGCCTTTCCTCTGCCTTAATTAGCAAATACCCAAACACAAATTTTAGATATAATTATGAGATCCCAATACCCTGAATATGTCTTTCCTCTGCCTTAGTTAGCAAATAGCTAGACAATATGAAACTTCTATTAATTTTTATTAACAACATTATGGTTCACAATGGATAAAAAGATGATTTCTATCTTCAGTACCTTTCTTCCATAAATCACACAGAGGACTTATGAGAAGATTCCATATGAACAAATAAATTTTGAGAATTGATTTAACCCTCTATAACTTTTCCCAAATTTTGTCCTTAGTGAGCAGGTAACTGTAATTTTCTTACATAAGCATGTCATAACCCTGTTAGACATGATACTTTCCTAATTTTCTAAAGGCTCCCCACATTATCTCATCTTGATTACCTCGGAGTTTGATATTCCTTTCTTTTTGTAGGTTTAATAAATATCCATACTCAAGTTTCATCTCCTCAACTTTAATGGTGTGATCTCTCAACTCCCTGGGAAGGATGTCACTCTTAAAAAATTTAGAGACTTTACAAACACCTTGGTTTCTAAAGATGTCATGAATATAAAAAATATCCATGCTTCCACCATTTATAAAATTAGGGCAAAGTTTTTGTAATAGTCAATAGAGACTAGAGTTATACACACCCAACGACAATGTTGAGAAGTCAAGCTTGAAGTTTCATCCTAGATATAAGTATTAATGTTCAAAAAAATTGAAATCCCACGTAATTCATTTATTTGAAAGTAAATAAAAATGATTCAAACACAAAACTATCGTAAAAGACATTTTCTTATGGGAAACTATATAACTTCCCTCACAAATCATTAAAATCAAATGCGTAGATCATATTAGAAGAAATTAACACCTACAAAATTTGAAAACTCCATCATAAAGAAATCAAATATGTAGCTATGATCTGATGTGTACAAAGTTTGGGCATGCATAAATAAAGTTCCATGTTTCAATTCTTTGAAATAAGAACATAATATTTGGTGTCGAGAAGCTTCCCCCAAACCCTATCTACTTGATCCAAATGAATGCTCACCATAGACATGTGATCCTAATTGGAACCAAAACATAAGAGAGCCTCGAGTGCTTAACATATTTTGGATAGGACACATACCTCATAAGATAAAACCAATGAAACAAAGAAGAATAGTGGTATTTTTAGTAAATCAATTGTATTGGGGTCAACTAATTCACATATTAATCCACATTCAAATACATAATTAATTTTATGACCCTTATATGCATGTTACAATTATATCATAGAAAGTTAAAAGATTTGTAATGCATAGATGACACTTTTTATTTAATGAAGATAAATATATACATATAGTTCCCTTATGGAAAAGTCTTGTTATCTTGGACAAATCTATTCATAATAGAAGTTCCCATATCACATTTCCATTATCTTCAGTATGTCATAACATTTGACATGATGTATGACAAAAACATAGTGAATCTCTATAAATTGAATCACACTTTTCTTCTCCTCTTTCATTCCTTCTTTTGCATTGAACCATCCTTATCATGCTATTAAAAAATTAATACAATTACTTTCATAAATTAAAAATAAAAACCATAATTATTTGATTCAAGATCAAGAATGATTGAAAATTTGAGGATAAACAAATATACCTTCTCCTTCAACTCTTGTATTCTCCCCTTCATATTCTTGTTTGCAGCCAAAAAAGTTTATTTTTCATGTCAAGTTTCATAACTTATGTGTAATCACAAGATATGAATGCATTGGTGAAGGGATGAATATAAAGGAAAACACAATGCATCACTTACTTTCACAAAACCCTTCTGTCTTAAAATCTCCCTCCTCCTTTTCTCTTTATTTTCTTCATAATTATATATCTTGAGTTTTTCTTCTATGACTGCCAACCCTTTAGGGTTCAAATCGTCATAGTCATAAATATTTTCTTAAAAAAAAATTAAGTTTCTTGAATCTATGCATCTCATACATTTATTGCTGAAAATTTCATTCAACAAACCTCCATTATCTTCTCTTGATTGGATGCCTTGGTACTTGACAATCTAGAATGGGAGGTAACGTGTGCATTTCAACACAGTGTAAATTGAACTATGGTTTCAACCAAAATTTCTTTCCACCTTTGTACAATACAAGACATTGTGGTGCAATACAATATAACTGGTCAATATATTTGAACTCTTGAATAATCTTGTAACCATGTTCCTCATATTCAAATATAATCTACACACATCAAAAGGTTGAAATTAAACAAGTATCTCCAATTTTAAATTCATAGGATATACATCTGAATTGAAAATATAAAAACATGGGACAATTACCCTTATATAATGCAGAGATTGTGCCATGTTGCTATAGAAATCCTGTGGTAGCTGAAATTTAAAAACATCTTCATGCTCACATGAAAAACCCTTACTTGATCAAATATTGTAACATGTTCTTATGCAAGCAAAATCATAAAAAGAATATCACAATCATGCTTTGCAACACTTAAAAAAACTAACAATTCCCCACATTCTACCTTGTCCATCGAAGGCTACCCATGTTTCATTCTTTTGCTCTTCATGTGATGGAGGATAGCGGGTGCCTATGCAGGTAAAAATAAAAATAAAATATTAGAATTGTGTTTCACATGAATTAAATAAACATGTGCAAATCCTAACATATTGCCTTTTCATTATATATATGGCTATGTCCATGCGAAGAGGTTATAAAGGTCATTCATTATATTCTTTTGCCCTTCCTATGAGGGAGGGTAAAGGGTTCCTATGTAGGTAAAAACAATAAAATAATATCATAATCATGTTTCATACAACTTAAAAAAACACTCACAAATCCTAACATATTACCTTCTCCTTATGACTAGATTTGTATACATGCAAAGAGGTTACCGATGAATCCTTTGGCAGCTTATAATTTACAAAGTCCTTGACCTCTAATGAAATAGGTGTGCACCCCTCCTCACTACCATTGTTTACTTGATAAATAAGTGCAACAGTTAGAAATATCAAATAGGTATACAATAAGATATATGCGTGAATTGAAAATGGAAGAATGTGAAAGAAGAATTACCCTTGTATGATAAGAATCATTTACAATGTCATATTCTAGATCATCCTCATCTTTTGATGAAATAGCTGATTTTATTTCTTATTCGGAGACAATAATAGGTTCATTTGTAGGTAAAAGAAAAAAGTGACGATCACTATCAAGTCTTATACCAATTTCATAAACTCACAAACTCCACAAATTTTTTTCTCCCATATTACCTTCTTCATGGAAGGAGGTTGTCCATGTGTATAGAAGAGGTTGCAGAGAATAATTTCATATGTTCAATTTTTTTGCTCTTCCTACAAATGGGAGCAGTGCATCTGTCCTCCTTACCATTATTACACTACAAAAGTAATGCACTAGTTATAAATATCATTCATAATTGAACAAAAGAATACAAACATTTAGATATAAAAAATTAATAAAAACTTACCACTTTCCTCAATTGTTTCCTTTTTTGTTGATGTTGTTGGAGGAACTTAGGGAAGCTTCTCTTAGGTTCAACATGCTCGTCATGATCCATGTTTTGTATTAAAAGGTTGAACCAGTTAAAATTTGAAATCATGATTGATCACAAGAATAAAATGCTTAAAATTTGAATACAATCAATTCATAGTATTAACATTTTCAACTGGGGGACACTGAGGTCTAAGTTTAGCAACATTAACATCTTACATTGGCTATGAACCAATAGGGTTGTTTGTATTCAAGTTCAAATTAGAAATTATAAATGGTTAACATTGCATACAACTTATAATCACTTAAATAATTAAATAAATCAACATAAAACTAAATAATGTTTTCATATTACCAGCTTAATGTCATTTAATTCAACCGATGCATCTTTAATTATTTAGGTTGGTGTCTCTTTTACTCCATCAAATGATTATATAAGGATATACAACTTCTTTGTTCCTCATTTAGTTGCATCATATAACTTTATTGGGGATAATTATGCTGCCAATGAGTGAAGGCTCTCAAAAGGATAACAACCATGTTTTGGGTCATGAACAGTCATGAAACCCACTAATGACATACACACCATTTCATAGACATAATATTAGAGCACTATATACTAATGACAAGATAAATTTAAGAATAACAAAGGCATACACTCATGTACATAGAATCAAACCAAACAATAATTATTTATATGCATTGCTTACTTATCGAAGGGATATAAGTGTAATGCATTGTCCATATTATGTAAAAAATTATAAGTCCGTATTATATATGATAAAAGTGCAGTGCATTATATGTTCAATTTATACATTGAAGGATTTGGAACCCTATTATGTGAAAATTTTATATCATGATCAATCAATTAAATATCTGGTAAAATAAAACATACTTATTTGGAACTATAGTGTTCTTTTTTGTTTCATCTACCATGGCCAGAGAAACAAGGCATGAAAAGCCAATTGAAAGGGAGTGTATGCAGAGTGAGGACATTCATATCTAGTGATTGACAATGCTATTTAATCTTCCTCACACAACCTAGAAAATTATAATGTAAATAATCAAGATATCATATTTTTTTAATCATTGTATCAAAGTAAGAAGAAAATATCTAGTACGATAGTAAAAAATAAGGTTAAAAGTATATTATGATGGTAAAATGGAAAAAAATGAAATTTCACACTATTACTCCACCACCATCGTCGATGCCATTATAGGTTATGTTGAGCGATCCCAAAACATGACATCAATACATGACATAATATATTTAATTGTCAAAAGAAAAATAATAATATTTAAATTAAGATTGTCTATCAATTTTAGTGTAAAAATATACAATGTTGCACAAAATAAATTATACAAGTTTAAATATAATACAATACAAGTTTAAAAAATACAATGTTGTCCACATTAAACATATTAATTTAAAAAACATGTTTTACATTTCATTGCTTCCCCATTTGTAAATGTTAAGGTTATACCCTTTTTAGATCCTAAACTGATATGAAAAATGGGATTCAAGATTCAACAATGCAGACAAACTAATTTATTATATGTAACCAACCAGTATAGTAAATGCCTCCTCTAAGATGCTCCTATGAATGTGGTTCATGCTTATGGAATCAGGTAATGAGCACATGATCTCATGTAGAGGTTGAAAGAAATAGGGTAATGGTAAATGAGAAATGGAATAGGGTAAAGGCCTACAAGTAATTGAGGATGTATGAAGTGGGGTCAATTATCAAAGGGCTAATAGGCCAATGGAATAGATAGAGGGGAGGGACCCTCGGAGTATCCAATAGACACATGGAGGTCATGCTGACAGTTAACCTCCATGTGCCTATTGGATACTTCATCTACCCTCAGAGTATCTAGTAGGCACGTAGAAGTCATGCTAACAATTAACCTCCACATGTCTATTGGATACTCCATCAACCCTTAGAGTAACCAACATGCATGTGGAGGTCACACTCATAGTTGACCTCCATGTGCATGCTAGATACTCTATGTACCCTCCCCCTTTCCATTTCATTAGCTTGTTAGCCCTTTGATGATGGGCCCCACTTATTATATCTTTGATTTTAAGCATAACCAACAGGTGCACTCTTACATTTAATTATCCTTCACCCCTAGCATTTAGATTAATCATTGTCATTTTCCTTAATCACTATCATTTGCCTTAACCATTATTTTTTACCTTAATATGTTGTTAGCAGATGTTCACCTCAATGTGAATGTTATATTTTGACTGATTTGGTGGGCCTCATAAACATGTCAGCTAAAAATGTGAACACTTATACTAGTTAAGGAACTCCCTTAAGGATTGTGAGCATAACCAAAAGTACATTAAACACTTAGGCCAAAATGCACAGGGGCAAAAGGATAGAGAAGAGGGATGTGACCAGTTAGGGGTTAGCACCCATCATGGAAGTCCACACCAAATGTGAGCACCTTAACTAGCTGGTGTGTTCACACTATCATTTGCATTATTAGCTAATGGGCCCCTGCATAGGTAGAAAAAGAATGGTGTAATGGAAAATGAACACTAGTATAATCTTCAAATAGGGGAAATATGTGCAAGTAAAAAGTCAAATTTCAACATATATTAACATTTAATTTTAACTAATGTTTGCCTTAACCATTGTTTTCCTTAACATGTTGTTAATGGATGTTAGCCTAGTCATGAATGTTGGACATTCACCATTTTTTTAATCCCAATAGACACGTCAACCAAAAATGTAAACACACTCACTATTTAAGGCACTCACATTTGACATGGACTTCCACGTTGATGTTGACCCTTAACTGGTCACATCCTGCTTCTCCATCACCTTACCCCAATGTATTTTGGATTAAGCACTGAATGTTCCTCTTGGTTACACTCATAATCGAGGATGTAAAAAATGGGGCCCATCATCATAGGGCTAATGGGATAATAAAATAGATGGAGGGGAGGGACCCTTGGAATATCCAACAGGCACGTGGAGGTCACATAGACATTTCAAATCCACATCCTTGTTGAGACATTTCAAATCCACATCCTTGTTGGATACTCTGTCTACTCTCAGAATATCTATCAAGAACATCAAGGTCACACTAATAGCTGGCCTCCACGTCCTTGATAAATACTCCATCTACCCTCAAAATATCAAGTAGGCACGTGTAGGTCAACTATCAGTGTGAGCTCCACATGTATCTTGGATACTCTATCTAACTTTGGAGCATCCAACAAGCATGTGGAGGTCACACTGATAGTTGATCTACACATGTTTGCTAGATACTCTAACTCCCCTCCCTTTCTATCCATTTTTTTGGCATGTTAGCCCTTAGATGATGGGCCTCGGTTCTTACATCCTCAGCATAACTAGCTGGTACATTCAATGTGAGCTTAGAATCAAGGATATAATAAGTGGGACCCATTGATGAAGGGTTAATGAGTTAATATAAGTGATGATAAATATAATATTAAATCATCATTTTCAAATCTTGTGCCCCTAACAACACCTATAGATAAACTAGTTAGAGGGGATGTGAAGGTCAACTACCAACATGATAGCCTACACTAAACATATCATCTAGTTACGCTCATAATGGAAGATATAATAATTAATCCAACCCAAATAAATTATGAGCATTGAACATTCAACATGGATGACCATGGTTGTAGTCAACCTCTGTATCCCCATTAGTTACTATGTCTACCATCTATCAGGGTTCAACGTCACAACTTCATTACCATCTATAAGTGTTATGTGTGTATGGATCATAACGAAATGTAATGGTGGTTCATGAACCCTAATGTGTGGAAATTTTTTTTGCATTCATACTCAAAGGTTGAGTGTGCATGTGCCCATGAAAATGCATTATTATAAAGCAAATTAATAATAAGATAGCGATCGTGACAAATACACCTCTACTCCCTCCATAGGACAGCATCCAAATTCCCTCATTTAAGCATTTCCTCTCGGTATAAAATCACACTATAATTTTATACATCCACACCATCAAAGTTGCAATGATGTTTATCCACTTTCTTGGAGGCAAGGGAAAACTCACAACCTTTACATTCTTTATGATGGTATACACGGATCAAGTATTTAGATAAAAAAATAGTATGTATATATATTCATTGATTGTATATATATTCATTGCCTATATAATTACCTTTACATTCTATATATCATTCTCAAATATGTTACATATAAAGGAATTTGAACTATGTACCTTTGTATTCTATCTTTATACTATAAATGAATTTGAATGTTTGAAATTTTGACCCTTGGTCTATTCACACTATTGTCCATCTTGCTACATCAACGAAAGAAAGCAATGAACCATTAGTCTGTATAATGGTCTATTATTGGTCTATTCACACTATTGTCCATCTTATTACATAAAGAAAAGGAAGCAATGAACCATCATCTTGCATAATGATCTACTATTGTTCATTGTCAATACCAAGTATTATCTTAAGCATTGGCGATGTTACTAGCCTTCATATAAAAATTAAAATGATCAATCTTGATACATAAAGGAAAGAAAACCAATGAAAAAATAGATGTCCCATTATCATAACAAGATAAGCAAAGGGTATTACTATTATACAATAGACCACTATACAAAATGTACAAAATGTTCACACTATTGTCCATCTTGTTACATAAAGGAAAAGAACCAATGAATAATCAATCTATATAATCATCTATTTTAGCTCATTATCAATACTAAGTATTATCTGAAGCATTAGGGATACTAACCTTCACATAAAAACTAAAATAACCAATCCCACTACATAAAGGAAAGGAACGAATGAACCAATAAAGATATTCATTATCATAACAAAACAAGCAAAGGGTGATACTATTATACATTAGACCATTATACAAAATGTAAATGGTATTATATAGACAAGCAAGATGTAGGGCATTATACAGACTGTAATAAGATAGACAACAACATACCATTATATAGACTGATGGTTCATTGGTTCCTTTCCTTTATGTAGGTAGATGGAGGTCAACACTCATCTCAAAATGGCATATCAATTTAGTTTGTGTAATACATTTGGGTTTATTTTATGTTGATTGTATTATTGTCTACTTGAAGGAATTAATGATTAGTTTATTAAATAATCTATGAAATTAATTTGGTGAATGCATATAAATTAAATGCATAATCATTATTGGATATGCAATATATAAAGGAATTTGAACTCTATACTTTTGTATTCTAGCTAAACACTAGTAATACAAAAGTTCAACACTTCTAAAAATTAATTGTTTGAAGCAGTCAACAATACAACCAATGGGTTTCCATAATCTATCTTTTATTAACATGGTAGAATTATGAACAAAAAGGAACACCGAGTGTTTTTCAACCCACAAGAAATATTAATACTGAGTACTAAGTTAAGAGAAACATAATATAGAGAGAAACATAATACTAAGATATCCATCACCTATGTAGTATAAACAAAGTACTAATATATCCACCACCTATGTGATTCTTTCCATTAGCAACAGGAAATTAAAAATTACAAATATCCATTCATATCACCGTTTAAGGGAATTAGCTAAGTCATAAAATATGGATGCACATTTAAACACATAATAGGGTAAGATTCTAAAATCATTCCCAAATAGGCATATCATCAAGAGGTTCAAGCAGTCAAAAATATGGTCAATGTTTAATTCCATGAGGCTTCTATTATTAACTTGATTGAGTTATGAAGAAAAATGAACGCAATAAGGGATTTGCAAGCCCACAATAAATAGTTATGCATGCCCATCCTTCATATTAGGATAATTATGACTAAAGAATTGAGTAGTATATTATATTGACTGTATTATTGCTTGCTTGAAGGAATTAATGATTAGAGAGGGCATAGATATTCATTGATTGCGTAATTTATTTTTCAATTTTGTGTAATTAGGATATGCTACATAGAATTCATTGAACACATAATTTATTCAATGTTAGTTACTACTTCAAATATAACTCACACTCTTATACTCTTTTAATTAACAACAACAGTTTAAACTTTAGGGTGACATAGGTGGTGGATATATTCTTAGTGGATAGTGGATATACTAGTACCATGTTATGTTTCTCTCTATGTTATGTTTCTCTTAGCTAATTACTTAGTAGCCGAGTCACAAAAGATAGATGCACATTTAAACACATAATAGGGTAAGATCCTAAAATCATTCCCAAATAGGCATACCATCAGGGGGTTCAAGCAATCAACAATACAATTAATGTTTAATTCCATGACGCTTATATTATTAACTTGATTGAGTTATGAAGAAAAATGAACACAATAAGTGTTTTGCAAGCTAACAATAAACAATTATACATGCCCATCCTTCATATTAACATAATTATCACTAAAGAACTAAGGAGTCTTATGTTGACTATACTATTGACTGCTTGAAGGAATTCATGATTTTTTAGGGCATAATCATTCATTCAACACATAGTCATTGTATGCATTTTTTAATATCCAACCCTTGATCAGAAAATCATTCCCAAATAAACATACCATCATGTTGAAGCAGTTAACAATACAGTTAATGGGTTTCCATAATCTTTTTATTATTAACTTGATAAGTGTTTTGCAACCCCATAGGAAAGACTAATACTAAATACTAAGTTGAGAGAAACATAGTACTAAGATATCTACCACCTATGTCATTCTTTTTATTAACAATAGGAAATTAAACATTAGAAACATCCATTCATATCACCATTTAAAGGAATTAACTGAGTCACAAAATATAGATGCACGTTTAAACACGTAATAGGGTAAGATCCTAAAATCATTCTCAAATAGGAATAACATCAGGGGATTTAAGTAGTCAATAGTTTTTCGTGAGCCTTTTATTATTAACTTGATTGGGTTATCAAGAAAAATGAACACAATAAGTGTTTTGCAAGCCCACAATAAAAAATTATAAATGCCCATCATTCATATTAGTTGTTGGGCTTTTTCTATTGTTAATATAGCTTTAGTGTTGAAGTATATCCCAATGAGATAACATGTTGGTCCTTTCATGCAAGACTATGGTCTTGTGTGCTCACTCGAAGCGTGCATCTAGAGATTGGTTCCTGCATGTTTTGTTGCGTAGTAACATTAACTTAGTCATATTCTTCCCGTTATTATGTAATTAAATAGATATTAAAGAAAAGCATAGATAAACTACTTTGATTATAGGATTACTAAGCTCGACCACCATGATTACGCACACTAATGCCATTTCAGTTTAAAGTTGTTACTTAAAAAAAATATAGGTTAGACTTCATACTAAGTTCTAATCATTATGCTCAACTCAACACAACACATTCATTCATCATGAACATATGAGTGTATAAATATATAACAAATATATTAAGCGTAAGTATTATTAAGTAAAAAACCATTGTCCTAGTACTTTACAACAAGGGTATTTATACTTATTTATCCCTGACCAAGTGTTTACAACATTAATGACATGAGTAATTAGCCAACAAACTCTCAATAGACTGAGATTCATGGTGCTCAATCAACTAACTTCTCCTAAGGACATGGGGCTTTACACCCCCTAGATACTCGTATTATGATGGATCCTTACTGCCATGTGTTTATCTCCTTATGGGTTAGTGCAAAACTTTTTAAAGAATTAGGCTTGGGTGACCCTTATGAATTGCTCCTTAACCTATCCCACTTCCCATGCACTCCCCAAATCTTTTGCTATCATTCTAAGTCTTATACTCTCAAGTTCCTCATGACTAATTCTCCTTTGACTGGGTCCTCTCGCACCAGTGCTTTTGCACCTTTGTCCTCTCACACCCTATAGGTTTTATGCCATGGTGCTTCTGTGCCCATCAAGTTTTGTGCCATAAATTTTTTTTGCTTTGGTCCTTCCCCCCCATGCTGGTTCTACACCAAAATAGACAAAATACTTAGCCAAAATTTAGGGCCAACATTAATAGAATTATTAATGAAGAATTGAGGAGCATTATGTTGACTGTATTATTGACTGATTGAAGGAATTAATGATTAATTAGGGCATAATCATTCATTCAATGCATAATTTATTTTTTTAGTTTGTGTAATCAGGATATGCTACATATAATTCATTGAACACATTATTCATTCAAATTATCCCCAACCCAATGTATTCTAGGTTAATTATGATTGTTAAGGTGTTACCCCTGCCCCACTAATGTAATTAGGAGGAAGAATGAACACATAATTAGGGGTCAAAATTCCAAACATTTAAAACCCTTTACAGTATAAAGCCAAAGGGAGCCCATTAAAGCTAGTGTGTTCGGTCATATCCAATGTGTTCACATTTGAATAACTAAGATTCCAAACATTCCTGGGCATTTGGATATAGAACTTAACTGGTTGGGCTAAGACATAAACCAATTCCAATAATGTTGAACGTCCCGATCGAGTGTGACTGTAATGTGGTGAAGATGAGGGCTCTTGCTAGTGCCATGAAGAGTTCTAAAGATCATAGTTTTGATTACGATTTGAAAATAATGAGAAGTTTACTCTTATCACTTCATTATTAACCTTCATTCCCTGTTGACTATATTGGTGGGGCCCACTAGTGCCTTAACAATCATGGTTAAGCCAAATAATAATGGTTAAGCCAAATGATGATAGTTAAGGCCAGCAGAGGGGGCAAGGTGATGAAGAATGGAATGGGACCCAACGAGGGGTTAACATCTAGTGTGGTGATCCATGCTGAATTCTACTGTTAGTTATGCTCAGTGGTTATAAACACTTTGAAATGGGAACCACTTACATATGTGTTTGTGTTTCTTCCAACTGCAAAAAGCAAATTCCATTACCTTTTCCCACTTCTTTGAATTTTGAAACACATGTAACTTTGCTTCATTCCTAAGTTACTATGTGTGATCTTATCCTAATGGATTCGTAATATAGATCATTACTATGCCATAGTTGTTTTCATTAAGAGATGGCCACCTTAGATTCATCTCTTCTCATAATATTTTTTGGACAGTCTCCTCTCATAAATGACACCAAGCCATTTGTGTTGTACAATTAAGTTTAATCAAGAATTTTATCATAGATAAAAAATAATTTCATTTTTGATGATGTATGAATAAATTTAAAATCATTTTGCTACCCATTCATTATGGGCTTGAGAAATGTTTAACAATATTTGGGTCATCTTTGGCCATTAAATTATGCTTGACAATTTAATAAAACAAAAATAGATGGTGTTTTTATTGGTCTTGATAGTGAGAGTCACGTAGCTCAAATAAATGTTAATAGTTTGCATCTAATGAGTATCAATTAGAGAAATTTCCAAGAGTTTCAAGTTACATTGGAAGGGATGTAATTTTATGTTTTATTGAAATGAGGTTTTGTAAAATGAAATAGTGTAAATATGTAGTCATACTACACTTGAAACCTATTGCCACTGGTATGTCTTACCTTTTTTGTAAGAAGATTTAATTAACAATAATATTATATTTCTAGTGGAGGTGACAATGGACAATGAGGTTATGTGTTCCTTCATACAATGTTGTAACAAGTTATGCATAGAGGAGATGTTTCATTTCATAGTGAGATTGAGAAATGGTGAAGTGGTGGGGAAGGGAAAGACCGTACATAACATGGACGTGGTGAATGATTTCAAAGTGAGCTAGGTAATGATGATGAGGGGCATTGACATGGTATTTCGAGGAATGGGCTCGAAGAAGCCTAGGTAGATACATGTGAAAAGCTAAGGGACATGTCATATCTGTCAATGTAATATGTAGCTTCTATCAACTGCTTTAATTACCTAATAAATGATTGAAATATGTTTCATATCAATGAAAACAAGGATTAAGTATCCAAGAGTTCCTCTAAAAATATAAAGAATGCACCACATGTCAAGTTAGATGAGTTTAAAAATAGCAATAAAATTCTGACTACTTTAATTATTTAAAACCTAATTAGACAACTCTAAAACCAATTAGACAAAAAATGAAAAACATTTCTTCACTGAAAGATGCCTCCCATATAATCTAATTGACTAATGCAAGATGCCATATACAAATAGATATGGACACATATATTTCCAAGTTTTTTTAATTCTCAATCTCAGTAATACTGCCAACAAGGATTGTATTTGTAATAGTAGTGTTCACTTCTCTTTATTTGGTGAACAAAAAAATGTATAATTATCATCAAGACCACATACGTTGTCAATTTTGGGTTGTTTGGTGGACATGGGCTTGAATCCCCACTAGTCTTTGCATATTATCTCCAAGCTCTATGGCGATATAATGCATCTCAAATCAAGGACCACCCTAGTTGTTATAGCTTCCTCTATAGAGGTTGCAACTACTTTACTAAGGAATATAAATTACACTGAAAGAGATGAAATTTTATATTTTGATGAAATAAGGTTTTTTAAAGTAAAAGAGTGTAAATTCATAATCGTACCTCACTCAAACCCCATAACCGCTAACACTGTCTAATCTTTTGTGCACACAGTGTTAAATGATAATAATATGATATCCATTTCGATAATATTTCTAAAAACATATTCTTCCTAACTAATGCTCCCTTAGATTTTATGTTTTTTTGCCAGCAAGGATAAATAAGATGCTTATGAAGATAGGATCCAATTTTGGTTACGTTTTCTTCCAACATTTCAAGTATAATGTTTCCATATATTCTTATTCATGATGTAACTTCTCTAAGTGTCAATATATTGGCAACATGGATGAACGAAAGATACAAGATATACTCTAAGACCTCAATTTGTTATCCTCACATAAGTGGTATTGTAATGCTCGTTCAAGTTGCACACCGAACGTGGAGCTCTGCCACAATCAACTCAACTTTTATGACATCCTTGTCCACCATTGCCAATAAAAAATGACCAATCAAAGATGTTTCCACCTTGAAAGCTATGGACCCCTTTGTAATGGGTATGGGCCAATTAAATCTAAATGTTGCCCTGAATACGAGTTTGGTGTACAATATGGACCCTATGGTGCATGATATGGGCCTTGTGGCATATGATATGGGCCTTGTGGTGTATCATATCACCTAAAATATCTTGTCATTACACCCACCATCATCGCCCAACTCACCTTGAAATATTTTACCACTTACATGTTTAGTACACCTTGTCATTTTCTACCCTTGTCATTTTCTACCACTTTGTCATTGTTCAAGCTCGCCATGAAACAAAACATCTCCTCCCCTCATAATTCATTGCCACATCATATGAGAGAACATACAACCTTATCTTTCGTAGTTACATCCCCATAAATATAAAATTATTATTACTTAACACTTCATACACAAAAGATCAAATAAAATTTGCGATCATAAATTTCAAATTAAATAAAAATATCAATTTACACTCTTTCATTTTACAAAACCTCACTTCTCCGAAATAGAAAATTACATCCCTTCTC
Source organism: Torreya grandis (assembly GCA_037957365.1). Classification (NCBI taxonomy): domain Eukaryota; kingdom Viridiplantae; phylum Streptophyta; class Pinopsida; order Cupressales; family Taxaceae; genus Torreya; species Torreya grandis. The sequence goes on from JARHVA010002732.1 coordinate 904,934, forward strand.
ACTTAACTTGCACCTTCATAGCGACTCTTAATCTTATCCATTAGAATGTTACCTTATAGTATTAAATCCGTGCTTTCATGCCATACAACATTCCCTGTCGTGAACGTATTTCCTTCCATTCATCCCCCTATCGAGTAAATACACAGATGAGGAGGAAGGGCTACACGATATTGGGAATCGTTGGGAGGCACAAGGCGAAGGCAGAAGCGGAGGCGATGGCTTTTCCGGGAGGCAAGAGCGTTGTGGAAGGACACGAGAACAACATGGAGATAGAGGAGCTCGGGCGCTTTGCCATTGATCAGCATAATACTCAACAGGTAAGTTTTCTTACAACTTAAGTTACGTTATGGATGTTGCTGTAAATGTCATTGCGAGGTTTTTTAATTAACTGTTTGTGTTCAGAATGAGATCGGGAAAGGGGGTCTATCATTTTGTAGAGTAGTGAAGGCAGAGGAGCAAGTGGTAGCGGGGATGATGTACCATCTCACGATCGAGGCAACGCAGAAAGATGGAGACGCGGAACATTCTCCCAAGCTATACGAGGCAAAAGTGTGGGTCAAAGCGTGGGAAAATTTAAAGAAGTTGCAGGAATTCAAGCCCTCCTCATTAATCAGCCCTAATTGACTTCGCCGTCTAGCAGGCCAGGTTAGTTTTTTTTCTTTTCATACCTAAATTCCATCCCTAAGCTAGGGTTTGTGTTAGGTTTTCAATCATGCGTGCAGTGTCTTTCTTTTTCAGATCCATCTCCATACATGCTTAATTGCCCTTATATTTAATTGTCTTCATCCACAAAAATGCGTCCTAGCTTGGCTTACACTTCTATCTTTTCATTAATATGGCACACAGGACAAAATCTTGCCGATCCGGGCCGATCCATCTTTGCTGGTAGAAATTCTAGAAACCCAGCTAGAGAGCACGGTGCAGAATTGATTAGATAGAGTGGAGTCCACAGGGGGATAAGAAAAAGACAATTTAACTAAATAGAAACCCTAGAAACTCATCTAGAGAACACAGTCCAGAATTTATTAGATAGAGTGGACACTACATGGCATACTAAAAGACAATATAAGGAGGAAGGAGTGTGGGAGTGTGTAGAATACAATTGGGCCATTGAAAGTACAAATTCAAGCAAGAAAATGAGAAGCTGAGGGCCATCATAGTAGAGATAGTTGAAGCTGAGGAGGATGCAGCCAGATACTACCATTAAGCATATATGAACGTCATTATTCTATTTTCATTGAATTTAAGAAGAGTTAAGAGTAAAGGAATGTTTGCACCTGTAATTGTTGTCGTGGTGAAATTCATACAATGAGGCATGTGTTATGTTCCACCTGGCCACCTTGACAGTGAGTATATAGATCTATGGGGTTGAAAACGAGTTCTCCTAAGGTGTGTTCTGCTCAACAATGATGTGTTGTCCCAAAATGCACTATTTTTGTAACTGGTTTTTGTGGCGACATTCATCTTTATGCATACCAAAACAAATAAGGTATGTGTTATGTTCACAGCTCCACCTGGCCACCTTCACAGTGACTGTATAGATCCACGGGGTTGAAGGGGAATTCTTCTGACTGTCTGTTCGGTTCGACAATGATGTGTTGTCCCAAATGCACTATCCCACTGTTTCTTTCTCTGGATCTTATGGAAATATTTCATACGACTCACTTCCCCTTTCTTCATGAAGGCTTAAAGGTTAAAATAGTGTAAAGATAAAATAAAACAAATTTCCATAAGCTAGCACAATAAGGAACATGCAAGAGCACAATAAGGGACAAGCAATAGAAGATAATTCACCAATATAAAGAAAATCTACATCACCTGAAGTATCATTAGAGGATGTAAAATGATATCTTAGGCGTATCTTCAAACATTATTGGAAATATGGAAGTGTTGTTTTCTCCTAATGCTGACAATAGGATAATTTTTAGATTTTCTTCTTTAGCTTTAAAACAATCTTTGCTGTAGGCATATCTTCAAAGTTCAAACAGAATAGGAAATGTGGAAGTGTTGTTTTTTCTCTATTGCTAACAATATGATAATTTCAGTTTCATTTCCTTTGCTTTAGCTTTAAGTCAATCCTTCTAGAGAAACATATTACAAATGATTTCGTCATATTTGGATATGCAATGTCTGCGGTCCAACAAATTATTCCTATATATATGTGTGGTATTTGAGGGACAACACTTTAAATGAGAATTGAGATGTGTTATATGTGTGTTGCAGAAGCATTATTAAACAATCATTCAGAGATGAACATTCAGATGGAGGCGAATAGGAAATATGATAGAACTTGAACACAAAAATTTATTAATCTGTAGTTATGTACATTGCATATTCTTGAGGGATTTGTATGGCTATCTATCTTTTGCTAGCTATTTCTATGCTCTGATAGGTTATCTGATATCCAACTCTAACTTGTCATGCATATATAACTACATAATATGACAAAGTCATTAAGGCTAAAAATTCATCATGTGATTTGGAACGGTTGCACTTTCATGTGCAGCTCTTCACTTTTGAATGGTTGATCTGAACAGTGTTAAAATGCGACGGTCTAAATTCGGGGATCCACCCCTTTAGGAATGAAGGGAGTAGTTTTGTTTTCCCGTGGTGCAAAGTAGGGAGCTATGCAACAAATAGACTTGGTGTAGTGTGAAGCATAAGGCTCGCAAAGAAGAAATGTTTTGAATCAAATATGTTACAAATTGTGAGGTTTGCAATCTGCGATAGGTGTGCAAAGGCTTGTGAAGTCTAAAAACTAAGAAAGGTGGTATATTTATATTTGGGCAATGGCATAAAATTGTGTCAACCTGAAAAATTGCAATTTTTAACATAGGCTGCTTCCCTAAGGTGCCAATCAAACACATCCGCACAATGACTTGAGGTCTTATTGGCATTGGGATGATAAAGTTATGTCTTCCTCAAGATAGCCAACACGACCAAGCAGGTGAAATATGTAGAAATAATGATCTGTTGTATCCATAATGTGATAAGAGGTGCTCAAGCAATTGAAGTATTTTTAGTTGTCATCCACTTGACTTGCATGAATCCATGCAAATAGAACACAAACAAAGCTGAGGTTGGTACTAGAGTTCTCCATTGGTTCAAAGATTTAAGGGGCATCATTGCTACAACCAAACATTGCATGTCCTACAATCTTTGCATTCCATGACGCTACACCTGGATGATACATTTTGTGAAACAATTTGTGTGCATTTGGTATTTTTCCTTGTTTTGCATGCATGTCTACTAGGGTTGTTGAAACAAAAAAGAAAATCATATCCTATAATGGTTGCTTTCCTCTTGAAAATGCAATTTGTCATACGATTTGTGTGCTTTCTGCATGTACCTTTGACTAAATGTTGGCAAAGGATGATTAGTTTGGCTGTATACCTTCTAATTGCATTTGCATAAAATTCTTCAAAGATATTTTGTCGAGCTCATTTTGTGCGCGTCCAACAATTATTCATGAGACCGCATCTTATTGAGCCATTTCTTTGAAAAGCCTTATCAAGAACACCATTTTCTGCATAGCCAATAATTATCTCGGTGCATTAGACCACATTTTGTTGAGGCATTTTACGAACAATTTGTGTGTATGCATTCACATTTTGCATGCATGATCAGGGTCATAGTGCATTAGACCACATTTTGTTGAGGCATTTTACAAACAACTTGTGTTTATGCATTCACATTTTGCATGCATGTTCAGGGTCACATTTTGTCGTAGGTTGGGAGGATATTGAATAAGGTTGTAGAGTTTGCGTTTGTACTCATCAATTGCATTTGCTTAAAAGTCTTCAAAGTCTTTTTGAAAAGCCCATTTTTTGCATATCCTACAATCATCCCAATCCATGAGACGATATTTATGAGGCACATAGTCAAACAATTCACGTGCCTTCTACGTACTTCCACATTTTGCATACATATTCAAAGTTCCATTTGACATGTGTTGGGAGGAGAATGGAAATAGGAAAAGGTTGTAGAGTTTGGATTTATACCTGCCAATTGCATTTGCTTAAAAGTCCTCAAGGCACATGAACCAAGTTCGGAAATCCGGATCCATTTGAGAGGGCTACAAAATCCAAAAATCCGGAATTCTTGAAAAAGTTTGACAAAATCCGATCCAGAATTTATACATATATACACGTGAGCATAGTTTTATTAATATGCAAAATTGACAATTACAATGAAAAACATAAATAATATAATATAAAATTTTAATACTATATAATATCTATGGTTTTTGGATATTTTTATTAATTCCGCTTCAGTTCACAACAAAAAGCTATGGTATTAATCAAGGTAAAATTTACTTGATCGTTCAATATGTTACTACTTTTTTTGTCCTTTGCTTTGTCATTCGAAGAATGCTTTTTCATTTCATTGCAATTTTTCAAATGATCTATGATATTGTTTTTGTCTCTTTGGCTAGGATTCTAGATATATTTTTTCTTTAAATGTTAAATGGCTTCCTCCTCTTAAATGCCAATCTTGTTTTAAGCACTAGAATCTAGGTATTTTGTTGACTAAAATGTTAAATGGCTTCCGCCTCTTAAATGTCAATCTTGTTTTAAGCACTAGAATCTAGGTATTTTGTTGACTACTTTGTTGGAGCATTGTTCTCTCATTGTGTTTGCTAAATATCTGTGAACATTTTTCTTTTGGTTTTCATTGAAAGATTGGATTTTCGGTAAAAAATACAAATCTTATGCCAATGACATTTTAGAAAGACGAGATCATAATTTATGTCTTTTTTTTACTCTATGTTCATTTGGAATGTGAACATCATCTGTACAACCAAATGTTCTTTAAGTTTTGTGCTTTTGGTATTTGGCCCAACAATGTGTTGTCTAGGTTCATGTTTCAATATGTATTTTTTGGATCTTCTAGATTCGTGTTTCGATTTGATTTTTTGGATCTTCTACTAAAATGAACTCTTTATTTTCGATATGTTTTTCCCAAAAAAATATTTTTAAGATTACACCTTTTATCATGCATCAATGTTTATTGCTGTTCTTTTTTTGTTCTCTGCAAAACCATTTAGTTTTGGTCTGTAGAAGGCGGTAGTCTGTTTGTGAATTCCTTTTGTTGCCTCTCAACATCATGTGTTGAGGTGTATAAGAGAGTGTTTAGTTTTTGAATTTCGTCTTTCATTGAACCTTAGGAAGTTATTGAACATATACCCATAGCTATATAGTTGTGGAGTGTTAAAGGTGACTGCTTTCAACTTCTTTCTTGAAACTTACTAAACATATACACCCCAACTCGTTGTCATACCACTCTGATTTTCTATCAATTTAAAAAAATGAAATTCTAAAAAACTTGTAGTTTATATTTTAAACATAATTTTAAACCAAAAATATGTTTTCTTAAATAGTAGAAAGTTTTTTAATTTGCTGAAGGCAACTTAAATGAGCTTTGGTTTTTAAGTGATAAATAAGGGAAAAAAAAATCGACAATTATTTTTTTTCTGCAAAAGAAGACTTACGGAGGCCTATTTTTTTTCTCTTTGCCAACCATAATTAAGAATGTTTTATTTTTTCAATTCATAGCAAATATAAATTCTACCCTGAATTCCAAAGCAGCACTGTTTATTTTGTGATTTACCATGAGGTGGAGGATTTTATAGGGAGTGGGGGACACTGGTTAGGTCTTTTGTAATGACCCTAACTAGTAGGATCACCAAAAACACTGATATTGCACTATGGAATTTTGTCAAACAGTTGGCAAAATATCGAACTATACTGCTGTAAATGTAAACTGAATATAAAATTGTTAAGCAACCAATCCACTCAACTCAATGATTTAAAAATCAGTACCAATATATTCATTCAATGGAGATATAAATCCCTTTTCAATAGATTGCGACTTTCAGATTTCAACAAAACATGGACAGAATAATATCCTTTCTTATCATGACAGAATACAAAGGCTTGGCACATAATTGAATCTCTATTATAGATATGCAAATGTAAATAGAATCTCACATGAATTGGTTGATGACAATAATGAAACCTGGTTTGTATGTAGCGCCCAGAATGTTGTTCGTACACTGCGCAGAATGCTATCCGTACACTGCTGCAAGTACAGGCCGTACTGTACGGACTGGGGTGATTTTGGTATTAATTCTGGTTTTCACTAGCAAGTGCCGATAATACCCTGATCATGGACGCATAGGCTGGGGTAAACGCCTCCCACAATAAAAAAATAAATCTCCCAGCCAAATAGGAGTTATGAACAAAAAATTATAGGTTCAGATGTGAATCGCAGTATGCTGGAAATGCCACCAGACTTCCAAAATGATCTTCAAATGAAGCTCAACACAAAATGGTTGAATACCATTTCCAATGTGCAACCCTTCAGAAGTTATTTCACTTCTTCAGTTATGCAATCTCTTGAGAGGTATCGTTCTCAAGGATTATGCTGAAGATTTGCAGACTATCACGCCCCACAAATGCTCAAGAAGACTCAATGAGAAAATAGACTTGGATGCCAAATGAGAGACCCATGGGGTCTATTTATCCACTTTTTGGAAACTTCTTCTAGAAGCTCCTTACTTTTTTCTAGAAGTATCCATAATACTCTTATAAAATCTCATTGCACTTTTTAGTTAAAAAGTAACTTTATAAAATAAAAGTTCACCTTAATTTAAAAATATAACATTTTGGCCCCATATAAAAATTAATAAATAAATATAATGTCTCCAAGAGCATAATGAGCCATCCAATCACCAAAAACGCAAAAATGACTCTCTCATCACCACCATCTGCCTACGAGAGTCTGGAATAGGCAAATCCACATAAAGTGTCATGTCGTACTAAAGAGGGGACATGACAGAGTGTGATGTCCCCGGTGGGGCCCCTATCGGAAGAGTGACATAGGTCCGTCCGAGCGGTTGGTGACCACGTGTTCTAAGGGATTGTGCCTCGACGATCTCCAGTGACTGGCCATATAGGTTCGGAAGAGGACCCAAATCATCTCGGGGCTTTTGGTGTGATGGCCAGTCCATATTGGTATCAGCGCTGGGGTCTCGAGGTCAAGACCTGCAGAGCATGGTGGGCTGTGATGTCTCCGGTGGGGCCCCTATCGGAAGAGTGACGTAGATCCGTCCGAGTGGTTGGTGACCACGTGTTCCAAGGGATTGTGCCTCGACGGTCTCCAGTGACTGGCCATATGGGTTCGGAAGAGGACCCAAATCATCTTGGGACTTTTGGTGTGACGGCTAGTCCATATTGGTATCAGAGCACTCTAGTACGACATGATACTTTATGTGGATTTGCCTATTCTAGACTCTCGTAGGCAGATGGTGGTGATGAGAGAGTCATTTTTACGTTTTTGGTGATTGGATGGCTCATTATGCTCTTGGAGACATATTTATTTATTACTTTTTATATAGGGCCAAAATGTAATATTTTTAAATTAAGGTGCACTTTTATTTTATAAAGTTACTTTTTAACTAAAAAGGGCAATGAGATTTTATAAGAGTATTATGGATACTTCTAGAAAAAAGTAAGGAGCTTCTAGAAAAAGTTTCCAAAAAGTGGATAAATAGACCCCATGGGTCTCTCATTTGGCATCGGAGTCTATTTTCTCATTGAGTCTTTTTGAGCATTTGTGGGGCGTGATAGTCTGCAAATTTTCAGCGTAATCCTTGAGAACGATACCTCTCAAGAGATTGCATAACTGAGGAAGTGAAATAACTTCTGAAGAGTTGGACATTGGAAATGGTATTCAACTATTTCATGTTGAGCTTCATTTGAATATCATTTTGGAAGTCTGGTGGCATTTCCAGCACACTGCGATTCACATTTAAACCTATATTTTTGTTCATAACTCCTATTTGGCTGAGAGATTTATTTTTATATTGTGGGAGGCGTTTACCCCAGCGTATGCGTCCATGATCAGGGCAATATCGACACTTGCTAGTGAAGACCAGAATTAATACTAAAATCGCACCAGTCCGTACAGTACGGCATGTACTTGTAGGAGTGTACGAATAACATTCTGGGCAGTGTACAAACAGCATTCTGGGCGCTACATACAGACCAGGTTTCATTATTGTCATCAACAAATTCATGTGAGGTTCTATTTACATTTGCATATCTATAATAGAGATTCAATTATGTGCCAAGCCTTTGTATTCTGTCATGATAAGAAAGGATATTATTCTGTCCATGTTTTGTTGAAATCTGAAAGTCGCAATCTATTGAAAAGGGATCTATATCTCCATTGAATGAATATATTGATACTGTTTTTTAAATCATTGAGTTGAGTGGATTGGTTGCTTACCAATTTTATATTCAGTTTACATTTACAGCAGTATAGTTCGATATTTTGCCAACTGTTTGACAAAATTCCATAGTGCAATATCAGTGTTTTTGGTGATCCTATTAGTTAGGGTCATTACAGTGGTATCAGAGCCATCATCCTGCCATCTTGTGATCAGTTAAACAACAGATGAGTGAGAGAGAAATCAGATATTATAGCAGGGAACAACGGAGACAACCAAATCTGAATCCTCAGGTCGAAGGGGATACATTGTCAGAAGCATTAAGAGACACCGGCAAATCAGCTCAAAATATGGCAGAGGAAGATAGTGATACAAGAGCGGAAAGGAAATTTGACACTATGCTTGATATGATGTCACGCTTATTAGGAAAAATGGATCAGCAAGCCATTCCAAATCAAAATCATCAACACAGCGGAACATAGTGGAGTTAATGAGGAAAGGTCAATACAACACGCTGGAAACACTAGAGGATCAGCCTCTAGGCCTTTTTTTCCCACCTTTACACCAAGAGAAGGACAATCACATGCTGCTCCAGCTACTCCATTTGGAGAGGAAGCTAGACAGGACTACTTGGAGTATACCACTCTCCCCCCTGATATGAGAGAAATATGGACATTTGATCAATTCATGAATCAAAGAAATAAGAGAGGAGGAAGAAATGATTGCTACGCTCCAAGGAATGACTATCAACAAACACTTGGTAAGATTTCCATGCCTTACTATGATGGAAGTAACAAATGCACAGCTAGGTCTTGGGTTTAAAAGCTTGATAATTATCTCTCTTTGAGACCAATCCCTGAAGAGGATGCCATAAGATTTGCCACACTACATCTTGAAGGAGCTGCTCACGAGTGGTGGTATCATGGATTAGTCACTCTTGGACACAACCTTATCACTACATATGAGGAGTTTACCAACAGGCTGATTGACATGAGCCATATGCCCTAATTGGCATACTGCAACAGTATTGCATGAACAACCTGGTTTTATCATTTTCGTGGATGGAAGATGATGCTTGAATGCAACTGGAGGAACTAATGAAATATATAACTTACGTCTGATTCTTTTAATACTAACAACTAGTACGATTCAATGAGGTTACTTAATGCAAGAACTTATCCCTGATGCAGTTAAATCTAACTGCTACTATGAATCAATCAGGCCTCTTATAGCAAAATCTGGTTTATGCCTTTTCTAATTTGGCATATTCTCTCAACTAGCTTGTCTCTAAGGTTGTGCTTCTTGGCTTATTAATTTTGAGGCTTTCATATGTAAGCTAATTTTCACATCACTTTCCAAAATAGTGGTCTTTCAGTTTAGCAAAATACATATTTTTTGATTAACACTGGTTGCTTTATAATTAAATGCATTTCTGACTATCGTATGATGGTTTTATGCAATAAAGCATGTTGGCATTATCGCTACTCTTTTCCTTAAACTTTAAGGCCACTGTTTATTTATGAATTCAAAGAGGCTATTTGAAAAGAAAAAAATCAGTGTTTATTGGAATTGGGCGATCTCGTATTACCCATTCAGGAAAAAATTATGCATTTTGTAACATTATTGTAACTGTCTTTCAAGTATAGTGTTGAGACTCGGACTCGTCAAGCCTATTTTTGCCTCGGACTTGGACTCGACAAAAAAATTCGAGCAAGACTCAACCAGACTTGACAAATTTTTAAAAAATCATTAAAAATAGTGAATTTTAAGAGGAAAAACTATTAAAATACATTCCATATCAAATCCACTTAAAAATCCACTTAAAACTAGTCAAAATTTTAGCCAATCAGAAAAATAAAAGAGAAGTGTTCATGTAATTTACGGTTACCTCTTGTAGATGCACACTTGAATCAGTAACAAGCCTCCAACAATGCATAACCACACACAATCCACAATGCACACACTTTGACTTGGAAGTTTTGGATCAGCTAGTGCACTTAAAAACAACCAATCCCTTGAAGCTCCAACCTTCAAGGCTCGAACAATACACTCGTTGCTAAACCAACCTTTGCACACTAGCAATCGGCCCCCTTTGAAGCAATAAAAAAAAATCTGAATGATTCAATCACAATGGTGTGTGAACCTTGAAATTGAAGAAAATGAAAAATGGAATGGGCTTGTGAAAACAAAGTTAGAATGAGTGAATGGTTGTTTGAGGATGTTAGAATACCTTTTAGACATAGTTCGCATACTCATACTCGGAGAGTACTCATCCAACCCTCCCAAAAGTTTACTCGGTGATTAATCGACAACCACTAGTCATTAATCAACAAATTAAAAAAATACTTAAATTTATTTAAAAAACATAAATTTTATAGAAAGTATAGTTACAAAATGTATCAAATGAGTCTATAAAACGTTGGGGAAGTATTTTCTATAAGATTTGAATATAATTAGAGTACAAAATCGCAAAGTCATTAGAATACATTAACAAATTGATACTTATAAATTTATGATGATTGTCATTGAAAATCATGATTGGATGAAAATTGCAAATTACAAGAATCTACAATTTCCTCTTCCCTATTCTAGTGAAACATACGGAAGACTGAGAAAGTCTAGGCCTCACACACAGTTGTGCCTCCTCTCTTTGCCTAGAATGTTGCGTTTGCGGCTCTACCTTGGTACTATATGGCAATGACTCCTCCCTTGTCTCATGTTCGACAACATCTACAAGGATGTCATCCAATGATTTCAATCCAATCTCTCCTGCTTCCACTAATATACAAAAAACTCCTTTAGTTGTTTCTTGAACGCAAGGTGTCTATCATACCTACATCCCTTCATGCAACCTTCATACCTTCTAATACGGTAATACCTATGATGTTTCTTTGAAATCTTAAAACCTGAAATATGGCTAAGTCTGAAGTCTAATTAAGTCTAAAATATGATATGATCCTCTAAAACATAGAATTTACATTATAGCTCCTAGAGGTCCGAAACCACTCTCAAACATCTTAAAAGTATATATATAAAATGTAGCTTAAATATAAATTTATACTTAAATGTTATATATATATATATATATATATATATATATATTTTGTCACCTCAAACGCTGTGTGATGGAAGTGTGGGGAGATGCATATTTAAAAAGGAAAAAAATTGGTGTTTTAGACAGGTTTTGTCAGACTCGGCGTGTCCTGGGATGGGACTTGCGAGTCTGCCCAGACTTGCAAGTCCTGTCACAAGACTCGTTGAGTCTGCAGAAAAATGCGGCGAGGCCTCAGCTTGATCGACAAGGGTTGGAACCGCGAGTACTCGATGAGTCTCAACACTTGCTTTCAAAAGCACCATCACAAGACTCGTTGAGTCTGCATAAAAACTCGGGGTGGCCTTGGCTTAATCGACTCAGGGTTGGAACTGCAAGTACTCACTAAGACTTGCTGAGTCTCAACACTTTGCTTTAGAAAGCACCATAACAACGTAGAAATTCGAAAAGCTTTGTGGTTATCTTTGGGAGAAGGAACTTCTGCCCTTGAAGGAAGTTCTTAAGAATTCTGGCTTGAAAGTGGATAATCCTTTTGCTCTGCCACTAATAGGTGGAGCCACTGTTGTGTTTACTAATTACTTGTATGGAAAGAAGTTATAGTCTGTTTCACCCAGTTTAAATGATTTAGTATGTTAGGTAATTCCGGCTTGAAAGTGGATAATCCTTTTGCTATGCATCTGATAGGTGGAGGTACTGTTGTGTTTACTAATTATGGAGCTACCGTTGTGTTTACTAATTACTTGGATACAAAGAAGTTATAGTCTGTTTAACCCAGTTTAGAATATTTAGTATTTTATATAAGTTGGGTGGAGCAAGTGACATGTTTGCTAATATGGGCGTCCGGTATAAAATATTTAGTGTTTCTATAAATAGATTTTGCATCTGTGCATTTGAAATCCACTGACACGTTTTCTAATATGGGAGTAAGCTATTTAGCGGCTACCCATTTTAAAATATTTCGCACTTGTATATATGAAATTAACATATCCGTACATAGCACTCATCAACCACTTGCCACCATTATCAATTATGTATTAGGGAACTACGAATTCGATCACCAATTGTTTTCTAAACTTTATTGACTAAAGCCGTTGTGGGGAAGGAAATTTGTTGTTAAGTCGTTTCTTTCGTTATATTTTAGTTTGTTTTATTTCGGTTATTACTTCATCAAAGCTATACGGCGACTCCCTGTTTTTTGGGTATCCTTTTTTTAATCAGCCTTAATTATGATCATTGGCTTTTTAGTGGATGTTTTAATATTTTAATTTAAACTAAACAAATATGACATATAATTGAGCAATATGATAATGTACTAGTTCAGATATATATATCTCTCTGAAATGTTTGGATTTGTCTTATAGTTTTTTTTATTAAAGGATTCTACATTGATTAACAATCTCTTCACCTTCTCTAAAGTTTTTTCACTGCTTAGTGATAGATGGACTTACTCTGGATCAGGCTCAAAGAACAATAGTGATTCATCTTCTCCACAAACATTTTGCTGACTGGTGACAGACAGCTATAATCTAGCTGCACCGTTGTGCGGGGCTCGAAAAAATATTTTTGGGGAAAAAAAAGCTTCCTAACTCCAATGTATGCTCAAGATATTATAGTTTTTCGATTGCCTTATCCAAACAAGGACTGTTGTATTGATAGTCAAATAAATGTCAAATTTAAGGTTGCTCATTTTTATTTACAGCGTATGCTTTACACACCTCCCACCACGCTTGTCCATTGTAGTTACACCTATCAATGTAATGAAAGGTGGAGTTTATAGTGGTGGTAATAGAGGGTAGTAAACTACAATGTCACTGGGAATATTGGATATGGGCAATTTGCCAAAGGCATAATTGGGTCACGATTTTTTTAATTAATTTTAATTTTTTTTGGGTCTTATACGACATTGATAAGAAAAATTTAAAATTAAAGAAGTTTTAAGAATGTAAGACCTTTACAATTGAATTGCAATCTCAAACTGTAGGCGGAGCTAAATGCCGAATGTTTGGAGTGATTTTGTTATTGTTTGTTTTCATTTGTTGTCTCTATCTCACTCCCTTCCTTCCAAATACTTCGTATGTCTATATCTAGATATCCACTGAATACTTGGCTACATTGAATGATTGATAAAGGTGACCACATTGTGTTGTTAAGAGAGGCTAACCCTTAAAGGAGGTACTTTCTATGTTATATCCTAAGTAACCGCATTCAAATTCACAGAGAAGAAAATTCAGAACTAAAAATTTTGAGATAATAAAATTATATTTATTTTTAAAAATATACCAACCCACCATTCAAAAAACATCACATTTCATATAAATAAAAATGTCGAAATAACTTTCAAGTTTTCACCAAGTATCTAATTAAAAATTAAAAGAACTAATGTTTTGTTCAAAATGATTTAATGATAAATTGAATTTGTTGACCCTGAGTGGAGTTTTTGGAGTCTATTGAGTTTGTGACTCTGTTGAGCCCAAGTAACGTGAGTCTATTGACCTTGAGAGTAAAGTTAGTTTGCATTCCCTATCTGCAAGTGTGAAGTGCAAACAAATGAATGGCGATATGGCGGCAAAGATGCAAAGTAATGAAATGCGGCGAAGTTGGAAGTAATGAATAGCGAAGACTTGGATTGATCGATTAATAAAACACAAACCCACCCTAAAAATCTCGAATGCCAACGATTTTGAATGATTTTTTTGATTAAATTTGTTTTTGAAATTCAAAGTGAATTTCACCGAATGTCAGTGATTTTGAATGATTTTTTTGATTAAATTCATTTTTTGAATTTTTGCAAATCGACGAATTCTAAACTCTTCGATTAGATGAGGCGAATGCAATTACTTAGGTTCTATCTAGATATCGATTGAATACTTGGATACATTGAATGATTGATAAAGTTGACACATTGTGTTGTTAAGAGAGGCTAACACTTAAAAGAGGATCTGGTTTTTAAGCATATTGAGTCATATCATATGGCACCCTTAAATGTGCTTGGTGTACTTACAAGGAGTATACAAACTATTTGCTAGTCAAATATGGGTTTACAATTTTCACCTTGATTTTGTTGGGCCTTCAAGTATGATTGCATTTATTTGCAAAGATTGTACGTTTTTGAGGCTGTGTAGGGTTTATTTTATACAGTTATGTAGGCTTGTGCTTGTAATATCTTCAACAACAATGTTGGAAACAATATGTAAATAACAAGGGCTATGTAGGGGCTAGTCCCTGCGATATTTGTTGAGACATAATTATGCGGAAGTGCCGAAGGTAGCATGAGATTTGTTAGTTAAAGTTGTTTAGATAATAGGGAAGATGTATAATAAAGTGAAACATCAATTGAATTCATGTACTAATTGGAACATATAAATGTGAATGTTTCGAAGCAAAGTGTAAGAAGAGCCATGATGTGGTTTTAGTACTACTCTTTAGAGGATTGTTTAGAGTGAGAGCTTTGAGACTTGTTTAGCAATGTTGTGAAGCAAGTTTGTCTCCATGCGTCGATGCATTAAAGAGTATAGTCCACATTACATTGAATTTTAGGTTTATAAAATGCGTACAGCTTAGGTCAGAGTGATGGCATCAAATATGAATTGTTTATCCACTATAACGGCTTTCATGCATTAAGAAAGTGTTATGGGTCCATTATTACAATTTTTGAGGATCTAGAAAGATGATGTCTAAACTTGTACAATGCAATATTGTTATGATTTTAGAAAGTTAATAATAATGTGGTTCATGAAATATCCACGTAACAAACAATTAGCACAAGCTAAAAATATGAAAAATGAAATGGCAAGGATAAAACTTGTGTTAACATTGGGCATTGCATTTTTACGGCACACTACTCATGTTTTTAATAATAATATTAAAAAATCTATAAAATATTTAAGTGATAAATTAATGTAATTGTATGTGTATCATATAATATATTATTAATTTTAACTAGGTTTCCCATGTATATGTATGTGCTTGGATGAACATATTTTCTTTAAGGACTGCCATTATAGATGCCTTTAACTATATATTGGTGTTGTTTATAATTTAAATGTAGAAATTGTGGTAAAATGAAACATCATAGACATTTGAGCTACATTAGGGATTTATTTGTACTCTCTCTTCAATTTAAAGTGTAACCTCAAACTCAACAGTGGAATAAATTTTTTGTCAAATACAATTAGCATCAGGGGTTAAATTTAACGGTCACCCCTACCTATTAAGAAAATTTTTTGTGATGGTTTTTAAATTAATGTTACTTTGCACATGACATTCATTTCTCATTTTTGACTTAATGTATGGTATTATTTTTTAATTGAGAAAAACATCGTAAATTAATTACCATATCATCCTAAATACACATTAATATATCTTCAAAAAAATCAAATGTATATCACTAATTTTGACTTGAGAAAACACCATTAAACAAGTAGTGTAAGCAAAAGATCGAGTGGTCATTGGCTCATATGAAAGACAAGACCATTACAAATATGTCCACATAAAACATTATAATATATTTTAAATCCTTCGTTGTTTGACATCTTTCTAAATTTCATAAACCTTATTCCAATCCACCATTGATATATGAAGCCTTGTCGATGAAACTTGCATCAATGCATCCAATGAATCTAATGAGAGTTTTGTTCTTTGTACATCTTTTATTATATTTTGTCTTAAAAGTCCTCTCACATGCCACTGTACTTACTGCAATGATAAGTATTGTTTGCTATAGTTTTGTTATATTTGGAAAGCTTGTATGTGAATCTATGGTACAAAAAACTCTTCAAGCCTATTCCCTGCATAATCCTTCACAAGGAAAGTGAAGAGTATCAACAAAATTCTACAACTCTTTCAAACAACTTTCAAAATCAAATAAAGACTTTTCTTCTCTCTCACACAAAGTATGTTGCACTTGTTCAATTTTTTCAAGAAGCCACCACTTTGTATTTTATTCTCTAGTATGTGCATCCTTTGAATAGTGACAAGGGCCAAACAACTTTATAGAACTTAAAAACTAGAAATCTTTTATTTAAACAATTTATAAGTTTTTTAACATATTCATTTGCAAGATTTATGCAGTGCTCTAGTGACCCATCAATGCAAGACTTCATTCTTTGTTTTGGTGTATCAACATAATCATCATGCACATTTGGAATTGCCACAAATCATAATTCATAGCTATGAATGTGTTCATCTTGATCAATAATCTCTACATCACCATATTTAGAGCTCTCTAAAAAATTAGACAGGTAACTTGTGCCATTTGCAAGAATGTTGGACCTTAAAGTCTGTATAATAGAATCTATGGCTGCCCCTAAATTTGTGACATCCACATTCTCTTAAAAAAAATTATTCAACTTATTTAGTTCACACAATACATCTGCAAACATATGTAAGAAAAATTGTATTGAGAAGATTATAGCCTTATCATATCATGAGTCTCTCTTCTCACTTTTCCACAAAGTCAACAACTGAGGCATCATCACAATAAGTCTTTCAATAATTTGTACTTTTGAGAGTCATCCGACGCCATGAATTTGAAGAGCTTGAAGTGTTTCGATTTGCATGAGTACCTGAAGAGTAATAAGTTCATTATGTCTTTTAAAAGAATTTTGGACTCAAGAATATCTTTTATTTGCCAACTTTTCAATAAACACTAATTCAGGAAAAATTTTAACATCTGTTGCAACTAAAGCCTCATGATGAGTAATGCAATACCTATAAGATTGTGTACATTTTTGTAAAGAGTAACAAATCCATTTTTACTTCCCACCATTGATGAAACACGATTTGTAGAAATTGCTATTAATCTTTTATTTGAAAGGCCCCTTTCTTTTTTCAAAACACATATTACATCATATATTGTTCTTTCTTCCATCACACACATTTATGAGCTTTAAGAATTGTGAAATAGGTGGATCCAACCTTTTTGAGTCCAGAAAAGTAGCATAAACCACAAGGTGTTTCTCTAGGATTTGATTTGTACTTTCATCCAACATCAAAGAGAACAATGGATTGTTCAACATTTTTGCACTTTGTCTCTCCTCAAGATATTTAGATATGGAAAAAAGGAAATCATTTGCATCTATATGATTTGTATATAATTTATAATCCTTATTTTTCGGCATGTTTGATGTTTCTAAGTACATTTCAAAAGAGCAAAGGGACTCATATTTTGAAAGGGGTGAGTTTTATTGTATAACCCAATAAACTAATTTCATAGTTATGATGATTCTTTCTTTATTGGTCTCATCAATGTTTGCAATGAGTTCTAGAATTGATTTTTCTTTCCCTTCATTTCCATGTATCCATTTTGCTTGTGAAATTTTATGAATGTTTAAATCTACATGAGTAACTATTGCATCATGTTGCAAAGTAGTACAACCATCCAGTGCCCCATGGTCCGACATACTTGTGTTCTTTATAATATGTGCATTTCATGATTATTTTCTCTTCATGCATTGCACACCTTAACCACTTAAATTTAGCTTTCCATTTATCTCTAAACACTCTTTTTACTCTAGCCCTTTTTTTGTTTTGTGTTGAAGCTTTCCCCTCTTCAAAATTTTCACTATAATCATCATCACATCCTAATATATTTAAGTCTTCATTTAAATCAAAATTATGATCATCTTGTGATGAAGTTTTTGATGTTTCGGACCATGCAAAAAACTACCTGATTTAAGATTGGTTATTTTTATTTTAAGATATTATAAGTTATATAATACCTATACAAATCAAATAATAAAAAATAATTAGATAAAAAAAATTAGATGTAACTATACAAATACCTACCATCCTACTTGTAACTATATAAATATATACATGATATGCATTCAAGTACCAACACTCTATAGGAAGAAGTATATATGCATAATACAATTAAGTATAGAGCCAACAAAGCATTACACAATACACAACCAAAATAAGTAAACATACATAATGTAGTCATACATTTAGTGCAATATTCACAATAACAAAGTCACAATATTCAGGGTAACTTTTAAATCATTATTAGTAGAAAGGTTGTCATAGTTTACTTTCGGAAACATTTGTGACTACAAAAGCCTAATATTATATCTCCTTTCCTTCACCACCGTTCAAGCATAAGAGTTAGGCGATATCTTTGTTTAAGCTACAAGCACTCAATGTACAAACAAATCATCCCTTCATTATCCCTGTTATATTCATAACTTTGTTAAAGTGCTTACCTCAGGGTATGAAATCTGACGAATGTAGTGAGGCAAGGCTTTTGTGTGTTCATCTATTCTGAGTTTCATTATCAATAGTATTAAGAAATAGTTTTCCCACTTAGATTTGGTCAAATATGGTAATATGGGAATCACTCAATAATGAAGCTACATGTTAACCATGTCTGATTAATACAGATTTTATAGATTATAGTCTGATATTTAACTAGACTTTCTACACAATAGGATAATCAAACAATGGTGTAAAATCTATAAGAGACACATATATTTAGCATAAAGAATTGCAAACCATTTTTTTTTTTCTAAATTATCAAGCGAAAGGATAGGAGATTTACATGAAGGCCGGGGCATAGAGGAGGAGGCTTTTAGGGTGGTGATCTAGACCTACTATTCAACTTTTCCTTTTTTATCTTTTTATTTCAATAAGCTCCTAAACTACCCATGTTGGAGCCTAGATGCACGCTGGAAAGGCAAATTGTTCAGAGTGGAAAACAATCTCTTAAAGCTCCTAAAGATCCATTAATAAGGCTTAATGATGCAACGATGCTTTTCTGGGTAGTGGGTACAGTCAACATCAATAAAGTTGGTAACTTGGTATAGACTCAGGGGCCAAGGCTTAAGGAGTTGGGGACTATTACTAGCAGGTGGCACAGGCCAATGGGTTCTACATTGCATTTGTACGAGTTACGACCTTTTGCTAGCATTGAATTAGTGTTCAATTTCACAGTTCACACTAGAGTAAAATGTCATACTAACTTTTATTGCATCAAGTTAGTGCCACCAAACCTTTGCGTTTACAAACCATATGAATTCAAACCTTTGATTTGAATCTAGAAGATGATAAGGGCAAACTGCAATTCTTTGGACAACCACATATTGAAGAAAGAAAAAGGACGTATATCTAATATCCATTCACAATACCTATACTAATATTTTTATATTTAATATTTTGAAACAATTGATTTTTTATTACAAATGCCATATTGACATGTATAATTTTTTGACTATCCTTCAATATGGTTAAAATTATAATTTGAATGTATTTTACTATTGAAAACCTAAAAAACATTTGAATGACTGTCAAATTGAACCTTTGGTAGTGGGTGGCACGATCTAACGCATTTTACATTACATTTGTATGAGTTATGACCTTTTGCTAGCATTGAATTAATGTTCAGTTTCATAGTTCACACTACTGTAAAATGTCATGATAGCATTTACTACATTTATCACTACACCAAGTTGGTGTGACCAACACTTTGCATTTACAAACCATATGAATGCATACCTTTGATTTGAATCTAAAGGATGGTAAGGGAAGACCACGATTCTTTGGACAACTATATGTTGAAGAAAGAAAAAAAGAGTTTATCTAATGTCTATTCACAATACCTGTACTAATATTTTTATATCTAATATTTTGTAACAATTGATCTTTTATTAAAAATGCCATATTAACATGTCTAATTTTTTGACCATCTTTTAAAACAGTTTAAAATATAATTTGATTGTATTTTATGATTAAAAACCTAAAAAATGTATAAACGACTGTCAAATTTAACCCTTGATAGCGGGTGGCGATAACCAACGGGTTCTCCATTGCATTTAAAAGAGTTACGACCTTTTGCTAGCATTGAATTGGTGTTCATTTTCACAGTTCACACTACGGTAAAATGTCATGCTATTATTTACTGCATTTATTACTACACCAAGTTGGTACCACCATCCCTTTGCATTTACAAAGTATATGAATCCAAACTTTCAATTTGAATCTAGAGGATGATAAGGGCAGATTGTGGTTTTTTGGACAACTACATATTGAAGAAAGAAAAAGGGCATATATCTAATATCTATTCAAAGTACCTATACTAATGTTTTTATATCTAATATTTTGAAATAGTTAATTTTCTATTACGAACGTCATATGGACATGTATCATTTTTTGACCATCCTTTAATACGATTAAAAATATAAATTGATTGTATTTTATAGTTAAAAACCTAGAAACATCTAAACAACTATCAAATTTAACATCTGATAGTGGGTGGCATGGGCTAGCAGGTTATGCATTACATGTGTATGAGTTACAACCTTTTGGTAGCAGTGAATTAATGTTCAATTTCATACAATATGGTAAAATGTCATGCCAACATTTACTACACCAAGTTAGTGCTACCAACACAATGCATTTAAAAACCATATGAATTCAAACCTTAGATTTGAATCTAGAGGATGATAAGGGTGGACCGTGGTTCTTTGGACAACTACATATTGAAGAAAGAAAAAGGGCATATATCTAATACCTATTCACAGTTATTATACTACTATTTTTATATCCAATATTTTGAAGCAATTGATTTTTATTATGAATGTCATATTGGCATGTATAATTTTTTGACCATCTTTTAATACGGTTAAAAATATAATTTAACTGTAATTTACGGTTAAGAACATAAAAAATGTATAAACTGCTATCAATTTAACCCTTGGTAGCTGGTGGCATGGGCCATCAGGGCCTGCGTTGCATTTGTACAATTTACGACCTTTTGCTAGCATTGAATTAGTGTTCAATTTCATAGTTCACACTATGATAAAAAATCATGCTAGCATTTACTGCATTTATTATTGCACCAAGTTGGTGACACCAACCCTTTGCGTTTACAAACCATATGAATCCAAACCTTCGATTTGAATCTAGAGGATGATAAGGGCGGACCGCGGTTCTTTGGACAACTACAGATTGAAGAAAGAAAAAAGGCGTATATCTAATATCTATTCACAATACCTATACTAATATTTTTATATTTAATATTTTGAAACAATTGATTTTTTATTACGAATGCCATATTGACACGTATAATTTTTTTGACTATCCTTTAATATGGTTAAAAATATAATTTGAATGTATTTTACTTTTAAAAACCTAAAAATCATCTAAACGATTGTCAAATTTAACCTATAGTAGTGGGTGGCACGAGCCACCCTGCATAACATTTGTACTAGTTATGACCTTTTGCTACCATTGAATTAATGTTCAGTGTCATAGTTCACGCTGCTGTAAAATGTCATGATGGCATTTATTGCATTTATCACTACACCAAGTTGGTGCCACCAACACTTTGCATTTACAAACCATATGAATCCAAACTTTTGATTTGAATCTAAAGGATGATAAAAGGGCAAACCGTGATTCTTTGGACAACTATATATTGAAGAAAGAAAAAAGGCGTATATCAAATATCTATCTAGAGTACATATACTAATATTTTTATATCTAATATTTTAAAATAATTGATTTTTTATTACAAATGTCATATTAATATGTATATTTTTTTGACCATCTTTTAAAACAGTTTAAAATATAATTTGATTGTATTTTATGGTTAAAAACCTAAAAAATATCTAAATGACTGTCAAATTTAACCCCTAATAGCGGGTGGCATGAGCCAATGGGTTCTCCATTGCATTTAAAATAGTTACGACCTTTTGCTAGCATTGAATTAATGTTCATTTTCACATTTCACACTATGGTAAAATGTCATGCTAGCATTTACTGCATTTATTACTACACAAGGTTGGTGCCACCAACCTTTTGTGTTTATAAACCATATGAATCCAAACCTTTGATTTGAATCTATAGAATGATAAGGGCGGACTGCAGTTCTTTAGACAACTACAGATTGAAGAAAGAAAAATAGCGCATATCTAATATCTATTCACAGGACTTATACTAATAATTTTATATCTAATGTATTGAAACTATTGATTTTTTATTACGAATGACATACTGACATGTATAATTTTTTGACCATCCTTTAGTCCGATTAAAAATATAATTTTACTGTATTTTATAGTTAAAAACCTAAAAAACATCTAAACAACTATCATATTTAACCTTTGGTCGCAGGTGGCATGGGCCAACGGGTTATGCATTATATTTGTATGAGTTACGATCTTTTGCTAGCATTGAATTAGTGTCCAGTTTCACAGTCACACTACGGTAAAATGTCATGATAACATTTACTACATTTATTACTACACCAAGTTGGTGCCACCAAGCATTTGCGTTTACAAACCATATGAATCCAAACCTTCATTTGGAATCTAGAAGATGATAAGGGTGGACCGCGGTTCTTTGGATAGCTACATATTGAACAAAGAAAAAGGTCTATATCTAATATATATTCACAGTACCTATGTACTAATATTTGTATATCTAATATTTTGAAACAATTGATTTTTTATTACGAACATCATATTGACATGTATACTTTTTTGACTATCCTTTAATACAATTATAAATATAATTTGACTGTATTTTATGGTTAAAAATGTAAAAAACTTCTAAACGGATCTCAAATTTAACCCCTAGTAGTGGGTGGTGTGGGCCAACGGGTTCTACATTACATTTGTACGAATTATGACCTTTTGCAAGCATTGAATTAGTGTTTGATTTTATAGTTCATACTACAGTAAAATGTCATGCTAGCCTTTACTGCATTTATTACTACACCAATTTGGTGCCTCTAACCCTTTGCATTTAAAAACCATATGAATCCAAACCTTCAATTTGAGTCTAGAGGATCATAAGGGCAGACCGTAGTTCTTTGGACAGTTATAGATTGAAGAAAGAAAAGGGACGTATATCTAATATCTATTTACAATATGTATACTAATATTTTTATATCTAATATTTTGAAACAATTGATTTTTTTATTACGAACGTCATATTGAGATGTATAATTTTTTGACCATCCTTTAGTACAATTAAAAATACAATTTGACTGTATTTTATGGTTAAAAACCTAAAAAACATCTAAACGGGTGTCAAATTTAACCCTTGGAAGTGGGTGGCACGAGCCAACAGATTTTACATTGCATTTTTATGAGTTATAACCTTTTTCTAGCATGAAATTAGTGTTCAGTTTCACAGTTCACACTATGATAAAAACATTTATTTCTACATCAAGTTGGTGCCACCAATCATTTGCGTTTACAAACCATATGAATCTAAACCTTCGATTCAAATCTAGAGGATGATAAGGGCATACCACAGTTCTTTGGATACTTACAGATTGAAGAAAACATGGGTGTATATCTAATATCTATTCATAATATCTATACTAATATTTTTATATATAATATTTTGAAATAGTTGATTTTTTATTACGAATGTCATATTGACATGTATAATTTTTTAACCATCCTTTAATATGGTTAAAAATATAATTTGACTATATTTTACGATTAAAAACATAAAAAATGTCTAAATGGCTATCAAATTAAACCCTTGGTAGTGGGTAGCATGGGCAAGTGGGGTTCTACATTGCCTTTGTACGAGTTATGATGTTTTGCTAGCATTGAATTAGTGTTCAGTTTCATAGTTCACACTATGGTAAAATGTCACGTTAGCATTTATTGTATTTATTACTATACCAAGTTGGTGCCACCCATCTTTTGAGTTTACAAACCATATGAATCCAAACCTTCGATTTGAATCTAGAGGATGATAAGGGCAGACCACAGTTCTTTGGAAACTACAAATTGAAGAAGGAAAAAGGACGTATATTAATCTCTATTCACAGTACCTATACTAATATTTTTATATTTAATATTTTGAAATAATTAATTTTTTATTAAGAACATCATATTAACATATACAATTTTTTAACCATCCTCTTACTATTAAAAATATAATTTGACTATATTTTATGGTGAAAAACTCAAAAACCATCTAAACAATTGTCAAATTTAACTCTAGGTAGCAGGGGCCATGGACCAGCAGGTTCTGCATTGCATTTGAACGAGTTACAACCTTTTACTAGCATTGAAATAGTGTTCAGTTTCACATTTCACACACGGTAAAATGACAAGCTAGCATTTACTGCATTTATTACTACACCAAGTTGGTACCACCAACCCTTTGCGTTTACAAACCATATGAATCCAAACCTTCGATTTGAATCTAGAGGATGATAAGGATAGACTGTGGTTCATTGGACAACTACAGATTGAAGAAAGATGAAGGGCATATATCTAATTTCTATTCATAGTACCTATACTAATATTTGTATATTTAATATTTTAAAACAAATAATTTTTTTATTATGAATGTCATATTGACACATATAATTTTTTGACCATCCTTTAATACGGTTAAAAATATAATTTGACTATATTTTACATTTAAAAACTTAAAGAACGTCTAAACGACTGTCAAATTTAACACCTGGTAGTGGGTGGCACGGGACGACATGTTTTACATTGCATTTGTATGAGTTACAACTTTTTGCTAGCATTGAATTATTATTCATTTTCATAGTTCACACTATAGTAAAATGGCACGCGATAATTTACTGCATTTAGTACTGCACAAAGTTGTTGCTACCAAACCTTTGTGTTTACAAACCATATGAATCCAAACCTCTGATTTGAATCTATATGATGATAAGAGTAGACCGCAATTCTTTGGACAACTACAGATTGAAGAAAGGAAAAGGGCATATATCTAATATCTATTCACATTACATATATTAATATTTTTATATCTAATATTTTGAAACAATTGATTTTTTATTACGAACATCATATTAATATGTTGTATAATTTTATGACCACCCTTTAATATAATTAAAAATATAAATTGACTGTATTATATAGTTAAAAACCTAAAAAATGTCTAAATCGTTGTCAAATTTAACCCCTGGTAGTAGGTGGCATGAACCAATGGGTTTTGCATTGCATTTGTACTAGTTATGACTTTTTGTTAACACTAAATTAGTGTTCAGTTTCACAATTCACACAGTAAAATGTCATGCTAGCATTCACTACATTCATTATTGTATCAAGTTGGTGCCACCAACCCTTTGCATTTACAGACCATATGAATCCAAACCTTCGATTGGAATCTAGAAGATGATAAGGGTGGCCTGTGGTTCTTTGGACAACTATAGAGTGAAGAAAGAAAAAGGGCATATATCTAATATTTATTCACATTACCTATACTAATATTTTTATATTTAATATTTTGAGATAATTGATTTTTTATTACGAACATCATATTATCATGTTAATTTTTTGACCATCCTTTAATATGGTTAAAAATATAATTTGACTACATTTTACGGTTAAAAACCTAAAAAAATGTCCAAACAACTATCAAATTTAGCCCTTGGTAGCAGGGGGCGCGGGATAAAGGGTTCTATATTGCATTTGTATGAGTTATGACCTTTTGCTAGCATTTAATTAATGTTTAATTTCACAGTTCACACTATAGTAAAATGTCATGCTAGCATTTACTACACCAAATTGGTGCCACCAACCCTTTGTGTTTACAAACCATATGAATCCAAACCTTCAATTTGAATCTAGAGGATGATAAGGACAGATCATGGTTTTTTGGATAGCTATAGATTGAAAAAAGAAAAAGGGAGCATATCTAATATTTATTCATAATACCTATACCAATATTTTTATAACTAATATATTGAAACAATTGATTTTTTATTACAAATGTCATATTGACATGTATATTTTTTTAACCATCCTTTAATACGGTTAAAAATATAATTTTATGATTAAAAACCTAAAAAATGTCTAAATGATTGTCAAATTTAACCCTTGGTAAATGGTGGCACGAGCCTGCTAGTTTTGCATTGCATTTGTTTATGACATTTTGCTAGCATTGAATTAGTGTTCAATTTCACAATTCACACTACGGTAATTTTTCATGCCAACATTGAATTAGTGTTCAGTTTCACAGTTCACACTACGGTAATTTTTCAGGCTAGCATTTATTGCATTTATTATTGTACCAAGTTGGTGCCACCAACCCCTTCCGTTTACAAACCATATGAATCCAAACCTTCAATTTAAATATAGACGCTGATAAGGGCGAACTGCGATTTTTTGGACAACTACATATTGAAGAAATAAAATGACATATATCTAATATCCATTCACAGTACCTATGTTAATATTTTCATATCTAATATTTTAAAACAATTTATTTTTTACAATGAACGTCATATAAACATGTATATTTTTTTGACAATCCTTTAATACGGTTAAAAATATAATTTGACTATATTTTACAGTTAAAAACATAAAAAACATCTAATGACTGTCAAATTTAATCCCTGGTATCAAGTGGCATGGGCCAATGGGTTTTGCATTGCATTTCTATGAGTTATGACCTTTTGCTAGCATTGAATTAGTGTTTAGTTTCACATTTCACATTATGATAAAATGTTATGCTAGTATTCATTGCATTTATTATTGCACCAAGCTGATCCCACCAACCCTTTCCGTTTACAAACCATATGAATCCAAACCTTCGATTTGAATCTAGAGGATAATAAGGGTGTATCACGGTTCTTTGGACGACATATTGAGGAAAGAAAAGGGGCAGATATCTAATATCTATTCACAGTGTTAGGGTGTGGAGCTCAAAGTTTCAACTTTGCAAACGAAAACTGAAGGTTGCTGAAGAACTAGAAGCACCGGCGTCGGCAGCATGACCAACGTCGGTCATGACTAGTGCAGAAGGCAACCGGCGATGACAGGAAGTCGGCCGACGTCGACAGAACCAAGCAAGCAGGGACCGGCGTCGGTCGCCTATGTGTGCCAGAACTGTTCGTTGCATGAACAGTTAGTTTAGTGAACGGAGTGTTTGCATGTAAAGACCAGTTAGAGTCTTGAGCTGCGTGGATAATTGTCTAAATTAAGAGTCTAAGTTATTGTTTAAGTCTGGGATCTATTTATAGACCCATTGGCATGTATTGTAAAGTATGAGCTAGAAATGAAGGCAAGGAAGTTCCTTCCATTGTAAGATCATTGAGTTGCAGGTTGTTGCAAGCTCATAGGAGATCTACATGTGTGAGTATGGTCTGTTGAATTGTAGGTTGCAGGTTCATGGGAGATCAACTTGAAGTACTATAGAGTGCTTGGTGTATTGGCAGGGTTATTACTGACTGATTGGAGAGGTGAACACCAATTCTGTTTGTGAGTTGTGTGTTGGGACCGTTTTTGGTAGGAGAGTGTTTTGAAGAAGAATTACTGTACACTTGAGGTGTGGAAAGCTTCTGTAAGGTGGAAGAGTGTGGCTGCTCTTTATTGTATTCTTTTTTGTAAAGTGTTAATACAAGATAGTGTATTGTCTCTCATATTCTGTGCTATTTGTGAATTCTAGTTACTTGTGCTTTTGGTTATTTTCTCATGTTTAATTACTTATATTTTGGTAATCATATTGTGTTCTATCTAAGGATCAAGATCCTAACAAGTGGGATCATAACAGGGGTGTTTGTTCTTGGATTCCCTTACAACTGATACCAGAGCATGTTTGCTGTTCTGGGTTCCTGACAAGTGGTATCAGAGCTTTTAGGTTGAGATACTAACAGATTGAATTAGATCTGGTTAGTGTGTTTTGATTACAGGTTATTCACAGGGTTTTTGTTTGAGTGGGAGTTGAGAAATGGCAGAAGACAGTAAGCTACAAATAGAGAAGTTTAATGGCAAGAACTACCAATTATAGAGGATGCAGATTGAGGATTATCTGTATCAGAAAGATTTGTACTTACCGTTGGGTGGGGTTGATTGCAAACCCCAGGATATGAAGGATGAAGAATGGGAGGTTCTTGATCGGAAGGCTCTGGGATCTATAAGATTGAGTCTTGCATCATCTGTGATTTTCATCTTGTCAAAGTGTAAGACAACGGTAGAGTTGATGGAATCTTTGACAAATTTATATGAAAAACCTTCGGCTTCTAATAAGGTATTTCTTATGAAGCGTTTATTTAATTTGCAAATGTTGGAAGGTAGATCTGTACATAGTCATCTTAGTGATTTTCATGGTTTGGTAAACTAGTTAAGTTCAGTCAATATTGTATTTGATGATGAAATTAGAGCTCTCTTAATCTTGTGTTCATTACCTAAAAGTTGGGAAGGTTTGGTAATGGCAGTTTTTAATACTGTGTCTACTTCAAAAGTCTTAAAAGTGGATGATGTTGTGAGTGTGATCTTGAATGAAGAGATACGCAGGAAAAGCACAAGTGAATCATCAGGGAATGCTTTGAGTGTTGAAGGTAGAGGAAGGCAAAGAGAGAAGATAGAGCGTGGGAGATCAAGGTCAAAGATAGGCAGGAGATCCAAGTCCAGGTATGGCAGAATAACCTGCTGAAAATGTGGAAAGCAAGGGCACTTAAAGAGAGATTGCAGATCAGGTGAAGATCAGCGTGAAGGACATGAAGAAGAAGCAGATGTTGCAGATTATATTGCACATGATGCTCTGGTATGTTCTTTAGATAAAGTAGAATCTTGAGTTTTAGATTTTGGTGCCTCTTTTCTTGCATCCCCACATAGGGAATTTTTTCATGAGTATGTCCAGGGAGACTTTTGAGAAATTTGTGTAGGGGATGGTAAGCCTTGTCAGATGGTTGGCAAAGGGAAAGTGAAGCTGAAATTGTAGCAGGTAACACATGGGTGTTAAAGGAGGTAATGCATGTCCCAGTTCTGGAGCGAAATTTAATTTATGTAAGAAGTTTGGGTGATGAGGGTTGCACAGTAACTCTCACAGCGAACTCTTGGAAGGTTACCAAGGGTGCACTTGTTGTAGCAAGAGGTAAAAAAGTAGGTACACTTTATCTATCTACTTGTATTACTGATTCTCTTTCTGGGTTATCTACTTCAGCTGTAGATTCGAAGATGTGACTCAATAGGCTTGGTCACATGAATAAGAAATAGATGCATGTTTTTGAGTCAAAGGATATGCTTTCAGATTTGGAAGGCATGGATCGTGATTTCTGTATGCAGAAAAAAGAAGGTGAAGTTTCTTGAGGAATCTGATGTTAATGACAGGAGCAGGAAAGCCTTGGTTTTCAAGGAGAAGGTGACGGACAGAGTTCAGCACAAGGGGCAGAAGAATTCTGAGCAGAGCAAGGGTGTTTTGGACAAGGGTTTGATCCAAAAGGAGCTCGCAGAAAAAAGTCAGTTCTCACTAAAAAAACACAGAGACCGACGTCAGCAGGAAAATCGGCGTCGGCGTTCAGACAAAGACCGACGTCGGCTATGTGCAGCCCGACGTCGGTGACTCAAGGAAGATAACTACCGCGTCGGCCAGGGGGAACCGACGTCGGCAAGGAGGCAGTTGCAGGGAACCGACATCGGTCGGGTGCAGACTGAGATGTGATCGGCATCTGTCATTGAAACAAATTTTGGGTGGACAGCACGCTGTCAAGGAGTCTTAAGCGCCGATACGGAGGACCGAAGGCATAAGTAAGTTCTCAAATTCGTTATTTCCCTTCTTTACACTACTTGTTGCTCACTTATGGTATAGAACCAGGAAGTTGTTGAAGAAGCAGAACAGGTAGATCCAGGAAACAGTGGGAGCTTGGCATGGATGGAGGATGTGATTCCTTGGAGGAGAACCAAACATGAGTTTTGGATGGAGTTGCCAGCTGGAAGTAAGCACTGAGAGATGAATGGATGTTCAGGATGAAGAAGAGCGGAAATGGATACGTGAGACAGAAGGCTAGGGTACATGGTCTTGTATAAGCTGCAGGGCAATGGAGATTTGATCATTGTGTTTCGCTTTACCAGATTGGATAATATTAGCTACATTATCCTATTATTGTATGATGTGTTTGTTGCAGGGTTACATATACAGGGTATTGCTGAACTAAAGGTAAAGCTAGTTCAGGGGTGTGTCATGGAGAATCTAAGAGCAGCAAGATTCTTTGGCATGAGTGTGTTCTAGAGACATCGAAGGTCATATGTTGACTTTGTTTTAGGATGATTGTGTAAGACCGATTAGCACGCCGATGGTTGGACAGTTTACAGAACAGTGTCTTGATTCACACAATGAGGTTGAGTGCATGGTATGTACTAAACCTGAGTTTTCCCAAGCAGTGGGAGTTGTCACAAGTTAGGAACCAATCTGGGAGAGAACCATTGGAGGGCAGTTCAGTGGATTCTTAGAGGGACCAACAGAAGGTGCACATGCTATGCAGGTTCAAGTTATTTTCTACATGGTTTGTAGATGTGGATGTGGCAAGTGATTTGGATGACATGAGTTGCACCACAGGGTGTGTGGTGGTTGGTCTTCAAGAGTGATCTTGAGGAGGGATACAAAGTCAAGAGAACAAATTAGACAGAGTACAGGTACAGGTATAGGTTGCAACTGTTTATCTCCAAGTGAGAGATTGTTAGGGTGTAAAGCTAAAAGCTTCAACTTTGCAAACGGAAACTGAAGGTTGCTGAAGAACCAGAAGCACCGGGATCGGCAACATGACCAACGTCGGTCATGACCAGTGCAGAAGGCAATCAACGACGACAGGAAGTCGACCAACGTCGGTAGAACCAGGCAAGCAGGGACCGGCGTCGGTCGCCTGTGTGTGCTAAAACTATTCGTTGCACGAACAGTTAGTTTAGTGAACGGAGTGTTTGCATGTAAAGACCAGTTAAAGTCTTGAGCTGCATGAATAATTGTCTAAATTAAGAGTCTAAGTTATTGTTTAAGTCTGGGATCTATTTATAGACCCATTGGCATGTATTGTAAAGTATGAGCTAGAAAGGAAGGCAAGGAAGTTCCTTCCATTGTAAGATCATTGAGTTGCAGGTTGTTGCAAGCTCATAGGAGATCTACATGTGTGAGTATGCTCTGTTGAATTGCAGGTTGCAGGTTCATGGGAGATCAACTTGAAGTACTATAGAGTGCTTGGTGTACTGACAGGGTTATTACTGACTGGTTGGAGAGGTGAACACCAATTCTGTTTGTGAGTTGTGTTGGGACCGTTTTTGGTAGGAGAGTGTTTTGAAGAAGAATTACTGTACACTTGAGGTGTGGGAAGCCTCTGTAAGGTGGAAGAGTGTGGCGGCTCTTTATTATATTCTTTTCTGTAAAGTGTTAATACAAGATAGTGTATTGTCTCTCATATTCTGTGCTATTTGTGAATTCTAGTTACTTGTGCTTCTGGTTATTTCTGCATGTTTAATTGCTTATATTTTGGTAATCATATTGTGCTCTATCTGAAGAGCAAGATCCTAACAAGTGGGATCAGAACATGTGTGTTTGTTCTTGGATTCCCTTACAACTGGTACCAGAGCATGTTTGTTGTTCTAAGTACCTGACACACAGTACCTATACTAATATTTTAATATCTAACATTTTGAAATAGTTGATTTTTTATTACAAACTTCATATTGCCATGTTGTATAATTTTTTGATCATCATTTAATACGATTAAAAATATAATTTGACCTTATTTTATGGTTAAAAATGTTAGGGATCAAAGCTTCACAACCAAAGCTCTGATACCAGATGTTAGGAAAAAAGCGTTGATACCATATGTTAGGAATAAAGCTCTGATACTACATGTTAAATCAATGAATAATATCCTACAGTGACAATAAATAAATGCAAAAAATAAGCTACAAAAACATAGACAAGAAAGAGGATACATTACATGAGATTACGTGGAAACCTTGTAATGTGTAAAGAAAAACCACATGAAAAATGACAGCTTCCTGACTTCATTAACGCAACATCAATCTCTCTTCTACAATAACTCCTCTAGCAACTCCTTCAATGCTTACAAATAAAGCACTCAATGCTTCCACTTAAAGCATTCAGGTTGTTAACCAAACACAACTAGTCTATAGGATCCAACCTCCAAGCATGCAAGCCCAAGGCTTGCATGGATCCACTAATTGGATAAATTACAAAAGAGAGTTTATGCTATATTAGTAGCATTTACAACATAGAGAGAAAATAGAGAGAGGATAAAAATGTGCCATTTTATAGTGGTGACACTATTCATCAATAGGGAACCATGTCCCCCAATGTGCAAATTCAAACCATTGAATGGCATCTCATAATGCCCACTTGACATTCCATGTACACACCCATGTGTTATGCCCCACTCTACATGTGACCTCAATTTAGCATAGTGATCCTTGACCCCCACTTTCCCATGTGCACACATGTGTGAGTCAAAAGATTCCCAAATTTTGACTACACCCAAAATGATCCCACAGACAACTATGCCCCACAAGCACATGCTTAAGTGGAATCATTAGATCCACTATCATCATGTCCTCACATGCATCTACAAGCCAACCCATGTGACTAAGTAGAGAAATGTGCCCCATTTCTCTCTCCTCTTTTCACCATCAAAGATTATCTATGGGCCATACCACCCACCATGGGCTATGCTAAGTCATCACCTAGCCACATCACTAACCATCCACATCACCAACATGACACATCACTATGAATAATGCATGTGAATTGCGATTCAGGAATAGTGTTTGTGAATAGTGACTTTACATCCTAACATACTCCCACTTGAATTAAATATACACAAGTTTTTACAACACCTAAGTATTTTGTAACCATATGCTCATCAATGCCCTCTGTTGCCCTGACATAAACCCATTAAAAGTTTTCTTGCACTACTAAAACTTCTTTGGATTGACTAGCTTTGTCAACATTTGCTTTTCAATAGTAGATTGTCACTTCTCCACATGCATACCAATCCTTCAAGCAAGATTCTTCCATGAACCGCTCACAACTTCCACTACTTGGAAATATCTAGTTTAGTGCTCACCATGGCAACATGAGGCTTCCTACCCCTAATGAATCTAATCCACATGACACAACATGTATTCTCCTCTAAGACACTCCTAGGAAGACAACTCAAAATGCAAGAAGTGGGGTACTTCCTTGCTTTCACGCCCTTGTGCATCTCTATTCTTGGTTTGATCCTCCATAGCACCTTCATTTCATGTGTCTCTACTGAGCCATCAAAACAATGATCATGTTGGGACTTGCATCCAACATGTCATCAACACATAGTAGCCACATCAACTATCCACTTTGGATCTCCATGAAGGTACTAATATTTTGTACTACATGTGTTATGCCTACACACACTCGTACAATAACTTCTTCAACATGCAAACCAAACACACCTTTACCTGATTCATCTGTATTTATATCTCCCTAATAGAGATCACCATTTAGGAATCAAGTTGCTCCAACTCCTTGAACAACAAAAAGTGCACATAACACTCTTTATAGTAGTGAAGCAAGAATATGACATAGAAGTCAATACCAGGCTTCTCATCATTGCCTCTAGCTATCAACATGACACAAGCAGACCAATCACAACTCCAAGGAAGTCGTTGTGCTAATCAGTGCATCATTGCAGCTATCGAGTTTTTGAGCCTTAGGAATGCATCTAAAATGGATCATGTTCTACTAAATGTTGCCAAATCACCAACTCATGTACCTCTAGTGTTAGTCCATGCATCAGTCTACCTATCCAATGCCACAACCATATACACAACACCCCAACACCTTGAGTTATATGGTCAACACCTGCCTTCTTCTTTCGGGAACACTAGGTCTCACTTGTTCATCTACATCTTCTTCCTCATCCTCAACCACTTCAAAACAAGTAGAGCTTTAGTTTTCTTTGTACCTCCTTCCTTTGCATGGATTTTGTTTTTACGACATCTCAGCTAACAACATATGGTCAGTAGAATACCACATCAACACCCCTTTTATTTATTTTCAAAAACCACAACAAGGTCATGCTTTGTCTTCCACCTCGTCCAAAGGAGACCAACTTGTTTCTCACGCTGTAAAGTTGCTTCTCCATCAACATGAAGACTGTGTAGGTTGTTGACTTGTCTGGCAAAGCTTTTTAAGCTTTCTTTTCCACTCATCTATGGAATTCTCTTTAGCAACATGAAGAGAACAAGATATTCACCAAGAGATCCTCTACCTTGCTCCACAAAGGGAAACCTACCAAAAACAAAAACTCAATTTTTTTCTTCTTTAATCTCCATTTGGTTTCTCCTCTTATCATAGTAGATTCACCTCACACACAACCAACCAATAACAAAAACACTCACACATGGAGTTTTTCACCACGGCTCTAATACCAAGTGTTAGGATTAAAGCTCTGATACGACATGTTATATCAATAAACTATATCCTACAGTGAAAGTAAATAAATATGGAAAACAAGCTACAAAAATATAGACAAGAAAGAGGACACATTACATAAGAGATTACGTGAAAACCTTGTAATGTGCAAGGAAAAACCATGGAAAAAATGGCAGCGTATAGACTTCATTAACACAACATCAATTTCTGTTCTACAACTCCTCCATCAACTCCTTCAATGCTTACAAACAAAGCACTCAATGCTTCCACCTTAAGCATTCAGGTTGTGAACCAAGCATAACTAGCCTACAAGATCCAACCTCCAAGCATGCAAGTCCAAGGCTTGCATGGATCCACTAATTGGATAAATTACAAAGGAGATTTTTTTATTATGAACATCATATTGACATGTATAATTTTTTTAACTATCTTTTAATACAGTTAAAATTATAATTTGATTATATTTTACGGTTAAAAACCTAAAAAAATTTAAACGACTGACAAATTTAACCCTTTGTATCATGTGACATGGGCAACGGGTTTTGCATTGCATTTGTACTAATTATGACTTTTTAGTAGCATTGAAATAGTTTTCAGTTTCATAGCTCACACTACGGTAAAAATATCATTTACTACATTTATTACTGTACCAAGTTGGTTCCAACAATCCTTTGTGTTTACAAACCATATAAATCCAAACCTTCAATTTGAATCTAGAGGATGAAAAGTGCAAACCGCAATTCTTTGGACACCTACAGATTGAAGAAATAAAAAAGGCATATATCTAATATATATTCACAGTACCTATATAAATATTTTTATATTTAATATTTTGAAACTATTGATTTTTTATTACAAACGTCATATTGACATGTATAATTTTTTGACCATCCTTTAATATGGTTAAAAATATAGTTTGATTGTATTTTACAGTTTAAAACTAAAAAATGTTTAAACGGATTTCAAATTTAACCCCTAGTAGCAGGTGGCACAGGTTCTGCATTGCATTTGTACGAGTTATGACATTTTGCTAGCATTGAAGTGTTCAGTTTCACAGTTCACACTATAGTAAAATGTCATGCTAGCATTTACTGCATTTATTATTGCACCAAGTTGGTGCCACCAACTCTTTGCGCTTACAAACCATATGAATCCAAACCTTTGATTTGAATCTAATGGATGATAAGGATGGACCACGGTTAATTGGATAGCTACAGATTGAAGAAATAAAAAGGGTGTATATCTAATATCTATTCATAGTACCTATACTAATATTTTTATATCTAATATTTTGAAACAATTAATTTTTTATTACAAATGTCATATTGACATGTATATTTTTTTGACCATCCTTTAATACAGTTAAAAATATAATTTGACTATATTTTACAGTTAAAGACCTAAAAAACATCTAAATTGCTGTTAAATTTAATCCCTGGTAGTGGGTGGCGTAGGCCAACGAGTTTTGCATTACATTTGTTTGAGTTACAACCTTTTGCTAGCATTGAATTAGTGTTCAGTTTCATAGTTCACACTATGGTAAAATGTCATGCCAGCATTTACTGCATTTTTTATTGAAGCAAGTTGGTGCCAACAACCCTTTGCGTTTACAAACTATATGAATCCAGACATTTGATTTTAATCTAGAGGTTGATAAGGGCAAACTACAGTTCTTTGGACAACTACAGATTGAATAAATAAAAAGGGTAGATATATAATATCTATTCACAGTACCTATATTAATATTTTTATATCTAATATTTTGAAACAGTTGATTTTTTATTACGAACATCATATGGACATGTATAATTTTTTGACCGTATTTTAATACAATATAAATTATAATTTCACTATATTTTACTGTTAAAAACCTAAAAAATTTATAAACGACTGTCGAATTTAACCCCTGGTAATGGGTGGCACAGGGCAACGGGTTCTACATTGCATTTGTTCAAATTACAACCTTTTGCTAACATTAAATTTGTGTTCAGTTTCATAGTTCACACTATGGTAAAATGTCATGCTGAATTTACTGCATTTATTAATGCACTAAGTTGGTCCCAACAACCCTTTGCATTTACAAACCATATGAATCTAAACCTTCAATTATAATGTAGAGAATGATAAGGGCAGACCGTGGTTATTTGGAGAACTACAGTTTAAAGAAATAAAAAGGGTGTATATCTAATATCTATTCACAATACCTATACTAATATTTTATATCTAAAATTTTGAAACAATTGTTTTTTTATTACGAACATCATATTGACATGTATAATTTTTCGACCATCCTTTAATACAATTTAAAATATAATTTGACTGTATTTTAGTCTTAAAAACCTAAAAAATGTCTAAATGGATGTCAAATCTAACCCCTAGTAGCAGGTGGCATAGTCCAGTGGGTTTTGCATTGCATTTGTACGAGTTACAACCTTTTGCTAGCACTGAATTAGTGTTCAGTTTTAGAGTTCACACTATGGTAAAAATTCATGCAATCATTTATTGAATTTATTATTGCACTAAGTTGGTGCCACCAACCCTATGTGTGATTTGCAGAGAGCGTCAGCTTTGAGTTAAATTGGAAGTAGTCTTCAACATTCAAGCAACCTTAAATTATTTTGAGGATCACGTTCCATGTAAGAAGTCTGCAATTTTCCATTGACATCCCTGTAAATTTTAATTGTTTTTCTATGAAACTAAAACATTTCTGAATTCAAGTTGAAGTATTGTTCATTCACATCTATCAATTTTTCAAATGTAGACTGATATTTTCTTGTTGATATGTTTTCAATTCATTTTACTGTGTTATTTATATTTATAATACATTTCTATATCCTTGCCTCCATCTTTCCTTGACTTCTGCAAGCACCCAATAAACGTTTCCACATTAAAAAAAAATGGATGGAAAGGGATTTGAACTTGGTCTGGAAGACTAAACATTTAATGCTATATGCATAAATACATGTTTAGATGGAAAGAGATTTGAACTTGGGATAGAAGACTTAATAGTTTCACCAACAAACGTATCTCCCTACCTTTTCGCATATCTCCTTCCCCTAAATGGCC
Organism: Torreya grandis; assembly: GCA_037957365.1. Taxonomy (NCBI): domain Eukaryota; kingdom Viridiplantae; phylum Streptophyta; class Pinopsida; order Cupressales; family Taxaceae; genus Torreya; species Torreya grandis. The sequence continues at coordinate 942,436 of JARHVA010002732.1, forward strand.
ATAGAACCTACTTGAAAGTTATTGAGCATGCAATGTTTCACAAACACATTTTCATTGACAAAATGGAGAGATGATTTTTTTTGTTAGTCCCTTATATATTCATGGTTTTTTTTACATGCATTCATATTTGACGAAACATTTATTGGTGTGTTAATGGAGTGATGAAATGTTACACATGTGTATTACCTATAATTGAACCCACATATATGTTCTTTTTTAATTTCACATATTTGTTATTGTTATTGTGCCTTTTATGCTCATGGTGTTTTTGTGTGCCTTCACAATATTTCAATGTGTCATGTTGAAATATGTGTGGCACCTTAATGTTAAATCCAAATCCATTTACTAAATGGTTTGGTAGGCATTGTTCCATTAATATGGCAAGTTAATATTGCCTTGTGCATCATCAAAAAATGTCTCTCCCTACCTTTAACGTCAATAAAATGGAGGGATGGAAATTTACATGCAGGCATGTTTCCAATAATTGAACCCAAAGTTGTGTTATTTTTAGTTTTGTGTGCATGTTATTGTTATTGTGCCTTCTATGCTCATGGTGTTTTTGCATGCATTCACATCTGATTCAACATTTACTCGTATGTTTATGGAGATCGTCAAGGTATTTGTTCCCATAGAAATAAATATGACTGTTTTTATATTATCCCATATCATTTTCTAAATTCATGTCATTGTGTATTTTATATATGTGCCACATTTCTATTTCCCTACACAATATCGGTTGAATGACTGAACAATCATTGCTATGTAGATGGAAGGCCTGAAGCTTTTCATCCACTACAAATAACATTGAAAGTCACCTTGTAATAGTAGATAGCCTTAACAAACTCATTTATGACAGGGTGCATTTCAATGCTCCTTGTAGTCAACAACCATATGTTCTCGCCAATAATTGTTTTTTGAATTCATGTTGTTGTGTGATTTATATATGTTGTGTTTAATGTATTACTAAACATTTACAACTATGTAGATGAAAGCTTTGATGGATTTCATTTTCATATGAGTAAACATTATTATTTTTTAATCTAATTTTTTACTTTCATTAAATGCTGACTCAGATGTATCAAACCAAACCTTTTTATAAATTCTTCTTGTTGTGTTATTGATATGTTCATGTCAATTAATGTTGTGTTATAGGTGCCATATTTTTCAAAATTAAAAATATTATTTTCCATAAGTGTTGTTGACAAATTATTGAACACTTTTTGTCATGTGGATGGAAGCCCTAAAAGTTTTCATTCACATACAAATAAATGTTATTATTTTTGTATCAAAATTTATACTTTTCTATATTAATGTTTCTATCTTTTTTATATCTACAACACATTTATATTTTTTTACCTGCAACATTTATATTATATAATTATTTGACATGTAAGGCCAAAGTTTTTCGCTCCCTCCTTCAGACAATCTAGTGGGCTCACTTGAGAACATAAGCTTAAACCACCTGATTTAAAATTGTAACCAATAATAATTTTCAAATAAACACATTATATCATCATTGGCTTAAAATTTTGTGAAGGCATGTCATGAAATTAATATGGGTCATTAATATAAAATAAATGGCCATGTTGAAATACGAGTGTGTTTGTAAGACTAAACATTTACTTATATGTGAATGGAAGCCATGAAGGTTTGCATTCACATACTAGTAAATGGTAATGTCTTTTATCAAAATTAAGAATCTCATTAACATACCATTAAATGTTGAGTTAGATGTATCAAACAAAATTTATTGATTGGTCATTCAACACACCAACTCATCGAACGTCTCATGAAAGGAGGCCATAGGTTCTCTCTAGGGTTTGTTATTGCTTGGTCAGGGCGTACTTGGTAACCCAGTTGGTCTATGCAAAACTGTTCTAATTCAAGGGACATGCTGGTTTATAATATTCAAACTTAATTTTAACATTGTCTTGATTTTTTGGTGGGTTTAGAGGGAATGCAAGTTTAGTTGTTTTGATCATGTGGGGTTTTAGTGGTTTTTAGGAAACAAAACAAGCTTGCATTTTCATATGCACCCAAGTGATTAAAATCAAAGTTTAAGGGTTTCGATTAAATGAGAGTGAGGATGATTTAATTGTTTACTCATTACATTATATATGTAGTCAACAATGCATTTACGATAATGGAAAATATCTTGCAATCGAAATAAAACAATAACAACATATTACATTCACCTATGCAAACCCTAGCTAATTAATTGATAAAAAAGAATAAAAGAGAAAGGGAAAAGAGAGGAAAAAACTAGAGAAAAGGTAGCCAAATCTATATTCTATTGAGCCAATGCATCCATAAATTGATCCCATGTCTGGGCAATAATCACATAACCATATCAAGAATCAGTGCCAAAGTCTAAGGATCACGCCATGAAGACGAAGCCCATCACCACCGTATTACACACATCGATAATGAAATGAAACTCCACAACTTTTATTCATAAATTATTCTTTTCAAATGTAAATAGAGTTTACAATCAATCATTTTAGTATACATTTGGGAAGCATAACCCTACGAAAATAATAGAGGGATGGAGATTAAACTACAAAGCAAAAAGAGTATCCGGTCCACATTGCCTCCAAGGAGGAAAAATGAGCCAACCCTTGGAGTGACTCTCATTTGGAAATATATAAAGTTTACAAGTCCAAGAGGAGATATATTTCCCTCCCAAATGCAACCATTAAATTCCCTTCACTGAGCCACTTTCCCTTATAAATGCCATGCCACTTTCCTCTAATCAACACTATATGCTTGCAAAAAGATAAAAAAGTGATAAAATATTATAATTAAAATCCCGCTCATGAATAGATTTTAGTACACATGAAATTTATCAAAATTGAAAACATCATTGCAACCGTGCTGGAATGAGATTTTTGTTGACATAAATAGTTCAAAAAAATGACACTCGAATAAAACATTATGACGAGAAAACCAATTCGGGCTCAAAAATGGCCTCTTAGACCTAATCATGCTTCTCGGAGGCACATGCTATTTAAAAAATGCACTTTTGGAAATTCCAAGCTTTTAAATTCTAATAAGGCTTTTAACCCTCGATTAGAACTAGGGTGTACTAAGGTAGGTCTTGACAACCTAATCATACTTGCATTGTTGGAATATAACTACAAATCTTTTTTTTTTTGGCACGGGGTGGGGGGTGGGGGGAAAGACTTAATCAAGATTGGGACCCCCGATTAACACTATAGGTTGATAGCCTTTAGGCTTGTTTTTACAATTAGGTGACAATCCATGAATAGAATTAAGTTTAGGAGGCTGGGGTCTCGTAGATCTAATCATCCATATGGGCCTAGTTAGCAAGGATTACCATCAAGCCTACAACCCTCGACCTAATCAATGAATGATCCCTACATATGACTAAACTTGCCTCTAAATAGATCTAAGTCCTATGTGGGGTTAGGGACCCGCTTAAAAAAAGTAATGTCGATCTTGAGTCACACCAACCTAATCAAAGATAAATCTTTGATTAGCACAATGAAGACCCCCCAATGCAAATCATGGCCTAATTGGGGTTATAAACCCCGATTAAAATTGCCACTCTAAAAACTTGTGAAAATAGAACCTAATCAGAAACAAAACCTTCATTAGCAACAAGATGAGAAAAGAGACCCTCCCTAGACCTAATTTGATTTTGAAACCTAATTAGGTCTACGCGACTTAAGAAATTTCATGTAAGACCAAATTGGTCACAAAAGACTCAATTGCAACTAGGAAGATAAAATTTTAACCCTGGAGACCTAATCGGGGGTTGGAACCCTAATTAGGTTTTTCAAAAATAACCTACAACAAACCTAAACAGGGATATGGGCAATTTTTTTTAGAATCTATTTAAGTGTCAAAAGGGCATCAAAGAGTCATTTTGGGACCAAGTGTAAAATATGAAATTTTCTCGCACGATCTTGGCCATCGCAATGAGATAGGTATCGGAGGTTGAATCAACACGTAAAACAAAATAACCCCCAAGACTAATCTAGAGAGTTGAGAGATTAATATTTTCAAAGGCAAATTGGGAGGTCAAGGCTCCACTTTCACGTTAATTGTCTTATATGAAGTTTTCTCACATGGACGTGGTCTCTGTAAAAAAGGTGGTTTTAGGGCCCGATTCAACATGCAAACTGAGATGACCCACCAAGTCAAATCGAGAGTACTAAGACCAACTAGTTGCAAGTGTAAACATGAGCATAACAAGAGGCCAAAAAAGGGGTTCCATGATTCTTGAGCCATTAGGGCGTGTTGTGAAACCAATAATAAAATCCTTTTGTCAAATCCGGTTATTGTGATTTTAATATGTTATTGTGATTTCATGTTGTTGTGTTATTCATTTACATTTTCAACATTACCAATATTTTATCCCATAGTTGTTGATATGTTTTCCATTCTATTATCAATTATTTATATAACTTGTTGATTGTAGCTCAGCATGATGAATGCAAAGATGAAGATGCAGTATGTAAGAAGATGACCACATGTAAGAATGAAGAATAAAGGAGTCAAATTTCCTAAAGTTGTTGATGAAGAGGTTAATGAAGATGAGCAACCCACTACAAAACAAGCAGAGAAGGAATCCAACATATATGTTACCATCATTGCGCATAAATAATTGCAACCCAAGTGGACAAAGGAAGTTATTGAAGTTATGGAAAGTACAATGAGAGATATGGACGATAATGGTTACTCCACGAATGTTGATACAATAAATTGGGGCATGAAACCTAATACTTTTTCCAATTTGATGAAATGAATTACAACTACTAACAAGAGGGGTCCACCCACTATTTTATCAACTACATAAGAAAGTGAGATAGTTCAATGGTGCAAGGACTTAGCCTACATAAAATGTGGGTTAGACATATCGTATTGAAGGCACACGTTGTCCACATATGTGAAAGTAGGCCCAACCCAAGTTCAATGATGGGGTCCCCGATAACTCATGGTTGAAAGGCTTCAAAAATGGGCACCCTAATTTGTTTATGAGAACAACATAAAGAATGGATAGAGATAGGGTTGTCATGTTAAGGTTATCCATAGTGACAATTATTTGTGATAACTTGAGGACTTTGTATGCCTCACACAAAATATTGAAATTGACGAGACATGGGTGCAAGCTGGAAGGAATTATATCATGCGAGCCATCACCAAAAAAGGGGCAAGGAGTTTAAAATGTCCATAAATGGGACGAATTGGAAAACAAAGGAAATTTTTCCAAATTCCTCTAAATCTAATATGAAAATTAGTAAATCCTAGATTGAGAATTAAATTCTCAAAACCCTTATTTAATGCAAGAAACCTTAGACGCCAAAAGTGAGGGTTTTGTAGGGAATTTTTGCCAATTAAATACCTTTAAATAATCTAAAAAGAAATAGTAAATTCTAGATTTAAACCCTCTTAAATAAATACCTTTTTCTCTCCTTTTTTCGCCATGAAATGATGAAGGAAAAATTAGATTTAATCACCAATTTTTTGCTTTTAGTTGGAGAATAAAAGATATTAAAAACCCTTGCCAAAATTGTTGCCAACCTCAAAACAATATAGGAAAAATACCAGTGCTTTATTTTGGCATAACAATCACCAATTGGACCCTCTTAGGTCAATCTCCCCACTCTTAGGAACCCTGGAAAGATAATAAGATAATAGAACATTTCATCATTCTACAAGCAAGAAAATATCCGAAAACTTGTTAGAAAAATTAATAATAATTCTAAAAATTATCTATTAATTTTTCATCTTCAATATCCTTTGCAAATTGTCCAAAATGGCCACAATAATGAGTAAAAAAATGAGAAATAATTGTAGATAATTATTTGTGAATATTTTGATCAAAAAAGGCCTTCAAACCTTAGCGCCCACCTCTCCAAGTGGTTCGCTCCACTTGAAAAATTAATAGAATAATTTAGCAAGCCAAAAATGAAAGAAACATATGACCAAACCCTCAAAAGCAAGCACCAAAACCCTCCCAGGTAGTTCACTCCACCTCTAGGGCACAAAACAAACTTTCCTTTGCAAAATGTGGGGTCAATAGACACTTTTGTAAGATTGATCAATCACCAAGCAACGAACTTTTATTGGGCATGCATCCCAATAGCCTTCTTCACTTAGGAAGAACAAGATATCAATTTCCACATATCCTCCTTGAACCCTTCTTTATATATTTATAACTTTCCAAAGGGTTTGAACCCATTTGGAAAAATAAATCATCTTTCCTTATCTTCACTTTAGCTCCCATGCTAAAATCTCTTTTTTGAAAATATATTAAATATTAGCCTTAATTAAAAAAAGTAATAAAAATTACTTTAATGCCAATATATTAATATTTATTTCACTTAAGCACTTTAGTGGTAAAAACCAATTTTAAAATATTTTATTAATTAATTAATAATTGTCTTGTGATAAAAATCACTATTTTGATAATTAATAAATAACTAATAAAATAACTTTCCCTAAAAAGGGCTCCTTTAGTCTATGGGGAGATAGACTAAAGGTCTTCATACCTGTTTAATTGAGAGGGAAAAAATGGGGACATTACAGTCCTCCCCTCTAAGAATTGCTTGCCCTCAAGCAATTGCAAATTTGGATGCATTAAAATTTCTTCTTCCTCCCAAGTAGCATCCTTAAGTGGTAGATCCTTCCATTTGATTAAGTATTCATTAAGACTTCGGTTTCTTAACCTCTTCTCACTAACCTCCATGATAGTTTATGGAATTAATATAATTTTGCCTTCCTCATCCAATGGGGGCAACTATAAAGAAGTGGTAGTATGCAGCCCAAGAACTCTTTTAAGGCAAGAAACATGAAACACATTATGGATCTTACCTTTTTATGGAAGCTCTAATTCATATGCAATTTCTCTCACTTTGATTTTTACCTTGTATGGTCCATAAAATCTTGGTTTAAGTCTTTTCATACCATTTTATTTTAGTGAGGATTGCCTATAAGGCTGCAACCTTAAGAAGACCCAATCTCCAATTTCAAATGACCTTTCCACCAAATGCTAATCTACATATAATTTTTGTCGATTTTGGGCATTTTGCAAGTTTTCTTTTACAGCTCTCATGATGTCATAGCTTTGTTGTACCAAGTCCTTTGCCCCAGGCACTCTACTATCTGTCATAATCAAATCAACAAAAGAACGAGCATCATAAGCATAAAGTGCTTTAAAAGGAGTCATGCCTATGGATATATGAAAGGTTGTATTGTGACAATGCTCAACTATATGCAACCATTTTACCCATGTTGACTGTTGTCCTAAAATGTAGTTCCTCAAATATCCTTCCAACCATTTATTCACGATTTGTGTTTGTCCATCGATTTGTGGATGATAATTGGTGTTAAGAGTGAGCTATGTACCTATTAATTTAAAGAGTTCTTGCCAAAATATACTCATGAATTTATTGTCCCTATCACTCATAATATTTTTGGGCAACCCATGTAACTTAAAAATGTCCTTAAAAAATACAACCATAGGAGCATTATACTTCGTTGAAAGTGGATAAAAATGTGTAAATTTCGTAAGTCTATCAACCACAACATAAAAACAATTTTTACCTTGAACCATGGGCAATTTGATAATGAAATCCATAGAGATACTCTCCCATTTTTGTGATGGAATGGGAAGGGGCTGCGAGAGGCCTGCTGAAAAAACTTGCTCACTTTTATTCTTTTGGCACAGGAAACACTCTTGAATGTATTTGAGGACTTCTTTATTTAAACCCTTCCAATAAAAGCTTTCCCTCACAAGTTTGTAAGTTTTAAAATACCCTTGATAGCCCATCAAAGAAGTATCATGGGCAAATCTTAAGATTATTTGCTTCACCTTGGATTCAGGCACCAAATAAACTCTTTCTTTGTAAAGTATGAGGCCATCCACAATTCTAAATTTGTCATCAACAATTATTTCCTCAAACAAATTGTTAGTAAACTGATTTTTAGCATATTCCATACTAATCAATTCTTTCCAATCTATTGTTATAAAAGACATGGAATACATTTTTGCATCTTCTTGTAAAGCTTTGTTAATTTGACCATACCTTGAAGTGTTACCTCTTTATCATTTACCTTAAATTTGAGCATTAAACTTTGATAATTGAGGGTAAATTCCCCCAATAAATGCAACCATTGGACCCCAAGAACAAGATCCATCTCTCCAATGTTAATTACATAGAAATCATCACATACCTCATGTTACCCCAAGGTAATATGAAGCTTGGTGACTCTTTTGGTACAAGGAAGAAAACATCCATCTTCTATGGTTACTTTGAAACCTTTGAAATCTTCTACAACCAAATCAAGCTTAGCTACCAATTTTTTGCCAATGAAATTATGTGTAGCACCACTATCAATGAAGATGATTACCTTGTGCCCCTTTATAGTCCCTCCTACTTTGAAAGGGTAGTATTTGGGTACTCCTGAAAGAGAAGCAAGAGTGTTGCCCACATCTTGTTCGTCCTCCTTATATGCATGCTCCTCATCTACATGGTCATTATGCTCAACATTAGTATCAACAACATCAAAATTTGAATCATTTTCAGTTACCTCTATATAATAGACATGCCCTTTGCCCATGCAACAGTGACCTTTGGTCCATGGATTTTTGCATGTGATTCATAGGCCTTGTCTCCTCAAGTCTTCTCTTTCATTTCTCATGTTGCTATCATAGGGAAGTGATTTATAAGGTGGCACATATGGTGAAAAAGGCTTCCTTGGTGGCTCATTTGGTGGTGCTTTGGATTGCCCACCTTGTGTTCTTTGTTACCCACTCAAATCAATCCTTGGTTGCCCTGTATTTATTCCTTTTGGCAGGAAATAGGTGGTTGTTCTTGGATGTCCCTTTGGCCCTCTATAACCCCTGTAGGTTGAACATTCTATATCTAATGCCTTAGTGATGGCATATTGTAAAGAGAGAGGGTTAAAAGCTTTCACCAACCCTTTCAAGGGTTCAATCAAGCCCTCAACAAATAAAACAATTAATCTTTTTTCACTAATGTTAGAAACCATTACTAAAACCTTCTGAAAATCAGCCACATACCTTTCAACATCATGTTCTTGTTTGAGTTTTGCCAACTCCCAAAAATGCCTATCTAGATTCTTTCTATCAAATCGTTTCATGATTCTTTGGCCAAATTATTCCACGTTAGCAATATACCTGTGGCCTTGTGTGATTAGGCCATGAAACCACCACTCATGAGTAATTCCCTCCAAATGTAGGGTGACGAATTTTAGAGCCTCTTCTTCAAACATGGGGTTAAGTGGAAAATATGTTTTTAGCTTTTGTAACCAAGACCTCACATGAAGCTTATCAAAACCATAAAAAATAGAAGAGAAACCTTACCCAACCTTTGTTGCAAGTCTCTGTGCGGTTGTGTATTAGGATCCTTTGATTTGGTTCCTTCATTTCACAAAAATCATTAAAAGTCAACAAACCTTGTGTGGCCAAGCTTAGGGTTGCATATTCCTCTTGGTGAGTATCCAAAATATTTTCTCTTTGTGTCTTTTTCTCCAATGCTGGTTCTTTTTGCAAAAAATTGGCATTAAAGAATTTTTGAGGTGGATTAATAAAGACCCTTTCATCATTATTTGAATGTCCTCCATTAGAGAAGTGATCTTTCTTTGGAAGAGCATCTTTCGACATAGCTATGATTTGCACACTCAAACTCTGCTGGAGTTCTTCCTGGCTTTCCTTGATCAAGCCATGCAAAAGCTTAAACTATTCTGGAGAGAACCCTTGCTCTTGGTCCTCCATTTATTTTTTTCTCTTTTGATAAATTATGTATTATTTTACATGTTTGCATCCAACAACCCATACACATGTATACAAGACCGGTGCTCTGATACCACTGAAATGTCTCCAAATGGGATGAATTGGAAAACAAAACAAATTTTCCCAAATTCCTTTAAATCTAATATAGAAATTAGTAAATCTTATATTGAGAGTTAAAATTTCAAAACTTTTATTTAATGCAAGAAACCCTAGACGCCAAAAGTGAGGGTTTTATAGGGAATTTCTACCAATTAAATACCTTGAAATAGTCTAAAAATAAATAGTAAATTCTAGATTTAAATCCTCTTAAATAAATACATTTTTCTCTCTTTTTTTTACCATGAAATGATGAAGGAAAAATTAGATTTAATCACCAATTTTTTGCTATTGTTTGGAAAATAAAAGATCTTCAAAACCCTTGCCAAAATCATTACCAACCTCAAAAAATTATAGGAAAAATACCAACGCTTTATTTTGGCATAAAAATCATCAATTTGACCCTCTTAGGTCAATCACCCCACTCTTACAAACCCTAAAAAATAATAGAAAAATAGGACCATTCCAACCTTCCACAAGCAAGAAAATATCCAGAAACTTGTTAGAAAAATTAATAATAATTCTAAAAATTATCTATTTATTTTTCGTCATCAATATCCTTTGCAAATCATCCAAAATGGCCACAATAATGATCAAAAAAATAAGAAATAATTATAGATAATTATTTGTGAATATTTTGATCGAAAAAGGCCTTCAAACCCTAGTGCCCACCTCTCCAAGTGGTTTGTTCCACTTGCAAAATTAATAGAATAATTTAACAAGCCAAAATTGCAAGAAACATATGACCAAACCCTCAAAAGCAAGCACCAAAACCCTTCCAGATAGTTTGCTGCACCTCTAGGGCACAAAACAAGCTTTCTTTTACAAAAGGTGGTATCAATAGACACCTTTGTAAGATTGATTAATCACCAAGCAATGAACTTTTATTGGGCATGCATCCCAATAGCCTTCTTCACGCAAGAAGAACAAAATATCAAACTCAGCATATCCTCCTTGAAGCCTTCGCTATGTATTTATAACTTTCTAAAGGGTTTGAACCCCTTTGGGAAAATAAATCATCTTTCCTTATCTTCACTTTAGCACCCATGCTAAAATCTCATTTTTTGAAAATATATTAAATATTAGCCTTAATTAAAAAGAGTAATAAAAATTAATTTAAATCCAATACATTAATATTTATTTCACGTAAGCACTTTTGTGGTAAAAACCACTTTTAAAATATTTAATTAATTGATAATCACCTTGTGATAAAAATCATTATTTCGATAATTAATAAATAACTAATAAAAAAAACTTTCCCCAAAAAGGACTCGTTTAGTCTATGGGGTAATAGACGAAAGGTCTTCATCCCTGTTTAGTTAAGAGGGGGGAAATGGGAACATTACAGAGTTTGCCACATATAATGTCGAAGAGTAGAGAATAGATTATTGTTTTAGCATGTGTGAATGCAGTCGGCTAGACTATCTCAGATTTTTACCCTTTCAAAGAAAAAAATGCAATTAGATAATTTCATTTTACACTGTGAAACAGGTGCATGTGTGGTTGCCCAAGCCCATGCATGGATGATGAAATAATTGTTTATGAATTGGATGCATCATTTCTCGAGATCTATACCAGGATGAGTTTAACCTATTAATAGACATATTATCATATTTGATGGGCACAATAGCCATGTTGCATTTTAAATGATTGGGGAGGGTAGAGCTTTAAGGATAAACTTGTTTACATTGCCTACACACACTAGCCACAAATTGTAGCCATTAGATATAAGTGTGTTTGGTCCATTTAAGGCCAACTTCACGAGTGGGAGGATGTCATAGATGAATACGCATCATGGTTGTGAGATAAAGAGACACAAATTGTCCACTTTGGGAAGTTAAACATTAAAGAAGGAACAAACTCCTAAAAATATAATATTTATATTTTGAAAGACAAATATTTGGCTCCTAAACCCTAAGGCAGTATCAAATGACATGACTCTTAGTGTAGCATTCCATGTTGAAGAGGATGAAGTTAGTGTTGCTAAAAATATAATGACGTTGGCAAGGATAAATGAGGAAACATTGAAGCTACCATGCAAAAGATGAAACAAATGCAACATGAATAAGTTTAAACATCAAATGTTAAAGGTGTTGTGGGTCAAAAATCAAATGTAAATACAAATGCAATAAATGTTTAAGGTGTTGGAGAGGTTGCAAATGCAACATTCAATTTCAACCAAGATAATTTAAGTTTTCCTATGCAAGAAATACCACCAGAATCGCTGAGGGAAGGAGCAATAAATCTTGGCCTCAATTGTGAATTAATGGAAGCAATTGTATTTATGTCAATGCCATCACAATCACCTTCTATCCCACCATAAATATTTCATTACTATGCACTAGGTGGACAATGGAACATAAAATATGAAACGATTGATTTAGATGTTGATGAGGAAATATTAGAAAATATAGTTAAAGATCTAGATTGTAGCCGAAATAAAATTAATGAACAACAAACTTTAATCTCAACATTTTTGAAATTGCCAGTATATGTTTAACCTTAATTTATATTGAGGAATCTTACTTGGGTAGATAAGGTTAAGGATATAGAAATGATATGGCACAAGGGTGAATATCAAATCTACAGCAAGCTAATTAATATGCTAAACTCAAATGTACCATATGTTGAATTTATAAAAGTAAGATAGGATATTGATGGAAAGTACAACCATGATAGATATAGAAATGACATAAAAGATAGTATTTAGTTGGTTCTGATGCTAATGCAAGTTTAAATCTGGTACAAGTAGAAAACATGTAGGAAGATAGTTTTGAAATAGTCATCAAATCTTGGATCTAGTGTCTTTCAATTTTTAGATAGTTGTGTCATCCTAGGATAGTTACATCCACATTAGAGTCTGAGTTTGATGCTAGTGTAATATATATAATATTTGCTCAAATAAGATGTGACCACTTGGTGCTTTTGGATTTGGATTCTCCTTCACTCTGGTGTATTCAAAATTGGGTCATAGATTGTCACTCCTGGTGAGATGAAAAAACCAGCTTTCCATCTTCAATAGGACCTTGGAGAAAAATGGGTTAGTGGGAACATGATGTCAAGTTGACCTGAAATAGCCCTATTGTCAAAGGGCATTACTTACATAGCCAATACTCCAAAAGAGAGCCTTAGACTCATGTAGCTCCCCCTATGTGTTGGCTTGTGTGTAAATCATGCAATGTGTGTAAAGCAAGTACAATAGTGACTTGGCTTATAAATTGGCAAATATGACCTTATGACTCCTCCTTTAGTACTTCAGACCTATAGCTGGGTTGTTCCTTTCATTGATATCAAAATAAGGTAGAATAGAAAAGGTTTAGTAACTTGAGTGCTTTTGGAAATATTTTTTGGTTTGACTACTAGGTGGTGAATGAATGATGGTTGATATTGTATTTATACCAATCCAATCAAGAGATGACTCATAATAAAGCACTTAGGTCAACCATTGTGATACATTTTATTTACAAATTGGATGATTTTAGGGCATTGGACACTTGCATCAGGTTAGGATAGTAAAATCGATGATGTTATCTATCACAGATATTAGTGTCCAGGGAGAAAAAGAGTAGGCATAAGTTCAAAACTTTTAGAGGTGTAAGATAAGTACATTTTAAGCATTTTGGGCAATATAGGATGTCTATGTCATCGATATACGGTTGTTCAAACTAAAAGATAGGCCAAAGGACATAATATAGAGTAAATGTGAGGCTTGCAAAAAAAGACATGTGTAGAACTAAGAGGAACAACCAAGGTTTGAGTTTACCAAGTGTATAAGACTTAAATTCTACATAATCACAATATATCATATACATTCCCCTCCCCCTTAATCTAATAATGAAATTTCTAGTTTAAAAGAAATGAATAACTACCTGGGTGTGTATTCACACCTTGTCTTTGCTTGAGTTGAATTTGAGTGCTTAGAGGGAGTTAGATTTTGAGTGCTTTGTTGGTGACTAACTTACAACCAAGAGCATGTTATAATGTATAATCAATGCATATAATTTGGGTCAAAATATCTTAAAATAGATTGAAATTGAAAGATCAAGGTTTAGGAGTACCTCTGTGTGTCGATGTAACTGCCTTGACTATTGACAAGTTATTTTTGCAAAATATATATCATTGTAAGGCTCTGAATCTGAGATTAAGATAAATATAGATAAATCTTTAAAGTGCATATATCCAAGGAGAGAGAGAGAGGTAGAGAGAGGTTAGAATAAACATGCCCCCAACTTTGGAGTAAAAGTGAGTTGCCACTTGACAGTTGAGATTAGCTCAACTGTGCAACCCAATGATACTTATAACCTAGTGAGCTTGGATGATCAAGTCCAAACTAAAAACTCGGCAAGATTGTGTGATTTAATCATCTCAACCATACCAAAAGGTGAACCAAATATTATAGTAGATTGGTTCACTAAAGTCTGTAAAAGTCTACGGGGTATTAGTGGGTGTAATAGTTTAGGAATCTAAAATTGATTTAGATTTTAAAATATTAGGCACATGTTAGATAACATATACACCTTATATATGTCTCATGTTGAAACTGTGTATAATAATGGTACAATGTATAGAATTTTGCCACAAATATGTATAAAAATCATATAACTGTGTACTTTGGCCAATTCGGAACATTGTGTAAGTGTGGAGAACATGCTTTCAAAACATGCCCCCACTCTATATGGGTAAATTTAAAAATGATATAAGTACCCTTGTGGAGGACATGTTTCCAAAACATGCCCCCATTATAAACTCTAAATGTTAAATATTGTGCAGGGGTGGAGAACATGCTTTCAAATCATGCCCCCACTAAATCTATGAATTATAACCATACTAAATGAATGTGGAGAACATGCTTCCCATGCATACCCCCATCGAATTTGAAAGTGTGAATGTGTGGAATCCATGTCCATATGACATTCCCGCATTGAATCTACAAATTGGTATAAATATCAAATACTGAATAAATGTGGAGAATATGCTTCCAAAACATGCATCCACTATAATTTGGAAACTATGAATGTGTGGAAATCGTGTCCATAGGGCATGCTTCCACTAAATCTGAGAACTGTGCAAAATGTGGAAAACATGCTTCTCAAACATGCCCCCACTAATATTCCCTGCTTTTGAGGTGAGGGAAATATAGTACCTAAAATTTACCTCACCTCAAAATGGTAAGACAACTGTAAATATATGAATGTAACCATGTAGAATATAAAAAGAATATTTCGAGGTAAATATATCATTGACAGACATAGAACCAATGTGATCACATGTAAGCCTAGCATGCATGATAAATATCATGGCAACGTCTATATAGTAACAATACAAGCTCAAAAAGCAAATAAACACACACACAAGAGCATTAAAAATCAAGTCAAAAGGCAATGGTCTAAGGAGACTGCAATTAAGGGGCATGTTTAAATGCCATAATCAAATGGATATGACTTAGTTAAATGTCCACAAAAAAAAACAATGACATATTAAAATGTCCATATAGTAAGAAATGACATATTTAAACATCCAAGAAAGCAAACATAAGCACAAAGGCCACATACAACAGAGCATATTCAAATGCTCTAAAAAGTGAGACAATAGCAAGGCAAAACACTCAAAGAAGTGTGTAAAAAAAACATAAGCAACCAACATAAACATGTCATAGTGGCCTATGGATCAAATGTGTTAGCAAAAAATGTTAAGTACATGGCATATCAAGTACCATGTGCAAGATATAACTATGGATAACAGACATGTGTAAGTACATATGTAAGCTCAAACAAGATAGTGTAGAGTGATCATTGAATCATATAACATGTGTGTATCAACATTGTAAAAGATGGATGCCCCCAACGTCTTGGTGATGTGAGTAGAGGGAAAGCCCAACACCCATAAGTAAATCATGTATCTATGTATGCTTGTATATGTGTACACAAGAATAAATGATATGCTAGCACTAAACATGGAAATAACACATAGATACCAAGGAGCCAATAGAACATGTAGGTGCCAAAAATATTTTTGATTTTTTGAATGTTTTGATATTCTTGGTATTTTTAAAAATTTTGAAGATGGGGAAATAGCATCATATGATGCCATCTAATGGATGGTCATAGATATCTCCCCCCACTATGAACCTTAAAACTTCAAGTTAGATCTTTTACATTGTTTGCATCATGATTATATAGGTTGAAAAGGGACATAACATGTTCCTCCTCATGTTTTGCTTATGTAGTAGAAGATGTATTATTATCATTTGAAATATGTATTAAATTTTCCTCATGAGGAAAATAAATACCTTGTTGATTTTGGTCAATTTTTGCTTCCATTTGGTATAGCCAAAGAGTTTTAAGTGTAAATGCATATGGAGATGTGATAGGCATAACCCAAACTCGTGTTTGAATTACTTTATGATCCATAAATTAGGTAAACAATTTCTCAAAATGGATACTAAAATTCTGAATTTTTTGAAGTATATAGAATTGGATGCAAAATTTTAGGAATGAATGCAAGTGGTTATAAAACTTTTAAAATTCATTTCCTGCATTAAAAACTCTTGAGTTGTGTCATTTATAACTTTCTATAATTTTCTTAGTGTGTCATTAATTCTTTTGCAGACTGAATTAAAATGAAACACAGAAATACTGAAAAGGAAAATAGATACCAACTTGATAATGGAGTTCACCCATTTAGGGGCTATGTCTCTGAGTTTGTAATTATGAACTGATCCATTATAAATGATGTAAATACAATAATTAACAACTTACATAAAAAATGGATTTTGAACCTATAAATAGTGCTGAAACTAACTTTGAAGACTATAATTTGTCTCCTCAACTCTGTAGCACCTCTTCATCCTCTCCGTACAAGAGAGTATGTCTCTCTATTAAGAGTATATGAAAAACTCTTTAAAATGGGAATTGTACATCTTAGGATTGTCTTTTTTTTTCAGACCTGCAACTCCTAAAAATAACCTTGTATGATAAAATACAATCAACCTCATGGACAAAGGCCTTACATAATAAAGGCATTGTATCTCTAAGATCAAGTCTCTATATACTCCAATACCATCTTAGTTAGATATCCACATTATATCTCTTCAATGGCTGAAAGCCATACAAATAGAAGGAAACATAATAATACCCGTATGTTTCTCCCATATTCAAAAGGATTTACAAATAGAAGAAACCATATAAATATATATAGATTCAAGACTGTGTTTTTATTAATATGCAGTCACCCATACTTACTTGCATACCTCTTTATGGCTAGAAGGCCATACCAAATAGAAGAGGATGAAATCACCTTTTATATGAAGCTATGTGTCTGCAATTTAGATAGTCACACAACATGGCCAAGGGCCTAAAAAAATGGATGCATGGACCTTACAGACTCGGGTATGTTCCAAATGAGTTTTGCCTCAGCTTGGTCTCTGCATCTGCACTTATACGCCATGGCTTCACAACCCCTTAATAAGGGTCCATATCTCCTGGTCTACGACTGTGTGTTTTCCATAAACCATCCTCTATTATCTTTAGATTGTATTGTTCAGATTAAATTATGTCTTGACTTAAAGGCCTTACCAAATAGGCATAGTGCAAACCTTCACAGGCTCAGGTTATGTCTTCATCGACTCTACAGAGAACCACCTTGCATCCATGGCTTAAAAGCCTTACACAATAGATGTCATAAACTACAAAATTGGTTCTGCTCAAGATAGACTATGCCTTGGCTTAGGTTCATGTCCTCGGATCTCTTGCGTCCTTTCTTATTTGCAGTCACACACTATTTGCCATAGCCAATGACCTTAAAAACTTGGTGATCTCTCCTTCATACAAGACCTGTATATAAATATCCTATAACATAGAGAATTTGTTCTTGGCATAATGACCTTTATCAAATGGAAGAATCCATAAAATAGACTTGTGTCTACAACGATCTACCACATCTATACCTTACAAAATATGGACGAACACATCAACACCGACCCCCTCAATCCCTGTTGTCAATGTCAAATGCAATAGATGCCTTGGCTCACCTCATTTGGGTCTACATGCCTTCAAATAGAACCTCCTTTGACTCAGCTCAATGCATTACAAAATATGCATAGATGGCTACATTATAGGTTCATTTTGTATGCCTGAAACTATGTATCATGCATCTATGGCCAAGAAAAGCCTTTCAAATAGACACATTCACTTCTTACAAATACACATTCTTTTTTATAGCCACCTTGACCTTTTACAAAAATAGGCGAGTTACTTTTTTTTTACATAGCCTCTTTTTTGTGACTATATATTCTTGTTTATTTTTAATAGCCATACGCTAGTCTAGCGAGCTTCTACATTTGGCTTTTTCTCAACAATCTTAACAAATCGACTCTAAATAGCAAGAGGTTATGGGTTTGACCCTTTAATCTCAGCAATAGATTTCTTTCAAGGGATTAAAATCCCACATTTTCTAGAATAAAGTGTAGTAAAGGCTTCAAATAACCTTATACCTCTAGATAACTCATGGTTATGGCCATGACTCCTTCACTATTTTGCTTGACTCGGTTTAGAAGCTTCAAGCTTGGTTGAGTGCATGGAAGGTTAACTCGACTTGGGATGGTGATTTGTCTCGGGTTGGGTCATGATGAGTTGGCACTTGGGCTTGATCTCAAGCTCACCATAAGTGACCTAGAAATTATGAGGAAAGTGGTGGCAGGCCATGTGGTGGCCTGAGGACCCACCATGTGGTTTTTTTGAATATCACCACTGAAAATACTCCTCCACCTGCCACTTGTCAATGCGAGAATGCACCAAAATAATATGGTATAAAACTATAATGTAATTAAAATATTAAAATTACACTAGTATACCTCAGTGGTCGGACCCCCTTCCAACATAAGGGTGGACCCCACTAGTTACGATCTCCATAGCTGACCTTTTACGACTGCGACCGATGAAGACTAGTGAATTAAAAATCCTTTGGATCAAACCTCCCCACAAAGAGGCTTTTGGTCTCCAAAATTCCCAATAATCCAACTGACTCAAAAGATCTCTGTAAATTCTTTTCTTTGTCATTGACAATCTCTTTGTACCGATTCTAAACATACAAGAGCCAAAAATAGCATATGAAGGAGTTATGAATTTAATCTATCACAATGACGTAATAAAACTCCATTTGCAAAATATCAGTGAAATAATATGTTATAATACTTTCCTATAAAAAGTCAACTATCCAACTGAAACTGTAACCTATTTATGAAGAGTAGAACAAAACTCTGTATTCATTCTGCAAAATGACTTGTTACCCAAAATAGTCATTTAATCTGGGGGATTCTCTGAACCCCTGCACTGCATGAAAGCTAAGGTGTTCTCCTTGTTATCAACATCACACAAGGAAAATCAAAATGTGCTACATACCTCATAGGACTTTTAAACAAATTAAAACACATGTATACTTGCATTTACAAACATTGCCCATCTATGGGTCTTTAAAAGTACATCTCCATGACGTGCATGACAAACATACTTGTGTGTACAAAAAGTTTGTAATACAAACATTGCCCAAGATACATTGGGACTTAAATGTATCTGTCAAGTATAAAAAGTTTGCAACTATTTATTTCATCTTAAGGTTATAACTGCACAATTCACAAATAAGAGCTTTTTACAAACTAACAAATTCTGCAAGTATCTATAAGCAAAATATCATATAAAGGTGAGGAGAAAACCAAGAATTTTAAACCTATTTCGAGGTTTCCTTCACCATATAGCTACTCCCTAATTCATACCTCCAAAACTCATCCAATTGAAGTAGATTTTCAAAATCTTATCACAATGAAAAACTGAAATAGGAGATAGCAAAAATATCCTTCCAAACATAACTTATCAAAAATTCCTTCCATGGATCCAATAGTTAAGAATTTCTCTGAAATAGTGTTTGAAATGAAAACTGAGCATACTATTCAATACTATAGTTATACTTTATCCAAAGCTATTTGTGTTAACCATTTAATCAATAAGGGCTATTCCCTCTTCCTGGTTTCCAATAACTGAATACAAGGTTTCATCTTATCAACTCTATCTTACTAAGAGTTAGATGATCCTTTTTCATTTTCAAAAGGCTTTCAAAAACAATTTCAAATCAAGGGGCATATCTTACTTCCAAATCAACCCACACAAAGGTTATCCATATTTAAACCAAAAATTGTGCCACATAGTTACATTGAAAATAACTCATACCTCTTTAAGAATTTTGAAGTGCACCCCTATTGAGAAATGGTTGACATAATGTTGGTGTTTAAACAACTTCCTATTTGCTTCCTATAACTCTTAACCAAGTTGTGAAACATAAACCAAGTTATGAACCAATTAACAACTCAATCTATAAAGTGTAAAAACTTGTTCAATTTCCTGAACAATGCCTTATTTGCCATTTACATATCTTACCATGGAACTGGTCTTTTCATTTATTCATATAATTAAGGATATAGGCATCCATAATATGATTAATAATCCAAAAAATAAAGGCTAAACAACTGCTTATCAAAGGCCAAAATATTGTGTCAATACCAATATGAAATTAGATTTTCATAATACCTTAATCTGCCCTCTGTGTAAGAATGGTAAAGGAGTGCAACCAATTCCTCTTGGATGTGCATCACTGAAAGTGCCTTGCATTTTATCTGAATGCATCCCAGGATAGAAAGATTGTTCATTTCACAACATCTCACATCTTCAAGTGACAATGTACTGTGTTCTTCATCCATGTTGATCATGCAAGGCTTAGTAGTTTCAAAACCTTCTTTGTTAGAAGTTTGTCTGCTTCTAGTGAATGGAACACTTTCCAATTTTATTTTGCACTAGCCTTCCTACATGGAAAAATCAAATAGAAGAACAATATCGAGAATATAATATCTAAAAACTCCAAATGAAGTATACCAACAACTAAAGCAAGTCATGTATCAACCTGATTTGATACTAAAATTGATTCGTAAACCAGGTAAATAGTTTTTGAAAATGGATACTAAAATTCTCAATTCCCTGAAGTATATAGAATTGAATGCATGATTATAGGAATGAATGCAAGTGCTTATAAAAATTTGAAAATTCATTTCCCGCATTAAAAACTCTTGAATTGTGTCATTTATAAATTTCCATAATTTTCTTAGTGTCTTATTAATTCTTCTGCAGACTGAATTAAAATGAAACATAGAAATACTGAAATAGAAAATAGACACCAACTTGATAATGGAGTTCACCCATTTAGGGGCTATGTCTCCGGGTTCATAATTACGAACCGATCCATTATAAATGATGTAAATACAATAATTAACAACTTATATCAAAAATAGATTTTGAACCTATAAATAGTGCTGAAACTGACTTTGAAGACTCTATAATTTATCTCCTCAAATTCCATATCACCTCTTCATCCTCACCGTACAATCAGGCATGTCTCTCCATTAAGAGTATATGTAAAACTCTTAAAAATGGGAATTACACATCTTAGGAGTGTCTTTGTTTTTTTTTCAGACTTGTAACTCCTAAAAATAAACCCGTATAATAAAATACAATCAACATCATGACCAAAGGCCTTACATAATAGAGGCATTGTATCTCCAAGTTTGGGTCTCTATATAATCCAATACCATCTTGGTCAGATATCCACGCTATATCTCTTCAATGGTTGAAAGCCATACAAATAGAAGGAAACATAATAATACCCGTATGTTTCTCATGTGTTCAAAAGGATTTACAAATAGAATAAACCACATAGATATATCTAACATTTGGGACTGTGTTTTTATCAATATGCAGTCACCCATACTTACTCGCATACCTCTTCCATGGCTAGAAGGCCATACCAATAGAAGAAAATGAAATCGCCTTTTATATGTGGCTCTGTGTCTGTAATTTAGATATTCACACATCACAACCAAGGGCTTGACAAAATGGATGCATGGACCTTACAGACTTGGGTCTATTCCAAACGAGTTATGCCTCAGCGCGATCTCTGCATCTGCACTTATATGCCATGGCTTCACAAGCCCTTAATAAGCGTCCATCTCTCCCAGTCCAGGACTGTGTTTTCCATAAACCATCCTCTACTATCTTTGGACTGTATTATTTAGATCGAATTGCATCCTGACTTAAACACCTTAACAAATAGGCGTAGTGCAAACCTTCATAGGCTCAGGTTGTGTTTTCATGGGCTCTGCATAAATCCACCTTTCGTCCATGGCTTAAAAGCCATACACAATAGACATCATAAACTACATAATCAAGTATGCTCAAAATGAACTATGCCTCAGCTTGGGTTCATGTCCTTAGGTCTCCTGTGTCTATTATTATTTATAGTCACACACTATTCACCATAGCTAATGACCTTAGAAACATGGCAATCTCTCCTTCATACAAGACTTGTATATAAATATCCTGTAACATAGAGAATTTACTCTTGGCCCAACAACCTTTATCACATGAAAGAATCCATAAAACAGACTTGTGTTTGTAATGATCTACCTCATCCATACCTTACAAAATATGGATGGACATCTCAACATCGGCTCCTTCCATCCCTTTTACCAACGTCAAATGAAATAGATGCCTCAGCTTGCCTCATTCAGGTCTGCATGCCTTCAAATAAAACCTCCTTCAACTTGGCTCAAGGCCTTATAAAATATGCATAGACACCCACATTATAGCCTCATTTTGTGTGCCTACAACTATGTATCATGCGTCTGTGGCCAGGAAAATCCTTTCAAATAGACGCATTCACTTCTTACAAATATGCATTCTTTTCTATAACCACCTTGGCCTTTTACCAAAATAGGTGAGTTACCTTTCTTACGTATCCTCCTTTTTATGATTGTATATTATTGTTTATTTTTTAACAATCATACGTCAGTCCAACAAGCTTCTACATTTGGCTTTTTCTTAACAGTCCTAACAAATCGACTCCAAATAGAAAGAGGTCATGGGTTTGACCCTTTAATCTTAGTAATATATTTCTTTCAAGGGTTTAAAATCCCACATTTACTGGAATAGAGTGTAGTAAAGGCCTCAAATAGCCTTATAAAACTAGATAACTCATGGCTATGGCCACGTCTCTTTTATTGTTTTACTTGACTCGGTTTAGAAGCTTTGAGCTTGGTTGAGTGTATGAAAGGTTAACTTGACTTGGGATGGTGAGCTCTCTCGGGGTGGGTCATGACGAGTTGGCACTCAGGATTCATCTCAAGCTTGCCACAAATGACTTGGAAATTATGAGGAAAGTGGTGGCAGGGCACGTGGTGGTCTGAGGACCAGCGACGTGGTTCTCTTGAATATCGCCACTTAAAATGCCCCTTCACCTACCACTTGTCAATGTGAGAATGCACCAAAAAAATATGGTATAAAACTATAATGTAATTTAAATATTAAAATTACACTAATATACCATGACGATCGGATCCCCTTTCGAAACAAGAGTGGACCCCACCGGTTACAATTTCTATAGTCAGCCTTTTGCAACTACGACCGATGAAGACCGATTAATTAAAAATCCTCCGAATCATTTTAGGACCACAAGAAATTAGTATCATTATAATGCCTAAGGAGTCCTTCTAAGTGACCTTTTGTAAATCTTATAAGTTAAAATCGAGTTGCTGAAAAATGTTTTTTGATGCAAATGGTTTTGGTTTGTGTTGGATTAAGATGGTTGTGCCAACAATAAGCACCACCCATGTATAAGGTAATTTTTCAAATTCTGATGATGTGTGAATTTTTTGATTCTATACACTTGAGGATTTGGCATAGGATGAGGACCTTGTATGGGCCTCATATTAAGTAAGTTTTGTAAAGCACTTATATAAAGATTAGGAACACAACATTTTTGCTCATGTTGCTCATTTGCTACTTTATCTCCCTCATTTGTATAAAAGATAATACTTTGGTACTTTGAAAGAGAAAAAGTGGTTAAGGAACCCTTTGGTAAGATATAGAACCAATTGTGAGCCTCATAAAAAATTCTCATATGAAATATCTTTAACAATAATTTATCATCATTTGCCCATTGACCAAAAGAATGTACATAATTTAACATGCACTCAAATGGATTTTTATTGTGCCAAAAGATAGGTATATGTGATAATTCAAAACCAAGTGGAGAAAGATATTCAAGCATACATTGTGAAAGAGGTTACTTATTAAATAAGGTAATATTTGCATTAGCATTATGGAAAGTCAATTATGTTTGAAGTATATAAATGTTTTTTTGAAGATCCCCAATAGTTCTCATTGTATACATAAGATAATCCATGGGAATGGTGGTGTTTTAGACTGGTGTTAACATTGATTTGAAACCATCCTTGCTTTTGGATGTACGTATACGAGTATCATCATTGCCATAGACAGTGAGTGCAAGTTTCGAATTCTTGAATTTTGGATACTTTGGTAATGGTTCTTGCTCTTGATGTGCATTTGCATGCACCTCAATATGTGGTACCCTATTTGCATTTTAATATTGAGGAGACATTGCACTTGTCTCACCTATGTCATAAGTGTGTATATGCTAAAGAGGAATGCATTATTTAGGTGGTATCATTATAGGAATGCATTCGGTTTTGGATTTTATTTTACAAAATTTGAAGAGTTTATCATCGACAAACATCATTAATAAAGTCCCATCATGTATAAATTTTAGACATCTGTGAAGTGTAGATGGGATGGATTCCATTGAATTTATCTAAGGCTACCCAGAAGTATATTGTAATGGAATGATTTAGACATTACCTGAAAAGTAGTTCAAATAGTTTTATATCCCAATGTCACATCCAATATAATTTGTCCAACTGCAAGGCTATGTAAATTATTAAACCCTTTCATATGCATAGTCAAATTTTGATGCAAATGGATGCTAATTCCCATAATGGTTAGAAAATTGATATTACAAATGTCTAGGCTTGATCCATTATTAATGAGCACCCTTTTGATGCCTTTATTTTGTATCGTCACTTGTATGAACAAAGGTGACTCTTGATCAATAATATATTTGGATGGTAAGCTAGTTGGATCAAAGGTAATAAGTTTGGCATTATTTTTGAGATCTTTCATGATATCGGAAAAATAAGTAGGCTCAATATCACTTAGAACTTGAGTTTCATCTAATGTCTCATATAGAATGTCCTTATAGACATTAGATTGCTTTAGGAGCTCAAATAGTGAAATTTTAGCGTGTATTTCTCAATTGGCCATGTTGGTGTCTAGATACCAAATCTATAGCATTGTAAGAGGACTTATGGAGAGATATCAAATGTTGTCTCCTTTTTAACACACTCTCATTATGTGGACGGATTTGCTTAACAATTTTGACAAAATAAGTAACCTAGCAAAATATAAAAACTATAAGTTATTGGACCATGAAATAATTTACAAATGTGTCCATGACAAACATGATTACAAGATTTATCAATCACGGATCATCAACAAGAAAAGAAATCAGAAAACCCTAGTTGTCTTAGGGTTTGATGTTCAAAGATTGGGTTCACCAAATGTTTAACCCTAATTTGGATTGAGGAATCTTAATTGGGTAGACAGGGTCAAGGATATATAAATGATAGGGCACAAAGGTGAATATTAGATCTACAACATGTCAATTAATGTACTAAACTTAGATGTACCATATGCTGAATTTATAAAATTGAGATAAGCTATAAATGGAAAGTACAACTATGCTAGATATATAAATAACATAAAAGAGAGTACTTAGTTGAATTTAATGCTAATGTAGATCTAAATCTGGTACAAGCAAAAAGCAGGGGGAAGATAGTTTTAAAATGATCCTCAGATTCTAGATCTGGTGTCTCTAGCTCTCTAGACAGTTGCATCAGCTTAGGATAGTTATATTGATGTTAGTACCCTATACAAAATATCTACTCAAACATGATATGACCACTTGGATACTTCTAGGTTTGGCTTTGCCTTCACTCTAGTGCATTCATATCTAGGTCATGGACTATCACTCCTGCTGAAATGACAAAACCTTAGCTTTTTATCTTCAATGTGACCTTGGAAAAAAATGATTAAGTAGGAACACAATGTCAAGATGACTTACAATGACCCCAATGTCAAAGGGCATTGCCTACATAGCTAATACTCCAAAAGAGAGCCTCAGACTCGTAGTTTTCCCTTACGTGTTAGCTTGTGTGTGAATCATGCAATATATGTAAAGAAAGTATAACAATGACCTAACTTATAACTTGACAAATATAACCTTATGACTACTCTTTTAGTTCTTCATACCTACTGGGTTGTTCTTTTGACTAGTATTAGAATATGGTAGAATAGAAAAGTTTTTAGTAACTTGAGTGTTTTTTAAATGCTTCTTGTGTGCTCTTTTGGTCTTACTATTAGGTGGTGAATGAATGAAAGTTGAGATTATATTTATATCAATCATATTAGGAGATAGTTCATATTAAATCATTTAGGCTGACCATTGTGATACATTTCATTTATAAATTTGATGTATTTAGGGCACTGGACACTTGCATCGGGTCAAGACAATAACATCAATGCTATTGTCTATCCTAGATGTTAGTGTCTAGGGAGAAGGAGAGCAAGCACAAGATTAGAACTTGTAGTGGTATAAAACAAGTACATTTTAAGCATTTTGGGCAAGATAAGATGTGTATGTCATCAATATAAGGATGGTTGGACAAAGAGATGGACCAAGGGGCACAAGATAGATCAAATGCGAGGCTTTCAAAAGTGAGGCATGTGTAGAACTAAGAGGAACAACTAAGGTCTAAGTTTGCCAAGTGTACAAGACTGCGGTCTTACATAATCACAAAATATCATCTACAATATAAAAGGTTATAAAAAAATCATGAAACAATGCACTCAGGATGAGTCGACAAACACAAATTCTCACATCAGATGTCTATCATCAAATTTTTATAGAACATGAGTGTTGGAAAGAGATTGAGAAATTGAAGGCAAGGAAGAAACATCAAGTGATGAGAGGAAAACCCTTAGATAGGTTGAGAGGGAAAGAGGGGAATATTTAAAAATTGTAAACATAATCAAATGGCAAAAGGAGGAGCAGTATAAGATACAACAAAGGAAATAAAAGGAGAAAAATAAAGAACATGATAGAAGGATAGAGCATTCAAGAATGATAGAAAAGAATTGGAGATACGAATATGTTTAAACAATGAGTTTAACCTTGTACTCAAATAACATCACATACTAAATGACATGATAGACATTCTATCTCCAATTGGTTCATGTGGTAGCCCTCATATTTTCGTTAGCACAACAACAAAACCCACTAAGTACACAACTATTAAATGACCAACAACAACTCCACATTCTCTGAATATGGAGAATGAAGGGCACATATATAATTTTCCACCTTGGATGTTATAATTTTTGTTTTACCTTAAAGAGATCCAATATTTTTTATACGTATTGATACAAGTAAAGTATATTATGTAATTATTATGTTCTATTATTAGATATTACGTAACAACTAATGTTACATCATAATTTCTAATTAGGCAAACTTGCTAGATTATCAGTGGATATTTGCAGATAACAAATCTAAATTTGATTATATTTCTGACTGATCTTGAGATTTATGTTATTATGGAATAATATAATGTTGTTTAGTTAGATGATGACACATAATTGTTTACTATGAGTTGCATAAATGTACACATTTATATTTTCAACATATTAATGTATTGTTTCAGTTATATTATTGCTTTTATATTTATCATGTGATATGATCTAATTACCTGTGTGTTGTGAGGTGGATGCAAAATAATTCATCTCTCGAACGTATCAGAGAAAGAGAATCATTGGAGAGGGTGATGTAGATGGAGATGTTGAATGTCTACAGAGAGCTAGTGAAACCCTACACACACACATTAGATAGTCATGGTAGAAAATGCATTTAAAGATGATTGTTTTTGGTGTTTGTTTAAATTATTATTTTTTATGATTGTTTGAGCAGGTAAAATTAAATACAAATTATTAATTATTAATTTTAAAATTTGCATTAAATTACTTAAATAAAATTAAATGCTAAATTAGTTTAATATGAAATTGGACATTTCATATTAAAATGTTAAAAAGGGAATTGTTTAAAAAAAAACTTAAAAATTTAGAAAAAAACAAAAAAAAGAATTAGATGAATTAAATTTAGCAAAAACAAAAAAATCTTTAAAATAAAAAATAAGCTTTAAAATAAATAAAGCCATGTCTATATCCTTTGAGGAAGGGAAATAAACTGGGTATGGCGCAAATAGAAAAGGGAGAGAAAATAATAATAAAAATAAAGAGCAAGTAGAAGGAAACTTTTCCAGAAGACATAAGACTTCCAGGTAGGGGATGTATTCTTAAATTTAGTATATCTTCTGCTAGTGAATTTAATATGCTAGCAAATTGAAGTTATGACATAGAAATAGATAAACTAATTATAGAGGAAATTAGATATACATATGGGTTAATACAGTGCTAAGAATTCTGTTTTGATCTAAATGATATAAAATTAGATATTTTCACTAAATAGTGTAAGCAATTTGTACATTGTTATTATAGCTTATTAAAATTAACAACGATGTTCTAAACCAATTCAACATAGCAGAATAATTGGATTTAACATCATGGAAAACCACTGTGTTAAAAAATAAAATAAGGGAAAGGGGATGTGATTTTGGAAATATATAAAGCTCCCAGTATATACAAAAGAAATTTAATTTATCTCTTGACTGTATACGTTGCTGCTCTTTCTTAAGCTGTTGGGAAATATCGTTATGCACCCAATATGGAAGCATTATGCAGCTGCAAACTTAGATTATTGTGTTAAGCAAGAGAGGTAGTAAAATTATTTTCCTTCAGTGCCCTAGGTTGCCAAGTCGTGGCAATACAACAATCCATTGATAATTTCAAATTACAAAATATCAAAATAATATGCTAAGTAATGTTTACGGTCTTTACATGGGTGTTAACCTATTTAAACCATGCATCTTCTAAACTGTTCAAGTTCACCCATCTTCCGTATGAGATTGGTAGAATTTAAGTGGGTATAAGGCATTACTAGCGAATTATACTAAATCACAGTAGTTCTAATCACAACATGCAATTATGACCTTAGGCATCATTGTCCTTGACTGATGGTGTCAAAGTTGTAGTAGAAATTGGTAAATTATAGCTCAATGAATTACGACTGTTTAACCCATGATAAATGCTAAGTTGTCATGTGCAGCGTGATTAGATAACTAGTTAGTTATCTGATATCTATTTGTGTATAGTCTTACCAGATGTGAGATGTTTCACCATAAATAATAATCAGATAAAGTCTATTTCAAGTAGAAGGAAAAAAAAATCCCAAGAATTTTCTAAGCGCTATAGGATTCGTGGCTTGGTGCATTGATGAAGCATATTTCCAGATATGAATTTCTTGGCTTAAGTGGAGCGATTGGGCTTTAGTGAAAAATGTACAATTTAGTGTTCATTCTTATGACACTTTGTGATAGTATATGTTTGAATGTATACTCACATTAAGATTATATTGACCAAACAGGTACTAAAATAGGTAGTTATGTGGATATTAAGTACCCTGGTATGAGGATCAATAATAAATATGAGTGTGCTAATATTGTTAACATTAATATAATATCAACAAAATATGTGCATGTTTTTATTATTGTTTGTTAATAATAAGTAGAATATCGGGGCATAATAATGTTGTTTGACCTATGATTTTATAATATTAATTATGTATAGTGGTATAAGGGTATAATATTGACTTAATGCTTTAGATACCTACGAACTTTGTAGATAAGAAAGCCGTTAGCCAAACTGTGGTCAATATGAAACAGTGTATATGAGTATCAATTAGGCTTATGATCTCTTATTTTCTTTAGTATGAAGAGTTGGTGGTAGCTCTTAAAATTAATTATTGTTGAGTTGTGGAGCTAAAAGCTTCACTGTTGAGCTCATGTGGAGGTTGTTGGGCTTAACCAGTAGCCGACATCGACAGTATCGCCGACATCAGTCAGGCATGGATCAGAACCGACCGACATCGGTCAGGGATCGGCCGACGTCAGTCATATGCAGACCGACAGCGACCGACGTTGTTCACCTGTGTGTGTGCATTTGCATGCATTTTCAAAATTAGATTTGTTCTAATTTTAGGAGGACATAGTGTTTGCATGTAAAGACTAATTTTAGGCTTGAGTTTGTGTTTCTAATTATTGTATGCCTTGGATCCTATTTAAGAGACCCATGATGCATGTATTGTAACTAAGTTGTAAGTAAGATCAATTAGATCTGCAAGGTGCAAGATCAAGAAGATCTGCTGAAGAGAAGGGTATAACAACTTGGTTATTGAGTTGATTGTAATTGATTGAGAGAGAGAGAACTCTTGAGAGAGAAATACTGTACACCCAAGAGGTGTGGAAGAGTGAGATTTTTTCATTGTATTCTAAAAAAGTTTAATAGAGATTGGTTGTTTCTCATATCTCCTCTTATTTGTTATTTCGTATTTCTAGTTACTTATTACTTCTGGTTC
Organism: Torreya grandis; assembly: GCA_037957365.1. NCBI lineage: Eukaryota > Viridiplantae > Streptophyta > Pinopsida > Cupressales > Taxaceae > Torreya > Torreya grandis. The sequence goes on from JARHVA010002732.1 coordinate 972,854, forward strand.
AATTCTGTGTTTAGTTGCTTGTACAAAAGTAATCAATTGTACTCCAAGTTTCTAACAAGTGGTATCAAAGCGTGGTTCACTAACAAGTGGTATTAGAGCATGTTAGTGTTTATTGATTACAAGTTCACTCACAAGAGTTTCTGTTTGAGTGGGAGTAAAGCAATGACAGAAAAAAGTAAGCTAAGAATGGAGAAATTCAATGGCAAGAATTATCAATTATAGAAGATGCAGATAGAAAATTATCTGTATCAGAAAGATCTATTTTTACTATTAGGTGGGGTTTCAAGTAAGCCCATAAATATGCAAGATGAAGAATGGAATGTTCTTGATAGAAAGGCTCTTTGATCTATAAGGTTGAGCCTGGCATCTTCTGTGATTTCTAATTTATCACAGGCAAAGACAACGGTAGAGTTAATGGATACTCTGGCAAATTTATATGAAAAACCCTCAGCCTCGAATAAGGTATATCTTATGAAGCAATTATTTAGTTTGTAAATGCAAGAAGGTGGATCTGTATATAGTCATCTTAATGATTTCTATGAAATTATAAATCAGTTAAATTCAGTCAAAATAGTTTTTGATGATGAAATTAAGGCTCTCTTAATCTTATGCTCTTTACCTGAAAGTTGGGATAGCTTGGTAATGACAGTAAGTAATATTGCGTCTGCTTCAAATATCTTGAAAGTTGATGTTGTTAGTGTAATCTTGAATGAAGATATTCACAGAAAAAACACAGGAGAAACATCAGGTAATGCTTTAAGTATTGAAAGCAGGAGAAAGCAAAGAGAGAAGAGTAAGCAAGAAAAATCAAAGTCAAAGATAGGCAGTAGATCCAAATCCAGAAATGGAAGTATCACCTGCTAGAATTGTGGAAAGAAAGGACATGCAAAGAAAGATTGTTGGTTGAAAGAAGATCAACACGAAGGTAATAAAGAAGTAGATGTTGCAGGTATTGTTGCACAGAATGCTCTTATATTTTCTGGTAGAATCATGGGTTTTAGATTTTGGTGCTTCTTTCCATGCAACCTCAAATAGAGAATTTTTCCATGATTATGTCCATGGAGACTTTGAAAAAGTTTATTTAAGGAATGATGAGCCTTGTCAAATTGTTGGCAAAAAAAAGTGCAGTTGAAATTGCACACTGACAACATATGGGTGTTGAAGGATGTTATGCATGTACCCATTCTGAAGAAGAATCTGATTTTTACAAGAAAGTTGGGTGATGAGGGTTGCACAGTAACTCTCACACGGAATTTTGAAAAGTTCCAAGGGTGCACTTATATTAGCTAGAGATAAGAAAGTAGGTACACTTTATCTATCTATTTGTATTACTGATTCTCTTTCTATTTTATCTACTTCAGATGTAGATGCAAAGATGTGGCTCTGTAGGCTTGGTCACATGAGTGAGAAGGGAATGGATGTTATTAAGTCAAAAGGTAAGCTTTTAGATTTGATAGATCGAGATTTTTGTGAGCATTGTATGTTTGAAAAATAGGAGAAAGTAAGGGTTCTCAAAACTGGGTCAACAAAGAAGAAGCACAAGTTGGAGCTTGTTCACACAGACGTGTAGGGACCAACTCAGGTAGCTTCTATTGGAAGATCACAGTATTATATTTCTTTCATTGATGATGCTACAAGAAAGGTATGGGTTTATTGCATAAAGAGAAAATCTGATGTTTTTGACACATTTAAGAAATAGAAAGCTTTGGTTGAGAATGAAACAAGTTTGAGATTGAAGTGCCTTAGATCTGACAATGGTGGTGAGTACTACAACAATAAATTCAACAGCTACTGTTCTATGAGTGGAATATGCAGGAAAATGATGGTTCCAATGACACCTCAGCAAAATGGAGTTGATGAAATGATGAATAAAACAATAATGGAGCGTGCATGGAGTATGAGGTTACATGTTGGTTTGCCTTTAAAGTTTTGGGCAAAAGTTGTAGATATTGTGATTTCCCTGATTAACAGAGGACCTTCTACTGCACTGAATGGTGGAATTCCAAAAGAGTCGTGGACAGGTAAAAAAGTAGATTTTTTATTTCTCAGAGTTTTTAGTTTTGAAGCTTTTGTGCACATTGATAAAGAAAATAGAAACAAGCTGGATGTTAAATCTATGCGGTGCACTTTCATTGGTTATGGCTTTGGAGATTTCGGATTTCAGTTATGAAATTTAGAAACTAACAAAATTATTAGATGCCATGATGTAGTTTTCAATGAGAAGGTGATGTACAATGATCAGCTCAAGAGGCTGAATAATACTGAGCAGGGCAATCTTGATTTGTATGAGGTTATAATCTAAAATGAGCTCACAGGTAAAAATCATCACTCAGGAAAACACAGAGATCGACGTCGATCAGGTTGGTCAAGTAGAATCGACATCGATCGAGTGCAGACCGAGAGATGATCGAGATCGATCACTAATAGAGAATTTGGGCAGATAGCAAGCTGTGAATGAGTCTCAAATGCCCATAAAGAGGACTGTAAGGGTAAGTAAACCTCCAATTTGTTATTCTCTTTCTTTATACTACGTATTGCTCACTGACGGTGAAGAATCAGAAAGTTTTGATGAGGCAATACATGTAGAATCTAGAAAACAGTGGGAGCATGGCATGAATGAGGAAATTGATTCCTTGGAAGAGAACCAAACGTGAGATTTGGTTGAGTTGCCAGCCGAAAATAAAGCACTAAAAAATAAATAGATTTACAGATTAAAAGGAGAGAATGGACAGATGAGACCTAAGGCCAGGTTGGTAGTAAAAGAATTTGCACATAAACTAGGTATTGACTTTGGTGAAATTTTTTTTCCTGTAGTAAAGATGACTTCTATTCAGACTGTATTGTCTTTAGTTGCTATTGAGGATTTGCATCTTAAGCAGCTTGATGTTAAGACATTGTTTCTTCATAGAGATTTGGATGAAGAGATATATATGGATCAGTCGGAAGGTTTTGAGGTCAAAGGTAAGGAGAAATTTGTGTGCAGGTTGAAGAAAAGTTTATATGGTCTTAAACAAACTCCAAGACAATGGTATTTAAGGTTTGACAGGTTTATGACAGAGCATGGCTTTAGAAAATGTCAATCTGACCATTGTGTTTATTTTACCAGATTAGATAATGATAGTTATATTATTCTGTTATTGTATGTAGACGATATGCTTGTTGCAGGTTCACACATGCAAGAAATTATTGAGCTAAAGGTAAAATTAGCTCACACATTTGCCATAAAATTTTTAGGAGCAACAAAGAAAATCCTTGGCATGAGTATTAAGAGAGACAAGAAAAATCACAGTTTGATTTTGTCTCAAGAGGATTATGTGAATAAAGTGTTGGAGAGGTTCTATATGCAGGATGCAAAACCGATAAACACACCTATGGTTGGACACTTCAAGTTGAGCAAAGAACAGTGTCCTAAATCACATGATGAGGTTGAGTACATGAGCAAAGTTTCATATGCTTTAGCAATTGGGAGCTTGATGTATGCAATGGTATGTACTAGACCTAATATTGCCCAAGCAGTGAGATTTGTCAGCAAGTTTATGGCCAATCTAAGAAAGGAGCACTGGAAAGCAGTTCAGTGGATTCTTAGATATCTGAGAGGGACCAGTAGTAGGCATTTATGCTATAGAGGTTCAAACACTTCTCTACATGGGTATGTAGATTCAGATATGACAGGTGACTTGGATGGCAGGGGAAGCACCACGTGATATGTGTTCACTATTGGTGGAACAACGGCTAGCTAGATTTCAAAGTTGCAAAAAGTTGTTGCCCTGTCTACTACAGAAGCAGAATACATTGCAGTCACAGAGGCTAGCAAGGAAATGATATGGATGACTCGGTTCATGGAAGAGTTGGAAAAGGAGCAAGAGAGTTGCAGATTGTACAGTGATAGTCAAAGTGCAATTTATTTGGCAAAAAATTTAGCCTTTCATTCAAGAACTAAACATATACAGCTTAGGTACCACTTTATTAGACAGGTATTGGAGAATGGACAGTTGAAGCTGAAAAAGATCCATACGAATAAGAACCCTGCAGATATGTTGACAAAGCTGATAACAAAAGAGAAGTTGAATCTTCATTCAACTTTTGTTGGTCTTCAAGATTGAACTTGAAGATAGAGAAACAAGCCAAAGAAACAAGACAGAGGATGTTGTACAGGTATAAGTGCAGCTATTTATCTCTAAGTGGGAGATTATTGAGTTGTGGAGCTAAAATCTTTACTGTTGAGCTCATGTGGAGGTTGCTGAACTTAACCAGTAACTGACATCGACAATATCACCGACATCAGTCAGGGATGGATCAAAACTGACTGACATCGATCAGGGATTAGTCGACGTCGGTCATATGCAGACCGACAGCGACTAGCGTCGGTCACTTGTGTGTGTACATTTGCATGCGTTTCCAGAATTAGATTTGTTCTAATTTTAGGAGGACAGAGTGTTTGCATGTAAAGACTAATTTTAGTCTTGAGTCTGTGTTTCTAATTATTGTATGCCTTGGATCTTATTTAAAAGACCCATGGGGCATGTATTGTAATTAAGTTGTAAGTAAGATCAATTAGATCTGCAAGGTGCAAGATCAAGAAGATCTGCTGAAGAGAAGGGTATAACAACTCGGTTATTGAGTTGATTGTAATTGATTGAGAGAGAAAGACCTCTTGACAGAGAAATACTGTACACCCAAGAGGTGTGGAAGAGTGAGATTTTTTCATTGTATTCTGGAAGAGTTTAATAGAGATTAGTTGTTTCTCATATCTCCTCTTATTTGTTATTTCGTATTTCTAGTTACTTATTACTTCTGGTTCAATTTCGTGTTTAGTTGCTTATACAAAAGTAATCAATTGTACTCCAAGTTTCTAACAATTATTACTCTAGGTATTTTGATAATCTTGAGTATTTTGTTTATAATAGTTACATTCATGGTATACAAAGAGATTATTGGGAATTCTTGATTGAATAGTTTATATTACCATTGTAAACTTGAGTACAATGCATGCCATGAGTATACCAATAAGTTTAAGGGCGTATATATATATATATATATATATATATATATATATATATATATATATATATATATATATATATATATATATATATATATATAACCAACGTTTAGAACTAAACTTAAACGCATAAGTTCTGACTAAAATATTGTCACTACCTTCGGTAGATCTTATATCAGTACATTTGATAATAGCTTTGTACATCATAGAAGGGTAATTTGTATTTGTTAAATATTCATCCGAACTAATTATGAAATAATCCATTACCTTGAGAACTATCAATATAGGATGAGAGCAGAATATTGATCCAGAGAGGTCTTGTGATTGTAGTACTCAGTGTATGTTTTGATGGTTCACAAAATGAATCATTATGGAGAACCTTATAAACTTTTGTTAGAGTTATAAATGCCTTTAGGGAACTCTTTTTTTAAGGTATAAAATATCAGTGGTTGAATATTTTCACAACATTGGAATAACTACTTGTGGTGCATAATTTATAAGTGCTCGTACATAGGGAATGTACTTATAGTTTAACAGATAGTTTGAGTAAGTTGTTAAGTTCTCAGAAAACAGAAACTATAGCCCTTTGAAAGTCTCCTAGAAAAATAGGATGAGATGTTTAATAAATGTTATAATGGGTTTATGATTTCTCTGCCTCTCTACATAGATTGATTGGTTGTTAGTTTGATCATGAGTACTTGTGTGTAGTTCATGATTTAGAGAGTGTTTGGTTATATTCAATTTATAATAGTGCATCGTGATGCCTCCTTATAGATGTGTTGCTTTGAATATTAGTAATCAGTTTAAACTTAAGGTTTACTCGGGTGGTATAATTTTGTACTCGCTTGATTGTTGTTATGTATGTGATCATTTAATTTTTGAAATCATAAGTTTGGTTATGTGTTTTCATATAGTTGGGAACCTATGATAGTATGAGAAATTATAAAGTATTATAGTATAAACGTATGATGTATCCAGATGGTACATACTATAATTAGTATGCCTAAACTTATATCTACATTTGACTGATTTATTACATACATTCTGGTTATTACTATAAATAACGTGTTTGTAATAGTTGGTAAGATTTTATGTATGTTTGCATGTAATCCTTGAGAGTTTAAATGAATGTTGTGTTGGTATATTATTATGTTTCGTAGGAACTATGACTTGCTTCATTATATATAATTACTTGTACATTTGTTTATGTTTTCATGATTTTAAGATTACTTTATATGATCATTTTTGAAAAAAACTAGTAGTTATGTCCTAGAATTCTAGACTATCGCAATATGGGTTATCATATGAGTTATATGTTTGAAAATAAATTATAGTTATTAAAATATACAATTATGTATATTCTATCTAGGTGGTATAGACTGTAGTCATTAATTCTAGTATGAGATAAAAAATTAATGTAAGATTCATTCATGCATTTGACGAAATAAACATATTTTTTTGTTACTCTTATGTATAACATAATATATGATGTATTTGCTACGTATGATGTAAATTAAATGAATCTTATGGTTGAATTTCATGTGATCAATTTGCATTGTTGATTCAAAGTAAGGAGTGAGATGGACTTCATTGACTTACTAGTCTCACAATGATAGATGAAGGCAGTCTGATCAAGTGGTGTGTATGAATTTGATTGATGTATATCATTACTATTTATCATTTATAAAACATCAGGTCAAAGTATGTTTAGTGAGACATTATCATTTCATGAGTATGATTCACATGTTTGTGCAATATCTTGAAATAGAATGAATTTCTATGATACACTATATATTTAGTTTAGAATCATACAATACACAGGTACTTGCTAGTCTCTCTGAATTCTTGTGTCATCACTATCTACTCATCTGTGAAGGGTAGGTCATTTTCTGATGGAAGATTGTGTAAGGGATCATTGGTCTGTGGTTGATGTGAAAAAGTGTTTGGATGATGCTTTCCCTCTCCACAACAATACTACTATTGAGACAATACTTGAGATTGTCACAAATGCTAGAGAGTCTGGATAACTCATGTTCCAGAGAGCCATGTATCTATATGTACATTGTATTGTGTTGTATTTATAGAGTATTGTCATCATAGTTGTAATTACTTGTTATTGTAAATAAACAACAATGACTGTAGACTTGTTTTAGAGGTTATAATTATTTTTTGTATTTGCATTATGACGTGTATTCTCATGATATTAGAGATCAATATTAAGTGATGTATTATGCTTGTTATTATTACCTTGTGTATTTCTCGTGGTTTTTATAGATTCTCGTGGTGTAATCTATATTTGGTGTATGTGTTAAATAAAAAAAATCATGTATTTATATGTCTAACCCAACATAGCTATTACAACTAATGTAATGAAATATATTTAGTTTGATATATAATGTAATGAAGTGTATTAATAAATGTAATGAAAGTAAAAGTATTCAATTTCATTATGTAATATAATTATTATTATTTTAAGGTACTATTCAGCTTGAAAATGGATCATAAGCTTAATGAAACTTAAAAATCTTTCACCTAAAAGTGAGTACGCCATTGTTGTTCTCCATTATTGACTTTAAAATCTATCATCATTATTCATAGATAACAAATATCAACAACATAGTAAACAATAGAAACAATAAAGAGTTGAGCATTACAAACATCACAAACGTAAGAAAAAAATTGGTATGAGTATTCCAAACTTTGTAAACATATACCATGTTAAGAAACACAATGGAAATAAAGTAGACCTTCACAATCATAACAAGTGTTAAGAATTGAGCAATCCAACAAACATTCACCCTTTACTGAAATACAACTTCTGTAAAACATAAGAATAGACAAATATAATAATTGAAAATAGAATGGAAAACTCATAAACAACATTGACAATAGAATGACAAACATATCAACGTGTCACAACAACATATCAATAATACAATAACACAATGAAAAATATGAAGGAATATTACAACATATTAGTAACAATTAAAAAATTATATAAGTAATTGACAATATAATGGAAAACATATCATCAACAACTATAATAAAAAATATTTATAATGTTGAAAATGTGAATGAATGACACAACAATATGAAATCACATGTTAAAAGCACATCAACATGATTTGATAGAAGGATTTTGTTTGATACATCTTCCTCAACATTTACTGGTATGTTAATGAAAATTTTAATTTTGATAGAAAGACAACATTTATTAGTATATGAATGAAAACCTTCATGACTTCCATCCACATAAAAATAAATGTTCAGTATTGCAGACACACTCGCCTTTCAATATGACCATTTATTTTATATTGACCCATATTAATTTCGTGTCGTGCCTTCCTTCACAAAATTTTAAGCCAATGATAATTTATAATAGGTTCATTTGAAAATCATTATTGGTCAAAATTTTAAACCAGGTGATTTATGTCCGCATTATATACAAAGATAATAACATTAAAATTTAGATACAAAAACATTAACATTTACTGGTGTATGAATGAAAATAATATTTTGATACAATGACAATAACATTTACTGGTATGCCAATGAAAACCTTCAAGGCTTCTATCCACATGTACCAGTAAATGTTTAGTCCCCCATCCCAAGCTCAAAACTTTTTCCATTCAAACATGCATTTGTGTGTATAGTAGTAAATGTTCAATTTTTCATCCTTAGTTCAAACCCTTTTCCATCCAAATAAGCATTTATGTGTTGGAACATATTGTGAGTGCTTACAGAAGCCATACAAAGTTGGACGCAGGGATATAAAAATGTGTTAACAACGTGAATAGAAAATATATTAACACGTATGACAAATAATATTTATAATTTTATAAATGTGAATAAATAACACAATAACATTAATTCATAGGAACATATCAATAAATTTTATGGTTTCCAATGACATAGCAAAAAATATTCAGTAATTTATCAACAATAGTTATGGAAAAGAATATTTATAATTTTGTAAATGTGAATGAAAAATACATCAACATTAATTGACATGAATATATATTAATAACATAACAACAATAATTTAGAAAAGGGTTTGGTTTCATACATATGCGTCAACATTTATTGGAATGGGAATGAAAGCATAAATTTTAATTAACAAATGATAAAGTTTATTCGTATATGAATGAAAAGCTATAGTAATTCTATCCACATACCTTTAATGTTAAGTCTTCAAACCCACGTTGTGCAAGGAAATAAAAATGCAACACATATATAAAACACACAATGACATGCATTGAGAAAATGTCCAGAGCTTCCATTAAAATTAACTTGCAGGAAACACACATACGCATAATGTTTCATCCCTCAATTCTGTCGATGTTAAAGGCAATGAGAGACATTTGTTGGTGATGTATAGGGCAACATTAACTTATCACATTAATGGAGCAATGCCCACCAATCCATTTGTGAAATGGCATTGGGTTTGACAATAATGAGGCACACGTCTTTCAACATATCACTTTGAACCGGATGCAAAGACATGCAAAAACACTATGAGCATAGAAAGCACAATAATAATAATAGGCACGAGAAAATATAATAGAACATAGTTGTGAATTCAGTTACAAGCAACATACTTTTATGTAACGTTTCATCCCTCCATTAACATATCAAGATATGAAGGCATGCAAAAAAACCATGAACATACAATGCACAATAACAAAAAAATTCATCCCTCCATTCTATCGATAAAAATTTCTCTATGAAATGTTGCATGCTTGAGAGTTTTCGAGTTGGTTCTATCGTTGTTTGGAGGTAGGAGGTGTTAAGACTTGTTCCAAAGTCTTAACATTAGGTTAGATTTTTGGTAGATAATAAATAATTATTGTAAATGGGGCATGCATCTTTTAGTAAAGACACCCCCATAAGATAAACTTACTTTGATTATTTTTTAGGTAGTTTTCATGTTTTATATTTATTAATTAGAACTACCTTACGGGTTGTTTTTTCGTATTTAGTTGGTTATAGGATTAGTTATTTTTACCGGTCATTGGTAAAAACTATATAAATGCATGTTTGCATTGTAAAAGGGTTAACGGAGTAAAGGCACCATTATGTACTTGATTTTTTGAATTTAATAAAATAATTGTGCACTCGCACTAAGCGGGGACAAGGTTCAACCTATTTTGGTTCAGGAGTTATCAGTGGTATCAGAGCATGGTAATTTTGAGAGCTTGGTGAATTCAAAGGAGCAAGGTGAAAAGTCAATTCACGTGATATCATTTGGCATGAAATAAGGTATGCCATATAAAATAAAAAATTTATTGGTTTAAATGTTTGAAAAATTATTAAATTATTTTAATTTTTCAAATATTATTTACATTTAAATATGTATTTTTCATATACCACAGTCTAGTCTTTTTGATCATTCATACTCCACTAAAATTGTGTTCAAACCTCCTCATCTGGCATAAAAATAAATTTTTAGCATTTAAATGTTATTAAATTCATTATTTTTTTGCAAAAAATAGATTTGTACGACCTATTTATTTGAAAAAAACCTCTGTAATGTTTATTTATGGCTGTCAGTATTGATTCATCTCATTCTCAGGCCTCTTAATAGCTAAAACACTTGCAAATATTATTAAAACCCTTGTGTTTGCATTCTAATTGAAAAATTTATAAAAATTTGAGTTGTACGGCCTTCCAACGCCTTGAATTCATTTTGAAGCTATTCTTTACAAAAAATACCTTAAAAATTTGTCAAAACACAGTGAATTTTTTTTTTATCCAGCCTGTATAGATTTATACAGCGTATAGGAGAGAGAACAGGTGCAGAAAAAATATCTAGGAGCAGCCATGGCATCCCAGGGAAGAATGACGCAGTATAAAACTCAAAAATTTATTTTTGTTGTTTATAAAGTTTTTTGATATCAAAAATTTCCCTTAGTGGATCCCACGGGAGAAGCTTGGAAGAGAAGGTTGTAAAAGGGAAAAAATTTGAATTTATTTAGTCACATGTAATTTTTTTTTATTTTCCCTCATACACAAAAATCTGGTATAAGTAGAAATTTCTAAGTGTAATGTTTTGAAAATGTTCTTAGAGCAATTGGTTAAGCTTATCTTGTAAGAAGCTTGCAAAGGAGGAGGTCAAGGGTTCAAATCCCTTCTTTTTGGAGAAAGTTCTTTTTGCTTTGCAATATGTTTTTTTGTAAAAAGAATATTCACTTTTTAAATTTGAATGTTGTAAAATACATACTTATTGTATTGTGTTATTTAAATTTTTGAAAAATGAGGGGAATTCAATCATATTTCTTTTACATTATTGTGGTGATATAAGAGTGTAATTGGTGGAATAAGGTTGTAATTTGGAAAAATAAGGGTGTAATCATTGATTTTTTGAGAGGTTAATTGCAAAACCCATAAAAAATTCTTGTCTTTTTTTTGCGCTCTACGCGGAGGTTAAGTTCAAAATCCCGTAGAAGCAGTGTCTTGTGCAGTGAGTGTGATATTTATTTCATTTTTTTTTGCATTTTGTCTCACTTTTCTCTACTGCACTTGCTTTAATTTCAAAATGTTGAAAATTCAAAATTTACTTTCAGATGGTGATAGATTAACAATTTTCAATTATTCAGATTGAAAATGATTGATGGAGGTTTCATTAGTTTTTAATGATTTATGGGATATTGTTAAGAATAAAAATCCCACATTACCAACAGAGTAGGCTAAATTAGATATATTCAATTTGCGTGATTATAAAGTCTTACCTCTCATTAAATGTTGTACTTGTGATACTTATGTTCATATTAAAAATTCTCCTCATAGTTACACTGCATAAAAAACATTGTCAGATTTGTATGATAAGAAACATAAGCATAAGAAGATAGATATTCATATGCAGTTGTTTACTTTGTCATTAGATGAAGATGGGGATTGGGAGAATATATGTCTAAGTTGAAAAATATCACTACTGAGTACACTAAGGCTGATTTTAAAAAACTAGATGATGACCTCATAGTCACTGCTGCTTTGAAAGGACTACCAGGGTCCTATAAGAATTTTGTTGAAATGTTGCATGTCTCTGACAAGATCACATGCATCACCTTTGATAAGTTGGCTGAGTTGCTCATCCAACATGACCTCTCTCTACCCAAAAAATCCAAGAAAATCGAAGAAGCCCATGTTTTAGAGTCAAAGCCTAGTTCATCTTCATCATGGCATCAAAACAATAAAGGAAATTGTTATAGAGGGGGTTAAGGTTACAAAGGAGGTAGATATCAAAATACAGGGAGGGGTCATTCAAATAATCAACAATCTAACCAATCACATTCACATGAAAAAAGTGATCGAGGACATGGTCACAACTCATATAGGGGCAGAGGTCGAGGTAGATCAAACATTCAGTGTCATAGATGTGAAAAATTTGGTCACATTGCCTCACAATGTAGGATTCTTTTTGATAAAATTCAGAGGCCACAAAAAGTGACTAAGACTAACTCTGCTCAGTATGCCGATCATGACTATGATGAATCTAGTAATGTTGCCCATGAATCTGTATTCACTACTTTGGGGCACATTGATTATATTGAATATGAGGCTAGAAATGAGCTCACAAATATATGGGTTTTAGACACATGAGCAACCAAACACATGACATTTAGGAGAGATTTCTTTTAGTCTTATAAGGAAGCTTCTCTCTCTCTCTCTCTCCAGTTGCCTTAGCAGATAAGTCTATGCATACACCACTAGGACTTGGATCTATTCGGATTCTTCTTCCTAATGGGTATATAAAATACTTAGAGGATGTTTGGTATGTTCCCACATTGAAGAAACACTTACTTTATTTGGTAACTATTCGAAAGAAAGGTTATCAAATTATGATTGAAAATGGGCTCATTTACATCAATTCAGTGAAAGATGATTATAAAACAATGTATACATGATATGAAGATGGAAACTTGGTTAGATTGCATTGTAAGGTGCTTCCTCCTAATATAAAACTTGCAGCAGTTGTTGACACAGGTACAGGTACTATGTCTACATAGCGGTTATGGCATCTCCGCTATGGACATTTGAATATCCACTCTTTAGTGGATTTGCAGAGATATGGTATGGTGAATGGGTTGTCCACTTTTCGCAAAGATAGTATTATTTGTGAGTCATGTGTTTTGGGCAAACAAAGTCAATTTTTTTTCTTAAACAGTCATCTTGGAGAGCTAACAGATGTTTACAGTTAGTTCATAGTGATGTATGTAACATGAAAAAGTCATCCATTGGTGGGTGTAGATACTTTGTCTTGTTTATTGATGACTTTTCTAGGATGACTTGGGTATTCTTTATGAAAAACAAATCTGAAGTTTTCGCTAAGTTTGTTGATTGGTTACACTTAGTCGAAAAAGAAATAAGTTCACATTTGGCCACTCTTTACTCAGATAATGGAGGGGAGTATACTTCAAATGAATTTTTAAATTATTGTCGAGAACATGGCATTCATCGACAATATAGTGATGCTTATACTCCACAACAAAATGGAGTATCTGAATGGATGAATAAAACTTTAGAGGGCACAGTGCGTGCCATGTTGCACTATAAACAGCTTGATGATAAGTTTTGGGCTGAAGCCATTGGTACTGCAATGTATTTGAGAAACAGGTCCCCCACAGTTGCACTTTTGAGACAAACTCCATATGAGTCATGGTATGGGTTTAAACCCAAAGTTAAACACTTGAAAGTGTTTGGATTTCTTTGTTTTGCTTTGGTTCCTATTAAACATAGAACTAAGTTGAAACCACGAAGTCGAAAATGCATCTTTCTTGGTTATTCTGAAGATAAAAAGGGGTTTCGTTTGCTTGCACATGATTCAATAAAATTCATAGTGAGTCGAGATGTAATATTTGATGAGTTTGGGACTATGAACACTGCAGCGATTGATTCTCAACTTGATAGATTAGAGAGGAAAAACACAAAAAGAGATAAGGGTTTTAATAATGGGGATAACTCTTTGAAGTTATGGTATGAGACTCAAATTCCTTCACTTTCATCTCCTTCATCTACAAGTTCAGAGGTTGATGACTTAGAAATTGTTGAAAATTCTCTAAGTCCCCCTTCAAATGATGCACATGATGAGAATTATGGAGTCCCTGATTTGAATAATTTGTCTATGTATCCAAAATGGGCTCAAAGTAATTTTTCTGACTTGACAACATATGAATTTGGTTTAACAGGGCCCAAAAATTCTCGAAAGCAGGAAAACTATGTTATGGTTGTTACTACTTCCACTGAGCCATCCACTTTTTATGAGGCATCTACTAAACATGTTTGGCAACATGCAATGAAATGTGAGTATGATTCCATACTTAACAATAATACATGGGTTTTAGTTGATCCTCCTCCACATGTTAAACCCATCGCTTGTAAATGGGTTTATAAAACTAAGTATAAATCAGATGGCTCCATTGATAAACATAAGTCACGACTTGTTGCAAAAGGATATGCACAACAAGAAGATATTGACTATGAGAAAACATTTGCACTAATTGCCAAATGACACACTATTTGTATGGTACTTGTCTTAGCAGCACAAAATAGTTAGAAAGTACATCAATTGGATGTTAAAAGTGCCTTTTTAAATGGTGATTTATAGGAAGAAGTTTATATGAAACAACCTCAGGGTTTTGAACAAGTGGGTGCTGAACACAAAGTGTGTAAATTGACAAAAGCTTTGTATGGGCTCAAACAGGCACCATGGGCTTGATATGAGAAAATTAATTCATACTTGAAATCCATTGGTTTTCATCCCAGTGACTCTGATGATACTCTCTATTTTCGAGTGCAGGGTAAGAAAATAGTGATACTTGTTCTCTATGTAGATGACTTGTTTATTACAGGTAATGATGAAAACCATAACAAGTATGTGAAGAAGGAATTAAAAGATGGATTTGAGATGATAGATCTTGGACTTCTTCACTACCATCTAGGCATAGAGGTAACTCAGAAAGAGCATAGTATTTTTATTTCACAAACTAAGTATATTTATGAGTTATTAGAGAGGTTTGGCATGAGTGATTGCAAACCTGCCCTCACTCCCATGGAAAGTAACTTGAAATTATCTAAGGATGATAGTAGTGCCTTTTTTGATGGCACCACATATAGACAATTGGTGGGAGGTTTGATATACTTGATGACTACTAGGCCCGATATTTCATTTTCAGTTGGAATTTTATCTAGGTTTATGCATGAGCCTAGAAAAATTCATTGGCATGCAGCAAAATGAGTACTTCATTACCTTCAGGGAATGAAAACATATGGCCTTGAATAATGCCACAACAAGAACTTCAAATTTGTTGGATATTGTGATGCAAATTTTGGCGGATGTGTAGATGACAGAGTGTCAACCACATGATACACTATGCATATGGGTTCAGCTGCCATTGTTTGGTGTTGTAAGAAGCAGGATACAGTGGCAAATTCATCAGCAGAATCAGAGTATATTACAGCATGGGATGCTTTCAGAGAAATTGTTTACCTTCATTGTATTCTTGAAGATCTTCAAGTTTCTCAAATTGCTCATACACAATTATACATTGATAATCAGAGTGCAATCAAGATGTCCAAGAATCCAATGTTTCATGCCAAAACAAAACATATGGATGTCAAATACCATTATCTGCAAATGCTAGTGGCAAAGAAAACTCTTGATCCAATATATTGTCCAACTGCCGATTAGAGCGCTGATATCTTCACAAAACCCCTTGATAGAATCAAATTTAAAAAATTTAGAAAAATGCTTGGTATGTGTCCAAAGCCCTGACTTTGGATCATAGAAGGGTTTGTTAGGACTTGTTCCAAAGTCTTAACATTAGGTTAGATTTTTGGTAGATAATAAATAATTATTGTAAATGGGGCATGCATCTTTTAGTAAAGACACCCCCATAAAATAAACTTAGATTAATTTATAGGTAGTTTTCATGTTTTATATTTATTAATTATAACTACCTTACGGATTGTTTTCCCGTATTTAGTTGGTTATAGGATTAGTTGTTTTTACCGGTCATTGGTAAAAACTATATAAATCCATGTTTGCATTGAAAATGGTTAACAGAGTAAAGTCATCCTTATGTACTTGATTTTTTGAATTTAATAAAATACTTGTGCACTAGCACTAAGCGGGGACAAGGTTCAACCTATTTTGGTTCAGGTGTTATCAGGAGGCACGCAAAAAAGCAAAGAAAGACATTTGTTGGTGAAACTATTAAGTATTTCATCTCAATTTCAAATCTTTTTCCATCTAAACATGCATTTAATCCATTAACATACCATTAAATGTTTACTTAGATGTGAAGGCACACAAAAAAATATAAACATAGAAGGCACAATAACAATAACAACGATGAGAAAATAAAAAAACTACGGTTATGGGTTTAGTTACATGAACACACATACACGTAATGTTTCATCCCTCTATTAACATTTCAATAAACATTTACTCAAATGTGAAAGGACAAATACAACCATGAGCATATAAGGTACAATAAAATAATAGTCACATGATAGTAAAAAGAACACAAATGTAGGTTCAGTTACATGCAACATGTCTATGTGAAACATTTCATCATTCTATTTTGTCAACATAAATTCCTCTGCAAAACATGGCATGGTCAAGAACTTTCGATAGGTTCCATGGCAATTTGTGAGGAGGTACAAAAAAAAACAGAGAGAAACATTTGTTAGTTGCGCACATGTCGACATTAACTTACCATATTAATGGAGCAAATCTTGACAAGCTATTTGGAAATTGTAGTTGGCTTTAATATTAATCAATCATATATCTTTCAACATGGGCATTTGTTTTATATTAATGCCCTATATTAATTTTGGTCCATTCCTTCACAAAATTTTAAATCGATAAAATAATGTGATCATTTGAAAATTATTATTGATAATGTTATATAAATTAATTGGTCCTTTTAATCTCAATGATAAATCGTACAAAAAAAAAAAGAAAAAAATATACATATCGATAAAAACATAATACAAATTAGATAACCTATTTAAAATTAAAAATAATAAAATTATCTAAACCTAAAATGTAGGACCTCAAAATTATGGGATCGCAACTACTTATCCCCTATTACATCCATCAATATTAAAAAAATCTTTAAAAATACCTTTTTAATCTGAAGTGGGATATACGGGGAAACTATTGGTCATATCATTTCGTTGTACGATTCTAATGTCTTCGTACAGCTTTTAAATCCCCAACAAAGCTTTATTGGCTGTTTTAAATCTTTGGAATGAGGGGCCCACTTACCCATGTGTTTGTGTTTATTTCCACTGCCAAAAATGAATTCCATCACCTTTTTCTTCCTCTGCTTTCAATTTCGAAACGTGCGTAACTTTGCTTCATTCTGAAGGTACTACGCGTCATCTTATCCTCTCTTATCAAATCGGATTCGTGGTTTTGGAAATTGGCGCCGGACTCGGAGACGTTATTAAAATCATACCATATTATTTCATTTCATTCATCCTCCTCTCCCATAAATACACACAAAGACGACGGAACGGCTACATAATTTGCTCTGCATTCACTGTTTTCTGAAAGCATAAGCAATAGCCATAGTCATAGTGGCAATAGTTGGGAGCAACAAGGCAGAGGCACAAGCGGAGACAATGGCTTTTCCGGGCGGCAAGAGCGTTGTGGAAGGACCCGAGAACAACATGGAGATAGAGGAGCTCGGGCGTTTTGCCATTGATCAGCATAATACTCAACAGGTAAGTTTTCTTACAGCTTAAGTTGCGTTATGGATATTGCTGTAAATGTCATTGCGAGGTTTTTGATTTAACTGTTTGTGTTCAGAATGAGATCGGGAAAGGGGGTCTATCGTTTCGTCGAGTAGTGAAGGCAGAGGAGCAAGTTGTAGCGGGGATGATGTACCATCTCACGATCGAGGCAACACAGAAAGATGGAGAAGCGGAAAATCCTCCCAAGCTGTACGAGGCCAAAGTATGGGTCAAAGCGTGGGAAAATTTCAAGAAGTTGGAGGAATTCAAGCCCTCCCCGTTAGTCTCCCCTAATTGACTTTGCCGTCGAGCAAGCGAGGTTAGCATTTCTTCTTTTCATAACTAAATTTCATCGCTGAGCTAGGGTTTGTGTTAGGTTTTCAATCATGCGTGCAATGTCTTTCTTTTTCAGATCCATCTACATATATGTTTAATTGTCTTCAACAACAAAAATGCGTCCTAGCTAATTGGCTTACGCTTCTATATTTTCATTAATATGGCACACAGGGCAATGTCTTGCCGAAAATCTTCCCCGGTAGAAATTATAGAAACTCAGCTAGAGAGCGCGGTGCAGAATTTATTAGATCATAGTGGAAATAAGAAAAAGACAATTTAACTAAATAGAAAACCTCTAAACTCATCTAGAGAACACAGTACTGAACTTATTAGATGGAGTGGACACTACATGGGATGATAAAAAAACAATTTAAGGAGGGAGGAGCCATTGAAAGTCCAATGTTTAGAAAGAAAAAGAGAAGCCGAACGCCATCATGGTAGAGATAGTTGAAGCCGAGGAGGATGCCGCCAGATACTACCATTAAGGCATATATGAACATCACTATTCTATATTCATTGAATTTAAGAAGAGGTAAGAGTAAAATTAATAAGGTTATGTGTTATGGTCCACCTGGACACCTTCATGGTGAATATAGATCCACGGGGTTGAAGATTAGTTCTTACTGGGTGTTCTGCTCAACAATGATTTGTTGTCCCAAAATGCACCAACTTTGTAATCGGGTTTTGTGGTGAAAATCATCTTTATACATACCATAACAAATAATGTATGTTTTATGTTCCACCCGACCACCTACATAGTGAGTGTATTGATCCATGGGGTTGAAGAGGAATTCTTCTGACTCTGTGTTCTACTCAACAATGATTTATTGTCCTAAATACACTATCCCACTGTTTCTTTCCCTGGATGCTATCACAACGTGTCATACAACTCACTTCCCCCTTCTTCATGAAGGCGTAAGGGACATGTCAGACAACTTCCTTCCCCACTCGTCATGAAGGTAAAAACATTGTAACGATAAAATAAAACAAATTTCCATAAGCAAGCACAAGAAGGAATAGACAATAGAAGAGAGTTCACCGATATAATGAAAATCCCCAGCCACTTAAAATCCTATTTGAGGATGTAAAATGAAATCATAGGCGTATCTCAATTATTATTGGAAATATGGGAGTGTTGTTTTCTCCCAATGCTGAAAAAATAGGATATTTTTTAGATTTACTTCTTTAGCTTTAAAAAAATATTTCATTTACGTATATCTTCAAACACAATTGGAAATATGGAAGTGTTGTTTTTTGTTTGTTGCTAACAAAAGGATATTTTCAGTTTTATTTCCTTTGCTTTAGCTTTAAGATAATATTTCTTGAGAAAAATATTACATATGATTTCGTTATGTATGGATATGCAATGTCTGTGGTCCAACAAATTATTCCTATATATATGCATGGTATTCAAGTGAAAACTCAAAACACTTTAAATGAGAATCTAGATGTGTTATATGTGTAGTGCGGAAGTATTATTAAACAATCATTCAGAGATGAACATTCTAATTTAAACGGATATGAAAGATGACAGAACTGGAACACAAAAAGTTAATTAATTTGTAGTTATGTGCAT
Organism: Torreya grandis; assembly: GCA_037957365.1. Classification (NCBI taxonomy): domain Eukaryota; kingdom Viridiplantae; phylum Streptophyta; class Pinopsida; order Cupressales; family Taxaceae; genus Torreya; species Torreya grandis. The sequence continues at coordinate 992,509 of JARHVA010002732.1, forward strand.
GGCATATTTTTGAGAGAGTTGTATGTCTATATATTTGTTGCTAGCTATTTCTATGCTCTGATATGTTATCTGATATCTAAGGCTAACACATGCATATATAACGACATAATATGACAGTGGTTTAAGGCTAAAAAATTGTTATGTAATTTGGAATGGTTGCACTTACATGTGGCAGCTGTTCACTTTTGAATGGTTGATCTTAATGGTTTTAATATTTGATGGTCTAAATTGGGGGATCCACCCCTTTAGGAATGGAGTGAATAGTTTTGTTTGCTCGTAGTGCAAAGTAGGGAGATTCACAACAAAGAGACTTGGTGTAGTGTGAAGCATGAGGCTTACAAAGAAGAAATGCTTTGCATCAAATATGTGTGAATTGTGAGGTTGGCAATTTGTGATAGATGTGCAATGGATTATGAATGTCTTGCGAAGTCTATGAAAGGTGGTATATTTATATGTGGGCAATGGCGAAAAATTGTGTCAAACTGCAAAATTGCAATTCTTAACATAGACTTCTTCCCTAAAGTGCAACCAAACACATCCACACAATGACTTGAGGCCTTATTGGCACTTAGATGATAAAGTTATGGCTTCCTCAAGATAGCCATGATGCAATAAGAGGTGCTCAACCAATTGAAATATTTTTAGCTGTCATCCACTAGACTTGCATGAATTCATGCAAATAGAACACAATTGAAGCTTATTTAGTTGATTTTGGTACTAGAGTTCTTCATTGGTTCAAAGATTTATAGGTCATCATTGCTATAGCCAAACATTGCATGTCCTAAAATCTTCACATTACATGAAACTACACCTGTATGATGCATTTTGGGAAACAATTTGTGTATTTGGTTGTTTTTCCTTGTTTTGCATGCAAGTCTTCTAGGGTTGTTAAAACAAAAACATTGCATATCCTATAATCATTGCATAGCATGGGACAAGCCTTGATGATGCATTTTGTCAAACAATTTGTATGCTTTCTGCATGTTTCCTTTCCTGGCCTGCATGTACCTTTGACAGAATGTTGGCAAAGGATGATTAGTTTGGCTTTATACCTTCTAATTTTTCATTTTCTTAACTTTTTTCAAAAATATTTTGTCGAGCCCATTTTGTGCATATCCAACAATTATTCATGAGACCACATTATATTGAGCCATTTCTTTGAAAAGCCTCATCAAGAACACCATTTTCTTTATAGCCAATAATTATCTTAGTGCAGTAGACCACATTTTGTTGAGGCATTTTTCAAACAATTTGTGCTTGTGCATTCACATTTTGTATGCATGTTAAAGGTCACATTTTGGCATAGGTTGGGAGGATATTGAATAAGGTTGTAGCATTTGCATTTATACTTGTCAATTGCATTTGCTTAAAAGTCTTCAAGGTCTTTTTGAAAAGCCCATTTTGTGCATATCCTACAATCATCCCAATCCATTAAATGATATTTCTATGAGGCACATTATCAAACAATTAACATGCCTTGTGTATGTTTCCACGTTCTTGTTTAGATATATTGTCAAACAATTCATGCACCTTGAACATGGTTCCACATTTTGCATGCATATTCAAGATTCCATTTGGACACATGTTGGGAGGATAATGGAAAAGGAAAAGGTTGTAGAGTTTGGATTTTATACCTGCCAATTGTGTATGCTGAAAAGTCTTTGGAAAGTCCATTTTGTGCATATCCTATAATCATCCAAACCCCTTTTTAGTGCATATCCTACAGTCGTCCCATTCCATGAGGCATTTAGTCATGCAACTTATGCACCTTCTATATGCTTCCATGTCTCATTTAGACATTTTGTCATATTTGCATGCTTTCCACACACTTCCACAATTTGAATACAAATCTATCCGGGCATTTGCAACTAAGACATCAGATATAAATTAGTTTTCGCTTTTTTTTTGATACATGTTAATGTGAGATTCGCAGGGCCACACCCAATTTAGAACACAAGCGGAGATTCCAGTCCCCTTACTTCCACTATTTCATGTTAACAGTGAAGCGGATGCATTTGTAACAAAGTGACCTGGGTTCAAATCCTACCATTGATCAGGCTATGATGGAAGACACTTTCCATGAGCCCATTTTGCCCATATCTTACAATCAATATATTGCATGAGATTACTTTCTTTAAGGCATTTTATCAAACAGTTTCCATGCCTTATATTTGTTTTCACATTGGCATACGTGTCTATGAGGGAACTGATATCTGCAACATTAGACAATTTTTTTGATTTTGATTGTGCTTTTTTTTTAATTGGACGTCCGTACTCTCTTTTAAAGCAACCCTTTTGACACAGGCTGAAAGGATGTTGGGAAAGGTTGTGTCTGGGCGTCATTATATATGTATCCACTTTCCCATTCAACTCTCTTGTTCGATCCTAAGGGTAAGAGTGACACCATTATTTTTGTTCTTTATTTTGAATGCATGTAGTTTGATCATTTGCTGCACTCTGTTGTTCATTATGAGTGATAGGTTAGTTTGCTGCAATTTACAATTGAAAAAGTTGTTTTGGTAAATACGTCATGGTAAGGTGTAACATTTTTACACAATATATTCCATTTGACCAATATCTTAGCTACCAGCCTAGCCGTTTGCTTATCAATGTAGTGACATATAACTTATCTTTGCTCTATTGATCATGTAACTTATATTTGTCCTATGGATCTTTTGACTAGATCTAATTGAAATAGTTCCAATGCACGATATTATATCAATGCATTGGATTTTACTTATGTTTACAACAAAAAAAAACTATGGTATTATTCAAGGTTTACTTGATTGTTCAATCTGTAGCTACATTTTTTACCCTTTGCTTTGTCATTCTAAGTATGCTTTTTCATTTCACTGCGTGTTATCAAATGGTCTATGATATTGTTTTTGTCTCTTTGGCTAGGATTTAGATATTTTTGTTCTTCGCATATTAAATAGCTCCCTCTTAAATGTCAATCTTGTTTTAAACAACTAGAATCTAGGTATTTTGTTGACTACTTTGTTGGAGCATTGTTCTCTCGTTGTGTTCGCTAAATATCTATAAACATTTTTCTTTTACTTTTCGTTTAAACATTGGATATTCAGTTAAAAAATAGATCTTCTACCAGTGACTTAATAGAAAGATAAGATTATAATTTATGTTCTTTTACTCTATTTTCATTTGGAATGTGATCATCTGTACAACCAGATATTCTTAAAAGTTTTTGTGCTTGTGGTATTTGGACCAACAATGTGTTGTCTAGGTTAATGTTTCAATATGTGTTTTTTGGATCTTCTAGATTCATGTTTCGATTTTATTTTTTGGATCTTCTACTAAGATGAACTCTATACGTTCGATATGTTTTTCACACTTTTTTATTTTTAAAGATTACACCTTTTATCATGCAACAATGTTTATTGCTGTTCTGTTTTTGTTCTCTGAAAAACAATTTAATTCTGGTGTGTAGAAGGTGGTAGTCTGTTTGTGAATTCCTGCTGTTGCTTCTCCACTTCCTTCTTGAAACTTATTAAACATATACACCCCAAATCATTGTCATTCCACTCTGAATTTGTATCAATTTTAAAAAATTGAAATTCTCAAAAACTTGTAGTTCATATTTCAAACATAATTTAAAACCCAAAATATGTTTTCTTAAATTGTACAAAGTTTTTTAATTTGCCGAAGTCGACTTAAGCGAGCTTTAGTTTTTAAATGATAAATAAGAAAAAAAAAATCTGGCAATTAATTCATTTCGGCAAAAGAAGACTTAAGGAGGTCTATCTTTTTCTCTGTGCCAACGATAATGAAGAAAGTCTAATTTGTTCAACTAATTTTTAATCACGTGCCTCAGCAACCACCCCAGGAACTCTATTTGCATTTTCATTTTCTTTCAGAAAGGCAGGGGTTCCAATTTTTATCTAAGATATTTGATCATAGGAAATATATATTCTACCCTGAATCCCAAAGCAGCACTGTTTATTTTATGATTTACGATTAGGTGGAAGATTTTCTAGGGGGTGGTAGAAGTTGGTTAGGTATTTTTCCATGACCCATCTGATCGGATATTTTCTTGACAACCCCACCAAGGCAGCTGAATTTTCTGAGTTTGTTGTTGTTCTGTTCCCTTGCCCTGCAGCAGATGGTAGAGGTTTGAATGAGGAACACTCAGATATTATCGTTTAGTGGGTGTGGAATCTCCCTTCTTAGAGGTATTGACATGAACCATATGCTCTAATTGGCAAACGACAACAATAAAGTAAAACAACGAGGTCACTTTATCATTTTCGTGGATGTCAGGTGGTGCTGGAATGCAGCTGTAGGAATTAATGAAATATATAACTCACGTATGATTCTTTTAATATTAACAGCTAGGACGATTCAATGAGGTCACTTAATGCAAGAACTTATGCCTGATACAGTTAAATCTAACTGCTAATACGAATCAATTAGGTCTCTTACAGAAAAATCTGGTTTATGCGTTTTTTAACCTTATATATTCTCTCAACTAACTTGTTTAAGGTTGTGCTTCTTGGCGTATTGAGGCTTTCATATGTAAGCTAATTTGCATATCACTTTCCAAAATAGTGCTCTTTCAGTTTAGTAAAACACATATATTAAGCTTAACACTGGTTGCTCTCTAATTAAATGCATTCCGATAGTTGTACGATGTTTTTATGCAATTAAGCATGTTGGCACTCTGGCCACTGTTTATTTATGAATTCAAATAGGATGTTTGAAGAAAAGAAAAGAAACTAGTCAGTGTTTATTGGGATTAGACAATCTCGTATTACCATTCAAGAAAAAACTATGCATTTTCTAACATCATTGAAACCATGTCTTTCAGGGGCGCCATAACAGGGTAGAAATTTGAAGAGCCGTGTAGGGGCACTTCTGCCTTTGAAAGTTGTTCTTAAGAATTCTGGCCTGAAAGTGGAGAACCCTTCTGCAATGCAGCTGATAGGTGGAGCAACTGTTGTGTTTACTAATTATTTATATGGAAATAAGCTGTAGTCTGTTTCACCCGGTCTAAAACATTTAGTATTTTATATAAGTAGTCAGGTGGAGCAAGTGGCATGTTTGCAAATATGGGAATAAGCTATTTAATAGTTTAAAATATTGTGTGTTTTTATAAATAGATTCTGCATATTTACATAAGAAATCCACTGGCACGTTTACTAATAATGGGAATAACAGTTTAAAATATTTTGTTCTTTAAAAGTAGATTTTGCACGTATATCAAATCAACATATTCATACATAGCACCCATAAACTACGAGATCGGTCACCAATTGTTTTCTCAACTTTATTGAGCAAAGCAATTGCGGGGGAAGGAAATTTGTTGTTTAGTTGTTTTTTTTGTTTATATTTTAGTTTGTTTTATTTCTGTTAAATACTACTTTTTCAAAGTTGTATGGGGACTTCCTTTTTTTTTGGGTATTCATTTTTTAATCAGTTTTAATACGATCATTAGTTTTTATTGGATTTTTGTATTTTAATTTAAAATATAAACAAATATGGCATGCAATTGAGCGATATGATAATGTATTAGAATAGATATCTTTTTGAAAATATTTGGATTTGTTTTATAGTTTTTTTTATTGAAGGATTTTACATTTATTAACTATCTCTTTACCTTCTTTACAATTTTTTTATATGGTCTTAATTTAGTTGCACCATTATGTTGGGATCAAATAACAATAGTGACTCATCATCTTTGCTACAAATATCTTGTTGATTGGTGATAGTTGGCCTTAATCTAGTTGTACCATTGTGCCAAATTCGAAAAAAAACTTTTTGAGAACAAAAAGACTTCAAACTCCTCCGCATGCCCAATAAAGATATTATGGTTTTTCAATCGCCTTCTCCAAAAAAAAAAAAAAGAAAACTTCTCCATTGATAACTAAATAAATGTTAAATTTAGGGTGGTTCATTTGTACTGGTGGTAGTAGAGGGTAGTAAACTACAATGTCACTTCGAAAATTGGATATGGGGAATTTACCCAAGGCATAATTGGGGTTGGTTTTCTTTTATTTTTCTACAAAAATGATGAGAAAAATTGAAAATTAAAGAAATATTTGGAATGCAAGACCCCTTACAATTGAATTTCAATCTCAAATTGTGAGTAGAGTAGCGCTGAATGTTGAATGTTTGGTATGACTTTGTTGTTGTTTGTTTTCATTTGTTGTCTCTATCGCACTCTTCTTTCCATACATTGTACATGTCTATATCTAGATATTGAGTGAATACTTGGCTACATTGAATGATTGATTAAATTGAAAGTCACCATAGGTTGTGAAATAGGGTGAGAAGCCAAAACAATTTTGTCTTGCTAACATAATCTTAGTGTTTTTATATTAAATATATTCTTTGGTTTTTTTATTAATATTATTGAAAAGATATTAAAAAAAAGGTTTGTTAAATAATGACTTTTTATGGATATCATCTCTGAATGACATGAAAACATGATTAAAATCTCATAATAATAATATTGTTTCTTAATCAAACATTTTTGTTTTATTTCAAAGTGTTGAATTGTGAATTTTTTTTAGACATGTAACTTTATCTTATTAGCCATATTAGTCTTACGACACCATGTGCTTGGTATATTAGTTATATAAATTAATTTTTTGTTCTCTTGTAAAAGTGTGTGTCACTTTCCCACTAGGGTAATTGCTCCTATTTGTCAGTCTATCTCACTTTTTCTTATTCATTAGTGTGCTTTTATTGTGACTTTCCCATTGGGGTAATTGTTCCTATTCATTAGTATATCCCAATGTAACTTTATCTTATTAGCCATATTAGTCTTACGACACCATGTGCTTGGTATATTAGTTATATAAATTAATTTTTTGTTCTCTTGTAAAAGTGTGTGTCACTTTCCCACTAGGGTAATTGCTCCTATTTGTCGGTCTATCTCACTTTTTCTTATTCATTAGTGTGCTTTTATTGTGACTTTCCCATTGGGGTAATTGTTCCCATTCATTAATATATCCCACTTGCTCTTATTCATTAGCGTGCTTTCATTGTCACTTTCCCAAAGGAGTAATTTCTCCTTTCCCTCTTAAGCATGCTACATGAGTATTCCTTTGTTATGCATGAGGTAATACAAGCTAACCGATTCAATAAAACAAACACAAGTAGGTTTTTGCTTGTGTACATCATTATTTTACTTTTATTGCTATCTCACATATTGCGCAACATGGTTTTCTTTGAAAAGCTTCCACTAGTGTAGGTAGGTATATGTAAGTTAACCATATATTGAAACTTTTTTTTAATTGATATTCAATCTTGGACGCTTTGTCAAGGTTGAAAACTGGGATTTTTGCATAATTCCTTCCCTTAGATATTTAGTCTTGGATGCTTTGTGGAGGTTGGAAATTGATATGTATCCAGAATTTTTACCCTTTGTAAATGCAATCTTGTTATGGCTCTTTTCATTGGGCATATTGTATTGCATTTTGATTAACTTTCTATTCTTGGTTAATAGGTAAAAGTCATTATTTAGTTATGTTTTTCTAATTTTAGACAAATACTTGTAGTATAAATCATGTAATTTAAGTGTTTTTTCATTTCTTGGTACATTGGTTCATTTTTTTATGTTGAGCTCTTTTTGGTACACCTCTTCACATTGGATTGTTCATCTGTATCATTCACATTTTCTATGAACACAATCAGAGCTATTAGTTATTTGGATCAAAGTCATACAATCATCTCTAGTTCAACTTGATTTTTGTTGCATGGTTTTTTCTTTATAATTATTATTTTTTGCGATTATCAAAATTGGTTTGATAATTCTCAGTGGTTATATAAAGTGGTCATATGTCTGGTAGGTGTAGTGTGCTGCCATGTTCTTTTAATTTTTTGTGCCTTGATTATTGTTTCTCACGTTTTTCCATAGTTGGTGTACCCACGAATGTGTCCAAATTTGAATTCAAGAGAGTCTATACACGTATTTTATGCCATTTCTCATGTTCCAATCATGAATTCCATTGATCATATCTTCTGGACACTTATCAAAACACTTTTACATTGAACATATTTTACCTTCATATCTTGAATTTTTGTGGCTGCATACTTGTATGAAAAGAAGGTTGAAGTAATGAGCATATAGATTTATCATTAATTATCTTGGGGAAAGAAAATTATAGTTTTTTATCTCATTTGGGTTGGGTTACTCATATACAAATAACTAAATGAGCCCTGATTTAGAGTGTGCGAGTTATTTAGCTAAAATTGTTATGAAGGTATGCCATATTCAGGGACATAGTTTTTTTACCATCTCTTTCTCTTGTTGAATTATCAATCGTGCACCCCTCTAATTTATAAAATATTTTGGTGAATCCCTTTAATTTCAAATCTACCAACCTTAGGGTTTCATATTCTCTTTTCCTTTAGGATTTGTTGTGGTTATTTTAAAAGAATGATTTATCTTGGTTTTGACTTTATTATTGCGAATTCATCAACCTTAGTTTCTTTCATGTTCTATATAGTTACATATTATGTCAAAATGGAATCCCTACTAGGTGAAGTGCTATATTAAGTGGTACAAATATTAATTTAATTTAGCATATTTTAATTTGTACTAATGCTTGTTCTAAAAAGAAAATGACAATTGTTGATAAAATTCCTACTCCTATTGTTGTTGATGATATAAATGGTGCAAATGTGAATGGTGAATATGCATATATGGAACATGACCATAAGGGCAATGTTTTTGATGATAATGACATCTATGAAAATGTTATGAATGATATTGATGCATCAAGTAGATCAAGAAGAGTCAAAAGACTTATCACTTTAGACAATTGACTAAGGTTTGTTTTGATTATATATACATGTTTTAATTGATTTACATTTTAGGATTACACATGGCATTATGGTTGAAAAAGGTTGTAGCATCAACATATGTGTAATGTCTTTTTTCACGAGTACAAAATACACTCAACAAGACTAATTTAGTACAACCACGGTTCTTAAAAGTTATAAAGATTTTACACATACATGTTACAAGGGTATCAAATTACATGTCACCATAGGTCCTAAGACTCTTTTAGTATGGTTTCATGTATTGGTAGATAATGAGACACATGATCTATTAAATATATTCCCTTGGTGAAATTAAGTGAGATATATTCTATCCAAATTATACTAATATCTTATGTTTGTGCATGTTAACAAAATATTTACCATTTGAGGCACATATTATGCGTTATGCATACAACATCAATAATATCATGTGGTATTACCTACAATGTTTCCTAAATAATAAATCATACAACTTCAAGTTATAATACCTATAGTTATGACACTTACAATTATGATGTCTCAATTTATACAGCCTATAATTAAATGAGAGTTATCCCATCCATATTATATTAATGTCTTAAGTGTGTGCATGATAATAAAATATTTACTATTTGAGGCACATCTTATGAGTTACCCATACAACATCAATAACATCATGAGGTGTTACCTATAGTGCTTCTTAAACAACAAATCATACAATCAAGTTATAATATTTACAGTTGTGGCACATACAATTATGAAGTCTCGATTTATAGAGCTTGCAACTATGACAATAAGAGTGATAATACGTCACAAGATAGTCTTATCATAACCTCTTATGTGTGTTCAAGTTAAAGTTCCTTGTGTAGTTTACATTAGACAATCCAAACCATTTTTTTTCAAGAGGTTAAAGCAGCTTCTATAGCCCATCAATGTGATGACTTCCTTAGAGATGATGTTTCAGGTTACAATACAACTTATGGTTCCATGACCATTACTACTAGTGACGATTTAGGATGCCTTCCGAATCATACTAGTAGTACCTTTGATTCGTCACATCCATGATCCATGAGATCTTCAAGATTTGACAATGAGGAATAATGAGCAACATATCATGGAAATCTGGACAAGATTATTTGTTGGCATTGCTAGTATATATCATATGCTTCAATGGAACAATATATCGTGCATAGTTTATTTTTCTTCTTTCCTCTTTTTATCATGTCTGTCATGTGCCTTCCTCTAGTTTTGTGTTTGGATTTTGGATTATTCATGCTCTCTTTTAAATTTTACCTTGAGCATTTTGATCCATGCTTTTATATATATATGATTTTGGAATGATAATAACACAAAAGGGACGAGAGCCAAAACAACATAAACCAAGGGACTAGAAGAAAGACAATGCAAATTGAGGATATATATATATATATATATATATATATATATATATATATATATATATATATATATATATATATATCCTCAATTTGCATTGTCTTTCTTCTAGTCCCTTGGTTTATGTTGTTTTGGCTCTCGTCCCTTTTGTGTTATTATCATTCCAAAATCATATGCAGACTTTGTAATGATGACCGCCCCCTGCTCCCCGCCCCCCGCCACACACACATCAAGACCTTCCACCATAGTATTCATTGATTTTTAAGGGAAGTTATGTGGTAGTATGAATCCTCTTTTTCATGTTTCTTCTCACTTTCATCATTTGGCTTGCATCTTGTAGCCTTTTTCCTATTGTTGAACCTATTAGATTGTTTTTCTCTTGATTGATCTCTCCTTACTTCTTGCCATCACCTCTTGGCTTGCTCCTTGTTTGGTCCATTTTTTTAGAAAATTGTAAAAACGCAAATACATAGAAAAACATAAAAATAATTAAAAAAATCCTTTGTCTTTGCGGTACATAGTGACATGTTTATCTACCTATTTTAGAGTTTTAAATATCTATTATTATGCACATGCTTCTCATGGTATTTTTTGAGTGATATGCAAGATAAAAAGGTTACATATGATCAATGATTTACATCTATTTTATGGTTTCTTGACACCCACGTATGGGATAATTCTCACATTGTGGGCATATCCATACCGAAAAAATGTTTTGTAGTGGGTATATGGTTTTATCCTTTCTGCTTTCCATTTTCATATATAACTTTTTATAGTTTGCATATACATGACTTTCTTCAACTTGAATTTTTAATATAGCTTTATATGGATATATTGTGTTGCTTCATATGATGGTTATATGGTTACATTATGTGTTATTGTTGTTCCTTATGATTGTTTGCGTGTGTGTGTTTATGCATGTTTCATGTCAATTTTTGTCTTTTTTATCCATAGAGGATCCTCTAATAGTCATCTTATATTGCGCTTGTGTGATTGATTGCTCGTGGGTCACTTTTTTTGTGTGATGGTTTCACTTACTTTATACGTGATTACATGCTTTTGCTCAATTGAATTGCCTATATCATGTGATCTCATATGTTCGGTGCCACGATTCATATCATGCACATCAATTAATTGTTGTATATTTTAGCATGAGTTATTGTAGTTTCTACCATCCATCTATTGGGGCATACTATTATTGTGTGCTTCAATTATATATCTCACTTCTCACCCTCCTAGGGGCATGTTGTTGCATTGGGGCATATCATTTTTCCTTTTCTTATTGATCTTATTATTTATATGTTTCCAATATGGGCATGATGCACCCACATATTTATTGATCCTATGTTGCTTATATTAGGATGGGTTTCCGCCTAATATCCTCCATACACCTAGTCACATTGTGGCATTCAAATCAATATCAAACTTCTTAAAAATTAAAAGAACAATGCAAAATAAATGTAAAATATATTGAAAATAAGTTGAAAAAAGGAACCCGCATCTTTGCATCATATAAATAGAGCAAAATAGATGAGGGAAATAAAATTACTATCATAATAATATGGTTATTGCATATGCAAACCAATCGAAGCTCTTTTTTGGACTGTAAATTTTCACTAACGAATGCATCCAGACCAATATTAAACTTCCTCTCAAAAATTGAATGAAAAAAAATAACACAAATAATAATTTTCATATGCACAACCTAGAATATAAAACTAAAGCCTAGAACAACAAAGTTCAATATCAAATTTCTACTTACAAGTCCACCTACATGTCCCTACCTACCTCGAGTATAAAATAATAAACATTAAATTAATTTTTAATTTTTATAGGAAAGTTAGAATATTTATCTAATCTTTCAGTATGAAAGGTTTCTATAAAATAAAATACCTTATAAAATGCAAGGGTAGCCCTTCAAATTTGATCATGGAATTAATATATGTTTTATTTAAAATTTCTATAATTTATTTTACCCTGAAGTCAAAATACAAAAATGAAAAACATAAACCATAAATAAAAAATACACCATGTGCACTAAAACTTGATCAAGAAAAACTTATATTTCTATATCACAAAAGAAAGAAAAGAGAAGACAGAAAATAAGATTACCAGTACATCAATATGGTATTTATGCTAGTAAATTAAAATATGAATCACACATTTGCAACAACAAAGACCTTTCAATATACTCCCTTGAATTACAAGCTTTTGCCAACTAAGTTTCTAATTAATATATCATAAATAAACTCACACTATTTATGCCTTTATCCATCCCAATGAAAAACACCTCACACAAAGTTTTTCATCTTTATGTATAAATTAAATAAAATGTTTTTTGCATGTGCAAATTGAAATACAAAATTAAACAACATAACCCATAAAGAAAAAAAACATGATATGCCCTATAAACTGGCTAAAATAACGATCCCATATCTTTGTATCACAAAAGAAAAGTAAAACAAACATGAAAAATAATATTACTAACATAGTAAGATGGTCTTTGTGCTCGCAAAACAAAATAAGAACTACAACTTTTTCTAGTCCCCCTATATCTAAACTCTAAACTCCCATATATATATAGAGGGTCCCATATATAGAGAGAGGGAACTCCCATATAAAATTTAGTTTAGTTTAGTTTATATAGAGGGGAGGGCCAAAAAACTCTATCTTGGGCCACCTTATAGATAGGCCCCAGATAGATATACAGGGCTTTGGGGGAGGCCATATAGAGGTCGAGGGTCTAGTCTGAAGTGTGTAGGTGGAGTGCCCAGTCTCGAAACTATAAAGATCTTTGAATCTACTCTTCCGGAGTCAAGGCTTTTACCAATGGAGGTTCAAATTAATATATTGTATATAAACTCACATTATTTATGCCATTGCCCATCCACATTAAAAACATCACATAAAGCTCTACATCCTTAAATTAAAAGAACAAAGCAATAAAACAAAATATTTTTCATACGTGCATCCCAAGTAAAAAAGTAAAAAACAAAATCCATAAAGAAAAATAACATGATATGCCCTATGAACTGGTTAAAAAAGGATCCCACATCTTTATATCGCAAAAGAAAAACAAAGCAAACATGGAAAATATAAAGGACATTTCAGTTTACTTTCTTGAATTGCAAGCTTCTGCTTATCCAGGTTCTCAATACAATTTTAAATTTTTAGCACATATCACATTGAGCTTCACATTCGTACGTAAATTAAAACAACAAAGTAACACAACAAAATACTTTTCAGATGTGCAAGCCAAAATATATAACTAAACAAAAAAACCCATAGAGAAAAAAAATGATATCCACCAAATTGGCTTAAAAATGGAACCCACATCTCTATGCCACAAAAATATTAGCGATGACATGGAAAATAAACTTACTAACACAACAAAATTGTTTTTTAATACTTGCAAACCAAAATAAACAGTACACATTCCTAGCCATAAATACCTTTCAATCTATTCTCTTAGACTACAATTTTTTTGCAACATAGGTTCTCAATGTGATATTTATCTTCCTCTAATAAATTAATATCTCATTTATAAACTGAGATTATTGATGCCACAGTGCCTCCATGTGGAAAACACATCACATTGAGCTATGTATCCTTACATATAAATTAATATCAGGGACACATTAAAAAAAGACCTCCATTCATAAAAAAAATATTAATGACATTTAACACCTTAATATTTCATATTTGCGACCTCATTACTAACGGTCATCTGTCAAATGAAAACATCTCGGAGCCATATTCACTAAAGCATGACTTTATTCCATGCATCAACATAAATGACATGCACACAACAAAAGTAGGAAGCCCCAAACATATACTTATTGCTAACAACGAAGAAGAATCATTGATAGAGTATAACCATGAAAGGCTACTCTCCTTGGGTAATACCTATCAACGTAATAAAAAAGGTCCATTTATAATACATAGAAAAATCTACAATCATATAGACTTGAATGTAAAACAATATTCCTCATTAATTTCTAAGATAAAATGATTGTCTGGGATGAAGAAAACATTATGTTTCATTGACAAAATCTACAACTTACAACTTATATTTTTATAACCAAAGTACATATACAAAGAAAGTTTAACACCACACCATAAACTAATATCTTTATAATGTGAAGGAAGTAACATACTGGATAACCAACTTTATTGCACCTAAATACAAGCAAACTTTTATATCAACTAGTTAAATCCTAAGAAAATATCATTTGGATTTGTATGCTCTAGCTTAACACACAAAGCCACAACAATCCATTCACTTTCAAAATAATCTGATACTACACAAGTCATCAACATTAAGAAATGCACCATTTAAAACCTTCTCAATTCAAAGCTTACACTTAACAAGTTTTCAAACCCAAATTTGACAAATCTCCATTAATATGCAAATATTCAATCAAATATTAAACCTTATCACATATATTGGTAAGTAAGACCACAAAATCATTCCATAATGACGACTATCAGAAAGAAAAAAGGCAAACACCATATACTTGTAATTTTCCAAGTTTACTATAACTTGGGTGTAAAATAAAATAAAAAATACATATTTGTACACTAAAAATTAAAACAATTTAAAACTGACACAAAATATTTTATGAGATCATTCTTATATATTAAATATTCATGTGGTTATAAAAATGAAAATAAGTTTACTAGTTCAATAGGATGTTACAATGCAACAATTGATCCCAGACAGTTCCAACTCAATTTGTACTCATACACTACAAGTATTTACCAACTTGTTTTATAGACATTATTAAGATGTTTACATTTATAGGCTTGAAATATTAATGCCACCATTCATTCCTATAAAAAAATCATATTCACCAACGTATATCATATCTACCGACCCATATTTACTACAGTAAATTCTTATCAAATTATGTGACGAGGTTTAATATTTGATTAAATCTTGTCATGGTGTGGTACTAAACTTTCTGTCTATCTATGCTTTGCTGATTTTTATATTTATGTTAAGTCTAGATTTTTTTTTAAAAGACATGCAACGCCTCTATAAATTAAGCACTGAATAAAATAATGTCACAGTTACCTATTCAAATACACACACAAAAACTAAGACACACAAATATTTATACCATAAAAACCAACAAAGTAAACATAAAAAATAAATTTACCAGCACAACAAAATTTAGAGGCCACCATTATTGACACCTTGATACAATGTTTTGCAAAGTTCTAGCGTAACTCGCACTCCTACACTACAACCCTATACTTGTTTTGGTCTTTTCCCCTATATGTTATCTAAAATAGTAAATAAAACTATTGTTATTGCACCATCCATTCTTGGAAATACTTCAACACATTGAGCTCTAAATTTTGACATGCATTAATTCCATGCAAGTGTTGTCATAGGAGTGGCATCCAGTGAAGCCTATTATTGACATAAAAATACTCAATGCCTCTATAAATTAAGTGAAAAAAAAATGTAAAATTCTATGAGTACATGTATATGAACTAATCCATGGTCACGATGATCATCAAGAAAAAATCAAATGAAACAAAATCATTAGACATAAAGATAAATATAATGTATCCAATGATCATTGACCCAAAATACATTATAAGGTCATTTCTACGTATTAAAATATACACAGGATAACTATGGGACCAACATCCTTATATCACAGTAAATAATAAAATAAATATGGAAAATATGTTTACCAACACAAAAATATTTGGAGGCCACCAAAAAAAGGCAAACAAAATAAAATGTTTCACGGTCATGATTATCACAAGAAAAAAGGCAAACAAAATAAAATCATCAAACATAATGATAAAGATAGGATGTCCAATGAAAATTGATTCAAAATCTATTCTGAGATCATTTTTACCTATTTAAATATACACACAATGATCAAAGCCCCAACATCCTTATATCACAAAAAAAGAACAAAACAAACATGGAAAATAAGTTTATCAACATAGCAAGATTCAAAAGCCAATGCCATTACCACCTCAATTCAACACTTCAAATGGTTCCAACTCATCATGCACTCCTATGCAACAAGTCTATACCTACTCTAAGCTTCTTTTCTTGTTAATGATCTAAAACATGAATTAAAAATATTATTATTACATTGCCTATTCCTATAAAAACTTTATTACAATGAGTTTTAAAACTGATGCACACATTGATTATATACAAACATCTCAAGAAGAAGATAGGAATCTAATAAAACCTTTATATATATATATATATATATATATATATATATATATATATATATATATATATATATATATATATATATATATGTATACATATATGTATATATATATGTATATATATATATATGTATATATATATATATGTATATATATATATATATATATATATGTATATATATATATATATATGTATATATATATATATGTATATATATATATATATATATATGTATATATATATATATATATATATATATGTATATATATATATATATATATATATATATATATATATATATATATATATATATATATATATATATATATATATATATATATATATATATATAATGCTTTACGTAGTGATCTTTAGCTAAGAGCCCAGGACTGAGGGGTATCCATTTCACCAAAGTTGCCTGGGGCACGATCCCAACCTCATCCCTTTTCACGTGTCAAGTTTTGCTAGTGGTCTCTTTGTGAGCCATACAACTTCACTAGTTGAACCAACAACCATTCACCTATTAATAATATTTAAGTTCACCATATTTCATATTTACTAACACATATTTATTGGCAGCACCCGCCGTATTCATAGACACATTTATCAAAGCAAATTATATGTCTATAATAGCATGTATAAAACCAATATGACATCAACTATAAGCACGTGTCAAAGGAGACCCAATTATCTTTCTATTTGCCAAAATAAACCCTATCGATGGTATATGGATAATATAAATTCATCTCATTATATATTACCCCTATTAACCTAATAATATCTTTAAAAATTCTCTAATAACATCTTTATTAGTTTTGAAGGGATTTTTTTTTATTCATTTAACTTTATCTTGGAATTATTGTTGAATTTGTTGGTCAATCAGATTTTATTGATTAGTACGTAAAAAAATATATCTTTTTTAAAGTGAAATAGTAGGGTTTTTAATAGGGTAGATAAAATAATCATATTTGGTACATGTTGACTGAGTGATTTTTTTTGTTATTACCCATTTTACTTGGATCAAGGCTAGGCATTAATTGCATGGCAGATAGAGTACGGGGTTTTATAATCCAAAGATGATTTAGGATTCAATGTTGCATTAATTCACGTGGTATGCATTGTCTGGGTTAAATATTTTGCATTAAATGTTAGATACTTGTAAAAACTTGCTATGGTTTACTGGGCATGCAATTAATTCTTAAGCTCTTTGTCCTCCCTGTCGATTTGCATCTGCATCTCATAATTCATTCCATTTAATGGCAGTAAGATCAATCTCCATGTGAATTGAGAATGAGTAAGATGGGCTACTCGCAATGAGTCCAATGTCAGAGATTCTTAGTAATTCATTTGATCTTTGCATTCATGTTATTTAGTTTGACAAACCGTTGGATGTCTCTGACATTAAGAAATTCATCCATGAAATCAAAAAATAAAGAGTTGTGTCAGAGAGGTAAGATTTCCTAATATTTTCCTTACTTCAACATCACCGGTACTACCAGTACCACCATTGTTGAATTTGATGTGACATTGGTATTGTTTGTAGAGTGTGAATGATGTGATCATGGGCGTTGCATTCTACATATTTTGACACTATTGTCAGATGGTTCTTCTTGGTCTGATTCACTGCCAAATAACTCCCTATTTACTTTTTGTAACGTAAAAGACTTTTTAATTGTTGACTCAATGTATGCAGATCCAAAACAAGTGGAGAATTTGAGCATAATAACTATTGCTCTGATCAACACAAGATCTGACCCTGGCATAAAGGTTTTTCATGATTCATGCAGCTCTACCCTTGTCATTTTTTCATTTTTAAATTCATCTATTGAGTTACTTGTTGCATTGGTTTAAGCGTGAATTTTTGCTATGGTAGAAATTATAATAAGATCTCTTTATAATTATAGTTTAACAAACCATGTAGTAGGAAATATGACTTGCATTGATGAGCTTGCGAATAAAGCTCTCTGCTAGAATATGGCTCACCCTTCAAAAATGTGTTCCACAACGTCTTTTAGGTGGCTGCACGTCACAAGATTCCAACATCATATGATAAGGAATATTTGCATTTGTTAAAAGAGGTAGTGCATGTTTCTGCATTTTCTTCTTGTAAAATTAGGCCATAATCAATGATTTCTAGTCCTATCATGCTTTTTCCATGATATCTATAGCTAGACTGTACTGCAAATCAAAACATTTACTGAGCTCTATTTTCAAAATATAATAATTTATTTAAGTTGACATAATTAATGCTACTATTAAGAGATCTTTCTTTCCCTTGTCCTTGCCATGAGAGATCCATAAATTATTCCGCACAGACAAAACCCTGTGGGCTACCACTAATTAACAATTTAACTTTACCTTATCTCTAGGACTATTTATATCCAATTTAACATTACATTATTTCTTTCTTCTCGTAATTCAATGGAGTTGTTAGGTTCTTATAAACGAATTTTACCTACCTCATCCACAAGTTAAAAATATAATGATTAGTAGTTGTTTAGCTAGTGTGAGGAACATCAGGATGGATTTGTCTTTGTCTTTGTGTGTGTGTGTGTGTGTGTGTGTGTGTGTGTTTATTGAATGTTTATTGGTGTCATTATCTGCAAGATCATTGTCATCATCAAGGAAGGTAATTGGAACACTCCCTATAGTATTTGGTGGAGGATGTCATGACGAACAATTATTTCATATATTCTCCAAATATTTACTGATGAAAGAAGAGTTTCATAAGGATATATGGGTCCTTGCACAATTATCAAACTATATTTTACTTACCATTAAATTTTCTTCGAAATAAACAAGTTAATCATTGAGTGAAGGGGATGTTGGTAACCTGGTTCATTCCAAAGACTCTTTGGAAGGTATTCAGCAAAAAAATCATACAAATAAATAAGGAATTCATTTGAGTTGTGAAAATCATATTGACCATATTCAAAATATTCAATCAGAACTAAACTCAAAATTAACCCTACAATCTTATCTTCAGGGTAGTGTAACCCATCAATATATCATTTTTATGACACAATACTTGATTCGTATATATCTGTTGAATTTGGATAATTTTTTCCAAGTCTCCTTTAACCTAAACCTTCATTGTGCATGTTTTACAATCCACATATTGATTAATGCAAATTTATTTGAATGATTTTGCAAACAAATTTGATTCTTTTTTTGTTTGTATATTATTCTTAAGTTATTGCATTGTCACAATTATTCTTTTCAAAACAATGATTATTTGCATGTAAAATAGATAAAACATTACATTACATTATTTGTTTGTCCTTGTACTTCAAGGGAGTTGTGAGGTTTTTATAAATGAAATTTACTTAGTTGTGTTTCGAAACCTCATTGAAAAGTTAAAAAAATAATGATAACCTAAACATAAATTTAATAAGTTGAAATTTAGATAGAAATCCTACCTTCCATAGCTAATTTGTGTATTTTCAATGTTTTATTATTCTTTCCTATAGTTACTTCTTTAGCGCTACTAGTTTGTGGCTTGAGATTTTGGGTACACTTTAACAAGTTTGAGATGATTTTTTATCAATACTTTTGAATAAGTTTCTAATAAATTAAATCAAATATTAGTTATCTTTATTGTAAGACATGCACTGGGTAGGACACAAGCCTTGGACCACCTCTCATGACACTTCACCAATGCTTTACATATTTAGGATTTGTGGCAGCATATGTCGAATCTCTTAACACTCTCAAGCCACACATGGCTTGAGTATACTTAGCTGTCTAACTCTAGCTCTTGATAGATTTGGGCAAAAACTGAATAACCAACACCCTCAAGCTACATGGCTTGAGTGAACTTATCTACCTGGGTTTGGGTCTTCACATATTTATTATTGTTCTTGACAGTTTTAGACTTTGTTGGACCAAATACTGAATCTCCAATGCCCTCCAGACACACACGGCTTGAAGAACTTAAAATTCGATCTACTCTGCTAACCTTTTAAATTATACTTCGCCGATCTTCATTTTGAAAATCGATACTTACCTAAAGCAACCCTTCCTGCAAGGACTTAACGCTCTATACCCTTATTATCTCAAGTGAAACACCACACACATGTAACATTAAGATGGGACCTGAGCGTACCTAAGGGTTCCCTAGGCCTGCCCATACCAGCCCCTGTAGTAATCCTCACTGCTACCTAGGCTAAGGCAGGGCCTCCCTGTGCTCCGCATAGATTTTTATATTAAAGTGAAGTTAATCACTGTCAATTCATTCTTTAATACAATCCCACCCAAATTAAATCATTAATTTAATAAAATCCCACCCAAAATTAATCCTTGATGTTATATGTCGCCATAAACATCAAATAAAATATTGCAGATAATAAAACACAACAAGAAATTTTTTTGGGGGAAGTAAAAAATCAACAGTTTGACATAGGTAAGTTTCCTATTTTTTAATTAATATTTTTAAATATATTATATTTTGGTTAATAAAATTATTACATAATAGGTAAAGTAATATTTTATTAAAATATTAAAAAAAAATATATTTTTTAGTAAATTATATAAATTTTATTTTTTACCAGGCCTACAATTTAGCAATGGATAGAGAACTGTTTTATAGAGGACATTCAAGTCCATATTCACCTCTTCAATCACATGTTTTAAATCTATTTCAAAGAAAAATCAAAACTATACAAGTTTTTCAAATCAAAATGAAAAATATTTTTTTTACTCATAAGGAAATTTCAGAGATAAAATGAAATTTGGAAAAAAAATTTCACAGTCAGAAATAAATATAAATGTTGTTTCTGATAATGTTCATGATGTGGATGATGATTACATTATGTGTGGTCATGATAGTGATTTAAACCATGGAATTCATAGTTTTATTGGAGATGATTTTGAAGTTGAGAAAATTGTCCTAACAACTCAAGCATTTGAGAATAACATTAATGGTGATAAAGATTCAACCAAAGAACACAAAGATGAGCTTTGACCAAAAATGGTTTTAAAAATTTTAATTTTAAAATTTGAAGAAGTGTATACAAATATAAATCAAGGAAATCTAGGTAAGAAGCATTAGAACAAAGTGGCAAACGTAAACATATAATGTGGAACCTCTTTTATGGGTATTCAATGTAAGTACAAGTGGAACAGATTGAAAAAGATATTCAAGAAATAGAAATAGATAGAAAACACTACAAGGGGGAAACCATCTTCGTGAACTTTCTATGAAGACATAGATCACATTATAGGGAGCACTCTTAAGGTGATTGGTCTTATGAATGGTTTTAGTGGAAATGAATGGGTCAATACTTCCAATAAACCAAAAAATGTGATGAAAGATAAATCCCATGAAGAAAATCTATCTATATGATCTAAAACTCAGAAGCTTTGGTTGAAAGATAATTCAATAAACAAGAACAACACAATAACAATAATGTTATCTCTGAGAAGAGATGTTTTATTCATCAAATTTGTAGATCCAAACATATGTTTATCTCTGAGAAGAGATGTCTATTTTTAATTTCGGGTTACATCTTGATTTATACACATTTTGAAGGTAGGAGGATGTGGAAGGTCACAAATCTCAAGGGAGATCAAGTGGTTCGACTTCTATGATTTACAACAATACAAAATTCGAGGAATTACTATTTTTAGACTACACTATAAAAATTAAAATTTAGGGCACTTCCATTTATTTTTTGGGGGTTAAAACCTACCGAGCAGAGATCAATGCCATCTCACGACGTTTTCCTCATTCTTAGCTTTCCAATAGTTCAAATGGAGAGTCAAACGGAGCTATGGTGCAAAAGTTATGGCTCCCAAAAGTTCTGCCACCAATTAGGGTAGAACCATAAGTTGAATTGTTGCTCTGATCATTATAAATATTGAAAAATAAAAAACAGTGTATGTTGCTACTATTAACTTTTCAAATTATAAAAAAATTAAAAATGCGGTCTATGTTGCTACTAGAAGTGTGTTATATGATCAATGTGGAAATATATCTCTTTTTAAACCTCACAAATTTAAAGTCTTATTTTTTTTCTAGAAAATATGATATATATGTAGAGCTATAATTTCCAGTTGTGAATTTTCTAACTATCCTAAATTGGTTAATTTATCCCCAATAGTAAATATGAATTTGTTTTTTGGACTGGGCCTCTCCAAATCTCCCTCACAATTGTTATTCTTATTAAAGACTTAATCAAACCATATATATATATATATATATATATATATATAAAATAAACTAAAATAAAACATGAAAATCAAAACAAAGAAATAAGAATTTATACTTGAGAATTAAACGAGTCATGCAAAGCAACCTAAATTTTACAACAAAGATGAAATTAAAATGGACCAAAATACTATTTTAGCATCTTTTTGAAAACAACATCTTGACATATATGTAATTATAACATGAATGTGAGAAATTATAAACCAAATTACTTACCATGTTGTCCAATAAATTTATTATCTTCATTTGAGTAGTTCATATGACCATCATCATTAATCATGATGAATCTTACATTCAGGTTAGTAAAACCAATTAATTTTCATCAATCATCACGTGTCAACATCATCAAAAATGGTTTCTGAATATAACTATGAACAATTATATATCAATAGCAAACATGCATAACTAAGCACCAACAAAGCAGCAATTACATAATAACAATCAAAGTAGATTAAAATATATTAACTTACATCATATAAATAGCATTATGAGGGTGATCTTTAAGATAAATTATGGATAAACTTAAGGTAAAACATCTTGGAAACACTCTTTCATGAGTATTATGTAAAATTAGAATATCACTACTTAACCTCAAACTATATTAAACTAGCACAAGTCTTCTTCTTCAACTCAATACAACTATGAACAATTATACATCAATAACAAACATTCATAACAATGTAGCAATTATATAGTAATTATAAAACTTTTAACATATACATAACACATAAATAAGTGATAAATAAAATCATAAGGGTTATCTCCAAGAGCAGTTTATAGAGTGCTCAAACCCCTTGAAGACACCCTTTAATCAATATTAACTGAATAATATACACTTAACATTATAGCATCGCCAGCTAACCAAAAGCTAACATTAAAATGGCATAAGTCTTCTTCTTCAACTTGATACCACTAGGAATAATTATATATAAGTAGAAAATATTCATAATATAATAAAAATTATATATTAACAATAAAATATATTAACTTGCAACATATAAATAACACATAAATAAGTGATAAATAATATCACAAGCATTGGCTCTAATAGTAGCATCTAAGATGAAACCACATAGAAATCCTTTAGAGACACCCTTTAACCAATATTAACTAATGACATTCACCTAACACTATAGTATCACCAACTAACCACAAACCAACATTAAAATGGCACAAGATTTCTTCTTCCACTTAATACAATTAGGAACAACTATACATCAATAACAAACATTCATAACAAAGTAGACATTTTAATGACAATAGTAAAGGATATTAACTTATAACATATACATACCACATACATAAATGATAAATAACGTCACAAGAGTTCTCTACAACATAAATTTACATAACAAAACTATGTCAAAAATCTTGGAGACACCATTTAATCAATATTAACTAAGTAGATCAAGAATATAGATAACATTACAAAACATCACTGAGGTTATATCCAAGTGTAACTTATAGGTTGAATCCATATCGAAACCCTTCGGAATCACCTGTTCACCATAATCAACTTAGTATTAACTAACACATAAATAATAATGAAATAAAATTGCCACAACTGACAACATAAATAACACTATGTTTGACAAAGTTATATTAAAAAAGAGCATATGTACTAAACAAGTAATTTATACATTGAAAAAATTATATATAATAATGTTCATTGCTAGAGGGGTAGAAATCAATATATTAATTTCCCTTCCATATTAAAAAATACAAAGTTGTCCTAATTACTAGTCATCATCATCCTCATCTTATATCAAATCATCTTTGGTCATATATCTATCATGAAGTATCCTCTAGCTCAATATCTTGATCAATGTAATCAAGATTCTCCTCATTGTCCTCTTGAATATCAAATCCCTTAACTAGGACAAATGGTCTATCCACCTAAAAATTAGACATAACTTAATTGTCAACAAGTGTTCAAGGTTATAATTTACATAGTTAATTACATCCAAAGATTATATTTGTTGGAACTAGCTTATTATTCTTAAATAATCAAACAAAAAAATTATATTCGCATATAACCACTAAAATGGTCCTTTTTATTGAATGTTTAGGTTTCCCTTTCTAAAGCTTTCAATTTTTGATTCATTACTTTGTTGCCTTATATTCATATTGTTGTTCTTGTAATAAAATATGTCATAAAATAATGTGTAATATTTTTCATAACATATCTCATGAAAACTTACAAATTTATGTAAAATAACTTATAAAAAACTTACAAAGTAGTGTACAACCTAATTTACATTCATTTACCCAAGTAATGAGTCACTAGGATTCTCTGGCTCACTCTCACTTTTTGGCCTTGTCCTGGCTAGTCTTTATCCATGTATTAATTGCAATAAATACAAAACATATAATCCATCAAATATAAATAATATTGTTTGTCTCCTTAAATTTGATAATTAACATACAACCATTGAACATTTTTAAACAAAGAGATGTCTTTACACTTGGTGGTTGTAGCCTTATCATATCTATTTTTGTTTTTCTTTGGTAAACAACCTACAAATTATAGTTTTGAAACAACATTAGAAGTCTATACAATAATAAAATAGTTCTTAAAATGTACTTGGGCCTTATCTCCTTGCTCATCCTGTTAAGAGTAATTGTTTCATGTTTTTAAATTAATTTTGTGTTATAATAGGCATTGCCTAATTCATGTTCGATTATTTTGGTGAGCTATCATCTATTCTTAGACGATAACTTCTCATATTTAAGGTTATATATTCACAAAAAAAAATTGTTTGGGCATTCATTATTTGTTTAAAATACTTTAAAAATTGAATGTGAAATAGTGTAAATAAATTCAATAATTAAAACCCTAAAAATTGAAACATTAATAAATCACAAAATTAAAAAACTTAAGTAACATAAATTGAAAAAACTTATTACACTGAAATTGAAAAAATTAAATAACATAAATTATAAAACTTAAATAATAGAAATTGTAAAAGTTAAATAACATGAATTTAAATACTGACTTGCCCTAAGGTAAACATCATCCATTATTTGCATTTATCATTTACATATAACCCAACTTTTTAGAGCACTAGCTACTTAATGTTTATACTATTCATTTATCAAAGGAGATGGATGATCATCTTCACTATGTGTTAGGGCCTTTCTACCATCCCCCCTATCTAGGTAGGAAAACATCATCAAATCTAGATGAGGGGCCCTCATCATCTCAAACCATAAAAAATATAACTACAACAAACACAACACTGATAAGAGGGTCATGCACCTATTATGATACTTGATATATGATGTTCACGAGGCACAAATGATGTGGATATAAACTAAAATTAAATTATAGAAAATAATTAAGGTTGTTCACAAGGCACAATTGATGGGTCCCTTGAAGTAGAGGAAGGACATCAATTCATCCCAACCTTGTGCCCTTGTGGGTCCATAAAAGTAGATGGTTTGTTATTAAAACCCAAAAATAAAGTAATATTATCTAATTAATTGAAATAATTTGACATGAAAAATACAGTTGAAGATTTTATCTCCATGTCGAGGCCTTAGTAATAGAATAAGGTCGTCAACTCATCCTAATATCATCCTTCCATGGGTCCATATAAATAGAAGACCTTTATGAAATCCCAAAAAATAAAATAATATTATAATCAATTTAAATACTTTAATTTAAATACAAAACTAAAAATTATATGTCCACATTGGGTCCCTAGTAATAGAGGAATGACATCGACTCATCCAAACACTCTCCTACCTCTAGTCCTCCTTTTCATGAACACCCATTAATTGTGCTAATAATTGATGAGACACTAAATTCAGAATAAAAGTAACATATAAAATTAATTAAAAATAAAAATGATATTTTTTTCTCCCTATAGTGTGTAGCTATACCACTGGAAGAATGTTGAAGTTGCTAAATTATATAAAAGTTCACAACGATTTTCAAGATATAAATGATTATTTAAAATTAGGGTTTCAACCATAATTTTGCTCAAACTGAAGCTTTGAAATGCCATGCCACTTTCCTCCAATCAACACTTTATGCCTACAAAAAAACACAAAATGATTTAAAATATTACAATTAAAAGCCCACTTGATAAAATAATACACTAAAAAGTTAAATTTTTTATCACACACGAATTTAAAATAAAAATAAAACACCATTATGACCATGCCATAATGAGCTTTCTAGTGACTAAAAAATTTGAAAAACTGACCCTTGAACAAAAAGTTATGATGATAAAACCATCTATGACTCAAAATGGCCTCCTAGACCTAATCGGGCTCTTGGGAGGTACATGCAATTTAAAAAACACACTTTTTGAAATTCCAAGTTTTTTAGTTCTAATCGGGATTTAAACCTTTGATTAGATCTAGGGTGCACTAAGGTAGGTCTTCAAGACCTAATCGGACTTTCATTATTCGAATGGAACTACAAATCTTTTTTTTTTGGGGGGGGAGTAAGACCTAATTGGGCTTGAGATCCCTAATTAAAAATACCATTTGATAACTTGTAGGCTTGTTGTAATCAGGTAAAAATCCCTAAATAAAATTGAACATGGGTGGTTTGGGTTTTCAAGACCTATTCAGGCCTATGTGCCTGGTTAGTAAGGACTACCATCAAGCCTATGAGACTCGACCTAATAGGGGAATGATCCTTGCATATGACTAAACCCACCTCCCAACAGCTCTAAGATCTATGCAGGGTTAGGGATTTACTTAACAAATGGATTATTGAGCTTGAGTCATTCCAACCTAATTGGAGATGAGTCTCCCATTAGCATAGTGAAGACCCCCAACGCAAATCATGACCTAATTGGGGTTATAAACCAAACCCAATTATAACTGCCACTCTAAATACTCATCGAAATAAAACATAATAAAAAAAAAAACCTTGATTAACAATGGGACGAAAAAAGAGATCCTCCCGAGACCTAATTGATTTTTAAAACCCGATTAGGTCTATGGGACTTAATAAATTTCTGCAAGACCAAATCGGTCATGAAAGACCTAATAACAACTAGGAAGAGAAAATTTGAACCATAAAGACCTAATTAGGGGTTGTAAACATGATTAGGTTTGAAAACTTAAAATTTTCAAAAATGGCCTATAACATACCTAATTAGGGATTTCAAAAATGACCTATAACATACCTAATCAGGGATCTGGGCAAGATTTTTTAGAATCTGTGTAAGTGTCAAAAGGGCATCAAGAAGTCATTTTGGGACCAAGTGTAAAATATGAAATTTTCTCATGTGATTTTGGTCATTATGATGGGTAGGTCTCATAGGTTGAATCAACACGTAAAATAAAATTAACCCCTAAACTAGCTCTAGAGAGTTGAGAGAGTAAGATTTTCAAAGGCAAACTGGAAGGTCAAGGATTTATTTTCACATTAAGTGTCTTGTATGAATTTTTCTTGCATGGACATGGTCTCTCCAATAGATGTGATTTTAGGGCCCGATTCAATGTGCAAAATGATATGACCCATCAAGGAAACTTGAGAGTGATGAGATCAACTAGTCATGAGTGTAAGCATGAGCATATTGAGAGGCCAAAAAAGGGGTTCCATGATTCTTGAGGTATTAGGGTATGTTGTGTGAGTAATAATAAAATAATTCTATCAAATCATGTTGTTATGATTTTAATATGTTGTTGTGATTTTATATTGTTGTGTTATTCTTTCACATTTTTAAAATTATAAATATTCCATCCCATAAATGTTGTTGATATGTTTTCCATTCTATTATCAGTTAATTATATGATTTATT
Source organism: Torreya grandis (assembly GCA_037957365.1). Classification (NCBI taxonomy): domain Eukaryota; kingdom Viridiplantae; phylum Streptophyta; class Pinopsida; order Cupressales; family Taxaceae; genus Torreya; species Torreya grandis. Next base: position 1,020,854 of record JARHVA010002732.1, read on the forward strand.
GATTGTTGTAGTTTAACATGAGGAATGCAAAGATGAAGATGTGGTATGTAATAAGTTGACCACATGAAACAATGAAGAATAGAGGAGTCATATTTCTTGAAGTTGTTGATGAAGAGGTTAATGAAGATGAGCAACCCCTTGTAAAGCAGGCATAAAAGAAAGCCAACATATATGTTACCACCATTGTACATAAGTCATTGCAGCCTAAGTGGACAAAGGAAGTTATAGAAAGTGCGATGAGAGATGTGAATGATAATGGTTACTCCATGAATGTCATTGTAATAAAGTGGGGCATGAAACATAATAATTTTTCCAACTGGATGAAATGAATTACAACTACTATCAAGAGGAAGCCACCCAATATTTCATCAACTATAAAATAAAGTGAGATAGTTCAGTGATGCAAGGACTTTGCTAACATGGAGTATGGGTTAAACATCTTTCATTTGAAGGCTCATGTTGTCCACATATGTGAAAATAGGCCCAACCCAAGTTCGATGATGGGGTCCCCAATAAGTCATGGTTGAAAGGATTCAAAAATAGTCACCTTGATTTGTCTATGAAAACAATAGAAGGACTGGATATAGGGTTGTCATGCTAAGGTCGTTCATAATGACATTTTTATGATAACTTGAGAACTTTATATGTCAAAAACAATTATGGACCACATAAAATATGGAATTGTGATGAGATAGGGAAGCAATCTGGAAGGGATCGTGGTATGTAAGTCAGCACCAAAAAGGGGGCAAGCAATTTCCCACAAATAATGTTGAAGAGTAGAGAATGGATCACTATCTTAGCATGTGTGAATATAATTGGCAAGAGTATCCTAAAGTTCTATATTTTCAAAGCAAAAAGGAAATTACATTATTTCCTTTTAGGTTGCGAACTAGGTGCATGTATGGTTTCCCAATCCCATGCATGGATGGCAAAATAATTGTTTATGAAGTGGTTGCATCATTTCTCAAGATCTATACCAGGGTGAGTTTTACATGCTAATATTCATCTTATCATATTTTATGGGCATGATAACCATGTTTCACTTTAAATGATTGGAGAGGCTAGAGCTTTTGGGATAGACCTTCTTACATTACATGCACACACTAGCCACAAACTAAATCAATTAGATGTAAGTGTGTTTGGTCCATTTAAGGTCTACTTCAGGAGTGAGAGGATGTCATGGATGAATATGCATCATGGTTCTGAGGTAAAGAGATAAAAATTAGCCACTTTGGGAAGAAAAATATTGAAGATGGAACAAACTCCTAAAAACACAATATCTAGATTTCTAAGGACATGTATTTGGCCCCTAAACCCTGAGACAATAGCGAATGACATGACTCCAAGTGTAGCATTCCATGTTGAAGAGGATGAGGTTAATGTTGTTGAAAATATAATGAGGTTGACAGGGATAAATGAGGAAGACATTGAAGCTACTATGCAAAAGATAAAGTAAATTTAGCATGATAAAGTTGTCAAAGGTGAATAAGTTCAAATATCAAATATTGAAGGTGTTATAGGTCAAATATCAAATGAAAATGTAAATGTAATAAATTTTGAAGGAGTTGGAGAGGATACAAATGCAACATTAAGTTTCAACTAAGACGGTTTAAGTATGCCTATGCAAGAAGCCCCACCAAAATGGTTGAGGGAGGGAGAAAAAATCTTGGCCTCAATTGTGAATTAATAGAAGTAGAGTCTCTATGTAAATGCCATCACAGTCGCCTTTTATCTCCATGTAAATATTTCATTATTATGTACTAGGTGGACAATGGAGTGTAAAAGATGAAATGATTGATTTAGATGCCAATAACTAAATAGTATAAAATGCAATCAAAGATCTAGATTTTAGCCAAAATAAAATTAATGAACAACAAACTTCAATATCCCCATTTTTTAAATTGCTAGCATAAAGGGTTGAAAAGAAATCACGAAATAATGTACTCTAGTTGAGCCGACAAGCACAAATTATCACATCAAATGACCATCATCAAATGTTTATAGAACATGAGTCCTGAAAGGAGATTGAGGAATTGAAGGCAAGGAAAAGCCAACACTCTGATGAAAGGAAATCCGTTAGGCAGATTGAGAGGGAAAGAAGGGAACATCTAACAATTGTAAACAAAATAAAAAGGCAAAATAAGGAGCAAGATAAAATACAACAAAAACAAGAAAAGTAGCAAAAGAAAGAACATGATAGAAGAGATAGGGAATTTAAAAAGGCTAGAAAAGAATTGGAGAGATGAAGACATTTAAATATTGAATTCAACTCTTTACTCAAATAATATCATATATTGAATGACATGATAAATATTCTATCCCCAATTGGTTCATATGGTATCCCTTATATTTATTTTAACATGGCAACAAATTTCACTAAGGACACAAATATTAAATGACCAACAACAACTCCACATTCTACGAATACGGGGAATGAAGGGCACATATATAGTTTTCCACCTTGGATGTTGTAATTTTTGTTTTACCTTAAAGATATCCATTATTTTTTATAGGCATTGACATAAGCAAAGTATATTATATAATTATTTTGTTCTACTATTGGACATTCTGCAACAACTAAATTAATGAAATGTATTAGTTTGATATATAATGTAATGAAGTGTATTAATAAATGTAATGAAAGTACAAGTATTCAATTTGATTATGTAATGTAATTTTTTTTTTATCTATCATTCTGTTTGCAAATGGATCATAAGCTTAATGAAAGTTAAAAATATTTTGCCTGAAAGTGAGTACCCCATTATTTTTCTCTGCTCTTGATTTTGAAATCTATCATCATTATCCACAGATAACAAACATCAGCTATGTAAATAATCAATAGAAGCAATAAAGAGTTGAGCATTACAAAATTTGAAAACTTCAAAAAAAATATACGAGCTTTCTAAACTTTTCAAACATATACTATGTTAAAAAACACAATGGAAATAAAGTAAATATTCACAAACATAACATGTCAAAAAACACGATGTTTGTAAAAAATTCATGAATTGAGCACCCAATAAACATTCACCCTTTACTATAATTTAACTTCAATAAAAAGCAATAATGCACGAATATAGTAATTGAAAATAGAATGTAAAACCAATCAACAACATTGAAAATAGAGTGACAAACATATGAACATGTCACAAAAACATACCAATAACATAACAACATATCAATAGCATAATAACATAATGAAAAATGTGAATGAATATCACAATAACATATCAATACTAATCAACAAATTATATACGTAATTAACAATATAATGAAAAACATATCATCATCAACTATGCAAAATAATATTTGTAATATTGAAAATGTAAATGAATAACACAATAATATGAAATCACATTAATATATTTAAAGTTCATCAACATGATTTGATATAAATATTTTGTTTGATACATTTAACTCAATTTTACTGGTATGTTAATACAATTCTTAATTATGATAGAAAGACATCAACATTTACTAGTATGTGAATTAAAACCTTCATGACTTCTATCCACATAACAATCAATGTTCAGTCTTGTAAACACACTCATATTTCAACATGGCCCTTTATTTTATATTAATGACCTCTATTAATTTTGTGTTATGCCTTAATTCACAAAACTTTAAGCCAACGATAATATAATATATTAATTTAAAAATTATTATTGGTCAAAATTTTAAACCAAGTGGTTTAAGTATTCATTCTATACAAATACAATAACATTAAAATTTGATACAAAGAATAAGATTTACTAGTATGTGAATGAAAATAACATTTTGATACAAAGACAATAACAATTACTGGTATGTGAATAAAAACCTTCAGGTTTTCCATCCGCATATCAGTTAATGGTTAGTCGTTCATCCCAAGTTCAAAGGTTTTTCCATCCAAACATGTATTTGTGTATATAAAAGAAATATTCAGTTTTCCATCCCATTTCAAATCCCTTTCCAATCTAACAAGCATTTCTATGTGGGGATGCATTATGGGTGCTTGCAAAAGCCATATAAATTTGGAAGCATGGATATATAAATGTGCAACAGATATAAATAACATAATAATATGAATGGAAAATATATTAACAACACGTATGGCAAAGAATATTTGTAATTTTATAAATATGAATAAATAACATGACAACATTAATTCATAACAACATATCAATAAATTTTATAGTTTTCATCGACATAATAGGAAATGTTCAGTAATCTATCAACAATAGTTATGGCTAAGAAAATTTGTAATTTAAAAATATGAATGAAAGACACATCAACATTAATTGATAGGAACATATCAATAACATAGCAATAAGAATTCAATAAAGGGTTTCATTTGATACATTCGAGTCAACATTTACTAGAATGGGAATGAAAGTATAAATTTTGATTTAAAAATGACAACGTTTACTCATATGTGAGTGAAAAGTTACATGAATTCTATCCACATACCTTTAAATGTTAAGTCTTCCAACTCATGTTATGTAGGGAAATATAAATGCGACACATATATAAAGCACACAATGAGATACATTGAAAAAAATTTCAACGCTTCTATTAAAATTAACTTGCAGAAAACACCCCTGCGTGTAATGTTTCATCTCTTAATTCTATTGACATTAAACGTAAGGAGAAACGTTTATTGGTGGTGTGCAGGGTGACATTAACTTGCCACATTAATGGGATAATGTTCGTCAATCCATTTGAAAAATGGGATTGGCTTGACAATAATGAGTCACACGTCTTCCAACATGACATTTTGAATCAAATGTGAAGGCATGCAAAAATATCATGAACATAGAAGGCACAATAACAATAAAATGCATGTGAAAATTAAAAAAAGCATAGTTGTGGGTTCAGTTACAAGTAACACACCTGGTTGTAACATTTCATCACTCCGTTAACATACCACTAAATGTTTAGTTAGATGTGAAGACATGCAAAAATCATGAAAATATAAGGTACAATAACAAAAAAAAATCATCCCCCTGTTTGTCGATGAAATTTCTCTGTGAAACATTACATGCTCGAGAACTTTCAGGTTGGTTTCATTGTTGTTTGGGGGGGGGGGGAAGGTATATAAAAAGGTAGGGAGAGACATTTATTGGTGAAACTGTTAAGTCTTCCATTCCAATTTCAAATCTCTTTCTATCCAAACATACATTTACTCCATTAACATACCACTAAATTTTTTCTCATATGTGAAGGCATGCAAAAAAAAATCATGAACATAGAAGGCACGATAATAATAAGCAGACAAAAATAAAAAACACACGGTTGTGGATTCAATTATAGACATCACACCTACGTGTAATGTTTCATCCTTCCATTAACATATCACTAAGCATTTACTCAAATGTGAAGGAACGCAAATAAAACCATTAACATAGAAGACATAATAACAATAACATTCACGTGATAATAAAAAAAACATGGTTATGGGTTCAATTACAGGGTACATACGTGAAATGTACCATCTCGTCGAGTAGTGAAGGCAGAGGAGCAAGTTGTAGCGGGGATGATGTACCATCTCACGATCGAGGCAACACAGAAAGATGGAGACGCGGAACATCCTCCCACGTTGTACGAGGCCAAAGTGTGGGTCAAACCGTGGGAAAATTTCAAGAAGTTGGAGGAATTCAAGTCCTCCTCGCTAATCACCCCTAATTGACTTTGGCGTCGAGCAAGCTAGGTTAGCATTTCTTCTTTTCATAACTAAATTCCATCCCTGAGCTAGGGTTTGTGTTAGGTTTTCAATCATGCGTGCAATGTCTTTCTTTTTCAGATCCATCTTTATATATATTTAATTGTCTTCAACAACAAAAATGCGTCATAGCTTGGCTTACATTTCTATCTTTTCATTAATATGGCACATGGAACAAAATCTTGCCAAGCCGTATTTGGCGGTAGAAATTATAGAAACTCAGCTAGAGAGCGCGGTGCAGAATGTATTAGATCACAGGGGCAATAAGAAAAAGACAATTTAACTAAATAGAAACCCACTAAACTCATCTAGAGAATACGGTACTGAACTTATTAGATGGGATGATAAAAAACAATTTAAGGAGGGAGGCGTGTGGGAGAGTGTAGAATATAATTGGGCCATCGAAAGTACAAATCTTAGCAAAGAAAATGAGAGGCCGAAGGCCATCAAAGTAGAGATAGTTGAAGCTGAGGATGATGCAGCCAGATACTACCACTAAGGCATATGTGAACATCATTATTCTATTTTCATTGAATTTAAGAAGAGGTAAGAGTAAGGAAACATTTCCACCTGTAATTTGTGGTTGTGCCGAAATTCATCTTTATGCAAAATCAATAAGATATGTGTCATGTTCCACCTAGCTACCTTCATAGGGAGATATAGATCCATGGGGCTTTAGACAAGTTTTTCTGAGTGTTTTTTGCTTAACAATGATTTGTTGTCTCAAAATGCACTAATTTTGTAATCGGGTTTTGTGGCGGAAATCATCTTTATGCATACCAAAACAAATAATGTATGTTTTATGTTCCACCTGACCACCTACACAGTGAGTGTATTGATCGATGGAGTTGAAGAGGAATTCTTTTGACTTTCTGTTCTACTCAACAATGACTTATTGTCCTAAATGCGCTATCTCACTGTTTCTTTCCCTGGATACTATCGCAACATGTCGTACAACTCACTTCCCCTTTCTTCATGAAAGCGTAAGGGACATATCAGAGAAATTGCTTCCCCATTCGTCATGAAGGCTTAAAGGTAAAAACAATGTAAGGATATATTAAAACAAATTTCCATAAGCAAGCACAAGAAGGAATAGGCAATACAAGAGAATTCACCAATATAATGAAAATCCCCGGCCATTTTACAAGGCGGTAGTCTGTTTGTGAATTCCGTCTGTTGCCTCTCAACATCATGTGTCGTGGTGTATAAGGTGGTTTTTAGTTTTTGAATTTTGTCTTTCATTGAACCTTAGGAAGCTATTGAACATATACCCATAGCTATATAGTTGTGGAGTGTTAAAGATGACTGCTTTCAACTTCCTTGTTGAAACTAATTAAACATATACACCCGAAATCAGTGTCACACCACTCTGAATTTGTATCAATTTAAAAAAATTGAAATCCTCAAAAACTTGTAGTTCATATTTCAAACATAATTTAAAACTAGAAATATGTTTTCTTAAATTGTACAAAGCTTTATCATTTGCCGAAGTCGACCTAAGTGAGCTTTAGTTTTTAAGTGATAAATAAGAAAAAATAAAATTGATAATTAATTCATTTCGGGAAAAAAAGACTTGAGGAGGTTTATCTTTTTCTCAGTGCAAACCATAATGAAGAAAGTCTAATTCGTTCAATTAATTTTTAATCAAGTGCTTCAGTAACCACCCAGTAACGCCATTTGTATTTTATTTTCCATACAGCAAAACAGGGGTTCCAATTTTTATCTAAGATATTTGATCATAGGAAATATATATTCTACCCTGAATCCCAAAGCGGCACTGTTTATTTTATGATTTACCATTAGGTGGAGGATTTTCTAGGGAGTGGTAGACTCTGGTTAGGTCTTTTTCCATGACCCATCTGATCGGATATTTTCTTGACAATCCCACCAAGGTAGCTCAATTTTCTGAGTTTGAAGTTGTTCTGTTCCCTTGCCCTGCAGCAGATGGTAGAGGCTGAATGAGGAACACTCGGATATTATCGTTAGTGGGTGGGGAACCTCCCTTCTTAGAGGTATTGACATTAACCATATTCTTTAATTGGCATACGACAACAATAAAGTAAAACAACGAGGTCACTTCATCATTTTCGTGGATGTCAGGTGGTGCTGGAATGCAGGTGTAGGAATTAATGAAATATATAACTCACGTCTGATTCTCTTAATATTAATAGCTAGTACGATTCAATGAGGTCACTTAATGCAAGACCTTATGCCTGAAACAATTAAATCTAATTCTCTTATAGAAAAATCTGGTATATGCATTTTTTAACCTTATATATTCTCTCAACTGGCTTGTCTAAGGTTGTGCTTCTTGGCGTATTGAGGCTTTCATATGTAAGCTAATTTGCATATCACTTTCCAAATAGTGCTTTTTCAGTTTAGTAAAACACATATTAAGCTTAACATTGGTTGCTCTCTAATTAAATGCATTCCGACTGTTGTACGATGTTTTTATGCAATTAAGCATGTTGGCACTCTGGCCACTGTTTATTTATGAATTCAAATAGGATATTTGAAGAAAAGAAAAGAAACTAGTCAGTGTTTATAGGGATTAGACAATCTCGTATGACCATTCAGGAATAAACTATGCATTTTCTAACATCATTGAAACCATGTCTTTCAGGGGCACCATAACAGGATAGAAATTTGAAGAGCCGTGTAGGGGCACTTCTGCCTTTGAAAGAAGTTCTTAAGAATTCTGGCCTGAAAGTGGAGAACCCTTTTGCCATGCAGCTGATAGGTGGAGCAACTGTTGTGTTTCCTAATTACTTTTATGGAAATAAGCTATAGTCTGTTTCACCCGGTTTAAAATATTTAGTATTTTATATAAGTAGTCAGGTGGAGCAAGTGGCATGTTTGCTAATATGGGAATAAGCTATTTGGTGGCAACCAGTTTAAAATATGTAGTGTTTTTATAAATAGATTTTATGTATGTACATAAGAAATCCACTGGCACGTTTACTAATAATGGGAATAACAGTTTAAAATATTTTGTTTTTTAAAAGTAGATTTTGCACGTATATCAAATCAACATATTCATACATTAGCACTCATAAACCACTTGCCACCACTATCAATTATGTAATAGAAAACTATTTAGATCGGTCACCAATTGTTTTCTTAACTCTTTTTTCTTTTTTTAAAAATATTGATTACAATGCGATTATACATCCGGGAGGTGGCCGACAGGTATCAAAGATCAAACTATAAGTAACCTCTTGATATAAGACAAAGAATGTTTGTATGTGTTCACATGGATCTCCTTTCCCTTTGTATTTATCAAATTTGGGTGCCTCAAAGTGAGGTAGAAAGGGGTTTTGGAGAATAAATAAGTCAAATAGATCTGGGCATATCTCATCAAATTTGTACTTTTTTACTCTATTGTTCATCTCCAATCTTTGGACAATTTACTTCATAAAATTCCATTCTTGCATGTTTGGTGTATTTGTGGATTGGATAATATGTTGTTGGGGTGGAATGTGCCCCTGGTTTTATTGCTATTGGGGTCGAATGTGCCCCTAGTTTTGTTGTTGGGGTGGAATGTGCCCCTAGTTTTTTTGTTGTTGGGGTGGAATGTGCCCCTAGTTTTGTATGGATCTATAGTGAGCATATACCTTTTGATCCATGATTTGGTTTTGATTTGTTACTTGATTTGATAAAATATGTTTTTGATTCTTGGATTGTAAAATATTCCCTAAATTTGGCTATTTCACACTTCGTTGATTTTGGAAATGTCTATGTTTATTTACTAATATTTAGTTTGTTTGAGGGATTTCCATAATTCAAACTGAATGTTTGGGTTTCTAAGTTTGTAAAGTAACAAGAGGTTCTTGATGATTGAAGAATGTATGTTCCATGTCAAATGGAACATCTTGTAAGGTCTCTTGTGACTTTAACTATTCATTTAGATTACCTTGATCCACTATGGTAATGTTGTCATCCAATATCTGTTGTGTATTATCCACCATATCTTTATGCTCTTTTGAATCTTTATTATGAATTGAAGTGGCAACTAGGGAGTTAGTTAAGTTTGTGACAAGTTGATCTAGATATCATTGACTTATTATCTTGATCTTAGCTAGAAGATCTAGATTTGTGGGTTTTGACACTATTTTTATTTCCTTTCCTTTGTTAGAAGAAGAAGGTATGTCTATTTGTGCAAAATATTACACTTTTCATCATTGTTTTCCGTCTCTAACCAAGGGATGTAATTGTTCTTTAGGAAAGTTAGAAGGTAGTCTAGCACTTGATTCTATCAATCTAAGAAGGGCTTCATCTTTATCTTCTTGGGGTTGATATTCATTGTAATCATCTTCAAATCCTACTATTTTGGGGATACCATCAAAAACAATGGGGTTATCTTGACCATCATAAAATTTCTCATCCTCATAACTAAGGCCATAAGACTCCCCACTATGAGTGAACCTTTGAGTCATGTCTAAAAAGAGATGTTCTGTGTGTTTGACCAACTTTGGACCAATGTCGACAACTAATCAAAGTATATTTTGAATCTCTTTTTAAATAAATAACCAAGGTACCAATGAGACTATAAGGGATGGTGGTTTGAAACCACACACAATTTAGAAGATTTGGTTCATGAAATTACTCAACCTTTGGTAAAGTTGAAATCATATAGATCAGAAGAGAGTAAGGTAACTCAAAGACCCAAGGTGAAAACTAGTGCACCAAAGCCTAGATCTTTGTGATACACCCATACTACAAAAGCCCATGGTCTAATTGTTTTCTCGACTTTATTGGGCAAAGTAATTGCGAGTAAGGAAATTTGTTCTTTAGTTTTTTTTTCGTTATATTTTTATTTATTTATCTATTTTTTGTTAAATTCTACTTTTTCAAAGTTGTATGGGGGCTCCCTATTTTTTGGGTATCCATTTTTTAATCAGCATTAATTATTATCATTAATTTCTATTGGATTTTAATATTTTAATTTAAACTAAACAAATATGATATGTGATTGAGCGATATGATAATGTATTAGAATAGATATTTTTTATATATCTTTCTGAAAATATTTGGATTTGTTTTATAGTTTTTTTTATTGAAGGATTTTACAGTTATTAACTACTTTTTTACCTTCTCTAGAATTTTTCACTGACTGGTGACATATGGACTTAATTTATCCGTAGGGATCAAATAACAATAGTGACTTATCATCTTCTATGCAATATCTTGCTGATTAGTGGCAGTTGGCCTTAATCTAGTGGTACCATTGTCCCAAATTCAAAAAAAATCTTTCTGGAAAAAAAAAGACTTTCAAACTCCATCACATGCCCAAGAAAGATATTATGGTTTTTCAATCGCCTTCTCCAAGAAAACACTGCTCTATTGATAACCAACTAAATGTTAAATTTAGGGTTGCTCATTTGTATTCACATCTTACACTTTACACACCTCCCACGTCATTTGGTCATTATAGTTATACCTCTCAACGTAACGAAAGGTGGAGTTTGTAGTGGTGGTAATAGAGGGTAGTAAGCTACAATGTCACTTCAAAAATTGGATATGGGGAATTTTCCCAAGGCATGATTGGGGTTCGGTTTCTTTTATTCCTCTACAATAATGATAAGAAAAATTGAAAATTAAAGAAATTTTTGAAATGCAAGACCCGTTATGATTGAATTGCAATCTCAAACTATGAGTAGAGTAGCGCTGAATGTTGAATATTTGGTATGACTTTGTTGTTTGTTTTCATTTGTTGTCTCTATCACACTCTTCTTTCCATATACTTTACATGTCTGTATCTAGATATCGAGTGAATACTTGGCTACATTGAATGATTGATTAAATTGAAAGACACCATAGGTTGAGAAATAGGATGAGAAGCCAAAACAATTTTGTCTCGCTAACATAAATTTGTAGTATTTCTATATTAAATAAATTCTTTGGTTTTTTGATTAATATTATTGAAAAGATATTAAAAAAAGGTTTTTTAGATAATGACTTTTATGGAGATCATCTCTCTGACATAAAAACATGACTAAAATTTCATAATAATAATATCCTTTCTTGATCAAACATTTTTTTTGGTTTCAAAGTGTTGAATTGTGATTTTTCATTTAAACATGCTAACTTTACCCTATTAGCCATATTAGTCTTAAGACACATGTCGTTGGTATAATAGTTATATAAATTGTTTTTTTTGTTTTCCAAGTAAAAGTGGTTGTCACTTTCCCACTAGGGTAATTGCTCCTATTCATTAGTCTATCTCACTTGTTCTTATTCATAAGTGTGCTTTTATTGTCACTTTCCCATTGGGTAATTGTTCTTATTCATTAGTATATCCCACTTGCTCTTATTCATTAGCATGCTTTTATTGTCACTTTCCCAAAGGAGTAATTTTTCCTTTCCCTCTTAAGCATGCTACATGAGTATTCCTTTGTTATGCATGCGGTAATACAAGCTAATTGATTCAATAAAACAAACACTAGTAGGTTTTTGCGTGTGTACTTCATGGTTTTACTTTCGTTGCCATCTCACATATCGTGCAACATGGTTTTCTTTGAAAAGCTTCCACTAGTGTAGGAAGGTATAGTTATGTTAAAAGGATGAACATATCAATATTGGAGCATGCACGGTGTATGAGGTTGCATGTTGGTTTGCATTTAGAGTTTTGGGCAGAAGCTGTGGATACTGCAGTTTATCTGATTAACAAAGGACCCTATACTGCTTTGGATGGTGGAATTTTAGAAGAAGTTTGGACAGGTAAAAATGTAAATCTTTCATTCCTTAGAGTTTTAGGTTCTGAAGCTTTTGTGCACATTGATAAGGAAAATAGAAAGAAGCTAGATGCTAAATCTATGAGGTGCACTTTTATTGGTTATGGCTCTGGAGATTTTGGATTCAGAGTTTGGAATCTAGGAACTAACAAAATAATTAGGAGCCGTGATGTTGTTTTCAATGAGAATGTGATATATAGTGATCAGTTCAAGAAGCTAAAGAATTCTGAGTAGGGCCATGATGATTTAGACGAGGTGACGGTCCAAAATGAGCTTGCGAGAAAGAATAATCACAGACAGGAAAACACAGAGACTGACGTCGATCAGGTAAGAACCGACGTCAACAATATAAGCACTGATGTCGATCAGACAGTGATCGACGTCGGTCGTGTGAAATCGACGTCAGTCAGTTATAGGCCTGGAGGTGATCGAGGTCGGTCACTGTCAAAGAATTTGGGCGGACAATGTGTTATGAATGAGTCTCAGACACCCATCAGGTGGTCAAAAAGGGTAAGTAAACCTCTAATTCGATATTCTCCTTTATTATTTTAGTTATTGCTCACTGATGGTGGAGAACCAGAGTTCTGATGAGGCAATACAGGGAGATTCCAAGAAATAGTAGGAGCTAGGCATGAATGAGGAGATTGATTCCTTGAAAGAAAATCAAACGTGGAATTTGGTTGAGTTGCCAGCTGGGAAAAGTTTAATACAAGTTTTCAGTGTGGTTTCTTGTATCTCTTATTTTTTGCTATTTCTGATTCTAGTTACTTATCATTCTGGGTTAATTTCGTGTTTAATTGTTTGTATAATAGTAATCAAGACTGAAAAATAGATGGATATACAGATTGAAGGAAGGTGAGAATGGACAGATGAGACATAAGGCCAGGTTGGTAGTGAAAGGATTTGCACAAAAATCAGATATTGATTTTGATGAGATTTTTTTTCTATAGTTAAAATGACTTTTATATAGACTGTATTGTCTTTAGTTGCTATTGAAGATTTGCATTTTGAACAGCTTGATGTTAAGACAACGTTTTTTCATGGAGATTTGGATGAAGAAATATATATGGATCAGTTGGAAGGGTTTGAGGTCAAAGGTAAGGAGAAACTTGTGTGCAGATTGAAGAAGAGCTTGTATGGCTTTAAGCAAGCTCTTAGACAGTGGTATTTGAGGTTTGACAGGTTTATGACTGAGCATGGCTACAATAGATGTCAATCTGACCATTGTGTTTATTTTAAGAGATTCGATAATGGTAGATATATTATTCTATTGTATGTAGATGATATGCTGGTTACAGGATCACACATGCAAGATATCTCTGAATTTAAGGTGAAATTAGCTCACACATTTGCTATAAAAGATTTGGGAGCAACAAAGAAAATCTTTGGCATGAGTATTAAGAGAGACAGAAAAAATCACAGGTTGATTTTGTTTCAAGAGAATTATGTGAACAAGGTGTTGAAATGATTCAATATGTAGGATGCAAAACCGGTAAGCACACCTATGGCTGGACACTTCAAGCTAAGTAAAGATCAGTGTCATAATTCACATGATGAGGTAGAGTACATGAGAAAAGTTTCATATGCTTTCGCAGTTGGGAGCTTAATGTATGTAATGGTATGTACTAGACCGGATATTGCCCAAGCAGTGGGAGTTGTCAGCAAGTATATGGCCAATCCAGGGAAAGAACACTGGAAAGCAGTTCAGTGGATTCTCATATATCTGAGAGGGACCAACAGTAGGCATTTATGCTATGGTGGGTTAAACACTTCTCTACATGGTTATGTAGATTCGAATATGGCAGGTGACTTGGATGACATGAGAAGCACCACATGATTTGTTTTCATTGTTGGTGGAATGACGGTTAGCTAGATTTCAAAGTTGCAGAAGGTTGTTGCATTGTCTACTACAGAGGCAGAATACATTGTAGCCACAGAGGCTAGCAAAAAGATGATATGGATGACACGGTTCATGAAAGAGCTAGAAAAGGAGCAAGATAGTTGCAGATTATACAGTGATAGTCAAAGTGCAATTTATTTAGCTAAGAATTCGGTCTTTCATTCAAGAACCAAACATATACAACTTAGGTACCACTTCATTAGACATGTATTGGAGGATAGTGAGTTGAAGCTGGAGAAGATGCATACAGATAAGAACCCTGCTGATATGTTAACCAAGCTGGTAACAAAGGAGAAGTTGAATCTTCATTCAACTTTTGTTGGTCTTCATGATTGAGTTTGAAGATGGAGAAGCTAGAAGATGTTGCTGTATAGGTACTGATGCAACTGTTTATCTCCAAGTGGGAGATTGTTGAGTTGTGGAGTTAAAAGCTTCACCAAATGAGCAAGTTGCAGGGCGCTGGAGTTACGCAGTCACCGGCGTCGGTCAGGAGTCAATTAAGAGCTGTTGGCGTCGGTTATAGATCGATCGACGTCGGTCATGTGCAGACAGGCAGGGACCGACGTCGGTCACCTGTGCGTCCAGAAAGTCTATTTTCGTGGATGAACAGAATGTTTGCATGATGAAATTAAGTGTTAGTCTTAAGTCCGCATCTCTATCTTTAGTAGGACTGTTTTGAGCCCTTGATTAGGAGGTATATCTGATGGTTGATATTGCATAGCTCATGATCCCTAATTCTATATAATAAGGATAATTTTTCATAGCTTATTGTAGAAGTAGAATACATATTGTATATGTGTATCAATCCAAGTGTTGGAGTTGATTGTAATTGAGAGATAACTCTTGAGGGAAAGAGCGCTGTACATCTGAGAGGTGTGTGAAGAAAAAAGGTTTCTTCAATTGTATTTTTTTCTGGACGAGTTTAATACAAGTTTTCAGGGTGGTTTGTTGTATCTCTTATTCTTTGCTATTTTTTATTCTAGTTACTTATCTTTCTGGTTTAATTCCGTGTTTAATTGCTTGCATAATAGTAATCAAGTTTGTTGGTTGATCCTCAACATCATTTTCTTACATTGAGCTCCTTTTGGTACACTTTCTCTTCACATTGGATTTTTCATCTGCATCATTCACATTTTATATGAACACTATCAGATCTATTAGTTATTTAGAGCAAAGTCATACAATCATCTTTAGTTCAACTTGATTTTTGTTTCTTGGTTTTTTCTTTATAATTATCAGTTTTTGTGATTGCCAAAATTGGTTTGATAATTTTCAGTGGATACATAAAGTGGTCCTTTGTCTTGTAGATGTAGTGGGCCCCCACGTTTTAATTTTTTGTGGCTTGATTATTGTTTTTCACTTTTTTCCATAGTTGATGTATGTGTGAATGTATCCAAATTTGAATTCAAGAGAGTCTATATATACATGTATTTTATGCCATTTCTCATGTCTTAATCATTAATTCCATTGATCATATCTTCTGTACACTTGTCAAAACACTTTTACATTGAACATATTTTGCCCTCATCATATCTTAGATTTTTCTGGTTACATACTTATATGAAAATAAGGTTTGAATTAATGAGCACATAGATTTATCGTTAATTATCTTGGGGAAAGAAAATTATAGTTTTACACGTCATTTGGGTTGGGTTACTCATATACATATAATTAAATGAGCCCTCATTTAGAGTGCGAGTTATTTAGCTAAAACTCTTCCTAAGGTATTTCATATTTAGGGACACAATTTCTTTACCATCTCTTTCTCTCATTGAATTATCAATCATGCACCCCTCTAATTTATAAAATATTTTGGTGAATTCCATTAATTTCAAATATATCAACCTTAGGGTTTAATGTTCTCTTTTCCTTTAGGATTTGTTGTGGTTGTTTTAAAAGTATTATTTATCTTGGTTTTGACTTTATTATTGCAAATTCATCAACCTTAGTTTCTTTAATGTTCTATATGGTTACATATTATGCCAATATGCAATACTTACTTAAGTGCTAGATTAAGTGTACAAATATTGATTTAATTCAGTGTCTTTTAATCAGTACTAGTGCTTGTTCAAAAAATAAAATGATAGTTATTAATAAAATTCCTACTCCTATTGTTGTTGATGATACAAATGGTGCAAATATGAATGGTGAATATGCATATATTGAACATGACCATAAGGTTAATGATTTTGTTGATAATGACATCTATGAAAATGTTATGAATGATATTGATGCATCAAGTAGATCAAGGAAGAGTCAAAATACTTTTCACTTTAGATAATTTATTAAGGTTTGTTTTGATTATATATATATGTTTTAAGTGATTTAAATTCTAGGATTACAGATGGCATTATGGTTGACAAAGGTTTTAGCTTGAACATATGTATAATGTCATTTTTTACTGGTATTGGTGCAAATATGAATGGTGAATATGCATATATTGAACATGACCATAAGGTTAATGATTTTGTTGATAATGACATCTATGAAAATGTTATGAATGATATTGATGCATCAAGTAGATCAAGAAAGAGTCAAAAGACTTTTCACTTTAGATAATTTATTAAGGTTTGTTTTGATTATATATATATGTTTTAAGTGATTTAAATTCTAGGATTACAGATGGCCTTATGGTTGACAAAGGTTTTAGCTTGAACATATGTATAATGTCATTTTTTACTGGTATAAAGTACACTCAACAAGAATAATTTAGAACTTTGTATTAAATTACTTGTAATCATAAGTCCTAAGACTTTGTATTATGTTATGATCTTGTTGAGTGTACTTGTTATTCTCATTCCAAAATCATATGTGGACTTTGTAATGATGACCCCACACACACACACACGTATATAAAGACCTTCCACCATAGTATTCATTGATTTTGAAGGGAAGTTGCATGGTAGTATGAATCCTCTTTTTCATGTTTCTTCTCTCTTTCATCATTTGGTTTGCATCTTCTAGCCTTTTTCTTATTGTTGAACCTATTAGATTGTTTTTCTCTTGATTGAACTCTCCTTGCTTCTTCTTGCCATCACCTCTTGGCTTGCTCCTTGTTTGGTCCATTTTTATAGAAAATTGTAAAAATGCAAATACATAGAAAAATGTAGAAATAATTAAAAAAATCCTTTATCTTCACGGTACATAATGACATATTTTTACATATCATATTTATCTACCTATTTTAGAGTTTTAAATATCTTTTATTATGCACATGCTTCTCATGGTATTTTTTGAGTAAGATGCAAGATATAAAGGTTACACATGATCAATGATTTACATCTATTTTATGGTTTCTTTAGGCCCATGTATGGGAGAATTCTCACATTGTGGGCATACCCATACCGATAAAATGTTTTTTAATGGGTTTATGGTTTTGTCCTTTCTACTTTCCATATTCATATATAACTTTATATAGTTTACTTCTACATAACTTTCTATAACTTGCATTTTTCATATTGCTTTATATGGATATATTGTGTTGCTTCATATGATGGTTATATGGTTACATGGTGTGTTATTTTGTGTTCCCTATGATTGCTTGTGTGTGTGTGCTTATGTGTGTTTCATGTCCATTTTTGTCTTTTATTATCCATAGAGGATCCTCTAGTAATCATTTTATATTGCACTTATGTGATTGATTACTAGTGGGTCACTTTTCTTGTTTGATGGTTACACTTACTTTATATGTGATTCATGCTTTTGCTCAATTGAATTACATATATCATGTGATCTCATATGTTTGGTGCCACGATTCATATCATGCACACTACTTATTTATTGTATATTGTAGCATGAGTTGTTGTAGTTTCTACTATACATCTATTGGGGCACACTACTTATAGTGTGCTTCAATTCTATAGTGTTGCTTCATATGATGGTTATATGGTTACATTGTGTGTTATTTTGTGTTCCCTATGATTGCTTGTGTGTGTGTGCTTATGTGTGTTTCATGTCCATTTTTGTCTTTTATTATCCATAGAGGATCCTCTAGTAATCATTTTATCTTGCACTTGTGTGATTGATTACTAGTGGGTCACTTTTCTTGTTTGATGGTTACACTTACTTTATATGTGATTCATGCTTTTGCTCAATTGAATTGCATATATCATGTGATCTCATATGTTTGGTGCCACGATTCATATCATGCACACTACTTATTTATTGTATATTGTAGCATGAGTTGTTGTAGTTTCTACTATACATCTATTGGGGCATACTATTATAGTGTGCTAATTCTATATCTCACTTCTCACCCTACTAGGGGCATGTTGTTGCATTGGGGCATATCATTTTTATTTTCCTTATTGATATTATTATTTATATCTTTTTAATATGGGCATGATGCACCCATATCTTTATTGATCATATATTGTTTATATTAAGATGGGTTTCCTCCTGATATCCTCAATACACTTAGTCACATTATGGCATTCAAATCAATATCAAACTTCTTAAAATTTAAAAGAACAATGCAAGATAAATGTAAAATATACTAAAAATAAGTTTAAAAAAGGAACCAACATCTTTTCATCATATAAATAGAGCAAAATAGGTGAGGAAAATAAAATTACTAACATAATAATATGGATTTCGCATGTGTAAACCAACCAAATCTCTTTTTTGGACTATAACTTTTCACTAACGAATGCATTCAGACTGATATTAAACTTCTTCTCAAAGATTAAATGAACAAAATAACACAAAAAACTCTTTTCATTTACGCAACCCAGAATATAAAACTAAAACCCAGAACAACAAAGTTCAATACCAAATTTCTACTTACAAGTCCACCTACATGTCCCTATCTACCTCAAGTATAAAACAGTAAACATTAAATTAATTTTTAATTTTTATAGGAAAGTTAGAACATTTATCTAACCCTTTAGCATGAAAGGTTTCTATAAAATAAAATACCATTGTAAAATGCAAGGGTAGCCCTTCAAATTTGATCATGGAGTTAATATATGTTTTATTTAAAAAATTTATAATTTATTTAAACCTTAAGTCAAAATACAAAAATGAAAACCATAAGCCATAAAGAAAAAATACACCATATGCATAGAAAATTGGCTAAGAAAAACTTATATTTCTTTATCACAAAAGAAAGAGACGAGAAAATGAAAAATAAAATTACCAGTACATCAATATGGGCTTTATGCTAGTTAACTAAAATATGAATCACACATTTGCAACAACAAAGACCTTTCAATCTACTCCCATGAATTGCAAGCTTTTGCCAACCAAGTTTCTAATTAATATCTCATAAATAAACTCACATTATATGTCTTTGTCCATCCCAATGAAAAACACATCACACAAAGTTTTTCATCTTTATGCATAAATTTAAACAACAAAGCAACACAATAAAATGTTTTTTGCATGTGCAAATTAAACAACATAACCCATACAGAAAAAAACATGATATGCCCTACAAATTGACTAAAAGAAGGATCCCACATCTTTGTATCACAAAAAAAAAGTAAAACAAACATGAAAAATAGAAACATAGATAAGACATGAAAAATAATCTTACTAGCATAGCAAGATGATCTTCGTGCTCGTAAACCAAAATAAAAACAACTTCTTTTTTTGGTCCCCCTATATCTAAACTCTAAACTCCCATATATATATAGAGGTTCCTATATATATAAAGAGGGAACTCCCATATAGAATTTAGTTTAGTTTAGTTTATATAGAGGGGAGGTCCAAAATAATTTATCTTGGGCCACCCTATAGATAGGCCCCAAATAGATACATAGGGCTTGGGGGTAGGCCATATAGAGGTCGAGTGCCTAGTTTGAAGTGTGTAGGTCGAGTGTCTACTCTCAAATGTGTATGTCTAGTGCCCAATCTCGCAACTACAAAGACCTTTGAATCTACTCTTTTAAACTCAAGGCTTTTACCAATGGAGGTTCAAATTAATATCTCATAGATAAACTCACATTATTTATGCCATTGCCCATCCACATTAAAAACATCACATAAAGTTATACGTCCTTATACATAAATTAAAACAACAAAGCAACAAAAAAAAATATTTTTCATATGTGCATCCCAAGTAAACAAGTCAAAAACAAAATCCATCTTTATATAACAAAAGAACAATAAAGTAAACATGGAAAATATAAAAGACATTTCATTTTGCTTTCTTCAATTGCAAGCTTCTGCGAATTGAGGTTCTCAATACAATTTTAAATTTTTACCACCGACCATCCACATTAAATAATATCACACTAAACTTCGCATTCGTACATAAATTAAAACAACAAAGTAACACAACAAAATAATTATTAGATGTGCAAGGCAAAATATATAACTAAACAAAAAAAACCCATAGAGGAAAAAAAAATGATATCCATAAAATTGGCTTAAAAATAGAACCCACATCTCTATATCATAAAAAATTAGCGGTGACATGGAAAATAAACTTACTAACACAATAAAATAGTTTTTTCGTACTCATAAACCAAATTAAAAACTACACATTCCTATCCAGAAATATGTTTCAATCTATTCTCTTAGACTGCAATTTTTTGGCAACATAGGTTCTCAATGTGATATCTATCTTCCTCCAATAAATTAATATCTCATATATAAACTGAAATTATTGATGCCATAGTCCCTCCGCGTGGAAAACACATCACATTGAGCTATATATCCTTACACATAAATTAATATCAAGCACACATAAAAAAAAGACTTCCATTCATTAGAAAAATATTAATGACATTTAACACCTCAACATTTCATATTTGCAACCTCATTATTAATGGTCATATGTCAAATGAATACATCCTCGAGCCATATTCACTAAAGCATGCCTTTATTCCATGCATCAACATAAATGACATGCACACAATGAAAGTACGAAGCCCCAAACATATACTTATTGCCAATAATGAAGAAGAATCATTGATAGACTACAATCATGAAAGGCTACTCCTCTTTGGGTAATGCCTATCGACGTAATAAAATAAGGTCCATTTATAATATACATAGAAAAATCTATGATCATATAAACCTGTATGTAAAGTAAGTTTATCAACATAGATTCAAAAGCCAATGTCATTACCACCTCAATTCAACACTTCACATGGTTCCAACTCATCAAGCACTCCTACACAACAAGTCTATACCTACTCTAAGCTTCTTTTCTTGTCAATTATCTAAAACATGAATTAAAAATATTATTATTACATCACCTATTCCTATAAAAACTTTATCACAATGAATTTTAAAACTGATACATACATTGATTCTATACAAACATCTCAAAAATAAGAGGGGAATCCAATAAAACCTATCAATAACATTTAAGATAACCATATTTCACATTTACTAACACATATTTATTGGCAACACCCACCATATTCACAGACACATTTATCAAAGCAAATTATATCCCACGATAACATCTATAAAACCAATATGACATCAACTATAAGCACATGTCAAGGGAGACCCAATCGTCTTTCTATTTGCCAAAATAAACCCTATAGATAGTATATGGATAATATAAATTTATCTCATTATATATTACCCCTATTAACCTAATAATATCTTTAAAAAATCTCTTAATAACATCTTTATTAGTCTTGAAGGGATGTTTTTTGGATTCATTTAATTTTATCTTAGAATTATTGTTGAATTTGTTGTTTAATCAAATTCGATTGATTAATAGGTAAAAAAATATCTTTTATAAAGTGAAATAGTAGGGTTTTTAACAGGGTAGATAAAATAATCATATTTGTGCATGGCAATGAGTGAATTTTTTTATCTTCTTGTCCATTTTACTTGGATCAAAGTTGGGCATTAATCACATGATAGATAGATGATGGGTTCGTATAAAGTAGGTATGATTTAAGATTCAATGTTCCATTAGTTCATGTGGTATGAGTTGTCTGGTTTGATGATTTTGCATTAAATGTCAAAAACCTGTAAAAACTTACTATGGTTTACTAGGAATGTAAGCAATTCTTAAGTTCTTTGTCCTCCTTGTCAATTTGCATCTGCATCTCATAATTCATTCCATTTAATGGTAGTAAGATCAATCTCCATGAAAACTAAGAATGAGTAAGATGGGCTACTCGCAGTGAGTCCAACATCAGAGATTCTTAGCACTTCTTCTTTCGATCTATGTGTTCATGTTGTTATTTAGTTTTGACAAACCAGTGGATGTCTCTAATATCGAGAAACTCATCCTCAAAACCAAAAAAAATAAAGATTCATGTCAGAGGGTTAAGATTTTTTAAGATTTCCCTTACTTCAACATCACTGGTACTACTAGTACCACCATTATTTGAATTTGATGGTGATGTTGGTATTATTTGTAGAGTGTGAATGATGTGATAATGGGTGTTATATTCTACAGATTTTGACACTACTATTAGATGGTTCTTCTTACTCTGATTCACTGCCAAATAACTCCCTATTTGCTTTTTGTAAATTAAAAAACTTTTTAATTATTATGTCAGTGTATATAGATCTGAAACTAGTGGAGAATTTGAGAATAACAGCTATCACTCTGATCAACACAAGATCAGACTCTGGCATAAAGGATTTCATGATTCATGTAAATCTACCCTTGTTATGTTTTCTTTTCTAAACTCGTCCATTGAGTCACTTGTCGCATTGGTTTAAGTGAGAATTTTGGTTGTGGTAGAAATTATAATAAGATCTCTTTATAATAGTAGGCTAACAAGCCATATAGCAGAAAATGTGACTTGCCTTGATGAGTTTGGGAATAGAATATGGCTCACCCTTTGAAAATGTGTTCTACAACCTCTTTTGCATGGATGAACGTCACAGGATTCTAACATCATATGAGAAGGAATATTTGCATTTGTTAAAAGAGGTAGTGCATGTCTCTACGTTTTCTTCCTATAAAATTAGGCCATAATCAAGGATTTCTAGTCATAGCATGCTTTTTCCATGATATCCATAGCTAGACTGTACTGCAAATAAAAACATTTACCAATCTCTATTTTCAAAATACAATAATTTATTTAAGCTGACGAAATTAATGCTACTATTAAGAGATCTTTCTTTCCCTTGTCCTTGCCACAAGAGATCCATAAATTATTCCACATAGACAAAACCTTATGGGGTACCACTCAATTGTAATTTAACTTCACCTTATCTCTAGGATTATTTATATACAATTTAAAATTACATTACTTCTTTCTTCTCATAATTTAAGGGAGTTGTTAGGTTTTTATAAATGAATTTTACTTAACTCATCCACAAGTTAAAAAAATAATGATTAGTAGTTGTTTCGATAGTGCAAGGAACGTCAAGATATATATATATATATATATATATATATATATATATATATATATATATATATATATATATATATATATATATATATATATATATATATATATATATATATATATATATATATATATATATATATATATATATATATATATATAATGTTTATTAGTGTGATGTAAGTGAAGAGTAGTAAAGAGAAAAACAAATGCTGTGAAAATGCACTTGTAATAGTGGATTAACTTGTGCGATGAGTATTTCCTCAACTTAAGTAAGATTAGATAAAATTTTGGGTTGTATACCAAGGTCCATCTTATTAAAAGTAGAATGATTATTGCTTCTTTCTACAATACATTGATAACAAGTATGTTCGTATCCATGTTTTGAAGAAAGATGATATATCTTTTCATGCAATTTCTTGTGAGGTTGTTCAATAAAGAGATCATAGAATGTGGGGTCGATAAATTTTTTTATGTGCATGGTAATTAATTTGACGACGTATATTTATTTGATCCTTGTGTATTGCATAACTTGAATGACTTTTTTTGTTTGCTTGTTCATTCTCCATAGATGTATACAATGATAATGAAGAAAAAATTAAATGTTAATTCATTGTAAATGCTATATAGAGTCTATTAGTATGCATATTAAAAAAAAATTATGTAAAGAAGTAATCGAAAGCAAGGAATAAGCTCACAATTACACAAGTGTAAAAAAAAAATTGTATGGTGTATGTACACAGTAAATGAGAATCATGGTATTTATATGCATAACAACATGATAAATTTGTGGGTAAAGGTGAACAACATTGTGGCTGTAAATGTGAATGTATAAGAAATATTGGAAACGTACTTTTTAAAACATTTTACAAAAATATAGTAAAGCAAAAGCAAATGTGTTCTCTATAAAACACATGTATGTAAACACACAATATGAAACAAAAAAATGAGTATACTTACAATATAAAATGATGCATAAATTTAAATTAATATATCATAATAATCAATATATTATATTATGATTATGTTGCATATTAATTTAAACAATGCATGCATGTAAATAGATGCAAGTTATGTCAGATGAGGTCTCATTGTAATTTTATTATCTCTATTTTTAATTACTTATGTGCAAAAAAGACAAAGTAAATTGATAGCTACATCACTGCTATGAAGTACCATTTTAAAGGTAAGAGTCACACTCTAATATTATAGATTAGGGCCATGCTATGAATAAAAAATTCATGGATGTCAACATTTAATTGTCTTTGAATGAAGACCTTAATGATTTTCCATATGCATACAATTGCACAATGATTATCCGATCCATTCATGGCTACGTCTTTGTTATTGTCATTGTTTGCAAGATCATTGCCGCCATTAGGGAAGGTAATTGAAACACTCCCTGGAGTATCTAGTGGAGGTATGTCATGATGAACAATTATTTCATATATTCTCCAAATATTTATTGATGGAAGAAGAGTTTCATAAGGATATATGGGTCCTTGCACAGTAATCAAATTATATTTTACCTACCATTGAATTTTATTTGAAATAAACAAGTTAATCATTGAGTGAAGGGGCTGATGGTAACCTGGGTCATTCTAAAGACTCTTTGGAAGGTATTCAACAAAAAATCATACAAATAAACAGGGAATTCATTTGAGTTATGAAAATCATATTGACCATATTCAAAATATTCAATCAAAACTAAACTCAAAATTAACTTTGAAATCTAATCTTCAGGGTAGTTCAATCTATCATTTTTCTAGCACGATAATTGATTCGTATATATATGTTGAATTTAGACAATTTTTTCCAAGTCTCCTTTAACCCAAACCTTCATTGTGCATGTTTTACAATCCACGTATTGATTAACGCAAATTTATTTGAATGATTTTGCAAACAAATTTGATTCTTTTTTTGTTTGTATATTATTCTTAAGTTATTGCATCATCATAATTATTCTTTGCAAAACAATGATTATTTTCATGTAAAATAAATAAAACATTACATTACATTACATTACATTATTTGTTTCTCCTTGTAATTCAAGGGAGTTGTGAGGTTTTTATAAATGAAATTTACCCAACTTGTGTTGCAAATTCTCACTGACAAGTTAAAAAAATAATGATAACCTAAACATAAATTTAATAAGTTTAAATTCAAACAAAAATCCTACCTTCCATAGCTAATTTGTGTATTTTCAATGTTTTATTATTCTTTCATATAGTTACTTCTTTAACGTTGGTGGTTTGTAGTGGATTGAGAGTTTGATTATATTTTAACAATTTTGACATAATTTTTTATCAATACTTTTGAATAAGTTTCTAATAAATTGAAACATAAATTAGTTATATATGTTGTAAGACATGCATTGGGTAGGACACAAGCCCTGGACCACCTCTCATGACACTTCACCAATGCTTGACATATTTAGGCTTTGTGGGAGCATATGTCGAATCTCTTAACACTCTCAAGCCACACATGGCTTGAGTATACTTATCTACCTAACTCTAGCTCTTTATAGATTAGGGCTTTGTGAGAGTAGAAACTAAATATCCAACACCCTCAACATACATGGCTTGAGTGTACTTAGCTACCTAGGTGTGGGTCTTCACATAGTTATGCTTGATCTTGACAGTTTTAGACTTTGTTGGACCAAATACTGAATATCCAATGTCCTCAAGGCACACACGGCTTGAAGAACTTAAAAATCCATCTACTCTACTAACCTTTTAAATTATACTTCTATGATCTTCATTTTAAAAATTGATACTTATCTAAAGCAACCCTTCTTATAAGGACTTAACGCTCTACACCCTTGTTATCTCAAGTGAAACACCACACACATGTAACATTAAGATGGGCCCTGAGCTCACCTGAGGGTGCCCTGGGCCCACCCATATCAGTCCTTGTAATAAGCCTCATTGTTGCCTAGGCCAAGATAGGGCCTCCCTGTGCTTTGCACAGATTTTTAAATTAAACTATAGTTAATCACTGTCAATTCATTATTTATGATAAATTAAATCATTAATTTAATACAATTCCATCCAAAATTAATCCTTGATGTTATCTATTGTCATAAACATCAAAAAAAATACTATAGATAATAAAACATGGTAGGAAATAAAATTTGGGAAAGTAAAAAATCAGCAGTTTGACAGAGGTAAGTTTCCTATTTTTTAATTAATATTTTTAAATCTATTATATTTTGGTTAATAAAATTATTAAATAATAGGTAAAGTAATATTTTATTAAAATATTTTAAAATATATATATTTTTAGTAAATTATATAAAATTTATTTTTTACCAGGTCTACAATTTAGCAATGGATAGAGAACCATTTTATAAAGGACATTCAATTCCATATTCACCTCTTCAATCACATGTTTTAAATATATTTCAAAAAAAATCAAAACTATACAAGTTTTTCAAATCAAGACGAAAATTATTTTATTTACTCACAAGAAAATTTTAGAGATATAATGAAATTTGGAAAAAATCTTTCACAGTCAGAAATAAATATAAATGTTGTCTCTGATGATGTTCATGATGTGGAGGATGATTACATTATGTCTGGTCATGATATTGATTTGAACCATGGAATTCATAGTTTTATTGGAGAAAATTTTGAAGTTGAGAAAATTGTCCTAACAACTCAAGCATTTGAGAATGATATTAATGGTGACACAGATTCAACTAAAGAACTCAAAGAGGAGATTTGGCTAAAAATAATTGTGCAAATTTTAATTTTAAAATTCAAAAGTGTATACATATTTAAATCAAAGAAATGTAGGTAAGAAGCATTGGCACAAAGTAGCAGATGTAAACATACAATGTGGAACCTATTTTATGGGTATTCAATGTAAGTACAAGTGGAATAGATTGAAAAAAATATTCAAGAAAGAGAAACAAATAGAAAACACTATAGGGGGAAACCATCTTTGTGGACAGTCTATGAGGACATGGATCACATTATAGGGAGCACTCTTAAGGCGATTGGTTTTATGAATAGTTTTAGTGGAAATAAATGGGTCAATACTTCCAAGATACCAAAAAATGTCATGAAAGAGAAATCCCCTTCAGAAAATCTATCTATAAATATTGAAGAACAAAGAACAAATGAAGAAACCCATTCAAACATGATTAGAATTTAATGCAAATATACAAAAAGAACAAGAGTTCTTCATGAAGGTTTTGGAGAAAGAATAGAGAAAAGTTTGTTGCATTTCACTCAAACAATAAAAGAAATTATGCAAGGTCAAGTACAATTTGTGTAACAACCCCGCTATATAGATAAAGGAATACGTGAAAGTTTTTTTCTAATTAATCATACATACTATAAATAGGTTACAACTCTAGAATATAAATAGAGATCACATATATACTCAAGTGATAACAGTAAGTACACATTACATCTTGTCTCATAGATTTCTATTATCATGAGAATGCTACATAAGATAATTATAGAAAGTAATACAACAACTCA
Organism: Torreya grandis; assembly: GCA_037957365.1. Taxonomy (NCBI): domain Eukaryota; kingdom Viridiplantae; phylum Streptophyta; class Pinopsida; order Cupressales; family Taxaceae; genus Torreya; species Torreya grandis. The sequence goes on from JARHVA010002732.1 coordinate 1,048,960, forward strand.
GCCATGACTAATACAACTCTAAAATCAATGCTATCAATATACAATAATAAACAATCATAATCATTTATGAAAATACTTAATAATAATATAAAATCTATTACAATGTACATAATTTAGATACCTGGTTCTTCGGGGCATGAGTTTCTCAGACTCTTCAATATATGTGGCAATCTCAAGTGTCGTCTGAATAGCAGTATTGTTATGGGGAGGGAGAGCATCATCCGACCACTTTTTCACACCAACCATGGAGCAATGATCCTCTACATTAATCCCATCAAGGAATGGCCCTCCCTTCATGGATGAGTAAATAGTGACGACATGAGAATCTAGAAAGGCTAGCAAGTACTTATGTGTTGTATGATTCTAAATTAAACATGCAGTGTATCATAGAAATTTATTTTATTGAAAGATGTCACATAAATATGTGAATCATACTCATGAAATGATAATGTCTCACTCAACATACTTTGGCCTAAAGTTTTATAAATAATAAATAATAATGATCTAGATTAATCAAATTCATACACACCACTTGATCGAATTGCCTTCATTTGTCATTGTGAGACTAGTAAGCCAGGAAAGTCTATCTCATTCTTTACTCTGAATCAACAATGTGGATTGGTTAAATATAATTCAACCATAAGATTCATTTAGTTTACATCATATTTGCAAACATAACATATAACATGCCAAATATAAGAGTAATCAAAACATTTATTCCATCAAACGTATGAATAAATCTTACATTATTTTCTATCTCATACTATAAATAATAACTATAGTTTATACCATCTAGATAAACACATATTTAACTACAAATTTTTACAATAACAATAGTATCTAAATATACTACACCCTATGATAACCCATATTACCATAGTCTAGTATTCTAAGACATAACTACTAGCTTTCCACATTAAATCATATAAGTAATCTTAATACATGAAAATATAAGCTACTATTTAAGCATTTAGACTCAAAAAATCAAGTCACAATTCCAATAGAAAATAATATACAAATTTAGCAAATGTTATACTTCCAAGGTTGTATGCCTGCAACATAAGTCCTACCAAATATCTCAAAACACACTACTCATAGTGATAACCAATCATGCATGCACATAGTTAAACAAATATAGGTATGATTCTTGGTCTACTAATTATAGTATGTACCATCTGGGTATAACATGTGTTAATGATGTAGTACTTTATGATATCCCATACTATCATAAGTTTCTGACTACATAAAAGCACATAATCAAACTTATAATTTTAAGAATTAAGTAACACATATACATTTAACAATCAAGTATATGGGTATACTCTAAGTTAAAGATACATGCTAGCAACATAACATATAAACATGCATCACAATGCACCATTATATGCTAGATATAACTAAATATTTATATATATTAGCAATCTCATAACATGTACTACACTCAAGTATTCAATATAGAATATATATAAGAACAATCAATTAATCATGTGTAGAGAAATAGAGGACTCATAAACTTGTTATAACATTCATTAGAGCACCTCGACGTGTTTTTTAAGATACTACTTTAATATGGTTATAACTTCAGACTCATGGACACCTAATGATTGGATAAAATCATACTTCTAGCTACAATTAAGGCTTATAAGCAAGCATAACCATTTTCATTAAGTACTTGTGATTTAACCTTGAATCCATGAACATTCAAGATATGAATTGAGTACTACAATCAATAATTTCCGAATTTAAATCACCATGTAATTCATAAGTAAGGTTCTTTAAAGTGTTTAGGCTCTATATTAGTTTATGTATTTTATCCCAATATACATTGCCATAGGTTCAATTCTGTCGACCAATTTTCTCAAAACTACTGAGCTTAAAATACCTTACTTCATCTCTACATGTTTCAAATCTTAACCATAATATAGACTTAGATTCCGCACAGCTTATGTATATGCATACTTTCATTATTTTGAATGTCAATTTATACTCATTTGATCTATACGATACATTAAAACATATTGATTATTATTGCCACTATTTGTTCTAGTATCAGTTACATCATTATTATTCTTGTAATGGAGTCAAGCATCGACATCATTATACACCAATATAAGACTTAATATGAATATACAATATATTTCATTAATTAACATATATTGTGATATTAGATCCAGTATGCTCAACGGACGGAAAGATCAATGATAAGAATATGAAATATATGATATTAAATAACATATATTGCAATGATCTCAAATTAACATGTTTTGTGACAAAACCATAAGTAAATGGTTATGCTACCATAATATAACATTGGGTCTCATATTCCATATCAATGAGAAAACATATGGGAAATATATACTATGTGAGTGTGTATCTACCTACCCCTCACAACTATAGTTTTTTTTTTTTTTTGAAATATATAAAGGAGAATTCCACAAATAAAATTGTGGCTTTGTCATCCAAATGTCCTATATATTAGGATTGCACATATGATCAGCGAGATCATATATTATCTCAAATTTTAAGTTATCGTGTGTGTATATATATATATATATATATATATATATATATTCCATTTTTATTAAACATATGAATGGTTTAAGACATTGGACAGCTTAAACACATAAAACCATGGTTTAATTATGCATAGCGAAACATATATATTATTACTAATTTTTAGTTATTGTTTGTTTATTTATTGTGGCTCTATTCCTTATAGGTTGCCCAAGCTTGATTCAGGGCATTTAGATAGCTGGAAATTCCAATCAAGGCATGACATGGTCAAACACAGTTATGCATTGTCAATAGATGAGCTAAAGCATTGTAAATAAGAATGACAAGGAAGGCATGGAAGGGATGCCACGATTATTGATAATATTTTTAATTAAAAATTCCATTAAATTAAACATGAAAGGGATGCAATGATTTATATCAATTAGTAATTCCACGTTTTAATATAAATTAAACATATTTAAATTTAACAATTATATATATATATATATATTCCATTAGATTTGTGCATGTTTGGAATTGTTAATTTATGAATATACATGCTGAAAATTTTTGATTTTTATTACCATTCATTGGATTATGAAATCCAATGATTTATACTAGAAATTGCAGACTCAAGTAGATTTGCATATTATTAATTAAAGTCACTATCTTCTTATTAAATTGTTGTCAATAATATAACTCATATAAAATAAACTAGTAAGTCTATGTACATCGCTATCTCAACATATCACACACAGTGATTTCACTTACTATGCCCAACAACTCAACAAAAAAATATAGTGACTCATCAAACTAATACAACAACTCCATTAAGTAATACAATGACGCCTTACAATGAATTATTTAAAAGTTCAACAATTAGATTAAAATTGATGCCATTCATATACTAGTTGGGAATTATTTAAAAAGTGACAACTATCTTTCCTAAAAGATATGTTTGTATGAGATTTAAAATGCCAAAAATGAACTTTTATACAAAATTCTCTAAAATTTGATATAACAGTCTCACTGCAGTATTACGTTGGTCGGTATATGTAAAGTGACCTAAAAAATAAGGAGAATATAGTATATTTAATATTTTAATTTTCTTTACCTATTAATGTCCGTTACAATCTTGAAAATATTCTAAATCTAGACATTAACATTTACAAATTTTTCATAATCATAAAAATTGAAAGCACTACTTATTTGGTTAATAGAGATGAAAACTTATTCATTGCTCCTTATGTGCTTTTCTTCTTTCCTCCCCCTCCAATCTCCCCTAATGTGTGCCTAAGTATGGCACTTCATTCCCCTTTATTCCAAAATTTCTCTTGATTTAATCATTTTGTTTTAAAGATTCTTTTTGCTTTACTTTATTTAATTTTTGGAATTCTTTTACTTTTATTAAAAACTTTCCACTTCACTTTCTATTTTTATTATTAATTATTCAATACTTTTATTTATTCCCCTTTTGTCTACTTTAATTTCTGGTTTTTCTTTATTTTTTCTTGTTTTTCCTTTTTCAAGATAAATTCCTTTTTTTTAATATATATATATATATATATATATATATTTTTTTTAATATATATATAAAATATGAAATACTCAAATTCCATATTCTTAATTAAATCAAATTAGCATCTAATTAATTTTAAATGATAATTTCAAAATTTATAAATAATTCATATTTTAAATTTTCTTTTAACAAAATGGTAAAACATGCTAAACAAGCAAGGAATTTATTCTTATATATTTTTTTACTCTAGCAAATCATGAAAAAAACACTCCAAACAGTATCAAACACATCATAAACAGTTAAATGTATTTATGTGATGACTAATTATCATGTGTGTGTAGGGTTTCGCCATCTCTATATAAACCTCCGATGTCTCTATCTACATCATCCTCTTCGATGATGCTCTCCGTTCGACACACTCTGAGGGGTAAATTCTTATACATCCACCTCATAACATGCAAATAATTAGATCATATCACATTATAAATATAGAGCAATAATATAACTGAAATAATACATTAATATGCTTCAAATGTAAACACGTACATTATCCAACTCACAGTACGCAATCTTGTATCATCATCTAACTAAGCAACAGTCTACTATCTCATAATAGCATGAATCTCGTGCTTAGTCTGAAATATAACAAATTTGAATTGTTAGTTGTAGATATCCATGGATAATCTAAAAAATTTATCCGATGAGGAATCGAGATGTAATATCCTTCCCCCCTAAATCTAGTCATCATCCTCGATGACTCTTATTCAAACATAAGTTCTGAATTAAAACATTATTTAGAATAGTAATAAAATGGTATGCAAAATTAATTTAAAAAATAATTGAAAAATTACCTGTAGAACTCACTATAGTTCTTTCAAGTTGCATTATTTCAGAGTACTGGTCCCACAAGACCCTACTTAATGATATCTCTTTATTAAGAAAATATGGTTGAGAGTATTACTTACTCGCATTGGTTCTATCATGATCACCTCGGAGTCTAGAATCGTCAAAGTAAGCCTACATTCTATAGGACTGATCACATATGTAACCTTGAAGAATCTCACATATCTTAGTGAAAGTTCACTGACTTCTCAAAACACATTTAAGATTATCATACAAGTCAAAGTAAATGATCAGAGAGACTTTCACAAAATCTTTCAGCTCCTCTACACATCTCTCTAACTGAGAGAGTAATTTTTCTCAACCTAGAGAAAAGTATTTAGGGAAACTGGCAAGTATAATGTATATAAGTTAATATTATCGCTACTCTACGTAACTTCATATAAGTATAATATATTAGTATTGTCACTACTCCACGGAGCCCCTGATAAGTACGATGATGAATAGGACCTTAGAAATATTACATTTCCAATGTATACAAAATCATAGAATACTCGTTCACAATATATATTTGTATGGTCATACGATTGAATTTCACTAGTTTTATTTGTCAAATCTTGGATTTGACAAGTCTATCTGTCGGATCTAACTCAATAGTAATCGAGTCAATGTGAGGCTAAGTAGGATATTACCCTATCATTTAGAACTCATGTTCCTATCACCACTCTTCTCTCAGATCTCCATGACTTAATGATCTCCAGAATGTGCATAATATTTCATGAAAACATAAATCTATACTAATAGGTCATAGAAAGTAATACTACAGGTTAAATAATTTCAGATATATCACTGTACATTCAAAAGAATCATACAATCAATTTATAATTGTATTAAGTTGTCACTAGCCAATCATAACTAATATTGTATTTTCCAGCTTAACCTATAATGTTATATTCATGGTTAAGAGAAAGTAATGTTAAAATTATCATAACATACAAAATCTAAGGGTCACACCATCCTTTAAACCTTACAAAGGAATAAACAAAACATATCTTCATGCTTGCTTAGCTAGAATGCAATAAATTAAAAGTTTATTTAATCCTCTAGATTGACAAGATGTTCCACACATCCTATACCCTACTTACTTCCGACAAATGGTATATAAAAAAATCTTCTTCAAAACAACACACATTAAGCAAAAGAGAATATATCAATCTAATCAAGGGTGTATATTATCATTCTAATTAACTTATAATTCTTAATCATAGAATTTAGTATATAGTTCCACAATTTTCCACCCCTTATGGTCTTAAAATCACAAATTAGATAAAATAGTGACTTTAAAGAGTCATAAGTGAAAAGTTGAGAACTATAATCTCAAAAACTTTACATACCTTCATTAGATAAAGGAAAACGCCACAACTCAACATTGCCAAAACACTTCTTACTTACCAAATATGTAAGTATGGTATCTCAATCTATTTTCTCAACTAGAAGAAATAAATTACTAACCACAAATATGTACCCATCTATCCAATCTAACAACTTTTCTCTCATCAAGAGTAGAAAACAATCTCCCACCAACTTCAAGGGAGTACAGTTAGACAACATTCAAAACAAGTTTTCATTTAAGAAAACATGAAAATTGACAACATGCAAATAAGATTTCTTTCAGTAGCATCATAATAATGTCAAAGGGGAATGAGATAATGCAAACTCATCTCCAAGCTAAGGGAGATGACACTCCTTCCTAATCCACATAACTTAAGGGTGCCAACCAAAACAAGCTTCTAACACACAGGAACTCTCAACCAAAACAACATCACTCTACTGGAAGAAAATATCCACTGCACTAGGTGGCACCAAAACTAAATTAGTCTTATAAGATTTTTCACTCCTAGGATAGTGAAAAATAAGACACAAAATCAAAGCACAAAAATATAATGAGTGCGAAGCATCTGGAACTTAAAAACACTCGCAACACAAAACACAAATGATGAAGGTGATTTGATAATCAAGAAAAGATAGTCACTCTCAAGGTGTTTGATCTAAGTTGTCAAACTATGCTAGAAATATTTTGTTCATAACTCATGAACTATGTTATAATTTTGCCTACCCAAACCTCGTATACAACTATCACCATTGAGAAACTTAATAGACCATCCCTTATACGACTCAAAAAGATACGAGTGCTCTTAGGGGCACACACTCAATATTCCCTAAACACATTACATGAATGTCCCAAACTAACATTAGTCACCAAGCTGTACAAGAGGGTCTAACAATTTACTATAACTCTAATCATTTTGTAATATGGTTTCACATTGAGGCACTACAAATCCAAAAGATTAGTACAATACTTCATTTCATTAGATTCACACCGGTGAATAGAAGGACATGAAAATGCTAATGGACTCATTAGATCCTAGATTTTAAGCCACAGCTTTGATACCACATGTAACAACCTCACTGAATAGGCAAAGGAATACAATATTTTTTTCTAATTAAACATACATACTATAAATAGATTACAACTCAAAAATATAAATAGAGATCATATATATACTCAAGTGATAACAATAAGTACATATTACATCTTATATCATAGATCTAAAATGTCATGAGAATGTTACATAAGATGATTATAGAAAGTAATACAACTCAGTCATGGTAGATACAACTCTGGAATCACCATCATCAATATATAATAATAAATAATAATAATTCTTTATGATAATACTCAATAATAATATACAATCGTATACAATGTACGTAATTTAGATACTTAGCTTTTTGAAGTATGAGTTCTCAAAAATCTCTAGTATCTATGGTAATCTCAAGTGTCATCTCAATAGTAGCACTATTATGGGGAATGAGAGAATCATCTGAGCATTTTTCCTCACCAATCATAGATCAATGATCCCCCGCACTAATCCCATCATGAAATGGCTCTCCCTTCACAAATTAGTAGATAGTGATGGCATGAGAATCTAGAGAGACTAGCAAGTACCCATATGTTATATGATTCTAAACTAAATATGCAATATATCATAAAAATCTATTATGTTACAAGATATCATACAAATATGTGAATCATACTCATGCAATAATAATGTTTCACTCAACATACTTTGGCCCAAAGTTTTATAAATAATAAATAATAACGATCTAGATCAATCGATTTCATACACACCACTTGATTGGATTGCCTTCATCTATAATTGTGAGACTAGTAATCTAATGAAGTTCATCTCACTCCTTACTCTGAATCAATAATATACATTGGTTAAATACAATTTAACCACAAGATTCATTTAGTTTACATCATATTTGCAAACATAACATATAACATGTCAAACATAGGAGTAATGAAATCATACATTTATTTTGTCAAATGTATGAATGAATCTTATATTATTTTCTATCTCATACTAGAGATAATGACTATAGTTTATACCATCTAGATAAATAGACATTTAACTATAAATTTTTATAATCATAATAGTATCCAAACTTACTACACCTTCTGATAACCCATACTACCATAGTCTAATACTTTAAGATATAAATACTAGCTTTCCATAGTAAGTCATATAAGTAATATTAATACATGAAAATAAAAACTACTATTTAATCATTTAGACTCAATAATCAAGTCACAGTTCCCACAAAACATAATAATATACAAATTTAGCAAACATTATACTTCCAAGGTTGTATGTCCGTATACACAAGTCCTACTAAATGTCTCAAAACACACTACTCATAGTAATAACCAATTACGCATGCATATAGTTAAACAAACATATGTATAATTCTCAGTATATTAATTATAGTGTATACCATTCAAGTATAACTTGTGTTAGTGATGTAATACTCTATGATATCCCATACTATCATAAGTTTTCAACTGCATAAAAACACATAATCAAATTTACAATTTTAAGAATCAAGCAACACACATACATTTAACAATCAAATAAGTATAGAGTTATACTACTTGGATATACTCTAAGTTAAAGCTACATGCTAGCAACATAACACATAAACACGCATCACAATGCACCATTATATGCTAGATATAACCAAACATTTATACATATTAGCAATTTCATAACATGTATTGCACTCAAGTATTCAACACATAATACCTATAACAACAGTCAATCAATCACGTGAAGAGACACAAAGGACTCATAAACTTGTTATAACATTCATTATAGCACCTCAACCTATCTTTTAAGAAATTATTTTAATATAGTTATAGCTTTGGACTCACAAACACCTAATGATTGGATAAAATCATACTTTTAGCTACAACTAAGGCTTATAACCAAACATAGCCATTTTCATTAAGTACTTGTGCTATAACCTTGAATCCATGAACATTCAAGATATGAATTGAGTACTATAGCCAATAGTTATTGGATTCAACTCCACCATGTAAGTCATACGTAATGTTCTTTAAAGTGTTTAAGCTCTACATTAGTCTATGTATTTTATCTCAATATACATTGCCACAGGGTCGACTTTGTCAACCAGTTTTCTCAAAACTACTAAGCTTAAAATACCTTACTTCGTTTCTACATGGTTTGAATCATAACCAAAATACAGACTTAGATTCCACACAACTTACGTATATGCATACTTTCATTGTTTTGAATGTCAATTTATACTCATTTGATCTATACGATAACATTACAACAAATTGATTATTATCGCCACTATTTGTACTAGTATCAGTTACATCATTATTATTATTACAATGAAATAAAGCATTGACATCATTATACTCAAATATAAAAGTCAATATATAAATATACTATATATTTGAATAACTAACATATATTATGATATTAGATACGATATGCTCAAATGACAGAAAGATCAGTGATAATAATATGAAATATATGATATTAAATAACATAAATTGTAATGATCCCAAATTAACATATTTTGTGACAAAACCACAAGTAATTGGTTATGTACCATAATATAACATTGGTTCTTATATTCCATTTCAATGACAAAACATAAGGAAAATATATACTATGTGAGTGAGTATCTACTTACCCTAATTATAGTTTTTTTTAAATATATATATATATATATATAAAGGAGAATTCCACAAATAAAATTGTGGCTCTGTCATCCAAATGTCCTATATATTGCGATTGCACATATGATCAACCAAGTCATATATTATCTCAAATTTTGAGTTACCATATATATATATATATATATATAATCCATTTTAATTAAACATATGAATGGTCCAAGGCGTTGGAGAACTTAAATACATAAAACCACTGTTTAATTATACATAGCTAAACATATATATTATCACTAATTTTTAGTTACTGTTTGTTTATTTATTATGACTCTGTTCTTTACAGGTCACCCAAGCTTGATTTGAGGTGGTGTTGTCAATAGAAGAGCTAGAGCATTGCAAATTAGAATGGCAAGGAAGGCATGGAAGGGATGCCACGATTATTGATAACGTTTTCAATTAGAATTTCGTTAATTTAAACATGGAAGGGATGCAACGATTTATATCAATTAGCAATTCCATGTTTTAATATAAATTTAAAATATTTAAATTTTAACAATTATATGTTGGTGATATATATATATATATATATATATATATATATATATATATATATATACGAATAATTATTCCATTAAATTTGTGCATGTTTGGAATTGTTAATTTATGACTATACACGCTGGAAATTATGGGTTTTCATTGCCATTCATTGGATTATGAATTTCAGCTATTTATATTAGGAATTGCAGACTTAAGTAGATTTACATATTATTAATTGAAGTCACTATCTTCTTATTAAATTGTTGCCAATAATATATCTCATATAAAATAAATTGTTAAGTCTATGCACATTACTATCTCAGCATATCACACACGATGATTTCACTTACTATGCCTAGCAACTCAACAAAATAATACGACTCAACTAATTAATACAGCAGATCCATTAAGTAATACAATGACGAAATACAATAAATTAGTTGAAAGTTCAACAGTTAAATTAAAATTGATGCCATTCATATACTGGCTGGAGATTATTCAAAAAGCGATGATTATCTTTCCTAAAATATATGTTTGTATGAGATTTAAGATACCAAAAATGAATTGTTATACAAAATTCTCTAAAATCTGATATAACGATCTCATCATAATATTACATTGGTCAGTATATATAAAATGATGTCAAAATAAAGAAAATATAATATATTTAATATTCTAATTTCTTTTACTTATTAAGGTCCATTACAATCTCAAAAAACTCTAAATCTAAATGTTATTAACATTTACAAATTTTTAGTAATCATAAAAATTCAATGTTATTAACATTTACAAACTTGTAGTAATCATAAAAATTCAGAAAAATTGAAAGTGTTACTTAATAGAACTAAAAACTTCTTCATTGCTCATTTTTTGCTTTTCCTCTTTCGGCCCCCTCCATTCTCCCCTAATCTTTGCCTAAGTATGGCGCTTCATTCCCTTTATTCCAAGATTTCTCTTGATTTAATCCTTTTGTTTTAAAGATTATTTTTGTTTTGCTTTATTTAATTTTTAGAATTCTTTTACTTTTATTAAAAGCTTTCCATTTCACTTTTTGTTTTTATTATTAATTATTCAATACTTTTATTTATTTCCATTTTTTTCTACTTTAATTTTTAGTTTTTCTTTGTTTTTCCTTTTCTAGGATAATTTTTTTAATATGAAATACCCAAATTCTATATTTTAAATTAAATCAAATTAGCATCCAATTAATTTTAAATAATTATTTTTAAATTTATAAATAATTTATTTTTTAATTAAAATAGTAAAACATGTTAAACATGTAAGAATTTTTTTTATATTTTATTTACTTTGGTAAATCATAGAAACAACACACCAAACAAATATCAAACACATCATAAACAATTAAATGCATTTCTATCTTGACTAACTACTATGTGTGTGTTAGGTTTCATTAGCATTTTGTAGACCTTTGACGTCTCCATCTACATCATCCTTTTCGATGATGCTCTCTCCGATACACTGTGAAAGGTGAATTACCTTGCATCTACTTCACAACATGCAGATAATTAAATAATATTACATAATAAACATAAAGTAATAATATAACTAAAACAATACATTAATATGCTTAAAATATAAACATATACATTATCCAACTCATAATATATAATCATGTATTATCATCTAACTAAACAACATTCTAATATCTCATAATAATATGAATTTCAAGGTTAGTCAAAATTGTAATCAAATATGAATTGTTAGTTACAAATATCCATGAATAATCTAACAAATTTACTCGATGAAGAATCAAGATATAACGATTTGAGCATACAAAGATGAAATACAAAAATAAACAAATAGAAAAAATATTAAATGTGCAACTATAAATTACAAAGTTTTTTTCTTAAATAAATCTTAATATTTTACTTCTTACCAAAAAAATTGGAAAAATGAATACCTACCAACTATTTTAATTTAGAATTTATTATAAAAATATTATTTTTAAATAATAATAATAATACTCAAACATTTCAATAATATAAAAAAAACAATTTAAAGTTGACCTACAAGAAAAAAAAATCATTATCATGTTACAAAGATCATAAGATAAGAGTAAGCATAGAGTTTGGTTATGATTTCATACTTTATAAAGGAAAAAGTTTAAGATTGATATAAATCACTTTAAGAAAGAAAGATAAGATAGCATTATAACCTATGTTTCTAATGAGTTCATAAAATATATTATTTTTTATATGAATTCAAAGTTGATGTTAAAACATAATAATTTTATAAGTTTTATGGCACTGATCAAAAATAAAAAGTAATGTTATGAGTATAGAATTCATTAGACATCACATAAGGGTGAGAAAACAATCAATGTTTTCATACATATGAAACTAGTCTATTTATTTTATATTGATAAATGCATAAGATATTAATACTTAAATATCTTCAATTTCTTAAACTAGCATTATATTGTCTTTCCTATTTATACAATATATTTTTTTGTGCTTTACTTTGATTTCTCTCCATAGTTTGATTATGAGTCTCAAATTTAGAATTTGGATGTGGATCTTCTTGGATCTCTAGTTCATCTTCATGCATCATTTGTAAGAAATTTTGTAGTATGCAACATCCCACAATAATTTTGGGCACTTTGTCCAACTCCACACCCACATCATGAAGAATTCTTCATCTGCTTTTGAGTAAGCTATATGTATTCTCAATTTTTACACGTTTTTTAGATAAGTATTTGTCAAACAAAGTATGTAATGGAGATAAATTGCTTTTAAATGGCTTCAACATGTATGGGGATATTGAATAGGCAGAATCTTCAATTATTTGTGGATAGATAATACTTCCTTCAATTTGAATTGTTGGCACTGTAAATATTTTTCTTTTTGCATTTTTTTTATTGTAGAACAATTCTAGTATCAACATCATGAGCATCGTCACAAGCATTGACACAAACATTCTAAAATATTTTTTGAGCATAACATATTTCTTAGAGCAAAACGCTATAGAAATGATGTCTATTTACATAGTTCATATGAGTATGATGCTTTTGTGGATGATATGATAATTTAATATGAGTGCCATCAACTGCACCACATATTGAAGGAAGTAGAGTCAAAGTTTAAAAATCACATATAATTTTTTGCAATCTACTTCCTGATGAAACACTTATATACTAATTTTATAAATTTTGAATGATTATACAAACTATAACCATAGTGTGTTTTCTCACTATTTATTCTCCCACACAATACAATTTTGTGATTACATGTGTAAGGGTCCCTTGGACAAGACGATGTAAAAATAAACATAGTGCTTTTTTTGGTAGTATTGGTTCTCTAACACATTGAATTGTACTAGTGCTTGGCATATGTGGTTGTAATTTTGACAAAAACAAATCAAATAGAAGAAAAGACATTCTATAATGGTGACAGTATAAAATATCGCGATAATAAGGTTGTTCTTCCTATATTTTTTGCGGAATTAACTTCTAAAATATATTTTGTCTTGAAAATTGCCACCATTCTCTGTATGATTGCATGCATAATGATTACTCTTTTATATATGTTAGCGTCAATTGCATAAAGTAATGGAAAAAAATGTTTGATAAATCTGATGCATTTGAATTTGAAGAAGAATATGTCAATGTTTATCAAAATAAATTTGGCCACAATATGACAAATTTTGGATCCATATTAAGTGATTGAAAAACTTTGTTTTCTGCAATCAAAATTTAATATGTCTAATTATTTATATGAAATATTATTTAATTTTTCAAACAAAGTCGGAGTAAATAAAATAAAATAAAATAATTTAACCTTACTAAATCTTATATGTATAATGTTTATGTTAAAAATTTACCTTAACAACAGTCACCTAACAATAATCCCCAGTGAATAGAAAATACCACTATCAAAAATATGTGAATTGAAACTTTTGATTTATGGTGCATAAAAAATAAATGCTCTATTTTTAAAATGATTAAAGAAATATTATCATATCATTTTTAACACTTTAATTTTAAAATTCTTAACACCAATAATTAGAGTATGCATTCTTAATTCCCTCCTTGTACAAATTCCACTAATAGAAAAACCTACTACCTGATACACTTCAAATTAGAAATATCTTAAATCATATACACCACATGAAATATACCCACAAATCTGTTAGATATTTATTTTGACAACTCTAATATCTTCATACGTCTTTTCAATCCAAAAATAAAATATCTTCATACGTCCACGTGTCATCTTATTGGTTTATTTCACGATGTTATCTTATCCAATTGAGCCGTGCTTTGGTCTCATAGTCTGTTCGGACTCGAAAACGTAATTAAAAACCTTTCATTTTTTTTTCGAAAGTTTCAACCTCCTCCTCCCGAATAAATACACGGAAGAGGACGATGGAAGGTCTGCACAATATGCACCGGATGAACTGTTTTCTGAAAGCATTTGCAATTGCCATAGTCATAGTTGGAGTAGTTGGGAGCAACAAGGCAGAGGCACAAGCGGAGACAATGGCTTTTCCGGGCGGCAAGAGCGTTGTGGAAGGACACGAGAACAACATGGAGATAGAGGAGCTCGGGCGCTTTGCCATTGATCAGCATAATACTCAACAGGTAAGCTTTGTTACAACTTAAGTTATGTTATGGATATTGCTATTAATGTTATTGCGAGGGTTTTGATTTAAGTGTTTGTGTTCAGAATGAGATCGGGAAAGGGGGTCTATCGTTTCGTCGAGTAGTGAAGGCAGAGGAGCAAGTGGTAGCGGGAATGATGTACCATCTCACGATCGAGGCAACACAGAAAGATGGAGAAGCGGAAAATCCTCCCAAGCTGTACGAGGCCAAAGTATGGGTCAAAGAGTGGGAAAATTTCAAGAATTTGGAGGAATTCAAGCCATCCCCGTTAGTCTCCCCTAATTGACTTCGCCGTCAAGCAAAATAGGTTAGCATTTCTTCTTTTCATAACTAAATTCCCTCCCTGAGTTAGGGTTTGTGCTAGGTTTTCAATCTTGCGCGCAGTGTCTTTCTTTTTCAGATCCATCTGTATCTATGTTTAATTGCCCTTATGTTTAATTGTTTACATCCACAAAAATGCGTCCTAGCTTGGCTTACACTTCTATCTTTTCATTAATATGGCACATAGGACAAAAGCTTGTCGATCCGTCTTTGCCGGAAGAAATTATAGAAATTCAGAGAGCACAGTCCATAATTTATTAGATAGAGTGGAGTGCACAGGCGATAAGAAAACTTAACTAACTGGAAACCGTACGAACTCATCTACAAACACGGTACATAATTTTCAGATAGAGTGGACACTACATGGGATAATAAAAGACAATATAAGGAGGAAGGAGTGTGGGAGTGTGTAGAATATAATTGGGCCATTGAAAGTACAGATTTAAACAAGAAAATGAGAAGCTCAAGGCCATCATAGTAGAGCTAGTTGAATCTAAGAAGGATGCTGCCAGATACTACCATTAAGGCATATACGAACATCATTATTCTATTTTCATTGAATTTAAGAAGAGGTAAGAGTAAAAGAACATTGGCACCTGTAACCGGTTGTCATGGCAAAATTCATCTTTATGCATACCAAAATCAATAAAGTGTGTGTCATGTTCCACCTGGTTACCTTCAGAGTGAGATATAGATCCATTGGATTGAAGATGAGTTCTAACTCTGTTCCGCTCAACAATGATGTGTCGTCCCAAAATGCACTATCTTTGATATTGGGTTTTGTGGTGAAATTCAAATTTTTGTGTACCAAAACAAATAAGGTATTTCTTATGTTCCACCTGGCCACCTTCACAATGAGTGTATAGATCCATGGGGTTGAAGAGGAATTCTTTGAGTGTCGGTTTTGCTCAACAATGACATGTTGTCCCAAATGCACTATCCCACTGTTTCTTTCCATGGATCTTATCGCAACATATCATACAACTCACTTCTCCTTTCTTCATGAAGGCTTAAGGGACATATTAGATAACTTACATCTGCATTCGTTATGAAGGCCTAAACATTGTAAGGATAAAATAAAACAAAATTATCTATAAGCAAGGGCACAATAAGGAACATGCAATATAAGAGAATTCAACAAATTGAACAAATTCACCAATCATCTGAATTCCCATTCGAGGATATAAAATGATGTTTTGGTCGTATCTTCAAACATATTTGGAAATACGGAAGTGTTGTTTTCTCCCCAATACTAACAATAGGATGATTTTAGATTTACTTCTTTAGCTTTAAAACAATCTTTCCTGTAGGCTTATCTTCAAACACGGTTGGAAATGTGGAAGTGTTGTTGTTTCAGCATTGCCAACAATTGGAAAATTTCAGTTTTATTTACTTTGCTTTAGCTTTAAGAAAATTTTGCTTGAGAAAAATATTACATATGATTTTGTCATTATTTGGATATGCAATGTTTGCAGTCGAACAAATTATTCGTATATATGTGTGTGGTATTTCAGGGGACAACACTTTAATTGAGAATATATATATGTGTTATATGCGTGGTTTGGAAGCATTAGTAAACAATCATTCAGTGATGAACATTCAAGTGAAGACGAATAAGAAAATGATAGAACTGAAACAAAAAAAGTTTATTAATTTGTGTTATGTACATGGCATATTTTCGGGGAAGTTGTATGGCTATCTATCATTTGCTAGCTATGTATATGCTCTAATATGTTATTTGATATCCAATGTTAACTCATGTATATATATAACTGCATATTATGCTTTAGCTTTAAGACAACATATGATTTTGTCATTATTTGGATATGCAATGTCTGTGGTCCAACAAATTATTCGTATATATGTGTGGTATTCGAGGGACAACACTTTAATTGAGAATATAGATGTGTTATATGCATGGTGTAGAAGCATTAGTAAACACAATCATTTAGTGATGAACATTCAGGTGAAGACGAATAGGAAAATGATGGAATCAAAACAAAAAAGTTTATTAATCTTTATTATGTACATGGCCTATTTTCGGGGAAGTTGAATTGCTATCTATCTTTTGCTAGGTATGTATATGCTCTAATATGTTATATGATATCCAATGCTAACTCATGCATATATAATTGCATAATATGACAAAGTTGTTTGTCGTGTAATTAGGAATGGTTGCACTTTCATGTGCAGCTCTTCACTTTTCAACAGTTTATTTGAACAGTGTCAAAATGTGATGGTCTAAATTGGGGGATCCACTTCTTTAAGGATGGAGGGAGTAGTTGTGTTTGCCCATGGTGCAAGATAGGGAGCTATGTGTAGACACCAAAAACGGAACACTTCGTGTCAATTTTAACTATCTTATTAATTTGCACCAACATCGTCCTTTCATTCTTAATTAGTCTTCTATTCGCAGAAACATTTATAGTACATTCATTATTCATCCCTCTGATCAATTAATTTCTTCTTCCATGATCACAAACATTCCCACAATACTGCATCTTAATTAATATCAATCAATGAGCTAATTAGCTAATCTATCCCTAATGGGACATGGAATATACGTTTTCTATTTTCCATAAGTCAATCTTATTTTTTTCACATTCTCCCTCAAATGAATTTTAAATTCATTTCTAATCCCTATGCAATCTCTTATTCAACATCCATCCGATCTTTGAACCACAACAATCACACCCAGAATCAAGTCCATTCACATCTAAATAGTGTTTCAAATGGAGACAATGTAATATTCTTAGTCAACCCTTGGAAGAAATCTTATACCAATTGGTCGTGGCAAACATGATTGTGTATCCACGCATCAAGTATTTTGATAAAAACAACCCAAAACTTGAGTGGTATAAAGCAAATGAATATTGTGCGTATCACAAGGTTCAAGGCCATGCTTGTAATCGATGTATTAAACTCAGGATTTATATTCAAGGTTTGATTGATCGCAAAGACTTTGAAATAGAACCGAATGCATTCACATATGAGAATCAACAAATGTGAGTATGCTAAGATCCCTTTTTTGATCACAATCAAACTCGTCTACTTCGAAGTCAAGATCAAGATAATCAATCCATCTTTAGTGTTTTTATTGAATCACCCATCCTTGACGAGTCAATTTTTGATGAGGCTCCCTTCGGCCATCCTTCCATCTTTAATGAGCCTCACTGTGATGAGCCTCTCCATGATTGTCCACTAGTATTTTACGCCCTGTTCTTTTATGAGCCAATCTTTGAAGAACTCATCATTGACCAACAATCCATTTTTCACCCATTACACAACATCCCTTATTTCAAGAAATCCCTTCATCCCCAAGCCATCATTTCCAAGCAAAAAGTGAAAAAGGTACTTGCCGGCAATGTAATCCAATAAGCTTTCCTTGTGGCCACATCCAAATTAGAATCAACATCAGAATCAACATCCATATTAGTATCAAATTCCACATCAGAATTACCATCAACGTCAATATTAGATTTAGCATTAGCATCCCAATTAGAATCATAATCCCACAACATGGACTACACACCTCTTGTAGATCAGTTTGAAGACATCAATGATGCTTCCATGGTTTTTGAGTAAGTTTCCTTCGGCATCAAAGCAATTTATCCTAGTAGTCTCTATGAGGATTGTGCAACCTTTACTCCTTCCATCAATATCACCCATCCTTTTCACATTAGCGAACATATCCCTTATCTTGACATCCAATCTCTCACACTCATTGATTGGGACTGACAAAATCACATATCGTTGGACTTCTTCCATAGCGACATCAGTTGCAGAATTTAGTCGGAAGACAAGTTCCCTAATGAAATCTTGTTTGAGGCATTAAGGGCAATCAAAATAAAAATTAAAGTCCCCTAGTGAAACCTTGTTTGAGGCACTATGGGACCATCAAAGTAAAAATCCTAGGATTCCAGAAGAAAAGTCCCTTAGTGAAGCCTTGTTTGAGGCACTATGGGACCATAAAAATAAAAATTGTGGAAGTCCAGAGGAAAATTTCCCTAGAGAAACCTTGTTTGAAGCACTAGGAGGCAATCAAAATCAAAATATCTAGTCCTTTAGTGAAAACCTCTTTGAGGTGTTATTGGACTATCTGAATCAAAATCAGCGTACTCAAGAAGACTCTGTTGGTGAACACCTCTTGGAGGCTTCAATAGATATGAACAAATTAATATTGTATGGCTTGATGAAGACATCATTGAAGTTGATATTAGAACAAACGATAATCTAAAAATCATTTAGATCACGACTCTTAAGCCTAAGGAACAGAAGAATCTTGTGGTCCTCCTAAGAGAATTTTTAGAGGTTTTTGAACCCCCAACATCCAAAATCATGTCATAATTGGAACATCCGGAATTAACAACGATGTGTGTGACTGTTAATCCCAATTTACCTTGGTCCCCCAACAATTATACATCCCTTCATGATTATATCCTTCATCCAAATCCTATTTCACATGATCACATCAGAGCTTTTGTCCAATGGTTATTTTCATTTATCCTCTCTGCAATCACTCTCTTTCATAGAGGCTACGAAGACACCTTGTTTAGAGGTTTAGAGGAAGCAAAATCAACAATCAACGAAGATCAAAACAATGTCAGTGGAATTCACATCATCAACAATATTCGAGTAGAAAAACTATTTAGATTAGGTATGGGCTAAAGATCAAAATGGGTTAGAGTTATGCATCTTGTAATCCTCCAATGAGTTGAAATGCTACATAAATAAAACAAATCAAAAATTAAAAAAATCAAAAGAGAAATAACTTGTCCAACGGTGAAAACCATGCTTATGGCACCTTGGACAAGTACCATAAATTAGGTTTTTGGCATCATGTTTAAATGATCTGTTGTCTACAAGTAATTCAACAGTTGGGGGCAACCCCATCTGCATCCTTGTCCATCCCATTCAAGCCATCTTGGCTCATCTAAATCCTTATACTTGACCATCCTTTTATCCATACTATCAAGCCCATCTCTCTTCCTGTTTTGATATTGATGAGGAAGTGGAAGTAGTTTTGAGCCATGTTTTGGGAAAACATCTTCGTATCTCCTCTGAAGGATGCTCTTTAACCACTGGGCACTTGGTTCTCATGTGGTATGGTCCTTGGTGATCCTTAATTTATACCTAGTTGTACCTCATTGTCCATATCCTCCAACATCATCCAAAATCCGTTCCATTCGTTATCATATCCCATCCTAGTGCTAGAACATGGTTTCCCTTTGCTAGTGATCCCATGTATATACTTAACTCAAAAAATTGTAAAAATCATAAAATTCCAAAAATCTAAAACCATCATAAAATCATAAAATCCTAAAAATTCAAAAACATCACAAAAAAAAAAAAAAAAAAACATAAAAGGCAAAAAATCTCCCAGCTAAATATAAAACCACAAAATCCAAAAACTTTTGTCTTGTCCTAAATCCGGTCAAAATACTTAATCAAATCATTTCAGCTACCATTGGATGTGTCCTTCCCAAATCTACCTTGTTTGGGGCAACTCAAAGTCATCAATTCCAGGTTGCAGTTTTTGTTTTGTTTGGGGCAAATCAAACTGTGCAACTTAATTCGAGATATCTTATTCCCAATCTATCCCCTTGCATGCATCCTTGCTTGGGGGCACCATCTAGCTATCAATATCACTGAGACTACACACATGGATTTTGACTTGCTTAATGACAAGATGCTTTTTGTTGCTTTCGTTTTCAAGTTTATGTGTGTTTGCTTGTTTCTTTGCTTTTTCTATTGTGCTTTGACTCAGTCCATATGTGTTTGCACAATGTTATCATGGTTTTTCCATATCATGGTGTCGCTTGTCATGTGTTTATACATGAGTCCATTTATTGGCATATGACGACAATGTCACCCTGATTTTTCCATATCATGGTGTGTTTTTGTCGTTTTTGCTTTGGATCGGGGTGTTAGTCCTTACACACATTGCAGTTAGGTCATCATGGTGCATATTGTCGTGTGCAATATCAAAAATCAAGTTGCAAAGTATATGTGGATGCACACTACAACAATAGTTTATTCCCTTGCAAAATCATGTATTTTAAAATCATCTCATCCATTTTTCATTTTCATCAATCATTATCTATTTATCTTTATCATTCCTCATATTCGTCCCGTTTTGGGGGAACTACATTGCCTTGAGGTACATTTGGACAATGTAGGCAACGCTCAGTCACATGAAATTTTTGAGGTCAACTCGGCTACCATTCTTACTCTTTTTCCATTCCCATTCCCATTTTCATCTTTCAGCATCCAATTCTTCTAATTAACAGTCATTCTCACGACTTACATGTGCAGACATCAGTGCGCCATGCCCCCTATTTATCCAATTCGTTCCAAGTCTAATCACATCATTCTTCAATCATTATTGCATCATCCTTCAGTATTCATCATTCAACCTTAGGGCATCCTTGTGTGCCTGGTTTTTTGCGACTTCATTCTTTGAAAGGTTGTTATACCATCCACACATATGTTTGTGTCGTCATCAACATCATCTCATCCTTAATCTGTGCAATAATTTAAATCCTTGATCTATGCTTGCAAATCAATCAATTATTTACTCAATCAGTCGTCCATCCAGTTCAAGCTTGTAGCTTTCCCCTTGTTTGGGGTAGGTCAAAGTATGCAACTCATCTCGAGATGTATCCTTCCCACATCTGCCCTGCTTTGGGCAAATCCATCCATCATCATCAGCAATCAAAGCATGCAAGCGTTAGCTCAAGTGGGTTAATCTTATTCATAAGTTAATCACCATCTAGCATCCCAACCCTCTTTCTACATCACCCACCCATTAGTTCTTCTATTTTAGCTTCTTCCTCTATTTTTCGAGAATCCATCCACGCTCTTCATCCTTGCATGCCCACTCGAGGGGGCATCATCCATCATCATTGTCTAATTTTCGTCCACCATTTTTTGGCCTAAATTTTAAAAACCGTTACTCCATCCATCGTGTCTCGCAATGCCTTCTCAAAGAGATGCAAAATGTAGACACCTAAAAATTGAATACTACATATCGATTTTAACTATTTTACTAATCCGTGCTAACATCGTCCTTTCATCTTTAATCAGTCTTCTATTCGCTTAACATCTCAAGTTCATTCACTATTCATCCCCCTTGATCAATTAATCTTTTCTTCCATAATCCCCGTCATTCCCGCAAAATTGATCACATCTTATTAGTTAATTAATTTCAATTAATTAGTTAATTTATCCCTAATGGAAAATTCCATGGAACACACATTTCCTATTTTCCACAAGTCAATTAATCCTATTTTCCTCACATTCTCCCACAAATGAATTTTCAATTCATTTTTAATCCTTATGCAATCCCTGTCCAAGAAGCCATGTCATAAGTCCATCCCTTCTCTTATAGTGTACACATCCTCTTACACACTTTTTCCCTCTTTCTTTCACACTCTATCCTTACTCTTACACACTCCACCTCCCTCGTTTATGAGGAGGACGACTAATCCTCATCCATTGATCTTCAATCTCATCTGATAGTCCACTTTAAAGGAGAACTTTTTAAATATAGAGGCACTCCTCTCTTCAATCAAGCTTTTTGTGCTAAGTATATGTGGCTAATCTTCAACAAAGCTTCAACCGAAATTTTAGTTCATCCAAATCATCCATAGTGCAAGGGGAAATTTCGTCCAATTGACTCGCGACATATATCAAAGCCTTTTGCAACTACATCCGAGCACCATCACGTTTCTTTTCCAACAAGGGGGATAGCAAAGGGAAGGTATACAGTTGTATTTGATTGTCTTCTATTTCATTTGTTTTTTGTGTCTTGCTCACTCAGAGGACATACGCTTAGGCTTAGTTGTATGCTTTTTAATTTGATTTTGATTTCATACGAACGGAAACTAATCCTTTGTAATTGTGTGTTACACTATGCAACAAATAGACTTGTAGTGTGAAGCATGAGGCTCGCAAGGAAGAAATGCTTCACATCAAATATGTTGTGAATTGTGAGGTTTGCAATTGGAGATAGACGTGCAAAGGTTTGTGAATGTCTTCTGAAGTCTAAGAAAGGTGCTATATTTATATTTGGGCAATGGGAGAAAATTGTGTCACCCTGTACACAGGGTTTTTCACTAACGTGCCAACCAAACACATCCACACAATGTCTTAAGGTCTTAGTGGCATTTGGATGATAAAGGTATGGCTTCCTCAAGATAGCCAACACGACCTAGAAAGTGAAATATGCGTAAATAATGATTTGTTGTAGGCATGATGCAATAAGAGGTGCTCAAGCAATTGAAGTATTTTTAGTTGTCATCCACCAGAGTTGCATGAATCCATGCAAATAGAACACAGTTGAAGCTTATGTAGTTGAGGTTGGTTCTAGAGTTATTCATTGGTTCAGATATTTATAGGGCATCATTGCTATAGCCAAATATTGCATGTCCTATAATCATCGCATTCCATGAGACTACACCTGGATGATGCATTTTGTGAAACAATTTGTGTGCATTTGGTATGTTTCCTTGTTTGGCATGCATGTCTACTGGGGTTGTTGAAACAAAAACATTGCATATCCTCTAATTGTTGTTGCATTGCATGGGACAATGCCTTGATGATGCATTTTGCCAAACAATTTGTGTGCTTTCTGCATGTTTCCTTGCTTGGCCTGCACATACGTTTGACAGAATGTTGGCAAAAGATGATTAGTTTGGCTTTATAACTTCTAATTGCATTTGCTTAAAATTATTCAAAGATATTTTGTCTAGCTCATTTTGTGCATATCCAACAATTATTCATGATACCACATCTTATGGAGCTATTTTTTTGAAAAGCCTTATCTAGAACACCATTTTCTGCATAGCCAATAATTATTTCAGTGCATTAGACCACATTTTGTTGATGCGTTTTTCAAACAATTTGTGTGTATGCTTTCACATTTTTATGCACGTTCAGGGTCACATTTTGGCATAGGTTTGAGAGGATATGGAATAAGGTTGTATGGTATGCATTTATACTTTACAATTGCATTTGCTTAAAAGTCTTCAAGGTCTTTTTGAAAAGCCCATTTTGTGCATATCCTACAATCGTTGCAATCCATGGGATGATAATTCTGTGAGGCATGTAGTCAAACAATCCAAATGCCTTGTGTATGCTTCCATGTCCCGTTTATATTTTTTTTCAAACAAGTCACATGCCGTCTACATGCTTGCACATTTCACATACATGTTCAAGGTTCCATTTTGACACATATTGGGAGGATATTGGGAACAGGAAAATGTTGTTGAGTTTGGATTTATACCTGCTAATTGCGCCTGCTTAATAGTCTTCAATGTCTCTTTGAAAATTCCATTTTGTGCATATCCTACAATCCTCCCATTCCATGAGACCATATTTCCATGAGGCATTTAGTCATACGGTTTATGCAACTTCTATATGCTTTCATGTCTCATTTAGACATTTTGTCAAATTTGTGTGCCTACACGCTTGCACAATTTGCACACAAATATATCAGGGCATTTGCAACCAAGACATCTGATATTAATTTGCTTTTTTATTATTCCTTGATGGAAGTCTTTTTCAACGAGCCTTTTTTGTCCATACCATGCAATCATTATAGTCCATGAGACCACCTTCTTCAAGGCTTTTTATCAAACAGTTTCCATGCCTTCTATATGTTTCTACATTTGGCATGCATGTCTATGAGGGGCACTGACAACTGTAACATTAAACAGTTTTTTTTATTTTGATTATGCTTTGTTGATGGATGTCTGTACCCTCTTGTAAAGCTCCCATTTTGGCACAGGCTGAAGGATGTCGGGAATCGTTGAGTCTGGCTTTGTTATATATATATATATATATATATATGCACCTTACCATTTAACTATTTTGTTCGATCCTAAGGGTTGGATGGGCTAAGCCAATGAGTTTGATCGTTTGCTGCACTTTGTACAATTATGAGTGATAGGTTAGTTTGCTGCAATTTACCATGGAAAAATTTATTTCAATAAATATTCATTTTGGTAAGGGTGTAACATTTCTTCAGGATATATTCCTGCTTGTACAAAATCTTAGCTACCAGAATTGTTTTTTTTATCAATATGGCGACATATAACTTATATTTGCTCTTTTGCTCTTTAGCTAGATCTAACTGAAATGGTTCTGATGTAAAATATTATATCAATGCGTTGGATTCTACTTTGGTTTACAACAAAAAGCTATGGTATTAATCAAGGATTTACTCAATCGTTCAATCTGGAGCTACTTTTTTTGTCCTTTTCTTTGTCAATCTAAGTATGCTTTTTCATTTCATTGCATGTTTTCAAATGATCTATGATAATGTTCGCCTCTTAGGCCAGGATTTAGATATTGTTGCTCTTCATATGTTAAATGTCTTCCTCTTAAATGTCAATCTGGTTTTAAACAACTAGAATCTAGGTATTTTGTTGACTACTTTGTTGGAGAACACTGTCTTCTTGTGTTTGCTAAAATATCTATGAACATTTTTCTTTTGCTTTTCATTTAAATATTGGATTTTTAGTTAAAAAAACCCATCTTCAGCCAATGATTTCTTAGAAAGGTGAGATCATAATTTCTTTTCTTTGTTTACTCTATTTTCATCTGGAATGTGAACGTCATCTATACAACTAAATATTTTTCATGTTTTGTGCTTGTGGTATTTGGCCCAACAATATTGGATCTTCTAGGTTCGTGTTTCAATTTGCTTTTTGGGATCTTCTACTAATGTGAACTCTATACTATAGATATATTTTTCCCAAAATTTGTTTTTAATATTACACCTTTTATCACGCAACAATTGGTATTGCTGTTCTGTTTTTATTCTCTGGAAACCATCTAGTTTTGGTGTGTAGAGGGCGGTAGTCTGTTTGTGACTTTCTTGTGTTGCCTCTCAACATCATTTGTGGTGGTGTTTAAGAGGATGTTCTGTTTTTAAATGTCGTCTTTCATCGCACCTGAGGAACTTATTGAACATATATACCCATAGTCATATAGTTGTGGAGTGTTAAAGATGACCCTATTCGACTTCCTTCTTGGAATTTATTAAAAACATACATTCCAAATCTTTGTCATACCACTCTGATTTTCTATCAACTAAAAAAATTGAAATTCTAAAAAAGTTGTAATCTGTTTTTCCAACATAATTTAAAACAAAAAGTATGTTTTCTTAAAATATTACGCAGTTTTTTAATTTGCAGAGGGCAACCTAAGTGAGCTTTGGTTTTTAAATGGTAAACAAGAAAAAAAATTGACAAGTAATTTTTTTCTGCAAAAGAAGACTTAAGGAGGCCTGTCTTTCTCTCCGTTCCAACCATAATTAGGAAAGTCTAATATGTTCAATTATTTGTTAATCACGTGCTTCAGTAAACCACCCCATGGACTCCATTTGCATTTTCTTTTTCTTACAGCAAGGGAGGTAGTTCCATTTTTTATCTTAGATATTTGATCATAGGAAATATAAATTCTACCGACTCCCAAAGCAGCACTGTCTATTTCATGATTTACCATTAGGTGGAGGATTTTCTAGGAAGTGGTGGAGGCTGGTTAGGTCTTTTGTGTGACCCATCTGTTCAGAGATTTTCTTGACAAACCCACCGAGGCAGCTGAATTCTCTGAGTTTGAAGTTCTTTTCCCTTGCCGTGCAGCAGATGGTAGAGGATGAATGAGGAACACTCGAGATATTATCCTGTAGTGGGTGCGGAACCTATCCTCCTAGAGGTAATGACATGAACCATATGTCATGTCCTAATTGGCATGCTACAACAATATTGCATGAACAACTTGGCTTTATCATTTTCGTGGTTGTCAGGTGGTGCTGGAATGCAGCTGTATGAATTAATGAAATATATAACTTACGTCTAATTCTTTTAATACTAACAGCCAGTATGATTCAGTGAGGTCACTTAATGAAAGAACTTATGCCTGATGCAGTTAAATGTAACTGCTACCAAGATTCAATAAGGCCTCTTGTAGCAAAATCTGGTTTATGCTTTTTTTTAACCGTATATATACTCTCAACTAGCCTGTCTATAAGGTTGTGCTTCCTGGCTTCTTAATTTTGAGGCTTTCATATGTAAACTAATTTTCATATCACTTTCCAAAATAGTGGTCTTTTGGTTTAGTAAAAGACGTATTTTGATTAACAGTGGCTGTTGTATAATTAAATGCACTCCAGACTGTTTATGCAATTAAGCATGTTGGCATTATGACTACTCCTTTTTCTTTAGCTTAAAGGCCACTGTTTATTAATGAATTCAAAGAGGCTATTTGAAGAAAAGAAAAGAAACGAGTCAGTGTTTATTGAGGTTGGACAATCTTGAGTCACTGTTTATTGGGGTTGGACAATCTTGTGTTACCATTCGGGAAAAAATTATGCATTTTGTAACATTATTGTAACCGCGTCTTTCAGGATTACCATAACAGGGTAGAATTTCGAAGAGCTTTGTGGTTATCTTTGGGAGAAAGTACTACTGCCATTGAAGGAAGTTCTTAAGAATTCTGGCTTGAAAGTGGAGAATCCTTATGCTATGCAGCTGATGGGTGGAGCAACTATCGTGTTTACTTATTATTTATATGGAAATAAGCTACAGTCTGTTTCACCCAGTTTAAAATATTTAGTGTTTTTTATAAGTAGATAGGTGGAGCAAGTGGCATGTTTGCTAATATGGGAGCAACTGTCGTATTTACTTATTATTTATATGGAAATAAGCTACAGTCTGTTTCACCCATTATAAATTATTTAGTGTTTTTTATAAGTAGATAGGTGGAGCAAGTGGCATGTTTGCTAATATGGGAATAGCGATTCAGTTTCACCCACTATAAAACATTCAGTGTTTTTATAAATGGATTTTGCATCTGTACATATGAAATCCACTGACACCTTTATTAATAAAGGAATAAGCTATTTAGTGTCACCCAGTTTAAAATATTTAGTGTTTTTTTATAAGTAGATTTTGCACTTGTACATATGAAGTCTACATATCCATTCATAGCACTCATAAGCCACTTGCATACATAGCACTCGTAAACTACTTGCCACCATTATTAATTATGTAATAGAAAACTCGGAATTCAGCCACCGATTGTTTTTTCAACTTTATTGACTGGAGCAATTGTGGGGAAAGGAAATTTGTTGTTTAGGCATTTTCTTTCGGTATATCTTAGTTTGTTTTATTTCTGTAAAATACTACTTTATTAATATTTTAAATTAAGCTATAAACAAATATGACATGTAATTGAGCAATATGATAATATCTGAAAATGTCCAGATGTATCAATCTCAAGGTACTTATCTTGGATTTGTCACACAGTTTTGCCCATTAAAGGGCTCTACATTAATTAAAACCTCCTTTGCTTTACCCTCTACACAATTTTTCTATTAACTGGTGACGGATGGACTCAATTTATCTGCATCACTACATCGAGCTCGAAGAACAACAGAGATTCATCTTCTTCTCCACAAGTTTCCTGCTAACTGGTGACAGATAACCTTAATCTAGCTGCACCACCATGTTAGTCTCGAAACTTTACTTTTGAAAAGAAAAAGAAAAAAAACCTCTAAACTCCACTGAATTTTTATTTTCATCTTACACTTTACACACTTCCTACCCCACTTGTTCATTGTAGTTATACCTCTTAGTGTAATGAAAGGTGGAGTTTTTAGTGGTGGTAATAAACGGTAGTTAACTACAACGTTACTTGGAATATTGGATATGGGCAATTTGCTCAAGGCATAATTGGGGCGTGTTTTTTTCTTTTTTTTTCCTTTAAATCTTTTTTGGTCCTATTAACTAATGATAAGAAAAATTGAAAATTAAGAAATTTAAAGAATTTTTGGAATGCGGGGAGCCCTTACTGTGAGCAGAGCAGAATGCTGAATGTTCAGAACAATTTTGTTATTGTTGTTTGTTTTTATTTGCTGTCCTTATCTCGTTCTTTTCCTTCCATATACTCTCTATGTTTAAATATAGATGTCAATTGAATACTTGGTTACATTGAATGAATGGTAAAGTTGACTGCATTGTGTTGTTAAGAGAGGCTAATGCTCAAAGGAGGGTCTGTTTTTTAAGCATATATCAACTGAGATCGTATTGCAGCTTCAAATTCTTTTGTTGTACATACAGAAAGCATACACATCCCTCGCCATCTAAATCTGGGTTTGCAGTTTCCACCTTGATTTTGTCGGGCCTTCAAGTGTGACTGCATTTGGTTGCAAAGGTTGTATGTTTTTCAAGCTGTGTTGGCTGCCTTTTATGCATTTATGTGGGCCTGTGCTTTTAATATCTTCAGCAATTATTTGGGAATCAATCTATAAATATTAACTGATCTTTCTAAATGGAAGTGTTATTATGTGTATCTCAAATGTTCATCCACATTTTTTCTCTTGTAATTAAATTTTTATCTCATGACTAGGCATCTTTTATCATATGGTTCTAATTTTGTAGATAAATTTTTTATTTCATGGCCAGGTTTGAGTGTAAGTAAAACTTTGTTTATATAACTTGTCCTGAAGTGTATATTTTTTAGGTGAAGAAGAGTTATCACTGCACCCCGAGTATTTAAATGATCACTAAAAAAATTCACCGCAGTGTTTATCAATTGCTTAGAAGAGAAAATGTGGTTGGAGCTGAATTGAAGAATATTATTGGAGATGGATAAATATGAATGTTTTGGAGTTGAATTGAAGACTACTATTGGTGCAGCTGAATTAATGTTGAATTGCATAATTGTTGAAACAATTGTGTAACCGTCGGTTTATAAAATGTCATACATATATAGATTCCAAAAGTATATGGATGTAGAGTTTAGATTAAATTCAATACTTGAAGACTTATATGATGAATCTCATGTTTGATTTCTTTATACTTACCTTATACTTTGTATGTATTTATTGTTGGTCTGCATTTATTGTTGTATTTGTTCATGCACGTTAACATTCTTATGCACCATAGAGTCAATAAATAGAGTTTGACCAATTCGTTTATATAAAATTATTATCCCCATCTCCACTTTAGATTTGAAGAGAAAATAATGGAAATAACATCTTACAAGAATGGGAAAGATGCTAGAAGGTGAGAATCTGAAGTAATTTTCTCTTACTAACAAAAATTTATGTTGCAGATAGACTAAATAGGTCCTTTTGTTTTTTTATTAATATTATTGAAAGTCTGTTTTAAAAAAAGTTCATAAAGTAAATGGAGGTTATCTTAAGATGACATAAAAACATGTCTTAAATAATTTAATAATAATAATAATAATATCCATCTTAATTGAATTGCATCTTATACAATAGCCATGTTAACTTTATATTATTAGCCATATTAGTCTTGTAATGCTTGGTATGTTAGTTATATAAACTAGTAGTTGCCTTGAGCGTGCAAGGAACATCGAAAGGAATATAGAAGTTATTTCTTCTCATTTGTAGAGTATATTGTGGAAGTTTTTCCCTTTTGAATGTATGATGTGGATACCGCATAAATTGATCACTAATAAGTCGCCTATTATCTCAATCAGTGACTCCTCTACCATGACATTCACATTGTATCAACAACAATGCCTTCTTTTGCACTCATTTGGCATGCACTTTGCATAAGATTTGGAACTCGCTTCAATTGCACACATTTCTTCGTTCTCTTGATTACTTTTAGTTTAGTCCTTGGTTCATTTTCAGCTTTTAAAGCATTTGGTTTACTTTCCTGGGACTTCTAATGCATATTTAACTTTTTCCTGGCACGTTTAAGCCATTAAGGTCTTCTCAAAGTCAAGTGGAGTCTGACGTGGCTCGAGCAATAACAATTTATTCACCTAAGTTCAACTCATTATGCAACTAAGCTCAAAAGCAATTGCCGCTTAGCCATTAAACACTTGCCCTAACTCAAAGTAAAATTTTAAAAAACTCAAGTTTTTGTCAAGTTCAGACTCTCTTGGCCTCTATCGAAGTGTTAAGAGTGCACAAAGCCCAGGGTTAATGAGAGGAAGGCATGAAACCAAAAAAGGCGAGCACATGGCCCTTGCTAGTCTCGGCCTGTTTTGGGTTGATAGGGCAAATAGAACCCGAGGCAAATGAGTGAGTTGGGAACCAATTGGACATACATTGGTACGCTGATGAAGGTTCACGACAAATAAGAGTATGATATTTGTGAAGCAAAGCGAGGATTTGGGAAAATATGAAAGGGGTTTGAGAGGAAGTAAAGAAGTAGATGTAGTGCTCGAAGCAAGTAAGATTTAGCCATGTGGTGAATGCAAAGCAAGGTTGGGAGATTTGACACTTGAGTCTGCAACACGTGTGGTGACCCCCCATTGGTCTCAGGGGGGCAAAGTGCAAAGGGTTCGGGCTGAATGAGAGAAAGGTATGTTGAGAGGCGCAATCTTGACTTGTCAGTTTTGACAAGCCTTGGAAATCCCTGGAACTAACAAAAGGTGAGCATGTGGCCCTTGCTAGCCTCGAACCCTTATTTGGATGGCAAGGAAGTCAAACCTCAGGGCGAATAAAGGCTTGCCAAGTGGTAGTTGTAGTTTTGAGACAGGAAACAAGTGGATATAGGGTGATAGGTACTTAGGGCCTGTTAGAAGGCAATGTGGAGCCCATATAAGGCAAGATTTTACCATGTCGTGAATGTAGAGCAAGGTCAAGGGATATGATATACAAGTTTGCAATGTGACATGTGACAACCTCCAAATACATTCATCCTACTCTGTTGATACATGTGTGGATCTTATTATTTTTTATATATTTACAATGTTTAATGTGAAGGTATTTTCATCTAGTATCAGTGTGGCAATTTGAGAAAGTGGGAGAGTTATTTTTTTAATAAATTTTTAAAGAAAAAAATATTTTTTAGAATGTATTTTTCTTAACACATAGTTATTGATTTAAACTATTATTTAACAGTGGAAAAGAGGAATTCAAGATATATCCAAAAAGTGGTTACACTAAGGATTTTAAGTAGCATCAAGTGAGTTATCAGAATCTCTAGTTGAATCTATAAACATATTTTTTGATGATTTTTTTCATGACAAACTAACACAAGCCACACACCTCTTACCCTTGTCCTATGGAGCTTCCAAGTGTCCATCTATGTGGTGCGTTGTTGGGAAAGACGATAACAAATATGTGAATAGAGTATTTTAAAGTAAGTTAGGTGATGATGGTGATGGGTAATGATAGAGAATTTCAAGTGATATTGTACCCTAGAGGGCCCATATTGTACACTAGAATCGCTCCACTACCCATTTCCTTGAATTGCAGAGAAGTTAGACCCTTGGGCAAATAAAGGCTTACTAGGTGGTAGTTGTAGCCTTGAGTTGAGAAAAAAGTGGATATAGGATGGTAGGCTGGTTAGACACTGTGAGAAATAAGAGCTCGACACTTGTCAAGCGATGCAAGGATTTGAGAAACCTAAAAGGGATCGATAGGCAATAAAGAAGGCAATGAACATCAGATTTTAAATTTGATGGCCTATCTAAATGTCTCCACGTTGTAGACCCAAGAACACATGAAAACGATGACAAATGCAAAAAATAGGTTAATGTCGAAATGTCACACCACAAACACTCGTTGAGCACATTGTTGAGTGTTTTTCCTCGATGGGTTTTGCAAAATAATTAGAAACTTGTCTCGTAACCTTTTAAAAATATGCCTAATACAAATTCAATAGAAGAAATATTTTGATAAATATGCCTCAAACATGAAAACTCAAGATTCTGGTAAGCTATGTATTTCTTCCTTTTCTTAGTCCGGATACCCATTGAACTATATCCTAGTGAGCCATGACACAAAAAATCACTAGAGACAAAAAATGCAAACCCTATTTGTGTATAACTTGCTATTCTTGTCATGGAATTTTTTTGTTCCTCGATAAAAGTATTGCCCTCCGAGATACTTGCTCCTTTTCATTGTCAACCATACTTGCTCCAATTGATTACTCTTACCTACTTTGCCACTTTTCCAATGGGGTAATTTCTCCTTTTGCTCTTGCATATTACATGAGGATTCCTTTGTTATGCATGTGTTAGCTCAATGAGAGAAATGTATGTTGAGAGGTGCAATCTCGACTTGCTAGTTTCGACGGGACCTGGGAATGCTTGGAGCTAACAAAAGGTGAGCATGTGGCCCTTTCTAGCCTCGACCCCTTCTTGGGATGGTAGGGAAGTTAGACCTCGGGGTGAATAAAGGCTTGCCAAGTGGTAGTTGCAGTTTTGAGACGGGAAACAAGTGGATATATAGGATGACAACACAGTCAAAGCTCGCTAGAAGGCAATGTAGAGCCCATATAAGGAAATATTCTACCATGTCGTAAATGTAGAGTGAGGTCAGGAGATATGATATACGGCTCTGCAATGTGACACGTGACAACCTCCAAATACATTCATCCCGACTCGTTAATATGTGTTGTGTGGGTCTCATTATTATTTTTATATATTTACAATGTTTTATGTGAGGATATTTTCATCTAGTATCAATGTTGCAATTTGAGAAAGTGGGAGAGTTCTTTTTTTTTTTAATAATTTTTAAAGGAAAATATATATATTATATATATATATATATATATATATATATATATATTAGAATGTTTTTTTCTTCTCACATAGTTATTTGATTTAAATTATTATTTTACAGTGGGAAAGAAGAAAATTCAAGATATATCCAAAAAGTGGTTACACTAAGGATTTTAAGTAGTATCAAGTGAGTCATTGGAATCTCTAGTTGAATCTATAAACATAATTTTTGATTATTTTTTTGCATGACACATTGACACAAGCCACACACCTCTCACCTTTGTCCTATGCAGCGTCCAAGTGTCTAGCGATGTGGTGCGTTGTTGGGAAAGATGATAACAAATCTGTGAACAAAGTATTTTTAAGTGAGTTAGGTGACAATGGTGATGGATAATGATAGAGAATTTTAAATGATATTGTAGCCCAGAGGGCCCATATTGTACACTAGACTGACCCCTTCATGGAATGGCAAGGAAGTCAGACCCTTGGGCAAATAAAGGCTTACTAGGTGGTAGTTGTAGCCTTGAGCTGGGGAAAAGGTGGATACAGGATTGTAGGCCGATCAGAGCCCATGAGTAATAAGAGCTCGACACTTGTCAAACGATGCGAGGTTATGAGAAACCTAAAAAGGATTTGATAGGCAATAAAGAAGGCAATGAACATCACATTTTTAAATTTGATGGCCTATCTAAATGTCTCCAAGCCGTAGACCTAAGAACACACAAAAACGATGACAAATGTATAAAATAAGTTAATGCCCAAATGTCACCACAAACACTCGTTGAGCACACTGTTGACTGTTTTCCCTCGACGGGTTTTGCAGAATAATTAGAAACTTATCTCATAACTTTTTTAAAAATATGCCTAATACAAACTCAATAGAAGAAATTTGTCGATAGATATGTTTCAAACAAGAAAACTCAAGCTTCTGGTAAGCTATGTATTTACTCATTTTCTTAGTCCATATACCCATTGAACTATGTCCTAGCGAACCATGACACAAAAAATCACTAGAGCGAAAAAATGCAAACCCTATTTGTGTATAACTTGCTATTCTTGTCATGGAAATTTTTTGTTCCCCGATAAAAGTGATGCCCTCCGGGATAATTGCTCATTTTCGTTGTCAACCATACTTGCTCCAATTGATTACTCTTACCTACTTTGCCACTTTTCCAAAGGGGTGATTTCTCCTTCCGCTCTTGCATATTACATGAGGATCCCTTTGTTATGCATGTGTTAATCCAATATAATCGATTCAATAAAACAAATACTAGTAGGTTTTTGCTTGTGGACTTATGGTTTTACTTTTGTTGCTTTATATCCAACATATTGTGCAACATGATTTTCGTTGAAAACTTGTCAGGGTAGGAATGGATGATAAATAAAATAACAAGATTGGTGCAAACCAAAGTTATTACATTTATGAAAAAAATAAGAGATTACAATATATTGCCAAGCATCTGAGTATTCATTTCATATTCTAATCACCTACCTGCGTAGATTATCTATCTATTACTTAGAGACAAATTTTCTTACAATTCCTCTTATGATTATAGTATAATAATATCGCACTCCCCCTTAATCTATAGAGCTTATTGAGAGGCCAAACATACATTTGAACTTTTCAATTTTGTTTTCTTAATAGTTTTGTCAAGATGTATGTTGATTGTTTTGCGATAGGACAAAGTAACAATTTTACATTGCCAACTTTCACATTATGTCAAATCAGATGAGATTTGGTGTTGATGTGTTTAGTTTGACTATGAAAAATTGGATTTTTTGTCATTTGAATTGCAGATGTGTAGTCAACCATGAAAGGTGTTGAACCAAATTATTTTTACAAATTTGAAAAAAAAAATGAGTCTGAAAATTTCTATGGTTGTCTCTGAAGCTACCATGTATTATGCTTCTATAAAAAAGGTTGTCAGTGTTGATTGTTACTTTGACTTCCAATTGACAATCATTGTTCTCAAATTCATTAGAAGTAGATTTTTCATCTTCAAAATCACTAAGATGGTTAGAATTTGAATATCCAACTAGTTTGAAGTCTCTTGCCTTAAAATATTTGAGTCCAAATTTTGTGCTCTTTTGAGATATTAAATGACTCTTTTTATTGTTATCCAATGATTTTCTTTGGGTTTTGCATGAATTAAGAAAGAACAATGAAAAAAATATTTAGTTTAGTTGTGGTTACATAGATCAGAGTTCTAAGGAGTTGTTTACTTATTAACATGTACTAGATATGTGGTATCTTTTGATATCCATTTCATATTTTGTTCAATGGATGTGTTGAGACTTATAATTTGTAATTCTAAACTTATTTAAAATTTCACCAATGTATTTTTGTTTAGTAATAGAGATATATTTTGATTTTTAAATCATTTAGTGCCTAAATTGTAATGAAGATAACCCATATATGTCATTTCAAAACATTCCATCAACTATGATTTAAATTTTGTAGTGTATCTCATTATTTTTTGTAATGAGTAGAACATTTACATATATCACTACAAATACAACTATTTTGTCAACTAATTTGACAAAAAGAGTTGCATCTTCAAAATTAAAACGTTTGAAATACATATTCAAAAGGTGCTAAGTGAGTTTTTTGTCCACGCTTTTGGGGTTTGTTTCAAACCATACACTGATTTTTTCAGTTAGCACACTTTGTGCTATTGGACGTTTATTGCAAAATCTTTGGGTTGAGTCATGTACACTCTCTGAGATCACCATTCATAAATGCAATTTTGACGTCCATTTGGTGAACTTTTCATTCGTTATGAGTTGCCAAAGCCAACGTGGTTCGAATGGTGAGCTGTCTCGCGTTGGGTCATGACGAGTTGGCACTCATGGTTGATCTCGAGCTTGCTACAAATGACTTGGAAATTATGAGGAAAGTGGTGGCAGGGCACATGGTGGTCTGAGGACCCGCCATGTGGTTCTCTTGAATATCACCACTTAAAATGCCCCTCCACATACCACTTGTCAATGCGAGAATGCACCAAAAAAATATGGTATAAAAATATAATGTAATTTAAATATTAAAATTACACTAATATACCACGGCAATCAGATCCCCTTTCAAAACAAGAGTGGACCCCACCAGTTACAATCTCCGTAGCTGGCATTTTGCAATTGCGACTAACGAACACTGGTTAATTAAAAATCTTACGAATCATTTTAGGCCTAGAAGTAATTGGTATTGTTATAATGCCCAATGAGTCCTTCTAAGTGACCTTTTGTAAATCTTGTAAGTTAAAACCGAGTTTCTGAAAATGTTTTTTGATGCAAATGGTTTTGGTTTGTGTAGGATTAAGATGGTTGTGCCAACAATAAGCACCACCCATGTATAAGGTAATTTTTAAACCCTGATGATGTGTGTATTTTTGATTCTATACACTTGAGGATTTGGCATAGGATGAGGTCCTTATATGGGCCTCATATTAAGTAAGTTTTGCCAAACACTCATATAAAGATTAGGAACACAACATTTTTGCTCATGTTGTTCATTTGCTACTTTATCTCCCTCATTTTTATAAAAGATAACACTTTGGTACTTTGAAAGAGAAAAAGTGGTTAAGGAATCCTTTGGTAATCTAAAGAACCAATTGCACGCCTCGTCAAAAATGCTCATATGGAATATCTTTAACAATAATTTGTCATCATTTGCCCATTGACCAAAAGAATGTACATAATTTAGCATGCACTCAAATGGATTTTTATTGTGCCAAAAGATAGGTATATGTGATAATTCAAAACCAAGTGGAGAAAGATATTCAAGCATACATTGTGCAAGAGGTTACTTATTGAATAAGGTAATATTTGCATTAGCATTATGAAAAGCCAATTATGTTTGAAGTATATAAATGTTTTTTTGAAGATCCCCAATAGTGCTCATTGTATACATAAGATAATCCATGGGAATGGTGGTGTTTTAGACAAGTGTTAACATTGATTTGAAACCACCATTGCTTTTGGATGTAGGTATATGAGTATCATCATTGTCATGGATAGTAAGTGCAAGTTTGGAATTCTTGAATTTTGGATACTTTGGTAATGGTTCTTGCTCTTGATATGCATCTGTGTGCACCTCAATATGTGGTACCCTATTTGCATCTTGATATTGAGGAGACATTGTACTTGTCTCGCATATGTCATAAGTGTGTATATGCTAAAGAGGAATGCATTGTTTGTGGTATCACTATAGGAATGCCTTCGGTTTTGGATTGTATTTTACAAAATTTGAAGAGTTTATCATCGACAAACATCTTTAATAAAGTCCCATCATGTATGAATTTTAGATATCTGTGAAGTGTAGATGGGATGGATTCCATTGAATGTATCTGAGGCAACTCAAGAGTATATTATACTAAATCATTCCTAAAAAGTAATTGAAATAGTTTTAGATCCCAATGTCACATCCAATATAATTTGTCCAACTGGAGGACTATGTAAATTATTAAACCCTTTTATATGCATATTCGTATTTTGATGCAGATGGGTGTTAATTGCCATAATGGTTAGAAAATTGATATTACAAAGGTCTAGGCTTGATCCATTATTAATGAGCACCCTTTTGATGCCTTTATTTTGTATCGTCACTTGTATGAACAAAGTTGACTCTTGATCAATAATATATTTGGATGGTAAGCTAGTTGGATCAAAGGTAATAAGTTTGGCATTATTTTTGAGATCTTTCATGATATTTGAAAAATAAGTAGGCTCAATATCACTTAGAACTTGAGTTTCACGTAATGTCTCATATAGAATGTCTTTGTAGACATTAGATTGCTTTAGGAGGTCAAGTAGTGAAAATTTAGTGTGTATTGCTCAATTGGCCATGTTGGTGTCTAGATACTAGATCTATAGCATTGTAAGAGGGCTTATGGAGAGATCAAATGTTGTCTCCATTTTAACACTCTCATTATGTGCAGGGATTTTCTTATCAATTTTGACAAGACAAGTAACCTAGAAAAATATAACAACTATAAGGTATTGGACCATGAAATAATTTACAAATGTGTCCATGACAAACATGATTGCAAGATTTATCAATCACAGATCATCAACAAGAAAAAAAATTAGAAAACCCTAGCTGGCGTAGGGTTTGATGCTCAAAGATTGGGTTCACCAAATGTTTAACCCTAATTTGGATTGAGGAATCTTAATTGGGTAGACAAGGTTAAGGATATATAAATGATAGGGCACAAAGGTGAAAATCAAATCTACAAGAGGGCAATTAATGTGCTAAACTCAGATGTACCAAATGTTGAATTTATAAAATTGAGATATGCTATAAATGGAAAGTACAACTATGATATATATATATAAATGCCATAAAAGAGAGTACTTAGTTGAATTTGATGTTAATGTAGATCTAGATCTAGTATAAGCAGAAAGCAGGGGGAAGACAGTTTTAGAACAATCCTCAGATTTGGATTAGGTGTCTCTAGCTCTCTAGACTGTTGCATCAGCCTAGGATAGTTATATTAATGTTAGTGTCATATACAAAATATGTACTCAAACAAGATATGACCATTTAGATGCTTCTAGGTTTGGCTTTGCCTTCACTCTAGTGCATTCATATATAGGTCATGGACTATCACTCCTGGTGAAATGATAAAACTCTAGCTTTTTATCTTCAATATGACCTTGAAAACAAATGGGTTAGTTGGCACATAATGTCGAGATGACCTACAATGACCCCAATGTCAAAGGGCGTTGCCTACATAGTTAATACTCCAAAAGAGAGCTTCAGACTCGTAAGTCTCCCTTATGTGTTAGCTTGTGTGTGAATCATGCAATATGTGTAAAGCAAGTACAATAATGACCTAACTTGTAACTTGACAAATATGACCTTATGACTACTCTTTTAGTTCTTCATCCCTGTCGTTGGGTTGTTCTTTTGACTAATATCAGAATAGGGTAGAATAAGAAAGTTTTTAGTAACTTGAGTGCTTTTAAAGTGCTTCTTGTGTGCTCTTTTGGTCTGACTATTAGGTGGTGAATGAATGAGAGTTGATATTGTATTTATATCAATCTTATCAAGATATAACTCATATTAAATTATTTAGGCCGACCATTGTGATACATTTCATTTAGAAATTTGATAACTTTATGGCACTAGACACTTGCATCGGGTCAAGATAATAACGTCAATGGTATTATCTATCCTAGATGTTAGTGTCTAGGGAGAATGAGAGCAAGCACGGGATTAAAACTTGAAGTTGTATAAGATAAGTACATTTTAAACATTTTGGGCAAGATAAGATGTGTATGTCATCAATATAAGGATGGTTGGACAAAGAGATGGACCAAGGGGCACAAGATAGATCAGATGTGAGGCTTTCAAAAGCGAGGCATGTCTAGAACTAAGAGGAACAA
Organism: Torreya grandis; assembly: GCA_037957365.1. NCBI lineage: Eukaryota > Viridiplantae > Streptophyta > Pinopsida > Cupressales > Taxaceae > Torreya > Torreya grandis. The sequence continues at coordinate 1,089,229 of JARHVA010002732.1, forward strand.
GTAATGTTTGAGTTTGCCAAGTGTACAAGATTATGGTCTTACATAATCACAAAATATCATCTACAATATAAAAGGTTGCGAAAATCATGAAACAATGCACTCAAGATGAGTCGACAAACATAAATTCTCAAATCAGATGTTTATAGAACATGAGTCTTGGAAGGAGATTGAGGAATTGAAGGCAAGGAAGAAACATCAAGCTGATGAGAGGAAAACCCTTATGTAGGTTGAACAGGAAAGAGGGGAATATTTAAAAATTGTAAACATAATCAAATGGCAAAAGGAGGAGCAGGATAAGATACAACAAAGGCAAGAAAATGAGAAAAATAAAGAACATGATAGAAGGATAGAGCATTCAAGAATGATAGAAAAGAATTGGAAACACGAATATGTTTAAACAGTGAATTAACCATGTACTCAAATAACATCACATATTAAATGTCATGATAAACATTCTATCCCCAATTGGTTCATGTGGTAGCCCTCATATTTTCGTTAACACAACACCAAATCCCACTAAGTACACAACTATTAAATGACCAACAACAACTCCACATTCTCTGAATATGGGGAATGAAGGGCACATATATAATTTTCTACCTTGGATGTTATAATTTTTGTTTTACCTTAAAGAGATCCAATATTTTTTATAGGTATTGATACAAGTATAATATGTAATTATTATGTTCTATTATTGGATATTACGTAACAACTAATGTTACATCTCGATTCTTCGTTAGGCGAATTTGTTAGAATATCCGTGGATATCTACAGATAACAAATCTAAATTTGATTATATTTTTGACTAATCTTGAGAATTATGTTATTATGAGATAATAGAACATTGCTTAGTTAGATGATGACACATGATTGTTTATTATGAGTTGGATAAATATATATATTTACATTTTAAGCATATTAATGTATTGTTCCAATTATATTATTGCTTTATATTATCATGTGATATGATCTAATTCCCTGCGTGTTGTGAGGTGGATGCAGAATAATTCATTCCTCAAGCGTGTTGGAGAGAGAGCTTCATTGGAGAGGGTGATGTAGATGGAGACGTTGAATGTCTACAGAGAACTAGCAAAATCCTACACACACACATACAATAGATAGTCATGATAGAAAATGCATTTAAAGATTATTGTTGGTGTTTGTTTAAATTGTTGTTTTCTGTGATTGCTTGAGTAAGTAAAATTAAAAACAGATTATTAATTATAAAATTTAAAATTTGGTATTAAATTACTTAAATAGAATTAAATGCTAAATTAGTTTAATATGAAATCTGATATTTCATATTAAAATGTAAAAAAAAAAGAATTGTTTAAAAAAAAAGAAGTAAATTAAAAATCTAGAAAAAACAAAAATAAAGAATTAGATGAATTAAATTTAGCAAAAAGAAAAAAACTTTAAAATAAAAAAGAAGCTTTAAAATAAATAAAGCCATGCCTATATCCTTTGAGGAAGGGAAATAAATGGGGGTATGGTGCAAATAGAAAAGGGAGAGAAAATAAAAATAAAAATAAAGAACAAGTAGAAGGAAACTTTTCCAGAAGACATTAGGACTTCCAGGTAGGGGATGTATTCTTGAATTTAGTATATCTTCTACTAGTGAATTTAATATGCTAACAAATTGAAGTTATGACAGAAATAGATAAATCGATTATAGAGGAAATTATATATACATATGGATTAATGCAGTGCTAAGAATCCTGTTTTGATCTAAATGATATAAAATTAGATATTTTCCCTAAATAATGTAAGCAATTTGTACATTGTTATTATAGCTTATTAAAATCAACAAAGATGTTCTAAACCAATTCAACATAGCGGAATCGTTAGATTTAACATCATGGAAAACTACTGTGTTAAAAAATAAAATAAGGGAAAGGGGGCGTCACAATTTTGGAAATATATAAAGCTACCGATATATACAAAAGAAATCTAATTTATCTCTTGACTATATAAGTTGTTGCTCTTTCTTACGCTGTTGGGAAATGTCTTTATGCACCCAATATGGAAGTATTATGCAGCTACAAGCTTAGATTATTGTGTTAAGCAAGAGAGGTAGTAAAATTATTTTCCTTCAGTGCCCTAGGTTTCCAGGGCATGGCAATACAACAATCAACTGATAATTTCAAATTACAAAATATCAAAATAATATGCTAAGTAATATTTACGGTCTTTACATGGGCGTCAACCTATTTAAACCATGCATCTTCTAAATTGTTAAAAATCGCCCATCTCCCATACGAGACTGGTAGAATTTAAGTGGGTATAAGACGCTGCTAGCGAATTATACTAAATCACAGTAGTCCTAATCACAACATGTAATTATGACTTTAGGCATTGTTGTCCTTGACTGAGGGCGCCAAAGTTGTAGTAAAAATTGGTAATAATTATAATTCAATGAATTACGACTGTTTAATCCATGATAAATGCTAAGTTGTCATCTGCAGCATGATTAGATAACTGATTAGTTATTTGATATCTATTTGTGTATAGTCTTTCCAGATGTGAGACATTTTACCATAAATAATAATCTGATAAAGTCTATTTCAAGTAGAAGGAAAAAAAATCCCAGGAATTTTCTAATTGCTATAGGAGTCGTGGCTCGTCGCATTGATGAAGCATATTTTCAGATTTGAATTTGTTGGCGTAAGTGGAGTGATTGGGCTTTCGTGAAAACCGTACAATTTAGTGTTCATTCTTATGATGCTTTGTGATAGTATATGTTTGAATGTATACTCACACGAGGATTATATTGACCAAACAGGTACTAAAATAGAAGGTTATGTGGATATTAAGTACCTTGGTATGAGGACAATATATGGTAATTAATGCATAATATAACATACCAAGTTGCTTAGAGTTCATTCAATACCTGGCCATTAGCTGGATTGCTAAAAAGATGTATATAATATGAGAATATTGGTACATCAATAATAAATATTAGTGTGCTAATATTGTTAACATTAATATAATATCAACAAACTATGTGAATGTTTTTATTATTGTTTGTTAATATTATAAGTAGAATAGCGGGGCATAATAATGTTGTTCGACCTATGCTTTTATAATATTAATTATGTATAGTGGTATAAGGGTATAATATTGTATAATATTGACTTAATGCATTAGATACCTACGAACTTTGTAGATAAGAAAGCATTTAGCCAAGATGTGGTCAATAGGAAGCGATGTATACAAGTATCGATTAGGCTTATGATCTCTTAATTTCTTTAGTATGAAGAGTTGGTGGTAGCTCTTAAGATCAATTATTACTCTGGGTATTTTGATAATTTAGAGTATCTTGTTTATATTAGTTACATAGCATGGTATACAAGGAGATTATTGGAAATTAGTGATTGAGTAGTGTATATTACCATTGTAAACTTTACTACAATGCATGCCATGAGTATACTAGAATGTTGTCACTAATTTAGGTGGATCTTATATCAGTCTATTTGATAATAGCTTTGTACATCATATAAGGGTAATTTGTATTTGCTAAATATTCATATGAACTAATTACGAAAAACTCAATTACCTTGAGAACTATCAATATAGGATGAGAGTAGAATACTAATCTAGAGAGGTCTTGTGATTGTAGTACTTAGTGTATGTTTTGATGATTCACAAAATGAATCATTATGGAGAACCTTATAAACTTTGGTTAGAGTTATAAATGCCCTTAGGGAACTCTTTTTTTAAGGTATAAAATATCAGTGGTTCAGTATTTACACATTGAAATAAGTACTTGTGGTGCATAATTTACGAGTGCTCGTACATAGGGGATGTACTTATAGTTTAACAGACGGTTTGAGTAAGTTGTTAAGTTCTCAGAAATCAGAAACTATAGCCCTTTGAAACAGTCTCTTAGAAAATCAAGATGAGATGTTTAATAAATGTTATAATGGGTTTATGATTTCTCTACCTCTCTGCATTGATTGATTGGTTGTTAGTTTGATCATGAGTACTTGTGTGTAGTTCATGATTTAGAGAGTGTTTGGTTATATTCAACTTATAATAGTGCATCATAATGCCTCCTTATAGATGTGTTGCTTTGAATGTTAGTAATCAATTTAAACTTAAAGTTTACTCGGGTGGTATAATCTCATATTAGCTTGATTGTTATTATGTATGTGAGCATTTGGTTTTTGAAATCATAAGTTTGTTTATGTGTTTTCATGTAGTTGAGAGCCTATGATAGTATGGGATATCATAAAGTATTATAATACAAATGTGTGATGTATCTAAATGGTACATACTGCAATTAGTATACCTAAACTCATATCTACATTTGACTGATTTATTATATACAATTTTGGTTATTATTATAAATAATATGTTTGTAATAGTTGGTAAGATTTTTGTATGTCTGCATGTAATCCTTGAGAGTTTAACGAATATTGTGTTGGTATATTATTGTGTTCCATGGGAATTATGATTTACTTCGTTATATATAATTACTTGTACATTTATTTATGTTTTTGTGATTTTAAGATTTCTTTATATGATCATTTTTGGAAAAAACTAGTAGTTATATCTTAGAATACTAGACTATGGTAATATGGATTATCATAGAAATCGTATGTTTGGAAACAAATTATGGTTTTTAAAATCTACAGTTATGTATATTTTTCCTAGGTGGTATAGACTGTAGTCTTTAATTCTAATATGGGAGAGAAATTAATGTAAAATTCATTCATGCGTTTGATGAAATAAACGTATGTTTTGATTACTCCTATGTATAACATAATATATGATGTATTTGCTAAGTAGGATGTAAATTAAATGAATCTTGATATTGAATTATATTTGATCAATCTGCATTGTTGATTCAGAGTAAAGAGTGAGATGGACTTCATTGACTTACTAGTCTCACAATGATAGATGAAGGCAGTTCGATCAAGTGGTGTGTATGAATTTGATTGATGTATATCATTATTATTTATCATTTGTAAAACTTTAGACCAAAGTATGTTTAGTGAGACATTATCATTCATGAGTATGATTCACATGTTTATGAGATATCTTGAATAAAATGGATTTCTATGATACACTACATGTTTAGTTTAGAATCATACAACACACAGGTACCTGCTAGTCTCTATGGATTCCTACATCATCACTATCTACTCATCCGTGAAGAGAGGGTCATTTTCTGATAGAAGATTGTGTAGGAGATCGTTGATCTGTGATTGGTGTGGAAAAGTGTTTAGATGATGCTCTCCATCTCCACAACAATACTACTATTGAGACAATACTTGAGATTGCCATAGATGCAGGAGAGTTTGGAGAACTCATGTTCCAAAGAGCCATGTATCTATATGTACATTGTATTGTGTTGTATTTATCGAGTATTGTCATCAGAGTTATAATTATTTGTTATTATAAATCAACAACAGTTGTAGACTTGTTTCAGATGTAGCTGAGTTAATATAATTATTTTATGTATTTGCATTATGACGTGTATTCTCACGATAAATTAGTATTAAGTGATGTATTGTATTTATTACTATTATCACCTTGTGTATTTCTTATGGTCTTTATATATTCTCGTGGTGTAATCTATATTTGGTATATGTGTTAAAAATTTTGAAAAAAATCATGTATTTTTATGTCTAACTCAGCAGCGCTGTTACAACTAATGTAATGAAATGTATTTAGTTTGATATATAATGTAATGAAGTGTATTAATAAATGTAATTAAAGTACAAGTATTCAATTTCATTATGTAATGTAATTATTATTATTTTTAGCTACCATTTAGCTTGCAAATGGATCATATGTCAGGATCTTGCTCCTCAATTAGAGCACATATGATTACCTCTTGTATTAGCAACTAAACACGAAATTTAACCAGAATGATAAGTAACTAGAAATATAAAACAACACAAGATATGAGAGACAATACACAATTGTATTAATAATCACTCAGAAGAAAATACAATAAAGAAGATGCCACTTCTTCTTCCACCTCAAAGGCTTGCCACACCTCAAGGACTTCTTCCCTCTCTCTCTCGGTCCCAACACACAACTCAAATACAGAATTGTTGTTCACCTCCACCAGTTAGTAACACGCTGCCAGTACACAAAGCACACAACTGTACTCCAAGTAGATCTCCTTCTCTCTGCTGCCACCTGCAAATCACCAGACCTTACTCACCATTGTAGATCTCCAAACGTGGTCTTGCACACCTGCTGACCAAGATCATACATACACAAAGAACCCTTCTGATTCTCCAAACCACCACCCACACTTGGTACTGTAGCACTAGGAGGAACACACCATTGCACTCTTCTCTGAAGGAGCTTATTTTGCTCTCTTACTCTCTAGCACTAGTTTACAATACAGCCCATGAGTCTATTATATAGATCTCATGCTTACAATAATTAGACATTCTTAATTACAATAATTAGACACGCAACTCCAAGACTATAATTAGCCTTTAACATGTAAACTGACAGTCCGAAAATAGACTCTCTGAAATCTGCATGCAAACTACATGCTCACACATAGGTTGCCGACGTCGGCTCCTCCTGACCGATGTCGGCAGACTTGTAACCAACATCAGTTGCTTCTGCACTGCTATCTGACCGACATCGGTTGATCAGACCGACATCAGTTGCTCTGCAACTCGTTCTACAACTCTTCATAACCTCTGCGACCTTCGTAACTCTTGTTTTCATCTTGGTGAAGCTTTTAGCTCCACAACCTAACAATCTCTCACTTGGAGATAAACAGCTGCACTTGTACCTGTACACCGTCTAATTCATTCTCTGGTTTGTATCCCTCTTCAAGATCAATTTTGAAGACCAACCACCACACAACTTGTGATGCTACACCTGTCATCCAAGTAACCTGCCACATCCGAACCTACAACCCATGTAGTAAAGACCTTGACCCTGCATCACATGAATCCCTGCTGCTGATCCCTCTCAGATACCTGAGAATCCACCTTCCCTGAATTGGCTCCAAACTCTCTGACAACTCCCACTGCTTGGAAAAACTCAGGTCTACACCAGACCTCATGTGATTTCGAACACTGTTTTAAGTTTTGCTTGAACTGTCCAGCCCTTGGTGTGCTTACTGATTCTGCATCCTGCATCTTGAACCTCGCCAACACATTTTTCACATTAGCTCCCACTAGAGACAAAATCTCCATGTCTCTTATGCCAAAGAATTTTGCTGCTTCAAATTCTTCATGACATACCTCTGAACTAACCTTACCATTAGCTCAATAAATACCTGTATGTATGAACCTATTAACATATCACCCATATACAGTAACAAGATAATGTTGCGATCATCATCTACTTGGTAAGTCAAACACAATGGTTATACTGACATTGACTGAAGCCCTGCTTTGTCATCCACCTGTCAAACCTGTACCACTATCCTGCAGCTTCCTCAAGACCATATACCTTGGCCTTCCATCTCACGTATCCATCCACTCTCTTCTTTAACTTGGAAATCCATCTGTCTTTCAGTGCTTTCTTTCAGCTGACAACTCCACCAACAAACCCTTGTTTGGTTCTTCTCCAAGGACTTACACTCCTCATCCATGCCAAGCTCCCACTGTTTCTAGATTCTACCTGCATTGCCTCTTCACATCTTCCTGGTTCTCGACCATCAGTAAGCAACTAATAAGAAGGTGAACAACGAATATGAGGTTCACTTACCCTTTCTGACCTCCATATGGGCATTTGAGACTCCTTGACAGCTTGCTATATGCCCAACATCCGTTTCAGTGACCGATCTTGGCCATCTCCCAGTCTACATCTGACTGATGTCGGTTCCCTGCACTGACCCTAACTGTCGATGTCAATTTCCTAACCGACGCTGGTGTACTTATTGCCGATGTCAGTGATTTTATGATCGATGTCGGTACCTGTGTTTGCCTGTGAGTTACGACCTCTTTGCCTACGAGCTCCTTTTGGGTCAAAACCCTATTCAAATTAACACAGCCCTGCTCAGAATTTCTCAGCCCCTTAAACTAATCTCTGTCCATCATCTCCTCCATGAAAACCAAGGCTTTCCAGTTCTTAAGTTTGTCAAAGACATCTGACCTCCACTTAAAAACTTGCATTCCCCTCTTACATATGTGACCAAGCCTACAAAGCCACATCTCTACAACAGAAGGTGAATCAGTAATATAAGTAGATAGATAAAGGATACCTACTTTCTTACCACCGTCTAATTCAAGTACATCCGTTGTGAGAGTTAATGTGCATCTCCCATCACCCAACTTTTCTGAAGAAATTAGACTCATCTCCAAGACTGGAACCTGCATGACCTTCTTCAACACCCGTGTGTTATCTATCTATAATTTCAGCTTCACTTTCTCTTCATCAATAATCTCACAAGGCTCACCAACCCCTAAATAAATCTCTCCAAAGTCTCCAAAAAATACCCATGAAAAGATGCTCTATTTCGGGTTGCATGGAAAGAGGCAAAAGAATCTGTAAACCAAGATTCTACTTTATCTAGAGCAACCTGTGCAAAAGGACCTGCAACATCTGCTTCTACATGCTGATCTTCTACCGACCAACCATCTCCCTTTACCTGCTCTTTCTTTCCATCAATCAGACCATTCGTGCTATTCAGTTTATCCATTTGTAGCTTACTTTTTTCTGTCATTGCTATACTCTCACTCAATCTGAAACCCCTGAGAGTGACCTGTAATTAACAAACACTAACCAGATCTAAAACCACCTGTTAGTAACCCATCTAAAAGCTCTGATATCAACTATCAAGATTGGTATCACCTGGTCCACCTGCTCAACCTGCTCTGATACCAACTGTCAGGATCTTGCTCCTCAATTAGAGCACATATGATTACCTCTTGTATTAGCAACTAAACACGAAATTTAACCAAAATGATAAGTAACTAGAAATATGAAACAACACAGGATATGAGAGACAATACACAACTGTATTAATAATCACTCAAAAGAAAATACAATAAAGAAGATGCCACTTCTTCTTCCACCTCAAAGGCTTGCCACACCTCAAGGACTTCTTCCCTCTCTCTCTCGGTCTCAACACACAACTCAAATACAAAATTGTTGTTCACCTCCACCAGTCAGTAACACGCAGCCAGTACACCAAGCACACAACCGTACTCTAAGTAGATCTCTTGCTCTCTACTGCCACCTGCAAATCACCAGACCTTACTCACCATTGCAAATCTCTAAACGTGGTCCTGCACACCTGCTGACCAAGATCATACATATACGAAGAACCCTTCTGATTCTCTAAACCATCACCCACACTTGGTACTGTGGCACTAGGAGGAACACACCATTGCTCTCTTCTCTGAAGGAGCTTATTTTGCTCTCTTACTCTCTAGCACTAGTTTACAATACAACCCATGAGTCTATTATATAGATCTCATGCTTACAATAATTAGACATTCTTAATTACAATAATTAGACACGCAACTCCAAGACTATAATTAGCCTTTAACATGCAAATTGACAGTCCAAAAATAGACTCTCCGGAATCCGCATGCAAACTTCATGCTCACACACAGGTTGCCAACGTCGGCTCCTCCTGACTGATGTCGACCGACTTGTAACCGATGTCGGTTGCTTTTGAACTGCTATCTGACAGACGTCGGTTGATCAGACTGACGTCGGTTGCTCTGCAACTCGTTTTGCAACTCTCTGCAACCTCTGCGACCTCCGTAACTCCTCCTGTTTGCATCTTGGTGAAGATTTTAGCTCCACAACCTAACATCATAAGCTTAATGAAAGTTAAAAATATTTCACTTGAAAGTGAGTACACCATTATTGCTCTCCATTATTGACTTCAAAATCTATCATCATTACCCATAGATAACAAATATCAACAACACAGTAAACAATAGAAACAATAAAGAGTTGAGCATTACAAACATCACAAACTTCAAAAAAAACTTGTATGATCCTTCCAAACTTTGTAAACATATCCCATGTTAAGAAATGCAATGGAAACAACGTAAACCTTCACAAACATAACAAGTTTTAAGAAACACAATGTTTGTAAAAAATTTATGAATTGAGCAGCCCAACAAACATCCACCCTTTACTATAATACAACTTCTGTAAAACATAAGAATACACAAATATAATCATTGAAAATAGAATGAAAAATCAATAAACAACATTGACAATAGAATGACAAACATATCATGTCACAACATATCAATAATACAATAACACAATGAAAAATGTGAAGGAATATTACAACATATTAGTAACAGTTAAAAGATTATATAAGTAATTGACAATATAATGGAAAACATATCATCAACAACTATGGTAAAAAATATTTATAATGTTGAAAATGTGAATGAATAACACATGTTAAAAGCATATCAACATGATTTGATAAAAGGATTTTGTTTGATACATCTACTTGTTGGAAATATTGTCATTGATGTCAAAGGTCTAAGCATTATTGGTGATAAAGGCCCCATTGCATTTAATGATGTTTGTAATAGTTATATGTTGGCTAATGTGTGTTAATATTTATTTAATATTAATGAATATATTTATGGTTGCATATAAGACAAAAGAAGGGCCCATGGAGAAGTCAAAGTGTCACGGGGTAAAGACAAAAGAAGAATGGGACACATTTTCCCATGAAGATTCATCTTGGGGAATTTCAATAGTCACCAAGTGAAGACAAAAGAGGAAAGGCACAATTTCTCATGAAGGGACGCTTTGAGGAATATGAAAAGTCACCAAGATAAACACAAAAGAGGAAAGGATGCTTTTGCTTATGAAAGGTCACCATATGACTTTTCAAATGCAAAGATACGAGGGTCATGCAAGTTTGGCGCCATTTTCCATGAAGATTGAAGGGTCACAAAGGGTGAAGGCAAAGGTCATTTGGAAAGCTATAAATAAAGGCTTGAAAAGCCATTTGTAATGTGTGAGAGTGAGTATGATTTGTATGTGTTTTATCTAGTTGAGAACAACAAATGAGAGAGATGAAAGAGATATTGTAATGAATTATCATTTGTTGAGATAACAACATTGAGAGATAGTTGTGTGGTATACACAAAGGGGTTGGTGAGCTTGTGGGTTGGTGCTCACAAATTATTGCTTTGTTGGTGCTCAGCGAAGTGGTTGGTGCTCCTATGGGTTAGTGCTCACAAATTGTTGTTGTGTTAGTGCTCAGAAAAGGGGTTAGTGCTCCTGCAAGTTAGTGCTTGTGAATATTGTAGTTTGGGTTGGTGCTCATTCATATACTTGAGATTATTCTCCATGATTTTTTTCACATTGAATTTTCACGTTAAATTCGGTGTCTCTCTTTATTTTGTGTGGTGTTTATTATTTTAATTTTATTGCATATTTTGAATGTATGTTAAAGTGGAATTTGATTAGGAGAAAGTTTATAAGATTTATGATATATTGATTCACCCCCCCCCTCTCAATATATCACATGCTTAACATTACTCAACATTTACTAGTATGTTAATGAAATTTTTAATTTTGATAAAAAGACAACATTTATTAGTATATGAAAAAAACTTTCATGACTTTCATCCACATAAAAATAAATGTTCAGTCTTGAGGACACACTCACATTTCAATATGGCCTTTTATTTTATTTTAATGACCCATATTAATTTTGTGTTGTGCCTTACTTCACAAAATTTTAAGCAAATGATAATTTATAATAGGTTCATTTGAAAATCAATATTAGTAAAAATTTTAAACCGAGTGGTTTATGTCCGCATTATATACAAAGATAACAACATAAAAATTTAGATACAAAAACATTAACATTTACTGGTATATGAATGAAAATAACATTTTGATACAATAACAATAACATTTACCAGTCTGTGAATGAATAATTTTAGGGCTTCTATCCATACATACCAGTAAATGTTTAGTTGTCCATCCCAAGTTTAAAGCTTTTTCCATCCAAACATGCATTTGTGTGTATAGCAATAAATGTTCAATTTTTCATCTCAAGTTCAAACCCTTTTCCATCCAAACAAGCATTTCTGTGTGGGAACATATTGTGAGTGCTTACAGAAGCCATAAAAAGTTGGAGACAAGGATATAAAAATGTGTCAACAACGTGAATAGAAAATATATTAACAACACATGGAAAAAAATATTTATAATTTTATAAATGTGAATGAATAACACAACAACATTAATTCATAGGAACATATCAATAAATTTTATGGTTTCCATGGACATAGCAGAAAATGTTCAGTAATTTATCAACAATAGTTATGGCAAAGAATATTTATAATTTTGAAAATGTGAATGAAAAACACATCAACATTAATTGACATGAATATATATTAATAACATAACACTAATAATTTAGAAAAGAGTTTGGTTTGATACATTTGCATCAACATTTATTGGAATGAAAATGAAACATAAAGTTTGATTAAAAAATGATAAAGTTTACTCGTATATGAATGAAAAGCTATAGTAATTCCATCCACATACCTTTAATGTTAAGTCTTCAAACCCACGTTGTGCAAGGAAATAAAAATGCAACACATATATAATACACACAATGACATGCATTGAGAAAATGTCTAGGGCTTCCATTAAAATTAACTTGCAGGAAACACACCTACGCATAATGTTTCATCCCTCAATTCTATCAATGTTAAAGGCAATGAGAGACGTTTGTTGGTGATGCACAAGGAGACATTAACTTATCACATTAATGGAGCAATGCCCACTAATCCATATGTGAAATGGCGCTGGCATTGACAATATTGAGGCACACATCTTTCAACATGGCACTTTGAACCGGATGCGAAGACATGCAAAAACACCATGAGCATAGAAAGCACAATAATAATAATAGGCATGAGAAAATAAAATAGAACATAGTTGTAGATTAAGTTACAAGCAACATCCCTGTATGTAACATTTCATCCCTCCATTAACATACCACTAAATGTTTTATCAGAGGTGAAGGCATGCAAAAAAACCATGAACATACTATGCACAATAACAAAAAAAATTATCCCTCCATTTTATCGATAAAAATTTCTCTATGAAATGTTGCATGCTTGAGAGTTTTTGGGTAGGTTCTATCGTTGTTTAGAGGTAGGAGGCATGCAAAAAGGCAAAGAGAAACGTTTGTTGGTGAAACTATTAAGTCTTTCATCTCAATTTCAAATATTTTTCCATCTAAACATGCATTTAATCCGTTAACATATTACTAAATGTTTACTTAAATGTGAAGGCACACCAAAAAAATATGAGCATAGAAGGCACAATAACAATAACAACAACAACATCAACCATGAGAAAATTAAAAAAAATACGGTTATGGGTTTAGTTACAGGAACATACATGCACATAATGTTTCATCCTTCCATTAACATATCAATAAACATTTACTCAAATGTGAAAGGACAAATAAAACCATGAGAATAGAAGGTACAATAAAATAATAGTCACATGATAGTAAAAAGAACACAATGTGGGTTCAGTTACATGCAACATGTCTATGAGAAACATTTCATCCTTCTATTCTGTGAACATAAATTCCTCTGCAAAACATGGCATGGTCTAGAACTTTCGATAGGTTCCATGGTAATTTGTGAGGAGGTACACAAAAAAGCAAGGATAAACATTTGTTAGTTGCGCATATGTCAACATTACCTTACTATATTAATGGAACAAATCTTGACAAGCCATTTGGAAGATCTCGTTGGCTTTAATATTAATCAACTATATATCTTTCAATATGGTCATTTATTTTATAATAATGCCCTACATTAATTTCGGTCCATTTTTTAACAAAATTTTAAGTTGATAAAATAATGTGTTCATTTAAAAATTATTATTGATAATTTTATATAAATTAATTGATCCTTTTAATCACAACAATAAATCGTACAAGAAAAAATGACAAAAAATTGACATGTCAATGAAAACATCGTCATACAACTTCCCATAATACAAATTAAAGAACCTATTTAAACTTAAAAATAATAAAATTATCTAAACCTTAAAATGTAGGACCTCAAAATGATGGATCCCAACTACTTATCCTGTATTACATCCATTAATATAAAAAAAATCTGTAAAAATACCTTTATCATCTGAAGTGGGATATACCGGGAAACTATTGGTCATATCATTTGGTTGTACGATTCTAATGTCTTCGTACATCTTTTCAATCCCCAAAAAAGCTTTATTGGCTGTTTTAAATCTTTGGAATGAGGGGCCCACTTACCCATGTGTTTGTGTTTATTTCAACTGCCAAAAATGAATTCCATCACCTTTTTATTCCTCTGCTTTCAATTTCGAAATGTGCGTAACTTTGCTTCATTCTGAAGGTACTACGCGTCATCTTATCCTCTCTTATCAAATTGGATTCATAGTTTTGGAAATTGGCGTCGGACTCGTAGACGTTATTAAAATCATACCATTTTATTTCATTTCATTCATCCTCCTCTCCCATAAATACACAGAAGAGGACGAGGGAACGACTGCATAATTTGCTCTGCGTTCACTATTTTTTGAAAGCATTAGCAATAGCCATAGTCATAGTGGCAATAGTTGGGAGCAACAAGGCAGAGGCACAAGCGGAGGCAATGGCTTTTTCAGGTGGCAAGAGCATTGTGGAAGGACACGAGAACAACATGGAGATAGAGGAGCTCAGGCGCTTTGCCATTGATCAGCATAATACTGAACAGGTAAGTTTTCTTACAGCTTAAGTTGCGTTATGGATATTGTTGTAAATCTCGTTGCGAGGTTTTTGATTTAATGTTTGTGTTTAGAATGATATCGGGAAAGGGGGCCTATCATTTCGTCGAGTAGTGAAGGCAGAGGAGCAAGTTGTAGCGGGTATGATGTATCATCTCACGATTGAGGCAACACAAAAAGATGGAGATGCGGAACATCCTCCTAAGTTGTACGAGGCCAAAGTGTGGGTCAAACCGTGGGAAAATTTCAATAAGTTGGAGGAATTCAATCCCTCCTCATTAATTACCCCTAATTGACTTCACCGTCAAGCAAGCTAGGTTAGCATTTCTTCTTTTCATAACTAAATTTCATCGCTGAGCTAGGGTTTGTTTTAGGTTTTCAATCATGCGTGTAATGTCTTTCTTTTTCAGATCCATCTACATATATGTTTAATTGTCTTCAACAACCAAAATGCGTCCTAGCTAATTGGCTTACACTTCTATATTTTGATTAATATGGCACGCAGGGCAAAGTCTTGCCGAAAGTCTTTGCCGTTAGAAATTATAGAAACTCAGCTAGAGAGTGCGGTGCAGAATTTATTAAATCACAGGGGGAATAAGAAAAAGACAATTTAACTAAATAGAAAACCTTTAAACTCATCTAGAGAACACAGTATTGAACTTATTAGATGGAGTGGACACTACAAGGGATGATAAAAAAACAATTTAAGGAGGGAGGAGCCATTGAAAGTCCAATGTTTAGAAAGAAAAAGAGAAGCCGAACGGCATCATATTAGAGATAGTTGAAGCCGAGGAGGATGCCACCAGTTGCTACCATTAAGGCCTATATGAACATCACTATTCTATTTTCATTGAATTTAAGAAGAGGTAAGAGTAAAATTAATAAGGTATGTGTTATGTTCCACCTGGACACCTTCATGGTGAATATAGATCCACGGGGTTGAAGATAAGTAGTTCTTACTGTGTGTTCTGCTCAACAATGATTTGTTGTCGCAAAATGCACCAACTTTGTAATCGAGTTTTGTGGTGAAAATCATCTTTATTCATACCCAAACAAATAATGTATGTTTTATCTTCCACCCGCCCACCTACACAGTGAGTGTATTGATCCATGGGGTTGAATAGGAATTCTTCTGACTCTGTGTTCTACTCAATAATGATTTATTGTCCTAAATACACTATCCCACTATTTCTTTCCCTTGATGCTATCACAACGTTGTTGACCATTTTCGCCCAACAGGGCAAAAAAATTGGTTCCCTTCTTCCCCTGTTGTTTAAGGCCAATTCATTTTTTTTGATTTTGCACAAGTCCAGGAGTGTCTATAGACTCTGCAGGTGCTTGGTTCAATCTTCAAGTTTGGCTTTGGTTCAATCAGCTAAGTTCGATGCAGAGTTCAATCAGCAAAGTTCAAAGACTTAGGTTCAACGCTTTGGTTGAGTTCAGCGATTCAACGGCCTTTGGTTCAATGCAAGAGTTCATCGCTCGGTTCAACGCCTTATGGTTGAACCGATTGAACCATTGAACCAATTTTGGTTCAACGGCTTGGTTCAACGGCTTGGTTCAAAGAGGCTGCCAGTTCAAAGCGAAGGAGCCCGAAGAAAAGACAAAAAGCGGCCAATTCCTGCAGACTTTTTGTTCGCGGGAAAAGGCCCGAAACAAAAGCTCGCACTACAAAAAAAACCCAATAGACAATTGCCAAAGACGGTGACGTCTCAGATGCCGTCAAATTCATGCAAGTGAACTAGCCGTTGGGTGACGGCCGCGTGAACGTCAAATTTAATGCAATGAAATATCCATTTGTTTTTTGAAATTGTTTGAGCGTCAAGCATGGAAAAGGCCCAAGGAATGCAGCGACCCGCCCATAGATAGCCTCGAGGGCCGAAGGAGCCAGAAGAGACAAGGTAGGAAAAAGACAGAAAGTGCCAAGTGTAGGAGCAGGTAGACAGTCCAAGTGGCGAAAGGAGGCGTCGATTCCAAAAATTACTCCAACAGGTGAAACAGTTCCTACGAATTGACCATTAGAAGGCGTGAAGGACCAATCATGCGACTGGTTTTTTTCAATATGCAATATAGAGCAGGGAAATGGAACGACTCATTAATTCAATTCCTGACAATAGAATGGCCATCACGTAGAAGTAGACAGAGCGATCCAAGTGATGCAGGAAGGTGTCAGGAAGTTATTTCAGTAGTTGACATAGTGCTTACCATGGGCCACTTGTAAAAAGGGCGCCAAAAGGCCTCCTTTCGTATATATATTGAAGACTTGTCATTTTTGTAATCATCTTTCACATTTGTAAGGCGTAGCCCTGGCAAAATTTCATCTGAATCAATAAACGCAATTTTACTTCTATTTTGGATAGATATTTCTGAATATGTCTTGAGTGTTAGTTTGTGTTTAGTCATTGTTTCTTGATGCTTTCATAGGCTCGACACCAACATAGTTGTTGTCTACAAGGTGCCATTTTTGCAGCTGACAAGGAGAGCTGTATTTGGAAGTGCAAAAATAGAAGAAATTACTTATAGTGTGCATTTCATAGCACCTTGGTGAGTTTCTATTTTTTGTATTTTTCATTAGAGCCTCCCTGTTGAGTTTCTTGCAGCCTGGTCCTTCTGTCAAGTTTGAAGCGTATGTATGTGTTTGTCTGATTTAAGTGTGAAAGTGAGAAGGTCGACTTTATTTTGGTGCATCACCTCTTTTAGAGTAGTTTGTTTTCCTGCAATCTTTCTCCATTTTCATCCCCCTAATTATATATATATATATCTGTCTGTGTGTGTGTTAACACTTCCTGGAACAAATCAGATGCATCAAAGGGAGCTAGCCCTTATCTAGAGACTCTCCCCTCCTGCTTCGCTGGTCCCACAGGCGAGAGGGGAGTTTCCATTGTTGCGTGTGGAAGGCAGGAGCTCAACCTCCTTGCCTCGGGTGCAATCCACTGCGTCAACAAACGTGTCATACAACTCACTTCCCCTTTCTTCATGAAGGCTTAAGGGACATATCAGACAACTTCCTTCCCCACTCATCATGAAGGTAAAAATATTGTAAGGATAAAATAAAACAAATTTCCATAAGCAAGCACAAGAAGGAATAGGCAATAGAAGAGAGTTCACCGATATAACAAAAATCCCCAGACATTTAAAATCCTATTTGAGGATGCAAAATGAGATCATAGTCGTATCTAAATTATTACTGGAAATATGGAAGTGTTGTTTTCTCCCAATGCTAAAAAAATAGGATATTTTTTAGATTTACTTTAGCTTTAAAAAAAAAATCATTTCCGTATATCTTCAAACACAATTGGAAATATGGAAGTGTTGTTTTTTCTTTGTTGCTAACTAAAGGATATTTTCAGTTTTATTTCCTTTGCTTTAGCTTTAAGATAATATTTAATGTCTGTGGTCCATCAAATTATTCCTATATATATGCATGGTATTCAAGTGAAAACACTTTAAATTAAAATCTAGATGTGTTATATCTGTGGCGGGGAAGTATTTTTAAACAATCATTCAGAGATGAACATTCTAATGTAGACGGATATGAAAGATGATAGAACTGGAACGCAAAAGTTAATTAATTTGTAGTTATGTGCATGGCATATTCTTGAGAGAGTTGGATATATATATATATATATATATATATATATATATATATATATATTTCTATGTTGTGATATGTTTTCTGATAACTAAGGCTAACACATGCATATATAACTACATAATATGACAGTCGTTTAAGGCTACAAAATTGTTATGTAATTTGGAATGGTTGCACTTTCATGTGGCAGCTCTTCACTTTTGAATGCTTGATCTTAATGGTTTTAATAAGTGATGGTATAAATTGGGGGATCCACCCCATTAGGAATGGAGTGAGTAGTTTTGTTTGCTCGTAGTGCAAAGTAGGGAGATTCACAACAAAGAGACTTGGTGTAGTGTGAAGCATGAGGCTTACAAAGAAGAAATGCTTTGCATCAAATATGTGTGAATTGTGAGGTTGTCAATTTGTGATAGATGTGCAATGGCTTATGAATTTCTTAAGAAGTCTATGAAAGGCGGTATGTTTATATGTGGGCAATGGTGAAAAATTGTGTCAACCTACAAAATTGCAATTCTTAACATAGACTTCTTCCCTAAAGTGCAACCAAACACATCCACACAATGACTCGAGGCCTTATTGGCATTTGGATGATAAAGTTATGGCTTTCTTAAGATAGCAATGATGCAATAAGAGGTGTTCAAGCAATTGAAGTATTTTTAGCTGTCATCCACTAGACTTGCATGAATTCATGCAAATGGAACAAAAATGAAGATTATTTAGTTGTTTTTGGTACTAGAGTTCTTCATTGGTTCAAAGATTTATACGGCATCATTGCTATAGCCAAACATTCCATGTCCTAAAATCTTCGCATTACATGAAACTGCACCTGAATGATGCATTTTGTGAAACAATTTGTGTATTTGGTTGTTTTTTCTTGTTTTGCATGCAAATCTTCTAGGGTTGTTAAAACAAAAACATTGCATATCCTATAACCATTGCATAGCATGGGACAAGCCTTGATGATGCATTTTGTCAAACAATTTGTATGCTTTCTGCATGTTTCCTTTCCTGGCTTGCATGTACCTTTGACAGAATGTTGGCAAAGGATGATTAGTTTGGCTTTATACCTTCTACTTTTTCATTTTCTTAAATTTTTTCAAAAATATTTTGTTGACCCCATTTTTTGCATATCCAACAATTATTAATGAGACCACATTATATTGAGCCATTTCTTTGAAAATCCTCATCAAGAACACCATTTTGTTCATAGACAATAATTATCTTAGTGCAGTAGACCACATTTTGTTGAGGCATTTTTCAAACAATTTGTGCTTGTACATTCACATTTTGTATGCATGTTAAAGGTCACATTTTGGCATAGGTTGGAAGGATATTGAATAAGGTTGTAGCATTTGCATTTATACTTGTCAATTGCCTTTGCTTAAAAGTTTTCAAAGTCTTTTTGAAAAGCCCATTTTGTGCATATCCTACAACCATACCAATCCATTAAATGATATTTCTATGAGACACATTATCAAACAATTCACGTGCCTTGTGTATGTTTCCACGTTCTTGTTTAGATATGTTGTCAAACAATTAATGCACCTTGAACATGCCACATTTTGCATACATATTCAAGATTCCATTTTAACACATGTTGGGAGGATAATGGAAAAGGAATAGGTTGTAGAGTTTGGATTTTATACCTGCCAATTGTGGTTGCTGAAAAGTCTTTGGAAAGTCCATTCTGTGCATATCCTATAATCATCCAAACCCCTTTTTAGTGCATATCCTACAGTCATCCCATTCCATGAGGCATTGAGTCATGCAATTTATGCACCTTCTATATGCTTACATGTCTCATTTAGACATTTTGTCATATTTGCATGCTTTCCACACACTTCCACAATTTGTATACAAATTTATCTGGGCATTTGCAACTAAGACATTAGATATAAAATTGTTTTCGATTTTTTTTTTTGATACGTGTTAATGTGAGATTGGCAGGCCCACATCCAATTTAGAACACAAGCGGAGATTCCAGTCCCCTTACACTATTTCATGTTAACAGTGAAGCGGATGCATTTGTAACAAAGTGACCTAGGTTCAAATCCTACCATTGATCAGGCTTTGATGGAAGACACTTTCCATGAGCCCATTTTGCCATATCTTACAATCAATATATTCCATGAGATTACTTTCTTTAAGGCATTTTATCAAACAGTTTCCATGCCTTCTATTTGTTTTGACATTGGCATACATGTTTATGAGGGAACTGATATCTGCAAACATTAGACAATTTTTTTGATTTTGATTGTGCTTTTTTTTTATGGACGTCTGTACCCTCTTTTAAAGCAACCCTTTTGGCACAGGCTGAAAGGATGTTGGGAAAGGTTGTGTCTGGCGTTATTATATATGTATCCACTTTCCCATTCAACTCTCTTGTTCGATCCTAAGGGTAAGAGTGACCATTATTTTTGTTATTTATTTTGAATGCATGTAGTTTGATCATTTTCTGCACTTTATTGTTCATTTGAGTGATAGGTTAGTTTGCTGCAATTTACAATTGAAAAAATTGTTTTGATAAATACTTCATGGTAGGGTGTAACATTTTTTCACGATATATTCCATTTGACGAAAATCTTAGCAACCAGCCTTGCCTTTTGTTTATCAATGTAGTGACATATAACTTATCTTTGTTCTATTGATCATGTAACTTATATTTTTCCTGTTGATCTTTTGACTAGATTTAATTGAAATAGTTCCAATGCACGATATTATATCAATGCATTGGATTGTACTTATGTTTACAACCAAAAAAACTATGGTATTAATCAAGGTTTACTTGATTGTTCAATCTGTAGCTACATTTTTTACCCTTTGCTTTGTCATTCTAAGTATGTTTTTTCATTTCACTGTGTGTTATCAAATGATCTATGATATTGTTTTTGTCTCTTTGGTTAGGATTTATATATTTTTGTTCTTTGCATATTAAATGGCTTCCTCTTAAATGTCAATCTTGTTTTAAACAACTAGAATCTAGGTATATTGTTGACTACTTTGTTGGAGCATTGTTCTCTCATTGTGTTTGCTAAATATCTATGAACATATTTCTATTACTTTTCATTTAAAGATTGGATATTCAGTTAAAAAATGGATCTTCTACCAGTGACTTAATAGAAAGATAAGATCATAATTTATGTTGTTTTACTTTATTTTCATTTGGAATGTGATCATCATTTGTACAACCGGATATTCTTAAAAGTTTTTGTGCTTGTGGTATTTGGATCAACAATGTGTTGTCTAGGTTCATGTTTCAATATGTGTTTTTTTGATCTTCTAGATTCATGTTTCAATTTGATTTTTTGGATCTTCTACTAAGATGAACTCTATATGTTCGATATGTTTTTCACAATTTTTTTAAAAAAAAAAAATGAAGATTACACCTTCTATCATGCAACAATGTTTATTGCTGTTCTGTTTTTGTTCTCTGCAAAACAATTTATTTTTGGTGTGTAGAATGTGGTAGTCTGTTTGTGAATTCCTTCTGTTGCTTCTCCACTTCTTTCTTGAAGCTTATTAAACATATACACCCCAAATCATTGTCATACCACTCTGAATTTGTATCAATTTAAAAAAATTGAAATTCTCAAAACCTTGTAGTTCATATTTCAAACATAATTTAAAATAAAAAATATGTTTTCTTAAATTGTACAAGGTTTTTTTAATTTGCCGACGTCGACTTAAGTGAGCTTTAGTTTTTAAGTGATAAATAAGAAACAAAAAATTGACAATTAATTCATTTCGGCAAAAGAAGACTTAAGGAGGTCTATCTTTTTCTCTGTGCCAACCGTAATGAAGAAAGTCTAATTTGTTCAACTAATTTTTAATCACGTGCGTCAGTAACCACCCAGGAACTCCATTTGCATTTTCATCTTCTTACAGAAAGGCAGGGGTTCCAATTTTTATCTAAGATATTTGATCATAGGAAATATATATTCTACCCTGAATCCCAAAGCAGCACTGTTTATTTTATGATTTACCATTAGGTGGAAGATTTTCTAGCGGGGGGCTAGAAGCTGGTTAGGTATTTTTACATGACCCATCTGATCGGATATTTTCTTGACAACACCACCAAGGCAGCTGAATTTTCTGAGTTTGTTGTTGTTCTGT
The DNA here is from genome assembly GCA_037957365.1 of Torreya grandis. Classification (NCBI taxonomy): domain Eukaryota; kingdom Viridiplantae; phylum Streptophyta; class Pinopsida; order Cupressales; family Taxaceae; genus Torreya; species Torreya grandis. The sequence continues at coordinate 1,111,640 of JARHVA010002732.1, forward strand.
TCCCTTGCCCTCTGAATGAGGAACACTCAGATATTAGCGTTTAGTGGGTATGGAATCTCCCTTCTTAGAGGTATTGACATGAACCATATGCTCTAATTGGCATACGACAACAACAAAGTAAAAGAACGAAGACACTTTATCATTTTCGTGGATGTAAGGTGGTGCTGGAATGCAGCTGTAGGAGTTAATGATATATATAACTCACGTCTGATTCTTTTAATATTAACAGCTAGTACGATTCAATGAGGTCACTTAATGCAAGAACTTAAGCCTGATACAGTTAAATCTAACTGCTAATACGAATCAATTAGGTCTCTTACAGAAAAATCTGGTTTATGCGTTTTTTAACCGTATATATGCTTGTCTAAGGTTGTGCTTCTTGGCGTATTGAGGATTTCATATGTAAGCTAATTTGCATATCACTTTCCAAAATAGCGCTCTTTCAGTTTAGTAAAACACATATATTAAGCTTAACATTGGTTGCTCACTAATTAAATGCATTCCGACTGTTGTACGATGTTTTTATGCAATTAAGCATGTTGGCACTCGGGCCACTGTTTATTTATGAATTCAAATAGGATATTTGAAGAAAAGAAAAGAACCTAGTCAGCGTTTATAGGGATTAGACAATCTCGTATTAGCATTCAGGAAAAAGCTATGCATTTTCTAACATCATTGAAACCATGTCTTTCAGGGGCACCATAACAGGGTAGAAATTTGAAGAGCCGTGTAGGGGCACTTCTGCCTTTGAAAGTTGTTCTTAAGAATTCTGGCCTGAAAGTTGAGAACCCTTTTGCTATGCAGCTGATAGGTGGAGCAACTGTTGTGTTTACTAATTACTTACATGGAAATAATTAATAGTCTGTTTCACCCGGTTTAAAATATTTAGTAATTTATATAAGTAGTCAGGTGGAGCAAGTGGCATGTTTGCTAATATGGGAATAAGCTATTTGGTGGCAACCAGTTTAAAATATTGTATGTTTTTATATATAATGGGATTACTAATAAGAAATCCACTGGCACGTTTACTATTAATGGGATTAACAGTTTAAAATATTTTGTTTTTTAAAAGTAGATTTTGCACGTATATCAAATCAACATATTCATACATAGCACTCATAAACCGCTTGCCACCATAGCACGTATATGTCATAGAAAACTACGAGATCGGTCACCAATTGTTTTCTCAACTTTATTGAGCAAAGCAATTGCGGGGAAGGACATTTGTTGTTTAATTGTATTTTTTGGTTATATTTTAGTTTGTTTTATTTCTATTAAATACTACTTTGTCAAAGTTGTATGGGGACTTCCTTTTTTTTTTGGGTATTCATTTTTTAATCAGTTTTAATTATGATCATTAGTTTTTACTGGATTTTAATATTTTAATTTAAATTGAGTGATATGATAATGTATTAGAATAGATATTTTTTTGAAAATATTTTGATTTGTTTTATAGTTTTTTTTATTGAAGGATTTTACATTGATTAACTACCTCTTTACCTTCTCTACAATTTTTCATTAATTGGTGACATATGGTCTTAATTTAGTTGTAACACTATGTCGGGATCAAATAACAATAGTGACTCATCATCTTCTCTACAAATGTCTTGCCGATTAGCGATAGTTGGTCTTAATCTAGTTGTACTATTGTGCCAAATTCAAAAAAACCTATCTGGGAAAAAAAAGACTTCAAACTCCACTACATGCCCAAGAAAGATATTATGGTTTTTCAATCGCCTTCTCCAAAAAAAAAAACTGCTCAATTGATAACGAAATAAATGTTAAAATTTAGGGTTAATTTTTATTCACATCTGACACTTTACACACCTCCCACATCTTTTGGTCATTATAATTATACGTCTCAGCATAACGAAAGGTGGAGTTTGTAGTGGTGGTAATAGAGGGTAGTAAACTACAATGTTACTTCGAAAATTGGATATGGGGAATTTACTTAGGGCATGATTGGGTTTTTTTTTTTTTTTTTTTTCCTACAATAATGATAAGAAAAATTGAAAATTAAAGAAATTTTTAGAATGCAAGACCCCTTGCAATTGAATTGCAATCTCAAACTGTGAGTAGAGTAGAGCTGAATGTTGAATGTCTGGTATGACTTTGTTGTTTGTTTTCATTTGTTGTCTCTATCACACTCTTCTTTCCATATACTTTACATGTCTATATCTAGATATCGAGTGAATACTTGGCTACATTGAATGATTGATTAAATTGAAAGTCACCATAGGTTGAGAAATAGGGTGAGAAGCCAAAACAATTTTGTCTTGCTAACATAAACTTATAGTGTTTCTATATTAAACAAATTCTTTGGTTTTGTGATTAATATTATTGAAAAGATATTAAAATTAGGCTTGTTAGATAATGACTTTTTATGGAGATCATCTTTAAATGACATAAAAACATGACTAAAATCTCATAATAATAATATTGTTTCTTAATCAAACATGTTTGTTTTGCTTCAAATTGTTGAATTGTGAATTGTTTTTTAGACATGCTAACTTTATCTTATTAGCCATATTAGTCTTACAACACAATGTGCTTGGTATATTAGTTATATAATTTTATTTTTTTTCTCTAGTAAAAGTGTCTGTCACTTTCCCACAAGGGTAATTGCTCCTATGTGTCTATCTCACTTTTTCTTATTCATTAATGTGGTTTTATTGTCACTTTCCCATTGGGGTAATTGTTCTTATTCATTGGTATATCCCACTTGGTCTTATTCATTAGCGTGCATTTACTGTCACTTTCCCAAAGGGGTGATTTCTCCTTTCCCTCTTAAGCATGCTACATGAGTATTCCTTTGTTTTGCATGAGGTGATACAAGCTAACCGATTCAATAAAATAAACACTAATAGGTTTTTGCTTGTGTACTTCATTATTTTACTTTTGTTGCTATCTCACATATTGCGCAACATGGTTGTCTTTGAAAAGCTTTCATTAGTGTAGGAAGGTATAGGTATGTTAATCATATATTGAAACTTTTTTTTAATTGATATTTAATCTTGGATGCTTTGTCGAGGTTGAAAACTGGTATTTTTGCATAATTCCTTCCCTTAGATATTTAGTCTTGGATGCTTTGTCGAGGTTGGAAATTGATAGGTATCCACAATTTCTACCATTTGTAAATGCAATTTTGTTATGGCTCTTTTCATTGGGCATATTGTATTGCATTTTGATTACCTTTCTCTTCTTGGTTAGTAAGTAAAAGTCACTATTTAGTTATGTTTTTCTAATTTTAGACAATTACTTGTACAAATCATGTAATTTTATTGTTTTGTCATTTCTTGGTACATTGGTTCATTTTTTTACGTTGAGCTCCTTTTGGTACACCTTCTTCACATTGGATTTTTCATTTGCATCATTCAAATTTTATATGAACACAATCAGATCTATTAGTTATTTGGATCAAAGTCATACAATCATCTCTAGTTCAACTTGATCTTCGTTTCATAGTTTTTTCTTTATAATTATCATTTTTTGTAATTGTCAAAATTGGTTTGATAATTTTCAATGGTTACATAAAGTGGCCATCTGTCTTGTAGGTGTAGTGTGCTGCCATGTTTTAATTTTTTGTGCCTTGATTATTATTTCTCATGTTTTTCCATAGTTGGTGTATGCACGAATGTGTCGAAATTTGAATTCAAGAGAATCTATACATACATGTATTTTATGCCATTGCTCATGTCCTAATTATGAATTCCATTGATCATATCTTTTGTTATTATATAGTTACATATTATGTCAAATGCAATCCCTACTAGGTGAAGTGCTATATTAAGTGGTACAAATATTGATTTAATTCCGCATCTTTTAATTAGTACTAATGCTTGTTTAAAAAAGAAAATGACAGTTGTTAATAAAATTCCTACTCCTATTGTTGTTGATGATATAAATGGTGCAAATGTGAATGGTGAATATGCATATATTGAACATGACCATAAGGACAATGATTTTGTTGATAATGATATTTATGTAAATGTTATGAATGATATTGATGCATCAAGTAGATCAAGAAGAGTCAAAAGACTTATCACTTTAGAAAATTGACTAAGGTTTGTTTTGATTATATATACATGTTTTAATTGATTTACATTTTAGGATTACACATGGCATTATGGTTGACAAAGGTTGTAGCTCGAACATATGTATAATGTCATTTTTTACTAGTATAAAGTACACTCAAAAAGACTAATTTAGTACAACCATGGTTCTTAAAAGTTATAAGGATTTTACACATACATTTTCTAGGGGTATCAAATTACTTGTCACAATAGGTCCTAAGACTCTTTTAGTATGGTTTCATGTATTGGTAGGTAACGAGACATATGATCTATTACATATATTCCCCTGGTTAAATTAAGTGAGAGATATTCCATCCAAATTATACTAATGTCTTAAGTTTGTGCACGTTAACAAATATTTACCATTTGAGGCACATATTATGCGTTATCCATACAACATCAATAATATCATGTGGTATTACCTGCAATGTTTCCTAAATAACAAATCATACAACTTCAAGGTATAATACATATAGTTATGACACTTACAATTATGATGTCTCAATTTATAGAGCCTATAATTAAATGAGAGTTATCCCATCCATATTATATTAATGTCTTATGTTTGTGCATGATAATAGAATATTTACTATTCGAGGCACATCTTATGAGTTATCCATACAACATCAATAACATCATGAGGTGTTATCTATAGTGCTTCTTAAACAACAATTCATACAATCAAGTTATAATATTTACAGTTGTGGCACATACAATTATGAAGTCTCGATTTATAGAGCTTGCAATTATGACAATTAGAGTGATAATACGTCACAAGATAGTCTTATCACAACCTCTTATGTGTGTTCAAGTTAAATTACCTTGTGCAGTTTACATTAGACAATCCAAACCATTTTTTTTCAAGAGATTAATGTGGCTTCTATAGCCCATCAATGTGATGACTTCCTTAGAGATGGTGTTTCAGGTTACAATACAACTTATGGTTACATGGCCATTACTACTAGTGACGATTTAGGATGCCTTTCAAATCGTAATAGTATTACCTTTGATTCCTCACATCCATGATCCATGAGATCTTCAAGATTTGACAATGAGGAATAATGAGCAACATATCATGGAAACCTAGACAAGATTATTTGTTGGCATTGCTAGTATATATTATATGCTTCAATGGAACAATATATCATGCATAATTTTTCTTCTTTCCTCTTTTTATCATGTCTTTCATGTACCTTCTAGTTTCGTGTTTCGATTTTGGATTCTTCATGCTCCCTTTTAAATTTTGATTGTTTTCTTTCCCTTGAGCTTTTTGGTCCATGCTTCTTCTATATATATATATATATATAATAATACTCGATTTGCATTGTCTTTCTTCTTGTCCCTTGGTTTATGTTGTTTTGGGTCGTCACTTTTTATTATTCTCATTTCAAAATCATATGTAAACTTTGTAGTGATGACGCCCTCCCCCCTCCCCCAACACACACATATCAAGACCTTCCTCCATAGTATTCATTGATTTTTAAGGGAAGTTGCGTGGTAGTATGAATCCTCTTTTCCATGTTTCTTCTTGCTTTCATCATTTGGCTTTGCATCTTCTAGCCTTTTTCCTATTGTTGAACTTATTAGATTATTTTTTTCTTGATTGAGCTCTCCTTGCTTCTTCTTGCCATCACCTCTTGGCTTGCTCTTTGTTTGGTCTATTTTTTTAGAAAATCATAAAAATGCAAATACATAGAAAAATGTACAAATAATTTAAAAAATCATTTATCTTTGCAGTACATAGTGACATGTTTATCTACCTGTTTTAGAGTTTTAAATATCTATTATTATGCACATGCTTCTCATGGTATTTTTAAAGTGAGATGCAAGATATAAAGGTTACATATGATCAACGATTCACATCTGTTTTATGGTTTTTTTACGCCCACATATAGGATAATTCTCACATTGTGGGCATACCCATACAGATAAAATGTTTTTTAGTGGATTTATGGTTTTATTCTTTCTGCTTTCCATCTTCATATATAACTTTTTATAGTTTGCTTATACATAACTTTCTCTAACTTGCATTTTTCATATTACTTTATATGGATATATTGTGTTGCTTCATATGATGGGTATATGGTTACATTGTGTGCTATTGTTGTTCCCTATGATTATTTGTGTGTGTGTGCTTATGCGTGTTTCATGTCAATTATTATCTTTTTTATCCATAGAGGATCCTCTAGTAGTCATCTTATGTTGTGCTTGTGTGATTAATTGCCTATATCATGTGATCTCATATGTTTGGTGCCACGATTCATATTATGCAAACTACTTATTTGTTGTATATTGTAGCATGAGTTATCATAGTTTCTACCATACATCTATTGGGACATACTATTATTGTGTGCTTCAATTCTATATCTCACTTCTCACCCTCCTAGGGGCATGTTGTTGCATTGGGGCATATCATTTTTGCTTTCCTTATTGATCTTATTATTTATATGTTTACAATATGGGCATGATGCACCCATATATTTATTGATCTTATATGGCTTATATTAGGATGGGTTTCTGCCTAATATTCTCCATACACCTAGTCACATTGTGTAATTCAAATTGATATCAAACTTATTGAAAATTAAAAGAACAATGCAAGATAAATGTAAGATACACTGAAAATAAGTTAAAAAAAGGAACCCACATCTTTGCATCATATAAATAGAGCAAAATAGATGAGAAAAATAAAATTACTAACATAATAATATGGTTTCTGCACATGCAAACTAATCAAAGCCTTTTTTTGGACTGTAAATTTTCACTAACGAATGCATCCAGGGTAATATTAAACTTCCTCTCAAAAATTAAATGAATAAAATAACACAAAAAATACTTTTTATATGCGCAACCTACAATATAAAACTAAATCCCAAAACAACAAAGTTCAATATCAAATTTCTACTTGCAAGTCCACCTACATGTCCCTACCTACCTCGAGTATAAAACAATGAACATTAAATAAATTTTTAATTTTTATAGGAAAGTTATAACATTTATCTAACCCTTCAGCCTGAAAGGTTTCTATAAAAGAAAATACCATTGTAAAATGCAAGGGTAGCCCTTCAAATATGATCATGGAATTAATATATGTTTTATTTAAAATTTCTATAATTTATTTTAATCTTAAGTCAAAATACAAAAATGAAAAACATAAACCATAAATAAAAAATACACCATGTGCACTAAAAACTAGTGAAGAAAAACTTATATTTTTATATCGCAAAAGAAAGAAAAGAGAAGACATAAAATAAGATTACCAGTACATCAATACAGTATTTGTGCTAGTAAACTAAAATATGAATCACACATTTGCAACAACAAAGACCTTTCAATATACTCCCCTGAATTGCAAGCTTTTGCCAACCAAGTTTCTAATTAATATTTCATAAATAAACTCACATTATTTATGCCTTTGTCCATCCCAATGAAAAACACATCACACAAAGCTTTTCATCTTTATGCACAAATTAAAAAAACAAAGCAACACAATAAAATGTTTTTTGCATGTGCAAATTGAAATACAAAATTAAATAACATACCCATGAAGAAAAAACATGATATGCCTTATAAACCAACTAAAATAAGGATCCCACATCTTTGTATCATAAAAGAAAAGTAAAACAAACATGAAAAATAGAAGCATAGATAAGACATGAAAATAATATTACTAACATAGTAAAATGGTCTTCGTGATCGCAAACCAAAATAAAAATTACAACTTTTTTTGGTCCCCCTATATCTAAACTCTAAACTCCCATCTATATATATATAGGGTCCCATATATATAGAGAGGGAACTCATATATAGAATTTAGTTTAGTTTAGTTTATATAGAGGGGAGGGCAAAAAAACTCTATCTTGGGCCACCCTATAGATAGGCCCCAAATATATATATAGGGCTTGGGGGGACGCCATATAGAGGTCAAGTGCCTTATCTAAAGTGTATAGGTAGACTGCCCAGTCTCGAAACTATAACGATATTTGAATCTACTCTTCCAGACTCAAGGCTTTTACCAATGGAGGTTCAAATTAATATATCATATATAAACTCACATTATTTATGACTTTGCCCATCCACATTAAAAACATCACATAAAGCTCTATATCCTTATACATAAATTAAAACAATAAAGCAACCAAACAAAATATTTTTCATATGTGCATCCCAAGTAAAAAAGTAAAAAATGAAATCCACAAAGAAAAATAACATGATATCCACTACAAAGCAGTTAAAAAAGGATCCCACATCTCTATATTGCAAAAGAAAAATAAAGCAAACATGGAAAATATAAAAGACATTTCATTTTACTTTCTTGAATTGCAAGCTTCTGCTTATCGAAGTCCTCAATACAATTTTAAATTTTTACCACCGACCATCCACATTAAATAATATCACATTGAGCTTCACATTCGTAAGTAAATTAAAACAACAAAGTAACACAACAAAATACTTTTCAGATGTGCAAGCCAAAATATATAACTAATCAAAGAAACCCATAGAGAAAAAAAATGATATCCACAAAATTGGCTTAAAAATGGAACCCACATCTGTATGTCACAAAGAAATTAGCGATGACATGGAAAATAAACTTACTAACACAACAAAATAGTTTTTTTGTACTCGCAAACCAAAATAAAAAGTATACATTCCTAGCCAGAAATACCTTTCAATCTATTCTCTTAGACTACATTTTTTTGGCAACATAGGTTGTCAATGTGATATCTATCTTCCTCTAATAAATTAATATCTCATTTATAAATTGAGATTATTGATGCCACAGTCCCTCTGTGTGGAAAACACATCACATTGAGCTATGTATCCTTACACATAAATTAATTTCAGGAACACATAAAAAAAATACTTCCATTCATTAAAAAAATATTAATGACATTTAACACCTCAACATTTCATATGTGCGACCTCATTACTAATGGTCATCTGTCAAATGAAAACATACCCTAGCCATATTCACTAAAGTATGACTTTATTCCATGCATCAACATAAACGACATGCACACAACGTAAGTAGGAAGCCCCAAACATATACTTATTGCTAACAATGAAGAAGACTCATTGATAGAGTACAACCATGAAAGGCTACTCCCCTTGGGTAATGCCTATCAACGTAATAAAATAAGGTCCACTTATAATATACATAGAAAAATCTACAATCATATAGACCTGTATGTAAAACAATATTCCTCATTAATGTCTACAACTTACATCTTATATTTTCATAAACAAAGTACATATACAAAGAAAGTTTAGCACCACACCATAAATTAATATCTCTATAATGTGAAGGAAGTAACATATTGGATAACCAACTTTATTGCACCTAAATACAAGCAAACTTTTATATCAACTAGTTAAATCCTAAAAACATATCATTTGAATTTGTATGCTCTAGCTTAACACACAAAGCCACAACAATCCATTCACTTTCAAAATAATCTGATACTACACAAGTCATCAACATTAAGAAATGCACCATTTAAAACCTTCTCAATTCAAAGCTTACATTTAATAAGTTTTCAAACCCAAATTTGAAAAATCTCCATTAATATGCAAATATTCAATCAAATATTAAACCTTATCACATAAACTAGTAAGTAAGACCACAAAATTGTTCCATAATGATGACTATGAGAAAGAAAAAAGGAAAACACCATATACTTGTAATTTTCCATGTTTACTATAACTTGGGTGTAAAATAAAACAAAAACTACATATTTGTACACGAAAAATTAAAACAATTTAAAACTGACACAAAATATTTTATGAGATCATTCTTATATATTAAATATTCATGTGGTTATAAAAATGAAAACAAGTTTACCAGTTCAATAGGATGTTACAATGCAACAATAGATGCCAGACAGTTCCAACTCAATCTGTACTCATACACTACAAGTTATTACCAACTTGATTTATAGACATTATTAAGATGTTTACATTTATAAGCTTGAAATATTAAAGCCACCATTCTTTCCTATAAAAAAAATCATATTTACCAATGTATATCATATCTACCGACCCATATTTACTAAAGCAAATTCTTTTCAAATTATGTGATGAGGTTTAATATTTTATTAAATCTTGTCATGGTGTGGTACTAAACCTTTTGTCTATCTATGCTTTGTTGATTTTTATATTTATGTCAAGTCTATATTTTTTTCTAAAAAAGACATACAACGCCTCTATAAATTAAGCATTGAATAAAATAATGTCATTGTTACCTATTCAAAGACACACACATAAACTAAGACACAAAAATATTTATACCATAAAAACCAACAAAATAAACATGAAAAATAAATTTACCAGCACAACAAGATTCAGAGGCCACCACCATCCATTCTTGTAAATACTTCAACACATTGAGCTCTAAATTTTGACATGCATTGATTTTATGCGAGTGTTGTCAGAGGAGTGGCATCCAGTGAAACCTATTATTGACATAAAAATATTCAATGCCTCTATAAATTAAGTGAAAAAAAAAACAATGTAAAATTCTATGAGTACATCTATATGAACTAATTCATAGTCACGATGATCATCAAGAAAAAATCAAATGAAACAAAATCATCAAACATAAAGATAAATATAGTGTATCCGATGATCATTGACCCAAAATCCATTATAAGGTCATTTATACCTATTAAAATATACACACGATAACTATGGGACCAACATCCTTATATCATAATAAATAATAAAATAAATATGGAAAATATGTTTACCAACACATAAATATTTGGAGGCCACTGCTATCATCACCTTGATACAACACTTCACGTGGTTCCATCAGTGTATCTATATGAAATGTTCCACAGTCATGATTATCACAAGAAAAAAGGCAAACAAAAATAAAATCATTAAACATAATGATAAAGATAGTATGTCCAATAAAAATTGATTCAAAATCTATTCTGAGATCATTTCTACCTATTTAAATATACACACAATGATCAAAGCCCCAACATCCTTATATCACAAAAAAAAAAAACAAACAAACATGGAAAATAAGTTTATCAACATAGCAAGATTCAAAAGCCAATGTCATTGCCACCTCAATTCAACACTTCACATGGTTCCAACTCATCATGCACTCCTACACAATAAGTCTATACCTACTCTATGCTTCTTTTCTTGTTAATTATCTAAAACATGAATTAAAAATATTATTAATACATCGCCTATTCCTATAAAAACTTTATTACAATGAATTATAAAACTGATGCACACATTGATTATATACAAACATCTCAGGAAGAAGATAAGCATCGAATAAAACCTATTAATAATACATATATTTTTTTATGATTCATGCTCTACGCAGTGATCTTTAACTAAGAACCAAGGACTGATGGGTATCCATTCTGCCAAAGTTTCCTAGGGCACGATCCCGACCTCACCTCTTTTCACGTGTCATGTTTTGTTAGTGGACTCTTTGCAAGCCATACAACTTCACCAGTTGAACCAACAAATGTTCACCTATTAATAATATTTAAGATCACCATATTTCATATTTACTAACACATATTTATTGGCAGCACCCACTATATTCATAGACACATTTATCAAAGCAAATTATATCACTACGATAGTATCTATAAAACTAATATGACATCAACTATAAGCACGTGTCAAAGGAGACCAAATCATCTTTTTATTTTCCAAAATAAACCCTATTGATGGTTTATGGATAATATAAATTCATCTCATTATATATTACCATGAAATCAAAAAAATAAAGACTCGTGTCAGAGGGGTAATATTTCCCTTACTTAAACATCATCAGTACTACCAATACCACCATTATTTGAATTTGATGTGACATTAGTATTGTTTTTAGAGTGTGAATGATGTGATAATGGGCGTTGCATTCTATAGATTTTGACACTATTGTCAGGTGGTTCTTCCTAGTCTGATTCACTACCAAGTAACTCCCTGTTTGCTTTTTGTAACGTAAAAAAAAATTTAATTGTTGATTCAGTGTATGCAGATCCAAAATAAGTGGAGAATTTGAGAATAACAACTATTGCTCTAATCACCACAAGATCGGACCCTGGCATAAAGGTTTTTCATGATTCATGCAGCTCTACCCTTGTCATGTTTTCATTTTTAAATTTGTCGATTGAGTTGCTTGTTGCATTGGTTTAAGCGTGAATTTTTGCTATGGTATAGATTATAATAAGATATCTTTATATTAGTAGTTTTACAAACCATGTAACAAGATATGTGACTTGCATTGATGAGCTTGGGAATGAAGCTCTCTGCTAGAATATGGCTCACCCTTAAAAAATGTGTTCTACAGCCTCTTTTGGGTGGCTTCACGTCACATAATTCCAACATCATATGGGAAGGAATATTTGAATTTGTTAAAAGAGGTAGTGCATGTTTTTGCATTTTCTTCCTAAAAAATTAGGCCATAATCAATTATTTCTAGTCCTATCATGCTTTTTTCATGATACCCATAGCTGGACTGTACTGCAAATCAAAACATTTACTAAGCTCTATTTTCAAAATACAATAATTTATTTAAGCTGACGCAATTAATGCTACTCTTAAGAGATATTTATTTCCCTTGTCCTTGCCATGAGAGATCCATAAATTGTTTCGCATAAACAAAACCCTGTGGGGTACCACTCATTAACAATTTAACTTCACCTTATCTCTAGGACTATTTATATCCAGTTTAACATTACATTATTTCTTTCTTCTCGTAATTCAAGGGAGTTGCTAGGTTATTTTAATTTTACCTACCTCATCCACAAGTTAAAAAAATAATGATTGGTAGTTGTTTTGATAGTGTAAGGAACGTCATGATGGATTTGTCTTTAGATATGTGTGTGGGTGTGTATTTTAATTAAATGTTTATTAGTGTCATTGTCTGCAAGATCATTGTCGTCATCAAGAAATGTAATTGGAACACTCCCTAGAGTATCTGGTAGAGGTATGTCATGACGAACAATTATTTCATATATTCCCAAAATATTTACTGATGGAAGAAGAATTTCATAAGGATATATGGGTCCTTGCACAATTATCAAAATATATTTTACCTACCATTGAATTTTCTTCGAAATAAACAAGTTAATCATTGAGTGAAGGGGATGTTGGTAACTTGGTCATTCCAAAGACTCTTTGGAAGGTATTCAATAAAAAAAATCATACAAATAAATAGGGAATTCATTTGAGTAGTGAAAATCATATTGACTATATTCAAAATATTCAATCAGAACTAAACTCAAAATTAACCCTAAAATCTAATCTTTAGGGTAGTGAAACCCATCAATCTATCATTTTTTTGGCACGATAATTGATTCGTATATATCTATTGAATTTGGATAATTTTTTCCAAGTCTTCTTTAACCCAAACCTTCATTGTGCATGTTTTACAATCCACATATTGATTAATGCAAATTTATTTGAATGGTTTTGCAAACAACTTTGATTCTTTTTTTGTTTGTATATTATTCTTAAGTTATTTTATTGTCACAATCATTCTTTTCAAAACAATGATTATTTGCATGTAAAATAGATAAAACATTACATTACATTATTTGTTTCTCCTTGTAATTCAAGGGACTTGTGAGGTTTTTATAAATGAAATTTACTCAACTTATGTTTGAAAACCTCACTGACAAGTTCAAAAAATAATGATAACCTAAACATAAATTTAATAAGTTGAAATTCAGACAGAAATCCTACCTTCCATAGCTAATTTGTGTATTTTCAATGTTTTACTATTCTTTCCTATAGTTACTTCTTTAGTACTGGTGGTTTGTGGCTTGAGATTTTAGGTATATTTTAACAATTTTGAGAAGATTTTTTATCAATACTTTTGAATAAGTTTTTAATAAATTGAATAAAAAAATAGTTATCTCTATTGTAAGACATGCATTGGGTAGGACACAAGCCTTGGACCACCTCTCATGACACTTCACCAATGCTTGACATATTTAGGCTTTGTGGGAACATATATCGAATCTCTTAACACTCTCAAGCCACACATGGCTTGAGTATACTTAGCTACCTAACTCTAGCTCTTGATAGATTTGGGATTTGTGAGGGCAGAAACTGAATAGCCAACACCCTCAAGCTACATGGCCTGAGTGAATTTATTTACCTGGGTTTGGGTCTTCACATATTTATGCTTGCTCTTAATAGTTTTGGACTTTGTTGGACCAAATATACTGAATCTCAAATGCCCTCAGTGCACACACGACTTGAAGAACTTAAAAGTCGATATGCTCTACTAACCTTTTGAATTATACTTCTCCGATCTTCATTTTAAAAATTGATACTTCCCTAAAGCAACCCTTCCTGCAAGGACTTAACGCTCTATGCCATTGTTATCACAAGTGAAACACCGCACACATGTAACATTAAGATGGGCCCTGAACTCACCCAAAGATGCCTTGGGCCCGCCTGTACCAACCCCTGTAGCAAGCCTCACTGCTGCCTGGGCCAAGGCAGGGCCTCCCTATGTTCCGCATAGATGTTTATATTAAACTGAAGTTAATCACTATAAATTCATTCTTTGTACCAAATTAAATCATTAATTTAATACAAGCCCACCCAAAATTAATCCTTGATGTTATATGCTGTGATAAACATCAAACAAAATACTGCAAATAATAAAACACAATAGGAAAGAAAATTTGGGGAAGTAAAAAATCCACAGTTTGACATAGGTAAGTTTCCTATTTTTTAATTAATATTTTTAAATATATTATATTTTGGTTATTAAAATTATTACATAATAGGTAAAGTAATATTTTATTAATATATATATAGTAAATTATATAAATTTTATTTTTTACCAGGTCTGTAATTTAGCAATGGATAGAGAACCATTTTATAGAGGACATTCAAGTCCATATTCACCTCTTCAATCACATGTTTTAAATCTATTTCAAATGAAAATCAAAACTATACAAGTTTTTCAAATCAAGATGAAAAATATTTTCTTTACTCATAAGGAAATTTCAGAGATAAAATGAAATTTGAGAAAAATCTTTCACAGTCAGGAATAAATATAAATGTCGTCTCTGATGATGTTCATGGTGTAGAGGATGATTATATTATGTCTGATCATTGATTTGAACCATGGAATTCATAGTTTTATTGGAGAAGGTTTTGAAGTTGAGAAAATTGTCCCAACAACTCAAGCATTTGAGAATGACATTAATGGTGACAAAGATTCAACCAAAGAACACAAAGAGGAGCTTTGGCCAAAAATAGTTGTACAAATTTTAATTTTAAAATTTGAAGAAGTATATACAGATTTAAATCAAGGAAATCTAGGTAAAAAGCATTGGGACAAAGTGGCAGATGTAAACATACAATGTGGAACCTCTTTTATGGGTATTCAATGTAAGTACAAGTGGAATAGATTGAAAAAGATATTCAAGAAAGAGAAATAAATAGAAAACACAACAGGGGGGAAACCATCTTCATGGACTTTCTATGAAGACATAAATCACATTATAGGGAACACTCTTAAGGTGATTTGTCTTATGAATGGTTCTAGTAGAAATGAATGGGTCAATACTTCCAATACACCAAAAAATGTCATGAAAGATAAATCCCATGAAGAAAATCTAAATATAAATATTGAAAAACAAAAAACAGTCTATGTTGCTACTATTGGCCTTTCAAAGTATAAAAATATTAAAAATGCAGTCTATGTTGCTACTAGAAGTGTGTTATATGATCAATGTGGAAATATATCTCTTTTCAAACCTCATAAATTTAAAGTCTTATTTTTTTATAGAAAATATGATATATATGTAGATCTATAATTTCTAATTGTGAATTTTCTAACTATCCCAAATCAGTTAATTTATCCCCAATAGTAAATATGAATTTGTTATTTTGGACTGGGCCTCTCCAAATGTCCCTCACCATTGTTATTCTTGAGTGCAAAAGTGTCATGTCAAGAAATTATTACTTTAAGAATTTTGAAGATTACTTAAAAAAATAACCATGAAGAAAAAACATATAAATCTACAATGAACTAACTTAAATAATGGAGCTACTACTTAAAAAAGTAACAACTGGGAATCCAATATATCACCATTGAGAAATAAGTGTTTTACAAGTATTTATAGATATAATATTAGATATAGGTTTGAACAAGTATCAAATACTTAATCAAATGAAAGATATATATATTTTTTCAAGAAAACTAAACTAAAATAAAACATGAAAATTAAAACAAAGAAATAAGAATTTATACTTGGGAATTAAACGAGTCATGCAAAGTAACCTAAACTTTACAAAAAAGATGAAATTAAAATGGACCAAAATACTATTTTAGCATCTTGTTGAAATAACATCTTGACATAGATGTAATTATAACACGAATGTGAGAAATTATAAACCAAATTACTTACCATGTTGTTTAACAAATTTATTATCTTCATTTGAGTAATTCGTATGATGATCATCATTAATCATAATGAAGCTTACATTCAGGGTAGTAAAACCAATTAATTTTCATTAATCATCATGTGTCAACATCATAAAAAATGGTTTCTAAATATAACTAAGAACAATTATATATCAATAGCAAACATGCATAACTAAGCACCAACAAAGCAACAATTACATAATAACGATCAAAGTACATTAAAATATATTAACTTACATCATATAAAAAGCATAATAAGGGTTATCTTTAAGATAAATTACAGATAAACACAAGGTAAAACATCTTGGAAACACTCTTTCATGAGTATTATGTAAAATTAGAATATCGCCACTTAACCTCAAACTATATTAAACTAGCACAAGTCTTCTTCTTCAACTCAATACAACTATGAACAATTATACATCAATAACAAGCATTCATAACAATGTAGCAATTATATAGTAACTATAAAACTTTCAACATATACATAACACATAAGTGATAAATAACATCACAAGGGTTATCTCCAAGAGCAGTTTATAGAGTGCTCAAACCCCTTGAAGACACCCATTAATCAATATTAACTAAATAATATACACTTAACATTATAGCATCACCAGCTAACCAAGAGCTAACATTAAAATGGCATAAGTCTTCTTCTTCAACTTGATACAACTAGGAATAATTATATACAAGTAGAAAATATTCATAATATAATAAAAATTATATAATAACAATAAAATATATTAACTTGTAACATATAAATAACACATCAATAAGTGATAAATAATATCACAAGTCTTGGCTCTAATAGTAGCATCTAAGATGAAACCACATAGAAATCCTTTGGAGACACCCTTTAACCAATATTAACTAACTGACATTCACCTAACACTATAACATCACCATCTAACCACAAACCAACATTAAAATGGCACAAGATTTCTTCTTCCACTTAATACAATTAGGAACAACTATACATCAATAACAAACATTCATAACAAAGTAGAAATTTTATGACAATAGTAAAGGATATTAATTTGTAACATATACATACCACATACATAAATGATAAATAACATCACAAGAGTTGTCTACAACATAAATTTACATAACAAAACTATGTCGAAAATCTTGGAGACAACATTTCATCAGTATTAACTAAGTAGATCAAGAATATAGATAACATTACAAAACATCACAGAGGCTATATCCAAGTGTAACTTATAGGTTGAATCCATATCAAAACCCTTTGAAATCACCTGTTCACCATAATCAACTAAGTATTAACTAACATATAAATAATAATGAAATAAAATCGCCGCAACTGACAACATAAATAACACTATGTTTGACAAAGATATATTAAAAAAGAACATATGTACTAAACAAGTAATTTATACATTGAAAAAATTATATATATAATAATGTTCATTGCTAGAGGGGTAGAAATCAATATATTAATTTCCCTTCCATATTAAAAAATATAAAGTTGTCCTAATTACTAGTCATCATCATCATCATCATCTTATATCAAATCATCTTTGGTCATATATGTATAATGAAGTATCCTCTAGCTCAATATCTTGATCAATGTAGTCAATATTCTCCTCATCGTCCTCTTGAATATCAAATCCCTTAACTAAGACAAATGGTCTATCCACCTGAAAATTAGACATAACTTAATTGTCAACAAGTGTTCAAGGTTATAATTTACATAGTTAATTACATCTAGAGATTATATTTGATGGAACTAGCTAATTATTCCTAAATAATCAAACAAACAAAATTATATTCGCATATAACCACTAAAATGGTCCTTTTTATTGAATGTTTGGGTTTCCCTTTCTAAAGCTTTCAATTTTTGATTCATTACTTTGTTGCCTTATATTCATATTGTTGTTCTTGTAATAAAATATATGTCATAAAATAATGTGTAATATTTTTCATAACATATCTCATGAAAACTTACAAACTTATGTAAAAGAACTTATAAAAAACTTACAAAGTAGTGTACAACCTAATTTACATTCATTTACCCAAGCAATGAGTCACTAGGATTCTTTGGCTCACTCTCACTTCTTGGCCTTGGCCTGGCTAGTCTTTATCCATGTATTAATTGAAACAAATGCAAAACATATAATCCATCAAATATAAATAATTTTTTTTGTCTCCTTGAATTTGATAATTAACATACAATCATTTTTCTCTCATGCTCGAGCCAATCATTGAACATTTTTAAACAAGGAGATGTCTTTACACTTCGCGGTTGTAGCCTTATCATATCTATTTGTTTTTCTTTGGTAAACAACCTAAAAATTATAGTTTTGAAACAACATTAGAAGTCTATAAAATAATAAAATAGGTCTTAAAATGTACTTGGGCCTTATCTCCTTGCTCAACCTGTTAAGAGTAATGGTTGCATGTTTCTAAATTAATTTTGTGTTATAATAGGCATTGCCTAATTCATGTTTGATTATTTTGGTGAGCCATTGTCTATTCTTAGCCGATAACTTCTCATATTTAAGGTTATATTCACAATTTTTTTTTGTTTGGGCATTCATTATTTATTTAAAATACTTTAAAAATTGAATGTCAAATATTGTAAATAAATTCAATAATTAAAACCCTAAAAATTGAAACATTATTAAATCAAAAAATTAAAAAACTTAAGTAACATAAATAGAAAAAACTTATTAAATTGAAATTGAAAAAATTAAATAACATAAATTGTAAAACTTAAATAATAGAAATTGTAAAAGTTAAATAACATGAATTTAAATATTGACTTGCCCTAAGGTAGACATCATCCATTATTTGCATTTATCATTTACATATAACCCAACTTTTCAGAGAACTAGACACTTAGTGTTTATACTCTTCATTTATCACATGAGATGGATGATCATCTTCACTATGTGTTAGGGCATGTCTACCATCCCCCCTGTCTAGGTGGTAAAATATCATCAAAACTAGATGAGGGGCCCTCATCATCTCGAACCATAAAAAATATAACTATAACAAACACGACAGTGATAAGAGGGTCATGCACCTATTATGATACTTGATATAGGGTGTTCACAAGGCACAAAAGATGTAGATATAAACTAAAATTAAATTATAGAAAATAATTAAGGTTGTTCACAAGGCACAATTGATGGGTCCCTTGAAGTAGAGGAAAGACATCAATTAATCCCAACCTCGTGCCCTTGTGGGTCCATAAAAGTAGATGATTTATTATCAAAACCCAAAAATAATGTAATATTATCTAATTAATTGAAATAATTTGACATAAAAAATATAATTGAAGATTTTATGTCAATGTCAAGGCCTTAGTAATAGAATAAGGTCGTCAACTCATCCTAATATCATCCTCCCTTGGGTCCATATAAATAGAATACCTTTTATGAAATCCCAAAAAATAAAATAATATTATAATCAATTTAAATGCTTTAATATAAATTCAAAACTAAAAATTATATGTCCACATTGGGTCCCTAGTAATAATTATGTACCACGACGATTGGATCCCCTTTCGAAATAAGAGTGGACCCCACTGTTTACAATCTCTGTAGTCGGCCTTTTGTAACTACGACCGACAAAGACCGGTTAATTAAAAATCCTCCAAATCATTTTAAGACCACAAGCAATTGGTATCGTTATAATGCCCAAGGAGTCCTTCTAAGTGACCTTCTTTTGTAAATCTCGTAAGTTAAAACCGAGTTGCTGAAAATGTTTTTTGATGCAAATGGTTCTGGTTTGTGTAGAATTAAGATGGTTGTGCCAACAATAAGCACCACCCATGTATAAGGTAATTTTTTAATCCTGATGATGTGTGCATTTTTTGATTCTATACACTTGAGGATTTGGCATAGGATGAGGACCTTGAATGGGCCTCATATTAAGTAAGTTTTGCAAAGCACTCATATAAATATTAGGAACACAACATTTTTGCTCATGTTGCTCATTTGCTACTTTATCTCCCTCATTTGTATAAAATATAATACTTTGGTACTTTGAAAGATAAAAAGTGGTTAAGGAACCCTTTGGTAAGCTATAGAACCAATTGTGACCCTCATCAAAAATGTCATATGGAATATCTTTATTAATAATTTATCATCATTTGCCCATTGACCAGAAGAATGTACATAATTTAAGATACACTCAAATGGATTTTTATTGTGCCAAAAGATAGGTATATGTGATAATTCAAAACCAAGTGGAGAAAGATATTCAAGCATACATTGTGAAAGAGGTTATTTATTGAATAAGGTAATATTTACATTGGCATTATGGAAAGCCAATTATGTTTGAAGTATATAAATGTTTTTTTGAAGATCCCCAATAGTGTTCATTGTATACATAAGATAATACATGGGAATGGTGGTGTTTTAGACAGGTGTTAACATTGATTTGAAGCCACCCTTACTTTTGGATGTAGGTCATGGACTATCACTCCTGGTGAAATGACAAAACCTTGGCTTTTTATCTTCAATGTGACATTGGAAAAAATGGGTTAGTAGGCACACAATGTCAAGATGACCCACAATGACCGTAATGTCAAAGGGCATTGCCTACATAGCTAATACTCCAAAAGAGAGCCTCAGACTCGTAGTTATCCCTTATGTGTTAGCTTGTGTGTGAATCAAGCAATATGTGTAAAGCAAGTACAATAATGACCTAACTTATAACTTGACAAATATGACCTTATGACTACTCTTTTAGTTCTTCATACCTAATGGGTTTTTCCTTTGACTAGTATCAAAATAGGGTAGAATAGGAAAGTTTTTAGTAACTTGAGTTTTTTTAAGTGCTTCTTGTGTGCTCTTTTGGTCTTACTATTAGGTGGTGAATGAATGAGAGTTGATATTATATTTATATCAATCATATCGGGAGATAGCTCATATTAAATCATTTAGGCCGACCATTATGATACATTTCATTTAAAATTTTGATGACTTTAGGGCACTGGACACTTGCATCGGGTCAAGAAAATAACGTCAATGCTATTGTCTATTGTATATATTAGTGTCTAGGGAGAAGGAGAGCAAGCACATGATTAGAACTTCCAGTGGTATAATATAAGTACATTTTAAACATTTTGGGCAAGATAAGATGTGTATACCATCAATATAAGGATGGTTGGACAAAGAGATGGACCAAAAGGCACAAGATAGATTACATGCGAGGCTTTCAAAAGTGAGGCATGTGTATAACTAAGAGGAACAACTAAGGTCTGAGTTTGCCAAGTGTACAAGACTGCGGTCCTACATAATCACAAAATATCATCTACAATATAAAAGGTTACAAAAAAATCATGAAATAATGCACTCAGGATGAGTCGACAAACACAAATTCTCACATCAGATGTCTATCGTCAAATGTTTATAGAACATGAGTCTTGGAAGGAGATTGAGAAATTGAAGGCAAGGAAGAAATATCAAGCTGATGAGAGGAAAACCTTTTGATAGGTTGAGAGGGAAAGAGGGGAATATTTAAAAATTGTAAACATAATCAAATGGAAAAATTAAGAGCAGGATAAGATACAACAAAGGCAAGAAAAGAAGAAAAATAAAGAACATGATAGAAAGATAGAGCATTCACGAATGATAGAAAAGAATTGGAGATACGAATATGTTTAAACAGTGAATTTAACCCTGTACTTAAATAACATCACATACTAAATGACATGATAAACATTCCATCTCCAATTGGTTCAAGTGGTAGCCCTCATATTTTCGTTAACACAACAACAAATCCCATTATGTACACAACTATTAAATGACCAACAACAACTCCACATTCTCTGAATATGGAGAATGAAGGGCACATATATAATTTTCCACCTTGGATGTTGTATTTTTTGTTTTACCTTAAAGAGATCCAATATTTTTTATAGGTATTAATACAAGTAAAGTATATTATGTAATTATCATGTTCTATTATTAGATATTACGTAACAACTAATGTTACATCCTGATTTCTATTTAGGCAAACTTGATAGATTACTTGTGGATATTTGGAGATAACAAATCCAAATTTGATTATATTTTTGACTAATCTTGAGATTTATGTTATTATGGGATAATATAACGTTGCTTAGTTAGATGATGACACATGATTGTTTACTATGAGTTGCATAAATGTACACGTTTATATTTTCAGCATATTAATGTATTATTTCAATTATGTTATTGCTTATATTTATCATGTGATATGATCTAACTACCTGTGTGTTTTGAGGTGGATGTAGAATAATTCATTTCTCGAATGTGTCAGAGAGAGCATCATTGGAGAGGGTGATGTAGATAGAGACATTGAATGTTTATAGAGAGCTAGTGAAACCCTACACACACAGAGCAAATAATCATGGTAGAAAATGCATTTAAAGATGATTATTTTTAAACATGTCTGTCAAGTAGGAAAATGGAAGGAGGATAAGGAGTGCAATGGATGAAGGCGAGTAGGAGGGCATGACAGGGCAAGGCGGATAGGACAAAAAGTAGGGCGCAGCGATCGAGAAGCACTTAGACTGCAACAGACGTCTTAGAGAGCGATCAGCAGTGGAAAGGCTCCACTTTTACATGGTTTAGGCACTTTTACTGCTCTCGAGCAACCAAGTATGCATATGTCCAAATTCAATGGCTATTTGGAAAGATGCAAGGAGAGGCCCAAGCTGGCCATACCTATGGAAATGATTGCTGAAGACATTGAATACTATTCCAATCACTCCTTGTACTGTAAATTTATGGGACTTAGGACATCACTGTTATCCCTGAAAGTATGGGCTCAGAGGACGTGGGCACCAGAAGGAGAAATGTATATTACATTGCTGGTCAATAGCTATTTCATGGTCACTTTTACCTGTATAACAGATTGTCAACGAGTTTTTGCTGGAGGTCCTTACTTCTATAATCAAATGGGTTTGTTTATCAAGCCCTGGCATGCCGGTTTCATACCTTCAGAGGAACTACCAATCCGTGTCCTAGTGTGGGTGCGTTTGCCCCGCTTTTTGGTGGAATTCTGCCATGAAGACACCCTTCATTTGCTTGCATCTTGGCTGGGAAGGCCAGTAGGATCCTCAATATCACTCCTGGGGAAAAAGGTAATGACTTATGCCTGTATTTGTGTGGAAATAGATCTTAGTAAGCCATTACTAGATGCTATTGAAATGAGTGCAGGTCCTTTCACATGGGTATAATCGCTGGATTATGAAACCCTCCCTTTTCGCTGTCATCTATGTCATGCTTATGGGCATTTGTAGCGATGGTGCCCAACTTTCAAATATAATGTACCTCAGCCAGCTCAATCTATTCACACTCCTTTGGTACTGACAAGGAAAGGGATCTGACTCCAGGTGAGAAACCTGATACTGATGGTTTTGTGCCGGTTAAAGGCCGATATAGAAATAGAGGCTAAAAATAGCCCCTAAAGGAAAGACAATTCGATGACTCACTCAATAGATTTGAAATATTGGATGATCTTAACCATTAGGAGGTGAATCTCGGGTTGACGATTTTTGACCAAGGGATTGAGGGACTAGCTCTAGAGACCAATGCTTCAGGGGCTTTAACTGAAACACAGGATGCTGGAGATTGTCATATGGATATGGATCAACAGCTGATAATTTTGAAAGGAATGACTTCCTCAGTTGCTCCCCCCAATGAAGACACAAATATGCCCCTTACTGAGAAAATTAGGGATCTAGGGGTAGCAAGAAGCAGCAAATCTTTTCCTCATCTTGGTCTTTAGCAAAAAGACCTTAAGAAAGGAGGGGGAGAGAAATCTGGTAAGCCTGGCAAAAAAAAGGACCAGAAAAAGATCAAGCTAATGGGAGATACTTTGGTGGAGTCGGGGTCAGTAAAGACTCTGGATGCACACTTTTTGAGCTCTCTAAAATGATTATAATATCTTGGAATGTAAGGGGTTTAAACAACAGCCCCAGATAAAATGTTGTTCACAACCAGATTAAATGTCATAGGCCAAATTTCCTTTTCTTGTAGGAGACTAAGCTTTCAGTTGAAGACATGTCCAGACTTGCGCCCAAGTTGTGGTGGCAGTAGAATGTCAATGCATTGGTGTTACTGAATACTCAGGAGGACTAGCTTGTCTGTGGAACCCACGTAAGTTTGGCCTCATAGGCTGACTGACTTCTAAGTACTCTATGACTATGATTGCTTCTAGTTTTGAGATAAGAGAAGTCATTCTCTTCTCTAACGTCTATGCTCCCAACGATTGGTGGGGTAAAATCTCCTTATTGGACCACATAAGTTTTGTTCGTAGCCTGGCCCCCTTCCACCCTTGGATAATGGCAGGTGACTTTAATGTTATTCTTGATTTGACTGAAAAGAGTGGTAGCACAACAAGGCTAGACCCATCTTTTTTGCTAATGCACAAATTCATTGAAACCTTGAATTTAGTTGACGTCAGACCCAATAATGGCCAGTTCACCTGGAACAATTGCAGGAGTGGGAAATATTGCATTGCTGAGAGACTTGATCATTTTCTGGTTTCAGCTTTTTGGGTTGGTGGAATGTGGTCTATGAGGTCTGAAATTTTGGACTGGAGAGGATCGGACCATTGGCCCATCAAGCGTATTAGTGTCTCACAGCATCATCCGCGCTCTCCTTCCTTCAGATTTCAACTCATGTGGCTGCGGGATCAATCTCTCCATGAGTATGTTGCCAATTGGTGGTGTTAGGGTAGGTCGGCCTATGGTACGACAATGTACATTTTTGCCAAAATGTTGCAATATGTGAAGTACAAGCTCAAGTGATGGAATCACCAAAGTTTTGGGAACATTTTCCATGCTAAGGTTGCTGTGCAAACCAAGCTTGATGGTATCATGAGAATAATAAGAGAAGAAGGACTGATTGAAGACTTATTGCAAGAAGAAACTCAGGCTATGAAAGACCTGGAGGAATGTGAGCTACAGGAGGAAATTTTTTGGAAGTAGAAAGCTCGAATCGAATGGATCCAGGAGGGGGAAAAAAATACATCCTTTTTCTTCAACTCGTCCAAAGCCAGGAGACATGGCAATTCCATTTTGGCCTTGATCAATGAAAGAGGTGAGAGGCTTAACTCCTTTTTGGCAATTTCAGAGGAGGTTGTGTAGTACTTCTCTACTCTCTTCAGGGAAGATGCTAACGGAGAATCTCTGAAAGAAGCTCAGGTTCTCTTCTATATTTTGTCGTTGGTGATGCGTGAAATGAATGAAAATTTAATGAAACCAATCACACTTGGAGAGCTTGAGGAAACCATTGTTCAGATAAAAAAGGGAAAGTGGCTGGACCTGACGACTTCCCAGTTGAATTCATTCAAGAGTTTTGAGATATCATCAAACTCGATCTTTTAGCTGTTGTCCAAGAATCTCAGTGGAATAAGCTTTTGCTTAAGGCTACAAATGCGACTTATCTTGCTCTCATACCCAAATGCAAAGGTGCTGATAGGCTATCCCAATTCCACCCTATTTCCCTTTGCTATGTGGTTTACAAAATTATTTCTAAAATCATTGCAGATAGATTAAAAAGAGGGCTGAGTGCTGTGATCTCAGAAGAGCATAGTGGTTTTGTGAAAGGTAGGCAAATCTTGGATGGTATTATTATTGATGTTGAGTCCATTCACTCCATGGCCAGCTCTAAAGATAAGGCGATGTTCATTAAATTAGACATGGCCAAATCTTGTGATAGGGTCAGATGGTCTTTCCTGTAAAGGTTATTCGTGATTTTGGCTTTGCAAATGAATGGACTCAATGGGTCATGACATGCATTTCCTCGACTTCCTTCTCGGTGCTTATCAATGGAGAACATACATAGCTTTTTGGTGCTACTAGAGGGCTGCGACAAGGTGATCCTCTGTCTCCATACCTTTTTCTCCTCCTTGCTGAAGGTTTGGGGTAGTTGATCAGCAGGAACAGAGGGGAAGGACATCTCCAAGGATGGCATTGGGGAGGGAATCTGTTGGCTCAATCTCACCTGCAATTTGTTGATGACACTACCTTTATGGGCCTGGCCACAATGATCGAAGCTGCCAATTTATGCAGGGTGTTAGATGTTTATCTTATGGCCTCAGGACAAAAGATAAATGAAGATAAGTCATCCATCTACTTCTTCAATACTCTGGGCCCTATTTAGTAGTGGATCGTGAGGTCTCTTCATTTTCAGATTGGGACCCCCCTTGATTTACTTGGGTATCCCTATCTCGACTGGCCATACATCCATAGAATCTTGGCAGACTATTTTGGAGAAATTTCAGGTGAAAGTGAATCATTGGACACACAGGTGGTTATCCTTTGCGAGCTGGGTTCAACTTATCTAATCTATGGTGTAGGCTTTACCCATTTATAGGTGTATGCTCCAAGTTGCTCCAATGGGATTCGTTAAGGAGTTTGAATCGGTTACTAGACAATTCTTATGGGCTGATAGTTTGAACTCCACTAAATGGAGCCTTATTATATGGGAGATTATCTGTAGCCCCAAACAATATGGCGGGCTCGGTCTGAGGCAGATGGACTTAAATGTTGCTCTAGTGGCCAAACTTTATTGGCGATGGTGCACCGAACAAGACAAAGCTTGGGCCAAAATTCTCTCACAGATATATTATTTTGGAACCATTCAGAAGGACATCCCTCGCTATCTGCTTATTGGGAAAGGTTCGGTAATATGGGGTACTCTCAAAAAAGGGGCTGCTCTCATCAAGACTGGCTTATTCTAGATTTGTAAACAGGTATCTAAGGCTCTCTTTTGGTTTGACTCTTGGGATGGATATCCTCCCATCATTTCTCAGTTTCTAAATTTGTTGAACCTTTGTCAGAGATTGCTTGATGCTGGCTGGTCTTGGGTGAGTGACTTCAAAACTTATATTACTCAAGGACAGGTAGAGGTTGCTCACTGGAAAGCTTTCAAAACTTGGCTTGTTAATGGGATGCAGGAAGAGAATGAGGAGCTGTTGCGCATCCTTTCCAGGTGCCGCTATTATCCTCTTCAGGAGGAGGATGAACTAGCTTGGTCTCCCAATCCCAAGGGAGCGTACACAGTTTCTTTTGGTTATCAGGATTTACTTTTTTAAAGATTGGATAGGGGGAAGTGCAGTGGTGGAGACAGGTCTGGAATAACTTCACATGGCCTAAATACAATTGTTTTGCTTGGATGCTGGCCTGGAACAGGTGCTTGACCTGGGACAATCTCTGGAAGAGAGGTTTCCAAGGCCCTTCTATATGTGTTATGTGCGAAGCGGCCAAGGAGGATTCTGCACACCTTTTTTTGCAATGCCCCTTTGCCTTGCAACTCTGGCATTATTGGTGGGATGTTTGGAAGCACCCATGTCTTCATGCTCAATCTATGGTCAATTTTTGGAATGGCTTGGGAGAACCCCCCTCAAGGATGCTCTTCCTGCAGGACATATGGCTGGGCGGCCCCATTTTTCTATTTTGGCAGATCTGGCTTGAGTGAAACAGGCAAATTTTCTGGGGGGTGAGTCATGGTGCAACAAGTATGGCAGAAAGTGTTGGGGATGATCTATGAAACCGTTCAAGCAAAGTGCGTGATCTACCTTCCTTTGACCAAACAGGATGCTCAAGTGGTAGCGCGACTTGGATTCTAGCAGTTATCTGGTAGATTTGTGTGTGTCAGGAAGAACAAGCAGGTCAATGAGCAGATTCTCAGGACTGGTTAGTGGTAGCACCCCCTAGTGGGATTCTTAAGATCAATACGGATGGTTCCTCCAGAGGTAATCTGGGTCCCGCAAGTAGTGGAGGGATAGGAAGGGATTTTAAAGGTACGATGATTTTCCTTTTTGCAGTTTCTGAGGGGCTGCAAACCATTAACATGATGGAATGCCATGCCATTCTTTATGCCCTTGAGAAGGCCCAGGCGTCAGGTTGGCGTAAGATTATTTGTGAATCAGACTCTCAAGTATTGATTAACTTGCTCATCAAGAGGAAAGTGGTGGACGTCAATTGGCATCTATCTCTGATTGTGCAACAGATTTTGTGGATTTGCTCGCTTATGGATAGCGTTACTTTTACTCATATTCCACGAGAATGGAATAGGGTAGTGGATTTTTTGGCTAAATGGGCATCTGACTATTTGGATGGTGGAAACATTGAGGATTAGGGGTCTCTCCCCCCACCATTGCATTCTGATTTGGACAGAATTCTGGAGGTTGATAGAGAGGTTCATAATATTGTCTAGTTGGGCGATTGCCTAGTTTTTTTGTTTTTGTTGTTTTCTTCTAGGGGTTTTTGCCCCCCGTTCTTCTTGTAATGCTCTTTTCTTATTAGTATTATTTTTACCCCTTTTTAATAAAAAAAAAGATGATTATTTTTTGTGTTTGTTTAAATTATTATTTTTTGTGATTACTTGAGTAGGTAAAATTAAATACAAATTATTAATTATGAATTTTAAAATTTAGCATTAATTTACTTAAATAAAATTAAATGCTAAATTAGTTTAATATAAAGTCAGACATTTCATATTAAAATGTTAAAAAGGGAATTGTTTAAACCAAAAAAATTAAAAATCTAGAAAAAAAAAAGAATTAGATGAATTAAATTTAGCAAATACAAAAAATATTTAAAAAAAAAAAAAAAAGCTTTAAAATAAATAAAGCCATGCTTATATCCTTTGAGGAAGGGAAATAAATGGGGTGTGGTGCAAATAGAATAGGGAGAGAAAAAAATAATAAAAATACAGAGCAAGTAGAAGAAAACTTTTCTAGAAGACATTAGGACTTCCAAGTAGGGGATGTATTCTTAAATTTAGTATATCTTATGCTAGTGAATTTAATATGCTAGCAAATTGAAGTTATGACATAGAAATGAATAAACTGATTATAGAGGAAATTAGATATACATATGGGTTAATACAATGCTAAGAATCTTGTTTTGATCTAAATGATATAAAATTAGATGTTTTCCCTAAATAGTGTAAGCAATTTGTACATTGTTATTATAGCTTATTAAAATCAGAAACGATGTTCTAAACCAATTCAACATAGCGAAATCGTTGGATTTAACATCATGGAAAATAACTGTGTTAAAAAATAAAATAAGGGAAAGGGGGCATTGCTATTTTGGAAAATAACTGTGTTACTAGAGAATTATACTAAATCACAGTAGTTCTAATCACAACATGCAATTATGACCTTAGGCATCATTGTCCTTGACTGATGGTGTCAAAGTTGCTATAGTAGAAACTGGTAATAATTATTGCTCAATGAATTACGACTATTTAACCCATGATAAATGCTAAGTTGTCATGTGTAGCATTATTAGATAACAATTAGTTATCTGATATCTATTTGTGTATAGTCTTGCCAGATGTGATATGTTTTACCATAAATAATAATCCGATAAAGTCTATTTCAAGTAGAAGGAAAAAAAATCCCAAGAATTTTCTAAGCGCTATAGGAGTCATGGCTTGGTGCATTGATGAAGTATATTTCTAGATCTGAATTTGTTGGCTTAAGTGGAGCGATTGGACTTTAGTGAAAATCGTACAATTTAGTGTTCATTCTTATGATGCTTTGTGATAGTATATGTTTGAATGTATACTCACGCTAGGATTATATTGACCAAACAGGTACTAAAATAGGCGGTTATGTGTATATTAAGTACCTTGGTATGAGGATAATATATAGTAATTAATGCATAATATAACATACTAAGTTGCTTAGAGTTCATTCAATACCTAGCCATTAGCTAGATTGCTAAAAAGATGGATATAATAGGTTAATATTGGTACATCAATAATAAAAATTAGTGTGCTAATATTGTTAACATTAATATAATATCAACAAACTATGTGCATGTTTTTATTATTGTTTGCTAATATTATAAGTAGAATATCAGTCCATAATAATGTTGTTTGACCTATGCTTTTATAATATTAATTATGTATAGTGGTATAAGGGTATAATATTGACTTAATGCATTAGATACCTACGAACTTTGTAGATAAGAAAGCCTTTGGCCAAGCTGTGGTCAATATGAAACGGTGTATACAAGTATCAATTAGGCTTATGATCTCTTAATTTCTTTAGTATGAAGAGTTGGTGGTATCTCTTAAGATTAATTATTACTCTAGGTATTTTGATAATTTTGAGTATCTTGTTTATATTAGTTACATAGCATGGTATACAAGGAGATTATTGGGAATTATTGATTGAGTAGTTTATATTACCATTACAAACTTGAGTACAATGTGTGCCATGAGTATACCAATAAGTTTAAGGGTGTGTGTGTGTGTGTGTGTGTGTGTGTGTGTGTGTGTGTGTGTGTGTCTATATATATATATATATATATATATATATATATATATATATATATATATATATATATATATATACTACTAACGTTTAGAAACAAGCTTAAATGCATAAGTTCTGACTAGAATGTTGTCACTACCTTGTGTGGATTTTATATCAATATATTTGATAATAGCTTTGTACATCATAGAAGGGTAATTTGTATTTGCTAAATATTCATTCGAACTAATTACAAAAGACTCCATTACCTTGAGAACTGTCAATATATGATGAGAGCAAAATACTAATCTAGAGAGGTCTTGTGATTGTAGTATTCAGGTTATGTTTTGATGGTTCACAAAATGAATCATTATGGAGAACCTTATAAAATTTTGTTAGATTTATAAATGCCTTTAGGGAACTCTTTTTTTAAGGTATAAAATATCAGTGGTTGAGTATTTGCACAACATTAGAATAACTACTTGTGGTGCATAATTTATAAGTGCTCATACATAGGTAATGTACTTATAGTTTAACAGACGGTTTGAATAAGTCGTTAAGTTCTCAGAAACAAGAAACTATAGCCTTTTGAAAGTCTCCTAGAAAAATAGGATGAGATGTTTAATAAATGTTATAATGTGTTTATGATTTCTCTACCTCTCTGCATTGATTGATTGGTTGTTAGTTTGATCATAAGTACTTGTGTGTAGTTCATGATTTATAGAGTGTTTGGTTATATTCAGTTTATAATAGTGCATCGTGATGCCTCCTAATAGATGTGTTGATTTGAATATTAGTAATCAGTTTAAACTTCAGGTTTACTCGGGTGGTATAATTTAGTACTAGCTTGATTGTTGTTATGTATGTGATCATTTAATTTTTGAAATCATAAGTTTGGTTATGTGTTTTCATGTAGTTGGAAACTTATGATAATATAAGATATTATAAAGTATTATAGTATAAACGTGTGATGTATCCAGATGGTACATATTGTAATTAGTATGCATAAACTTATATCTATATTTGACTGATTTATTATATACATTCTGGTTATTACTATAGATAACGCGTTTGTAATAGTCGATAAGATTTTGTGTATATCTATATGTAATCCTTGAGAGTTTAACGAATGTTGTGTTGGTATATTATTGTGTTTCGTGGGAGCTATGACTTACTTCATTATATATAATTACTTGTACATTTGTTTATGTTTTCATGATTTTAAGATTACTTTATATGATCATTTTTGAAAAAAATTAGTAGTTGTCTTAGAATACTAGACTATTGTAATATGGATTATTATATGAGTCGTATGTTTAGAAGCAAATTATGTTTGTTAAAATCTACAGTTATGTATATTCTATCTAGGTGGTAAACACTGTAGTCATTAATTCTAGTATGGGATAAAAATTAATGTAAGATTTATTCATGTGTTTGATGAAATAAACATATGTTTTGGTTACTCTTATGTATAACATAATATATCATGTATTTGCTACGTATGATGTAAATTAAATGAATCTTATGGTTGAATTGTATTTGATCAATCTGCATTGTTGATTCGGAGTAAGGAGTGAGATGGACTTCATTGACTTACTAGTCTCACAATGATAGATGAAGGCAATCCAATCAAGTGGTGTGTATGAATTTGTTTGATGTATATCATTACTATTTATCATTTTTAAAAATTTAGGCCAAAGTATATTTAGTGAGACATTATCATTTCATTAGTATGATTCACATGTTTATACGATATCTTAAAATAGAATGAATTTCTATGATACACTACATATTTAGTTTAGAACCATACAACACACGGGTACTTGCTAGTCTCTCTGAATTTTTGCGTCATTATTATCTACTCATCTGTGAAGGGAGGGTCATTTTATGATGAAAGATTATGTAGGAGATCATTAGTCTGTGGTTGATGTGGAAAAGTGTTTGGATGATGCTCTCCCTCTCCATAACAATACTACTATTGAGACAATACTTAAGATTGTCACAGATGCTGGAGAGTCTGGAGAACTCATGTTTCAGAGAGCCATGTATCTATATGTACATTGTATTGTGTTGTATTTAGCGAGTATTGTCATCATAATTGTAATTACTTGTTATTGTAAATCAATAATAATGACTGTAGCCCTATTTCAGATGTAACTGAGTTAATATGATTATTTTATGTATTTACATTATGACGTGTATTCTCATGATATTAGAGATCAATATTAAGTGATGTATTATGCTTGTTGTTATTATCACCTTGTGTATTTCTTATGGTCTTTATAGATTCTCATGGTGTAATCTATATTTGGTGTATGTGTTAAATTAAAAAAAATCATGTATTTTTATGTCTAACCCAGCAGAGCTGTTACAACTAATGTAATGAAATATATTTAGTTTGATATATAATGTAATGAAGTGTATTAATAAATGTAATGAAAGTACAAGTATTCAATTTCATTATGTAATGTAATTATTATTATTTTTAGCTACCATTCAACTTACAAATGGATCATAATCTTAATGAAAGTTAAAAAAAATTCACCTAAAAGTGAGTACGCCATTGTTGTTCTTCGTTATTGACTTCAAAATCTATCATCATTATCCATAGATAAAAGATATCAACAACACATTAAACAATATAAACAATAAAGAGTTGAGCATTACAAACATCACAAACTTCAGAAAAAATTGGTATGAGCATTCCAAACTTTGTAAACATATACCATGTTAAGAAACGTAATGGAAATAAAGTAAACCTTCACAATCATAACAAGTGTTAAGAAACACAATGTAAACAATTTAAGAATTGAGCAATCTAACAAACATTCACCCTTTACTGAAATATAACTTCTGTAAAACATAAGAATACACAAATATAATCATTGAAAATAGAATGGAAAACCAATAAACAACATTGACAATAGAATGACAAACATATCAACATGTCACAACAGCGTATCAATAATACAACAACACAACAAAAAATATGAAATAATATTACAACATATTAGTAACAGTTAAAAAATTATATAAGTAATTGACAATATAATGAAAAATATATCATCAACAACCATGATAAAAAATATTTATAATGTTGAAAATGTGAATGAATAACACAACAATATGAAATCACATGTTAAAAACACATCAACATGATTTGATAGAAGGATCTTGTTTGATACATCTTACTCAACATTTACTGGTATGTTAATGAAATTTTTAATTTTGATAGAAAGACAACAACATTTATTAGTATATGAATGAAAACCTTCATGACTTTCATCCACATAAAAATAAATGTTCAGTATTGCAAATACACTCGCCTTTCAATATGACCATTTATTTTATATTGACCCATATTAATTTTGTGTTGTGCCTTCACAAAATTTTAAGCCAATGATAATTTATAATAGTTTCATTTGAAAATCATTATTGGTCAAAATTTTAAACCAAGGGATTTATATCTGCATTATATACAAAGATAATAACATAAAAATTTAGATACAAAAACATTAACATTTACAGGTATATGAATGAAAATAACATTTTGATACAATGACAATAACATTTACTGGCTTCTATCACTATTAGTACCAGTAAATGTTTAGTCGTCCAGTAAATAATTATAACATTGAACATTTACTACTATTCAGGGCTTCTATCCACATGTACCAGTAAATGTTTAGTCGTCCATCCCAAGTTCAAAGCTTTTTCCATCCAAACATGCATTTGTGTGTATAGTAGTAAATGTTCAATTTTTCATTCTCAGTTTAAACCCTTTTCCATCCACACAAGCATTTATTTGTTGGAACATATTGTGAGTGTTTACAGAGGCCATAAAAAGTTGGACGCAGGGATATAAAAATGTGTCAACAACATGAATAGAAAATATATTAACACGTATGGAAAATAATATTTATAATTTTATAAATGTGAATGATTAACACAATAACATTAATTTATAGGAACATATCAATAAATTTCACGGTTTCTATTGACATAGCAAAAAATGTTCAGTAATTTATCAACAATAGTTATGGAAAAGAATATTTATAATTTTGAACATGTGAATGAAAAATACATCAACATTAATTGACATGAATATATATTAATAACATAACAACAATAATTCAGAAAAGGGTTTGGTTTTATACATATGCATCAACATTTGTTGGAATGGGAATGAAAGCATAAATTTTAATTAAAAAATGATAAAGTTTACTCGTATATGAATGAAAAGTTATAGTAATTCCATCCACATACCCTTAATGTCAACTCTTCAAACCCACATTGTGCAAGGAAATAAAAATGCAACACATATATAAAACACACAATGACATGCATTGAGAAAATGTCCAGGGCTTCCATTAAAATTAACTTGCAGGAAACACACCTACGCATAATGTTTCATCCCTCAATTATGTCAATGTTAAAGGCAATGAGAGACATTTTTTGGTGATGCACAAGGCGACATTAACTTGTGACATTAATGGAGCAATGCCCACTAATCCATTTGTGAAATGGCACTGGGTTTGACAATAATGAGGCACACGTCTTTCAACATGGCACTTTGAACTGGATGCGAAGACATGCAAAAATACCATAAGCATAGAAAGCACAATAATAATAATACGCATGAGAAAATAAAATAGAACATAGTTGTGGATTTTGTTACAAGCAACATTCCTGTATGTGATGTTTCATCCCTCCATTAACATATTAATAAATGTTTAGTCAGATGTGAAGACATGCAAAAAAAATCATGAACATACAATGCACAATAACAAAAATATTCATCCCTCCATTCTATCGATAAAATTTTCTCTGTGAAATGTTGCATGTTTGAGAGTTTTCGGGTAGGTTCTATCGTTGTTTTGAGGTAGGAGGCATGCAAAAAGGCAAAAAGAGACGTTTGTTAGTGAAACTATTAAGTCTTTCATCTCAATTTCAAATCTTTTTCCATCTAAACATGCATTTAATCCATTAACATACCACTAAATGTTTACTTGAATGTGAAGGCACACAAAAAAAAATATGATCATAGAAGGCACAATAACAATAATAACAATGAGAAAATAAAAAAATACGGTTATGGGTTTAGTTACAAGAACACACATGCACGTAATGTTTCATCCCTCCATTAACATATCAATAAACCTTTACTCAAATGTGAAAGGGCAAATAAAACCATGAGCATAGAAGGTACAATAAAATAATAATCACATGATAGTAAAAATAACACAAATGTGGATTCAGTTACATGCAACATGTCTATGAGAAACATTTCATCCTCTATTCCTGTCAACATAAATTCCTCTGCAAAACATGGCATGGTCAAGAACTTTCGATAGGTTCCATGGCAATTTGTGAGGAGGTACACAAAAAAGCAGGGAGAAACATTTGTTAGTTGCGCACATGTCGACATTAACTTACTATATTAATGGAGCAAATCTTGACAAGCCATTTGTAAGATCTCGTTGGCTTTAATATTAATCAACTATATATCTTTCAAGATGGTCATTTATTTTATAATAATGCCCTACATTAATTTCGGTCTTTTTTTTAACAAAATTTTAAGTAGATAAAATAATGTGTTCATTTAAAAATTATTATTGATAATTTTATATAAATTAATTGGTCCTTTTAATCACAACAATAAATAGGAAAAAAAAAAATGACAAAAAATTGACATGTCAATAAAAACTTCGTCATACAACTTCCCATAATACAAATTAGATAACCTATTTAAACTTAAAAATAATAAAATTATCTAAACCTAAAATGTAGGACCTCAAATGATGGATCCCAACTACTTATCCCCTATTACATCCATCAATATAAAAAAAATCTTTAAAAATACCTTTATTCTCTGAAGTGGGATATACCGGGAAACTATTGGTCATATCATTTGGTTGTACGATTCTAATGTCTTCGTACACCTTTTCAATCTCCAAAAAAGCTTTATTCGCTGTTTTAAATCTTTGGAATGGGGCGCCCACTCACCCATGTGTTTGTGTTTATTTCAACTGCCAAAAATGAATTCCATCACCTTTTTCTTCCTCTGCTTTCAATTTCGAAACGTGCGTAACTTTGCTTCATTCTGAAGGTACTACGCGTCATCTTATCCTCTCTTATCAAATTGGATTCGTGGTTTTGGAAATTGGCACCGGACTCGTAGACGTTATTAAAATCATACCATATTATTTCATTTCATTCATCCTCCTCTCCCATAAATACACAGAAGACGACTAAGGAACGTCTGCATAATTTGCTCTGCGTTCACAGTTTTCTGAAAGCATAAGCAATAGCCATAGTCATAGTGGCAATAGTTGGGAGCAAGAAGGCAGAGGCACAAGCGGAGGCAATGGCTTTTCCGGGCGGCAAGAGCGTTGTGGAAGGACCCGAGAACAACATGGAGATAGAGGACCTCGGGCGCTTTGCCATTGATCAGCATAATACTCAACAGGTAAGTTTTTTACAGCTTAAGTTGCGTTATGGATATTGCTGTAAATGTCATTGCGAGGTTTTTGATTTAACTGTTTGTGTTCAGAATGAGATCGGGAAAGGGGGTTTATCGTTTCGTCGAGTAGTGAAGGCAGAGGAGTAAGTTGTAGCGGGGATGATGTACCATCTCACGATCGAGGCAACACAGAAAGATGGAGAAGCGGAAAATCCTCCCAAGCTGTACGAGGCCAAAGTATGGGTCAAAGCGTGGGAAAATTTCAAGGAGTTGGAGGAATTTAAGCCCTCCCCGTTAGTCTCCCCTAATTGACTTTGCCGTCGGGCAAGCTAGGTTAGCATTTCTTCTTTTCATAACTAAATTTCATCGCTGAGCTAGGGTTTGTGTTAGGTTTTCAATCATGCGTGCAATGTCTTTCTTTTTCAGATCAATCTACATATATGTTTAATTGTCTTCAACAACAAAAATGCTTCTATATTTTCATTAATATGGCACACAGGGCAAAGTCTTGCCAAAAATCTTCGCCGGTAGAAATTATAGAAACTCAGGTAGAGAGCGCGGTGCAGAATTTATTAGATCATAGGGGGAATAAGAAAAAGACAATTTAACTAAATAGAAAACCTCTAAACTCATCTAGAGAACACAGTACTGAACTTATTAGATGGAGTGGACACTACATGGGATGATAAAAAAACAATTTGAGGGAGGAGCCATTGAAAGTCCAATGTTTAGAAAGAAAAAGAGAAGCCGAACGCCATCATAGTAGAGATAGTTGAAGCCGAGGAGGATGCCGCCAGATACTACCATTAAGGCATATATGAACATCACTATTCTATTTTCATTGAATTTAAGGAGAGGTAAGAGTAAAATTAATAAGGTATGTGTTATGTTCCACCTGGACACCTTCATGGTGAATATAGATCCACGGGGTTGAAGATGAGTAGTTCTTACTGGGTGTTCTGCTCAACAATGATTTGTTGTCCCAAAATGCATCAACTTTGTAATCGGGTTTTGTGGTGAAAATCATCTTTATACATACCATAACAAATAATGTATGTTTTATGTTCCACCCGACCACCTACACAGTGAGTGTATTGATCCATGGGGTTGAAGAGGAATTCTTCTGACTCTGTGTTCTACTCAACAATGATTTATTGTCCTCAATACACTATCCCACTATTTCTTTCCCTGGATGTTATCACAACGTGTCATACAACTCACTTACCCTTCCTTCATGAAGGCGTAAGGGACATATCAGACAACTTGCTTCCCCACTCGTCATGAAGGTAAAAACATTGTAGGGATAAAATAAAACAAATTTCCATAAGCAAGCACAAGAAGGAATAGGCAATAGAAGAGAGTTCACCGGTATAATGAAAATCCCCAGCCATTTAAAATCCTATTTGAGGATGTAAAATGAGATCATAGGCGTATCTCAATTATTATTGGAAATATGGGAGTGTTGTTTTCTCCCAATGCTGAAAAAATAGGATATTTTTTAGATTTACTTCTTTAGCTTTAAAAAAATATTTCATTTACGTATATCTTCAAACACAATTGGGAATATGGAAGTGTTGTTTTTTCTTTGTTGCTAACAGAAGGATATTTTCAGTTTTATTTCCTTTGCTTTAGCTTTAAGATAATATTTCTAGAGAAAAATATTACATATGATTTCGTTATATATGGATATGCAATGTCTTGTCCAACAAATTAGTCCTATATATATGCATGGTATTCACGTGAAAACACTTTAAATGAGAATCTAGATGTGTTATATGTGTAATGCGGAAGTATTTTTAAATGATCATTCAGAGATGAACATTCTAATGTAAACGGATATGAAAGATGATAGAACTGGAACACAAAAGTCAAATAATTTGTAGTTATGTGCATGGCATATTCTTGAGAGAGTTGTATGTCAATATATTTGTTGCTAGCTATTTCTATGCTCTGATATGTTATATGATATCTAAGGCTAACACATGCATATATAACTACATGATATGACAGTCGTTTAAGGCCAAAAAATTGTTATGTAATTTGGAATGGTTGCACTTTCATGTGGCAGCTGTTCACTTTTGAATGGTTGATCTTAATGGTTTTAATATGTGATGGTCTAAATTGGGGGATCCACCCCTTTAGGAATGGAGTGAATAGTTTTGTTTGCTCGTAGGGCAAAGTAGGGAGATTCACAACAAAGAGACTTGGTGTAGTGTGAAGCATGAGGCTTACAAAGAAGAAATGCTTTGCATCAAATATGTGTGAATTGTGAGATTGGCAATTTGTGATAGATGTGCAATGGCTTATGAATGTCTTGCGAAGTCTATGAAAGGTGGTATATTTATATGTGGGCAATGGCGAAAAATTGTGTCAACCTGCAAAATTGCAATTCTTAATATAGACTTCTTCCCTAAAGTGCAACCAAACACATCCACACAATGACTTGAGGGCTTATTGGCATTTGGATGATAAAGTTAATGCTTCCTCAAGATAGCCATGATGCAATAAGAGGTGCTCAAGCAATTGAAGTAATTTTTAGCTGTCATCCACTAGATTTGCATGAATTCATGCAAATAGAACACAAATGAAGCTTATTTAGTTGATTTTGGTACTAGAGTTCTTCATTGGTTCAAAGATTTATAGGGCATCATTGCTATAACCAAATATTGCATTTCCTAAAATCTTCGCATTACATGAAAATACACTTGTATGATGCATTTTGGGAAACAATTTGTGTATTTGGTTGTTTTTCCTTGTTTTGCATGCAAGTCTTCTAGGGTTGTTAAAACAAAAACATTGCACATCCTATAATCATTGCATAACATGGGCCAAGCCTTGATGATGCATTTTGTCAAACAATTTGTACGCTTTCTGCGTGTTTCCATTCCTGGCCTGCATGTACCTTTGACAGAATGTTGGCAAAGGATGATTAGTTTGGCTTTATACCTTCTAATTTTTCATTTTCTTAAATTTTTTCAAAAATATTTTGTCGAGCCCATTTTGTGCATATCCAAAAATTATTCATGAGACCACATTATATTGAGCCATTTCTTTGAAAAGCCTCATCAAGAACATCATTTTCTTCATAGCCGATAATTATCTTAGTGCATTAGACCACATTTTTTTGAGGCATTTTTCAAACAATTTGTGCTCGTGCATTCACATTTTCTATGTATGTTAAAGGTCACATTTTGGCATAGGTTGGGAGGATATTGAATAAGGTTGTAGCATTTGCATTTATACTTGTCAATTGCATTTGCTTAAAAGTCTTCAAAGTCTTTTTGAAAAGCCCATTTTGTGCATATCCTACAATCATCCCAATCCATTAAATGATATTTTTATGAGGCACATTATCAAACAATTCATGTGCTTCATGTATGTTTCCACATTCTTGTTTAGATATGTTGTCAAACAATTCATGCACCTTGAACATGCTTCCACATTTTGCATACATATTCAAGATTCCATTTTGACACATGTTGGGAGGATAACGGAAAAGGAAAAGGAAAAGGTTGTAGAGCTTGGATTTTATACATGCCAATTGTGTTTTTTGAAAAGTCTTTGGAAAGCCCATTCTGTGCATATCCTATAATCATCCAAACCCCTTTTCAATGCATATCCTACAGTCGTCCCATTCCATGAGGCATTTATCCATGCAATTTATGCACCTTCTATATGCTTCCATGTCTCATTTAGACATTTCCACACACTTCCACAATTTGTATACAAATCTATCCAGGCATTTGCATCTAAGACATCAGATATAAATTTGTTTTCGATTTTTTTTGATACATGTTAATGTGAGATTGGCAGGGCCACACCCAATTTAAAACACAAGCGGAGATTCCAGTCCCCTTACTTCCACTATTTCATGTTAACAGTGAAGTGGATGCATTTGTAACAAAGTGACCTGGGTTCAAATCCTACCATTGATCAGGCTATGATGGAAAACACTTTCCATGAGCCCATTTTGCCCATATCTTACAATCACTATGTTGCATGAGATTATTTTCTTTAAGGCATTTTATCAAACAGTTTCCATGCCTTCTATTTGTTTTCACATTGGCATACATGTCTATGAGGGAACTGATATCTGCAACATTAGACAATATTTTTGATTTTGATTGTGCTTTTTTTTTATGGACGTCCGTACCCTCTTTTAAAGCAACCCTTTTGGCACAGGCTGAAAGGATGTTGGGAAAGGTTGTGTCTGGCGTTATTATATATGTATCCACTTTCCCATTCAACTCTCTTGTTCGATCCTAAGAGTAAGAGTGACACCATTATTTTTGTTCTTTATTTTGAATGCATGTAGTTTGATCATTTGCTGCACTTTGTTGTTCATTATGAGTGATAGGTTAGTTTGCTGCAATTTTGCTGCAATTTACAATTGAAAAAGTTGTTTTGATAAATACGTCAGGTACGGTGTAACATTTTTTCACAATATATTCTATTTGACCAAAATCTTAGCTACCAGCCTTGCCTTTTGCTTATCAATGTAGTGACATATAACTTATCTTTGCTCAACTTCTGTTTGTTCTATTGATTTTTTGACTAGATCTAATTGAAATAGTTCCAATGCACGATATTATATCAATGCATTGGATTTTACTTATGTTTTCAACAAAAAAAAAACTATGGTATTATTCAAGGTTTACTTGATTGTTCAATCTGTAGCTACATTTTTTTACCCTTTGCTTTGTCATTCTAAGTATGCTTTTTCATTTCACTGCCTGTTATCAAATGATCTATGATATTGTTTTTGTCTCTTTGACTAGGATTTAGATATTTTTGTTCGTCGCATATTAAATGGCTTCCTCTTAAATGTCAATCTTGTTTTAAACAACTAGAATCCAGGTATTTTGTTGCCTACTTTGTTGGAGCATTGTTCTCTCGTTGTGTTCGCTAAATATCTATAAACATTTTTCTTTTACTTTTCGTTTAAACATTGGATACCAGTGACTTAATAGAAAGATAAGATTATAATTTATGTTCTTTTACTCTATTTTCATTTGGAATGTGATCATCTGTACAACCAGATATTCTTAAAAGTTTTTGTGCTTGTGGTATTTGGACCAACAATGTGTTGTCTAGGTTAATGTTTCAATATGTGTTTTTTGGATCTTCTAGATTCATGTTTCGATTTTATTTTTTGGATCTTCTACTAAGATGAACTCTATACGTTCGATATGTTTTTCGCTATTTTTTTTTTTTAAAGACTACACCTTTTATCATGCAACAATGTTTATTACTGTTCTGTTTTTGTTCTCTGAAAAACAATTTAATTCTGGTGTGTTTTTATAAATAGATTCTGCATATTTACATAAGAAATCCACTGCCACGTTTACTAATAATGGGAATAACAGTTTAAAATATTTTGTTTTTTTAAAAGTAGATTTTGCACGTATATCAAATCAACATATTCATACATGGCACTCATAAACCACTTGCCACCACTATCAATTATGTAATAGAAAAATACGAGATCGGTCACCAATTGTTTTCTCAACTTTATTGAGCAAAGCAATTGCGGGGAAGGAAATTTGTTGTTTAATTGTTTTTTTTCGTTATATTTTAGTTTGTTTTATTTCTGTTAAATACTACTGTTTCAAAGTTGTATGGGGACTTCCTTCTTTTTTGGGTATCCCTTTTTTAATCAGTTTTAATTATGAT
Source organism: Torreya grandis (assembly GCA_037957365.1). Taxonomy (NCBI): domain Eukaryota; kingdom Viridiplantae; phylum Streptophyta; class Pinopsida; order Cupressales; family Taxaceae; genus Torreya; species Torreya grandis. Next base: position 1,154,520 of record JARHVA010002732.1, read on the forward strand.
AATTAGTTTTTACTGGAATTTAATATTTTAATTTAAATTGAGCGATATGATAATGTATTAGAATAGATATCTTTTTGAGAAATATTTAGATTTGTTTTATAGTTTTTTTAATTGAAGGATTTTACATTGATTAACTATTTTTTTATCTTCTCTACAATTTTTCACTAATTGGTGACATGGTCTTAATTTAGTTGTAACACTATGTCGAGATCAAATAAAAATAGTGACTCATCTTCTCCACAAATGTCTTGCCAATTAGTGACAATTGGCCTTAATCGGGTTGTACCATTGTGCCAAATTTGAAAAAATACTTTTTGGGAAAAAAAGGACTTCAGACTCCACCGCATGCCCAAAAAAGATATTATGGTTTTTCAATCGCCTTCTCAAAAAAAAAAAAAACTGCTCCATTGATAACGAAATAAATGTTAAATTTAGGGTTCATTTTTATTCACATCTTACACTTTACACACCTTCCACATCGTTTGGTCATTATAATTATACCTCTCAGCGTAACGAAAGGTGGAGTTTATAGTGGTGGTAATAGAGGGTAGCAAACTACAATGTCACTTCGAAAATTGGATATGGGGAATTTACCAAGGGCATGATTGTGGTTTGTTTTCTTTTATTTTTCTACAATAATGATAAAAAAAATTGAAAATTGAAGAAATTTTTAGAACACAAGACCCCTTACAATTGAACTGCAATTTCAAACTGTGAGTAGAGTAGAGTTGAATGTTGAATGTCTGGTATGACTTTGTTGTTTGTTTTCGTTTGTAGTCTCTACCACACTCTTCTTTCCATGTACTTTACATGTCTATATCTAGATATCGAGTGAATATTTGGCTACATTGAATGATTGATTAAATTGAAAGTCACCATAGGTTTAGAAATAGGGTGAGTAGTCAAAAACAATTTTGTCTTGCTAACATAAACTTATAGTGTTTCTATATTAAACAAATTCTTTGGTTTTGTGATTAATATTATTGAAAAGATATTAAAAAAAGGTTTGTTAGATAATGACTTTTTATGGAGATCATCTCTGAATGACATAAAAACATGACTAAAATCCCATAATAATAATATTGTTTCATAATCAAACATTTTTGTTGTTTTGTTTCAAAGTGTTGAATTGTGAATTGTTTTTTAGACATGCTAACTTTGTCCTATTAGCCATATTAGTCTTACAATACCTTGTGCTTGTATATTAGTTATATAAATTAATTTTTTGTTCTCTAGTAAAAGTGTCTGTCAATTTCCCCCAAGGGTAATTGCTCCTATTTGTCAGTTTATCTCACTTTTTCTTATTCATTAGTGTAGTTTTATTGTCACTTTTCCATTGGGGTAATTATTCCTATTCATGTCTATATCTAGATATCGAGTGAATATTTGGCTACATTGAATGATTGATTAAATTGAAAGTCACCATAGGTTTAGAAATAGGGTGAGTAGTCAAAAACAATTTTGTCTTGCTAACATAAACTAATAGTGTTTCTATATTAAACAAATTCTTTGGTTTTGTGATTAATATTATTGAAAAGATATTAAAAAAAGGTTTTTTAGATAATGACTTTTTATGGAGATCATCTCTGAATGACATAAAAACATGACTAAAATCTCATAATAATAATATTGTTTCTTAATCAAACATTTTTGTTTTGTTTCAAAGTGTTGAATTGTGAATTGTTTTTTAGACATGCTAACTTTGTCCTATTAGCCATATTAGTCTTACAATACCTTGTGCTTGGTATATTAGTTATATAAATTAATTTTTTGTTCTCTAGTAAAAGTGTCTGTCAATTTCCCACAAGGGTAATTGCTCCTATTTGTCAATTTATCTCACTTTTTCTTATTCATTAGTGTAGTTTTATTGTCACTTTCCCATTGGGGTAATTATTCCTATTCATTAGTATATTACACGTGCTCTTATTCATCAACGTGCTTTTATTGTCACTCTCCCAAAGGGGTAATTTCTCCTTTCCCTCTTAAGCATGCTACATGAGTATTCCTTTGTTATGCATGAGGTAATACAAGCTAACCGATTCAATAAAACAAACACTAGTAGGTATTTTCTTGTGTACTTCATTATTTTACTTTTGTTGCTATCTCACATATTGTGCAACATGGTTTTGTTTGAAAAGCTTCCATTAGTGTAGGAAGGTATAGGTATGTTAACAATAAATTGAAATTTTTTTTAATTGATATTCAATCTTGGATGCTTTGTCGAGGTTGAAAATTGGTATTTTTGCATAATTCCTTCCCTTAGATATTTAGTCTTGGATGCTTTGTCGAGGTCGGAAATTGATATGTATGCACAATTTCTACCTTTTGTAAATGCAATTTTGTTATGTCTCTTTTCATTGGGCATATTGTATTGCATTTTGATTACCTTTCTCTTTTTGGTCAATAGATAAAAGTCATTATTTAGTTATGTTTTTCTAATTTTAGACAATTACTTGTATAAATCAAGTAATTTTAGTGTTATTTTAGTTCTTGGTACATTGGTTCATTTTTTTACGTTGAGCTCTTTTTGGTACACTCTCTCTTCACGTTGGATTCTTTGTCTGCATCATTCACATTTTATATGAATACAATCAGATCTATTAGTTATTTGGATCAAAGTCATACAATCATCTCTAGTTCAACTTGATCTTTGTTTCATGGTTTTTTCTTTATAATTATCATTTTTTGTGATTGTCAAAATTGGATTGATAATTTTCAGTTGTTACATAAAGTGGCCATATTTTAATTTTTTGTCTTGATTATTATTTCTCACTTTTTTTCATAGCTAGTGTATGCACAAATGTGTCCAAATTTGAATTCAAGAGAGTCTATACATATATGTATTTTATGCCATTTATGATGTCCTAATCATAAATTTCATTGGTCATATTTTTTGTACGCTTGTCAAAACACTTTTACATTGAACATATTTTGCCTTCATCATATTTTGAATTTTTGTGGCCGCATACTTGTATGAAAAGAAGGTTGAATTAATGAGCATATAAGTATATCATTAATTATCTTGGGGACATAAAATTATAGGTTTTTATCTCATTTGGGTTGGGTTACTCATATACAGATAATTAAATGAGCCTTGATTTAGAGTTTGTGAGTTATTTAATTAAAACCCTTACTAAGGTATGCCATATTCAGGTACACTGTTTCTTTATCGTCTCTTTCTCTTCTTGAATTATCAATCGTGCACCCCTCTAATTTATAAAATATTTTGGTGAATACCTTTAATTTCTAATCTACCAACTTTAGGGTTTCATGTTCTCTTTTTCTTTAGGATTTGTTGTGGTTGTTATCTTGGTTTTGACTTTATTATTGCCAATTCATCAACTTTAGTTTCTTTCATGTTTTTTATGGTTACATATTATGTCAAAATGCAATCCCTACTAGGTGAAGTGCTATATTAAGTGGTACAAATATTAATTTAATTCAACGTCTTTTAATTAGTACTAATGTTTGTTTAAAAAAGAAAATGACAGTTGTTAATAAAATTCCTACTCCTATTGTTGTTGATGATATAAATGGTGCAAATGTGAATGGTGAATATGCATATATTGAACATAACCATAATGACAATGATTTTGTTGATAATGACATATATGAAAATGTTATGAATGATATTGATGCATCAAGTAGATCAAGAAGAGTCAAAAGACTTATCACTTTAGACAATTGACTAAGGTTTGTTTTGATTATATATGCATTTTTTAATTGATTTACATTTTAGGATTACACATGGCATTATGGTTGACAAAGGTTGTAGCTTGAACATATGTATAATGTCATTTTTTTACTAGTACAAAGTACACTCAACAAGACTAATTTAGTACAACCATGGTTCTTAAAAGTTATAAGGATTTTACACATACATTTTCCAAGGGTATCGGATTACTTGTCACCATAGGTCTCAAGACTCTTTTAGTATGGTTTCATGTATTGGTAGATAACGAGACATGATTTATTACATATATTTCCTTAGTTAAATTAAGTGAGAGATATTCCATCCAAATTATATGAGTGTCTTAAGTTTGTGCATGTTAACAAAATATGTACCATTTGAGGCACATATTATGAGTAATCCATTAAACATCAATAATATCATATGGTATTACCTACAATGTTTCCTAAATAACAAATCATACAACTTCCAGTTATAATACCTATAGTTATGACACTTACAATTATGATGTCTCAATTTATAGAGCCTATAATTAAATGAGAGTTATCCCATCCATATTATATTAATGTCTTAAGTTTGTGCATGAGAATAGAATATTTACTATTTGAGGCACATCTTATGAGTTACCCATACAACATCAATAACATCATCAGGTGTTACCTATAGTGTTGCTTAAACAACAAATCATACAATCAAGTTATAATATTTACAGTTGTGGCACATACAATTATGAAGTCCGGATTTATAGAGCTTGCAATTATGACAATTAGAATGATAATATGACACAAGTTAGTCTTATCACAACCTCTTATGTGTGTTCAAGTTAAAGTACTTCGTGCAGCTTACATTAGACAATCCAAACCATTTTTTTTCAATAGATTAAGGCGGCTTCTATAGCCCATCAATGTGATGACTTCCTTAGAGATGATGTTTCAAGTTACAATACAACTTATGGTTACATAACCATTACTACTAGTGACGATTTAGAATGTCTTTCAAATCATACTAGAATTACCTTTGATTCTTCACATCCATGATCCATGAGATCTTCAAGATTTGATAATGAGGAATAATGAGCAACATATCATGGAAATCTAGACAAGATTATTTGTTGGCATTGCTAGTATATATCATATGCTTCAATGGAACAATATATCGTGCATAATTTTTCTTCTTTCCTCTTTTATCATGTCTTTCATGTGCCTTATTTTAGTTTCGTTATATACTCAATTTGCATTGTCTTTGTTTTAGTCCTTTGGTTTATGTTGTTTTGGCTCTTGTCTCTTTCTGTTATTCTCATTTCAAAATCATATGCAAACTTTTTAATGATGACCCAACACACACACACACACATATCAAGACCTTCTTCCATAGTATTCATTGATTTCTAAAGGAAGTTGTGTGGTAGTATGAATCCTCTTTTTCATGTTTCTTCTCGCTTTCATCATTTGGCTTGCATCTTCTAGTCTTTTTCCTATTGTTGAACCTATTAGATTGTTTTTCTCTTGATTAAGCTCTCCTTGCTTCTTCTTGCCATCACCTCTTGGCTTGCTCCTTGTTTGTTCCATTTTTTTAGAAAATCGTAAAAATGTAAATGCATAGAAAAACATAAACATAATTTAAAAAATCCTTTTGTCTTCGTGGTACACAGTGACATGTTTATCTACCTATTTTAGAGTTTTAAATATCTATTATTATTCACATGCTTCTCATGGTATTTTTTGAGTGAGATGCAAGACATAAATGTTACAAATGATCAATGATTTGCATCTGTTTTATGGTTTTTTTACGCCCACGTATGGGATAATTCTCACATTGTGGGCATACCCATATTGATAAAATGTTTTTTAGTGGGTTTATGGTTTTATCCTTTCTGCTTTCCATCTTCATATATAAATTTTTATAGTTTGCTTATACATAACTTTCTCTAACTTGCATTTTTCATATTGCTTTATATGGATATATTGTGTTGCTTCATATGATGGTTATATGGTTACATTGTGTGTTATCGTTGTTCCTTAAGATTGTTTGCATGTGTGTACTTATGCGTGTTTCATGTCAATTTTTGTCTTTTTTATCCATAGAGGATCCTCTAGTAGTCATCTTATGTTGCACTTGTGTGATTGATTGCTCATGGGTCACTTTTCTTGTTTGATGGTTTCACTTACTTTATACGTGATTACATGCTTTTGCTCAATTGAATTCACTATATCATGTGATCTCATATGTTCGGTGCCATGATTCATATCATGCACACTACTTATTTATTGTATATTGTAGCAGGAGTTATCGTAGTTTCTACCATACATCTATTGGGGCATATACTTATTGTGTGCTTCAAATCTATATATCACTTCTCACCTTCCGAGGGGCATGTTGTTGCATTGGGGCAAATCATTTTTCCTTTCCTTATTGATCTTATTATTTATATGTTTCCAATATGGGCATGATGCACCCATATATTTATTGATCTTATATTGCTTATATTAGGATGGGTTTTCGCCTAATATACTCCATACACCTAGTCACATTGTGGCATTCAAATCGATATCAAACTTCTTAACAATAAAATAAAAATGCAAGATAAATGTAAAATATATTGAAAATAAGTTAAAAAAAAAGAACCCACATCTTTGCATCATATAAATAGAGCAAAATAGACTAGGAAAATAAAATTACTAACATAATAATATGGTTTTCGCATGTGCAAACCAATTGAAGCCCTTTTTTGAATTGTAAATTTTCACTAATGATTGCATCCAGACCAATATTAAACTTCCTCTCAAAATTAAATGAATAAAATAACACAAAAAATATTTTTCATATACGCAACCTAGAATATAAAACTAAAGCCCAGAACAACAAAGTTCAATATCAAATTTCTACTTACAAGTCCACCTACATGTCCCTACCTACCTCGAGTATAAAACAATAAACATTAAATTATTTTTTAATTTTTATAGCAAAGATAGAACATTTAGCTAACCTTTCAACGTGAAAGGTTTCTATAAAAGAAAATACCATTGTAAAATGCAAGGGTAGCCCTTCAAATTTGATCATGGAATTAATATATGTTTTATTTATAATTTCTATAATTTATTTTAACCTTAAGTCAAAATACAAAAATGAAAAACATAAACTATAAATAAAAAATACATCATGTGCACTAAAAATTGGCTAAGAAAAACTTATATTTCTATATCACAAAAGAAAGAAAATAAGATTACTAGTACATCAATATGGTATTTGTGCTAGTAAACTAAAATATGAATCACACATTTGCAACAACAAAGACTTTTCAATATACTCCCTTGAATTGCATGATTTTGCCAACCAAGTTTATAATTAATATCTCAGAAATAAACTCACATTATTTATCCTTTTGTCCATCCCAATTAAAAACACATCACACAATTTTTTTCATCTTTATGCATAAATTAAAAAAAAACACAATAAAATGTTTTTTGCATGTGCAAATTGAAATACAAAACTAAACAACATAACCCATGAAGAAAAAAACATGATATGCCCTATAAACAGACTAAAATAAAGATCCCACATCTTTGTATCACAAAAGAAAAGTAAAACAAACATGAAAAATAGAAACATAGATAAAACATGAAAAATAATACTACTAACATAATAAGATGGTCTTTGTGTCGCAAACAAAAATAAAAACTACAACTTTTTTTGGTTCCCCTATATCTAAACTCAAAACTCCCATATATATAGAGGGTGCCATATATATAGAGAGGGAACTCACATATAGAATTTAATTTAGTTTATATAGAGGGGAGGGCCAAACAATTGTATATTGAGCCACCCTATAGATAGGCCCCAGATAGATAGGCCCCAGATAGATATATATGGCTTGGGGAGAGGCCATATAGAGGTTGAGTGCCTAGTTTAAAGAGTGTAGGTCGAGTGCCCAGTCTCGAAACTACAAAGACTTTTGAATCTATTCTTCCAGACTCAAGGCTTTTACTAATGGAGGTTTAAATTAATATCTCATATATAAACTCACATTATTTATGTCATTGCCCATCCACATTAAAAACATCACATAAAGCTCTACATCCTTATACATAAATTAAAACAACAAAGCAACACAACAAAATATTTTTCAGATGTGCATCCCAAGTAAAAAAGTAAAAAAAAAAAATCACAAAGAAAAATAACATGATATGCACTACGAACCAGTTAAAAAAAGGATCCCACATCTTTATATCGCAAAAGAAAAACAAATCAAACATGGAAAAAGTAAAAGACATTTCATTTTACTTTTTTGAATTGCAAGCTTCTACTTATCGATGTTCTCAATACAATTTTAAATTTTTGCCACCGACCATCCACATTAAATAATATCACACTGAGCTTCACATTCATTCGTAAATTAAAAAAACAAACTAACATAACAAAATACTTTTCAGATGTGCAAGCCAAAATATATAACTAAACAAAAAAAACCCATAGAGAAAAAAAATGACATCACAAAATTGGCTTAAAAATGGAACGCACATCTCTATGTCACAAAAAAATTAGCGATGACATGGAAAATAAACAAACACAACAAAATAGTTTTTTTTGTACTTGCAAACCAAAATAAAAAGTACATGTTCCTAGCCAGAAATACCTTTCAATCTATTCTCTTAGACTACAATTTTTTGGCAACATAGGTTATCAATGTGATATCTATCTTCCTCTAATAAATTAATATCTCGTATATAAACTGAGATTATTGATGCCACAATCCCTCCGTGTGGAAAACACATCACATTGAGCTATGTATCTTTACACACATAATTAATATCAGGGACACATAGAAAAAAGACTTCCATTCATAAAAAAATATTAATGACATTTAACACCTCAACATTTCATATCTACAACCTCATTACTAACGGTCATTTGTCAAATGAAAACATCCCCAAGCCATATTCACTAAATCATGACTTTATTCCAAGCATTAACATAAACGACATGCACACAACGAAAGTAGGAAGCTCTAAACATATACGTATTACTAACAATGAAGAAGACTCATTAATAGAGTACAATCATGAAAGACTACTCCCCTTGGGTAATGCCTATTGACGTAATAAAATAAGGTCCATTTATAATATACATAGAAAAATCTACAATCATATAGCCCTGTATGTAAAAAAATATTCCTCGTTAATGTCTAGGATAAAACAATTGTCTAGGATGAAGAAAACATTATGTTTCATTGACAAAATCTACAACTTACAACTTATATTTTCATAAACAAAGTACATATACAAAGAAAGTTTAGCACCACACCATAAATTAATATCTCTGTAATGTGAAGGAAGTAACATACTGGATAACCACCTTTATTGCACCTAAATACAAGCAAACTTTTATATCAACTAGTTAAATCCTATAAAAATATCATTTGAATTTGTATGTTTTAGCTTAACACACAAAGCCACAACAATCCATTCGCTTTCAAAATAATATGATACTACACAAGTCATCAACATTAAGAAATGCACCATTTAAAACCTTCTCAATTCAAAGCTTACATTTAACAAGTTTTCAAACCCAAATTTGACAAATATCCTTTAATATGCAAATATTCAATCAAATATTAAATCTTACCACATAAACTAGGAAGTAAGACCACAAAATTGTTCCATAATGACGACTATCAGAGAGATAAAAGGAAAACACCATACACATGTAATTTTCTAAGTTTACTAGAACGTGGGTGTAAAATAAAACAAAAACTACATATTTGTACACTAAAAACTAAAACAATTTAAAATCGACACAGAATATTTTATGAGGTCATTCTTATATATTAAATATTCATGCAGTTATAAAAATGAAAATAAGTTTACTAGTTCAATAGGATGTTACAATGCAACAATAAATACCAGAGAGTTCCAACTCAATTTGTACTCATACACTACAAGTTTTTACCAACTTGTTTTATATACATTATTAAGATGTTTACATTTATAAGCTTGAAATATTAATGTCACCATTCTTTCCTATAAAAAGATCATATTTACCAACGTATATCATATCTACCAACCCATATTAACTAAAGCAAATTCTTATCAAATTATGTGACGAGGTTTAATATTTGATTAAATCTTGTCATGGTGTGGTACTAAACTTTCTGTCTATCTATGCTTTGTTGATTTTTATATTTATGCCAAGTCTAGATTTTTTTCTAGAAAAGACATGCAATGCCTCTATAAATTAAGCACTGAATAAAATAATGTCATTGTTACTTATTCAAATACACTCACGTAAACTAAGACACAAAAATATTTATACCATAAAAACCAACAAAGTAAACATGGAAAATAATTTTACCAGCACAACAAGATTTAGAGGCCACCACTATCGACACCTTGATACAATGTTTTGCAGAGTTCCAGCCCAACTCGCTCTCCTACACTACAACCTTATACTTGTTTTAGTCTTTTCCCCTATATATTATCTAAAATAGTAAATAAAACTATTGTTATTGCACCATCCATTCTCATAAATACTTCAACACATTGAGCTCTAAATTTTGACATGCATTAACTCCATGCGAGTGTTGTGAGAGGAGTGCCATCCAGTGAAGCCTATTATTGACATAAAAATACTCAATGCCTCTATAAATTAAGTGCAAAAGAGAACAATGTAAAATTCTATGAGTACATCTATATGAACTAATCCATGGTCACGATGATCATCAAGAAAAAATCAAATGAAACAAAATCGTTAAACATAAAGATAAATATAGTGTATCCAATGATCATTGACCCAAAATCCATTATAAGGTCATTTCTACCTATTAAAATGTACACACGATAACTATGAGACCAACATCCTTATATCACAATAAATAATAAAATAAATATGGAAAATATGTTCACCAACACAAAAATATTTGGAGGCCACCGCTATCATCACCTTGATACAACACTTCATGCGGTTCCATTAGTGTATCTATATGAAATGTTCCATGATCATGATTATCACAATAAAAAAGGCAAAGAAAATAAAATCATCAAACATAATGATAAAGATAGTATGTCCAATAAAAATTGATTCAAAATCTATTTTGAGATCATTTCTACCTATTTAAATATACACACAATGATCAAAGCCCCAACATCCTTATATCACAAAAAAAGAACAAAACAAACATGGAAAATAAAATTATCAACATCGCAAGATTCAAACGCCAATGTCATTACCACCTCAATTCAACTCTTCACATGGTTCCAACTCATCATGCACTCCTACACAACAAGTTTATACCTACTCTAAGCTTCTTTTCTTGTTAATTATCTAAAACATGAATAAAAATTATTATTATTACATCACCTATTCTTATAAAAACTTTATTACAAAGATTTTTAAAACTGATGCACACATTGAATATATACAAACATCTCAAGAAGAAGATAAACATCTAATAAAACTTATATATATATATATATATATATATATATATATATATATATATATATATATATATATATATATCATGCTTTACGTAGTGATCTTTAGCTAAGAGCCAAGGACTGAGGGGTATTCATTCCACCAAAGTTGCTTGGGGCATGATCTCAGCGTCAACCCTTTATATATATATATATATATATATATATATATATATATCATGCTTTACGTAGTGATCTTTAGCTAAGAGCCAAGGACTGAGGGGTATTCATTCCACCAAAGTTGCTTGGGGCATGATCTCAGCGTCAACCCTTTTCATGTGTCAGGGTTTGCTAGTGGACTCTTTGCGAGCCATACAACTTCACTAGTTGAACCAACAACCGTTCACTTGTTAATAATATTTAAGATCACCATATTTCATATTTACTAACACATATTTATTGGCAGCACCCACCATATTCACAGACACATTTATCAAAGCAAATTATATCCCTGCGATGGCATCTATAAAACCAATATGACATCAACTATAAGCACGTGTCAAAGGAGACCCAATCGTCTTTCTATTTGCTAAAATAAACCCTATCAATGGTATATGGATAATATAAATTCATCTCATTATATATTACCCCTATTAACCTAATAATATCTTTAAAAAATCTCTTAATAACATCTTTATTAGTTTTGAACGGATTTTTTTTGGATCCATTTAACTTTATCTTGGAATTATTATTGAATTTGTTGGTCAATAAGATTCGATTGATTAGTATGTAAAAAAATATATCTTATGTAAAGTGAAATAGTAGGGTTTTTAACAGGGTAGATAAAATAATCGTATTTGGTACACGCTAACTGAGTGATTTTTTTTATGTTATTGCCCATTTTACTTGGATCAAGGCTAGGCATTAATCGCATAGTAGATAGAGGACAAGTTTGTATAAGATAAACATGATTTAGGATTCAATGTTGCATTAACTCACGTGGTATGTGCTGTTTGGTTTAAAGATTTTGCATTAAATGTTAGATACCTATAAAAAATTGCTATGGTTTACTAGGCATGCAAGCAATTCTTAAGCTCTTTGTCCTCATTGTCGATTTACAATGGCAGTAAGATCAATCTCCATGCGAACTGAGAATGAGTAAGATGGGCTACTCGCAGTGAGTCCAACATCAGAGATTCTTAGTACTTCTTCATTCAATCTCTGTGTTCATGCTATTACTCAGTTCAATAAACAAGCAGATGTCTCTGACGTCGAGAAATTCATCCATGAAATAAAAAAATAAAGAGTCGTGTCGAAGGTGTAAAATTTCCTAAGATTTCTTTTACTTCTACATCATCGATACTACTAGTACCACCATTATTTGAATTTGATGCTACATTGGTATTGTTTGTAGAGTGTGAATGATGTGATAATGGGCATTGCATTCTACAAATTTTGACATTATTGTCAGATGGTTCTTTTAAGTCTGATTCACTGCCAAATACTCCCTGTTTGGTTTTTGTAATGTTAAAAACCTTTTAATTGTTGGCTCGGTGTATGCAGATCCAAAAAAAGTGGAGAATTTGAGAATAATAACTATTGCTCTGATCAACACAAGATCAGACCCTGGCATGAAGGTTTTTCATGATTCATGTAGCTCTACCCTTGTCATGTTTTCATTTTTCAAATTCATCCATTGAGTCACATGTCATATTGGTTTAAGCGTGAATTTCTTCTATGGTAAAAATTATAAAAATATCTCTTTATAATAGTAGTTTAATAAACCATGTAGCAGGAAATGTGACTTGCATTGATGAGCTTGGGAATGAAGCTCTCTGCTAGAATATGGCTCACCCTTCAAAAATGTGTTCTACGGCCTCTTTTGGGTACCTGCACATCACAGGATTTCAACGTCATATGAGAAGGAATATTTGCATTTGTTAAAAGAGGTAGTGCATGTTTCTGTATTTTCTTCTTATAAAATTAGGCCATAATCAATGATTTCTAGTCCTATCATGCTTTTTCCATGATGTCCATAGCTGGACTATACTACAAATCAAAATATTTACTGAGCTCTATTTTCAAAATACAATAATTTATTTAAGTTGACAAAATTAATATTGCTATTAAGAGATCTTTCTTTCCCTTGTCCTTGCCACGAGAGATCCATAAATTGTTTTGCACAAACAAAACCCTGTGGGGTACCACTCATTAACAATTTAACTTTACCTTATCTCTAGGACTATTTATATCCAATTTAACATTACATTATTTCTTCCTTCTCATAATTCAATGGAGTTACTAGGTTCTTATAAACTAGTTTTATCTACCTCATCCACAAGTTAAAAAAATAATGATTAGTAGTTGTTTCGATAGTGTAAGGAACATCAGGATGGATTTATCTTTAGATATGTGTGTGTGTGTGTTTTAATTAAATGTTTATTAGTGTCATTGTCTACAAGATCATTGTTGTCATCAGGAAAGGTAATTGGAACAATCCCTTGAGTATCTGGTGGAGGTATGCCATGACGAATAGTTATTTCATATATTCTCCAAATATTTATTGATGGAATAAGAGTTTCATAAGGATATATGGGTCCTTGCACAATTATCAAATTATATTTTACCTACCATTGAATTTTCTTCGAAATAAACAAGTCAATCATTGAGTGAAGGGGATGTTGGTAACTTGGTTCATTCCAAAGACTCTTTTGAAAGTATTCAACAAAAAAAATCATACAAATAAATAGGGAATTTATTTGAGTTGTGAAAATCATATCGACCATATTCTAAATATTCAATCGAAACTAAACTCATAATTAACCCTAAAATCTAATCTTCAAGGTAGTGGAACCCATCAACGTATCATTTTTCTAGCACGATAATTGATTCGTATATATCTATTGAATTTGGATAATTTTTTCCAAGTCTCCTTTAACCCAAACCTTCATTGTGCATGTTTTACAATCCACATATTGATTAAAGCAAATTTATTTGAATGATTTTGCAAACAACTTTGATTCTTTTTTTGTTTTTATATTATTCTTAAGTTATTGCATTGTCACAATTATGCTTTTCAAAACAATGATTATTTGCATGTAAAATAGATAAAACATTACATTATATTATTTTTTTCTCCTTGTAATTTAAGGGAGTTGTGAGGCTTTTATAAATGAAATTTACTCAACTTGTGTTTCGAAACCTCACTGACAAGTTGAAAAAATAATGATAACCTAAACATAAATTAAATAAGTTGAAATTTAGACAAAAATCCTACCTTCCATAGCTAATTTGTGTATTTTTAATGTTTTATTATTCTTTCCTATAGTTACTTCTTTAGTGCTGGTGGTTTGTGGCTTGAGATTTTGGGTATATTTTAACAATTTTGAGATGATTTTTTATCAATACTTTTGAATAAGTTTCTAATAAATTAAATCAAAAATTAGTTATGTCTATTATAAGACATGCACTGGGTAAGACACAAGCCTTGGACCACCTCTCATGACACTTCACCAATGCTTGACATATTTAGGCTTTATGGGAGCATATGTCGAATCTCTTAACACTCTCAAGACATACATGGCTTGAGTACACTTAGCTACCTAACTCTAGATCTTGATAGATTTGGGATTTGTGAGGGCAGAAACTGAATGTCCAACACTCTCAAGCTACATGGCTTGAGTGAACTTATTTACCTGGGTTTGGGTCTTCACATATTTATGCTTACTCTTGATAGTTTTGGACTTTGTTGGACCAAATATTGAATCTCCAATGCCCTCAGGGCACACACGGCTTGAAGAACTTAAAAGTCGATATGCTTTGCTAGCCTTTTAAATTATATTTCTCCGATCTTCATTTTAAAAATTAATATTTACCTAAAGTAACCCTTTTAGCAAGGACTTAACGTCTGTGCGATTATTATCTCAAGTGAAACACTGCACACATGTAACATTAAGATGGGCCCTGAGCACACCCAAGGGTGCCCTAGGCCCTCCCATACTAGCCCCTGTAGTAAGCCTCATTGTTGCCTAGGCCAAGGCAGGGCCTCCCTATGCTCTGCATAAATTTTTATATTAAACTACAGATAATCATTGTCAATTCATTCTTTGTACCAAATTAAATCATTAATTTAATACAATCCCACCCAAAATTAATCCTTGATGTTATTTGTCGCCATAAACATCAAACAAAATACTACAAATAATAAAACACAACAGGGAAGAAATTTTGGGGAAGTAAAAATCAGCAGTTTGACATAGGTAAGTTTCCTATTTTTTAATTAATATTTTTAAATATATTACATTTTGGTTAATAAAATTATTACATAATAGGTAAAGTAATATTTTATTAAAAGATTTAAAACAATATATATTCTTTTAGTAAATTATATAAAGTTTATTTTTTACCAGGTTTGTAATTTAACAATGTATAGAGAACCATTTTATAGAGGACATTCAAATCCATATTCACCTCTTCAATCACATGTTTTAAATCTATTACAAAGAAAAATCAAAACTATACAAGTTTTTCAAATCAATATGAAAAATATTTTCTTTGAAATTTGGGAAAAATCTTTCACAGTCAAAAATAAATATAAATGTTGTCTCTGATGATGTTCATGATGTGGATGATCATTACATTATGTCTAGTCGTGATATTGATTTGAACCATGGAATTCATAGTTCTATTGGAGAAGTTGAGAAAATTGTCCCAACAACTCAAGCATTTGAGAATGACATTAATGGTGACAAAGATTCAACCAAAGAATACAAAGAGGATCTTTGGCCAAAAATAGTTGTAAAAATTTTAATTTTAAAATTTGAAGAAATATATATAGATTTAAATCAAGAAAATCTAGGTAAGAAGCATTGGGATAAAGTGGCAGATGTAAACATACAATGTGGAACCTCTTTTATGGGTATTAATTGTAAGTACAAGTGGAACAGATTGAAAAAGATATTCAAGAAAGAGAAATAAATAGAAAACACTACAGGGGGGAAACCATCTTTGTGGACTTTCTATGAAGACATAGATCACATTATAGGGATCACTCTTAAGGTGATTGGTCTTATGAATGGTTTTAGTGGAAATGAATGGGTCAATACTTCCAATACACCAAAAAATGTCATGAAAGATAAATCCCATGAATAAAATCTAACTATAAATATTGAAAAACAAAAAACAGTCTATGTTACTACTATTGGCCTTTCATAGTATTAAAATATTAAAAATGCAGTCTATGTTACTACTAGAAGTGTGTTATATGATCAAAGTGGAAATATATCTCTTTTCAAACCTCATAAATTTAAAGTCTTATTCTTTTCTAGAAAAAATGATATATATGTAGAGCTATAATTCCCATTTGTAAATTTTCTAACTATCCCAAATTGGTTAATTTATCCCCAATAGTAAATATAAATTTGTTATTTTAGACTGGGCCTCTCCAAATCTCCCTCACCATTGTTATTCTTGAGTGCAAAAGTCTCATGTCAAGAAATTATTACTTTAAGAGTTTTGAAGACTACTTAAAAAAATAGCCATGAAGAAAAAACATATAAATCTACAATGAATTAACTTAAATAATGGAGCTACTACTTAAAAAAGTAACAAGTGGGAATCCAATTTATCACCATTGAGAAATAAGTGTTTTACAAGTATTTATAGATATAATATTAGATATAGGTTTGAACAAGTATTAAAGACTTAATCAAACAAGATATATATATATATATAAACTAAATTAAAATAAAACATGAAAATCAAAACAAAGAAATAAGAATTTATACTTGGGAATTAAACAAGTCATGCAAAACAACCTAAATTTTATAACAAAGATGAAATTGAAATGGACGAAAATACTACTTTAGCATCTTGTTGAAAATAACATCTTGACATATATATAATTATAACACGAATGTCAGAAATTATAAACCAAATTACTTACCATGTTGTTCAACAAATTTATTATCTTCATTTGAGTAGTTCATATGACGATCATCATTAATCATAATAAAACTTACAAAGTAGAGTACAACCTAATTTACATTCATTTACCCAAGCAATGAGTCACTAGGATTCTCTGGTTCACTCTCACTTCTTGGCCTTGTCCTAGCTAGTCTTTATCCATGTTTTAATTGAAATAAATGCAAAACATATAATCCATCAAATATAAATAATATTTTTTGTCTCCTTAAATTTGATAATTAACATACAACCATTTTTCTCTCACGCTCAAGCCAATCATTGAACATTTTTAAACAAGGAGATGTCTTTATACTTGGTGGTTGTAGCCTTATCATATATATATTTGTTTTTCTTCGGTAAACAACCTACAAATTATAGTTTTGAAACAACATTAGAAGTCTATAAAATAATAAAATAGTTCTTAAAATGTACTTGGGCCTTATCTCCTTGCTCAACCTGTTAAGATTAATGGTTGCATGTTTATAAATTAATTTTGTGTTATAATAGGCATTGCCTAATTCATGTTTGATTATTTTGGTGAGCCATTGTCTATTCTTAGCCGATAACTTCTCATATTTAAGGTTATATTCACAATTTTTTTTTGTTTGGGCATTCATTATTTATTTAAAATACTTTAAAAATTGAATGTCAAATATTGTAAATAAATTCAATAATTAAAACCCTAAAAATTGAAACATGATTAGATCACAAAATTAAAAAACTTGAGTAACATAAATTGAAAAAACTTATTCAATTGAAATTGAAAAAAAGTAAATAACATAAATTGTAAAAATTAAATAATAGAAATTGTAAAAGTTAAATAACATGAATTTAAATACTGACTTGCCCTAAGGTAGACATCATCCATTATTTGCATTTATCATTTACATATAACCCAACTTTTCAAAGAACTAGAAACTTAGTGTTTATACTCTTCATTTATCAAAGGAGATGGATGATCATCTTCATTATGTGTTAGGGCCTTTCTACCATCCCCCCTGTCTAGGTGGGAAAACATCATCAAAACAAGAGGAGGGGCCCTCATCATCTCAGAACCATAAAAAATATAACTACAACAAACACGACACTGATTAAGAGGGTCATGCACCTATTATGATACTTGATATAGGGTGTTGACGAGGCACAAATGATGTGGATATAAACTACAGTTAAATTATAGAAAACAATTAAGGTTGTTCACAAGGCACAATTGATGAGTCCCTTGAAGTAGAGGAAGGACATCAATTCATCCCAACCTCGTGCCCTTATGGGTCCATAAAAGTAGATGATTTGTTATCAAAACCCAAAAATAAAGTAATATTATCTAATTAATTGAAATAATTTGATATAAAAAATACAATTTAAGATTTTATCTCCATGTCGAGGCCTTAATAATAGATTTAGGTCGTCAACTCATCCTAATATCATCCTCCCATGGGTCCATATAAATAGAAGACCTTTTATGAAATCCCAAAAAATAAAATAATATTATAATCAATTTAAATACTTTAATTTAAATACAAAATTAAAACTTATATGTCTACATTGGGTCCCTAGTAATAGAGGAATGACATCAACTAATCCCAACACTCTCCTACCTCTAGTCCTCCTTTTCATGAACACCCATTAATTGTGTTAATAATTGATGAGACAGTGAATTTAGAATAAAAGTAACATATAAAATTAATTAAAAATAAATATGATATATTTTTGTACCTGCAGTGTGTAGCTATACCACTTGAAGAACGTTGAAGTGCCTAAATTATATAAAATTTCAAAATTATTTGCAAAATATAAATGATTATTTAAAATTAGGGTTTCAACCATATTTTTGCCCAAATTAAAGCTCTAAAATGCCATGCCACTTTCCTCCAATCAACACTTTATGCCTACAAAAAGACACAAAATGATTTAAAATATTACAATTAAAAGCCCTCTAGATAAAATAATACACTAAAACGTTAATTTTTTTAGCACACATGAATTTTTTTAAAATTTAAAACACCATTATGACCATGCCATAATGAGCTTTCTAGAGACTAAACGGTTCGAAAAAATGACACTTGAGTAAAAAGTTATGATGATAAAACCAACTATGACTCAAAAATGGCCTCCTAGACCTAATCAGGGTCTTGGGAGGTACATACAATTTAAAAAACACACTTTTTTAAATTCCAAATTTTTTAGTTCTAATCGGGATTTCAACCTCCGATTAGAACTAGGGTGCACTTAGGTAAGTCTTCAAGACCTAATCGGACTTGCATTATTCAAGTGGAATCTAATTTTTTTTTTTTTCTGTGGGGGGGGCAAGACCTAATTAGGCTTGAGACCCCTAATTAAAAATACCATATGATAACTTGTAGGCTTGTTGTTTTAATCGGGTAAAAATCCCTAAATAAAATTGAACACAGGTGGTTGGGGTTTCCAAGACCTATTCAGGCCTATGGCCCTGGTTAGTAAGGACTACCGTCAAGCCTACGAGCCTCGACCTAATAGGGGAATGATCCTTGCATATGACTAAACCCACCTCCCAACAACTTCAAGATCTATGTAGGGTTAGGGACTTACTTAACAAAGGGATTATTGAGGTCGAGTCACACCAACCTAATCGAAGATGAATCTCCCATTAGCATAGTGAAGACCCCCAATGCAAATCGTGACCTAATTGGGGTTATAAACCAACCCTGATTATAACTACCACTCTATATACTCATTGAAATAAAACATAATCAAAAACAAAATCTTGATTAACAATGGGATGAGAAAAGAGATCCTCCCTAGACCTAATGGAGTTTTAAAACCCGATTAGGTCTATGGGACCTAATAAATTTTTGCAAGACCAAATCAGTCATGAAAAACCTAATAACAACTAGGAAGAGAAAATTTGAACCTTAAACATGATTAGGTTTGAAATCTTAAAATTTTCAAAAACGACCTATAACATACCTAATCAGGGATTTCAAAAATAACCTATAACATACCTAATCAGGGATCTGGTCAAGATTTTTTAGAATCCATGTAAGTGTCAAAAGGGCATCAAGAAGTTATTTTGGGACCAAGTGTAAAATATGAAATTTTCTCATGTGATTTTGGTCATCACGATGGGATAGGTCTCAGAGGTTGAATCAACATGTAAAATAAAATTAACCCCTAGACTAGCTCGAGAGAGATGAGAGAGTAAGATTTTTATTCGTCCAAACATGGTTATTCGTCCATACCAAGTTCAAAGATTTTTTCATCCAAACATGTATTTGTGTATATAGTAGTAAATTTTCAGTTTTCCATCCCTAGTTCAAATCCCTTTCCATTCGAACGAGCATTTCTATGTGGGGACGCATTATGGGTGCTTGGAGAAGCCATATAAATTTGGAAGCAAGGATATATAAATGTGCAATAGATATAAATAACAGAATAATATGAATGGAAAATATATTAACAACACGTATGGCAAATAATATTTGTAATTTTATAAATATTAATAAATAACATGACAACATTAATTCATAACAACATATCAATAAATTTTATGGTTTTCATCGACATAATAGGAAATGTTTAGTAATCTATCAACAATAGTTAAGGCTAAGAAAATTTGTAATTTTGAAAATATGAATGAAAAATATATCAACATTAATTGATAGGAACATATCAATAACATAGCAATAAGAATTCAAAAAGGGGTTTCGTTTCATACATCTGAGTCAACATTTACTGGAATGGGAATGAAAGTATAAATTTTGATTAAAAAATGACAACGTTTACTCATATGTGAGTGAAAAGTTACATGAATTCTATCCGCATACCTTTAAATGTTAAGTCTTCCAACTCATGTTATGTAGGGAAATAGAAATGTGACACATATATAAAGCACATAATGACATACATTGAGAAAACCTTCAACGCTTCTATTAAAATTAACTTACAGAAAACACACCTGCGTGTAATGTTTCATCTCTTAATTCTATTGACATTAAAGGTAAGGAGAAGCGTTTATTGATGGCGTGTAGGGTGACATTAACTTGCCACATTAATAGGACAATGTTCATCAATCCATTTGAAAAATGGCATTGGCTTGACAATAATGAGTCACATGTCTTCCAACATGACATTTTGAATCAAATGTGAAGGCATGCAAAAATACCATGAACATAGAAGACACAATAACAATAACATACATGTGAAAATACAAAAAAAGAAATGTGGGTTCAATTACAAGCAACACACCTGGTTGTAACATTTCATCACTTTGTTAACATACCACTAAATGTTTAGTTAGATGTGAAGACATGCAAAAACCATGAAAATACAAGGTACAATAACAAAAAAAATCATTCCCCGATTTCGTCGATGAAATTTATCTGTGAAAGATTACATGCTCGAGAAATTTTGGGTAGGTTTCATCGTTGTTTTGGAGGAGGTATGCAAAAAGGTAAGGTGAGACATTTGTTGGTGAAACTATAAAGTCTTCCATCCCAATTTCAAATCTCTTTTTATCCAAACATACATTTACTCTATTAACATACCACTAGACTTTTTCTCATATGTGAAAGCATGCAAAAAAAAAATCATGAACATAAAAGGCACAATAATAATAACTAGGCAAAAATAAAAAGAACACGATTGTGGATTCAATTATAGGCAACACACCTACGTGTAATGTTTCATCCTTCCATTAACATGTCATTAAACATTTACTCAAATGTGAAGGGACGCAAATAAAACCATCAACATAAAAGATAATAACAATAACATTCACGTGATAATAAAAAGAACATGGTTGTGGGATCAGTTACATGATACACACCTATGTGAAATGTTTTATACCTCCATTCTACCGATGGAAATTTCTCTAAAAAACACAATATGGTCGAAATTTTTTGAGTAGGTTCCACGAACATTTGAGGGAAGGAGGTACGCGAAAAAGTAGAGAGAGACGTTTGTTGATGGCACACATAATCAAGTAAATCTTGCCAAGCCATTTAAAAAATATCATTGACTTTGACTTTAATGAGCCATGCATCTTTCAACATGGGCCTTCATTTTATATTAATGACCTATTTTAATTTCGATTCATTTCTTATTTCACAAAATTTTAAGCCAATGATAAAATAATGTGTTCTCTTAAAAATTATTATTAATAATTTTATATAAATAAATTGGTCCTTTTAATCCCAACAATAAATTACTTTGAAAAATAACAAAAAAATTAACATATCAACAAAAACATCGTCATACAACTTTTCACGATACAAATTTTCTTATTAAATAACCTATTTAAACTTTAAAATAATTAAATTATGAAAATCTAAAATATAAGACTTCAAAAATTAAGGATCCGGACTACTTGTCCACTTCTCCTTTACACTCATCAATGTAAAAAATATCTTTGGGAAATACCTTTATTATCTCAAGTGGGATATACCCACGAATCTATTGGTCACATCATTGGTTGTACGATTCTAATGTCTTTATACAACTTTTCAATCCCCCAAAAAAAAAATCTTTATTGGCTATTTTTAATCTTTGAAATGGGACCCACTTAGCCATGTGTTTCTGTTTATTTCAACTGCGAAAAATAAATTCCATGATCCATCACCTTTTTCCTCTTCTTTGAACGTGCGTAACTTTGCTTCGTGCTCAAGGTACTACGTGTCATCTTATCCTATCTTATCAAATCAGGAAATTGGTGCTTGGTGCCGGACTCGTAGCCGTTATTAAAATCATACCATATTATTTCATTTCATTCATCCTTCTCTCCCATAAATACACAGAAGACGACGACGGGACGGCTGTATAATATGCCCTGGAAGCATTAGCAATAGCCATAGTCACAGTGGGAATAGTTGGGAGCAACATGGCAGAGGCAAAGGCAGAGGCAGAAGCGGAGGCGATGGATTTTACGGGCGGCAAGAGCGTTGTGGAAGGACACGAGAACAACATGGAGATAGAGGAGCTTGGGCGCTTTGCCATTGATCAGCATAATACTCAACAGGTAAGTTTTCTTACAACTTAAGTTACGTTATGATTATTGCTGTAAATGACATTGCGAGGTTTTTGATTTAACTGTTTGTGTTCAGAATGAGATCGGGAAAGGGGGCCTATCGTTTCGTCGAGTAGTGAAGGCAGAGGAGCAAGTTGTAGCGGGCATGATGTACCATCTCACGATCGAGGCAACACAGAAAGATGGAGACGCGGGACATCCTCCCAAGCTGTACGAGGCCAAAGTGTGGGTCAAACAGTGGGAAAATTTCAAGAAGTTGGAGGAATTCAAGCCCTCCTCGCTAATCACCCCTAATTGACTTTGCCGTCGAGCAAGCTAGGTTAGCATTTCTTCATTTCATAACTAAATTCCATCCCTGAGATAGGGTTTGCGTTAGGTTTTCAAACATGCATGCAATGTCTTTCTTTTTCAGATCCATCTTCATATAAATTTTATTGTCTTCAACAACAAAAATGCGTCATAGCTTGGCTTACATTTCTATCTTTTCATTAATATGGCACATGGAACAAAATCTTGCCAAACCGTATTTGGCGGTAGAAATTATAGAAACTCAGCTAGAGAGCGCGGTGCAGAATGTATTAGATCAAGGGGAATAAGAAAAAGACAATTTAACTAAATAGAAACCCACTAAACTCATCTAGAGAATACGGTACTGAACTTATTAGATGGGTTGATAAAAAACAATCTAAGGAGGGAGGCGTGTGGGAGAGTGTAGAATATAATTGGGCCATCGAAAGTACAAATCTTAGCAAAGAAAAAGAGAGGCTGAAGGCCATCATGGTAGAGATAGTTGAAGCCGAGGAGGATGCAGCCATATACTACCACTAAGGCATATGTGAACATCATTATTCTATTTTCATTTTATTTAAGAAGAGGTAAGAGTAAAGGAACATTTCCACCTGTAATTTGTGGTTGTGGCGAAATTCATCTTTATGCAAAATCAATAAGGTATGTGTCATGTTCGACCTAGCTACCTTCATAGGGAGATATAGATCCATGGGGCTTCAGACGAGTTCTTCTGAGTGTTTTTTGCTTAACAATGATTTGTTGTCTCAAAATGCACTAATTTTGTAATCGGGTTTTGTGGCGGAAATCATCTTTATGCATACCAAAACAAATAATGTATGTTTTATGTTCCACCTGACCACCTACACAGTGAGTGTATTGATCCATGGGGTTGAAGAGGAATTCTTTTGACTGTCAGTTCTACTCAACAATGACTTATTGTCCTAAATGCGCTATCTCACTGTTTCTTTCCCTGGATACTATCGCAACATGTCGTACAACTCACTTCCCCTTTCTTCATGAAAGCGTAAGGGACATATTAGACAACTTACTTCCCCATTCGTCATGAGGCTTAAAGGTAAAAACAATGTGAGGATATATTAAAACAAATTTCCATAAGCAAGCACAAGAAGGAGTAGGCAATAGAAGAGAATTCACCAATATAATGAAAATCCCCGGCCATTTTACAAGGCGGTAGTCTGTTTGTGAATTCCGTCTGTTGCCTCTCAACATCATGTGTTGTGGTGTTTAAGGTGGTTTTTAGTTTTTGAATTTTGTCTTTCATTGAACCTTAGGAAGTTATTGAACATATACCCATAGCTATATAGTTGTGGAGTGTTAAAGATGACTGCTTTCAACTTTCTTGTTGAAACTAATTAAACATATACACCCGAAATCATTGTCACACCACTCTGAATTTGTATCAATTTAAAAAAATTGAAATTCTCAAAAACTTGTAGTTCATATTTCAAACATAATTTAAAACCAAAAATATGTTTTCTTAAATTTTACAAAGCTTTATAATTTGCCGAAGTCGACCTATGTGAGCTTTAGTTTTTAAGTGATAAATAAGAAAAAATGAAATTGACAATTAATTCATTTCGGGAAAAAAAGACTTGAGGAGGTTTATCTTTTTCTCTGTGCAAACCATAATGAAGAAAGTCTAATTCGTTCAATTAATTTTTAATCAGGTGCTTTAGTAACCACCCAGTAAAGCCATTTGTATTTTATTTTTCATACAGCAAAACAGGGGTTCCAATTTTTTTCTAAGATATTTGATCATAGGAAATATATATTCTACCCTGAATCCCAAAGCAGCACTGTTTATTTTATGATTTACCATTAGGTGGAGGATTTTCTAGGGAGTGGTAGAAGCTGGTTAGGGCTTTTTCCATGACCCATCTGATTGGATATTTTCTTGACAACCCACCAAGGCAGCTGAATTTTCTGAGTTTGAAGTTGTTCTGTTCCCTTGCCCTGCAACAGATGGTAGAGGCTGAATGAGGAACACTCAGATATTATCGTTAGAGGGTGGGGAACCTACCTTCTTAGAGGTATTGACATAAACCATATGCTTTAATTGGCATACGACAACAATAAAGTAAAACTAGGTCACTTCATCATTTTCATGGATGTCAGGTGGTGCTGGAATGCAGCTGTAGGAATTAATGAAATATATAACTCACGTCTGATTATTTTAATATTAACATCTAGTACGATTCAGTGAGGTCACTTAATGCCAGAACTTATGCCTAAAACAATTAAATCTAACTGCTAATACGAATCAATTAGGTCTCTTATAGAAGCTTAAATAACACCTAAGGAATATTACGAGGATGGAGAGAAGCGTGTGCAAGTCGAGGCTGAGCTAGGGCAGTCATGCCCTGGCTCGTTTTAGCGATGGGGAGGAGTGCGCAGGCACAGCTGGGAGGGCGAGCGAGAGGAGAGGGTAAGAGTAGAGGTGTCACAGGATTACGCAGGACCAAGGGGGCGTGTTCATGGCTCAATAGGAGTCTTTAAAAACCATGCCTGGCAGGAGTTTCAGTGCAGCTGTGGGCATGAATAGGTAGGAACAGCAAGGTAAGACATTAGGCATGGAATTTTCCTCTCAGAATACCAGAGATATGGATTGGAGTATCCCTGGGGGTTCCAGAATCATGAAGATTAATGGCTCCCTAGAAAAATGCAAAGAACAACCTAAATTGGTAATTCCTTTTGATATGATTTCTGAAGATGTGGAATATTACTCTAAGCACTCATTATATTGCAAATTTCTGGGTTTGAGAGTTTCCCTTCAATTTTTGGAGAGTTGGCCCAGGAGAGTGTTGGAACTGGAGGGGGAAATGGAGGTCACGTTATTGGCAAATAACTACTTCATGGTGACATTTGTATGCCTGGCGGACCGTAACAAGGTTTTTGAAGGAGGGCCCTATTTTTACAATCAGGTTGGTCTTTTTGTTAAACCTTGGCATGCTGGGTTTGATCCTTTTGAGGAATTACCAACTCGGGTTCTGGTTTGGGTTAGGCTCCCCAGACTCCCTATTGAATGTTGTAGGGAGGACGTTCTTCTGATGTTAGCCTCGACGCTTGGAAGGCCGGTGGGGTCTTCAACACAAACTCTAGGCAAGAAAGTCATGACTTTTGCTAGAATTTGCATGGAAATTGATTTGAGCAAGCCATTACCTGATGCGGTGGAGATGAGTGTTGGTACATACTCTTGAGTGCAATAATTGGACTATGAGACCCTTCCCTTCAGGTGTCAATTATGCCACGAGTATGGACACCAGGTGCGTAGATGTCTGAAGGCTAAGCCAGTGGAGCAGTATCCCCAACCGCCTCCTAGCCACAGTCCCAGCGCTGATAAAGGGAAGAACTCAGGGGTTGAGGAGGGTAGGGATGCTGAAGGATTTATGCAGGTGAAGGCTCGAAGTCGTAGCATAGGCCAGAAGAGAACTCTTAGAGAGCGAAAGGATGAAAACTCCTTCAACAGGTTTGAAATCCTGGATGAATTGGGCCAACAAGAAGTGAATCTGGGTTAATCAGCGTGGAGCAGCTCGTGGGAGGTTTAAGAAAATAGATTGATTCTGCCAATCTTCCCTTGGTTCTTCAAGAAGAGTCGGCCTTACCCATGGCTGTAGAGGGGCAGACAGAGGCTTTGGGGGTGGAGGCGACAAATGGGGGTTTGGATCAGATCGGAGAGAAAGTGTACCTGCTGGCAAGGACCGTGGGGACTGAAGTAGATAAGAAAGGGCAATCTTCTCCTCACCTGGGTATTCTTCAAAATGAGGGAAAGAAGGGGTTGTCAGAAAAAAGTGAGAAATTGGGCCGCAAGAAGGACACGGACATAATTAAGATGATTGGGGAGACCTTGGTAGAGTCAGGTGTGGTTAAGACCTTAGACTCGCACTTTTTATCTCCTCTGAAATAATCGTTATCTCATGGAATGTAAGGGGACTAAACAACAGTCCTAGACAAAAGGTTCTTAAAGAATTAGTTAGAAGTCAAGTACTTGATATTCTCTTTTTTCAAGAAATGAAAGTTTCTATGGATGATATGAGGAATATTACACCTAAAATATGGAGGTACGGTCTATGGCAGTGCATTGGGGCTCATGGATCTTCGGGAGGCGTGGCTTGTTTCTGAAACTCGCGTAAGATCCAACCTGTTTCTTGAATTTCTTTTAAATCTTCTTTATCTATGGTGGCTTTATGTACGGAGTCGGGTGAATCGGTCATTTCTTCTAATGTCTATGCTCCTACAGATTTTCAAGGTAATTTTTTGTTTGGAAAAATATTCACTGTTTTTGTCAGTTATTTTCCTACTTGCCTTGGATTGTTGCGGGTGACTTTAATGCTATTCTTGATTTAACGGAGAAAAGAGGGGGTATTGCAACGTTGGAACCTTCTTCTCTTTTGCTCAGAGATAATATTGTGGCACTCAATTTAGTGGATATCAACCCTGTTAATGGATGCTTTCCCTAAAACAACAGAAGGGTGGGAGACAGGTGCATTGCAGAACATATTGATATATTCATGACCACCTGTTATTGGGTGGGGGGTTCATGGTCTTCCTGCCTAGAGATTCTTGATTGGAGGGGCTTGGACCACTGGCCCATAAAACTGGTAATTTCATCAGCTCGTGTGCCTCAGAAAGCACCTTTCAAGTTTCAGCGTATGTGGATCAGAGACCTGAACCTGTTTGGACGTGTGGCAGATTGGTGGAAGATGGGCAGGCCTGCTACAGGTACAATAATGTACACTTTTGTTAAGCTTCTCTGATTTGTCAAGTACCAGCTTAAGAGGTGGAATAGACAAAGTTTTGGAAACATTTTTCAAAAGAAAAATGAGGTGCAAATGGTGTCGAATGACATTACCAGAATCATTCAAGATGAGGGAATGACTGAGGTTCGGCTGGGGGAGGAAGCCAGGTCCTTAAAAGCTTTGGAGGAATGGGAACTAAGGGAGGAAATCTTTTGGAAACAAAAGGCCCGGATTGAGTGGTTGCGAGAGGGGGATAAGAACACAACTTTCTTCTTCAACTCGGTTCGTGCTAGGCAGCATGGCATGGGGATTAATTCTTTGGTGACCGATAGTGGGGAGATTGTTTCTTCTACGCAGGGTATCATGAATGAGGCAGTGTAGTATTTTGCTTCGTTATTCAGGGAGGAGGCGCAGAGAGACTAGGTTGAAGAGGCTCAGATCCTGTCTTGTATTTCCTTTTTGGTGATCACGGATATGAATGAGCATCTGATGAAAGATATATCCATGGAGGAGTTAAGGAGGATTGTCTTTATGATGCAAAAAGGAAAGGCACCTGGTCCTGATGGCTTCCCGATTGAATTCTTCTAGGAATTTTAGAAAATTATTAAATTGGATCTTCTGGCTGTTGTTCAAGAATCCCAGAGAAACAAGCAGATGCTTCGGGGTTTGAATTCCACCTTCTTGGCTCTCATTCTTAAGGGAGGAGCTGATAGATTGAGTCTTTTTCGGCCTATTTCTCTTTGTAATGTCACCTATAAAATTATTTTTAAGCTGATTGCTGAGAGGCTAAAAAACACTGCTGACGCTTATTTCTGAGGAGCAAGGCAGATTTGTTGAAGGCTGACAGATTTTGGATGGGGTGGTGGTGGCTAATGAGACTACATTCCATGACCCAGTCCAAGGAGAAGGTGATGTTTATCAAGCTGGACATGTCAAAGGCTTATGATAGAGTTCGGTGGTCCTTCCTCCAAAAGGTCTTGGGTGCCTTTGATTTTGCTGAGGAACGGATAAGGTGGGTTCTGAGTTGTAAGGACTCGACCTCTTTTTCTATTCTGATCAATGGCGAGCATTCTAATTTCTTCAGGGTTTCTCGTGGATTGAGGCAGGGCAACCCCCTTTCCCCCTACTTGTTTCTTCTGTTGGCTGAAGGTTTGGTCCGATTGATTAAAATAAATGTGGAAGATGGCATTATTCAGGGTTGGCAGTGAGGAAGGGAACTCTCTGTCCAATCTCACCTCCAGTTTGTGGATGATGTGGCTTTGATGGGCAGGGCCACCATTAAGGAGGCGTCTGGCATACACAAAACCTTGGATGTTTACCTTGCTACATCTAGACAAGTAATTAATGAGGGTAAGTCATCTATTATTTTTTTTAACACTCCTCCGTTCATACAACGTAGAGTGGCTCTTATCCTCAGGTACCAAATTGAGAGCCTCCCAGTGCTTTATCTCAGGATTCCTATTTCAGCTGGTCGACTGGCTAAGGAGTCGTGGTGGGTGATTCTGGACAAATTTTAGGACAAGGTGAATCATTGGACTCACCATTGATTATTTTTTGTGGGACGGGTTCTGCTGATTCAATCAGTGGTGCAGGCTCTTCCAATCTACAACTGTATGGTCTAGGCAGCACCGGTGAGCTTTGTTAAGGACCTGGATTCCTTAACAAGACAATTTTTATGGGTTGGAAATTTATCTTCGACCAAGTGGAGCCTGATGAAGTGGGAGGCGGTTTGTAGCCCAAAGAGGTTTGGTGGGCTGGGATTGCGGCAGTCTGTACTATCAGGTACTACTTTGGCTGCTAAACTATACTGGCGCTGGTGTGTGGAGCAAGATAGGCTGTGGGCGAGAGTGTTGTCCCATAAGTACTTTTTTGGGATTCCCTGGAGGTATATTCCATGGTATGACTTGGTTGGGAAAGGTTCGACGATTTGGGCTACTCTCAAGAAAGGAGCCGCATTGATCAAGAGGGGTCTTTTTTCGATATGCAAGAGTGGGGTGGAGGCCCAGTTTTGGCATGATTCTTGGGATGGTTTCCCACCTATTATTAGACAATATCCTTAGTTGAGTACTTTGGCCCAGAGGTTTCGTGAAGCTGGATGGATAAGGGTGTGTGATTTTAAATCCCTTTCCTTTCAGGGGCATGTAGCAGTTGCCAGATGGAAGTCCCCAAAAGATTGGTCGGTCCTTGGTCTAGAGGCAGAGTGCGCAGACCTACAGAATATCTTGTCCAGGCGTAGTTGTTGTGCTCTCATGGACAGCGATGTGTTAGCTTGGTCCTCGAACTCGAAAGGGAAATATACTGTGTCTTATGGCTATCAGGGGTTGATCTCCCAACAATATGAAGATAGAGGGGAAGTTCAATGGTGGAAAAAAGTTTGGAATGGTTTCTCGTGGCTGAAGTGTAACTGTTTTACATGGACTTTGGTGTGGAATAGATGTTTGACTTGGGACAATATTCGGAAGAGGGGATTTGCTGGCCCCTCGAAGTGTGTTCTCTGCCATGGAGAGGAGAAGACTCATCTCACATTTTCTTTTGATGTCCCTTCACGCTTCAGTTATGGCACTTCTGGTGGGATGCGTGGAGGTGCCAATGCGTCCATGCTATGTCTTTGGCTGATTTTTGGTCGAGAATGGGCCGTCCCCCTTTCTCGACTTCCTTTCTGCAGGATGTGTGGTACGCTGGTCCTATTTTCTTTTTCTGGCAAGTTTGGCTGGAAAGGAATCGAAGGATTTTTAAGGGAGATAATTTGGCGTTCCAGCAGGTTTAGAGCAGAATTAAGGGTATGATACAGGAGTCTATTGAAGCGAAGAGTGAGGTTATGCTACCTCTGAAGAAAGGGGACGCTGAAGTGCTTGGCCGATTTGCATAAGGGATTTATCTCCGATCTCGGTGTGTGTCAGGGGAGGTATTCAGGGGCAGCAGAATGTTCAATGGATAGGGAAGTGGATGCCTCCACCTATCGGGGTTTTGAAACTTAATACGAACGGTTCGTCCAGGGGCGGCTGGGATTGGTGGGATTGCTAGGGATTTTTCGGGAGCTGTGGTTTTTATTTTTTCGACTTATTAGGGTGAGCAGACGGTTAATAAGATGGAAGGATTGGCGATTTTATATGCCTTGAGGAGAGCTTATGATTTAGGGTGGCGGAGGGTGATCTGTGAAGACGATTCTCAGGTCCTGATTAACCTGATCCTGGAGAAGAAGATTTCAGATGTGAGCTGGCAGTTGGCCATGGTAGTGCAGCAGATTTTACAAGTGAGTTCTTTCATGGAGTCTGTTTTCTTTGCCCACATTCCACGCGAGTGGAATAAGGCCACTGATTGTTTGGCTAAATGGGCGTCGGAAGAGGGTGAGGGCCGTAAGGCGGATGAATGGGAGCAGTTGCCTGGCAATTTACGTCAGGGACTTGAACCCATTCTTGCTAGAGATGTTGCTGGAGTTGAGGTATGAGGTTGGTGTTTTTGTTTTTTTGTCTTTGGGTGTTTTTGGCGCTTTTGTAATCTATTGTTTTGAGTTTTAATAAAGTTTTTACCCCTTTCTCAAAAAAAAAAATAGGTCTCTTATAGAAAAATCTGGTATATGCATTTTTTAACCTTATATATTCTCTCAACTAGCTTGTCTAAGGTTGTGCTTCTTGGCGTATTGAGGCTTTTATATATAAGCTAATTTGCATATCACTTTCCAAATAGTGCTTTTTCAATTTAGTAAAACACATATATTAAGCTTAACATTGGTTGCTCTCTAATTAAATGCATTCCAACTGTTGTACAATGTTTTTATGCAATTAAGCATGTTGGCACTCTGGCCACTGTTTATTTATGAATTAAAATGGGATATTTGAAGAAAAGAAAATAAACTAGTCAGTGTTTATAGGGATTAGACAATCTCGTCTTGCCATTCAGGAAAAAACTATGCATTTTCTAACATCATTGAAACCATGTCTTTCAGGGGCACCATAACAGGGTAGAAATTTGAAGAGCTGTGTAGGGGCACTTCTGCCTTTGAAAGTTGTTCTTAAGAATTCTAGCCTGAAAGTGGAGAACCCTTTTGCCATGCAGCTGATAGGTGGAGCAACTGTTGTGTTTACTAATTACTTGTATGGAAATAAGCTATAGTCTGTTTCACCCGGTTTAAAATATTTAGTATTTTATATAAGTAGTCAGGTGGAGCAAGTGGCATGTTTGCTAATATGGGAATAAGCTATTTGGTGGCAACCAATTTAAAATATTGTGTGTTTTTATAAATAGATTTTATGTATGTACAAAAGAAATCCACTAGCACGTTTACTAATAATGGGAATAACAGTTTAAAATATTTTGTTTTTTTAAAGTAGATTTTGCACGTATATCAAATCAACATATTCATACATAAACCACTATCAATTATGTAATAGAAAACTACGAGATCCGTCACCAATTGTTTTCTCAACTTTATTGAGCAAAGCAATTGCGGGGAAGGAAAATTGTTGTTTAGTTGTTTTCTTTTGTTATATTTTAGTTTGTTTTATTTTTGTTAAATACTACTTTTTCAAAGTTGTATGGGGACTTCCGTTTTTTTGGGCATCCATTTTTTAATCAGTTTTAATATGATCATTAGTTTTTATTGGATTTTAATAATTTAATTTAAACTAAACAAACATGACATGTAATTTAGTGATATGATAATGTATTAGAATAGATATTTTTTTGAAAATATTTGGATTTGTTTTATAGTTTTTTTTATTGAAGGATTTTACATTGATTAACTATCTCTTTACCTTCTCTACATTTTTTTACTAACTGGTGACATATGGTCTTAATTTAGTTGTAACACTATGTCGGGATCAAATAACAATAGTGACTCATCATCTTCTCCACAAATGTCTTGCCGATTAATGACAGTTTGCCTTAATCTAGTTGAACCATTGTGCCAAATTTGAAAAAAAACTTTTTGGGAAAAAAAAGACTTCAAACTCCACCGCATGCCCAAAAAAGGTATTATGGTTTTTCAATCGCCTTCTCCATAAAAAAAACTGCTCCATTGATAACCAAATAAATGTTAAATTTAGGGTTGTTCATTTTTATTCACATCTTACACTTTACACACCTCCCACATCGTTTGGTCATGATAATTATACATTTCAGCATAATGGAAGGTGGAGTTTGTAGTGGTGGTAATAGAGGGTAGTAAACTACAATGTCACTTCGAAAATTGGATGTGGGGATTTTGCCTAAGGCATGATTGGGGTTTGTTTTCTTTTATTTTTCTACAATAATGATAAGAAAAATTGAAAATTAAAGAAATTTTTGGAATGCAAGACCCCTTACAATTGAATTGCAATCTCAAACTGTGAGTAGAGTAGCGTTGAGTGTTGAATATATGGTATGACTTTGTTGTTGTTTGTTTTCATTTTTTGTCTCTATCGCACTCTTCTTTCCATATACTTTACATGTCTATATCTAGATATTGAGTGAATACTTAGCTAAATTGAATGATTGATTAAATTGAAAGTCGCCATAGGTTGAGAAATAGGGTGAAAAGCCAAAACAATTTTGTCTTGCTAACATAAACTTATAGTGTTTCTATAATAAATAAATTCTTTGATTTTGTGATTAATATTAGTGAAAAGATATTAAAAAAAAAGGTTTGTTAGATAATGACTTTTTATGGAGATCATCTCTGAATTACATAAAAACATGACTAAAATCTCATAATAATAATATTATTTCTTAATCAAACATTTTTGTTTTGTTTCAAAGTGTTGAATTGTGAATTATTTTTTAGACATGCTAACTTTATCCTATTCGCCATATTAGTCTTACGACACCATGTGCTTGGTATATTAGTTATATAAATTAATTTTTTGTTCTCTAGGGAAAGTGTTTGTCACTTTCCCACTAGGGTAATTGCTCCTATTCGTCAATCTATCTCACTTTTTCTTATTCATTAGTGTGCTTTTATTGTCACTTTCCCATTGGGGTAATTATTCTTATTCATTAGTATATCCCACTTGCTCTTATTCATTAGCGTGCTTTTATTGTCACTTTCCCAAAGGGGTAATTTCTCCTTTCCCTCTTCAGCATGCTACACGAGTATTCCTTTGTTATGCATGAGGTAATACAAGCTAACCGATTCAATAAAGCAAACACTAGTAGGTTTTTGCTTGTGTACTTCATTATTTTACTTTTGTTGCTATGTCACATATCGTGGAACATGGTTTTCTTTGAAAAGCTTCCACTAGTGTAGGAAGGTATAGGTATGTTAACCATATATTGAAACTTTTTTCTAATTGATATTCAATCTTAGATGCTTTGTCAAGGTTGAAAACTGGGATTTTTGCATAATTCCTTCCCTTAGATATTTAGTCTTGGATGCTTTGTTGAGGTTGGAAATTGATATGTATGCACGCTTTCTACCCTTTGTAAATGCAATCTTGTTATGGCTCTTTCATTGGGCATATTGTATTGACTTTTGATTAACTTTTTCTTCTTGGTTAATAGGTAAAAGTCATTATTTAGTTATGTTTTTCTAATTTTAGACAATTACATTAGTATAAATCATGTAATTTTAGTGTTTTTTCATTTCTTTGTATATTGGTTCATTTTTTTACGTTGAGCTCTTTTTGGTACACTTTCTCTTCACATTGGATTGTTCCTCTGCATCATTCACATTTTATATGAACACAATCAGATCTATTAGTTATTTGGATCAAAGTCATACAATCATCTTTAGTTCAACTTGATCTTTGTTTCATGGTTTTTTCTTTATGATTATCATTTTTTGTGATTGTCAAAATTGGTGTGATAATTTTCAGTGGTTACATAACATGGCCATCTGTCTTGTAGGTGTAGTGTGCCGCCATGTTTTAATTTTTTGTGCCTTGATTACTGTTTCGCTTTTTTCCATAGTTGGTGTATGCACAAATGTGTCCAAATTTGAATTCAAGAGAGTCTATACATGTATTTTATGTCATTTCTCATGTCCTAATCATGAATTCCATTGATCATATCTTCTCTACACTTGTCAAAACACTTTTACATTGAACATATTTTGCCTTCATCATATCTTGAATTTTTGTGGCTGCATACTTGTATGAAAAGAAGGTTGAATTAAAGAGCATATAGATTTATCATTAATTATCTTGGGGAAAGAAAATTATAGTTTTTTATATCATTTCGGTTGGGTTACTCATCTACAGATAACTAAATGAGCCCTGATTTAGAGTGTCCTAAATAACAAATCATAGAACTTCAAGTTATAACACCTATAGTTATGACATTTACAATTATGATGTCTCAATTTATAGAGCCTATAATTAAATGAGAGTTATCCCATCTGTATTATATTAATGTCTTAAGTTTGTGAATGATAATAGAATATTTACTATTTGAGGCACATCTTATGAGTTACCCATACAACATCAATAACATCATGAGGTGTTACCTATAGTGCTTCTTAAATAACAAATCATACAATCAAGTTATAATATTTACAGTTGTGGCACATACAATTATGAAGTCTCGATTTATAGAGCTTGCAATTATGACAATTAGAGTGATAATACGTCACAAGATAGTCTTATCATAACTTCTTATGTGTGTTCAAGTTAAAGTACGTTGTGCAGTTTACATTAGACAATCCAAACCATTTTTTTTCAAGAGGTTAAGGCGGCTTCTATAGCCCATCAATGTGATGACTTCCTTAGAGATGATGTTTCAGGGTACAAAACAACTTATGGTTACATGACCATTACTACTAGTGAAGATTTAGGATGCCTTTCGAATCGTACTAGTAGTACCTTTGATTACTCACATCCATGATCCATGAGATCTTCAAGATTTGACAATGAAGAATAACGATCAACATATCATATAAATCTAGACAAGATTATTTTTTGGGATTGCTAGTACATATCATATGCTTCAATGGAACAATATATCGTGTATAATTTATTTTTCTTCTTTCCTCTTTTTATCATGTTTTTCATGTGCCATCTTCTAGTTTCGTGTTTGGATTTTGGATTCTTCATGCTCCCTTTTAAATTTTACCTTGAGATTTTTGATCCATGCTTCTTCTATATATATATTCTCGATTTGCATTGTCTTTCTTCTAGTCCCTTGGTTTATGTTGTTCTAGCTCTTGTCCCTTTTCTGTTATTCTCATTCCAAAATCATATGCAGACTTTGTAATGATGACCCCACACACACACACACACATCAAGACCTTCCACCATAGTATTCATTGATTTTTAAGGGAAGTTGTGTTGTAGTATGAATCCTCTTTTTCATGGTTCTTCTCGCTTTCATCATTTGGCTTGCATCTTCTAACCTTTTCCATATTGTTGAACCTATTAGATTTTTTTTCTTTTGATTGAGCTCTCCTTGCTTCTTCTTGCCTTCACCTCTTGGCTTGCTCCTTGTTTGGTCCATTTTTTCAGAAAATCGTAAAAATGCAAATACATAGAAAAACATAAAAATAATTAAAAAAATCCTTTATCTTCATGGTACATAGTGACATGTTTATCTACCTATTTTAGAGTTTTAAATATCTATTATTATGCACATGCTTCTTATGGTATTTTCTGAGTGAGATGCAAGATATAAAGGTTACATATGATCAATGATTTACATCTATTTTATGGTTTCTTTATGCCCACATATGGGATAATTCACACATTGTGGGCATACCCATACCGATAAAATATTTTTTAGTGGGTTTATGGTTTTATCCTTTCTGCTTTCCATCTTCATATATAACTTTTTATAGTTTGCTTATACATAACTTTCTCTAACTTGCATTTTTCATATTGCTTTATATGGATATTTTGTGTTGCTTCATATGATGGTTATATGGTTACATTGTGTGTTATTTTTGTTCCTTATGATTGTTTGCATGTGTGTACTTATGCGTGTTTCATGTCAATTTTTGTCTTTTTTATCCATAGAGGATCCTCTAGTAGTCATCTTATGTTGCACTTGTGTGATTGATTGTTCGTGGGTCACTTTTCTTGTTTGATGGTTTCACTTACTTTATACATGATTACATGCTTTTGCTCAATTGAATTCACTATATCACGTGATCTCATATGTTCGGTGCCACGATTCATATCATGCACACTACTTATTTATTGTATATTGTAGCATGAGTTATCGTAGTTTCTACCATACATCTATTGGGGCATATTATTATTGTGTGCTTCAAATCTATATATCACTTCTCACCTTCGTAGGGGCATGTTGTTGCATTGGGGCAAATCATTTTTCCTTTCCTTATTGATCTTATTATTTATATGTTTCCAATATGGGCATGATGCACCCATATATTTATTGATCCTATATTGCTTATATTAGGATGGGTTTCCACCTAATATTCTCCATACACCTAGTCACATTGTGGCAAATCGATATCAAACTTCTTAAAAATTAAAAGAACAATGCAAGATAAATGTAAAATATACTGAAAATAAGTTAAAAAAAGGAACCCACATCTTTGCATCATATAAATAGAGAAAAATAGATGAGAAAAATAAAATTGCTAACATAATAATATGGTTTTCGCGCATGCAAACCAATCGAACCCTTTTTTGGACTGTAAATTTTCACTAACGAATGCATCCAGACAAATATTAAACTTCCTCTCAAAAATTAAATAAACAAAATAACACAAAAAATACTTTTCATATGTGCAACCCAGAATATAAAAATAAAGCCCAGATCAACAAAGTTCAAGATCAAATTTCTACTTACAAGTCCACCTACATGTCCCTACCTACCTCGAGTATAAAACAATAAACATTAAATTAATTTTTAATTTTTATAGGAAAGTTGGAACATTTATCTAACCCTTCAACATGAAAGGTTTCTATAAAAGAAAATACCATTGTAAAATGCAAGGGTAGCCCTTCAAATTTGATCATGGAATTAATATATGTTTTATTTTAAATTTCTATAATTTATTTTAACCTTAAGTCAAAATAAAAAATGAAGAACATAAACCATAAATAAAAAATACACCATGTGCACTAAAAACTGGTTAAGAAAAACTTATATTTCTATATCAGAAAAGAAAGAAAAGAGAAGACAAAAAATAAGATTACCAGTACATCAATACGGTATTTGTGCTAGTAAACTAAAATATGAATCACACATTTGCAACAACAAAGACCTTTCAATAAACTCCCTTGAATTGCAAGCTTTTGCCAACCGAGTTTCTAATTAATATCTCATAAATAAATTCACATTATTTATGCCTTTGTCTATCCCAATGAAAAACGCATCACACAAATTTTTTCATCTTTATGCATAAATTAAAAAAACAAAGCAACACAATAAAATGTTTTTTGCATGTGCAAATTGAAATACAAAATTAAACGACATAAACCATAAACAAAAAAACATGATATGCCCTATAAACTGACTAAAATAAGGATCCCACATCTTTGTATCACAAAAGAAAAGTAAAACAAACATGAAAAATAGAAACATAGACAAGACATGAAAAATAATATTACTAACATAGTAAGATGGTCTTCGTGTTCACATACCAAAATAAAACTACAACTTTTTTTTGTACCCCTATATCTAAACTCTAAACTCCCATATATATATAGAGGGTCCCATATATAGAGAGAGGGAACTCCCATATAGAATTTAGTTTAGTTTATATAGAGGGGAGGGCCAAAAAAGTCTATCTTGGGCCACTCTATAGATAGGTCTTAGAAAGATATATAGGGCTTGGGGGGAGGCCATATAGAGGTCGAGTGCCTAGTTTGAAGTGTGTAGGTTGAGTGCCAAGTCTCGAAACTACAAAGACCTTTGAATCTACTCTTCCAGAATCAAGGCTTTTACCAATGGAGGTTCAAATTAATATATTGTATATAAACTCACATTATTTATGCCATTGCCCATCCACATTAAAAACTTCACATAAAGCTCTACATCCTTAAATTAAAACAACAAAGCAACAAAACAAAATAGTTTTCATATGTGCATCCCAAGTAAAAAAGGAAAAAAACAAAAGCCATAAAGAAAAATAACATGATATGCACTACGAACCGGTTAAAAAATGATCCCACATCTTTATATCGCAAAATAAAAACAAAGCAAACATGGAAAATATAAAAGACATTTCATTTTACTTTCTTGAATTGCAAGTTTCTGTTTATCGAGGTTCTCAATACAATATTAAATTTTTAGCACCGCCCATCCACATTAAATAATATCACACTGAGATTCACATTCGTATGTAAATTAAAACAACAAAGTAACACAACAAAATACGTTTCAGATGTGCAAGTCAAAATATATAACTAAATAAAAAAACCCATAGAGAAAAAAATGATATCCACAATATTGGCTTAAAAATGGAACCCACATCTCTATGTCACAAAAAAATTAGCGATGACATGGAAAATAAACTTACTAACACAACAAAATAGGTTTTTTGTACTCGCAAACTAAAATAAAAAGTACACATTCCTAGCCAAAAATACCTTTCAATCTATTCTCCTAGACTACAATTTTTTGGCAACATAGGTTCTCAATGTGATATATATCTTCCTCTAATAAATTAATATCTCATATATAAATTGAGATTATTGATGCCACATTCCCTCTATGTTGAAAACACATCACATTGAGCTACGTATCCTTACACATAAATTAACATCAGGTACACATAAAAAAAGACTTCCATTCATAAAAAAAAATTAATGACATTTAACACCTCAACATTTCATATCTGCGACCTCATTACTAATGGTCATCTGTCAAATGAAAACATCCCCAAGCCATGTTCACTAAAGCATGACTTTATTCTATGCATCAACATAAACGACATGCACACAACGAAAGTAGGAAGCCCCAAACATATACTTATTGCTAACAACGAAGAAGAATCATTGATAGAGTACAACCATGAAAGGCTACGCCCCTTGGGTAATGCCTATCAAGGTAATAAAATAAGGTCCATTTATAATATACATAGAAAAATCTACAATCATATAAACCTGTATGTAAAACAATATTGCTAGCTAATGTCTAGGATAAAACGATTGTCTGGGATGAAGAAAACATTACGTTTCATTGACAAAATTTACAACTTATACTTTTATAAACAAAGTACATATACAAATAAAGTTTAGCACCACACCATAAATTAATATCTCTATAATGTGAAGGAAGTAACATACTGGATAACCAATTTTATTGCACCTAAATACAAGTAAACTTCTATATCAACTACTTAAATCCTAAAAAAATATCATTTGAATTTGTATGCTCTAGCTTAACACACAAAGCCACAACAATCCATTCACTTTCAAAATAATATGATACTACACAAGTCATCAACATTAAGAAATGCACCATTTAAAACCTTCTCAATTCAAAGCTTACATTTAACAAGTTTTCAAACCCAAATTTGACAAATCTCCATTAATATCAAATATTCAATCAAATATTAAACCTTACCACATAAACTGGTAAGTAAGACTACAAAATTGTTCCATAATGATGACTATCGGAAAGAATAAAAGGCAAACACCATATACTTGTAATTTTTCAAGTTTACTATAACTTAGGTGTAAAATAAAACAAAAACTACATATTTGTGCACTAAAAATTGAAACAATTTAAAACCAACACAAAATATTTTACGAGGTCATTCTTATATATTAAATATACATGTGGTTATAAAAATGAAAAGAAGTTTACCAGTTCAATAGGATGTTACAATGCAACAATAGATACCAGACAGTTCCAACTCAATTTGTCCTCATACACTCAAGTTTTTACCAACTTGTTTTATAGACATTATTAAGATGTTTACATTTATAAGCTTGAAATATTAATGCCACCATCCATTCCTATAAAAAAATCATAATTACCAAGGTATATCATATCTACCGATCCATATTTACTGAAGCAAATTCTTATCAAATTATGTGACGAGGTTTAATATTTGATTAAATCTTGTCATGATGTGGTACTAAACTTTTTGTCTATTTATGCTTTGCTGATTTTTATATTTATGTGAAGTCTATATTTTTTTTCTAAAAAAGACATGCAACGCCTCTATAAATTAAGCACTGAATAAAATAATGTCATTGCTACCTATTCAAATACACACACATAAACTAAGACACAAAAATATTTATACCATAAAAACCAACAAAGTAAACATGAAAAATAAATTTACCAGCACAACAAGATTCATAGGCCACCACTATCGACACTTTGATACAATGTTTTTCAAACTTCCATCTCAACTCGCACTCCTACACTACAACCCTATACTTGTTTTGGTCTTTTACCCTATATGTTATCTAAAATAGTAAATAAAACTATTGTTATTGCACATTCCATTCTCATAAATACCTCAACACATTGAGCTCTAAATTTTCACATGCATTAATTCCATGCGAGTGTTGTCAGAGGAGTGGCATCCAGTGAAGCCTATTATTGACATAAAAATACTCAATGCCTCTATAAATAAAGTGCAAAAGAGAACAATGTAAAAGTCTATGAGTACATCAATATGAACTAATCCATGGTCACAATGATCATAAATAAAAAATCAAATGAAACAAAATCATCAAACATAAAGATAAATATAGTGTATCCAATGATCATTGACCCAAAATCCATTAGGTCATTTCTACCTATTAAAATATACACACAATAATTATGGGACCAACATCCTTATATCACAATAAATAATAAAATAAATATGGAAAATATGTTTACCAACACAAAAATAATTGGAGGCCACCACTATCATCACCTTGATACAACACTTCATGCAGTTCCATCAGTGTATCTATATGAAATGTTCCGCAATCATGATTATCACAAGAAAAAAGGCAAACAAAATAAAATCATCAAACATAATGATAAAGATAGTGTCACGGACCAGCTTGCCTAATCTGGGACCCTGTGCGGCACTGCTTGCTCCACCCTGAATCCCTCATTGCGAAGGGATTCCACAAGAACTACGTACTACACCTTCAGTGTTCACCTGCAACAAACACACACACAACACAATGGTATGCTTTTGTAACTCAACGGATTAAATACGGAAGCTCATAAACATAATAGACTTATAAAGAATATGAAACTACTCTAACCACAAGAGCATTCACACAATGCAAGAATAATCTGGGAGAACCACGTATTTTATTCACTCTCTTCAGGACAACTATCCAAAGTGAAATCAATAGGCTTACAAGATGGATACACACACCATCGAGTCGGGTACAACTGATAATACTCAGAGACTACTCAAATGGTTACAACAGACAATCCCCTCCCAAGGTTTGGCTACTCTCTACCTAGGACAATCGGTCCTTGCTTCGCAAAACCTAAACCAATAGAACTATCTATGACACCCTTGTGCAAACCCAACACAGGAAAACGTCCACTTCCCACTCTTCCCTTGAACCAAGGAAACCATGACTTTGCATTCCAACACTTTGCTTAGTTCGGACTTGCGCTTACTCAAATCACTAAATAAAGAAGGCAACTGAATCGCTTGATAGCTTGTGAACGTAACTAAGGGATGTTGAAGTCGTACATCCCTTATAGACTCCCCCACTTCAAGTTGGCGACATCCTCGGTGCCGAAGACTCCACCATATGTAGCTTGGAGGAGGTCCCCTCTTCAGACTTAAGCTTGAGTCAAGGGACCAAGGCCCTTGTTCCTAGCTAAGAACACCCTGACCTTATCTTTGTAGTTCCTTAGGGATTCTTCCCTTTCCCAACTTGTTGGAGTTCTACCAACCCAATGCACAAGGAAGTCCCTTCTCTTTTCGTGACCAAAACCCACTGTCTTCACCTCAAGTATCTGCTGCAACTACTGATCTGGCTTGTCCTTCATGTTTGCAGGAG
Source organism: Torreya grandis (assembly GCA_037957365.1). NCBI lineage: Eukaryota > Viridiplantae > Streptophyta > Pinopsida > Cupressales > Taxaceae > Torreya > Torreya grandis. The sequence goes on from JARHVA010002732.1 coordinate 1,197,491, forward strand.
GATGATTAGACTGACTCCATTCTGGCTCAACTTCATTCACAACAAAAGGTTTCAACTGGCTCACATGAAACACTGGATGCACTTTCATGTGTTTTGGTAACAAGATTTTGTAGGCAACCTTGCCCACCTGAGCCATAATCTCATATGGCCCATCATACTTGTGGACTAAGGACTTCGTTATTCTAGGACGAGCTTTGAACACTTCCAGCTCCATCCTCAGCATAACCTCACTGCCCACAAGTAACTCAGTAGATTGTCTAAATTGATCTGCATACTTCTTCATGCGATCACCTGCTTTTAACAGATGAAATCTTGTAAGATCAACCCACTTTTGCCAATCCTTCAAGTATTTTGTGGCCGATAGAGACCTTTCAAAGTATCCAGAAATCACCATGTGAGGCAACAATGGTTTTTAGCCTGTTGCAAGTTCAAATGGTGAGTACTTGCTCGACTCACTCTTTTGGCTGTTGTAAGAAAACTGTGTTATGTCCAACAGATTCGGCTAATTTGTCTGGTCACTTCGCACAAAATACCGTAAGATTCCAACATTGCATTGATCCTCTCTGTCTGGCCATCAGTTTCTGGATGATATCTCATGGATAACAAAAGATTTGTTCCCACCAATCGAAATAACTCTTGCCAAAACTTATAAAATGAGTATCTTTATTTTAGATGATGCTCAAGGGAATACCCCAATACTTCACCACATTTTGAAAGAAATACCCTGTAGACTCCTCTGCACCACAAGGTTTCTTACATGCAATGAAGGTAACATACTTGGAAAATCTATCAACAACCACCATGATGCTAGAATTTCCATTTACACTAGGCAAGTCGGTGATAAAATCCATACTCACGCTCACCAAAGGCCTTACGAGAACAGGCAATCGCTGGAGAAGCCCTCTCAGCAACCAATGTTCAGACTTGTCTTGCTGACATATCAAACAAGAACGAACAAACTCGTCCATATCCTTGCTCATCTTTAGTCAGAAAAAGCCCCTTTGCAAAAGAGCTATAGTGTGTTTCTACCCAGGGTGGCCTGCCCACAAAGAATTGTGACACTTCTTGATCAAATCTTTGCTCAAGCTACCCCACCTACGAACATAAACCCGGCTCTCAACAAACCACAACATCCCATCTAAAATGTTGAACTTGTTTTTCTTGCCCAACTGAGTCTGTCCCTCAACGGTCTCTACCAATGCCACAGCTTGAGGATCTTGAACCAAACCTTCACAGATCTTCTCCATCAACTCCCCTGTCAGTTATACCTTACTCTCTCCTTGAGTAAAAATTGGACTAGCTAATGCTATTGCAATGACCGCTAACTGCTACTTTCTACTGAGTGCATCTGTGATCACATTATCTTTTCCCATCGTATGCATGATTTCCATATCAAACTCAGCAAGAAAGTCATGCCATCTTTCTTGATTTGGTGTTAACTTGCTTTGAGTTAGAAAGAAATAATTTGACACATTGTCTGTCTTGATGATGAAGTGTGAACCCAACAAGTAGTGCCTCCACCTTCTCAAATAGTATACCACAACCATCATCTCTTTCTCATGAACTGGATATCTCCTTTCTGTATCCTTGAGTTTCCTCGACTAAAATGCAATAAGATGTTTATCTTGGATCAACACCCCACCAATGGCAAAATCAGATGCATCTGCATGCACCTCAAAAGGTTTCTTGAAGTCTACTAAGGATAGAATAGGTGATGTAGTCAGCTTTTTCTTCAGAAGCTCAAATACGCCTTGACACTTTTCAGACCACACCCACTTCACTTCCTTCTTCATCAACTCGGTCAACAGACTCACAAGCTTCAAATACTTGCTGACAAACCTTCTATAGTAATTCACCAAACCCAAAAACCGACGCACTCCATGTACATCTCTGGGCAGCTCCCAATCCTTGATTGCTTCAAGTTTCCTTGGGTTAGGCCTGATCTTGCCTTCCCCAATCACATGTCCAAGGAAGTGAACTTCTTCCTGGGCAAAGGAACAAAGGAGCAGTTATGACTTGATAGTACCCTGACCTCAAGTCCAACTTTGTGAAGACTTTTCCCTTAGATAGGTGATCAAAGCAATCCTCGATTAGGGGTAGAGGATATCGGTTCTTGATGGTTAACTTGTTCAAGGCTCTATAATCCAGACAAAGCCTAAGTGACCCATCAGCCTTCCTCTAAAATAGCACTGGTGCTCTATACGAGGAGTGCGACAGATGAAGATAACCCATAGTCAACAACTCTTCCATATACTTTTTTAACTCAACCATCTCAGGCCCAAATAATCGATACAAAGCCCTTGCTAGAGGACTCCCACGTAAAACCAACTCAATACAATGGTCAATGGCTCTTCTCTATGGCAAATAAGGTGGGAACTGACTGGGCATACGATCTTGGTACTCATGAAAAACTTTCTTCACCTCAGCTGGAATAGGGACCTGTTGCCCCTCCTCATCATCCCAACCACCAACAAGCACTATCAAAAACATGGGTTCCACCTTGTTCCTTGCAGCGTTCTGCATACTCATCATTAAACACACCTGCATCTTTCCTAACTGTCTCCTCTGCACTATCTTCACCATGCACATATGCATCAGATCTTCATAAAAAGAGTTTCCAGATGTTGAAAGATTAACACTTTACCCTTTTGGATAAACTCTTGTCCCAGTACTAAGTCAAAATCATCCATATTGATCATGGATATATCCAATTTTCCCTTCCACTCCCTGACTTTGATGTCCACACCCCATGTGGAACTGAGAGTAGATTGAGCTGGAGAATTCACTACCTTGAACCACCCTGTACCTCTGGAGGACTGGAGGCTCAGCGCTTTGGATTTCTGGATTGCAATATAATTGTGGGTCACACCTATGTCCAGTAGTGTCGTGATGATCTTACCCTTGACCAACACTTCCAAAAATTCAACCCATGCAGGTTACTTTCTCCACTCATTGTTTTGGACCCAAGCTTCTCCATAGCATTGAGCCTCGTGAGCATAGACATCATTTGCTAACCTTGTTCATCTGGATATGCCAAATGAATTACTGACATCCTCTACCATTCTGGACAATCTCTATTGTAATAATCCCCACTACACGCCCAACACTTCAATTGAGCCTTACCACTCAATTCTCCACCTCGTGACTTCTTCCCATCACCTCTAGATGTGCTACTAGACTTTTGAGATCCCACCGATGATTGTTAAGTAGTATTCCCTCCCTGGTTACCGCTTGGCTTCCCTAAAACTTACTCAGGCTCTTGTCAACACTCTTTCCCTTCAGAGTGTTAGAGCTCTGGGTGTTCTTAGATGAGGACTCTTCCCTAAAATCGAAGAGTCAGTCTGTTATGGCAATTTCTTCACTAAATTTTGACACATCATGGCAATGAAGCTCAACCTTAGCCCATGACTGAAGACCATTCATGAACTGAAATAACCTATCTGCCTCAGACATATCCTTTATCTCCAACATTAGGCTTTGGAAAGACTTGATGTACTCCCTCATGTTCCCCGTCTGCTTCAGCTGACTCAACTTGATCCCAGCCAACCATGATGCATTACTTGGTTAGAATTGATCCCCAAGGGCTTTCTTCAGCTCCACCCAGGAGTCCAACCTCTTCGTAGATCCTCCTAATGCGATGCCATTCACCAAGATTCTAAACCAAACCTTCATCATACCTATAAGGTACCTTGCCATAACACGCACCTCTTATGCATCTGATAGTCCTCCAAAACCTATCAAGTACTCCTCCATGTCCCAAAATAAATTCTCTAAAAGATGGTCATCTCATGCACCATCATAACATTTGGGTTCCTTTAACTTGGGGAGTTTCAAAACGGTTGTAGAGTTGGACCTAAGTGCTCTCGTTAGGCTGAGTATCACCGCATGACACATAGTCACCTCATCTTGTAACTTAGCCTGAGACGCAACTCTCTCTTCCAACCTTTCTGTCAATATCTTGACCGTCTGATCCATGGTTTCTACTTTCTCCTTGAGCTCCATAAACCTCGTGCCCACCACAACATCCCAATCATGGAACTGGGCATTCACTTGCTCAGCAAAGTTTTTATCCAACTTAGACCTTCCCTTGCTCTTATGTCGATCACCACCACCTTCACTTTTGTCCTTAACCCTGCTTCTACCACCCATAGATTTTGGCAGAACTTTGGACTATTCTCCTGTCATACTGACTCAAACTCACAAGACTAACTCAATAGGGGAAGAGTGGATGACACAATAAGTTTAAAAACTAGGCAAACACAACACAAACTTGTGCTCTGATACCAACTGTCATGGGGCCAACTTACCTAAGTTAGGACCCTATGCAACATTGCCTTCTCCAACTTGAATCCCTCATTGTGATGGGATTCCATAGGAACTACGGACTACGCCTTCAGTGTTCACCTGCACAAAACACACACACAACATAATGGTATGCTTTTGTAACTCAACAAATTAAATGTGGAAGCTCATAAACATAACATACTTGTAAAGAATAGGAAACTACTCTAATCACAAGAGCATTCACACAGTGCAAGAACAATCTAGGAGAATCATCTATTTTATTCACTCTCTTCAGGACAACTATCCAAAGTACAATAAACAGGGTTATGATACACACACCATCAAGCCAGTCACAACCGATAATGTTCAGTGACTACTCAAATGGTTACAATAGATAATCCCCTCCCAAGGTTTGGATACTCTCTACCTAGGACAACTGGTCCTTGCTTCACGAAACTTAAACCAGCAGAAGTATCTATGACACACCTGTGCAAACCCAGCATAGGAAGATGCCCGGTGCCCACTCTTCACTTAGACCAAGGCAACCGTGAATTTGTGTTCCAACACTTTGCTTAGTTTGGACTTGCACTCACTCAAATCACTAAGCAAAGAAGGCAACCGAATCGCTTGATAGCTTCTGAGCTTAACTGAGGGATGTCAAAGTCATACATCCATTATAGATAGTATGTCCAATGCAAATTGATTCAAAATCTATTCTGAGATCATTTCTACCTATTTAAATATACACACAATGATCAAAGCCCCAACATCCTTATATCACCAAAAAAACAAATAAACATGGAAAATAAGTTTATCAACATAGCAAGATTTAAAAGCCAATGTCATTACCACCTCAATTCAACACTTCACATGGTTCCAACTCATCATGCACTCCTACACAACAAGTGTATACCTACTCTAAGCTTCTTTTCTTGTTAATTATCTAAATCATGAATTAAAAATATTATTATTACATCACCTATTCCTATAAAAACTTTATTACAATGAATTTTAAAACTGATGCACACATTGATTATATACAAACATCTCAAGAAGAAGATAGGCATCTAATAAAACCTATATATATATATATATTATGAATCATGATTTACGTAGTGATCTTTAGCTAAGAGCCAAGGACTGAGGGGTATCCATTCTACCAAAGTTGTCTGGGCCATGATCTCGACCTCATCCATTTTCACGTGTCAGGGTTTGCTAATGGCCTCTTTGTGAGCCATACAACTTCACCAGTTGAACCAACAATTGTTCACCTATTAATAATATTTAAGATCACCATATTTCATATTTACTAACACATATTTATTTGTAGAGCCCACCATATTCACAGACACATTTATCAAAGCAAATTATATCCGTACGATAGTATCTATAAAACCATTATGACATCAACTATAAACACGTGTCAAAGGAGACCCAATCGTCTTTATATTTGCCAAAATAAACCCTGTCGATGGTATATGAATAATATAAATTAATCTCATTATATATTACCCGTATTAAACTAATAATATCTTTAAAAATTCTCTTAATAACATCTTTAGTAGTTTTGAAGGGATTTTTTTCAATCCATTTAACTTTATCTTGGAATTATTGTTGAATTTGTTGGTCAATCAGATTCTATTGATTAGTACGTAAAAAAAATATCTTTTGTAAAGTGAAATAGTAGGGTTTTTAATAGGGTAGATAAAATAATCATATTTGGTACACGCTGATTGAGTGAATTTTTTTATGTTATTATCCATTTTACTTGGATCAGGGTTAGGCATTAATTGCTTGGCAGATAGAGGACATGTTTGTATAAGACAAAGATGATTTAAGATTCAATGTTGCATTAATTCACGTGGTATGTGTTGTTTAGTTTAAAGATTTTGCATTAAATGTTAGATACCTATAAAAAATTTCTATGGTTTACTGGGCATGCAAGTAATTCTTAAGCTCTTTGTCCTCCTTATTGATTTACATCTGCGTCTCATAATTTATTCCATTTAATGGTAGTAAGATCAATCTCCATGCGAACTGAGAAAGAGTAAGATGTGCTACTCACAGTAAGTCCAACGCCAGAGATTATTAGTACTTCTTCATTTGATCTCTGTGTTCATGCCAATATTCAGTTCGACAAACCAGTGGATGTCTTTGATGTTGAGAAATTCATCCATGAAATCAAAAAAATAAAGAGTCATGTGAGAGGGGTAAGATTTCCTAAGATTTTCCTTACTTCAACATCAAAAAAATAAAGAGTCATGGTTTTTTCTTTATAATTATCATTTTTTGTGATTGTCAAAATTGGATTGATAATTTTCAGTTGTTACATAAAGTGGCCATCTTTTTATTTTTTGTGCCTTGATTATTATTTCTCACTTTTTTTCATCGCTGGTGTATGCACAAATGTGTCCAAATTTGAATTCAAGAGAGTCTATACATATATGTATTTTATGCCATTTCTCATGTCCTAATCATGAATTTCATTGGTCATATCTTCTGTACACTTGTCAAAACACTTTTACATTGAACATATTTTGCCTTCATCATATTTTGAATTTTTGTGGCCGCATACTTGTATGAAAAGAAGGTTGAATTAATGAGCATATAAGTTTATCATTGACTATCTTGGGGACAGAAAATTATAGTTTTTTATCTCATTTGGGTTGGGTTACTCATATAGAGATAACTAAATGAGCATTGATTTAGAGTGAGTTATTTAATTAAAAACCCTTACTAAGGTATGCCATATTCAGGTACACTGTTTCTTTACCGTCTCTTTCTCTTTTTGAATTATCAATCGTGCACCCCTCTAATTTATAAAATATTTTGGTGAATCCCTTTAATTTCTAATCCATCAACTTTAGGGTTTCATGTTCTCTTTTCCTTTAAGATTTGTTGTGGTTGTTATCTTGGTTTTGACTTTATTATTGCCAATTCATCAACCTTAGTTTCTTTCATGTTCTCTATGGTTATTATGTCAAAATGCAATACCTACTAGGTGAAGTGCTATATTAAGTGGTACAAATATTAATTTAATTCAGCATCTTTTAATTAGTACTAATGTTTGTTTAAAAAAAAAATGACAGTTGTTAATAAAATTCCTACTCCTATTGTTGTTGATGATATAAATGGTGCAAATGTGAATGGTGAATATGCATATATTGAACATAACCATAAGGACAATGATTTTGTTGATAATGACATCTATGAAAATGTTATGAATGATATTGATGCATCAAGTAGATCAAGAAGAGTCAAAAGACTTATCACTTTAGACAAGTGACTAAGGTTTGTTTTGATTATATATGCATTTTTTAATTGATTTACATTCTAGGATTACACATGGCATTATGGTTGACAAAGGTTGTAGCTTGAACATATGTATAATGTCATCTTTTACTAGTACAAAGTACACTCAACAAGACTAATTTAGTACAACCATGGTTATTAAAAGTTATAAGGATTTTACACATACATTTTCCAGGGGTATCAAATTACTTGTCACCATAGGTCTTAAGACTCTTTTAGTATGGTTTCATGTATTGGTAGATAACGAGACATGATTTATTACATATATTTCCTTAGTTAAATTAAGTGAGAGATATTCCATCCAAATTATACGAATGTCTTAAGTTTGTGCATGTTAACAAAATATTTACCATTTGAGGCACATATTATGCGTTATCCATACAACATGAATAATATCATATGGTATTACCTACAATGTTTCCTAAATAACAAATCATACAACTTCCAGTTATAATACCTATAGTTATGACACTTACAATTATGATGTCTCAATTTATAGAGCCTATAATCAAATGAGAGTTATCCCATCCATATTATATTAATGTCTTAAGTTTATGCATGAGAATAGAATATTTACTATTTGAGGCACATTTTATGAGTTACCCATACAACATCAATAACATCATGAGGTGTTACCTATAGTGCTGCTTAAACAACAAATCATACAATCAAGTTATAATATTTATAGTTGTGGCACATACAATTATGAAGTCCGGATTTGTAGAACTTGCAATTATGACAATTAGAATGATAATATGACACAAGATAGTCTAATCACAACCTCTTATGTGTGTTCAAGTTAAGTACTTTGTGCAGTTTACATTAGACAATCCAAACCATTTTTTTTCAAGAATTTAAGGCGGCTTCTATAGCCTATCAATGTGATGACTTCCTTAGAGATGATGTTTCAGGGTACAATACAACTTATGGTTACATAACCATTACTACTAGTGACGATTTAGGATGCCTTTCAAATCATACTAGTATTACCTTTGATCCCTCACATCCATGATCCATGAGATCTTCAAGATTTGATAATGAGGAATAATGAGCAACATATCATGGAAATCTAGACAAGATTATTTGTTGGCATTGCTAGTATATATCATATGCTTCAATGGAACAATATATCGTGCATAATTTTTTTTCTTTCCTCTTTTTATCATGTCTTTCATATGCCTTCTTCTAGTTTCGTTATATATATATGAATCCTCTTTTTCATGTTTCTTCTCGCTTTCATCATTTGGCTTGCATCTTCTAGCCTTTTTCCTATTGTTGAACCTATTAGATTGTTTTTCTCTTGATTGAGCTCTCCTTGCTTCTTCTTGCCATCACCTCTTGGCTTGCTCCTTGTTTGGTCCATTTTTTTAGAAAATCGTAAAAATGCAAATGCATAGAAAAACATAAAAATAATAAAAAAAATCCTTTTATCTTCGTGGTACATAGTGGCATGTTTATCTACCTATTTTAGAGTTTTAAATATCTATTATTATGCACATGCTTTTCAAGGTATTTTTTGAGTGAGATGCAAGACATAAAGGTTACATATGATCAATGATTTGCATCTGTTTTATGGTTTCTTTACGCCCACGTATGGGATAATTCTCACATTGTGGGCATACCCATATTGATAAAATGTTTTTTAGTGGGTTTATGGTTTTATCCTTTCTGCTTTCCATCTTCATATATAACTTTTTATAGTTTGCTTATACATAACTTTCTCTAACTTGCATTTTTCATATTGCTTTATATGGATATATTGTGTTGCTTCATATGATGGTTATATGGTTACATTGTGTGTTATTGTTGTTCCTTATGATTGTTTGCGTGTGTGTACTTATGCGTGTTTCATGTGAATTTTTGTCTTTTTTATCCATAGAGGATCCTCTAGTAGTCATCTTATGTTGCACTTGTGTGATTGATTGCTCGTGGGTCACTTTTCTTGTTTGATGGTTTCACTTACTTTATACGTGATTACATGCTTTTGCTCAATTGAATTCACTATATCATGTGATCTCATATGTTCGGTGCCACGATTCATATCATGCACACTACTTATTTATTGTATATTGTAGCAGGGGTTATCGTAGTTTCTACCATACATCTATTGAGGCATATTATCATTGTGTGCTTCAAATCTATATATCACTTCTCACCTTCCTAGGGGCATGTTGTTGCATTGGGGCAAATCATTTTTCCTTTCCTTATTGATCTTATTATTTATATGTTTCCAATATGGGAATGATGCACCCATATATCTATTGATCCTATATTGCTTATATTAGGATGGGTTTTTGCCTAATATCCTCCATACACCCAGTCACATTGTGGCATTCAAATCGATATCAAACTTCTTAAAAATTAAAAGAAAAATGCAAGATAAATGTAAAATATATTGAAAATAAGTTCAAAAAAAGAACCCACATCTTTGCATCATATAAATAGAGCAAAATAGACTAGGAAAATAAAATTACTAACATAATAATATGGTTTTTGCATGTGCAAACCAATCGAAGCCCTTTTTTGGATTGTAAATTTTCACTAATGAATGCATCCAGACCAATATTAAACTTCCTCTCAAAAATTAAATGAATAAAATAACACAAAAAATAATTTTCATATGCGCAACCCAGAATATAAAACTAAATCCTAGAACAACAAAGTTCAATATCAAATTTCTACTTACAAGTCCACCTACATGTCCCTACCTACCTCGAGTATAAAACAATAAACATTAAATTATTTTTTAATTTTTATAGGAAAGTTAGAACATTTATCTAACCCTTCAACGTGAAAGGTCTCTATAAAATAAAATACCATTGTAAAATGCAAGGGTAGCCCTTCAAATTTGATCATGGAATTAATATATGTTTTATTTATAATTTCTATAATTTATTTTAACCTTAAGTCAAAATACAAAAATGAAAAACATAAACTATAAATAAAAAATACACCATGTGCACTAAAAATTGGCTAAGAAAAACTTATATTTATATATCACAAAAGAAAGAAAAGAGAAGACAGAAAATAAGATTACCAGTACATCAATATGGTATTTGTGCTAGTAAACTAAAATATGAATCACACATTTGCAACAACAAAGACCTTTCAATATACTCCCCTGAATTGCAAGATTTTGCCAACCAAGTTTATAATTAATATCTCATAAATAAACTCACATTATTAATGCCTTTGTCCATCCCAATGAAAAACACATCGCACAATTTTTTTCATCTTTATGCATAAATAAAAAAAAAACACAATAAAATGTTTTTTGCATGTGCAAATTGAAATACAAAACTAAACAACATAACCCATGAAGAAAAAAACAAGATATGCCCTATAAACAGACTAAAACATGATATATGGTCTTCGTGCTCACAAACCAAAATAAAAACTACAACTTTTTTTTGTTCCCCTACATCTAAACTCAAAACTCCCATATATATAGAGGGTGCCATATTTATAGAGAGGGAACTCACATATAGAATTTAGTTTAGTTTAGTTTATATAGAGGGAAGGGCCAAAAAATTCTATCTCGGGCCACCCTATAGATAGGCCCCAGATAGATATATAGGGCTTGGGGGGAGGCCATATAGAGGTCGAGTGCCTAGTCTGATTAGTGTAGGTCAAGTGCCCAGTCTCGAAACTACACAGACTTTTGAAGTTATTCTTCCAGACTCAAGGCTTTTACCAATGGAGGTTCAAATTAATATCTCATATATAAACTCACATTATTTATGTCATTGCCCATCCACATTAAAAACATCACATAAAGCTCTAGATCCTTATACATAAATTAAAACAACAAAGCAACATAACAAAATATTTTTCATATGTGCATCCCAAGTAAAAAAGTAAAAAACAAAATCCACAAAGAAAAATAACATGATATGCACTACGAACCAGTTAAAAAAAGGATCCCACATCTTTATATCGCAAAAGAAAAACAAATCAAACATGGAAAAAGTAAAAGACACTTCATTTTACTTTTTTGAATTGCAAGCTTCTGCTTATCGAGGTTCTCAATACAATTTTAAAATTTTACCACCGACCATCCACATTAAATAATATCACACTGAGCTTCACATTCGTACGTAAATTAAAAAAACAAAGTAACATAACAAAATACTTTTCAGATGTGCAAGCCAAAATATATAACTAAACAAAAAAACCCATAGAGAAAAAAAATGACATCCACAAAATTGGCTTAAAAATGGAACCCACATCTCTATGTCACAAAAAAATTAGCGATGACATGGAAAATAAACTAACACAACAAAATAGTTTTTTTTGTACTTGCAAACCAAAATAAAAAGTACATGTTCCTAGCCAGAAATACCTTTCAATCTATTCTCTTAGACTACAATTTTTTGGCAACATAGGTTATCAATGTGATATCTATCTTCCTCTAATAAATTAATATCTCGTATATAAAACTGATGCACACATTGATTATATACAAACATCTCAAGAAGAAGATAAGCATCTAATAAAACCTATATATATATATATATATATATATATATATATATATATATTATGAATCATGCTTTACACAATGATCTTTAGCTAAGAGCCAAGGACTAAGAGGTATTCATTCCACCAAAGTTGCTTGGGGCACGATCTCGGCCTCATCCCTTTTTATGTGTCAGGTTTTGCTAGTGGACTCTTTGCGAGCCATACAACTTCACTAGTTGAACCAACAACCGTTCACTTATTAATAATATTTAAGATCACCATATTTCATATTTACTAACACATATTTATTGGCAGCACCCACCATATTCACAGACACATTTATCAAAGCAAATTATATCCCTACGATAGCATCTATAAAACCAATATGACATCAACTATAAGCACGTGTCAAAGGAGACCCAATCGTCTTTCTATTTGCTAAAATAAACCCTATCGATGGTATATGGATAATATAAGTTCATCTCATTATATATTACCCCTATTAACCTAATAATATCTTTAAAAATTCTCTTAATAACATCTTTATTAGTTTTGAAGGGATTTTTTTTGGATCCATTTAACTTTATCTTGGAATTATTATTGAATTTGTTGGTCAATAAGATTCGATTGATTAGTATGTAAAAAAATATATCTTATGTAAAGTGAAATAGTAGGGTTTTTAGCAGGGTAGATAAAATAATCATATTTGGTACACGCTAACTGAGTGATTTTTTTTATGTTATTGCCCATTTTACTTGGATCAAGGCTAGGCATTAATCGCATGGTAGATAGAGGACAGGTTTGTATAAAACAAACATGATTTAGGATTCAATGTTGCATTAACTCACGTGGTATGTGCTGTTTGGTTTAAAGATTTTGCATTAAATGTCAGATACCTATAAAAACTTGCTATGGTTTACTAGGCATGCAAGCAATTCTTAAGCTCTTTGTCCTCCTTGTCGATTAACAATGGCAGTAAGATCAATCTCCATGCAAACTGAGAATGAGTAAGATGGGCTACTCGCAGTGAGTCCAACGTTAGATATTCTTAGTACTTCTTCATTCAATCTCTGTGTTCATGCCATTACTCAGTTCAATAAACCAGTGGATGTCTCTGACGTCGAGAAATTCATCCATGAAATCAAAAAATAAAGAGTCGTGTCGAAGGGGTAAAATTTCCTAAGATTTATTTTACTTCTACATCATCGGTACTACTAGTACCACCATTATTTGAATTTGATGCTACATTGGTATTGTTTGTAGAGTGTGAATGATGTGATAATGGGCATTGCATTCTACAAATTTTGACACTATTGTCAGATGGTTCTTCTTAGTTTGATTCACTGCCAAATAACTCCCTGTTTGCTTTTTGTAATGTTAAAAACTTTTTAATTGTTGGCTCAGAGTATGCAGATCCAAAAAAAGTGGAGAATTTGATAATAATAACTATTGCTCTGATCAACACAAGATCAGACCCTGGCATAAAGGTTTTTCATGATTCATCCAGCTCTACCCTTGTCATGTTTTCATTTTTTAAATTCATCCATTGAGTCGCTTGTCATATTGGTTTAAGCGTGAATTTTTTCTATGGTAAAAGTTATAAAAATATCTCTTTATAATAGTAGTTTAATAAACCATGTAGCAGGAAATGTGACTTGCATTGATGAGCTTGGGAATGAAGCTCTCTGCTAGAATATGGCTCACCCTTCAAAAATGTAATCTACAGCCTCTTTTAGGTGGCTACACATCACAGGATTCCAACGTCATATGAGAAGGAATATTTGCATTTGTTAAAAGAGGTAGTGCATGTTTCTGTATTTTCTTCTTATAAAATTAGGCCATAATCAATGATTTCTAGTCCTATCATGCTTTTTCCATGATGTCCATAGCTGGACTATACTACAAATCAAGACATTTACTGAGCTCTATTTTCAAAATACAATAATTTATTTAAGCTGACAAAATTAATGCTACTATTAAGAGATCTTTCTTTCCCTTGTCCTTGCCACAAGAGATCCATAAATTGTTTCGCACAGACAAAACCCTGTGGGGTACCACTCATTAACAATTTAACTTTACCTTATCTCTAGGACTATTTATATCCAATTTAACATTACATTATTTCTTCCTTCTCATAATTCAATGGAGTTACTAGGTTCTTATAAATTAGTTTTATCTACCTCATCCACAAGTTAAAAAAATAATGATTAGTAGTTGTTTCGATAGTGTAAGGAACATCAGGATGGATTTATCTTTAGATATGTGTGTGTGTGTGTGTGTGTGTGTGTGTGTGTTTTAATTAAATGTTTATTAGTGTCATTGTCTACAAGATCATTGTTGTCATCAGGAAAGGTAATTGGAACACTCCCTGGAGTATCTAGTGGAGGTATGCCATGACGAACAATTATTTCATATATTCTCCAAATATTTATTGATGGAAGAAGAGTTTCATAAGGATATATGGGTCTTTGCACAATTATCAAATTATATTTTACCTACCATTGAATTTTCTTTGAAATAAACAAGTTAATCATTGAGTGAAGGGGATGTTGGTAACTTGGTTCATTCCAAAGACTCTTTGGAAGGTATTCAACAAAAAAAATCATACAAATAAATAGGGAATTCATTTGAGTTGTGAAAATCATATTGACCATATTCAAAATATTCAATCAAAACTAAACTCAAAATTAACCCTAAAATCTAATCTTCAAGGTAGTGGAACCCATCAACCTATCATTTTTCTAGCACGATAATTGATTCATATATATCTGTTGAATTTGGATAATTTTTTCCAAGTCTCCTTTAACCCAAACCTTCATTGTGCATGTTTTACAATCCACATATTGATTAATGCAAATTTATTTGAATGATTTTGCAAACAACTTTAATTCTTTTTTTGTTTTTATATTATTCTTAAGTTATTGCATTGTCACAATTATGCTTTTCAAAACAATGATTATTTGCATGTAAAATAGATAAAACATTACATTATATTATTTTTTTCTCCTTGTAATTTAAGGGAGTTGTGAGGTTTTTATAAATGAAATTTACTCAACTTGTGTTTCGAAAGCTCACTAACAAGTTGAAAAAATAATGATAACCTAAACATAAATTAAATAAGTTGAAATTTAGACAGAAATCCTACCTTCCATAGCTAATTTGTGTATTTTCACTGTTTTATTATTCTTTCCTATAGTTACTTCTTTAGTTCTGGTGGTTTGTGGCTTGAGATTTTGGGTATATTTTAAAAATTTTGAGATGATTTTTTATCAATACTTTTGAATAAGTTTCTAATAAATTGAATCAAAAATTAGTTATATCTATTGTAAGACATGCACTGGGTAGGACACAAGCCTTGGACCACCTCTCATGACACTTCACCAATGCTTGACATATTTAGGCTTTGTGGGAGCATATGTCGAATCTCTTAACACTCTCAAGACATACATGGCTTGAGTATACTTAGCTAACTAACTTTATCTCTTGATAGATTTGGGCTTTGTGAGGGCAAAAACTGAATGTCCAACACCCTCAAGCTACATGGCTTGAGTGAACTTATTTACCTGGGTTTGGGTCTTCACATATTTATGCTTACTTTTGATAGTTTGGACTTTGTTGGACCAAATACTGAATCTCCAATGCCCTCAGGGCACACACGGCTTGAAGAACTTAAAAGTCGATCTGCTTCGCTGACCTTTTAAATTATATTTCTCTGATCTTCATTTTAAAAATTAATACTTACCTAAAGTAACCCTTTCTGCAAGGACTCAACGCTCTATGCCATTATTATCTCAAGTGAAACACCACACACGTGTAACATTAAGATGGGCCCTGAGCACACCCAAGGGTGCCCTAGGCCCTCCCGTACTGGCCCCTGTAGTAAGCCTCACTGTTGCCTAGGCCAAGGCAGGGCCTCCCTATGCTCCGCATAAATTTTTATATTAAACTGCAGATAATCAGTGTCAATTCATTCTTTGTACCAAATTAAATCATTTTTTAATACAATCCCACCCAAAATTAATCCTTGATGTTATTTGTCGCCATAAACATCAAACAAAATACTACAAATAATAAAACACAACAGGAAGAAATTTTGGGGAAGTAAAAATCAGCAGTTTGACATAGGTAAGTTTCCTATTTTTTAATTAATATTTTTAAATATATTATATTTTGGTTAATAAAATTATTACATAATGGGTAAAGTAATATTTTATTAAAAGATTTAAAACAATATATATTCTTTTAGTAAATTATATAAAGTTTATTTTTTACCAGGTCTGTAATTTAGCAATGGATAGAGAACCCTTTTATAGAGGACATTCAAGTCCATATTCACCTCTTCAATCACATGTTTTAAATCTATTACAAAGAAAAATCAAAACTATACAAGTTTTTCAAATCAAAATGAAAAAAAAAATTCTTTACTCATAAGGAAATTTTAGAGATAAAATGAAATTTGGGAAAAATATTTCACAGTCAGAAATAAATATAAATGTTGTCTCTAATGATGTTCATGATGTGGATGATGATTACATTATGTCTGGTCGTGATATTGATTTGAACCATGGAATTCATAGTTTTATTGGAGAAGATTTTGAAGTTGAGAAAATTGTCCCAACAACTCAAGCATTTGAGAATGACATTAATGGTGACAAAGATTCAACCAAAGAACACAAAGAGGATCTTTGGCCAAAAATAGTTGTACAAATTTTAATTTTAAAATTTGAAGAAATATATATAGATTTAAATCAAGAAAATCTAGGTAAGAAGCATTGGGACAAAGTGGCAGATGTAAACATACAATGTGGAACCTCTTTTATGGGTATTCAATGTAAGTGCAAGTGGAACAGATTGAAAAAGATATTCAAGAAAGAGAAATAAATAGAAAACACTACAGGGGGGAAACCATCTTCGTGGACTTTCTATGAAGACATAGATCACATTATAGGGAATACTCTTAAGGTGATTGGTCTTATGAATGGTTTTAGTGGAAATGAATGGGTCAATACTTCCAATACACCAAAAAATGTCATGAAAGATAAATCCCATGAATAAAATCTAACTATAAATATTGAAAAACAAAAAACAGTCTATGTTACTACTATTGGCTTTTCAAAGTATTAAAATATTAAAAATGCAGTCTATGTTGCTACTAGAAGTGTGTTATATGATCAATGTGGAAATATATCTCTTTTCGAACCTCATAAATTTAAAGTCTTATTCTTTTCTAGAAAAAATGATATATATGTAGAGCTATAATTTCCAGTTGTCAATTTTCTAACTATCCCAAATTGGTTAATTTATCCCAAATAGTAAATATAAATTTGTTATTTTAGACTGGGCCTCTCCAAATCTCCCTCACCATTGTTATTCTTGAGTGCAAAAGTCTCATGTCAAGAAATTATTACTTTAAGAGTTTTGAAGACTACTTAAAAAATAGCCATGAAGAAAAAACATATAAATCGACAATGAATTAATTTAAATAATGGAGCTATTACTTAAAAAAGTAAGAAGTGGAAATCCAATATATCACCATTGAGAAATAAGTGTTTTACAAGTATTTATAGATATAATATTAGATATAGGTTTGAACAAGTATTAAAGACTTAATCAAACCATATATATATATATATATATATATATATATATATATATATATATATATATATATATATATATTCAAAAAAACTAAATTAAAATAAAACATGAAAATCAAAACAAAGAAATAAGAATTTATACTTGGGAATTAAACGAGTCATGCAAAACAGCTTAAATTTTATAACAAAGATGAAATTGAAATAGATGAAAATACTACTTTAGCATCTTATTGAAAATAACATCTTGACATATATGAAATTATAACACAAATGTCAGAAATTATAAACCAAATTACTTTCCATGTTGTTCAACAAATGTATTATCTTCATTTGAGTAGTTCATATGACGATCATTATTAATCATAATGAAGCTTACATTCAGGTTAGTAAAACCAATTAATTTTCATTAATCATCATGTGTCAATATCATCAAAAATGGTTACTGAATATAACTATGAACAATTATATATCATAACAAACATGCATAACTAAGCACCAACAAAGCAACAATTACATAATAACGATCAAAGTACATTAAAATATATTAACTTACATCATATATATAGCATTATAAGGGTTATCTTTAAGATAAATTACAGATAAACTTAAGGTAAAACATCTTGGGAACACTCTTTCATGAGTATTATGTAAAATTGGAATATCACCACTTAACCTCAAACTATATTAAACTAGCACAAGTCTTCTTCTTCAACTCAATACAACTATGAACAATTATACATCAATAACAAGCATTCATAACAATATAGCAATTATATAGTAACTATAAAAATTTCAACATATACATAACACATAAATAAGTGATAAATAACATCACAAGGGTTATCTCCAAGAGCAGTTTAAAGAGTGCTCAAACCCCTTGAAGACACCCTTTAATCAATATTAACTGAAAAATATATACTTAACATTATAACATCACCATCTAACCAAAAGCTAACATTAATATGGCATAAGTCTTCTTCTTCAACTTGATACAACTAGGAATAAATATATATAAGTAGAAAATATTCATAATATAATAAAAATTATATAATAACAATAAAATATATTAACTTGCAACATATAAATAACACATCAATAAGTGATAAATAATATCACAAGCGTTGGCTCTAATAGTAGCATATAAGATGAAACCACATAGAAATCCTTTGGAGACACCCTTTAACCAATATTAACTAACTGACATTCACCTAACACTATAGCATCACCAGCTAACCACAAACCAACATTAAAATGGCACAAGATTTCTTCTTCCACTTAATACAATTAGGAACAACTATACATCAATAACAAACATTCATAACAAAGTGGACATTTTATGACAATAGTAAAGGATATTAACTTGTAACATATACATACCACATACATAAATGATAAATAACATCACAAGAGTTGTCTACAACATAAATTTACATAACAAAACTATGCCGAAAATCTTGGAGACACCATTTCATCAGTATTAACTAAGTAGATCAAGAATATAGATAACATTAAAAAACATCACAGAGGTTATATCCAAGTGTAACTTATAGGTTGAATCCATATCGAAACCCTTTGGAATCACCTGTTCACCATAATCAACTAAGTATTAACTAACACATAAATAATAAGGAAATAAAATCGCCACAACTGACAACATAAATAACACTATGTTTGACAAAGTTATATTAAAAAAGAACATATGTACTAAACAAGTAATTTATACATTGAAAAAATTATATATATATATATATAATAATGTTCATTGCTAGAGCGGTAGAAATCAATATATTAATTTCCCTTCCATATTAAAAAATTCAAAGTTGTCCTAATTACTAGTCATCATCATCCTCATCTTATATCAAATCATCTTTGGTCATATATGTATAATTAAGTATCCTCTAGCTCAATATCTTGATCAATGTAATCAAGATTCTCCTCATCATCCTCTTGAATATCAAATCCCTTAACTAGGACAAATGGTCTATCCACCTGAAAATTAGACATAACTTAATTGTCAACAAGTGTTCAAGGTTATAATTCACATAGTCAATTACACCCAAAGATTATATTTGATGGAACTAACTAATTATTCTTAAATAATGAAACAAAAAAAATTATATTTGCATATAACCACTAAAATGGTCCTTTTTATTGAATGTTTGGGTTTCCCTTTCTAAAGCTTTCAATTTTTGATTCATTACTTTGTTGCCTTATATTCATATTGTTGTTATTGTAATAAAATATATGTCATAAAATAATGTGTAATATTTTTCATAACATATCTCATGAAAACTTACAAACTTATGTAAAATAACTTATAAAAAACTTACAAAGTAGTGTACAACCTAATTTACATTCATTTACCCAAGCAATGAGTCACTAGGATTCTCTGGCTCACTCTCACTTCTTGGCCTTGTCCTAGCTAGTCTTTATCCATGTTTTAATTGAAATAAATGCAAAACATATAATCCATCAAATATAAATAATATTTTTTGTCTCCTTAAATTTGATAATTAACATACAACCATTTTTCTCTCACGCTCAAGCCAATCATTGAACATTTTTAAACAAGGAGATGTCTTTATACTTGGTGGTTGTAGCCTTATCATATATATATTTGTTTTTCTTCGGTAAACAACCTACAAATTATAGTTTTGAAACAACATTAGAAGTCTATAAAATAATAAAATAGTTCTTAAAATGTACTTGGGCCTTATCTCCTTGCTCAACCTGTTAAGAGTAATTGTTGCATGTTTTTAAATTATTTTTGTGTTATAATTGGCATTGCCTAATTCATGTTCGATTATTTTGGTGAGCCATTATCTATTCTTAGCTGATAACTTCTCATATTTAAGGTTATATATTCATAAAAAAAAATTGTTTGGGCATTCATTATTTGTTTAAAATACTTTAAAAATTGAATGTCAAATATTGTAAATAAATTCAATAATTAAAACCCTAAAAATTGAAACATGATTAAATCACAAAATTAAAAAACTTGAGTAACATAAATTGAAAAAACTTATTAAACTGAAATTGAAAAAATTAAATAACATAAATTGTAAAAATTAAATAATAGAAATTGTAAAAGTTAAATAACATGAATTTAAATACTGACTTGCCCTAAGGTAGACATCATCCATTATTTGCATTTATCATTTACATATAACCCAACTTTTCAGAGAACTAGACACTTAGTGTTTATACTCTTCATTTATCAAAGGAGATGGATGATCATCTTCACTATGTGTTAGGGCCTTTCTACCATCTGCCCTGCCTAGGTGGGAAAACATCATCAAAATAAGAGGAGGGGCCCTCATCATCTCGGACCATAAAAAATATAACTACAACAAACACGACACTAATAAGAGGGTCATGCACCTATTATGATACTTGATATAGGGTGTTCACGAGGCACAAATGATGTGGATATAAACTACAATTAAATTATAGAAAATAATTAAGGTTGTTCACAAGGCACAATTGATGGGTCCCTTGAAGTAGAGGAAGGACATCAATTCATCCCAACCTCGTGCCCTTGTGGGTCCATAAAAGTAGATGATTTGTTATCAAAACCCAAAAATAAAGTAATATTATCTAATTAATTGCAATAATTTGATATAAAAAATACAATTGAAGATTTTATGTCCATTTTGAGGCCTTAATAATAGAATAAGGTCGTCAACTCATCCTAATATCGTCCTCACATGGGTCCATATAAATAGAAGACCTTTTATGAAATCCCAAAAAATTAAATAATATTATAATCAATTTAAATACTTTAATTTAAATACAAAACTAAAACTTATATGTTCACATTGGGTCCCTAGTAATAGAGGAATGACATCAACTAATCCCAACACTCTCCTACCTCTAGTCCTCCTTTTCATGAACACCCATTAATTGTGTTAATAATTGATGAGACACTGAATTTAGAATAAAAGTAACATATACAATTAATTAAAAATAAAAATGATATATTTTTGTACCTACAGTGTGTAGCTATACCACTTGAAGAACGTAGAAGTGCCTAAGTTATATAAAATTTCACAATTATTTGCAAGATATAAATGATTATTTAAAATTAGGGTTTCAACCATATTTTTGCCCAAATTAAAGCTCTAAAATGCCATGCCACTTTCTTCCAATCAACACTTTATGCCTAAAAAAAGACACAAAATGATTTAAAATATTACAATTAAAAGCCCTCTAGATAAAATAATACACTAAAACGTTAATTTTTTTAGCACACATGAATTTTTAAAAAATTTAAAACACCATTATGACCATGCCATAATGAGCTTTCTAGAGACTAAATGGTTCAAAAAAATGACACATGAGCAAAACGTTATGATGATAAAACCAACTATGACTCAAAAATGGCCTCCTAGACCTAATCAGGGTCTTGGGAGGTACATGCAATTTAAAAAATACAGTTTTTAAAATTCCAAGTTTTTAAGTTCTAATCAGGATTTCAACCTCCGATTAGAACTAGGGTGCACTAAGGTAGGTCTTCAAGACCTAATCGGACTTGCATTATTCAAATGGAACTATTTTTTTTTTTTTTGGGGGGGGTGGCAAGACCTAATTGGGCCTGAGACCCCTAATTAAAAATACCATTTGATAACTTGTACGCTTGTTGTTTTAATCAGGTAAAAATCCCTAAATAAAATTGAACACGGGTGGTTGGGGTTTCCAAGACCTATTCAGGCCTATGGGCCTGGTTAGTAAGGACTACCATCAAGCCTACAAGCCTCGACCTAATAAGGGAATGATCCTTGCATATGACTAAACCCACCTCCCAACAACTTCAAGATCTATGTAGGGTTAGGGACTTACTTAAAAAAGGGATTATTGAGGTCGAGTTACACCAACCTAATCGAAGATGAATCTCCCATTAGCATAGTGAAGACCCCCAATGCAAATCATGACCTAATTGGGGTTATAAACCAACCCTGATTATAACTACCACTCTATATACTCATTGAAATAAAACATAATAAAAAACAAAATATTGATTAACAATGGGATGAGAAAAGAGATCCTCCCTAGACCTAATGGAGTTTTAAAACCCGATTAGGTCTATGGGACTTAATAAATTTTTGCAAGACCAAATCGGTCATGAAAGACCTAATAACAACTAGGAAGAGAAAATTTGAACCCTAAAGACCTAATTAGGGGTTGTAAACATGATTAGGCTTGAAATCTTAAAATTTTCAGAAACGACCTATAACATACCTAATCAGGGATTTCAAAAATAACCTATAACATACCTAATCAGGGATCTGGGCAAGATTTTTTAGAATCCATGTAAGTTTCAAAAGGGCATCAAGAAGTTATTTTGGGACCAAGTGTAAAATATGAAATTTTCTCATGTGATTTTGGTCTTAGAGTTTAAATCAACATGTAAAATAAAATTAACCCCTAGACTAGCTCTAGAGAGTTGAGAGAGTAAGATTTTCAAAGGCAAACTGGAAAGTCAAGGATCCATTTTCACATTAAGTGTCTTATACAAATTTTTCTTACATGGACATGGTCTCTCTAAAAGATGTGATTTTAGGGCCTGATTAAACATGCAAACTGATATGACCCACCAAGGAAACTTGAGAGTGATGAGATCAACTAGTCATGAGTGTAAGCATGAGCATAGTGAGAAGCCAGAAAAGGGGTTCCATGATTCTTGAGGTATTAGGGTATGTTGTGTGAGTAATAATAAAATAATTCTATCAAATCATGCTGTTATGATTTTAATATGTTGTGATTTTATGTTGTTGTGTTACTCTTTCACATTTTTAAAATTATAAATATTCCATCCCATAGATGTTGTCAATATGTTTTCCATTATATTATCAATTAACTATATGATTTATTGATTGTTGTAGTTCAACATGAGGAATGCAAAGATGAAGATGTGGTATGTAATAAGTTGATCACATGCAACAATGAAGAATAGAGGAGTCATATTTCTTGAAGTTGTTGATGAAGAAGTTAATGAAGATGATCAACCCATTGCGAAGGAGGTATAGAAGGAAGCCAACATATATGTTACCACCATTGCACATAAGTCATTGCAGTCTAAGTGGACAAAGGAAGTTATGGAAAGTGCGATGAGAGATGTGGATGATAATGGTTACTCCACGAATGTCATTTTATTAAAGTGGGGCATGAAACCTAGTAATTTTTTCAATTTGATGAAATGAATTACAACTACTATCAAGAGGAGGCCACCCAATATTTCATCAACTATAAAATAAAGTGAGATAGTTCAGTGGTGCAAGGACTTAGCTAACATGGACCATGGGTTGGACATCTTGCATTTGAAGGCTCATGTTGTCCACATATGTGAAAATAGGCCCAACCCAAGTTCGATGATGGGGTCCCTAATAAGTCATGGTCTAAAGGATTCAAAAATAGTCACCTTGATTTATGTATGAAAATAACAAAAGGACTGGATATAGGGTTGTCATGCTAAGATCATTCATAATGACATTTTTTTATGATAACTTGATAACTTTGTATGTCAAAAACAATTATGGACCACATAAAATATGGATTGTGATGAGATAGGGAAGCAATATGGAAGGGATTGTGGCATGTAAGTCATCACCAAAAAGGGTGCAATAAATTTGCCACATATAATGTCTAAGAGTAGAGAATGGATCACTATCTTAGCATGTGTGAATATAATTGGCCAGAGTATCCTAAGGTTCTAGATTTTCAAGCAAAAAGGAAATTATGTTATTTCATTTTAGGTTGTGAACTAGGTGCATGTATGGTTTCCCAAGCCCATGCATGGATGGCGAAATAATTATTTATGAAGTGGTTGCATCATTTCTCAAGATCTATACTAGGATGAGTTTTACATGTTAATATACATCTTATCATATTTTATGGGCACGATAACCATGTTTCACTTTCAATGATTGGAGAGGCTAGAGCTTTTGAGATAGACATTCTTACATTACATGCACACACTAGCCACAAACTACAACCATTGGATGTAAGTGTGTTTGGTCCATTTAAGGTCTACTTCAAGAGTGAGAGGATGTCATGGGTGAATAAGCATCATGTTTATGAGGTAAAAAGACAAAAATTAGCCACTTTGGGTAGCAAAATATTGAAGATAGAACAAACTCTAAAAAATGCAATATCTAGATTCTAAGTACATGTATTTGGTCCCTAAACCCTGAGGTAATAACGAATGACATGACTCCAAGTGTAGCATTCCATGTTGAAGAGAATGAGGTTAATGTTGCTAAAAATATAATGAGGTTGACAGGGATAAATGAGGAAGACATTGAAGCTACTATGTAAAAGATAAAGTAAATGTAGCATGATAAAGCTGTCAAAGGTGAATAAGTTCAGATATCAAATGTTGAAGGTGTTATTGGTCAAATATCAAATAAAAATGTAAATGTAACAAATTTTGAAGGTGTTGGAGAGGATACAAATGCAACATTAAGTTTCAACTAAGACGGTTTAAGTATGCCTATGCAAAAGAAGCCCCACCAAAATGGTTGAGGGATTGAGAAAAAATCTTGGGCTCAATTATGAATTAATGGGAGTAGATGTCTCTATGTAAATGCCATCACAGTCGCCTTTTATCCCCCCATAAATATTTCATTATTATGCACTAGGTGGATAATGGAGTGTAAAAGATGAAACAATTGATTTAGATGCCAATGATTAAATAGTATAAAATGCAATCAAAGATTTGGATTGTAGCCAAAATAAAATTAATGAATAACAAACTTCAATATCCCTATTTTTTAAATTGCTAGCAGAAAGGGTTGAAAAGAAATCATGAAACAATATACTGTAGTTGATCCGACAAGCACAAATTCTCACATCAAATGACCATCATCAAATGTTTATAGAACATGAGTCCTGAAAGGAGATTGAGGAATTGAAGACAAAGAAGAACCAACAAGCTGATGAAAGGAAATCCGTTAGGCAGGTTGAGAGGGAAAGAAGGGAACATCTAAAAATTGTAAACAAATAAAAAGGCAAAATAAGGAACAAGATAAAATACAACAAAAACAAGAAAAGTATCAAAAGAAAGAACATGATAGAAGAGATAGGGAATTCAAAAAGGCCAGAAAATAATTGGAGAGACGAAGACATTTAAATATTGAATTCAACCCTCTACTCAAATAACATCATATATTGAATGACATGATAAACATTCTATCCCCAATTGGTTCATATGGTATCCCTTATATTTACGTTAACATGCCAACAAATTTAACTAAAGATACAAATATTAAATGACCAACAACAACTCCACATTCTATGAATACGGGGAAAGAAGGGCACATATATAGTTTTCCACCTTGGATGTTGTAATTTTTGTTTACCTCAAAGAGATTCATTATTTTTTATAGGTATTGATATAAGCAAAGTATATTATGTAATTATTATGTTCTATTATCGAACATTCTGCAACAACTAATGTAATGAAATGTATTAGTTTGATATATAATATAATGAAGTGTATTAATAAATGTAATGAAAGTACAAGTATTCAATTTGATTATGTAATGTAATTTTTTTTAGTTATCTACCATTCTGTTTGCAAATGGATCATAAGCTTGATGAAAGTTAAAAATATTTCACTTGAAAGCAAGTACCCCAATGTTTTTCTCCACTCTTGATTTTGAAATCTATCATCATTATCCAAAGATAACAAACATCAACAACGCAAATAATCAATAGAAGCAATAAAGAGTTGAGCATTACAAACTTTGAAAACTTCAAAAAAAAATTATACAAGCATTCTAAACTTTGCAAACATATATTATGTTAAAAAATACAATGGAAATAAAGTAAATCTTCACAAACATAACATGTCAAAAACCATGATGTTTGTAAAAACTTCATGAATTAAGCACCCAATAAGCATTCACCCTTTACTACAATTTAATTTCAATAAAAAAACAACAATGCACGAATATAGTAATTGAAAATAGAATGTAAAACTAATCAACAACATTGACAATAGAGTGACAAACATATGAACATGTCACAACAACATATCAATAGCATAACAACATATCAATAGCACAATAACATAATGAAAAATGTGAATGAATATCACAACAATGTATTAATAATAATCAACAAATTATATATGTAATTGACAATATAATGGAAAACATGTCATCAACAACTATGAAAAATAATATTTGTAATGTTGAAAATGTGAATGAATAACACAATAATATGAAATCACATTAATATATTAAAAGTACATCAAGATGATTTGATATAATAATTTCATTTGACTCAATTTTACTAGTATGTTAATAAAATTCTTAATTATGATAGAAAGACATTAACATTTACTAGTATGTGAATTAAAACCTTCATGATTTCTATCCACATAATTGTAAATATTCAGTTTTGTAGACACACTCATATTTCAACATGGCCCTTTAATTTATATTAGTGACGTCTATTAATTTTGTGTTATGCCTTACTTCACAAAATTTAAGCCAACGATAATATAATATATTCATTTAAAAATTATTATTGGTCAAAATTTTAAACCAGGGGGTTTAAGTTTTCATTTTATACAAATACAATAACATTAAAATTTGATACAAAGACTAAGATTTACTAGTATGTGAATGAAAATAACATTTTGATACAAAGACAATAACATTTACTGGTATGTGAATAAAAACCTTCAGGTTTTCCATCCACATATCAATAAATGGTTATTAGTCCATCCCAAGTTCAAAGATTTTTTCATCCAAACATGTATTTGTGTATATAGCAGTAAATGTTCAGTTTTCCATCCAAAGTTCAAATCCCTTTCCATTCGAACACGCATTTCTATGTGGAGACGCATTATGGGTGCTTGGAGAAGCCATATAAATTTGGAAGCAAGGATATATAAATGTGCAACATATATTAATAACAGAATAATATGAATGGAAAATATATTAACAACACGTATGGCAAATAATATTTGTAATTTTATAAATATTAATAAATAACATGACAACATTAATTCATAACAACATATCAATAAATTTTATGGTTTTCATCGACATAATAGGAAATGTTTAGTAATCTATCAACAATAGTTAAGGCTAAGAAAATTTGTAATTTTGAAAATATGAATGAAAAATATATCAACATTAATTGATAGGAACATAGCAATAAGAATTCAAAAAGGGGTTTCGTTTCATACATCTGAGTCAACATTTACTGGAATGGGAATGAAAGTATAAATTTTGATTAAAAAATGACAACGTTTACTCATATGTGAGTGAAAAGTTACATGAATTCTATCCGCATACCTTTAAATGTTAAGTCTTCCAACTCATGTTATGTAGGGAAATAGAAATGTGACACATATATAAAGCACATAATGACATACATTGAGAAAACCTTCAACGCTTCTATTAAAATTAACTTACAGAAAACACACCTGCGTGTAATGTTTCATCTCTTAATTCTATTGACATTAAAGGTAAGGAGAAGCGTTTATTGATGGCGTGTAGGGTGACATTAACTTGCCACATTAATAGGACAATGTTCATCAATCCATTTGAAAAATGGCATTGGCTTGACAATAATGAGTCACATGTCTTCCAACATGACATTTTGAATCAAATGTGAAGGCATGCAAAAATACCATGAACATAGAAGACACAATAACAATAACATACATGGGAAAATACAAAAAAAGAAATGTGGGTTCAATTACAAGTAACACACCTGGTTGTAACATTTCATCACTTTGTTAACATACCACTAAATGTTTAGTTAGATGTGAAGACATGCAAAAACCATGAAAATACAAGGTACAATAACAAAAAAAATCATTCCCCGATTTCGTCGATGAAATTTATCTGTGAAAGATTACATGCTCGAGAAATTTTGGGTAGGTTTCATCGTTGTTTTGGAGGAGGTATGCAAAAAGGTAAGGTGAGACATTTGTTGGTGAAACTATAAAGTCTTCCATCCCAATTTCAAATCTCTTTTTATCCAAACATACATTTACTCTATTAACATACCACTAGACTTTTTCTCATATGTGAAAGCATGCAAAAAGAAATCATGAACATAAAAGGCACAATAATAATAACTAGGCAAAAATAAAAAGAACACGATTGTGGATTCAATTATAGGCAACACACCTACGTGTAATGTTTCATCCTTCCATTAACATGTCATTAAACATTTACTCAAATGTGAAGGGACGCAAATAAAACCATCAACATAAAAGATAATAACAATAACATTCACGTGATAATAAAAAGAACATGGTTGTGGGTTCAGTTACATGATACACACCTATGTGAAATGTTTTATACCTCCATTCTACCGATGGAAATTTCTCTAAAAAACACAATATGGTCGAAATTTTTTGAGTAGGTTCCACGACCATTTGAGGGAAGGAGGTACGCGAAAAAGTAGAGAGAGACGTTTGTTGATGGCACACATAATCAAGTAAATCTTGCCAAGCCATTTAAAAAATATCATTGACTTTGACTTTAATGAGCCATGCATCTTTCAACATGGGCCTTCATTTTATATTAATGACCTATTTTAATTTCGATTCATTTCTTATTTCACAAAATTTTAAGCCAATGATAAAATAATGTGTTCTCTTAAAAATTATTATTAATAATTTTATATAAATAAATTGGTCCTTTTAATCCCAACAATAAATTACTTTGAAAAATAACAAAAAAATTAACATATCAACAAAAACATCGTCATACAACTTTTCACGATACAAATTTTCTTATTAAATAACCTATTTAAACTTTAAAATAATTAAATTATGAAAATCTAAAATATAAGACTTCAAAAATTAAGGATCCGGACTACTTGTCCACTTCTCCTTTACACTCATCAATGTAAAAAATATCTTTGGGAAATACCTTTATTATCTCAAGTGGGATATACCCACGAATCTATTGGTCACATCATTGGTTGTACGATTCTAATGTCTTTATACAACTTTTCAATCCCCCAAAAAAAAAATCTTTATTGGCTATTTTTAATCTTTGAAATGGGACCCACTTAGCCATGTGTTTCTGTTTATTTCAACTGCGAAAAATAAATTCCATGATCCATCACCTTTTTCCTCTTCTTTGAACGTGCGTAACTTTGCTTCGTGCTCAAGGTACTACGTGTCATCTTATCCTATCTTATCAAATCAGGAAATTGGTGCTTGGTGCCGGACTCGTAGCCGTTATTAAAATCATACCATATTATTTCATTTCATTCATCCTTCTCTCCCATAAATACACAGAAGACGACGACGGGACGGCTGTATAATATGCCCTGGAAGCATTAGCAATAGCCATAGTCACAGTGGGAATAGTTGGGAGCAACATGGCAGAGGCAAAGGCAGAGGCAGAAGCGGAGGCGATGGATTTTACGGGCGGCAAGAGCGTTGTGGAAGGACACGAGAACAACATGGAGATAGAGGAGCTTGGGCGCTTTGCCATTGATCAGCATAATACTCAACAGGTAAGTTTTCTTACAACTTAAGTTACGTTATGATTATTGCTGTAAATGACATTGCGAGGTTTTTGATTTAACTGTTTGTGTTCAGAATGAGATCGGGAAAGGGGGCCTATCGTTTCGTCGAGTAGTGAAGGCAGAGGAGCAAGTTGTAGCGGGCATGATGTACCATCTCACGATCGAGGCAGCACAGAAAGATGGAGACGCGGGACATCCTCCCAAGCTGTACGAGGCCAAAGTGTGGGTCAAACAGTGGGAAAATTTCAAGAAGTTGGAGGAATTCAAGCCCTCCTCGCTAATCACCCCTAATTGACTTTGCCGTCGAGCAAGCTAGGTTAGCATTTCTTCATTTCATAACTAAATTCCATCCCTGAGATAGGGTTTGCGTTAGGTTTTCAAACATGTGTGCAATGTCTTTCTTTTTCAGATCCATCTTCATATAAATTTTATTGTCTTCAACAACAAAAATGCGTCATAGCTTGGCTTACATTTCTATCTTTTCATTAATATGGCACATGGAACAAAATCTTGCCAAACCGTATTTGGCGGTAGAAATTATAGAAACTCAGCTAGAGAGCGCGGTGCAGAATGTATTAGATCAAGGGGAATAAGAAAAAGACAATTTAACTAAATAGAAACCCACTAAACTCATCTAGAGAATACGGTACTGAACTTATTAGATGGGTTGATAAAAAACAATCTAAGGAGGGAGGCGTGTGGGAGAGTGTAGAATATAATTGGGCCATCGAAAGTACAAATCTTAGCAAAGAAAAAGAGAGGCTGAAGGCCATCATGGTAGAGATAGTTGAAGCCGAGGAGGATGCAGCCATATACTACCACTAAGGCATATGTGAACATCATTATTCTATTTTCATTTTATTTAAGAAGAGGTAAGAGTAAAGGAACATTTCCACCTGTAATTTGTGGTTGTGGCGAAATTCATCTTTATGCAAAATCAATAAGGTATGTGTCATGTTCGACCTAGCTACCTTCATAGGGAGATATAGATCCATGGGGCTTCAGACGAGTTCTTCTGAGTGTTTTTTGCTTAACAATGATTTGTTGTCTCAAAATGCACTAATTTTGTAATCGGGTTTTGTGGCGGAAATCATCTTTATGCATACCAAAACAAATAATGTATGTTTTATGTTCCACCTGACCACCTACACAGTGAGTGTATTGATCCATGGGGTTGAAGAGGAATTCTTTTGACTGTCAGTTCTACTCAACAATGACTTATTGTCCTAAATGCGCTATCTCACTGTTTCTTTCCCTGGATACTATCGCAACATGTCGTACAACTCACTTCCCCTTTCTTCATGAAAGCGTAAGGGACATATTAGACAACTTACTTCCCCATTCGTCATGAGGCTTAAAGGTAAAAACAATGTGAGGATATATTAAAACAAATTTCCATAAGCAAGCACAAGAAGGAGTAGGCAATAGAAGAGAATTCACCAATATAATGAAAATCCCCGGCCATTTTACAAGGCGGTAGTCTGTTTGTGAATTCCGTCTGTTGCCTCTCAACATCATGTGTTGTGGTGTTTAAGGTGGTTTTTAGTTTTTGAATTTTGTCTTTCATTGAACCTTAGGAAGTTATTGAACATATACCCATAGCTATATAGTTGTGGAGTGTTAAAGATGACTGCTTTCAACTTTCTTGTTGAAACTAATTAAACATATACACCCGAAATCATTGTCACACCACTCTGAATTTGTATCAATTTAAAAAAATTGAAATTCTCAAAAACTTGTAGTTCATATTTCAAACATAATTTAAAACCAAAAATATGTTTTCTTAAATTTTACAAAGCTTTATAATTTGCCGAAGTCGACCTATGTGAGCTTTAGTTTTTAAGTGATAAATAAGAAAAAATGAAATTGACAATTAATTCATTTCGGGAAAAAAAGACTTGAGGAGGTTTATCTTTTTCTCTGTGCAAACCATAATGAAGAAAGTCTAATTCGTTCAATTAATTTTTAATCAGGTGCTTTAGTAACCACCCAGTAAAGCCATTTGTATTTTATTTTTCATACAGCAAAACAGGGGTTCCAATTTTTTTCTAAGATATTTGATCATAGGAAATATATATTCTACCCTGAATCCCAAAGCAGCACTGTTTATTTTATGATTTACCATTAGGTGGAGGATTTTCTAGGGAGTGGTAGAAGCTGGTTAGGGCTTTTTCCATGACCCATCTGATTGGATATTTTCTTGACAACCCACCAAGGCAGCTGAATTTTCTGAGTTTGAAGTTGTTCTGTTCCCTTGCCCTGCAACAGATGGTAGAGGCTGAATGAGGAACACTCAGATATTATCGTTAGAGGGTGGGGAACCTACCTTCTTAGAGGTATTGACATAAACCATATGCTTTAATTGGCATACGACAACAATAAAGTAAAACTAGGTCACTTCATCATTTTCATGGATGTCAGGTGGTGCTGGAATGCAGCTGTAGGAATTAATGAAATATATAACTCACGTCTGATTATTTTAATATTAACATCTAGTACGATTCAGTGAGGTCACTTAATGCCAGAACTTATGCCTGAAACAATTAAATCTAACTGCTAATGCGAATCAATTAGGTCTCTTATAGAAGCTTAAATAACACCTAAGGAATATTACGAGGATGGAGAGAAGCGTGTGCAAGTCGAGGCTGAGCTAGGGCAGTCATGCCCTGGCTCGTTTTAGCGATGGGGAGGAGTGCGCAGGCACAGCTGGGAGGGCGAGCGAGAGGAGAGGGTAAGAGTAGAGGTGTCACAGGATTACGCAGGACCAAGGGGGCGTGTTCATGGCTCAATAGGAGTCTTTAAAAACCATGCCTGGCAGGAGTTTCAGTGCAGCTGTGGGCATGAATAGGCAGGAACAGCAAGGTAAGACATTAGGCATGGAATTTTCCTCTCAGAATACCAGAGATATGGATTGGAGTATCCCTGGGGGTTCCAGAATCATGAAGATTAATGGCTCCCTAGAAAAATGCAAAGAACAACCTAAATTGGTAATTCCTTTTGATATGATTTCTGAAGATGTGGAATATTACTCTAAGCACTCATTATATTGCAAATTTCTGGGTTTGAGAGTTTCCCTTCAATTTTTGGAGAGTTGGCCCAGGAGAGTGTTGGAACTGGAGGGGGAAATGGAGGTCACGTTATTGGCAAATAACTACTTCATGGTGACATTTGTATGCCTGGCGGACCGTAACAAGGTTTTTGAAGGAGGGCCCTATTTTTACAATCAGGTTGGTCTTTTTGTTAAACCTTGGCATGCTGGGTTTGATCCTTTTGAGGAATTACCAACTCGGGTTCTGGTTTGGGTTAGGCTCCCCAGACTCCCTATTGAATGTTGTAGGGAGGACGTTCTTCTGATGTTAGCCTCGACGCTTGGAAGGCCGGTGGGGTCTTCAACACAAACTCTAGGCAAGAAAGTCATGACTTTTGCTAGAATTTGCATGGAAATTGATTTGAGCAAGCCATTACCTGATGCGGTGGAGATGAGTGTTGGTACATACTCTTGAGTGCAATAATTGGACTATGAGACCCTTCCCTTCAGGTGTCAATTGTGCCACGAGTATGGACACCAGGTGCGTAGATGTCTGAAGGCTAAGCCAGTGGAGCAGTATCCCCAACTGCCTCCTAGCCACAGTCCCAGCGCTGATAAAGGGAAGAACTCAGGGGTTGAGGAGGGTAGGGATGCTGAAGGATTTATGCAGGTGAAGGCTCGAAGGCGTAGCATAGGCCAGAAGAGAACTCTTAGAGAGCGAAAGGATGAAAACTCCTTCAACAGGTTTGAAATCCTGGATGAATTGGGCCAACAAGAAGTGAATCTGGGTTAATCAGCGTGGAGCAGCTCGTGGGAGGTTTAAGAAAATAGATTGATTCTGCCAATCTTCCCTTGGTTCTTCAAGAAGAGTCGGCCTTACCCATGGCTGTAGAGGGGCAGACAGAGGCTTTGGGGGTGGAGGCGACAAATGGGGGTTTGGATCAGATCGGAGAGAAAGTGTCCCTGCTGGCAAGGACCGTGGGGACTGAAGTAGATAAGAAAGGGCAATCTTCTCCTCACCTGGGTATTCTTCAAAATGAGGGAAAGAAGGGGTTGTCAGAAAAAAGTGAGAAATTGGGCCGCAAGAAGGACACGGACATAATTAAGATGATTGGGGAGACCTTGGTAGAGTCAGGTGTGGTTAAGACCTTAGACTCGCACTTTTTATCTCCTCTGAAATAATCGTTATCTCATGGAATGTAAGGGGACTAAACAACAGTCCTAGACAAAAGGTTCTTAAAGAATTAGTTAGAAGTCAAGTACTTGATATTCTCTTTTTTCAAGAAATGAAAGTTTCTATGGATGATATGAGGAATATTACACCTAAAATATGGAGGTACGGTCTATGGCAGTGCATTGGGGCTCATGGATCTTCGGGAGGCGTGGCTTGTTTCTGAAACTCGCGTAAGATCCAACCTGTTTCTTGAATTTCTTTTAAATCTTCTTTATCTATGGTGGCTTTATGTACGGAGTCGGGTGAATCGGTCATTTCTTCTAATGTCTATGCTCCTACAGATTTTCAAGGTAATTTTTTGTTTGGAAAAATATTCACTGTTTTTGTCAGTTATTTTCCTACTTGCCTTGGATTGTTGCGGGTGACTTTAATGCTATTCTTGATTTAACGGAGAAAAGAGGGGGTATTGCAACGTTGGAACCTTCTTCTCTTTTGCTCAGAGATAATATTGTGGCACTCAATTTAGTGGATATCAACCCTGTTAATGGATGCTTTCCCTAAAACAACAGAAGGGTGGGAGACAGGTGCATTGCAGAACATATTGATATATTCATGACCACCTGTTATTGGGTGGGGGGTTCATGGTCTTCCTGCCTAGAGATTCTTGATTGGAGGGGCTTGGACCACTGGCCCATAAAACTGGTAATTTCATCAGCTCGTGTGCCTCAGAAAGCACCTTTCAAGTTTCAGCGTATGTGGATCAGAGACCTGAACCTGTTTGGACGTGTGGCAGATTGGTGGAAGATGGGCAGGCCTGCTACAGGTACAATAATGTACACTTTTGTTAAGCTTCTCTGATTTGTCAAGTACCAGCTTAAGAGGTGGAATAGACAAAGTTTTGGAAACATTTTTCAAAAGAAAAATGAGGTGCAAATGGTGTCGAATGACATTACCAGAATCATTCAAGATGAGGGAATGACTGAGGTTCGGCTGGGGGAGGAAGCCAGGTCCTTAAAAGCTTTGGAGGAATGGGAACTAAGGGAGGAAATCTTTTGGAAACAAAAGGCCCGGATTGAGTGGTTGCGAGAGGGGGATAAGAACACAACTTTCTTCTTCAACTCGGTTCGTGCTAGGCAGCATGGCATGGGGATTAATTCTTTGGTGACCGATAGTGGGGAGATTGTTTCTTCTACGCAGGGTATCATGAATGAGGCAGTGTAGTATTTTGCTTCGTTATTCAGGGAGGAGGCGCAGAGAGACTAGGTTGAAGAGGCTCAGATCCTGTCTTGTATTTCCTTTTTGGTGATCACGGATATGAATGAGCATCTGATGAAAGATATATCCATGGAGGAGTTAAGGAGGATTGTCTTTATGATGCAAAAAGGAAAGGCACCTGGTCCTGATGGCTTCCCGATTGAATTCTTCTAGGAATTTTAGAAAATTATTAAATTGGATCTTCTGGCTGTTGTTCAAGAATCCCAGAGAAACAAGCAGATGCTTCGGGGTTTGAATTCCACCTTCTTGGCTCTCATTCTTAAGGGAGGAGCTGATAGATTGAGTCTTTTTCGGCCTATTTCTCTTTGTAATGTCACCTATAAAATTATTTTTAAGCTGATTGCTGAGAGGCTAAAAAACACTGCTGACGCTTATTTCTGAGGAGCAAGGCAGATTTGTTGAAGGCTGACAGATTTTGGATGGGGTGGTGGTGGCTAATGAGACTACATTCCATGACCCAGTCCAAGGAGAAGGTGATGTTTATCAAGCTGGACATGTCAAAGGCTTATGATAGAGTTCGGTGGTCCTTCCTCCAAAAGGTCTTGGGTGCCTTTGATTTTGCTGAGGAACGGATAAGGTGGGTTCTGAGTTGTAAGGACTCGACCTCTTTTTCTATTCTGATCAATGGCGAGCATTCTAATTTCTTCAGGGTTTCTCGTGGATTGAGGCAGGGCAACCCCCTTTCCCCCTACTTGTTTCTTCTGTTGGCTGAAGGTTTGGTCCGATTGATTAAAATAAATGTGGAAGATGGCATTATTCAGGGTTGGCAGTGAGGAAGGGAACTCTCTGTCCAATCTCACCTCCAGTTTGTGGATGATGTGGCTTTGATGGGCAGGGCCACCATTAAGGAGGCGTCTGGCATACACAAAACCTTGGATGTTTACCTTGCTACATCTAGACAAGTAATTAATGAGGGTAAGTCATCTATTATTTTTTTTAACACTCCTCCGTTCATACAACGTAGAGTGGCTCTTATCCTCAGGTACCAAATTGAGAGCCTCCCAGTGCTTTATCTCAGGATTCCTATTTCAGCTGGTCGACTGGCTAAGGAGTCGTGGTGGGTGATTCTGGACAAATTTTAGGACAAGGTGAATCATTGGACTCACCATTGATTATTTTTTGTGGGACGGGTTCTGCTGATTCAATCAGTGGTGCAGGCTCTTCCAATCTACAACTGTATGGTCTAGGCAGCACCGGTGAGCTTTGTTAAGGACCTGGATTCCTTAACAAGACAATTTTTATGGGTTGGAAATTTATCTTCGACCAAGTGGAGCCTGATGAAGTGGGAGGCGGTTTGTAGCCCAAAGAGGTTTGGTGGGCTGGGATTGCGGCAGTCTGTACTATCAGGTACTACTTTGGCTGCTAAACTATACTGGCGCTGGTGTGTGGAGCAAGATAGGCTGTGGGCGAGAGTGTTGTCCCATAAGTACTTTTTTGGGATTCCCTGGAGGTATATTCCATGGTATGACTTGGTTGGGAAAGGTTCGACGATTTGGGCTACTCTCAAGAAAGGAGCCGCATTGATCAAGAGGGGTCTTTTTTCGATATGCAAGAGTGGGGTGGAGGCCCAGTTTTGGCATGATTCTTGGGATGGTTTCCCACCTATTATTAGACAATATCCTTAGTTGAGTACTTTGGCCCAGAGGTTTCGTGAAGCTGGATGGATAAGGGTGTGTGATTTTAAATCCCTTTCCTTTCAGGGGCATGTAGCAGTTGCCAGATGGAAGTCCCCAAAAGATTGGTCGGTCCTTGGTCTAGAGGCAGAGTGCGCAGACCTACAGAATATCTTGTCCAGGCGTAGTTGTTGTGCTCTCATGGACAGCGATGTGTTAGCTTGGTCCTCGAACTCGAAAGGGAAATATACTGTGTCTTATGGCTATCAGGGGTTGATCTCCCAACAATATGAAGATAGAGGGGAAGTTCAATGGTGGAAAAAAGTTTGGAATGGTTTCTCGTGGCTGAAGTGTAACTGTTTTACATGGACTTTGGTGTGGAATAGATGTTTGACTTGGGACAATATTCGGAAGAGGGGATTTGCTGGCCCCTCGAAGTGTGTTCTCTGCCATGGAGAGGAGAAGACTCATCTCACATTTTCTTTTGATGTCCCTTCACGCTTCAGTTATGGCACTTCTGGTGGGATGCGTGGAGGTGCCAATGCGTCCATGCTATGTCTTTGGCTGATTTTTGGTCGAGAATGGGCCGTCCCCCTTTCTCGACTTCCTTTCTGCAGGATGTGTGGTACGCTGGTCCTATTTTCTTTTTCTGGCAAGTTTGGCTGGAAAGGAATCGAAGGATTTTTAAGGGAGATAATTTGGCGTTCCAGCAGGTTTAGAGCAGAATTAAGGGTATGATACAGGAGTCTATTGAAGCGAAGAGTGAGGTTATGCTACCTCTGAAGAAAGGGGACGCTGAAGTGCTTGGCCGATTTGCATAAGGGATTTATCTCCGATCTCGGTGTGTGTCAGGGGAGGTATTCAGGGGCAGCAGAATGTTCAATGGATAGGGAAGTGGATGCCTCCACCTATCGGGGTTTTGAAACTTAATACGAACGGTTCGTCCAGGGGCGGCTGGGATTGGTGGGATTGCTAGGGATTTTTCGGGAGCTGTGGTTTTTATTTTTTCGACTTATTAGGGTGAGCAGACGGTTAATAAGATGGAAGGATTGGCGATTTTATATGCCTTGAGGAGAGCTTATGATTTAGGGTGGCGGAGGGTGATCTGTGAAGACGATTCTCAGGTCCTGATTAACCTGATCCTGGAGAAGAAGATTTCAGATGTGAGCTGGCAGTTGGCCATGGTAGTGCAGCAGATTTTACAAGTGAGTTCTTTCATGGAGTCTGTTTTCTTTGCCCACATTCCACGCGAGTGGAATAAGGCCACTGATTGTTTGGCTAAATGGGCGTCGGAAGAGGGTGAGGGCCGTAAGGCAGATGAATGGGAGCAGTTGCCTGGCAATTTACGTCAGGGACTTGAACCCATTCTTGCTAGAGATGTTGCTGGAGTTGAGGTATGAGGTTGGTGTTTTTGTTTTTTTGTCTTTGGGTGTTTTTGGCGCTTTTGTAATCTATTGTTTTGAGTTTTAATAAAGTTTTTACCCCTTTCTCAAAAAAAAAAATAGGTCTCTTATAGAAAAATCTGGTATATGCATTTTTTAACCTTATATATTCTCTCAACTAGCTTGTCTAAGGTTGTGCTTCTTGGCGTATTGAGGCTTTTATATATAAGCTAATTTGCATATCACTTTCCAAATAGTGCTTTTTCAATTTAGTAAAACACATATATTAAGCTTAACATTGGTTGCTCTCTAATTAAATGCATTCCAACTGTTGTACAATGTTTTTATGCAATTAAGCATGTTGGCACTCTGGCCACTGTTTATTTATGAATTAAAATGGGATATTTGAAGAAAAGAAAATAAACTAGTCAGTGTTTATAGGGATTAGACAATCTCGTCTTGCCATTCAGGAAAAAACTATGCATTTTCTAACATCATTGAAACCATGTCTTTCAGGGGCACCATAACAGGGTAGAAATTTGAAGAGCTGTGTAGGGGCACTTCTGCCTTTGAAAGTTGTTCTTAAGAATTCTGGCCTGAAAGTGGAGAACCCTTTTGCCATGCAGCTGATAGGTGGAGCAACTGTTGTGTTTACTAATTACTTGTATGGAAATAAGCTATAGTCTGTTTCACCCGGTTTAAAATATTTAGTATTTTATATAAGTAGTCAGGTGGAGCAAGTGGCATGTTTGCTAATATGGGAATAAGCTATTTGGTGGCAACCAATTTAAAATATTGTGTGTTTTTATAAATAGATTTTATGTATGTACAAAAGAAATCCACTAGCACGTTTACTAATAATGGGAATAACAGTTTAAAATATTTTGTTTTTTTAAAGTAGATTTTGCACGTATATCAAATCAACATATTCATACATAAACCACTATCAATTATGTAATAGAAAACTACGAGATCCGTCACCAATTGTTTTCTCAACTTTATTGAGCAAAGCAATTGCGGGGAAGGAAAATTGTTGTTTAGTTGTTTTCTTTTGTTATATTTTAGTTTGTTTTATTTTTGTTAAATACTACTTTTTCAAAGTTGTATGGGGACTTCCGTTTTTTTGGGCATCCATTTTTTAATCAGTTTTAATATGATCATTAGTTTTTATTGGATTTTAATAATTTAATTTAAACTAAACAAACGTGACATGTAATTTAGTGATATGATAATGTATTAGAATAGATATTTTTTTGAAAATATTTGGATTTGTTTTATAGTTTTTTTTATTGAAGGATTTTACATTGATTAACTATCTCTTTACCTTCTCTACATTTTTTTACTAACTGGTGACATATGGTCTTAATTTAGTTGTAACACTATGTCGGGATCAAATAACAATAGTGACTCATCATCTTCTCCACAAATGTCTTGCCGATTAATGACAGTTTGCCTTAATCTAGTTGAACCATTGTGCCAAATTTGAAAAAAAACTTTTTGGGAAAAAAAAGACTTCAAACTCCACCGCATGCCCAAAAAAGGTATTATGGTTTTTCAATCGCCTTCTCCATAAAAAAAACTGCTCCATTGATAACCAAATAAATGTTAAATTTAGGGTTGTTCATTTTTATTCACATCTTACACTTTACACACCTCCCACATCGTTTGGTCATGATAATTATACATTTCAGCATAATGGAAGGTGGAGTTTGTAGTGGTGGTAATAGAGGGTAGTAAACTACAATGTCACTTCGAAAATTGGATGTGGGGATTTTGCCTAAGGCATGATTGGGGTTTGTTTTCTTTTATTTTTCTACAATAATGATAAGAAAAATTGAAAATTAAAGAAATTTTTGGAATGCAAGACCCCTTACAATTGAATTGCAATCTCAAACTGTGAGTAGAGTAGCGTTGAGTGTTGAATATATGGTATGACTTTGTTGTTGTTTGTTTTCATTTTTTGTCTCTATCGCACTCTTCTTTCCATATACTTTACATGTCTATATCTAGATATTGAGTGAATACTTAGCTAAATTGAATGATTGATTAAATTGAAAGTCGCCATAGGTTGAGAAATAGGGTGAAAAGCCAAAACAATTTTGTCTTGCTAACATAAACTTATAGTGTTTCTATAATAAATAAATTCTTTGATTTTGTGATTAATATTAGTGAAAAGATATTAAAAAAAAAGGTTTGTTAGATAATGACTTTTTATGGAGATCATCTCTGAATTACATAAAAACATGACTAAAATCTCATAATAATAATATTATTTCTTAATCAAACATTTTTGTTTTGTTTCAAAGTGTTGAATTGTGAATTATTTTTTAGACATGCTAACTTTATCCTATTCGCCATATTAGTCTTACGACACCATGTGCTTGGTATATTAGTTATATAAATTAATTTTTTGTTCTCTAGGGAAAGTGTTTGTCACTTTCCCACTAGGGTAATTGCTCCTATTCGTCAATCTATCTCACTTTTTCTTATTCATTAGTGTGCTTTTATTGTCACTTTCCCATTGGGGTAATTATTCTTATTCATTAGTATATCCCACTTGCTCTTATTCATTAGCGTGCTTTTATTGTCACTTTCCCAAAGGGGTAATTTCTCCTTTCCCTCTTCAGCATGCTACACGAGTATTCCTTTGTTATGCATGAGGTAATACAAGCTAACCGATTCAATAAAGCAAACACTAGTAGGTTTTTGCTTGTGTACTTCATTATTTTACTTTTGTTGCTATGTCACATATCGTGGAACATGGTTTTCTTTGAAAAGCTTCCGCTAGTGTAGGAAGGTATAGGTATGTTAACCATATATTGAAACTTTTTTCTAATTGATATTCAATCTTAGATGCTTTGTCAAGGTTGAAAACTGGGATTTTTGCATAATTCCTTCCCTTAGATATTTAGTCTTGGATGCTTTGTTGAGGTTGGAAATTGATATGTATGCACGCTTTCTACCCTTTGTAAATGCAATCTTGTTATGGCTCTTTCATTGGGCATATTGTATTGACTTTTGATTAACTTTTTCTTCTTGGTTAATAGGTAAAAGTCATTATTTAGTTATGTTTTTCTAATTTTAGACAATTACATTAGTATAAATCATGTAATTTTAGTGTTTTTTCATTTCTTTGTATATTGGTTCATTTTTTTGCGTTGAGCTCTTTTTGGTACACTTTCTCTTCACATTGGATTGTTCCTCTGCATCATTCACATTTTATAT
This sequence comes from Torreya grandis, assembly GCA_037957365.1. Classification (NCBI taxonomy): domain Eukaryota; kingdom Viridiplantae; phylum Streptophyta; class Pinopsida; order Cupressales; family Taxaceae; genus Torreya; species Torreya grandis. The sequence continues at coordinate 1,239,349 of JARHVA010002732.1, forward strand.
GAACACAATCAGATCTATTAGTTATTTGGATCAAAGTCATACAATCATCTTTAGTTCAACTTGATCTTTGTTTCATGGTTTTTTCTTTATGATTATCATTTTTTGTGATTGTCAAAATTGGTGTGATAATTTTCAGTGGTTACATAACATGGCCATCTGTCTTGTAGGTGTAGTGTGCCGCCATGTTTTAATTTTTTGTGCCTTGATTACTGTTTCGCTTTTTTCCATAGTTGGTGTATGCACAAATGTGTCCAAATTTGAATTCAAGAGAGTCTATACATGTATTTTATGTCATTTCTCATGTCCTAATCATGAATTCCATTGATCATATCTTCTCTACACTTGTCAAAACACTTTTACATTGAACATATTTTGCCTTCATCATATCTTGAATTTTTGTGGCTGCATACTTGTATGAAAAGAAGGTTGAATTAAAGAGCATATAGATTTATCATTAATTATCTTGGGGAAAGAAAATTATAGTTTTTTATATCATTTCGGTTGGGTTACTCATCTACAGATAACTAAATGAGCCCTGATTTAGAGTGTCCTAAATAACAAATCATAGAACTTCAAGTTATAACACCTATAGTTATGACATTTACAATTATGATGTCTCAATTTATAGAGCCTATAATTAAATGAGAGTTATCCCATCTGTATTATATTAATGTCTTAAGTTTGTGAATGATAATAGAATATTTACTATTTGAGGCACATCTTATGAGTTACCCATACAACATCAATAACATCATGAGGTGTTACCTATAGTGCTTCTTAAATAACAAATCATACAATCAAGTTATAATATTTACAGTTGTGGCACATACAATTATGAAGTCTCGATTTATAGAGCTTGCAATTATGACAATTAGAGTGATAATACGTCACAAGATAGTCTTATCATAACTTCTTATGTGTGTTCAAGTTAAAGTACGTTGTGCAGTTTACATTAGACAATCCAAACCATTTTTTTTCAAGAGGTTAAGGCGGCTTCTATAGCCCATCAATGTGATGACTTCCTTAGAGATGATGTTTCAGGGTACAAAACAACTTATGGTTACATGACCATTACTACTAGTGAAGATTTAGGATGCCTTTCGAATCGTACTAGTAGTACCTTTGATTACTCACATCCATGATCCATGAGATCTTCAAGATTTGACAATGAAGAATAACGATCAACATATCATATAAATCTAGACAAGATTATTTTTTGGGATTGCTAGTACATATCATATGCTTCAATGGAACAATATATCGTGTATAATTTATTTTTCTTCTTTCCTCTTTTTATCATGTTTTTCATGTGCCATCTTCTAGTTTTGTGTTTGGATTTTGGATTCTTCATGCTCCCTTTTAAATTTTACCTTGAGATTTTTGATCCATGCTTCTTCTATATATATATTCTCGATTTGCATTGTCTTTCTTCTAGTCCCTTGGTTTATGTTGTTCTAGCTCTTGTCCCTTTTCTGTTATTCTCATTCCAAAATCATATGCAGACTTTGTAATGATGACCCCACACACACACACACACATCAAGACCTTCCACCATAGTATTCATTGATTTTTAAGGGAAGTTGTGTTGTAGTATGAATCCTCTTTTTCATGGTTCTTCTCGCTTTCATCATTTGGCTTGCATCTTCTAACCTTTTCCATATTGTTGAACCTATTAGATTTTTTTTCTTTTGATTGAGCTCTCCTTGCTTCTTCTTGCCTTCACCTCTTGGCTTGCTCCTTGTTTGGTCCATTTTTTCAGAAAATCGTAAAAATGCAAATACATAGAAAAACATAAAAATAATTAAAAAAATCCTTTATCTTCATGGTACATAGTGACATGTTTATCTACCTATTTTAGAGTTTTAAATATCTATTATTATGCACATGCTTCTTATGGTATTTTCTGAGTGAGATGCAAGATATAAAGGTTACATATGATCAATGATTTACATCTATTTTATGGTTTCTTTATGCCCACATATGGGATAATTCACACATTGTGGGCATACCCATACCGATAAAATATTTTTTAGTGGGTTTATGGTTTTATCCTTTCTGCTTTCCATCTTCATATATAACTTTTTATAGTTTGCTTATACATAACTTTCTCTAACTTGCATTTTTCATATTGCTTTATATGGATATTTTGTGTTGCTTCATATGATGGTTATATGGTTACATTGTGTGTTATTTTTGTTCCTTATGATTGTTTGCATGTGTGTACTTATGCGTGTTTCATGTCAATTTTTGTCTTTTTTATCCATAGAGGATCCTCTAGTAGTCATCTTATGTTGCACTTGTGTGATTGATTGTTCGTGGGTCACTTTTCTTGTTTGATGGTTTCACTTACTTTATACATGATTACATGCTTTTGCTCAATTGAATTCACTATATCACGTGATCTCATATGTTCGGTGCCACGATTCATATCATGCACACTACTTATTTATTGTATATTGTAGCATGAGTTATCGTAGTTTCTACCATACATCTATTGGGGCATATTATTATTGTGTGCTTCAAATCTATATATCACTTCTCACCTTCGTAGGGGCATGTTGTTGCATTGGGGCAAATCATTTTTCCTTTCCTTATTGATCTTATTATTTATATGTTTCCAATATGGGCATGATGCACCCATATATTTATTGATCCTATATTGCTTATATTAGGATGGGTTTCCACCTAATATTCTCCATACACCTAGTCACATTGTGGCAAATCGATATCAAACTTCTTAAAAATTAAAAGAACAATGCAAGATAAATGTAAAATATACTGAAAATAAGTTAAAAAAAGGAACCCACATCTTTGCATCATATAAATAGAGAAAAATAGATGAGAAAAATAAAATTGCTAACATAATAATATGGTTTTCGCGCATGCAAACCAATCGAACCCTTTTTTGGACTGTAAATTTTCACTAACGAATGCATCCAGACAAATATTAAACTTCCTCTCAAAAATTAAATAAACAAAATAACACAAAAAATACTTTTCATATGTGCAACCCAGAATATAAAAATAAAGCCCAGATCAACAAAGTTCAAGATCAAATTTCTACTTACAAGTCCACCTACATGTCCCTACCTACCTCGAGTATAAAACAATAAACATTAAATTAATTTTTAATTTTTATAGGAAAGTTGGAACATTTATCTAACCCTTCAACATGAAAGGTTTCTATAAAAGAAAATACCATTGTAAAATGCAAGGGTAGCCCTTCAAATTTGATCATGGAATTAATATATGTTTTATTTTAAATTTCTATAATTTATTTTAACCTTAAGTCAAAATAAAAAATGAAGAACATAAACCATAAATAAAAAATACACCATGTGCACTAAAAACTGGTTAAGAAAAACTTATATTTCTATATCAGAAAAGAAAGAAAAGAGAAGACAAAAAATAAGATTACCAGTACATCAATACGGTATTTGTGCTAGTAAACTAAAATATGAATCACACATTTGCAACAACAAAGACCTTTCAATAAACTCCCTTGAATTGCAAGCTTTTGCCAACCGAGTTTCTAATTAATATCTCATAAATAAATTCACATTATTTATGCCTTTGTCTATCCCAATGAAAAACGCATCACACAAATTTTTTCATCTTTATGCATAAATTAAAAAAACAAAGCAACACAATAAAATGTTTTTTGCATGTGCAAATTGAAATACAAAATTAAACGACATAAACCATAAACAAAAAAACATGATATGCCCTATAAACTGACTAAAATAAGGATCCCACATCTTTGTATCACAAAAGAAAAGTAAAACAAACATGAAAAATAGAAACATAGACAAGACATGAAAAATAATATTACTAACATAGTAAGATGGTCTTCGTGTTCACATACCAAAATAAAACTACAACTTTTTTTTGTACCCCTATATCTAAACTCTAAACTCCCATATATATATAGAGGGTCCCATATATAGAGAGAGGGAACTCCCATATAGAATTTAGTTTAGTTTATATAGAGGGGAGGGCCAAAAAAGTCTATCTTGGGCCACTCTATAGATAGGTCTTAGAAAGATATATAGGGCTTGGGGGGAGGCCATATAGAGGTCGAGTGCCTAGTTTGAAGTGTGTAGGTTGAGTGCCAAGTCTCGAAACTACAAAGACCTTTGAATCTACTCTTCCAGAATCAAGGCTTTTACCAATGGAGGTTCAAATTAATATATTGTATATAAACTCACATTATTTATGCCATTGCCCATCCACATTAAAAACTTCACATAAAGCTCTACATCCTTAAATTAAAACAACAAAGCAACAAAACAAAATAGTTTTCATATGTGCATCCCAAGTAAAAAAGGAAAAAAACAAAAGCCATAAAGAAAAATAACATGATATGCACTACGAACCGGTTAAAAAATGATCCCACATCTTTATATCGCAAAATAAAAACAAAGCAAACATGGAAAATATAAAAGACATTTCATTTTACTTTCTTGAATTGCAAGTTTCTGTTTATCGAGGTTCTCAATACAATATTAAATTTTTAGCACCGCCCATCCACATTAAATAATATCACACTGAGATTCACATTCGTATGTAAATTAAAACAACAAAGTAACACAACAAAATACGTTTCAGATGTGCAAGTCAAAATATATAACTAAATAAAAAAACCCATAGAGAAAAAAATGATATCCACAATATTGGCTTAAAAATGGAACCCACATCTCTATGTCACAAAAAAATTAGCGATGACATGGAAAATAAACTTACTAACACAACAAAATAGGTTTTTTGTACTCGCAAACTAAAATAAAAAGTACACATTCCTAGCCAAAAATACCTTTCAATCTATTCTCCTAGACTACAATTTTTTGGCAACATAGGTTCTCAATGTGATATATATCTTCCTCTAATAAATTAATATCTCATATATAAATTGAGATTATTGATGCCACATTCCCTCTATGTTGAAAACACATCACATTGAGCTACGTATCCTTACACATAAATTAACATCAGGTACACATAAAAAAAGACTTCCATTCATAAAAAAAAATTAATGACATTTAACACCTCAACATTTCATATCTGCGACCTCATTACTAATGGTCATCTGTCAAATGAAAACATCCCCAAGCCATGTTCACTAAAGCATGACTTTATTCTATGCATCAACATAAACGACATGCACACAACGAAAGTAGGAAGCCCCAAACATATACTTATTGCTAACAACGAAGAAGAATCATTGATAGAGTACAACCATGAAAGGCTACGCCCCTTGGGTAATGCCTATCAAGGTAATAAAATAAGGTCCATTTATAATATACATAGAAAAATCTACAATCATATAAACCTGTATGTAAAACAATATTGCTAGCTAATGTCTAGGATAAAACGATTGTCTGGGATGAAGAAAACATTACGTTTCATTGACAAAATTTACAACTTATACTTTTATAAACAAAGTACATATACAAATAAAGTTTAGCACCACACCATAAATTAATATCTCTATAATGTGAAGGAAGTAACATACTGGATAACCAATTTTATTGCACCTAAATACAAGTAAACTTCTATATCAACTACTTAAATCCTAAAAAAATATCATTTGAATTTGTATGCTCTAGCTTAACACACAAAGCCACAACAATCCATTCACTTTCAAAATAATATGATACTACACAAGTCATCAACATTAAGAAATGCACCATTTAAAACCTTCTCAATTCAAAGCTTACATTTAACAAGTTTTCAAACCCAAATTTGACAAATCTCCATTAATATCAAATATTCAATCAAATATTAAACCTTACCACATAAACTGGTAAGTAAGACTACAAAATTGTTCCATAATGATGACTATCGGAAAGAATAAAAGGCAAACACCATATACTTGTAATTTTTCAAGTTTACTATAACTTAGGTGTAAAATAAAACAAAAACTACATATTTGTGCACTAAAAATTGAAACAATTTAAAACCAACACAAAATATTTTACGAGGTCATTCTTATATATTAAATATACATGTGGTTATAAAAATGAAAAGAAGTTTACCAGTTCAATAGGATGTTACAATGCAACAATAGATACCAGACAGTTCCAACTCAATTTGTCCTCATACACTCAAGTTTTTACCAACTTGTTTTATAGACATTATTAAGATGTTTACATTTATAAGCTTGAAATATTAATGCCACCATCCATTCCTATAAAAAAATCATAATTACCAAGGTATATCATATCTACCGATCCATATTTACTGAAGCAAATTCTTATCAAATTATGTGACGAGGTTTAATATTTGATTAAATCTTGTCATGATGTGGTACTAAACTTTTTGTCTATTTATGCTTTGCTGATTTTTATATTTATGTGAAGTCTATATTTTTTTTCTAAAAAAGACATGCAACGCCTCTATAAATTAAGCACTGAATAAAATAATGTCATTGCTACCTATTCAAATACACACACATAAACTAAGACACAAAAATATTTATACCATAAAAACCAACAAAGTAAACATGAAAAATAAATTTACCAGCACAACAAGATTCATAGGCCACCACTATCGACACTTTGATACAATGTTTTTCAAACTTCCATCTCAACTCGCACTCCTACACTACAACCCTATACTTGTTTTGGTCTTTTACCCTATATGTTATCTAAAATAGTAAATAAAACTATTGTTATTGCACATTCCATTCTCATAAATACCTCAACACATTGAGCTCTAAATTTTCACATGCATTAATTCCATGCGAGTGTTGTCAGAGGAGTGGCATCCAGTGAAGCCTATTATTGACATAAAAATACTCAATGCCTCTATAAATAAAGTGCAAAAGAGAACAATGTAAAAGTCTATGAGTACATCAATATGAACTAATCCATGGTCACAATGATCATAAATAAAAAATCAAATGAAACAAAATCATCAAACATAAAGATAAATATAGTGTATCCAATGATCATTGACCCAAAATCCATTAGGTCATTTCTACCTATTAAAATATACACACAATAATTATGGGACCAACATCCTTATATCACAATAAATAATAAAATAAATATGGAAAATATGTTTACCAACACAAAAATAATTGGAGGCCACCACTATCATCACCTTGATACAACACTTCATGCAGTTCCATCAGTGTATCTATATGAAATGTTCCGCAATCATGATTATCACAAGAAAAAAGGCAAACAAAATAAAATCATCAAACATAATGATAAAGATAGTGTCACGGACCAGCTTGCCTAATCTGGGACCCTGTGCGGCACTGCTTGCTCCACCCTGAATCCCTCATTGCGAAGGGATTCCACAAGAACTACGTACTACACCTTCAGTGTTCACCTGCAACAAACACACACACAACACAATGGTATGCTTTTGTAACTCAACGGATTAAATACGGAAGCTCATAAACATAATAGACTTATAAAGAATATGAAACTACTCTAACCACAAGAGCATTCACACAATGCAAGAATAATCTGGGAGAACCACGTATTTTATTCACTCTCTTCAGGACAACTATCCAAAGTGAAATCAATAGGCTTACAAGATGGATACACACACCATCGAGTCGGGTACAACTGATAATACTCAGAGACTACTCAAATGGTTACAACAGACAATCCCCTCCCAAGGTTTGGCTACTCTCTACCTAGGACAATCGGTCCTTGCTTCGCAAAACCTAAACCAATAGAACTATCTATGACACCCTTGTGCAAACCCAACACAGGAAAACGTCCACTTCCCACTCTTCCCTTGAACCAAGGAAACCATGACTTTGCATTCCAACACTTTGCTTAGTTCGGACTTGCGCTTACTCAAATCACTAAATAAAGAAGGCAACTGAATCGCTTGATAGCTTGTGAACGTAACTAAGGGATGTTGAAGTCGTACATCCCTTATAGACTCCCCCACTTCAAGTTGGCGACATCCTCGGTGCCGAAGACTCCACCATATGTAGCTTGGAGGAGGTCCCCTCTTCAGACTTAAGCTTGAGTCAAGGGACCAAGGCCCTTGTTCCTAGCTAAGAACACCCTGACCTTATCTTTGTAGTTCCTTAGGGATTCTTCCCTTTCCCAACTTGTTGGAGTTCTACCAACCCAATGCACAAGGAAGTCCCTTCTCTTTTCGTGACCAAAACCCACTGTCTTCACCTCAAGTATCTGCTGCAACTACTGATCTGGCTTGTCCTTCATGTTTGCAGGAGGATGATTAGACTGACTCCATTCTGGCTCAACTTCATTCACAACAAAAGGTTTCAACTGGCTCACATGAAACACTGGATGCACTTTCATGTGTTTTGGTAACAAGATTTTGTAGGCAACCTTGCCCACCTGAGCCATAATCTCATATGGCCCATCATACTTGTGGACTAAGGACTTCGTTATTCTAGGACGAGCTTTGAACACTTCCAGCTCCATCCTCAGCATAACCTCACTGCCCACAAGTAACTCAGTAGATTGTCTAAATTGATCTGCATACTTCTTCATGCGATCACCTGCTTTTAACAGATGAAATCTTGTAAGATCAACCCACTTTTGCCAATCCTTCAAGTATTTTGTGGCCGATAGAGACCTTTCAAAGTATCCAGAAATCACCATGTGAGGCAACAATGGTTTTTAGCCTGTTGCAAGTTCAAATGGTGAGTACTTGCTCGACTCACTCTTTTGGCTGTTGTAAGAAAACTGTGTTATGTCCAACAGATTCGGCTAATTTGTCTGGTCACTTCGCACAAAATACCGTAAGATTCCAACATTGCATTGATCCTCTCTGTCTGGCCATCAGTTTCTGGATGATATCTCATGGATAACAAAAGATTTGTTCCCACCAATCGAAATAACTCTTGCCAAAACTTATAAAATGAGTATCTTTATTTTAGATGATGCTCAAGGGAATACCCCAATACTTCACCACATTTTGAAAGAAATACCCTGTAGACTCCTCTGCACCACAAGGTTTCTTACATGCAATGAAGGTAACATACTTGGAAAATCTATCAACAACCACCATGATGCTAGAATTTCCATTTACACTAGGCAAGTCGGTGATAAAATCCATACTCACGCTCACCAAAGGCCTTACGAGAACAGGCAATCGCTGGAGAAGCCCTCTCAGCAACCAATGTTCAGACTTGTCTTGCTGACATATCAAACAAGAACGAACAAACTCGTCCATATCCTTGCTCATCTTTAGTCAGAAAAAGCCCCTTTGCAAAAGAGCTATAGTGTGTTTCTACCCAGGGTGGCCTGCCCACAAAGAATTGTGACACTTCTTGATCAAATCTTTGCTCAAGCTACCCCACCTACGAACATAAACCCGGCTCTCAACAAACCACAACATCCCATCTAAAATGTTGAACTTGTTTTTCTTGCCCAACTGAGTCTGTCCCTCAACGGTCTCTACCAATGCCACAGCTTGAGGATCTTGAACCAAACCTTCACAGATCTTCTCCATCAACTCCCCTGTCAGTTATACCTTACTCTCTCCTTGAGTAAAAATTGGACTAGCTAATGCTATTGCAATGACCGCTAACTGCTACTTTCTACTGAGTGCATCTGTGATCACATTATCTTTTCCCATCGTATGCATGATTTCCATATCAAACTCAGCAAGAAAGTCATGCCATCTTTCTTGATTTGGTGTTAACTTGCTTTGAGTTAGAAAGAAATAATTTGACACATTGTCTGTCTTGATGATGAAGTGTGAACCCAACAAGTAGTGCCTCCACCTTCTCAAATAGTATACCACAACCATCATCTCTTTCTCATGAACTGGATATCTCCTTTCTGTATCCTTGAGTTTCCTCGACTAAAATGCAATAAGATGTTTATCTTGGATCAACACCCCACCAATGGCAAAATCAGATGCATCTGCATGCACCTCAAAAGGTTTCTTGAAGTCTACTAAGGATAGAATAGGTGATGTAGTCAGCTTTTTCTTCAGAAGCTCAAATACGCCTTGACACTTTTCAGACCACACCCACTTCACTTCCTTCTTCATCAACTCGGTCAACAGACTCACAAGCTTCAAATACTTGCTGACAAACCTTCTATAGTAATTCACCAAACCCAAAAACCGACGCACTCCATGTACATCTCTGGGCAGCTCCCAATCCTTGATTGCTTCAAGTTTCCTTGGGTTAGGCCTGATCTTGCCTTCCCCAATCACATGTCCAAGGAAGTGAACTTCTTCCTGGGCAAAGGAACAAAGGAGCAGTTATGACTTGATAGTACCCTGACCTCAAGTCCAACTTTGTGAAGACTTTTCCCTTAGATAGGTGATCAAAGCAATCCTCGATTAGGGGTAGAGGATATCGGTTCTTGATGGTTAACTTGTTCAAGGCTCTATAATCCAGACAAAGCCTAAGTGACCCATCAGCCTTCCTCTAAAATAGCACTGGTGCTCTATACGAGGAGTGCGACAGATGAAGATAACCCATAGTCAACAACTCTTCCATATACTTTTTTAACTCAACCATCTCAGGCCCAAATAATCGATACAAAGCCCTTGCTAGAGGACTCCCACGTAAAACCAACTCAATACAATGGTCAATGGCTCTTCTCTATGGCAAATAAGGTGGGAACTGACTGGGCATACGATCTTGGTACTCATGAAAAACTTTCTTCACCTCAGCTGGAATAGGGACCTGTTGCCCCTCCTCATCATCCCAACCACCAACAAGCACTATCAAAAACATGGGTTCCACCTTGTTCCTTGCAGCGTTCTGCATACTCATCATTAAACACACCTGCATCTTTCCTAACTGTCTCCTCTGCACTATCTTCACCATGCACATATGCATCAGATCTTCATAAAAAGAGTTTCCAGATGTTGAAAGATTAACACTTTACCCTTTTGGATAAACTCTTGTCCCAGTACTAAGTCAAAATCATCCATATTGATCATGGATATATCCAATTTTCCCTTCCACTCCCTGACTTTGATGTCCACACCCCATGTGGAACTGAGAGTAGATTGAGCTGGAGAATTCACTACCTTGAACCACCCTGTACCTCTGGAGGACTGGAGGCTCAGCACTTTGGATTTCTGGATTGCAATATAATTGTGGGTCACACCTATGTCCAGTAGTGTCGTGATGATCTTACCCTTGACCAACACTTCCAAAAATTCAACCCATGCAGGTTACTTTCTCCACTCATTGTTTTGGACCCAAGCTTCTCCATAGCATTGAGCCTCGTGAGCATAGACATCATTTGCTAACCTTGTTCATCTGGATATGCCAAATGAATTACTGACATCCTCTACCATTCTGGACAATCTCTATTGTAATAATCCCCACTACACGCCCAACACTTCAATTGAGCCTTACCACTCAATTCTCCACCTCGTGACTTCTTCCCATCACCTCTAGATGTGCTACTAGACTTTTGAGATCCCACCGATGATTGTTAAGTAGTATTCCCTCCCTGGTTACCGCTTGGCTTCCCTAAAAACTTACTCAGGCTCTTGTCAACACTCTTTCCCTTCAGAGTGTTAGAGCTCTGGGTGTTCTTAGATGAGGACTCTTCCCTAAAATCGAAGAGTCAGTCTGTTATGGCAATTTCTTCACTAAATTTTGACACATCATGGCAATGAAGCTCAACCTTAGCCCATGACTGAAGACCATTCATGAACTGAAATAACCTATCTGCCTCAGACATATCCTTTATCTCCAACATTAGGCTTTGGAAAGACTTGATGTACTCCCTCATGTTCCCCGTCTGCTTCAGCTGACTCAACTTGATCCCAGCCAACCATGATGCATTACTTGGTTAGAATTGATCCCCAAGGGCTTTCTTCAGCTCCACCCAGGAGTCCAACCTCTTCGTAGATCCTCCTAATGCGATGCCATTCACCAAGATTCTAAACCAAACCTTCATCATACCTATAAGGTACCTTGCCATAACACGCACCTCTTATGCATCTGATAGTCCTCCAAAACCTATCAAGTACTCCTCCATGTCCCAAAATAAATTCTCTAAAAGATGGTCATCTCATGCACCATCATAACATTTGGGTTCCTTTAACTTGGGGAGTTTCAAAACGGTTGTAGAGTTGGACCTAAGTGCTCTCGTTAGGCTGAGTATCACCGCATGACACATAGTCACCTCATCTTGTAACTTAGCCTGAGACGCAACTCTCTCTTCCAACCTTTCTGTCAATATCTTGACCGTCTGATCCATGGTTTCTACTTTCTCCTTGAGCTCCATAAACCTCGTGCCCACCACAACATCCCAATCATGGAACTGGGCATTCACTTGCTCAGCAAAGTTTTTATCCAACTTAGACCTTCCCTTGCTCTTATGTCGATCACCACCACCTTCACTTTTGTCCTTAACCCTGCTTCTACCACCCATAGATTTTGGCAGAACTTTGGACTATTCTCCTGTCATACTGACTCAAACTCACAAGACTAACTCAATAGGGGAAGAGTGGATGACACAATAAGTTTAAAAACTAGGCAAACACAACACAAACTTGTGCTCTGATACCAACTGTCATGGGGCCAACTTACCTAAGTTAGGACCCTATGCAACATTGCCTTCTCCAACTTGAATCCCTCATTGTGATGGGATTCCATAGGAACTACGGACTACGCCTTCAGTGTTCACCTGCACAAAACACACACACAACATAATGGTATGCTTTTGTAACTCAACAAATTAAATGTGGAAGCTCATAAACATAACATACTTGTAAAGAATAGGAAACTACTCTAATCACAAGAGCATTCACACAGTGCAAGAACAATCTAGGAGAATCATCTATTTTATTCACTCTCTTCAGGACAACTATCCAAAGTACAATAAACAGGGTTATGATACACACACCATCAAGCCAGTCACAACCGATAATGTTCAGTGACTACTCAAATGGTTACAATAGATAATCCCCTCCCAAGGTTTGGATACTCTCTACCTAGGACAACTGGTCCTTGCTTCACGAAACTTAAACCAGCAGAAGTATCTATGACACACCTGTGCAAACCCAGCATAGGAAGATGCCCGGTGCCCACTCTTCACTTAGACCAAGGCAACCGTGAATTTGTGTTCCAACACTTTGCTTAGTTTGGACTTGCACTCACTCAAATCACTAAGCAAAGAAGGCAACCGAATCGCTTGATAGCTTCTGAGCTTAACTGAGGGATGTCAAAGTCATACATCCATTATAGATAGTATGTCCAATGCAAATTGATTCAAAATCTATTCTGAGATCATTTCTACCTATTTAAATATACACACAATGATCAAAGCCCCAACATCCTTATATCACCAAAAAAACAAATAAACATGGAAAATAAGTTTATCAACATAGCAAGATTTAAAAGCCAATGTCATTACCACCTCAATTCAACACTTCACATGGTTCCAACTCATCATGCACTCCTACACAACAAGTGTATACCTACTCTAAGCTTCTTTTCTTGTTAATTATCTAAATCATGAATTAAAAATATTATTATTACATCACCTATTCCTATAAAAACTTTATTACAATGAATTTTAAAACTGATGCACACATTGATTATATACAAACATCTCAAGAAGAAGATAGGCATCTAATAAAACCTATATATATATATATATTATGAATCATGATTTACGTAGTGATCTTTAGCTAAGAGCCAAGGACTGAGGGGTATCCATTCTACCAAAGTTGTCTGGGCCATGATCTCGACCTCATCCATTTTCACGTGTCAGGGTTTGCTAATGGCCTCTTTGTGAGCCATACAACTTCACCAGTTGAACCAACAATTGTTCACCTATTAATAATATTTAAGATCACCATATTTCATATTTACTAACACATATTTATTTGTAGAGCCCACCATATTCACAGACACATTTATCAAAGCAAATTATATCCGTACGATAGTATCTATAAAACCATTATGACATCAACTATAAACACGTGTCAAAGGAGACCCAATCGTCTTTATATTTGCCAAAATAAACCCTGTCGATGGTATATGAATAATATAAATTAATCTCATTATATATTACCCGTATTAAACTAATAATATCTTTAAAAATTCTCTTAATAACATCTTTAGTAGTTTTGAAGGGATTTTTTTCAATCCATTTAACTTTATCTTGGAATTATTGTTGAATTTGTTGGTCAATCAGATTCTATTGATTAGTACGTAAAAAAAATATCTTTTGTAAAGTGAAATAGTAGGGTTTTTAATAGGGTAGATAAAATAATCATATTTGGTACACGCTGATTGAGTGAATTTTTTTATGTTATTATCCATTTTACTTGGATCAGGGTTAGGCATTAATTGCTTGGCAGATAGAGGACATGTTTGTATAAGACAAAGATGATTTAAGATTCAATGTTGCATTAATTCACGTGGTATGTGTTGTTTAGTTTAAAGATTTTGCATTAAATGTTAGATACCTATAAAAAATTTCTATGGTTTACTGGGCATGCAAGTAATTCTTAAGCTCTTTGTCCTCCTTATTGATTTACATCTGCGTCTCATAATTTATTCCATTTAATGGTAGTAAGATCAATCTCCATGCGAACTGAGAAAGAGTAAGATGTGCTACTCACAGTAAGTCCAACGCCAGAGATTATTAGTACTTCTTCATTTGATCTCTGTGTTCATGCCAATATTCAGTTCGACAAACCAGTGGATGTCTTTGATGTTGAGAAATTCATCCATGAAATCAAAAAAATAAAGAGTCATGTGAGAGGGGTAAGATTTCCTAAGATTTTCCTTACTTCAACATCAAAAAAATAAAGAGTCATGGTTTTTTCTTTATAATTATCATTTTTTGTGATTGTCAAAATTGGATTGATAATTTTCAGTTGTTACATAAAGTGGCCATCTTTTTATTTTTTGTGCCTTGATTATTATTTCTCACTTTTTTTCATCGCTGGTGTATGCACAAATGTGTCCAAATTTGAATTCAAGAGAGTCTATACATATATGTATTTTATGCCATTTCTCATGTCCTAATCATGAATTTCATTGGTCATATCTTCTGTACACTTGTCAAAACACTTTTACATTGAACATATTTTGCCTTCATCATATTTTGAATTTTTGTGGCCGCATACTTGTATGAAAAGAAGGTTGAATTAATGAGCATATAAGTTTATCATTGACTATCTTGGGGACAGAAAATTATAGTTTTTTATCTCATTTGGGTTGGGTTACTCATATAGAGATAACTAAATGAGCATTGATTTAGAGTGAGTTATTTAATTAAAAACCCTTACTAAGGTATGCCATATTCAGGTACACTGTTTCTTTACCGTCTCTTTCTCTTTTTGAATTATCAATCGTGCACCCCTCTAATTTATAAAATATTTTGGTGAATCCCTTTAATTTCTAATCCATCAACTTTAGGGTTTCATGTTCTCTTTTCCTTTAAGATTTGTTGTGGTTGTTATCTTGGTTTTGACTTTATTATTGCCAATTCATCAACCTTAGTTTCTTTCATGTTCTCTATGGTTATTATGTCAAAATGCAATACCTACTAGGTGAAGTGCTATATTAAGTGGTACAAATATTAATTTAATTCAGCATCTTTTAATTAGTACTAATGTTTGTTTAAAAAAAAAATGACAGTTGTTAATAAAATTCCTACTCCTATTGTTGTTGATGATATAAATGGTGCAAATGTGAATGGTGAATATGCATATATTGAACATAACCATAAGGACAATGATTTTGTTGATAATGACATCTATGAAAATGTTATGAATGATATTGATGCATCAAGTAGATCAAGAAGAGTCAAAAGACTTATCACTTTAGACAAGTGACTAAGGTTTGTTTTGATTATATATGCATTTTTTAATTGATTTACATTCTAGGATTACACATGGCATTATGGTTGACAAAGGTTGTAGCTTGAACATATGTATAATGTCATCTTTTACTAGTACAAAGTACACTCAACAAGACTAATTTAGTACAACCATGGTTATTAAAAGTTATAAGGATTTTACACATACATTTTCCAGGGGTATCAAATTACTTGTCACCATAGGTCTTAAGACTCTTTTAGTATGGTTTCATGTATTGGTAGATAACGAGACATGATTTATTACATATATTTCCTTAGTTAAATTAAGCGAGAGATATTCCATCCAAATTATACGAATGTCTTAAGTTTGTGCATGTTAACAAAATATTTACCATTTGAGGCACATATTATGCGTTATCCATACAACATGAATAATATCATATGGTATTACCTACAATGTTTCCTAAATAACAAATCATACAACTTCCAGTTATAATACCTATAGTTATGACACTTACAATTATGATGTCTCAATTTATAGAGCCTATAATCAAATGAGAGTTATCCCATCCATATTATATTAATGTCTTAAGTTTATGCATGAGAATAGAATATTTACTATTTGAGGCACATTTTATGAGTTACCCATACAACATCAATAACATCATGAGGTGTTACCTATAGTGCTGCTTAAACAACAAATCATACAATCAAGTTATAATATTTATAGTTGTGGCACATACAATTATGAAGTCCGGATTTGTAGAACTTGCAATTATGACAATTAGAATGATAATATGACACAAGATAGTCTAATCACAACCTCTTATGTGTGTTCAAGTTAAGTACTTTGTGCAGTTTACATTAGACAATCCAAACCATTTTTTTTCAAGAATTTAAGGCGGCTTCTATAGCCTATCAATGTGATGACTTCCTTAGAGATGATGTTTCAGGGTACAATACAACTTATGGTTACATAACCATTACTACTAGTGACGATTTAGGATGCCTTTCAAATCATACTAGTATTACCTTTGATCCCTCACATCCATGATCCATGAGATCTTCAAGATTTGATAATGAGGAATAATGAGCAACATATCATGGAAATCTAGACAAGATTATTTGTTGGCATTGCTAGTATATATCATATGCTTCAATGGAACAATATATCGTGCATAATTTTTTTTCTTTCCTCTTTTTATCATGTCTTTCATATGCCTTCTTCTAGTTTCGTTATATATATATGAATCCTCTTTTTCATGTTTCTTCTCGCTTTCATCATTTGGCTTGCATCTTCTAGCCTTTTTCCTATTGTTGAACCTATTAGATTGTTTTTCTCTTGATTGAGCTCTCCTTGCTTCTTCTTGCCATCACCTCTTGGCTTGCTCCTTGTTTGGTCCATTTTTTTAGAAAATCGTAAAAATGCAAATGCATAGAAAAACATAAAAATAATAAAAAAAATCCTTTTATCTTCGTGGTACATAGTGGCATGTTTATCTACCTATTTTAGAGTTTTAAATATCTATTATTATGCACATGCTTTTCAAGGTATTTTTTGAGTGAGATGCAAGACATAAAGGTTACATATGATCAATGATTTGCATCTGTTTTATGGTTTCTTTACGCCCACGTATGGGATAATTCTCACATTGTGGGCATACCCATATTGATAAAATGTTTTTTAGTGGGTTTATGGTTTTATCCTTTCTGCTTTCCATCTTCATATATAACTTTTTATAGTTTGCTTATACATAACTTTCTCTAACTTGCATTTTTCATATTGCTTTATATGGATATATTGTGTTGCTTCATATGATGGTTATATGGTTACATTGTGTGTTATTGTTGTTCCTTATGATTGTTTGCGTGTGTGTACTTATGCGTGTTTCATGTGAATTTTTGTCTTTTTTATCCATAGAGGATCCTCTAGTAGTCATCTTATGTTGCACTTGTGTGATTGATTGCTCGTGGGTCACTTTTCTTGTTTGATGGTTTCACTTACTTTATACGTGATTACATGCTTTTGCTCAATTGAATTCACTATATCATGTGATCTCATATGTTCGGTGCCACGATTCATATCATGCACACTACTTATTTATTGTATATTGTAGCAGGGGTTATCGTAGTTTCTACCATACATCTATTGAGGCATATTATCATTGTGTGCTTCAAATCTATATATCACTTCTCACCTTCCTAGGGGCATGTTGTTGCATTGGGGCAAATCATTTTTCCTTTCCTTATTGATCTTATTATTTATATGTTTCCAATATGGGAATGATGCACCCATATATCTATTGATCCTATATTGCTTATATTAGGATGAGTTTTTGCCTAATATCCTCCATACACCCAGTCACATTGTGGCATTCAAATCGATATCAAACTTCTTAAAAATTAAAAGAAAAATGCAAGATAAATGTAAAATATATTGAAAATAAGTTCAAAAAAAGAACCCACATCTTTGCATCATATAAATAGAGCAAAATAGACTAGGAAAATAAAATTACTAACATAATAATATGGTTTTTGCATGTGCAAACCAATCGAAGCCCTTTTTTGGATTGTAAATTTTCACTAATGAATGCATCCAGACCAATATTAAACTTCCTCTCAAAAATTAAATGAATAAAATAACACAAAAAATAATTTTCATATGCGCAACCCAGAATATAAAACTAAATCCTAGAACAACAAAGTTCAATATCAAATTTCTACTTACAAGTCCACCTACATGTCCCTACCTACCTCGAGTATAAAACAATAAACATTAAATTATTTTTTAATTTTTATAGGAAAGTTAGAACATTTATCTAACCCTTCAACGTGAAAGGTCTCTATAAAATAAAATACCATTGTAAAATGCAAGGGTAGCCCTTCAAATTTGATCATGGAATTAATATATGTTTTATTTATAATTTCTATAATTTATTTTAACCTTAAGTCAAAATACAAAAATGAAAAACATAAACTATAAATAAAAAATACACCATGTGCACTAAAAATTGGCTAAGAAAAACTTATATTTATATATCACAAAAGAAAGAAAAGAGAAGACAGAAAATAAGATTACCAGTACATCAATATGGTATTTGTGCTAGTAAACTAAAATATGAATCACACATTTGCAACAACAAAGACCTTTCAATATACTCCCCTGAATTGCAAGATTTTGCCAACCAAGTTTATAATTAATATCTCATAAATAAACTCACATTATTAATGCCTTTGTCCATCCCAATGAAAAACACATCGCACAATTTTTTTCATCTTTATGCATAAATAAAAAAAAAACACAATAAAATGTTTTTTGCATGTGCAAATTGAAATACAAAACTAAACAACATAACCCATGAAGAAAAAAACAAGATATGCCCTATAAACAGACTAAAACATGATATATGGTCTTCGTGCTCACAAACCAAAATAAAAACTACAACTTTTTTTTGTTCCCCTACATCTAAACTCAAAACTCCCATATATATAGAGGGTGCCATATTTATAGAGAGGGAACTCACATATAGAATTTAGTTTAGTTTAGTTTATATAGAGGGAAGGGCCAAAAAATTCTATCTCGGGCCACCCTATAGATAGGCCCCAGATAGATATATAGGGCTTGGGGGGAGGCCATATAGAGGTCGAGTGCCTAGTCTGATTAGTGTAGGTCAAGTGCCCAGTCTCGAAACTACACAGACTTTTGAAGTTATTCTTCCAGACTCAAGGCTTTTACCAATGGAGGTTCAAATTAATATCTCATATATAAACTCACATTATTTATGTCATTGCCCATCCACATTAAAAACATCACATAAAGCTCTAGATCCTTATACATAAATTAAAACAACAAAGCAACATAACAAAATATTTTTCATATGTGCATCCCAAGTAAAAAAGTAAAAAACAAAATCCACAAAGAAAAATAACATGATATGCACTACGAACCAATTAAAAAAAGGATCCCACATCTTTATATCGCAAAAGAAAAACAAATCAAACATGGAAAAAGTAAAAGACACTTCATTTTACTTTTTTGAATTGCAAGCTTCTGCTTATCGAGGTTCTCAATACAATTTTAAAATTTTACCACCGACCATCCACATTAAATAATATCACACTGAGCTTCACATTCGTATGTAAATTAAAAAAACAAAGTAACATAACAAAATACTTTTCAGATGTGCAAGCCAAAATATATAACTAAACAAAAAAACCCATAGAGAAAAAAAATGACATCCACAAAATTGGCTTAAAAATGGAACCCACATCTCTATGTCACAAAAAAATTAGCGATGACATGGAAAATAAACTAACACAACAAAATAGTTTTTTTTGTACTTGCAAACCAAAATAAAAAGTACATGTTCCTAGCCAGAAATACCTTTCAATCTATTCTCTTAGACTACAATTTTTTGGCAACATAGGTTATCAATGTGATATCTATCTTCCTCTAATAAATTAATATCTCGTATATAAAACTGATGCACACATTGATTATATACAAACATCTCAAGAAGAAGATAAGCATCTAATAAAACCTATATATATATATATATATATATATATATATATATATATATATATATATATATATATATATATATATATATATATATATATATATATTATGAATCATGCTTTACACAATGATCTTTAGCTAAGAGCCAAGGACTAAGAGGTATTCATTCCACCAAAGTTGCTTGGGGCACGATCTCGGCCTCATCCCTTTTTATGTGTCAGGTTTTGCTAGTGGACTCTTTGCGAGCCATACAACTTCACTAGTTGAACCAACAACCGTTCACTTATTAATAATATTTAAGATCACCATATTTCATATTTACTAACACATATTTATTGGCAGCACCCACCATATTCACAGACACATTTATCAAAGCAAATTATATCCCTACGATAGCATCTATAAAACCAATATGACATCAACTATAAGCACGTGTCAAAGGAGACCCAATCGTCTTTCTATTTGCTAAAATAAACCCTATCGATGGTATATGGATAATATAAGTTCATCTCATTATATATTACCCCTATTAACCTAATAATATCTTTAAAAATTCTCTTAATAACATCTTTATTAGTTTTGAAGGGATTTTTTTTGGATCCATTTAACTTTATCTTGGAATTATTATTGAATTTGTTGGTCAATAAGATTCGATTGATTAGTATGTAAAAAAATATATCTTATGTAAAGTGAAATAGTAGGGTTTTTAGCAGGGTAGATAAAATAATCATATTTGGTACACGCTAACTGAGTGATTTTTTTTATGTTATTGCCCATTTTACTTGGATCAAGGCTAGGCATTAATCGCATGGTAGATAGAGGACAGGTTTGTATAAAACAAACATGATTTAGGATTCAATGTTGCATTAACTCACGTGGTATGTGTTGTTTGGTTTAAAGATTTTGCATTAAATGTCAGATACCTATAAAAACTTGCTATGGTTTACTAGGCATGCAAGCAATTCTTAAGCTCTTTGTCCTCCTTGTCGATTAACAATGGCAGTAAGATCAATCTCCATGCAAACTGAGAATGAGTAAGATGGGCTACTCGCAGTGAGTCCAACGTTAGATATTCTTAGTACTTCTTCATTCAATCTCTGTGTTCATGCCATTACTCAGTTCAATAAACCAGTGGATGTCTCTGACGTCGAGAAATTCATCCATGAAATCAAAAAATAAAGAGTCGTGTCGAAGGGGTAAAATTTCCTAAGATTTATTTTACTTCTACATCATCGGTACTACTAGTACCACCATTATTTGAATTTGATGCTACATTGGTATTGTTTGTAGAGTGTGAATGATGTGATAATGGGCATTGCATTCGACAAATTTTGACACTATTGTCAGATGGTTCTTCTTAGTTTGATTCACTGCCAAATAACTCCCTGTTTGCTTTTTGTAATGTTAAAAACTTTTTAATTGTTGGCTCAGAGTATGCAGATCCAAAAAAAGTGGAGAATTTGATAATAATAACTATTGCTCTGATCAACACAAGATCAGACCCTGGCATAAAGGTTTTTCATGATTCATCCAGCTCTACCCTTGTCATGTTTTCATTTTTTAAATTCATCCATTGAGTCGCTTGTCATATTGGTTTAAGCGTGAATTTTTTCTATGGTAAAAGTTATAAAAATATCTCTTTATAATAGTAGTTTAGTAAACCATGTAGCAGGAAATGTGACTTGCATTGATGAGCTTGGGAATGAAGCTCTCTGCTAGAATATGGCTCACCCTTCAAAAATGTAATCTACGGCCTCTTTTAGGTGGCTACACATCACAGGATTCCAACGTCATATGAGAAGGAATATTTGCATTTGTTAAAAGAGGTAGTGCATGTTTCTGTATTTTCTTCTTATAAAATTAGGCCATAATCAATGATTTCTAGTCCTATCATGCTTTTTCCATGATGTCCATAGCTGGACTATACTACAAATCAAGACATTTACTGAGCTCTATTTTCAAAATACAATAATTTATTTAAGCTGACAAAATTAATGCTACTATTAAGAGATCTTTCTTTCCCTTGTCCTTGCCACAAGAGATCCATAAATTGTTTTGCACAGACAAAACCCTGTGGGGTACCACTCATTAACAATTTAACTTTACCTTATCTCTAGGACTATTTATATCCAATTTAACATTACATTATTTCTTCCTTCTCATAATTCAATGGAGTTACTAGGTTCTTATAAATTAGTTTTATCTACCTCATCCACAAGTTAAAAAAATAATGATTAGTAGTTGTTTCGATAGTGTAAGGAACATCAGGATGGATTTATCTTTAGATATGTGTGTGTGTGTGTGTGTGTGTGTGTGTGTGTGTGTGTTTTAATTAAATGTTTATTAGTGTCATTGTCTACAAGATCATTGTTGTCATCAGGAAAGGTAATTGGAACACTCCCTGGAGTATCTAGTGGAGGTATGCCATGACGAACAATTATTTCATATATTCTCCAAATATTTATTGATGGAAGAAGAGTTTCATAAGGATATATGGGTCTTTGCACAATTATCAAATTATATTTTACCTACCATTGAATTTTCTTTGAAATAAACAAGTTAATCATTGAGTGAAGGGGATGTTGGTAACTTGGTTCATTCCAAAGACTCTTTGGAAGGTATTCAACAAAAAAAATCATACAAATAAATAGGGAATTCATTTGAGTTGTGAAAATCATATTGACCATATTCAAAATATTCAATCAAAACTAAACTCAAAATTAACCCTAAAATCTAATCTTCAAGGTAGTGGAACCCATCAACCTATCATTTTTCTAGCACGATAATTGATTCATATATATCTGTTGAATTTGGATAATTTTTTCCAAGTCTCCTTTAACCCAAACCTTCATTGTGCATGTTTTACAATCCACATATTGATTAATGCAAATTTATTTGAATGATTTTGCAAACAACTTTAATTCTTTTTTTGTTTTTATATTATTCTTAAGTTATTGCATTGTCACAATTATGCTTTTCAAAACAATGATTATTTGCATGTAAAATAGATAAAACATTACATTATATTATTTTTTTCTCCTTGTAATTTAAGGGAGTTGTGAGGTTTTTATAAATGAAATTTACTCAACTTGTGTTTCGAAAGCTCACTAACAAGTTGAAAAAATAATGATAACCTAAACATAAATTAAATAAGTTGAAATTTAGACAGAAATCCTACCTTCCATAGCTAATTTGTGTATTTTCACTGTTTTATTATTCTTTCCTATAGTTACTTCTTTAGTTCTGGTGGTTTGTGGCTTGAGATTTTGGGTATATTTTAAAAATTTTGAGATGATTTTTTATCAATACTTTTGAATAAGTTTCTAATAAATTGAATCAAAAATTAGTTATATCTATTGTAAGACATGCACTGGGTAGGACACAAGCCTTGGACCACCTCTCATGACACTTCACCAATGCTTGACATATTTAGGCTTTGTGGGAGCATATGTCGAATCTCTTAACACTCTCAAGACATACATGGCTTGAGTATACTTAGCTAACTAACTTTATCTCTTGATAGATTTGGGCTTTGTGAGGGCAAAAACTGAATGTCCAACACCCTCAAGCTACATGGCTTGAGTGAACTTATTTACCTGGGTTTGGGTCTTCACATATTTATGCTTACTCTTGATAGTTTGGACTTTGTTGGACCAAATACTGAATCTCCAATGCCCTCAGGGCACACACGGCTTGAAGAACTTAAAAGTCGATCTGCTTCGCTGACCTTTTAAATTATATTTCTCTGATCTTCATTTTAAAAATTAATACTTACCTAAAGTAACCCTTTCTGCAAGGACTCAACGCTCTATGCCATTATTATCTCAAGTGAAACACCACACACGTGTAACATTAAGATGGGCCCTGAGCACACCCAAGGGTGCCCTAGGCCCTCCCGTACTGGCCCCTGTAGTAAGCCTCACTGTTGCCTAGGCCAAGGCAGGGCCTCCCTATGCTCCGCATAAATTTTTATATTAAACTGCAGATAATCAGTGTCAATTCATTCTTTGTACCAAATTAAATCATTTTTTAATACAATCCCACCCAAAATTAATCCTTGATGTTATTTGTCGCCATAAACATCAAACAAAATACTACAAATAATAAAACACAACAGGAAGAAATTTTGGGGAAGTAAAAATCAGCAGTTTGACATAGGTAAGTTTCCTATTTTTTAATTAATATTTTTAAATATATTATATTTTGGTTAATAAAATTATTACATAATGGGTAAAGTAATATTTTATTAAAAGATTTAAAACAATATATATTCTTTTAGTAAATTATATAAAGTTTATTTTTTACCAGGTCTGTAATTTAGCAATGGATAGAGAACCCTTTTATAGAGGACATTCAAGTCCATATTCACCTCTTCAATCACATGTTTTAAATCTATTACAAAGAAAAATCAAAACTATACAAGTTTTTCAAATCAAAATGAAAAAAAAAATTCTTTACTCATAAGGAAATTTTAGAGATAAAATGAAATTTGGGAAAAATATTTCACAGTCAGAAATAAATATAAATGTTGTCTCTAATGATGTTCATGATGTGGATGATGATTACATTATGTCTGGTCGTGATATTGATTTGAACCATGGAATTCATAGTTTTATTGGAGAAGATTTTGAAGTTGAGAAAATTGTCCCAACAACTCAAGCATTTGAGAATGACATTAATGGTGACAAAGATTCAACCAAAGAACACAAAGAGGATCTTTGGCCAAAAATAGTTGTACAAATTTTAATTTTAAAATTTGAAGAAATATATATAGATTTAAATCAAGAAAATCTAGGTAAGAAGCATTGGGACAAAGTGGCAGATGTAAACATACAATGTGGAACCTCTTTTATGGGTATTCAATGTAAGTGCAAGTGGAACAGATTGAAAAAGATATTCAAGAAAGAGAAATAAATAGAAAACACTACAGGGGGGAAACCATCTTCGTGGACTTTCTATGAAGACATAGATCACATTATAGGGAATACTCTTAAGGTGATTGGTCTTATGAATGGTTTTAGTGGAAATGAATGGGTCAATACTTCCAATACACCAAAAAATGTCATGAAAGATAAATCCCATGAATAAAATCTAACTATAAATATTGAAAAACAAAAAACAGTCTATGTTACTACTATTGGCTTTTCAAAGTATTAAAATATTAAAAATGCAGTCTATGTTGCTACTAGAAGTGTGTTATATGATCAATGTGGAAATATATCTCTTTTCGAACCTCATAAATTTAAAGTCTTATTCTTTTCTAGAAAAAATGATATATATGTAGAGCTATAATTTCCAGTTGTCAATTTTCTAACTATCCCAAATTGGTTAATTTATCCCAAATAGTAAATATAAATTTGTTATTTTAGACTGGGCCTCTCCAAATCTCCCTCACCATTGTTATTCTTGAGTGCAAAAGTCTCATGTCAAGAAATTATTACTTTAAGAGTTTTGAAGACTACTTAAAAAATAGCCATGAAGAAAAAACATATAAATCGACAATGAATTAATTTAAATAATGGAGCTATTACTTAAAAAAGTAAGAAGTGGAAATCCAATATATCACCATTGAGAAATAAGTGTTTTACAAGTATTTATAGATATAATATTAGATATAGGTTTGAACAAGTATTAAAGACTTAATCAAACCATATATATATATATATATATATATATATATATATATTCAAAAAAACTAAATTAAAATAAAACATGAAAATCAAAACAAAGAAATAAGAATTTATACTTGGGAATTAAACGAGTCATGCAAAACAGCTTAAATTTTATAACAAAGATGAAATTGAAATAGATGAAAATACTACTTTAGCATCTTATTGAAAATAACATCTTGACATATATGAAATTATAACACAAATGTCAGAAATTATAAACCAAATTACTTTCCATGTTGTTCAACAAATGTATTATCTTCATTTGAGTAGTTCATATGACGATCATTATTAATCATAATGAAGCTTACATTCAGGTTAGTAAAACCAATTAATTTTCATTAATCATCATGTGTCAATATCATCAAAAATGGTTACTGAATATAACTATGAACAATTATATATCATAACAAACATGCATAACTAAGCACCAACAAAGCAACAATTACATAATAACGATCAAAGTACATTAAAATATATTAACTTACATCACATATATAGCATTATAAGGGTTATCTTTAAGATAAATTACAGATAAACTTAAGGTAAAACATCTTGGGAACACTCTTTCATGAGTATTATGTAAAATTGGAATATCACCACTTAACCTCAAACTATATTAAACTAGCACAAGTCTTCTTCTTCAACTCAATACAACTATGAACAATTATACATCAATAACAAGCATTCATAACAATATAGCAATTATATAGTAACTATAAAAATTTCAACATATACATAACACATAAATAAGTGATAAATAACATCACAAGGGTTATCTCCAAGAGCAGTTTAAAGAGTGCTCAAACCCCTTGAAGACACCCTTTAATCAATATTAACTGAAAAATATATACTTAACATTATAACATCACCATCTAACCAAAAGCTAACATTAAAATGGCATAAGTCTTCTTCTTCAACTTGATACAACTAGGAATAAATATATATAAGTAGAAAATATTCATAATATAATAAAAATTATATAATAACAATAAAATATATTAACTTGCAACATATAAATAACACATCAATAAGTGATAAATAATATCACAAGCGTTGGCTCTAATAGTAGCATATAAGATGAAACCACATAGAAATCCTTTGGAGACACCCTTTAACCAATATTAACTAACTGACATTCACCTAACACTATAGCATCACCAGCTAACCACAAACCAACATTAAAATGGCACAAGATTTCTTCTTCCACTTAATACAATTAGGAACAACTATACATCAATAACAAACATTCATAACAAAGTGGGCATTTTATGACAATAGTAAAGGATATTAACTTGTAACATATACATACCACATACATAAATGATAAATAACATCACAAGAGTTGTCTACAACATAAATTTACATAACAAAACTATGCCGAAAATCTTGGAGACACCATTTCATCAGTATTAACTAAGTAGATCAAGAATATAGATAACATTAAAAAACATCACAGAGGTTATATCCAAGTGTAACTTATAGGTTGAATCCATATCGAAACCCTTTGGAATCACCTGTTCACCATAATCAACTAAGTATTAACTAACACATAAATAATAAGGAAATAAAATCGCCACAACTGACAACATAAATAACACTATGTTTGACAAAGTTATATTAAAAAAGAACATATGTACTAAACAAGTAATTTATACATTGAAAAAATTATATATATATATAATAATGTTCATTGCTAGAGCGGTAGAAATCAATATATTAATTTCCCTTCCATATTAAAAAATTCAAAGTTGTCCTAATTACTAGTCATCATCATCCTCATCTTATATCAAATCATCTTTGGTCATATATGTATAATTAAGTATCCTCTAGCTCAATATCTTGATCAATGTAATCAAGATTCTCCTCATCATCCTCTTGAATATCAAATCCCTTAACTAGGACAAATGGTCTATCCACCTGAAAATTAGACATAACTTAATTGTCAACAAGTGTTCAAGGTTATAATTCACATAGTCAATTACACCCAAAGATTATATTTGATGGAACTAACTAATTATTCTTAAATAATGAAACAAAAAAAATTATATTTGCATATAACCACTAAAATGGTCCTTTTTATTGAATGTTTGGGTTTCCCTTTCTAAAGCTTTCAATTTTTGATTCATTACTTTGTTGCCTTATATTCATATTGTTGTTATTGTAATAAAATATATGTCATAAAATAATGTGTAATATTTTTCATAACATATCTCATGAAAACTTACAAACTTATGTAAAATAACTTATAAAAAACTTACAAAGTAGTGTACAACCTAATTTACATTCATTTACCCAAGCAATGAGTCACTAGGATTCTCTGGCTCACTCTCACTTCTTGGCCTTGTCCTAGCTAGTCTTTATCCATGTTTTAATTGAAATAAATGCAAAACATATAATCCATCAAATATAAATAATATTTTTTGTCTCCTTAAATTTGATAATTAACATACAACCATTTTTCTCTCACGCTCAAGCCAATCATTGAACATTTTTAAACAAGGAGATGTCTTTATACTTGGTGGTTGTAGCCTTATCATATATATATTTGTTTTTCTTCGGTAAACAACCTACAAATTATAGTTTTGAAACAACATTAGAAGTCTATAAAATAATAAAATAGTTCTTAAAATGTACTTGGGCCTTATCTCCTTGCTCAACCTGTTAAGAGTAATTGTTGCATGTTTTTAAATTATTTTTGTGTTATAATTGGCATTGCCTAATTCATGTTCGATTATTTTGGTGAGCCATTATCTATTCTTAGCTGATAACTTCTCATATTTAAGGTTATATATTCATAAAAAAAAATTGTTTGGGCATTCATTATTTGTTTAAAATACTTTAAAAATTGAATGTCAAATATTGTAAATAAATTCAATAATTAAAACCCTAAAAATTGAAACATGATTAAATCACAAAATTAAAAAACTTGAGTAACATAAATTGAAAAAACTTATTAAACTGAAATTGAAAAAATTAAATAACATAAATTGTAAAAATTAAATAATAGAAATTGTAAAAGTTAAATAACATGAATTTAAATACTGACTTGCCCTAAGGTAGACATCATCCATTATTTGCATTTATCATTTACATATAACCCAACTTTTCAGAGAACTAGACACTTAGTGTTTATACTCTTCATTTATCAAAGGAGATGGATGATCATCTTCACTATGTGTTAGGGCCTTTCTACCATCTGCCCTGCCTAGGTGGGAAAACATCATCAAAATAAGAGGAGGGGCCCTCATCATCTCGGACCATAAAAAATATAACTACAACAAACACGACACTAATAAGAGGGTCATGCACCTATTATGATACTTGATATAGGGTGTTCACGAGGCACAAATGATGTGGATATAAACTACAATTAAATTATAGAAAATAATTAAGGTTGTTCACAAGGCACAATTGATGGGTCCCTTGAAGTAGAGGAAGGACATCAATTCATCCCAACCTCGTGCCCTTGTGGGTCCATAAAAGTAGATGATTTGTTATCAAAACCCAAAAATAAAGTAATATTATCTAATTAATTGCAATAATTTGATATAAAAAATACAATTGAAGATTTTATGTCCATTTTGAGGCCTTAATAATAGAATAAGGTCGTCAACTCATCCTAATATCGTCCTCACATGGGTCCATATAAATAGAAGACCTTTTATGAAATCCCAAAAAATTAAATAATATTATAATCAATTTAAATACTTTAATTTAAATACAAAACTAAAACTTATATGTTCACATTGGGTCCCTAGTAATAGAGGAATGACATCAACTAATCCCAACACTCTCCTACCTCTAGTCCTCCTTTTCATGAACACCCATTAATTGTGTTAATAATTGATGAGACACTGAATTTAGAATAAAAGTAACATATACAATTAATTAAAAATAAAAATGATATATTTTTGTACCTACAGTGTGTAGCTATACCACTTGAAGAACGTAGAAGTGCCTAAGTTATATAAAATTTCACAATTATTTGCAAGATATAAATGATTATTTAAAATTAGGGTTTCAACCATATTTTTGCCCAAATTAAAGCTCTAAAATGCCATGCCACTTTCTTCCAATCAACACTTTATGCCTAAAAAAAGACACAAAATGATTTAAAATATTACAATTAAAAGCCCTCTAGATAAAATAATACACTAAAACGTTAATTTTTTTAGCACACATGAATTTTTAAAAAATTTAAAACACCATTATGACCATGCCATAATGAGCTTTCTAGAGACTAAATGGTTCAAAAAAATGACACATGAGCAAAACGTTATGATGATAAAACCAACTATGACTCAAAAATGGCCTCCTAGACCTAATCAGGGTCTTGGGAGGTACATGCAATTTAAAAAATACAGTTTTTAAAATTCCAAGTTTTTAAGTTCTAATCAGGATTTCAACCTCCGATTAGAACTAGGGTGCACTAAGGTAGGTCTTCAAGACCTAATCGGACTTGCATTATTCAAATGGAACTATTTTTTTTTTTTTTGGGGGGGGTGGCAAGACCTAATTGGGCCTGAGACCCCTAATTAAAAATACCATTTGATAACTTGTAGGCTTGTTGTTTTAATCAGGTAAAAATCCCTAAATAAAATTGAACACGGGTGGTTGGGGTTTCCAAGACCTATTCAGGCCTATGGGCCTGGTTAGTAAGGACTACCATCAAGCCTACAAGCCTCGACCTAATAAGGGAATGATCCTTGCATATGACTAAACCCACCTCCCAACAACTTCAAGATCTATGTAGGGTTAGGGACTTACTTAAAAAAGGGATTATTGAGGTCGAGTTACACCAACCTAATCGAAGATGAATCTCCCATTAGCATAGTGAAGACCCCCAATGCAAATCATGACCTAATTGGGGTTATAAACCAACCCTGATTATAACTACCACTCTATATACTCATTGAAATAAAACATAATAAAAAACAAAATATTGATTAACAATGGGATGAGAAAAGAGATCCTCCCTAGACCTAATGGAGTTTTAAAACCCGATTAGGTCTATGGGACTTAATAAATTTTTGCAAGACCAAATCGGTCATGAAAGACCTAATAACAACTAGGAAGAGAAAATTTGAACCCTAAAGACCTAATTAGGGGTTGTAAACATGATTAGGCTTGAAATCTTAAAATTTTCAGAAACGACCTATAACATACCTAATCAGGGATTTCAAAAATAACCTATAACATACCTAATCAGGGATCTGGGCAAGATTTTTTAGAATCCATGTAAGTTTCAAAAGGGCATCAAGAAGTTATTTTGGGACCAAGTGTAAAATATGAAATTTTCTCATGTGATTTTGGTCTTAGAGTTTAAATCAACATGTAAAATAAAATTAACCCCTAGACTAGCTCTAGAGAGTTGAGAGAGTAAGATTTTCAAAGGCAAACTGGAAAGTCAAGGATCCATTTTCACATTAAGTGTCTTATACAAATTTTTCTTACATGGACATGGTCTCTCTAAAAGATGTGATTTTAGGGCCTGATTAAACATGCAAACTGATATGACCCACCAAGGAAACTTGAGAGTGATGAGATCAACTAGTCATGAGTGTAAGCATGAGCATAGTGAGAAGCCAGAAAAGGGGTTCCATGATTCTTGAGGTATTAGGGTATGTTGTGTGAGTAATAATAAAATAATTCTATCAAATCATGCTGTTATGATTTTAATATGTTGTGATTTTATGTTGTTGTGTTACTCTTTCACATTTTTAAAATTATAAATATTCCATCCCATAGATGTTGTCAATATGTTTTCCATTATATTATCAATTAACTATATGATTTATTGATTGTTGTAGTTCAACATGAGGAATGCAAAGATGAAGATGTGGTATGTAATAAGTTGATCACATGCAACAATGAAGAATAGAGGAGTCATATTTCTTGAAGTTGTTGATGAAGAAGTTAGTGAAGATGATCAACCCATTGCGAAGGAGGTATAGAAGGAAGCCAACATATATGTTACCACCATTGCACATAAGTCATTGCAGTCTAAGTGGACAAAGGAAGTTATGGAAAGTGCGATGAGAGATGTGGATGATAATGGTTACTCCACGAATGTCATTTTATTAAAGTGGGGCATGAAACCTAGTAATTTTTTCAATTTGATGAAATGAATTACAACTACTATCAAGAGGAGGCCACCCAATATTTCATCAACTATAAAATAAAGTGAGATAGTTCAGTGGTGCAAGGACTTAGCTAACATGGACCATGGGTTGGACATCTTGCATTTGAAGGCTCATGTTGTCCACATATGTGAAAATAGGCCCAACCCAAGTTCGATGATGGGGTCCCTAATAAGTCATGGTCTAAAGGATTCAAAAATAGTCACCTTGATTTATGTATGAAAATAACAAAAGGACTGGATATAGGGTTGTCATGCTAAGATCATTCATAATGACATTTTTTTATGATAACTTGATAACTTTGTATGTCAAAAACAATTATGGACCACATAAAATATGGATTGTGATGAGATAGGGAAGCAATATGGAAGGGATTGTGGCATGTAAGTCATCACCAAAAAGGGTGCAATAAATTTGCCACATATAATGTCTAAGAGTAGAGAATGGATCACTATCTTAGCATGTGTGAATATAATTGGCCAGAGTATCCTAAGGTTCTAGATTTTCAAGCAAAAAGGAAATTATGTTATTTCATTTTAGGTTGTGAACTAGGTGCATGTATGGTTTCCCAAGCCCATGCATGGATGGCGAAATAATTATTTATGAAGTGGTTGCATCATTTCTCAAGATCTATACTAGGATGAGTTTTACATGTTAATATACATCTTATCATATTTTATGGGCACGATAACCATGTTTCACTTTCAATGATTGGAGAGGCTAGAGCTTTTGAGATAGACATTCTTACATTACATGCACACACTAGCCACAAACTACAACCATTGGATGTAAGTGTGTTTGGTCCATTTAAGGTCTACTTCAAGAGTGAGAGGATGTCATGGGTGAATAAGCATCATGTTTATGAGGTAAAAAGACAAAAATTAGCCACTTTGGGTAGCAAAATATTGAAGATAGAACAAACTCTAAAAAATGCAATATCTAGATTCTAAGTACATGTATTTGGTCCCTAAACCCTGAGGTAATAACGAATGACATGACTCCAAGTGTAGCATTCCATGTTGAAGAGAATGAGGTTAATGTTGCTAAAAATATAATGAGGTTGACAGGGATAAATGAGGAAGACATTGAAGCTACTATGTAAAAGATAAAGTAAATGTAGCATGATAAAGCTGTCAAAGGTGAATAAGTTCAGATATCAAATGTTGAAGGTGTTATTGGTCAAATATCAAATAAAAATGTAAATGTAACAAATTTTGAAGGTGTTGGAGAGGATACAAATGCAACATTAAGTTTCAACTAAGACGGTTTAAGTATGCCTATGCAAAAGAAGCCCCACCAAAATGGTTGAGGGATTGAGAAAAAATCTTGGGCTCAATTATGAATTAATGGGAGTAGATGTCTCTATGTAAATGCCATCACAGTCGCCTTTTATCCCCCCATAAATATTTCATTATTATGCACTAGGTGGATAATGGAGTGTAAAAGATGAAACAATTGATTTAGATGCCAATGATTAAATAGTATAAAATGCAATCAAAGATTTGGATTGTAGCCAAAATAAAATTAATGAATAACAAACTTCAATATCCCTATTTTTTAAATTGCTAGCAGAAAGGGTTGAAAAGAAATCATGAAACAATATACTGTAGTTGATCCGACAAGCACAAATTCTCACATCAAATGACCATCATCAAATGTTTATAGAACATGAGTCCTGAAAGGAGATTGAGGAATTGAAGACAAAGAAGAACCAACAAGCTGATGAAAGGAAATCCGTTAGGCAGGTTGAGAGGGAAAGAAGGGAACATCTAAAAATTGTAAACAAATAAAAAGGCAAAATAAGGAACAAGATAAAATACAACAAAAACAAGAAAAGTATCAAAAGAAAGAACATGATAGAAGAGATAGGGAATTCAAAAAGGCCAGAAAATAATTGGAGAGACGAAGACATTTAAATATTGAATTCAACCCTCTACTCAAATAACATCATATATTGAATGACATGATAAACATTCTATCCCCAATTGGTTCATATGGTATCCCTTATATTTACGTTAACATGCCAACAAATTTAACTAAAGATACAAATATTAAATGACCAACAACAACTCCACATTCTATGAATACGGGGAAAGAAGGGCACATATATAGTTTTCCACCTTGGATGTTGTAATTTTTGTTTACCTCAAAGAGATTCATTATTTTTTATAGGTATTGATATAAGCAAAGTATATTATGTAATTATTATGTTCTATTATCGAACATTCTGCAACAACTAATGTAATGAAATGTATTAGTTTGATATATAATATAATGAAGTGTATTAATAAATGTAATGAAAGTACAAGTATTCAATTTGATTATGTAATGTAATTTTTTTTAGTTATCTACCATTCTGTTTGCAAATGGATCATAAGCTTGATGAAAGTTAAAAATATTTCACTTGAAAGCAAGTACCCCAATGTTTTTCTCCACTCTTGATTTTGAAATCTATCATCATTATCCAAAGATAACAAACATCAACAACGCAAATAATCAATAGAAGCAATAAAGAGTTGAGCATTACAAACTTTGAAAACTTCAAAAAAAAATTATACAAGCATTCTAAACTTTGCAAACATATATTATGTTAAAAAATACAATGGAAATAAAGTAAATCTTCACAAACATAACA
Organism: Torreya grandis; assembly: GCA_037957365.1. NCBI lineage: Eukaryota > Viridiplantae > Streptophyta > Pinopsida > Cupressales > Taxaceae > Torreya > Torreya grandis. The sequence goes on from JARHVA010002732.1 coordinate 1,274,079, forward strand.
TGTCAAAAACCATGATGTTTGTAAAAACTTCATGAATTAAGCACCCAATAAGCATTCACCCTTTACTACAATTTAATTTCAATAAAAAAACAACAATGCACGAATATAGTAATTGAAAATAGAATGTAAAACTAATCAACAACATTGACAATAGAGTGACAAACATATGAACATGTCACAACAACATATCAATAGCATAACAACATATCAATAGCACAATAACATAATGAAAAATGTGAATGAATATCACAACAATGTATTAATAATAATCAACAAATTATATATGTAATTGACAATATAATGGAAAACATGTCATCAACAACTATGAAAAATAATATTTGTAATGTTGAAAATGTGAATGAATAACACAATAATATGAAATCACATTAATATATTAAAAGTACATCAAGATGATTTGATATAATAATTTCATTTGACTCAATTTTACTAGTATGTTAATAAAATTCTTAATTATGATAGAAAGACATTAACATTTACTAGTATGTGAATTAAAACCTTCATGATTTCTATCCACATAATTGTAAATATTCAGTTTTGTAGACACACTCATATTTCAACATGGCCCTTTAATTTATATTAGTGACGTCTATTAATTTTGTGTTATGCCTTACTTCACAAAATTTAAGCCAACGATAATATAATATATTCATTTAAAAATTATTATTGGTCAAAATTTTAAACCAGGGGGTTTAAGTTTTCATTTTATACAAATACAATAACATTAAAATTTGATACAAAGACTAAGATTTACTAGTATGTGAATGAAAATAACATTTTGATACAAAGACAATAACATTTACTGGTATGTGAATAAAAACCTTCAGGTTTTCCATCCACATATCAATAAATGGTTATTAGTCCATCCCAAGTTCAAAGATTTTTTCATCCAAACATGTATTTGTGTATATAGCAGTAAATGTTCAGTTTTCCATCCAAAGTTCAAATCCCTTTCCATTCGAACACGCATTTCTATGTGGAGACGCATTATGGGTGCTTGGAGAAGCCATATAAATTTGGAAGCAAGGATATATAAATGTGCAACATATATTAATAACAGAATAATATGAATGGAAAATATATTAACAACACGTATGGCAAATAATATTTGTAATTTTATAAATATTAATAAATAACATGACAACATTAATTCATAACAACATATCAATAAATTTTATGGTTTTCATCGACATAATAGGAAATGTTTAGTAATCTATCAACAATAGTTAAGGCTAAGAAAATTTGTAATTTTGAAAATATGAATGAAAAATATATCAACATTAATTGATAGGAACATAGCAATAAGAATTCAAAAAGGGGTTTCGTTTCATACATCTGAGTCAACATTTACTGGAATGGGAATGAAAGTATAAATTTTGATTAAAAAATGACAACGTTTACTCATATGTGAGTGAAAAGTTACATGAATTCTATCCGCATACCTTTAAATGTTAAGTCTTCCAACTCATGTTATGTAGGGAAATAGAAATGTGACACATATATAAAGCACATAATGACATACATTGAGAAAACCTTCAACGCTTCTATTAAAATTAACTTACAGAAAACACACCTGCGTGTAATGTTTCATCTCTTAATTCTATTGACATTAAAGGTAAGGAGAAGCGTTTATTGATGGCGTGTAGGGTGACATTAACTTGCCACATTAATAGGACAATGTTCATCAATCCATTTGAAAAATGGCATTGGCTTGACAATAATGAGTCACATGTCTTCCAACATGACATTTTGAATCAAATGTGAAGGCATGCAAAAATACCATGAACATAGAAGACACAATAACAATAACATACATGGGAAAATACAAAAAAAGAAATGTGGGTTCAATTACAAGTAACACACCTGGTTGTAACATTTCATCACTTTGTTAACATACCACTAAATGTTTAGTTAGATGTGAAGACATGCAAAAACCATGAAAATACAAGGTACAATAACAAAAAAAATCATTCCCCGATTTCGTCGATGAAATTTATCTGTGAAAGATTACATGCTCGAGAAATTTTGGGTAGGTTTCATCGTTGTTTTGGAGGAGGTATGCAAAAAGGTAAGGTGAGACATTTGTTGGTGAAACTATAAAGTCTTCCATCCCAATTTCAAATCTCTTTTTATCCAAACATACATTTACTCTATTAACATACCACTAGACTTTTTCTCATATGTGAAAGCATGCAAAAAGAAATCATGAACATAAAAGGCACAATAATAATAACTAGGCAAAAATAAAAAGAACACGATTGTGGATTCAATTATAGGCAACACACCTACGTGTAATGTTTCATCCTTCCATTAACATGTCATTAAACATTTACTCAAATGTGAAGGGACGCAAATAAAACCATCAACATAAAAGATAATAACAATAACATTCACGTGATAATAAAAAGAACATGGTTGTGGGTTCAGTTACATGATACACACCTATGTGAAATGTTTTATACCTCCATTCTACCGATGGAAATTTCTCTAAAAAACACAATATGGTCGAAATTTTTTGAGTAGGTTCCACGACCATTTGAGGGAAGGAGGTACGCGAAAAAGTAGAGAGAGACGTTTGTTGATGGCACACATAATCAAGTAAATCTTGCCAAGCCATTTAAAAAATATCATTGACTTTGACTTTAATGAGCCATGCATCTTTCAACATGGGCCTTCATTTTATATTAATGACCTATTTTAATTTCGATTCATTTCTTATTTCACAAAATTTTAAGCCAATGATAAAATAATGTGTTCTCTTAAAAATTATTATTAATAATTTTATATAAATAAATTGGTCCTTTTAATCCCAACAATAAATTACTTTGAAAAATAACAAAAAAATTAACATATCAACAAAAACATCGTCATACAACTTTTCACGATACAAATTTTCTTATTAAATAACCTATTTAAACTTTAAAATAATTAAATTATGAAAATCTAAAATATAAGACTTCAAAAATTAAGGATCCGGACTACTTGTCCACTTCTCCTTTACACTCATCAATGTAAAAAATATCTTTGGGAAATACCTTTATTATCTCAAGTGGGATATACCCACGAATCTATTGGTCACATCATTGGTTGTACGATTCTAATGTCTTTATACAACTTTTCAATCCCCCAAAAAAAAAATCTTTATTGGCTATTTTTAATCTTTGAAATGGGACCCACTTAGCCATGTGTTTCTGTTTATTTCAACTGCGAAAAATAAATTCCATGATCCATCACCTTTTTCCTCTTCTTTGAACGTGCGTAACTTTGCTTCGTGCTCAAGGTACTACGTGTCATCTTATCCTATCTTATCAAATCAGGAAATTGGTGCTTGGTGCCGGACTCGTAGCCGTTATTAAAATCATACCATATTATTTCATTTCATTCATCCTTCTCTCCCATAAATACACAGAAGACGACGACGGGACGGCTGTATAATATGCCCTGGAAGCATTAGCAATAGCCATAGTCACAGTGGGAATAGTTGGGAGCAACATGGCAGAGGCAAAGGCAGAGGCAGAAGCGGAGGCGATGGATTTTACGGGCGGCAAGAGCGTTGTGGAAGGACACGAGAACAACATGGAGATAGAGGAGCTTGGGCGCTTTGCCATTGATCAGCATAATACTCAACAGGTAAGTTTTCTTACAACTTAAGTTACGTTATGATTATTGCTGTAAATGACATTGCGAGGTTTTTGATTTAACTGTTTGTGTTCAGAATGAGATCGGGAAAGGGGGCCTATCGTTTCGTCGAGTAGTGAAGGCAGAGGAGCAAGTTGTAGCGGGCATGATGTACCATCTCACGATCGAGGCAGCACAGAAAGATGGAGACGCGGGACATCCTCCCAAGCTGTACGAGGCCAAAGTGTGGGTCAAACAGTGGGAAAATTTCAAGAAGTTGGAGGAATTCAAGCCCTCCTCGCTAATCACCCCTAATTGACTTTGCCGTCGAGCAAGCTAGGTTAGCATTTCTTCATTTCATAACTAAATTCCATCCCTGAGATAGGGTTTGCGTTAGGTTTTCAAACATGTGTGCAATGTCTTTCTTTTTCAGATCCATCTTCATATAAATTTTATTGTCTTCAACAACAAAAATGCGTCATAGCTTGGCTTACATTTCTATCTTTTCATTAATATGGCACATGGAACAAAATCTTGCCAAACCGTATTTGGCGGTAGAAATTATAGAAACTCAGCTAGAGAGCGCGGTGCAGAATGTATTAGATCAAGGGGAATAAGAAAAAGACAATTTAACTAAATAGAAACCCACTAAACTCATCTAGAGAATACGGTACTGAACTTATTAGATGGGTTGATAAAAAACAATCTAAGGAGGGAGGCGTGTGGGAGAGTGTAGAATATAATTGGGCCATCGAAAGTACAAATCTTAGCAAAGAAAAAGAGAGGCTGAAGGCCATCATGGTAGAGATAGTTGAAGCCGAGGAGGATGCAGCCATATACTACCACTAAGGCATATGTGAACATCATTATTCTATTTTCATTTTATTTAAGAAGAGGTAAGAGTAAAGGAACATTTCCACCTGTAATTTGTGGTTGTGGCGAAATTCATCTTTATGCAAAATCAATAAGGTATGTGTCATGTTCGACCTAGCTACCTTCATAGGGAGATATAGATCCATGGGGCTTCAGACGAGTTCTTCTGAGTGTTTTTTGCTTAACAATGATTTGTTGTCTCAAAATGCACTAATTTTGTAATCGGGTTTTGTGGCGGAAATCATCTTTATGCATACCAAAACAAATAATGTATGTTTTATGTTCCACCTGACCACCTACACAGTGAGTGTATTGATCCATGGGGTTGAAGAGGAATTCTTTTGACTGTCAGTTCTACTCAACAATGACTTATTGTCCTAAATGCGCTATCTCACTGTTTCTTTCCCTGGATACTATCGCAACATGTCGTACAACTCACTTCCCCTTTCTTCATGAAAGCGTAAGGGACATATTAGACAACTTACTTCCCCATTCGTCATGAGGCTTAAAGGTAAAAACAATGTGAGGATATATTAAAACAAATTTCCATAAGCAAGCACAAGAAGGAGTAGGCAATAGAAGAGAATTCACCAATATAATGAAAATCCCCGGCCATTTTACAAGGCGGTAGTCTGTTTGTGAATTCCGTCTGTTGCCTCTCAACATCATGTGTTGTGGTGTTTAAGGTGGTTTTTAGTTTTTGAATTTTGTCTTTCATTGAACCTTAGGAAGTTATTGAACATATACCCATAGCTATATAGTTGTGGAGTGTTAAAGATGACTGCTTTCAACTTTCTTGTTGAAACTAATTAAACATATACACCCGAAATCATTGTCACACCACTCTGAATTTGTATCAATTTAAAAAAATTGAAATTCTCAAAAACTTGTAGTTCATATTTCAAACATAATTTAAAACCAAAAATATGTTTTCTTAAATTTTACAAAGCTTTATAATTTGCCGAAGTCGACCTATGTGAGCTTTAGTTTTTAAGTGATAAATAAGAAAAAATGAAATTGACAATTAATTCATTTCGGGAAAAAAAGACTTGAGGAGGTTTATCTTTTTCTCTGTGCAAACCATAATGAAGAAAGTCTAATTCGTTCAATTAATTTTTAATCAGGTGCTTTAGTAACCACCCAGTAAAGCCATTTGTATTTTATTTTTCATACAGCAAAACAGGGGTTCCAATTTTTTTCTAAGATATTTGATCATAGGAAATATATATTCTACCCTGAATCCCAAAGCAGCACTGTTTATTTTATGATTTACCATTAGGTGGAGGATTTTCTAGGGAGTGGTAGAAGCTGGTTAGGGCTTTTTCCATGACCCATCTGATTGGATATTTTCTTGACAACCCACCAAGGCAGCTGAATTTTCTGAGTTTGAAGTTGTTCTGTTCCCTTGCCCTGCAACAGATGGTAGAGGCTGAATGAGGAACACTCAGATATTATCGTTAGAGGGTGGGGAACCTACCTTCTTAGAGGTATTGACATAAACCATATGCTTTAATTGGCATACGACAACAATAAAGTAAAACTAGGTCACTTCATCATTTTCATGGATGTCAGGTGGTGCTGGAATGCAGCTGTAGGAATTAATGAAATATATAACTCACGTCTGATTATTTTAATATTAACATCTAGTACGATTCAGTGAGGTCACTTAATGCCAGAACTTATGCCTAAAACAATTAAATCTAACTGCTAATACGAATCAATTAGGTCTCTTATAGAAGCTTAAATAACACCTAAGGAATATTACGAGGATGGAGAGAAGCGTGTGCAAGTCGAGGCTGAGCTAGGGCAGTCATGCCCTGGCTCGTTTTAGCGATGGGGAGGAGTGCGCAGGCACAGCTGGGAGGGCGAGCGAGAGGAGAGGGTAAGAGTAGAGGTGTCACAGGATTACGCAGGACCAAGGGGGCGTGTTCATGGCTCAATAGGAGTCTTTAAAAACCATGCCTGGCAGGAGTTTCAGTGCAGCTGTGGGCATGAATAGGCAGGAACAGCAAGGTAAGACATTAGGCATGGAATTTTCCTCTCAGAATACCAGAGATATGGATTGGAGTATCCCTGGGGGTTCCAGAATCATGAAGATTAATGGCTCCCTAGAAAAATGCAAAGAACAACCTAAATTGGTAATTCCTTTTGATATGATTTCTGAAGATGTGGAATATTACTCTAAGCACTCATTATATTGCAAATTTCTGGGTTTGAGAGTTTCCCTTCAATTTTTGGAGAGTTGGCCCAGGAGAGTGTTGGAACTGGAGGGGGAAATGGAGGTCACGTTATTGGCAAATAACTACTTCATGGTGACATTTGTATGCCTGGCGGACCGTAACAAGGTTTTTGAAGGAGGGCCCTATTTTTACAATCAGGTTGGTCTTTTTGTTAAACCTTGGCATGCTGGGTTTGATCCTTTTGAGGAATTACCAACTCGGGTTCTGGTTTGGGTTAGGCTCCCCAGACTCCCTATTGAATGTTGTAGGGAGGACGTTCTTCTGATGTTAGCCTCGACGCTTGGAAGGCCGGTGGGGTCTTCAACACAAACTCTAGGCAAGAAAGTCATGACTTTTGCTAGAATTTGCATGGAAATTGATTTGAGCAAGCCATTACCTGATGCGGTGGAGATGAGTGTTGGTACATACTCTTGAGTGCAATAATTGGACTATGAGACCCTTCCCTTCAGGTGTCAATTGTGCCACGAGTATGGACACCAGGTGCGTAGATGTCTGAAGGCTAAGCCAGTGGAGCAGTATCCCCAACTGCCTCCTAGCCACAGTCCCAGCGCTGATAAAGGGAAGAACTCAGGGGTTGAGGAGGGTAGGGATGCTGAAGGATTTATGCAGGTGAAGGCTCGAAGGCATAGCATAGGCCAGAAGAGAACTCTTAGAGAGCGAAAGGATGAAAACTCCTTCAACAGGTTTGAAATCCTGGATGAATTGGGCCAACAAGAAGTGAATCTGGGTTAATCAGCGTGGAGCAGCTCGTGGGAGGTTTAAGAAAATAGATTGATTCTGCCAATCTTCCCTTGGTTCTTCAAGAAGAGTCGGCCTTACCCATGGCTGTAGAGGGGCAGACAGAGGCTTTGGGGGTGGAGGCGACAAATGGGGGTTTGGATCAGATCGGAGAGAAAGTGTACCTGCTGGCAAGGACCGTGGGGACTGAAGTAGATAAGAAAGGGCAATCTTCTCCTCACCTGGGTATTCTTCAAAATGAGGGAAAGAAGGGGTTGTCAGAAAAAAGTGAGAAATTGGGCCGCAAGAAGGACACGGACATAATTAAGATGATTGGGGAGACCTTGGTAGAGTCAGGTGTGGTTAAGACCTTAGACTCGCACTTTTTATCTCCTCTGAAATAATCGTTATCTCATGGAATGTAAGGGGACTAAACAACAGTCCTAGACAAAAGGTTCTTAAAGAATTAGTTAGAAGTCAAGTACTTGATATTCTCTTTTTTCAAGAAATGAAAGTTTCTATGGATGATATGAGGAATATTACACCTAAAATATGGAGGTACGGTCTATGGCAGTGCATTGGGGCTCATGGATCTTCGGGAGGCGTGGCTTGTTTCTGAAACTCGCGTAAGATCCAACCTGTTTCTTGAATTTCTTTTAAATCTTCTTTATCTATGGTGGCTTTATGTACGGAGTCGGGTGAATCGGTCATTTCTTCTAATGTCTATGCTCCTACAGATTTTCAAGGTAATTTTTTGTTTGGAAAAATATTCACTGTTTTTGTCAGTTATTTTCCTACTTGCCTTGGATTGTTGCGGGTGACTTTAATGCTATTCTTGATTTAACGGAGAAAAGAGGGGGTATTGCAACGTTGGAACCTTCTTCTCTTTTGCTCAGAGATAATATTGTGGCACTCAATTTAGTGGATATCAACCCTGTTAATGGATGCTTTCCCTAAAACAACAGAAGGGTGGGAGACAGGTGCATTGCAGAACATATTGATATATTCATGACCACCTGTTATTGGGTGGGGGGTTCATGGTCTTCCTGCCTAGAGATTCTTGATTGGAGGGGCTTGGACCACTGGCCCATAAAACTGGTAATTTCATCAGCTCGTGTGCCTCAGAAAGCACCTTTCAAGTTTCAGCGTATGTGGATCAGAGACCTGAACCTGTTTGGACGTGTGGCAGATTGGTGGAAGATGGGCAGGCCTGCTACAGGTACAATAATGTACACTTTTGTTAAGCTTCTCTGATTTGTCAAGTACCAGCTTAAGAGGTGGAATAGACAAAGTTTTGGAAACATTTTTCAAAAGAAAAATGAGGTGCAAATGGTGTCGAATGACATTACCAGAATCATTCAAGATGAGGGAATGACTGAGGTTCGGCTGGGGGAGGAAGCCAGGTCCTTAAAAGCTTTGGAGGAATGGGAACTAAGGGAGGAAATCTTTTGGAAACAAAAGGCCCGGATTGAGTGGTTGCGAGAGGGGGATAAGAACACAACTTTCTTCTTCAACTCGGTTCGTGCTAGGCAGCATGGCATGGGGATTAATTCTTTGGTGACCGATAGTGGGGAGATTGTTTCTTCTACGCAGGGTATCATGAATGAGGCAGTGTAGTATTTTGCTTCGTTATTCAGGGAGGAGGCGCAGAGAGACTAGGTTGAAGAGGCTCAGATCCTGTCTTGTATTTCCTTTTTGGTGATCACGGATATGAATGAGCATCTGATGAAAGATATATCCATGGAGGAGTTAAGGAGGATTGTCTTTATGATGCAAAAAGGAAAGGCACCTGGTCCTGATGGCTTCCCGATTGAATTCTTCTAGGAATTTTAGAAAATTATTAAATTGGATCTTCTGGCTGTTGTTCAAGAATCCCAGAGAAATAAGCAGATGCTTCGGGGTTTGAATTCCACCTTCTTGGCTCTCATTCTTAAGGGAGGAGCTGATAGATTGAGTCTTTTTCGGCCTATTTCTCTTTGTAATGTCACCTATAAAATTATTTTTAAGCTGATTGCTGAGAGGCTAAAAAACACTGCTGACGCTTATTTCTGAGGAGCAAGGCAGATTTGTTGAAGGCTGACAGATTTTGGATGGGGTGGTGGTGGCTAATGAGACTACATTCCATGACCCAGTCCAAGGAGAAGGTGATGTTTATCAAGCTGGACATGTCAAAGGCTTATGATAGAGTTCGGTGGTCCTTCCTCCAAAAGGTCTTGGGTGCCTTTGATTTTGCTGAGGAACGGATAAGGTGGGTTCTGAGTTGTAAGGACTCGACCTCTTTTTCTATTCTGATCAATGGCGAGCATTCTAATTTCTTCAGGGTTTCTCGTGGATTGAGGCAGGGCAACCCCCTTTCCCCCTACTTGTTTCTTCTGTTGGCTGAAGGTTTGGTCCGATTGATTAAAATAAATGTGGAAGATGGCATTATTCAGGGTTGGCAGTGAGGAAGGGAACTCTCTGTCCAATCTCACCTCCAGTTTGTGGATGATGTGGCTTTGATGGGCAGGGCCACCATTAAGGAGGCGTCTGGCATACACAAAACCTTGGATGTTTACCTTGCTACATCTAGACAAGTAATTAATGAGGGTAAGTCATCTATTATTTTTTTTAACACTCCTCCGTTCATACAACGTAGAGTGGCTCTTATCCTCAGGTACCAAATTGAGAGCCTCCCAGTGCTTTATCTCAGGATTCCTATTTCAGCTGGTCGACTGGCTAAGGAGTCGTGGTGGGTGATTCTGGACAAATTTTAGGACAAGGTGAATCATTGGACTCACCATTGATTATTTTTTGTGGGACGGGTTCTGCTGATTCAATCAGTGGTGCAGGCTCTTCCAATCTACAACTGTATGGTCTAGGCAGCACCGGTGAGCTTTGTTAAGGACCTGGATTCCTTAACAAGACAATTTTTATGGGTTGGAAATTTATCTTCGACCAAGTGGAGCCTGATGAAGTGGGAGGCGGTTTGTAGCCCAAAGAGGTTTGGTGGGCTGGGATTGCGGCAGTCTGTACTATCAGGTACTACTTTGGCTGCTAAACTATACTGGCGCTGGTGTGTGGAGCAAGATAGGCTGTGGGCGAGAGTGTTGTCCCATAAGTACTTTTTTGGGATTCCCTGGAGGTATATTCCATGGTATGACTTGGTTGGGAAAGGTTCGACGATTTGGGCTACTCTCAAGAAAGGAGCCGCATTGATCAAGAGGGGTCTTTTTTCGATATGCAAGAGTGGGGTGGAGGCCCAGTTTTGGCATGATTCTTGGGATGGTTTCCCACCTATTATTAGACAATATCCTTAGTTGAGTACTTTGGCCCAGAGGTTTCGTGAAGCTGGATGGATAAGGGTGTGTGATTTTAAATCCCTTTCCTTTCAGGGGCATGTAGCAGTTGCCAGATGGAAGTCCCCAAAAGATTGGTCGGTCCTTGGTCTAGAGGCAGAGTGCGCAGACCTACAGAATATCTTGTCCAGGCGTAGTTGTTGTGCTCTCATGGACAGCGATGTGTTAGCTTGGTCCTCGAACTCGAAAGGGAAATATACTGTGTCTTATGGCTATCAGGGGTTGATCTCCCAACAATATGAAGATAGAGGGGAAGTTCAATGGTGGAAAAAAGTTTGGAATGGTTTCTCGTGGCTGAAGTGTAACTGTTTTACATGGACTTTGGTGTGGAATAGATGTTTGACTTGGGACAATATTCGGAAGAGGGGATTTGCTAGCCCCTCGAAGTGTGTTCTCTGCCATGGAGAGAAGACTCATCTCACATTTTCTTTTGATGTCCCTTCACGCTTCAGTTATGGCACTTCTGGTGGGATGCGTGGAGGTGCCAATGCGTCCATGCTATGTCTTTGGCTGATTTTTGGTCGAGAATGGGCCGTCCCCCTTTCTCGACTTCCTTTCTGCAGGATGTGTGGTACGCTGGTCCTATTTTCTTTTTCTGGCAAGTTTGGCTGGAAAGGAATCGAAGGATTTTTAAGGGAGATAATTTGGCGTTCCAGCAAGTTTAGAGCAGAATTAAGGGTATGATACAGGAGTCTATTGAAGCGAAGAGTGAGGTTATGCTACCTCTGAAGAAAGGGGACGCTGAAGTGCTTGGCCGATTTGCATAAGGGATTTATCTCCGATCTCGGTGTGTGTCAGGGGAGGTATTCAGGGGCAGCAGAATGTTCAATGGATAGGGAAGTGGATGCCTCCACCTATCGGGGTTTTGAAACTTAATACGAACGGTTCGTCCAGGGGCGGCTGGGATTGGTGGGATTGCTAGGGATTTTTCGGGAGCTGTGGTTTTTATTTTTTCGACTTATTAGGGTGAGCAGACGGTTAATAAGATGGAAGGATTGGCGATTTTATATGCCTTGAGGAGAGCTTATGATTTAGGGTGGCGGAGGGTGATCTGTGAAGACGATTCTCAGGTCCTGATTAACCTGATCCTGGAGAAGAAGATTTCAGATGTGAGCTGGCAGTTGGCCATGGTAGTGCAGCAGATTTTACAAGTGAGTTCTTTCATGGAGTCTGTTTTCTTTGCCCACATTCCACGCGAGTGGAATAAGGCCACTGATTGTTTGGCTAAATGGGCGTCGGAAGAGGGTGAGGGCCGTAAGGCGGATGAATGGGAGCAGTTGCCTGGCAATTTACGTCAGGAACTTGAACCCATTCTTGCTAGAGATGTTGCTGGAGTTGAGGTATGAGGTTGGTGTTTTTGTTTTTTTGTCTTTGGGTGTTTTTGGCGCTTTTGTAATCTATTGTTTTGAGTTTTAATAAAGTTTTTACCCCTTTCTCAAAAAAAAAAATAGGTCTCTTATAGAAAAATCTGGTATATGCATTTTTTAACCTTATATATTCTCTCAACTAGCTTGTCTAAGGTTGTGCTTCTTGGCGTATTGAGGCTTTTATATATAAGCTAATTTGCATATCACTTTCCAAATAGTGCTTTTTCAATTTAGTAAAACACATATATTAAGCTTAACATTGGTTGCTCTCTAATTAAATGCATTCCAACTGTTGTACAATGTTTTTATGCAATTAAGCATGTTGGCACTCTGGCCACTGTTTATTTATGAATTAAAATGGGATATTTGAAGAAAAGAAAATAAACTAGTCAGTGTTTATAGGGATTAGACAATCTCGTCTTGCCATTCAGGAAAAAACTATGCATTTTCTAACATCATTGAAACCATGTCTTTCAGGGGCACCATAACAGGGTAGAAATTTGAAGAGCTGTGTAGGGGCACTTCTGCCTTTGAAAGTTGTTCTTAAGAATTCTGGCCTGAAAGTGGAGAACCCTTTTGCCATGCAGCTGATAGGTGGAGCAACTGTTGTGTTTACTAATTACTTGTATGGAAATAAGCTATAGTCTGTTTCACCCGGTTTAAAATATTTAGTATTTTATATAAGTAGTCAGGTGGAGCAAGTGGCATGTTTGCTAATATGGGAATAAGCTATTTGGTGGCAACCAATTTAAAATATTGTGTGTTTTTATAAATAGATTTTATGTATGTACAAAAGAAATCCACTAGCACGTTTACTAATAATGGGAATAACAGTTTAAAATATTTTGTTTTTTTAAAGTAGATTTTGCACGTATATCAAATCAACATATTCATACATAAACCACTATCAATTATGTAATAGAAAACTACGAGATCCGTCACCAATTGTTTTCTCAACTTTATTGAGCAAAGCAATTGCGGGGAAGGAAAATTGTTGTTTAGTTGTTTTCTTTTGTTATATTTTAGTTTGTTTTATTTTTGTTAAATACTACTTTTTCAAAGTTGTATGGGGACTTCCGTTTTTTTGGGCATCCATTTTTTAATCAGTTTTAATATGATCATTAGTTTTTATTGGATTTTAATAATTTAATTTAAACTAAACAAACATGACATGTAATTTAGTGATATGATAATGTATTAGAATAGATATTTTTTTGAAAATATTTGGATTTGTTTTATAGTTTTTTTTATTGAAGGATTTTACATTGATTAACTATCTCTTTACCTTCTCTACATTTTTTTACTAACTGGTGACATATGGTCTTAATTTAGTTGTAACACTATGTCGGGATCAAATAACAATAGTGACTCATCATCTTCTCCACAAATGTCTTGCCGATTAATGACAGTTTGCCTTAATCTAGTTGAACCATTGTGCCAAATTTGAAAAAAAACTTTTTGGGAAAAAAAAGACTTCAAACTCCACCGCATGCCCAAAAAAGGTATTATGGTTTTTCAATCGCCTTCTCCATAAAAAAAACTGCTCCATTGATAACCAAATAAATGTTAAATTTAGGGTTGTTCATTTTTATTCACATCTTACACTTTACACACCTCCCACATCGTTTGGTCATGATAATTATACATTTCAGCATAATGGAAGGTGGAGTTTGTAGTGGTGGTAATAGAGGGTAGTAAACTACAATGTCACTTCGAAAATTGGATGTGGGGATTTTGCCTAAGGCATGATTGGGGTTTGTTTTCTTTTATTTTTCTACAATAATGATAAGAAAAATTGAAAATTAAAGAAATTTTTGGAATGCAAGACCCCTTACAATTGAATTGCAATCTCAAACTGTGAGTAGAGTAGCGTTGAGTGTTGAATATATGGTATGACTTTGTTGTTGTTTGTTTTCATTTTTTGTCTCTATCGCACTCTTCTTTCCATATACTTTACATGTCTATATCTAGATATTGAGTGAATACTTAGCTAAATTGAATGATTGATTAAATTGAAAGTCGCCATAGGTTGAGAAATAGGGTGAAAAGCCAAAACAATTTTGTCTTGCTAACATAAACTTATAGTGTTTCTATAATAAATAAATTCTTTGATTTTGTGATTAATATTAGTGAAAAGATATTAAAAAAAAAGGTTTGTTAGATAATGACTTTTTATGGAGATCATCTCTGAATTACATAAAAACATGACTAAAATCTCATAATAATAATATTATTTCTTAATCAAACATTTTTGTTTTGTTTCAAAGTGTTGAATTGTGAATTATTTTTTAGACATGCTAACTTTATCCTATTCGCCATATTAGTCTTACGACACCATGTGCTTGGTATATTAGTTATATAAATTAATTTTTTGTTCTCTAGGGAAAGTGTTTGTCACTTTCCCACTAGGGTAATTGCTCCTATTCGTCAATCTATCTCACTTTTTCTTATTCATTAGTGTGCTTTTATTGTCACTTTCCCATTGGGGTAATTATTCTTATTCATTAGTATATCCCACTTGCTCTTATTCATTAGCGTGCTTTTATTGTCACTTTCCCAAAGGGGTAATTTCTCCTTTCCCTCTTCAGCATGCTACACGAGTATTCCTTTGTTATGCATGAGGTAATACAAGCTAACCGATTCAATAAAGCAAACACTAGTAGGTTTTTGCTTGTGTACTTCATTATTTTACTTTTGTTGCTATGTCACATATCGTGGAACATGGTTTTCTTTGAAAAGCTTCCGCTAGTGTAGGAAGGTATAGGTATGTTAACCATATATTGAAACTTTTTTCTAATTGATATTCAATCTTAGATGCTTTGTCAAGGTTGAAAACTGGGATTTTTGCATAATTCCTTCCCTTAGATATTTAGTCTTGGATGCTTTGTTGAGGTTGGAAATTGATATGTATGCACGCTTTCTACCCTTTGTAAATGCAATCTTGTTATGGCTCTTTCATTGGGCATATTGTATTGACTTTTGATTAACTTTTTCTTCTTGGTTAATAGGTAAAAGTCATTATTTAGTTATGTTTTTCTAATTTTAGACAATTACATTAGTATAAATCATGTAATTTTAGTGTTTTTTCATTTCTTTGTATATTGGTTCATTTTTTTACGTTGAGCTCTTTTTGGTACACTTTCTCTTCACATTGGATTGTTCCTCTGCATCATTCACATTTTATATGAACACAATCAGATCTATTAGTTATTTGGATCAAAGTCATACAATCATCTTTAGTTCAACTTGATCTTTGTTTCATGGTTTTTTCTTTATGATTATCATTTTTTGTGATTGTCAAAATTGGTGTGATAATTTTCAGTGGTTACATAACATGGCCATCTGTCTTGTAGGTGTAGTGTGCCGCCATGTTTTAATTTTTTGTGCCTTGATTACTGTTTCGCTTTTTTCCATAGTTGGTGTATGCACAAATGTGTCCAAATTTGAATTCAAGAGAGTCTATACATGTATTTTATGTCATTTCTCATGTCCTAATCATGAATTCCATTGATCATATCTTCTCTACACTTGTCAAAACACTTTTACATTGAACATATTTTGCCTTCATCATATCTTGAATTTTTGTGGCTGCATACTTGTATGAAAAGAAGGTTGAATTAAAGAGCATATAGATTTATCATTAATTATCTTGGGGAAAGAAAATTATAGTTTTTTATATCATTTCGGTTGGGTTACTCATCTACAGATAACTAAATGAGCCCTGATTTAGAGTGTCCTAAATAACAAATCATAGAACTTCAAGTTATAACACCTATAGTTATGACATTTACAATTATGATGTCTCAATTTATAGAGCCTATAATTAAATGAGAGTTATCCCATCTGTATTATATTAATGTCTTAAGTTTGTGAATGATAATAGAATATTTACTATTTGAGGCACATCTTATGAGTTACCCATACAACATCAATAACATCATGAGGTGTTACCTATAGTGCTTCTTAAATAACAAATCATACAATCAAGTTATAATATTTACAGTTGTGGCACATACAATTATGAAGTCTCGATTTATAGAGCTTGCAATTATGACAATTAGAGTGATAATACGTCACAAGATAGTCTTATCATAACTTCTTATGTGTGTTCAAGTTAAAGTACGTTGTGCAGTTTACATTAGACAATCCAAACCATTTTTTTTCAAGAGGTTAAGGCGGCTTCTATAGCCCATCAATGTGATGACTTCCTTAGAGATGATGTTTCAGGGTACAAAACAACTTATGGTTACATGACCATTACTACTAGTGAAGATTTAGGATGCCTTTCGAATCGTACTAGTAGTACCTTTGATTACTCACATCCATGATCCATGAGATCTTCAAGATTTGACAATGAAGAATAACGATCAACATATCATATAAATCTAGACAAGATTATTTTTTGGGATTGCTAGTACATATCATATGCTTCAATGGAACAATATATCGTGTATAATTTATTTTTCTTCTTTCCTCTTTTTATCATGTTTTTCATGTGCCATCTTCTAGTTTCGTGTTTGGATTTTGGATTCTTCATGCTCCCTTTTAAATTTTACCTTGAGATTTTTGATCCATGCTTCTTCTATATATATATTCTCGATTTGCATTGTCTTTCTTCTAGTCCCTTGGTTTATGTTGTTCTAGCTCTTGTCCCTTTTCTGTTATTCTCATTCCAAAATCATATGCAGACTTTGTAATGATGACCCCACACACACACACACACATCAAGACCTTCCACCATAGTATTCATTGATTTTTAAGGGAAGTTGTGTTGTAGTATGAATCCTCTTTTTCATGGTTCTTCTCGCTTTCATCATTTGGCTTGCATCTTCTAACCTTTTCCATATTGTTGAACCTATTAGATTGTTTTTCTTTTGATTGAGCTCTCCTTGCTTCTTCTTGCCTTCACCTCTTGGCTTGCTCCTTGTTTGGTCCATTTTTTCAGAAAATCGTAAAAATGCAAATACATAGAAAAACATAAAAATAATTAAAAAAATCCTTTATCTTCATGGTACATAGTGACATGTTTATCTACCTATTTTAGAGTTTTAAATATCTATTATTATGCACATGCTTCTTATGGTATTTTCTGAGTGAGATGCAAGATATAAAGGTTACATATGATCAATGATTTACATCTATTTTATGGTTTCTTTATGCCCACATATGGGATAATTCACACATTGTGGGCATACCCATACCGATAAAATATTTTTTAGTGGGTTTATGGTTTTATCCTTTCTGCTTTCCATCTTCATATATAACTTTTTATAGTTTGCTTATACATAACTTTCTCTAACTTGCATTTTTCATATTGCTTTATATGGATATTTTGTGTTGCTTCATATGATGGTTATATGGTTACATTGTGTGTTATTTTTGTTCCTTATGATTGTTTGCATGTGTGTACTTATGCGTGTTTCATGTCAATTTTTGTCTTTTTTATCCATAGAGGATCCTCTAGTAGTCATCTTATGTTGCACTTGTGTGATTGATTGTTCGTGGGTCACTTTTCTTGTTTGATGGTTTCACTTACTTTATACATGATTACATGCTTTTGCTCAATTGAATTCACTATATCATGTGATCTCATATGTTCGGTGCCACGATTCATATCATGCACACTACTTATTTATTGTATATTGTAGCATGAGTTATCGTAGTTTCTACCATACATCTATTGGGGCATATTATTATTGTGTGCTTCAAATCTATATATCACTTCTCACCTTCGTAGGGGCATGTTGTTGCATTGGGGCAAATCATTTTTCCTTTCCTTATTGATCTTATTATTTATATGTTTCCAATATGGGCATGATGCACCCATATATTTATTGATCCTATATTGCTTATATTAGGATGGGTTTCCACCTAATATTCTCCATACACCTAGTCACATTGTGGCAAATCGATATCAAACTTCTTAAAAATTAAAAGAACAATGCAAGATAAATGTAAAATATACTGAAAATAAGTTAAAAAAAGGAACCCACATCTTTGCATCATATAAATAGAGAAAAATAGATGAGAAAAATAAAATTGCTAACATAATAATATGGTTTTCGCGCATGCAAACCAATCGAACCCTTTTTTGGACTGTAAATTTTCACTAACGAATGCATCCAGACAAATATTAAACTTCCTCTCAAAAATTAAATAAACAAAATAACACAAAAAATACTTTTCATATGTGCAACCCAGAATATAAAAATAAAGCCCAGATCAACAAAGTTCAAGATCAAATTTCTACTTACAAGTCCACCTACATGTCCCTACCTACCTCGAGTATAAAACAATAAACATTAAATTAATTTTTAATTTTTATAGGAAAGTTGGAACATTTATCTAACCCTTCAACATGAAAGGTTTCTATAAAAGAAAATACCATTGTAAAATGCAAGGGTAGCCCTTCAAATTTGATCATGGAATTAATATATGTTTTATTTTAAATTTCTATAATTTATTTTAACCTTAAGTCAAAATAAAAAATGAAGAACATAAACCATAAATAAAAAATACACCATGTGCACTAAAAACTGGTTAAGAAAAACTTATATTTCTATATCAGAAAAGAAAGAAAAGAGAAGACAAAAAATAAGATTACCAGTACATCAATACGGTATTTGTGCTAGTAAACTAAAATATGAATCACACATTTGCAACAACAAAGACCTTTCAATAAACTCCCTTGAATTGCAAGCTTTTGCCAACCGAGTTTCTAATTAATATCTCATAAATAAATTCACATTATTTATGCCTTTGTCTATCCCAATGAAAAACGCATCACACAAATTTTTTCATCTTTATGCATAAATTAAAAAAACAAAGCAACACAATAAAATGTTTTTTGCATGTGCAAATTGAAATACAAAATTAAACGACATAAACCATAAACAAAAAAACATGATATGCCCTATAAACTGACTAAAATAAGGATCCCACATCTTTGTATCACAAAAGAAAAGTAAAACAAACATGAAAAATAGAAACATAGACAAGACATGAAAAATAATATTACTAACATAGTAAGATGGTCTTCGTGTTCACATACCAAAATAAAACTACAACTTTTTTTTGTACCCCTATATCTAAACTCTAAACTCCCATATATATATAGAGGGTCCCATATATAGAGAGAGGGAACTCCCATATAGAATTTAGTTTAGTTTATATAGAGGGGAGGGCCAAAAAAGTCTATCTTGGGCCACTCTATAGATAGGTCTTAGAAAGATATATAGGGCTTGGGGGGAGGCCATATAGAGGTCGAGTGCCTAGTTTGAAGTGTGTAGGTTGAGTGCCAAGTCTCGAAACTACAAAGACCTTTGAATCTACTCTTCCAGAATCAAGGCTTTTACCAATGGAGGTTCAAATTAATATATTGTATATAAACTCACATTATTTATGCCATTGCCCATCCACATTAAAAACTTCACATAAAGCTCTACATCCTTAAATTAAAACAACAAAGCAACAAAACAAAATAGTTTTCATATGTGCATCCCAAGTAAAAAAGGAAAAAAACAAAAGCCATAAAGAAAAATAACATGATATGCACTACGAACCGGTTAAAAAATGATCCCACATCTTTATATCGCAAAATAAAAACAAAGCAAACATGGAAAATATAAAAGACATTTCATTTTACTTTCTTGAATTGCAAGTTTCTGTTTATCGAGGTTCTCAATACAATATTAAATTTTTAGCACCGCCCATCCACATTAAATAATATCACACTGAGATTCACATTCGTATGTAAATTAAAACAACAAAGTAACACAACAAAATACGTTTCAGATGTGCAAGTCAAAATATATAACTAAATAAAAAAACCCATAGAGAAAAAAATGATATCCACAATATTGGCTTAAAAATGGAACCCACATCTCTATGTCACAAAAAAATTAGCGATGACATGGAAAATAAACTTACTAACACAACAAAATAGGTTTTTTGTACTCGCAAACTAAAATAAAAAGTACACATTCCTAGCCAAAAATACCTTTCAATCTATTCTCCTAGACTACAATTTTTTGGCAACATAGGTTCTCAATGTGATATATATCTTCCTCTAATAAATTAATATCTCATATATAAATTGAGATTATTGATGCCACATTCCCTCTATGTTGAAAACACATCACATTGAGCTACGTATCCTTACACATAAATTAACATCAGGTACACATAAAAAAAGACTTCCATTCATAAAAAAAAATTAATG
Source organism: Torreya grandis (assembly GCA_037957365.1). Classification (NCBI taxonomy): domain Eukaryota; kingdom Viridiplantae; phylum Streptophyta; class Pinopsida; order Cupressales; family Taxaceae; genus Torreya; species Torreya grandis. The sequence continues at coordinate 1,294,468 of JARHVA010002732.1, forward strand.
ACATTTAACACCTCAACATTTCATATCTGCGACCTCATTACTAATGGTCATCTGTCAAATGAAAACATCCCCAAGCCATGTTCACTAAAGCATGACTTTATTCTATGCATCAACATAAACGACATGCACACAACGAAAGTAGGAAGCCCCAAACATATACTTATTGCTAACAACGAAGAAGAATCATTGATAGAGTACAACCATGAAAGGCTACGCCCCTTGGGTAATGCCTATCAAGGTAATAAAATAAGGTCCATTTATAATATACATAGAAAAATCTACAATCATATAAACCTGTATGTAAAACAATATTGCTAGCTAATGTCTAGGATAAAACGATTGTCTGGGATGAAGAAAACATTACGTTTCATTGACAAAATTTACAACTTATACTTTTATAAACAAAGTACATATACAAATAAAGTTTAGCACCACACCATAAATTAATATCTCTATAATGTGAAGGAAGTAACATACTGGATAACCAATTTTATTGCACCTAAATACAAGTAAACTTCTATATCAACTACTTAAATCCTAAAAAAATATCATTTGAATTTGTATGCTCTAGCTTAACACACAAAGCCACAACAATCCATTCACTTTCAAAATAATATGATACTACACAAGTCATCAACATTAAGAAATGCACCATTTAAAACCTTCTCAATTCAAAGCTTACATTTAACAAGTTTTCAAACCCAAATTTGACAAATCTCCATTAATATCAAATATTCAATCAAATATTAAACCTTACCACATAAACTGGTAAGTAAGACTACAAAATTGTTCCATAATGATGACTATCGGAAAGAATAAAAGGCAAACACCATATACTTGTAATTTTTCAAGTTTACTATAACTTAGGTGTAAAATAAAACAAAAACTACATATTTGTGCACTAAAAATTGAAACAATTTAAAACCAACACAAAATATTTTACGAGGTCATTCTTATATATTAAATATACATGTGGTTATAAAAATGAAAAGAAGTTTACCAGTTCAATAGGATGTTACAATGCAACAATAGATACCAGACAGTTCCAACTCAATTTGTCCTCATACACTCAAGTTTTTACCAACTTGTTTTATAGACATTATTAAGATGTTTACATTTATAAGCTTGAAATATTAATGCCACCATCCATTCCTATAAAAAAATCATAATTACCAAGGTATATCATATCTACCGATCCATATTTACTGAAGCAAATTCTTATCAAATTATGTGACGAGGTTTAATATTTGATTAAATCTTGTCATGATGTGGTACTAAACTTTTTGTCTATTTATGCTTTGCTGATTTTTATATTTATGTGAAGTCTATATTTTTTTTCTAAAAAAGACATGCAACGCCTCTATAAATTAAGCACTGAATAAAATAATGTCATTGCTACCTATTCAAATACACACACATAAACTAAGACACAAAAATATTTATACCATAAAAACCAACAAAGTAAACATGAAAAATAAATTTACCAGCACAACAAGATTCATAGGCCACCACTATCGACACTTTGATACAATGTTTTTCAAACTTCCATCTCAACTCGCACTCCTACACTACAACCCTATACTTGTTTTGGTCTTTTACCCTATATGTTATCTAAAATAGTAAATAAAACTATTGTTATTGCACATTCCATTCTCATAAATACCTCAACACATTGAGCTCTAAATTTTCACATGCATTAATTCCATGCGAGTGTTGTCAGAGGAGTGGCATCCAGTGAAGCCTATTATTGACATAAAAATACTCAATGCCTCTATAAATAAAGTGCAAAAGAGAACAATGTAAAAGTCTATGAGTACATCAATATGAACTAATCCATGGTCACAATGATCATAAATAAAAAATCAAATGAAACAAAATCATCAAACATAAAGATAAATATAGTGTATCCAATGATCATTGACCCAAAATCCATTAGGTCATTTCTACCTATTAAAATATACACACAATAATTATGGGACCAACATCCTTATATCACAATAAATAATAAAATAAATATGGAAAATATGTTTACCAACACAAAAATAATTGGAGGCCACCACTATCATCACCTTGATACAACACTTCATGCAGTTCCATCAGTGTATCTATATGAAATGTTCCGCAATCATGATTATCACAAGAAAAAAGGCAAACAAAATAAAATCATCAAACATAATGATAAAGATAGTGTCACGGACCAGCTTGCCTAATCTGGGACCCTGTGCGGCACTGCTTGCTCCACCCTGAATCCCTCATTGCGAAGGGATTCCACAAGAACTACGTACTACACCTTCAGTGTTCACCTGCAACAAACACACACACAACACAATGGTATGCTTTTGTAACTCAACGGATTAAATACGGAAGCTCATAAACATAATAGACTTATAAAGAATATGAAACTACTCTAACCACAAGAGCATTCACACAATGCAAGAATAATCTGGGAGAACCACGTATTTTATTCACTCTCTTCAGGACAACTATCCAAAGTGAAATCAATAGGCTTACAAGATGGATACACACACCATCGAGTCGGGTACAACTGATAATACTCAGAGACTACTCAAATGGTTACAACAGACAATCCCCTCCCAAGGTTTGGCTACTCTCTACCTAGGACAATCGGTCCTTGCTTCGCAAAACCTAAACCAATAGAACTATCTATGACACCCTTGTGCAAACCCAACACAGGAAAACGTCCACTTCCCACTCTTCCCTTAAACCAAGGAAACCATGACTTTGCATTCCAACACTTTGCTTAGTTCGGACTTGCGCTTACTCAAATCACTAAATAAAGAAGGCAACTGAATCGCTTGATAGCTTGTGAACGTAACTAAGGGATGTTGAAGTCGTACATCCCTTATAGACTCCCCCACTTCAAGTTGGCGACATCCTCGGTGCCGAAGACTCCACCATATGTAGCTTGGAGGAGGTCCCCTCTTCAGACTTAAGCTTGAGTCAAGGGACCAAGGCCCTTGTTCCTAGCTAAGAACACCCTGACCTTATCTTTGTAGTTCCTTAGGGATTCTTCCCTTTCCCAACTTGTTGGAGTTCTACCAACCCAATGCACAAGGAAGTCCCTTCTCTTTTCGTGACCAAAACCCACTGTCTTCACCTCAAGTATCTGCTGCAACTACTGATCTGGCTTGTCCTTCATGTTTGCAGGAGGATGATTAGACTGACTCCATTCTGGCTCAACTTCATTCACAACAAAAGGTTTCAACTGGCTCACATGAAACACTGGATGCACTTTCATGTGTTTTGGTAACAAGATTTTGTAGGCAACCTTGCCCACCTGAGCCATAATCTCATATGGCCCATCATACTTGTGGACTAAGGACTTCGTTATTCTAGGACGAGCTTTGAACACTTCCAGCTCCATCCTCAGCATAACCTCACTGCCCACAAGTAACTCAGTAGATTGTCTAAATTGATCTGCATACTTCTTCATGCGATCACCTGCTTTTAACAGATGAAATCTTGTAAGATCAACCCACTTTTGCCAATCCTTCAAGTATTTTGTGGCCGATAGAGACCTTTCAAAGTATCCAAAAATCACCATGTGAGGCAACAATGGTTTTTAGCCTGTTGCAAGTTCAAATGGTGAGTACTTGCTCGACTCACTCTTTTGGCTGTTGTAAGAAAACTGTGTTATGTCCAACAGATTCGGCTAATTTGTCTGGTCACTTCGCACAAAATACCGTAAGATTCCAACATTGCATTGATCCTCTCTGTCTGGCCATCAGTTTCTGGATGATATCTCATGGATAACAAAAGATTTGTTCCCACCAATCGAAATAACTCTTGCCAAAACTTATAAAATGAGTATCTTTATTTTAGATGATGCTCAAGGGAATACCCCAATACTTCACCACATTTTGAAAGAAATACCCTGTAGACTCCTCTGCACCACAAGGTTTCTTACATGCAATGAAGGTAACATACTTGGAAAATCTATCAACAACCACCATGATGCTAGAATTTCCATTTACACTAGGCAAGTCGGTGATAAAATCCATACTCACGCTCACCAAAGGCCTTACGAGAACAGGCAATCGCTGGAGAAGCCCTCTCAGCAACCAATGTTCAGACTTGTCTTGCTGACATATCAAACAAGAACGAACAAACTCGTCCATATCCTTGCTCATCTTTAGTCAGAAAAAGCCCCTTTGCAAAAGAGCTATAGTGTGTTTCTACCCAGGGTGGCCTGCCCACAAAGAATTGTGACACTTCTTGATCAAATCTTTGCTCAAGCTACCCCACCTACGAACATAAACCCGGCTCTCAACAAACCACAACATCCCATCTAAAATGTTGAACTTGTTTTTCTTGCCCAACTGAGTCTGTCCCTCAACGGTCTCTACCAATGCCACAGCTTGAGGATCTTGAACCAAACCTTCACAGATCTTCTCCATCAACTCCCCTGTCAGTTATACCTTACTCTCTCCTTGAGTAAAAATTGGACTAGCTAATGCTATTGCAATGACCGCTAACTGCTACTTTCTACTGAGTGCATCTTTGATCACATTATCTTTTCCCATCGTATGCATGATTTCCATATCAAACTCAGCAAGAAAGTCATGCCATCTTTCTTGATTTGGTGTTAACTTGCTTTGAGTTAGAAAGAAATAATTTGACACATTGTCTGTCTTGATGATGAAGTGTGAACCCAACAAGTAGTGCCTCCACCTTCTCAAATAGTATACCACAACCATCATCTCTTTCTCATGAACTGGATATCTCCTTTCTGTATCCTTGAGTTTCCTCGACTAAAATGCAATAAGATGTTTATCTTGGATCAACACCCCACCAATGGCAAAATCAGATGCATCTGCATGCACCTCAAAAGGTTTCTTGAAGTCTACTAAGGATAGAATAGGTGATGTAGTCAGCTTTTTCTTCAGAAGCTCAAATACGCCTTGACACTTTTCAGACCACACCCACTTCACTTCCTTCTTCATCAACTCGGTCAACAGACTCACAAGCTTCAAATACTTGCTGACAAACCTTCTATAGTAATTCACCAAACCCAAAAACCGACGCACTCCATGTACATCTCTGGGCAGCTCCCAATCCTTGATTGCTTCAAGTTTCCTTGGGTTAGGCCTGATCTTGCCTTCCCCAATCACATGTCCAAGGAAGTGAACTTCTTCCTGGGCAAAGGAACAAAGGAGCAGTTATGACTTGATAGTACCCTGACCTCAAGTCCAACTTTGTCAAGAATTTTCCCTTAGATAGGTGATCAAAGCAATCCTCGATTAGGGGTAGAGGATATCGGTTCTTGATGGTTAACTTGTTCAAGGCTCTATAATCCAGACAAAGCCTAAGTGACCCATCAGCCTTCCTCTAAAATAGCACTGGTGCTCTATACGAGGAGTGCGACAGATGAAGATAACCCATAGTCAACAACTCTTCCATATACTTTTTTAACTCAACCATCTCAGGCCCAAATAATCGATACAAAGCCCTTGCTAGAGGACTCCCACGTAAAACCAACTCAATACAATGGTCAATGGCTCTTCTCTATGGCAAATAAGGTGGGAACTGACTGGGCATACGATCTTGGTACTCATGAAAAACTTTCTTCACCTCAGCTGGAATAGGGACCTGTTGCCCCTCCTCATCATCCCAACCACCAACAAGCACTATCAAAAACATGGGTTCCACCTTGTTCCTTGCAGCGTTCTGCATACTCATCATTAAACACACCTGCATCTTTCCTAACTGTCTCCTCTGCACTATCTTCACCATGCACATATGCATCAGATCTTCATAAAAAGAGTTTCCAGATGTTGAAAGATTAACACTTTACCCTTTTGGATAAACTCTTGTCCCAGTACTAAGTCAAAATCATCCATATTGATCATGGATATATCCAATTTTCCCTTCCACTCCCTGACTTTGATGTCCACACCCCATGTGGAACTGAGAGTAGATTGAGCTGGAGAATTCACTACCTTGAACCACCCTGTACCTCTGGAGGACTGGAGGCTCAGCGCTTTGGATTTCTGGATTGCAATATAATTGTGGGTCACACCTATGTCCAGTAGTGTCGTGATGATCTTACCCTTGACCAACACTTCCAAAAATTCAACCCATGCAGGTTACTTTCTCCACTCATTGTTTTGGACCCAAGCTTCTCCATAGGATTGAGCCTCGTGAGCATAGACATCATTTGCTAACCTTGTTCATCTGGATATGCTAAATGAATTACTGACATCCTCTACCATTCTGGACAATCTCTATTGTAATAATCCCCACTACACGCCCAACACTTCAATTGAGCCTTACCACTCAATTCTCCACCTCGTGACTTCTTCCCATCACCTCTAGATGTGCTACTAGACTTTTGAGATCCCACCGATGATTGTTAAGTAGTATTCCCTCCCTGGTTACCGCTTGGCTTCCCTAAAAACTTACTCAGGCTCTTGTCAACACTCTTTCCCTTCAGAGTGTTAGAGCTCTGGGTGTTCTTAGATGAGGACTCTTCCCTAAAATCGAAGAGTCAGTCTGTTATGGCAATTTCTTCACTAAATTTTGACACATCATGGCAATGAAGCTCAACCTTAGCCCATGACTGAAGACCATTCATGAACTGAAATAACCTATCTGCCTCAGACATATCCTTTATCTCCAACATTAGGCTTTGGAAAGACTTGATGTACTCCCTCATGTTCCCCGTCTGCTTCAGCTGACTCAACTTGATCCCAGCCAACCATGATGCATTACTTGGTTAGAATTGATCCCCAAGGGCTTTCTTCAGCTCCACCCAGGAGTCCAACCTCTTCGTAGATCCTCCTAATGCGATGCCATTCACCAAGATTCTAAACCAAACCTTCATCATACCTATAAGGTACCTTGCCATAACACGCACCTCTTATGCATCTGATAGTCCTCCAAAACCTATCAAGTACTCCTCCATGTCCCAAAATAAATTCTCTAAAAGATGGTCATCTCATGCACCATCATAACATTTGGGTTCCTTTAACTTGGGGAGTTTCAAAACGGTTGTAGAGTTGGACCTAAGTGCTCTCGTTAGGCTGAGTATCACCGCATGACACATAGTCACCTCATCTTGTAACTTAGCCTGAGACGCAACTCTCTCTTCCAACCTTTCTGTCAATATCTTGACCGTCTGATCCATGGTTTCTACTTTCTCCTTGAGCTCCATAAACCTCGTGCCCACCACAACATCCCAATCATGGAACTGGGCATTCACTTGCTCAGCAAAGTTTTTATCCAACTTAGACCTTCCCTTGCTCTTATGTCGATCACCACCACCTTCACTTTTGTCCTTAACCCTGCTTCTACCACCCATAGATTTTGGCAGAACTTTGGACTATTCTCCTGTCATACTGACTCAAACTCACAAGACTAACTCAATAGGGGAAGAGTGGATGACACAATAAGTTTAAAAACTAGGCAAACACAACACAAACTTGTGCTCTGATACCAACTGTCATGGGGCCAACTTACCTAAGTTAGGACCCTATGCAACATTGCCTTCTCCAACTTGAATCCCTCATTGTGATGGGATTCCATAGGAACTACGGACTACGCCTTCAGTGTTCACCTGCACAAAACACACACACAACATAATGGTATGCTTTTGTAACTCAACAAATTAAATGTGGAAGCTCATAAACATAACATACTTGTAAAGAATAGGAAACTACTCTAATCACAAGAGCATTCACACAGTGCAAGAACAATCTAGGAGAATCATCTATTTTATTCACTCTCTTCAGGACAACTATCCAAAGTACAATAAACAGGGTTATGATACACACACCATCAAGCCAGTCACAACCGATAATGTTCAGTGACTACTCAAATGGTTACAATAGATAATCCCCTCCCAAGGTTTGGATACTCTCTACCTAGGACAACTGGTCCTTGCTTCACGAAACTTAAACCAGCAGAAGTATCTATGACACACCTGTGCAAACCCAGCATAGGAAGATGCCCGGTGCCCACTCTTCACTTAGACCAAGGCAACCGTGAATTTGTGTTCCAACACTTTGCTTAGTTTGGACTTGCACTCACTCAAATCACTAAGCAAAGAAGGCAACCGAATCGCTTGATAGCTTCTGAGCTTAACTGAGGGATGTCAAAGTCATACATCCATTATAGATAGTATGTCCAATGCAAATTGATTCAAAATCTATTCTGAGATCATTTCTACCTATTTAAATATACACACAATGATCAAAGCCCCAACATCCTTATATCACCAAAAAAACAAATAAACATGGAAAATAAGTTTATCAACATAGCAAGATTTAAAAGCCAATGTCATTACCACCTCAATTCAACACTTCACATGGTTCCAACTCATCATGCACTCCTACACAACAAGTGTATACCTACTCTAAGCTTCTTTTCTTGTTAATTATCTAAATCATGAATTAAAAATATTATTATTACATCACCTATTCCTATAAAAACTTTATTACAATGAATTTTAAAACTGATGCACACATTGATTATATACAAACATCTCAAGAAGAAGATAGGCATCTAATAAAACCTATATATATATATATATTATGAATCATGATTTACGTAGTGATCTTTAGCTAAGAGCCAAGGACTGAGGGGTATCCATTCTACCAAAGTTGTCTGGGCCATGATCTCGACCTCATCCATTTTCACGTGTCAGGGTTTGCTAATGGCCTCTTTGTGAGCCATACAACTTCACCAGTTGAACCAACAATTGTTCACCTATTAATAATATTTAAGATCACCATATTTCATATTTACTAACACATATTTATTTGTAGAGCCCACCATATTCACAGACACATTTATCAAAGCAAATTATATCCGTACGATAGTATCTATAAAACCATTATGACATCAACTATAAACACGTGTCAAAGGAGACCCAATCGTCTTTATATTTGCCAAAATAAACCCTGTCGATGGTATATGAATAATATAAATTAATCTCATTATATATTACCCGTATTAAACTAATAATATCTTTAAAAATTCTCTTAATAACATCTTTAGTAGTTTTGAAGGGATTTTTTTCAATCCATTTAACTTTATCTTGGAATTATTGTTGAATTTGTTGGTCAATCAGATTCTATTGATTAGTACGTAAAAAAAATATCTTTTGTAAAGTGAAATAGTAGGGTTTTTAATAGGGTAGATAAAATAATCATATTTGGTACACGCTGATTGAGTGAATTTTTTTATGTTATTATCCATTTTACTTGGATCAGGGTTAGGCATTAATTGCTTGGCAGATAGAGGACATGTTTGTATAAGACAAAGATGATTTAAGATTCAATGTTGCATTAATTCACGTGGTATGTGTTGTTTAGTTTAAAGATTTTGCATTAAATGTTAGATACCTATAAAAAATTTCTATGGTTTACTGGGCATGCAAGTAATTCTTAAGCTCTTTGTCCTCCTTATTGATTTACATCTGCGTCTCATAATTTATTCCATTTAATGGTAGTAAGATCAATCTCCATGCGAACTGAGAAAGAGTAAGATGTGCTACTCACAGTAAGTCCAACGCCAGAGATTATTAGTACTTCTTCATTTGATCTCTGTGTTCATGCCAATATTCAGTTCGACAAACTAGTGGATGTCTTTGATGTTGAGAAATTCATCCATGAAATCAAAAAAATAAAGAGTCATGTGAGAGGGGTAAGATTTCCTAAGATTTTCCTTACTTCAACATCAAAAAAATAAAGAGTCATGGTTTTTTCTTTATAATTATCATTTTTTGTGATTGTCAAAATTGGATTGATAATTTTCAGTTGTTACATAAAGTGGCCATCTTTTTATTTTTTGTGCCTTGATTATTATTTCTCACTTTTTTTCATCGCTGGTGTATGCACAAATGTGTCCAAATTTGAATTCAAGAGAGTCTATACATATATGTATTTTATGCCATTTCTCATGTCCTAATCATGAATTTCATTGGTCATATCTTCTGTACACTTGTCAAAACACTTTTACATTGAACATATTTTGCCTTCATCATATTTTGAATTTTTGTGGCCGCATACTTGTATGAAAAGAAGGTTGAATTAATGAGCATATAAGTTTATCATTGACTATCTTGGGGACAGAAAATTATAGTTTTTTATCTCATTTGGGTTGGGTTACTCATATAGAGATAACTAAATGAGCATTGATTTAGAGTGAGTTATTTAATTAAAAACCCTTACTAAGGTATGCCATATTCAGGTACACTGTTTCTTTACCGTCTCTTTCTCTTTTTGAATTATCAATCGTGCACCCCTCTAATTTATAAAATATTTTGGTGAATCCCTTTAATTTCTAATCCATCAACTTTAGGGTTTCATGTTCTCTTTTCCTTTAAGATTTGTTGTGGTTGTTATCTTGGTTTTGACTTTATTATTGCCAATTCATCAACCTTTGTTTCTTTCATGTTCTCTATGGTTATTATGTCAAAATGCAATACCTACTAGGTGAAGTGCTATATTAAGTGGTACAAATATTAATTTAATTCAGCATCTTTTAATTAGTACTAATGTTTGTTTAAAAAAAAAATGACAGTTGTTAATAAAATTCCTACTCCTATTGTTGTTGATGATATAAATGGTGCAAATGTGAATGGTGAATATGCATATATTGAACATAACCATAAGGACAATGATTTTGTTGATAATGACATCTATGAAAATGTTATGAATGATATTGATGCATCAAGTAGATCAAGAAGAGTCAAAAGACTTATCACTTTAGACAAGTGACTAAGGTTTGTTTTGATTATATATGCATTTTTTAATTGATTTACATTCTAGGATTACACATGGCATTATGGTTGACAAAGGTTGTAGCTTGAACATATGTATAATGTCATCTTTTACTAGTACAAAGTACACTCAACAAGACTAATTTAGTACAACCATGGTTATTAAAAGTTATAAGGATTTTACACATACATTTTCCAGGGGTATCAAATTACTTGTCACCATAGGTCTTAAGACTCTTTTAGTATGGTTTCATGTATTGGTAGATAACGAGACATGATTTATTACATATATTTCCTTAGTTAAATTAAGTGAGAGATATTCCATCCAAATTATACGAATGTCTTAAGTTTGTGCATGTTAACAAAATATTTACCATTTGAGGCACATATTATGCGTTATCCATACAACATGAATAATATCATATGGTATTACCTACAATGTTTCCTAAATAACAAATCATACAACTTCCAGTTATAATACCTATAGTTATGACACTTACAATTATGATGTCTCAATTTATAGAGCCTATAATCAAATGAGAGTTATCCCATCCATATTATATTAATGTCTTAAGTTTATGCATGAGAATAGAATATTTACTATTTGAGGCACATTTTATGAGTTACCCATACAACATCAATAACATCATGAGGTGTTACCTATAGTGCTGCTTAAACAACAAATCATACAATCAAGTTATAATATTTATAGTTGTGGCACATACAATTATGAAGTCCGGATTTGTAGAACTTGCAATTATGACAATTAGAATGATAATATGACACAAGATAGTCTAATCACAACCTCTTATGTGTGTTCAAGTTAAGTACTTTGTGCAGTTTACATTAGACAATCCAAACCATTTTTTTTCAAGAATTTAAGGCGGCTTCTATAGCCTATCAATGTGATGACTTCCTTAGAGATGATGTTTCAGGGTACAATACAACTTATGGTTACATAACCATTACTACTAGTGACGATTTAGGATGCCTTTCAAATCATACTAGTATTACCTTTGATCCCTCACATCCATGATCCATGAGATCTTCAAGATTTGATAATGAGGAATAATGAGCAACATATCATGGAAATCTAGACAAGATTATTTGTTGGCATTGCTAGTATATATCATATGCTTCAATGGAACAATATATCGTGCATAATTTTTTTTCTTTCCTCTTTTTATCATGTCTTTCATATGCCTTCTTCTAGTTTCGTTATATATATATGAATCCTCTTTTTCATGTTTCTTCTCGCTTTCATCATTTGGCTTGCATCTTCTAGCCTTTTTCCTATTGTTGAACCTATTAGATTGTTTTTCTCTTGATTGAGCTCTCCTTGCTTCTTCTTGCCATCACCTCTTGGCTTGCTCCTTGTTTGGTCCATTTTTTTAGAAAATCGTAAAAATGCAAATGCATAGAAAAACATAAAAATAATAAAAAAAATCCTTTTATCTTCGTGGTACATAGTGGCATGTTTATCTACCTATTTTAGAGTTTTAAATATCTATTATTATGCACATGCTTTTCAAGGTATTTTTTGAGTGAGATGCAAGACATAAAGGTTACATATGATCAATGATTTGCATCTGTTTTATGGTTTCTTTACGCCCACGTATGGGATAATTCTCACATTGTGGGCATACCCATATTGATAAAATGTTTTTTAGTGGGTTTATGGTTTTATCCTTTCTGCTTTCCATCTTCATATATAACTTTTTATAGTTTGCTTATACATAACTTTCTCTAACTTGCATTTTTCATATTGCTTTATATGGATATATTGTGTTGCTTCATATGATGGTTATATGGTTACATTGTGTGTTATTGTTGTTCCTTATGATTGTTTGCGTGTGTGTACTTATGCGTGTTTCATGTGAATTTTTGTCTTTTTTATCCATAGAGGATCCTCTAGTAGTCATCTTATGTTGCACTTGTGTGATTGATTGCTCGTGGGTCACTTTTCTTGTTTGATGGTTTCACTTACTTTATACGTGATTACATGCTTTTGCTCAATTGAATTCACTATATCATGTGATCTCATATGTTCGGTGCCACGATTCATATCATGCACACTACTTATTTATTGTATATTGTAGCAGGGGTTATCGTAGTTTCTACCATACATGTATTGAGGCATATTATCATTGTGTGCTTCAAATCTATATATCACTTCTCACCTTCCTAGGGGCATGTTGTTGCATTGGGGCAAATCATTTTTCCTTTCCTTATTGATCTTATTATTTATATGTTTCCAATATGGGAATGATGCACCCATATATCTATTGATCCTATATTGCTTATATTAGGATGGGTTTTTGCCTAATATCCTCCATACACCCAGTCACATTGTGGCATTCAAATCGATATCAAACTTCTTAAAAATTAAAAGAAAAATGCAAGATAAATGTAAAATATATTGAAAATAAGTTCAAAAAAAGAACCCACATCTTTGCATCATATAAATAGAGCAAAATAGACTAGGAAAATAAAATTACTAACATAATAATATGGTTTTTGCATGTGCAAACCAATCGAAGCCCTTTTTTGGATTGTAAATTTTCACTAATGAATGCATCCAGACCAATATTAAACTTCCTCTCAAAAATTAAATGAATAAAATAACACAAAAAATAATTTTCATATGCGCAACCCAGAATATAAAACTAAATCCTAGAACAACAAAGTTCAATATCAAATTTCTACTTACAAGTCCACCTACATGTCCCTACCTACCTCGAGTATAAAACAATAAACATTAAATTATTTTTTAATTTTTATAGGAAAGTTAGAACATTTATCTAACCCTTCAACGTGAAAGGTCTCTATAAAATAAAATACCATTGTAAAATGCAAGGGTAGCCCTTCAAATTTGATCATGGAATTAATATATGTTTTATTTATAATTTCTATAATTTATTTTAACCTTAAGTCAAAATACAAAAATGAAAAACATAAACTATAAATAAAAAATACACCATGTGCACTAAAAATTGGCTAAGAAAAACTTATATTTATATATCACAAAAGAAAGAAAAGAGAAGACAGAAAATAAGATTACCAGTACATCAATATGGTATTTGTGCTAGTAAACTAAAATATGAATCACACATTTGCAACAACAAAGACCTTTCAATATACTCCCCTGAATTGCAAGATTTTGCCAACCAAGTTTATAATTAATATCTCATAAATAAACTCACATTATTAATGCCTTTGTCCATCCCAATGAAAAACACATCGCACAATTTTTTTCATCTTTATGCATAAATAAAAAAAAAACACAATAAAATGTTTTTTGCATGTGCAAATTGAAATACAAAACTAAACAACATAACCCATGAAGAAAAAAACAAGATATGCCCTATAAACAGACTAAAACATGATATATGGTCTTCGTGCTCACAAACCAAAATAAAAACTACAACTTTTTTTTGTTCCCCTACATCTAAACTCAAAACTCCCATATATATAGAGGGTGCCATATTTATAGAGAGGGAACTCACATATAGAATTTAGTTTAGTTTAGTTTATATAGAGGGAAGGGCCAAAAAATTCTATCTCGGGCCACCCTATAGATAGGCCCCAGATAGATATATAGGGCTTGGGGGGAGGCCATATAGAGGTCGAGTGCCTAGTCTGATTAGTGTAGGTCAAGTGCCCAGTCTCGAAACTACACAGACTTTTGAAGTTATTCTTCCAGACTCAAGGCTTTTACCAATGGAGGTTCAAATTAATATCTCATATATAAACTCACATTATTTATGTCATTGCCCATCCACATTAAAAACATCACATAAAGCTCTAGATCCTTATACATAAATTAAAACAACAAAGCAACATAACAAAATATTTTTCATATGTGCATCCCAAGTAAAAAAGTAAAAAACAAAATCCACAAAGAAAAATAACATGATATGCACTACGAACCAGTTAAAAAAAGGATCCCACATCTTTATATCGCAAAAGAAAAACAAATCAAACATGGAAAAAGTAAAAGACACTTCATTTTACTTTTTTGAATTGCAAGCTTCTGCTTATCGAGGTTCTCAATACAATTTTAAAATTTTACCACCGACCATCCACATTAAATAATATCACACTGAGCTTCACATTCGTACGTAAATTAAAAAAACAAAGTAACATAACAAAATACTTTTCAGATGTGCAAGCCAAAATATATAACTAAACAAAAAAACCCATAGAGAAAAAAAATGACATCCACAAAATTGGCTTAAAAATGGAACCCACATCTCTATGTCACAAAAAAATTAGCGATGACATGGAAAATAAACTAACACAACAAAATAGTTTTTTTTGTACTTGCAAACCAAAATAAAAAGTACATGTTCCTAGCCAAAAATACCTTTCAATCTATTCTCTTAGACTACAATTTTTTGGCAACATAGGTTATCAATGTGATATCTATCTTCCTCTAATAAATTAATATCTCGTATATAAAATTGATGCACACATTGATTATATACAAACATCTCAAGAAGAAGATAAGCATCTAATAAAACCTATATATATATATATATATATATATATATATATATATTATGAATCATGCTTTACACAATGATCTTTAGCTAAGAGCCAAGGACTAAGAGGTATTCATTCCACCAAAGTTGCTTGGGGCACGATCTCGGCCTCATCCCTTTTTATGTGTCAGGTTTTGCTAGTGGACTCTTTGCGAGCCATACAACTTCACTAGTTGAACCAACAACCGTTCACTTATTAATAATATTTAAGATCACCATATTTCATATTTACTAACACATATTTATTGGCAGCACCCACCATATTCACAGACACATTTATCAAAGCAAATTATATCCCTACGATAGCATCTATAAAACCAATATGACATCAACTATAAGCACGTGTCAAAGGAGACCCAATCGTCTTTCTATTTGCTAAAATAAACCCTATCGATGGTATATGGATAATATAAGTTCATCTCATTATATATTACCCCTATTAACCTAATAATATCTTTAAAAATTCTCTTAATAACATCTTTATTAGTTTTGAAGGGATTTTTTTTGGATCCATTTAACTTTATCTTGGAATTATTATTGAATTTGTTGGTCAATAAGATTCGATTGATTAGTATGTAAAAAAATATATCTTATGTAAAGTGAAATAGTAGGGTTTTTAGCAGGGTAGATAAAATAATCATATTTGGTACACGCTAACTGAGTGATTTTTTTTATGTTATTGCCCATTTTACTTGGATCAAGGCTAGGCATTAATCGCATGGTAGATAGAGGACAGGTTTGTATAAAACAAACATGATTTAGGATTCAATGTTGCATTAACTCACGTGGTATGTGCTGTTTGGTTTAAAGATTTTGCATTAAATGTCAGATACCTATAAAAACTTGCTATGGTTTACTAGGCATGCAAGCAATTCTTAAGCTCTTTGTCCTCCTTGTCGATTAACAATGGCAGTAAGATCAATCTCCATGCAAACTGAGAATGAGTAAGATGGGCTACTCGCAGTGAGTCCAACGTTAGATATTCTTAGTACTTCTTCATTCAATCTCTGTGTTCATGCCATTACTCAGTTCAATAAACCAGTGGATGTCTCTGACGTCGAGAAATTCATCCATGAAATCAAAAAATAAAGAGTCGTGTCGAAGGGGTAAAATTTCCTAAGATTTATTTTACTTCTACATCATCGGTACTACTAGTACCACCATTATTTGAATTTGATGCTACATTGGTATTGTTTGTAGAGTGTGAATGATGTGATAATGGGCATTGCATTCTACAAATTTTGACACTATTGTCAGATGGTTCTTCTTAGTTTGATTCACTGCCAAATAACTCCCTGTTTGCTTTTTGTAATGTTAAAAACTTTTTAATTGTTGGCTCAGAGTATGCAGATCCAAAAAAAGTGGAGAATTTGATAATAATAACTATTGCTCTGATCAACACAAGATCAGACCCTGGCATAAAGGTTTTTCATGATTCATCCAGCTCTACCCTTGTCATGTTTTCATTTTTTAAATTCATCCATTGAGTCGCTTGTCATATTGGTTTAAGCGTGAATTTTTTCTATGGTAAAAGTTATAAAAATATCTCTTTATAATAGTAGTTTAATAAACCATGTAGCAGGAAATGTGACTTGCATTGATGAGCTTGGGAATGAAGCTCTCTGCTAGAATATGGCTCACCCTTCAAAAATGTAATCTACGGCCTCTTTTAGGTGGCTACACATCACAGGATTCCAACGTCATATGAGAAGGAATATTTGCATTTGTTAAAAGAGGTAGTGCATGTTTCTGTATTTTCTTCTTATAAAATTAGGCCATAATCAATGATTTCTAGTCCTATCATGCTTTTTCCATGATGTCCATAGCTGGACTATACTACAAATCAAGACATTTACTGAGCTCTATTTTCAAAATACAATAATTTATTTAAGCTGACAAAATTAATGCTACTATTAAGAGATCTTTCTTTCCCTTGTCCTTGCCACAAGAGATCCATAAATTGTTTCGCACAGACAAAACCCTGTGGGGTACCACTCATTAACAATTTAACTTTACCTTATCTCTAGGACTATTTATATCCAATTTAACATTACATTATTTCTTCCTTCTCATAATTCAATGGAGTTACTAGGTTCTTATAAATTAGTTTTATCTACCTCATCCACAAGTTAAAAAAATAATGATTAGTAGTTGTTTCGATAGTGTAAGGAACATCAGGATGGATTTATCTTTAGATATGTGTGTGTGTGTGTGTGTGTGTGTGTGTTTTAATTAAATGTTTATTAGTGTCATTGTCTACAAGATCATTGTTGTCATCAGGAAAGGTAATTGGAACACTCCCTGGAGTATCTAGTGGAGGTATGCCATGACGAACAATTATTTCATATATTCTCCAAATATTTATTGATGGAAGAAGAGTTTCATAAGGATATATGGGTCTTTGCACAATTATCAAATTATATTTTACCTACCATTGAATTTTCTTTGAAATAAACAAGTTAATCATTGAGTGAAGGGGATGTTGGTAACTTGGTTCATTCCAAAGACTCTTTGGAAGGTATTCAACAAAAAAAATCATACAAATAAATAGGGAATTCATTTGAGTTGTGAAAATCATATTGACCATATTCAAAATATTCAATCAAAACTAAACTCAAAATTAACCCTAAAATCTAATCTTCAAGGTAGTGGAACCCATCAACCTATCATTTTTCTAGCACGATAATTGATTCATATATATCTGCTGAATTTGGATAATTTTTTCCAAGTCTCCTTTAACCCAAACCTTCATTGTGCATGTTTTACAATCCACATATTGATTAATGCAAATTTATTTGAATGATTTTGCAAACAACTTTAATTCTTTTTTTGTTTTTATATTATTCTTAAGTTATTGCATTGTCACAATTATGCTTTTCAAAACAATGATTATTTGCATGTAAAATAGATAAAACATTACATTATATTATTTTTTTCTCCTTGTAATTTAAGGGAGTTGTGAGGTTTTTATAAATGAAATTTACTCAACTTGTGTTTCGAAAGCTCACTAACAAGTTGAAAAAATAATGATAACCTAAACATAAATTAAATAAGTTGAAATTTAGACAGAAATCCTACCTTCCATAGCTAATTTGTGTATTTTCACTGTTTTATTATTCTTTCCTATAGTTACTTCTTTAGTTCTGGTGGTTTGTGGCTTGAGATTTTGGGTATATTTTAAAAATTTTGAGATGATTTTTTATCAATACTTTTGAATAAGTTTCTAATAAATTGAATCAAAAATTAGTTATATCTATTGTAAGACATGCACTGGGTAGGACACAAGCCTTGGACCACCTCTCATGACACTTCACCAATGCTTGACATATTTAGACTTTGTGGGAGCATATGTCGAATCTCTTAACACTCTCAAGACATACATGGCTTGAGTATACTTAGCTAACTAACTTTATCTCTTGATAGATTTGGGCTTTGTGAGGGCAAAAACTGAATGTCCAACACCCTCAAGCTACATGGCTTGAGTGAACTTATTTACCTGGGTTTGGGTCTTCACATATTTATGCTTACTCTTGATAGTTTGGACTTTGTTGGACCAAATACTGAATCTCCAATGCCCTCAGGGCACACACGGCTTGAAGAACTTAAAAGTCGATCTGCTTCGCTGACCTTTTAAATTATATTTCTCTGATCTTCATTTTAAAAATTAATACTTACCTAAAGTAACCCTTTCTGCAAGGACTCAACGCTCTATGCCAATATTATCTCAAGTGAAACACCACACACGTGTAACATTAAGATGGGCCCTGAGCACACCCAAGGGTGCCCTAGGCCCTCCCGTACTGGCCCCTGTAGTAAGCCTCACTGTTGCCTAGGCCAAGGCAGGGCCTCCCTATGCTCCGCATAAATTTTTATATTAAACTGCAGATAATCAGTGTCAATTCATTCTTTGTACCAAATTAAATCATTTTTTAATACAATCCCACCCAAAATTAATCCTTGATGTTATTTGTCGCCATAAACATCAAACAAAATACTACAAATAATAAAACACAACAGGAAGAAATTTTGGGGAAGTAAAAATCAGCAGTTTGACATAGGTAAGTTTCCTATTTTTTAATTAATATTTTTAAATATATTATATTTTGGTTAATAAAATTATTACATAATGGGTAAAGTAATATTTTATTAAAAGATTTAAAACAATATATATTCTTTTAGTAAATTATATAAAGTTTATTTTTTACCAGGTCTGTAATTTAGCAATGGATAGAGAACCCTTTTATAGAGGACATTCAAGTCCATATTCACCTCTTCAATCACATGTTTTAAATCTATTACAAAGAAAAATCAAAACTATACAAGTTTTTCAAATCAAAATGAAAAAAAAAATTCTTTACTCATAAGGAAATTTTAGAGATAAAATGAAATTTGGGAAAAATATTTCACAGTCAGAAATAAATATAAATGTTGTCTCTAATGATGTTCATGATGTGGATGATGATTACATTATGTCTGGTCGTGATATTGATTTGAACCATGGAATTCATAGTTTTATTGGAGAAGATTTTGAAGTTGAGAAAATTGTCCCAACAACTCAAGCATTTGAGAATGACATTAATGGTGACAAAGATTCAACCAAAGAACACAAAGAGGATCTTTGGCCAAAAATAGTTGTACAAATTTTAATTTTAAAATTTGAAGAAATATATATAGATTTAAATCAAGAAAATCTAGGTAAGAAGCATTGGGACAAAGTGGCAGATGTAAACATACAATGTGGAACCTCTTTTATGGGTATTCAATGTAAGTGCAAGTGGAACAGATTGAAAAAGATATTCAAGAAAGAGAAATAAATAGAAAACACTACAGGGGGGAAACCATCTTCGTGGACTTTCTATGAAGACATAGATCACATTATAGGGAATACTCTTAAGGTGATTGGTCTTATGAATGGTTTTAGTGGAAATGAATGGGTCAATACTTCCAATACACCAAAAAATGTCATGAAAGATAAATCCCATGAATAAAATCTAACTATAAATATTGAAAAACAAAAAACAGTCTATGTTACTACTATTGGCTTTTCAAAGTATTAAAATATTAAAAATGCAGTCTATGTTGCTACTAGAAGTGTGTTATATGATCAATGTGGAAATATATCTCTTTTCGAACCTCATAAATTTAAAGTCTTATTCTTTTCTAGAAAAAATGATATATATGTAGAGCTATAATTTCCAGTTGTCAATTTTCTAACTATCCCAAATTGGTTAATTTATCCCAAATAGTAAATATAAATTTGTTATTTTAGACTGGGCCTCTCCAAATCTCCCTCACCATTGTTATTCTTGAGTGCAAAAGTCTCATGTCAAGAAATTATTACTTTAAGAGTTTTGAAGACTACTTAAAAAATAGCCATGAAGAAAAAACATATAAATCGACAATGAATTAATTTAAATAATGGAGCTATTACTTAAAAAAGTAAGAAGTGGAAATCCAATATATCACCATTGAGAAATAAGTGTTTTACAAGTATTTATAGATATAATATTAGATATAGGTTTGAACAAGTATTAAAGACTTAATCAAACCATATATATATATATATATATATATATATATATTCAAAAAAACTAAATTAAAATAAAACATGAAAATCAAAACAAAGAAATAAGAATTTATACTTGGGAATTAAACGAGTCATGCAAAACAGCTTAAATTTTATAACAAAGATGAAATTGAAATAGATGAAAATACTACTTTAGCATCTTATTGAAAATAACATCTTGACATATATGAAATTATAACACAAATGTCAGAAATTATAAACCAAATTACTTTCCATGTTGTTCAACAAATGTATTATCTTCATTTGAGTAGTTCATATGACGATCATTATTAATCATAATGAAGCTTACATTCAGGTTAGTAAAACCAATTAATTTTCATTAATCATCATGTGTCAATATCATCAAAAATGGTTACTGAATATAACTATGAACAATTATATATCATAACAAACATGCATAACTAAGCACCAACAAAGCAACAATTACATAATAACGATCAAAGTACATTAAAATATATTAACTTACATCACATATATAGCATTATAAGGGTTATCTTTAAGATAAATTACAGATAAACTTAAGGTAAAACATCTTGGGAACACTCTTTCATGAGTATTATGTAAAATTGGAATATCACCACTTAACCTCAAACTATATTAAACTAGCACAAGTCTTCTTCTTCAACTCAATACAACTATGAACAATTATACATCAATAACAAGCATTCATAACAATATAGCAATTATATAGTAACTATAAAAATTTCAACATATACATAACACATAAATAAGTGATAAATAACATCACAAGGGTTATCTCCAAGAGCAGTTTAAAGAGTGCTCAAACCCCTTGAAGACACCCTTTAATCAATATTAACTGAAAAATATATACTTAACATTATAACATCACCATCTAACCAAAAGCTAACATTAAAATGGCATAAGTCTTCTTCTTCAACTTGATACAACTAGGAATAAATATATATAAGTAGAAAATATTCATAATATAATAAAAATTATATAATAACAATAAAATATATTAACTTGCAACATATAAATAACACATCAATAAGTGATAAATAATATCACAAGCGTTGGCTCTAATAGTAGCATATAAGATGAAACCACATAGAAATCCTTTGGAGACACCCTTTAACCAATATTAACTAACTGACATTCACCTAACACTATAGCATCACCAGCTAACCACAAACCAACATTAAAATGGCACAAGATTTCTTCTTCCACTTAATACAATTAGGAACAACTATACATCAATAACAAACATTCATAACAAAGTGGGCATTTTATGACAATAGTAAAGGATATTAACTTGTAACATATACATACCACATACATAAATGATAAATAACATCACAAGAGTTGTCTACAACATAAATTTACATAACAAAACTATGCCGAAAATCTTGGAGACACCATTTCATCAGTATTAACTAAGTAGATCAAGAATATAGATAACATTAAAAAACATCACAGAGGTTATATCCAAGTGTAACTTATAGGTTGAATCCATATCGAAACCCTTTGGAATCACCTGTTCACCATAATCAACTAAGTATTAACTAACACATAAATAATAAGGAAATAAAATCGCCACAACTGACAACATAAATAACACTATGTTTGACAAAGTTATATTAAAAAAGAACATATGTACTAAACAAGTAATTTATACATTGAAAAAATTATATATATATATAATAATGTTCATTGCTAGAGCGGTAGAAATCAATATATTAATTTCCCTTCCATATTAAAAAATTCAAAGTTGTCCTAATTACTAGTCATCATCATCCTCATCTTATATCAAATCATCTTTGGTCATATATGTATAATTAAGTATCCTCTAGCTCAATATCTTGATCAATGTAATCAAGATTCTCCTCATCATCCTCTTGAATATCAAATCCCTTAACTAGGACAAATGGTCTATCCACCTGAAAATTAGACATAACTTAATTGTCAACAAGTGTTCAAGGTTATAATTCACATAGTCAATTACACCCAAAGATTATATTTGATGGAACTAACTAATTATTCTTAAATAATGAAACAAAAAAAATTATATTTGCATATAACCACTAAAATGGTCCTTTTTATTGAATGTTTGGGTTTCCCTTTCTAAAGCTTTCAATTTTTGATTCATTACTTTGTTGCCTTATATTCATATTGTTGTTATTGTAATAAAATATATGTCATAAAATAATGTGTAATATTTTTCATAACATATCTCATGAAAACTTACAAACTTATGTAAAATAACTTATAAAAAACTTACAAAGTAGTGTACAACCTAATTTACATTCATTTACCCAAGCAATGAGTCACTAGGATTCTCTGGCTCACTCTCACTTCTTGGCCTTGTCCTAGCTAGTCTTTATCCATGTTTTAATTGAAATAAATGCAAAACATATAATCCATCAAATATAAATAATATTTTTTGTCTCCTTAAATTTGATAATTAACATACAACCATTTTTCTCTCACGCTCAAGCCAATCATTGAACATTTTTAAACAAGGAGATGTCTTTATACTTGGTGGTTGTAGCCTTATCATATATATATTTGTTTTTCTTCGGTAAACAACCTACAAATTATAGTTTTGAAACAACATTAGAAGTCTATAAAATAATAAAATAGTTCTTAAAATGTACTTGGGCCTTATCTCCTTGCTCAACCTGTTAAGAGTAATTGTTGCATGTTTTTAAATTATTTTTGTGTTATAATTGGCATTGCCTAATTCATGTTCGATTATTTTGGTGAGCCATTATCTATTCTTAGCTGATAACTTCTCATATTTAAGGTTATATATTCATAAAAAAAAATTGTTTGGGCATTCATTATTTGTTTAAAATACTTTAAAAATTGAATGTCAAATATTGTAAATAAATTCAATAATTAAAACCCTAAAAATTGAAACATGATTAAATCACAAAATTAAAAAACTTGAGTAACATAAATTGAAAAAACTTATTAAACTGAAATTGAAAAAATTAAATAACATAAATTGTAAAAATTAAATAATAGAAATTGTAAAAGTTAAATAACATGAATTTAAATACTGACTTGCCCTAAGGTAGACATCATCCATTATTTGCATTTATCATTTACATATAACCCAACTTTTCAGAGAACTAGACACTTAGTGTTTATACTCTTCATTTATCAAAGGAGATGGATGATCATCTTCACTATGTGTTAGGGCCTTTCTACCATCTGCCCTGCCTAGGTGGGAAAACATCATCAAAATAAGAGGAGGGGCCCTCATCATCTCGGACCATAAAAAATATAACTACAACAAACACGACACTAATAAGAGGGTCATGCACCTATTATGATACTTGATATAGGGTGTTCACGAGGCACAAATGATGTGGATATAAACTACAATTAAATTATAGAAAATAATTAAGGTTGTTCACAAGGCACAATTGATGGGTCCCTTGAAGTAGAGGAAGGACATCAATTCATCCCAACCTCGTGCCCTTGTGGGTCCATAAAAGTAGATGATTTGTTATCAAAACCCAAAAATAAAGTAATATTATCTAATTAATTGCAATAATTTGATATAAAAAATACAATTGAAGATTTTATGTCCATTTTGAGGCCTTAATAATAGAATAAGGTCGTCAACTCATCCTAATATCGTCCTCACATGGGTCCATATAAATAGAAGACCTTTTATGAAATCCCAAAAAATTAAATAATATTATAATCAATTTAAATACTTTAATTTAAATACAAAACTAAAACTTATATGTTCACATTGGGTCCCTAGTAATAGAGGAATGACATCAACTAATCCCAACACTCTCCTACCTCTAGTCCTCCTTTTCATGAACACCCATTAATTGTGTTAATAATTGATGAGACACTGAATTTAGAATAAAAGTAACATATACAATTAATTAAAAATAAAAATGATATATTTTTGTACCTACAGTGTGTAGCTATACCACTTGAAGAACGTAGAAGTGCCTAAGTTATATAAAATTTCACAATTATTTGCAAGATATAAATGATTATTTAAAATTAGGGTTTCAACCATATTTTTGCCCAAATTAAAGCTCTAAAATGCCATGCCACTTTCTTCCAATCAACACTTTATGCCTAAAAAAAGACACAAAATGATTTAAAATATTACAATTAAAAGCCCTCTAGATAAAATAATACACTAAAACGTTAATTTTTTTAGCACACATGAATTTTTAAAAAATTTAAAACACCATTATGACCATGCCATAATGAGCTTTCTAGAGACTAAATGGTTCAAAAAAATGACACATGAGCAAAACGTTATGATGATAAAACCAACTATGACTCAAAAATGGCCTCCTAGACCTAATCAGGGTCTTGGGAGGTACATGCAATTTAAAAAATACAGTTTTTAAAATTCCAAGTTTTTAAGTTCTAATCAGGATTTCAACCTCCGATTAGAACTAGGGTGCACTAAGGTAGGTCTTCAAGACCTAATCGGACTTGCATTATTCAAATGGAACTATTTTTTTTTTTTTGGGGGGGGGTGGCAAGACCTAATTGGGCCTGAGACCCCTAATTAAAAATACCATTTGATAACTTGTAGGCTTGTTGTTTTAATCAGGTAAAAATCCCTAAATAAAATTGAACACGGGTGGTTGGGGTTTCCAAGACCTATTCAGGCCTATGGGCCTGGTTAGTAAGGACTACCATCAAGCCTACAAGCCTCGACCTAATAAGGGAATGATCCTTGCATATGACTAAACCCACCTCCCAACAACTTCAAGATCTATGTAGGGTTAGGGACTTACTTAAAAAAGGGATTATTGAGGTCGAGTTACACCAACCTAATCGAAGATGAATCTCCCATTAGCATAGTGAAGACCCCCAATGCAAATCATGACCTAATTGGGGTTATAAACCAACCCTGATTATAACTACCACTCTATATACTCATTGAAATAAAACATAATAAAAAACAAAATATTGATTAACAATGGGATGAGAAAAGAGATCCTCCCTAGACCTAATGGAGTTTTAAAACCCGATTAGGTCTATGGGACTTAATAAATTTTTGCAAGACCAAATCGGTCATGAAAGACCTAATAACAACTAGGAAGAGAAAATTTGAACCCTAAAGACCTAATTAGGGGTTGTAAACATGATTAGGCTTGAAATCTTAAAATTTTCAGAAACGACCTATAACATACCTAATCAGGGATTTCAAAAATAACCTATAACATACCTAATCAGGGATCTGGGCAAGATTTTTTAGAATCCATGTAAGTTTCAAAAGGGCATCAAGAAGTTATTTTGGGACCAAGTGTAAAATATGAAATTTTCTCATGTGATTTTGGTCTTAGAGTTTAAATCAACATGTAAAATAAAATTAACCCCTAGACTAGCTCTAGAGAGTTGAGAGAGTAAGATTTTCAAAGGCAAACTGGAAAGTCAAGGATCCATTTTCACATTAAGTGTCTTATACAAATTTTTCTTACATGGACATGGTCTCTCTAAAAGATGTGATTTTAGGGCCTGATTAAACATGCAAACTGATATGACCCACCAAGGAAACTTGAGAGTGATGAGATCAACTAGTCATGAGTGTAAGCATGAGCATAGTGAGAAGCCAGAAAAGGGGTTCCATGATTCTTGAGGTATTAGGGTATGTTGTGTGAGTAATAATAAAATAATTCTATCAAATCATGCTGTTATGATTTTAATATGTTGTGATTTTATGTTGTTGTGTTACTCTTTCACATTTTTAAAATTATAAATATTCCATCCCATAGATGTTGTCAATATGTTTTCCATTATATTATCAATTAACTATATGATTTATTGATTGTTGTAGTTCAACATGAGGAATGCAAAGATGAAGATGTGGTATGTAATAAGTTGATCACATGCAACAATGAAGAATAGAGGAGTCATATTTCTTGAAGTTGTTGATGAAGAAGTTAATGAAGATGATCAACCCATTGCGAAGGAGGTATAGAAGGAAGCCAACATATATGTTACCACCATTGCACATAAGTCATTGCAGTCTAAGTGGACAAAGGAAGTTATGGAAAGTGCGATGAGAGATGTGGATGATAATGGTTACTCCACGAATGTCATTTTATTAAAGTGGGGCATGAAACCTAGTAATTTTTTCAATTTGATGAAATGAATTACAACTACTATCAAGAGGAGGCCACCCAATATTTCATCAACTATAAAATAAAGTGAGATAGTTCAGTGGTGCAAGGACTTAGCTAACATGGACCATGGGTTGGACATCTTGCATTTGAAGGCTCATGTTGTCCACATATGTGAAAATAGGCCCAACCCAAGTTCGATGATGGGGTCCCTAATAAGTCATGGTCTAAAGGATTCAAAAATAGTCACCTTGATTTATGTATGAAAATAACAAAAGGACTGGATATAGGGTTGTCATGCTAAGATCATTCATAATGACATTTTTTTATGATAACTTGATAACTTTGTATGTCAAAAACAATTATGGACCACATAAAATATGGATTGTGATGAGATAGGGAAGCAATATGGAAGGGATTGTGGCATGTAAGTCATCACCAAAAAGGGTGCAATAAATTTGCCACATATAATGTCTAAGAGTAGAGAATGGATCACTATCTTAGCATGTGTGAATATAATTGGCCAGAGTATCCTAAGGTTCTAGATTTTCAAGCAAAAAGGAAATTATGTTATTTCATTTTAGGTTGTGAACTAGGTGCATGTATGGTTTCCCAAGCCCATGCATGGATGGCGAAATAATTATTTATGAAGTGGTTGCATCATTTCTCAAGATCTATACTAGGATGAGTTTTACATGTTAATATACATCTTATCATATTTTATGGGCACGATAACCATGTTTCACTTTCAATGATTGGAGAGGCTAGAGCTTTTGAGATAGACATTCTTACATTACATGCACACACTAGCCACAAACTACAACCATTGGATGTAAGTGTGTTTGGTCCATTTAAGGTCTACTTCAAGAGTGAGAGGATGTCATGGGTGAATAAGCATCATGTTTATGAGGTAAAAAGACAAAAATTAGCCACTTTGGGTAGCAAAATATTGAAGATAGAACAAACTCTAAAAAATGCAATATCTAGATTCTAAGTACATGTATTTGGTCCCTAAACCCTGAGGTAATAACGAATGACATGACTCCAAGTGTAGCATTCCATGTTGAAGAGAATGAGGTTAATGTTGCTAAAAATATAATGAGGTTGACAGGGATAAATGAGGAAGACATTGAAGCTACTATGTAAAAGATAAAGTAAATGTAGCATGATAAAGCTGTCAAAGGTGAATAAGTTCAGATATCAAATGTTGAAGGTGTTATTGGTCAAATATCAAATAAAAATGTAAATGTAACAAATTTTGAAGGTGTTGGAGAGGATACAAATGCAACATTAAGTTTCAACTAAGACGGTTTAAGTATGCCTATGCAAAAGAAGCCCCACCAAAATGGTTGAGGGATTGAGAAAAAATCTTGGGCTCAATTATGAATTAATGGGAGTAGATGTCTCTATGTAAATGCCATCACAGTCGCCTTTTATCCCCCCATAAATATTTCATTATTATGCACTAGGTGGATAATGGAGTGTAAAAGATGAAACAATTGATTTAGATGCCAATGATTAAATAGTATAAAATGCAATCAAAGATTTGGATTGTAGCCAAAATAAAATTAATGAATAACAAACTTCAATATCCCTATTTTTTAAATTGCTAGCAGAAAGGGTTGAAAAGAAATCATGAAACAATATACTGTAGTTGATCCGACAAGCACAAATTCTCACATCAAATGACCATCATCAAATGTTTATAGAACATGAGTCCTGAAAGGAGATTGAGGAATTGAAGACAAAGAAGAACCAACAAGCTGATGAAAGGAAATCCGTTAGGCAGGTTGAGAGGGAAAGAAGGGAACATCTAAAAATTGTAAACAAATAAAAAGGCAAAATAAGGAACAAGATAAAATACAACAAAAACAAGAAAAGTATCAAAAGAAAGAACATGATAGAAGAGATAGGGAATTCAAAAAGGCCAGAAAATAATTGGAGAGACGAAGACATTTAAATATTGAATTCAACCCTCTACTCAAATAACATCATATATTGAATGACATGATAAACATTCTATCCCCAATTGGTTCATATGGTATCCCTTATATTTACGTTAACATGCCAACAAATTTAACTAAAGATACAAATATTAAATGACCAACAACAACTCCACATTCTATGAATACGGGGAAAGAAGGGCACATATATAGTTTTCCACCTTGGATGTTGTAATTTTTGTTTACCTCAAAGAGATTCATTATTTTTTATAGGTATTGATATAAGCAAAGTATATTATGTAATTATTATGTTCTATTATCGAACATTCTGCAACAACTAATGTAATGAAATGTATTAGTTTGATATATAATATAATGAAGTGTATTAATAAATGTAATGAAAGTACAAGTATTCAATTTGATTATGTAATGTAATTTTTTTTAGTTATCTACCATTCTGTTTGCAAATGGATCATAAGCTTGATGAAAGTTAAAAATATTTCACTTGAAAGCAAGTACCCCAATGTTTTTCTCCACTCTTGATTTTGAAATCTATCATCATTATCCAAAGATAACAAACATCAACAACGCAAATAATCAATAGAAGCAATAAAGAGTTGAGCATTACAAACTTTGAAAACTTCAAAAAAAAATTATACAAGCATTCTAAACTTTGCAAACATATATTATGTTAAAAAATACAATGGAAATAAAGTAAATCTTCACAAACATAACATGTCAAAAACCATGATGTTTGTAAAAACTTCATGAATTAAGCACCCAATAAGCATTCACCCTTTACTACAATTTAATTTCAATAAAAAAACAACAATGCACGAATATAGTAATTGAAAATAGAATGTAAAACTAATCAACAACATTGACAATAGAGTGACAAACATATGAACATGTCACAACAACATATCAATAGCATAACAACATATCAATAGCACAATAACATAATGAAAAATGTGAATGAATATCACAACAATGTATTAATAATAATCAACAAATTATATATGTAATTGACAATATAATGGAAAACATGTCATCAACAACTATGAAAAATAATATTTGTAATGTTGAAAATGTGAATGAATAACACAATAATATGAAATCACATTAATATATTAAAAGTACATCAAGATGATTTGATATAATAATTTCATTTGACTCAATTTTACTAGTATGTTAATAAAATTCTTAATTATGATAGAAAGACATTAACATTTACTAGTATGTGAATTAAAACCTTCATGATTTCTATCCACATAATTGTAAATATTCAGTTTTGTAGACACACTCATATTTCAACATGGCCCTTTAATTTATATTAGTGACGTCTATTAATTTTGTGTTATGCCTTACTTCACAAAATTTAAGCCAACGATAATATAATATATTCATTTAAAAATTATTATTGGTCAAAATTTTAAACCAGGGGGTTTAAGTTTTCATTTTATACAAATACAATAACATTAAAATTTGATACAAAGACTAAGATTTACTAGTATGTGAATGAAAATAACATTTTGATACAAAGACAATAACATTTACTGGTATGTGAATAAAAACCTTCAGGTTTTCCATCCACATATCAATAAATGGTTATTAGTCCATCCCAAGTTCAAAGATTTTTTCATCCAAACATGTATTTGTGTATATAGCAGTAAATGTTCAGTTTTCCATCCAAAGTTCAAATCCCTTTCCATTCGAACACGCATTTCTATGTGGAGACGCATTATGGGTGCTTGGAGAAGCCATATAAATTTGGAAGCAAGGATATATAAATGTGCAACATATATTAATAACAGAATAATATGAATGGAAAATATATTAACAACACGTATGGCAAATAATATTTGTAATTTTATAAATATTAATAAATAACATGACAACATTAATTCATAACAACATATCAATAAATTTTATGGTTTTCATCGACATAATAGGAAATGTTTAGTAATCTATCAACAATAGTTAAGGCTAAGAAAATTTGTAATTTTGAAAATATGAATGAAAAATATATCAACATTAATTGATAGGAACATAGCAATAAGAATTCAAAAAGGGGTTTCGTTTCATACATCTGAGTCAACATTTACTGGAATGGGAATGAAAGTATAAATTTTGATTAAAAAATGACAACGTTTACTCATATGTGAGTGAAAAGTTACATGAATTCTATCCGCATACCTTTAAATGTTAAGTCTTCCAACTCATGTTATGTAGGGAAATAGAAATGTGACACATATATAAAGCACATAATGACATACATTGAGAAAACCTTCAACGCTTCTATTAAAATTAACTTACAGAAAACACACCTGCGTGTAATGTTTCATCTCTTAATTCTATTGACATTAAAGGTAAGGAGAAGCGTTTATTGATGGCGTGTAGGGTGACATTAACTTGCCACATTAATAGGACAATGTTCATCAATCCATTTGAAAAATGGCATTGGCTTGACAATAATGAGTCACATGTCTTCCAACATGACATTTTGAATCAAATGTGAAGGCATGCAAAAATACCATGAACATAGAAGACACAATAACAATAACATACATGGGAAAATACAAAAAAAGAAATGTGGGTTCAATTACAAGTAACACACCTGGTTGTAACATTTCATCACTTTGTTAACATACCACTAAATGTTTAGTTAGATGTGAAGACATGCAAAAACCATGAAAATACAAGGTACAATAACAAAAAAAATCATTCCCCGATTTCGTCGATGAAATTTATCTGTGAAAGATTACATGCTCGAGAAATTTTGGGTAGGTTTCATCGTTGTTTTGGAGGAGGTATGCAAAAAGGTAAGGTGAGACATTTGTTGGTGAAACTATAAAGTCTTCCATCCCAATTTCAAATCTCTTTTTATCCAAACATACATTTACTCTATTAACATACCACTAGACTTTTTCTCATATGTGAAAGCATGCAAAAAGAAATCATGAACATAAAAGGCACAATAATAATAACTAGGCAAAAATAAAAAGAACACGATTGTGGATTCAATTATAGGCAACACACCTACGTGTAATGTTTCATCCTTCCATTAACATGTCATTAAACATTTACTCAAATGTGAAGGGACGCAAATAAAACCATCAACATAAAAGATAATAACAATAACATTCACGTGATAATAAAAAGAACATGGTTGTGGGTTCAGTTACATGATACACACCTATGTGAAATGTTTTATACCTCCATTCTACCGATGGAAATTTCTCTAAAAAACACAATATGGTCGAAATTTTTTGAGTAGGTTCCACGACCATTTGAGGGAAGGAGGTACGCGAAAAAGTAGAGAGAGACGTTTGTTGATGGCACACATAATCAAGTAAATCTTGCCAAGCCATTTAAAAAATATCATTGACTTTGACTTTAATGAGCCATGCATCTTTCAACATGGGCCTTCATTTTATATTAATGACCTATTTTAATTTCGATTCATTTCTTATTTCACAAAATTTTAAGCCAATGATAAAATAATGTGTTCTCTTAAAAATTATTATTAATAATTTTATATAAATAAATTGGTCCTTTTAATCCCAACAATAAATTACTTTGAAAAATAACAAAAAAATTAACATATCAACAAAAACATCGTCATACAACTTTTCACGATACAAATTTTCTTATTAAATAACCTATTTAAACTTTAAAATAATTAAATTATGAAAATCTAAAATATAAGACTTCAAAAATTAAGGATCCGGACTACTTGTCCACTTCTCCTTTACACTCATCAATGTAAAAAATATCTTTGGGAAATACCTTTATTATCTCAAGTGGGATATACCCACGAATCTATTGGTCACATCATTGGTTGTACGATTCTAATGTCTTTATACAACTTTTCAATCCCCCAAAAAAAAAATCTTTATTGGCTATTTTTAATCTTTGAAATGGGACCCACTTAGCCATGTGTTTCTGTTTATTTCAACTGCGAAAAATAAATTCCATGATCCATCACCTTTTTCCTCTTCTTTGAACGTGCGTAACTTTGCTTCGTGCTCAAGGTACTACGTGTCATCTTATCCTATCTTATCAAATCAGGAAATTGGTGCTTGGTGCCGGACTCGTAGCCGTTATTAAAATCATACCATATTATTTCATTTCATTCATCCTTCTCTCCCATAAATACACAGAAGACGACGACGGGACGGCTGTATAATATGCCCTGGAAGCATTAGCAATAGCCATAGTCACAGTGGGAATAGTTGGGAGCAACATGGCAGAGGCAAAGGCAGAGGCAGAAGCGGAGGCGATGGATTTTACGGGCGGCAAGAGCGTTGTGGAAGGACACGAGAACAACATGGAGATAGAGGAGCTTGGGCGCTTTGCCATTGATCAGCATAATACTCAACAGGTAAGTTTTCTTACAACTTAAGTTACGTTATGATTATTGCTGTAAATGACATTGCGAGGTTTTTGATTTAACTGTTTGTGTTCAGAATGAGATCGGGAAAGGGGGCCTATCGTTTCGTCGAGTAGTGAAGGCAGAGGAGCAAGTTGTAGCGGGCATGATGTACCATCTCACGATCGAGGCAGCACAGAAAGATGGAGACGCGGGACATCCTCCCAAGCTGTACGAGGCCAAAGTGTGGGTCAAACAGTGGGAAAATTTCAAGAAGTTGGAGGAATTCAAGCCCTCCTCGCTAATCACCCCTAATTGACTTTGCCGTCGAGCAAGCTAGGTTAGCATTTCTTCATTTCATAACTAAATTCCATCCCTGAGATAGGGTTTGCGTTAGGTTTTCAAACATGTGTGCAATGTCTTTCTTTTTCAGATCCATCTTCATATAAATTTTATTGTCTTCAACAACAAAAATGCGTCATAGCTTGGCTTACATTTCTATCTTTTCATTAATATGGCACATGGAACAAAATCTTGCCAAACCGTATTTGGCGGTAGAAATTATAGAAACTCAGCTAGAGAGCGCGGTGCAGAATGTATTAGATCAAGGGGAATAAGAAAAAGACAATTTAACTAAATAGAAACCCACTAAACTCATCTAGAGAATACGGTACTGAACTTATTAGATGGGTTGATAAAAAACAATCTAAGGAGGGAGGCGTGTGGGAGAGTGTAGAATATAATTGGGCCATCGAAAGTACAAATCTTAGCAAAGAAAAAGAGAGGCTGAAGGCCATCATGGTAGAGATAGTTGAAGCCGAGGAGGATGCAGCCATATACTACCACTAAGGCATATGTGAACATCATTATTCTATTTTCATTTTATTTAAGAAGAGGTAAGAGTAAAGGAACATTTCCACCTGTAATTTGTGGTTGTGGCGAAATTCATCTTTATGCAAAATCAATAAGGTATGTGTCATGTTCGACCTAGCTACCTTCATAGGGAGATATAGATCCATGGGGCTTCAGACGAGTTCTTCTGAGTGTTTTTTGCTTAACAATGATTTGTTGTCTCAAAATGCACTAATTTTGTAATCGGGTTTTGTGGCGGAAATCATCTTTATGCATACCAAAACAAATAATGTATGTTTTATGTTCCACCTGACCACCTACACAGTGAGTGTATTGATCCATGGGGTTGAAGAGGAATTCTTTTGACTGTCAGTTCTACTCAACAATGACTTATTGTCCTAAATGCGCTATCTCACTGTTTCTTTCCCTGGATACTATCGCAACATGTCGTACAACTCACTTCCCCTTTCTTCATGAAAGCGTAAGGGACATATTAGACAACTTACTTCCCCATTCGTCATGAGGCTTAAAGGTAAAAACAATGTGAGGATATATTAAAACAAATTTCCATAAGCAAGCACAAGAAGGAGTAGGCAATAGAAGAGAATTCACCAATATAATGAAAATCCCCGGCCATTTTACAAGGCGGTAGTCTGTTTGTGAATTCCGTCTGTTGCCTCTCAACATCATGTGTTGTGGTGTTTAAGGTGGTTTTTAGTTTTTGAATTTTGTCTTTCATTGAACCTTAGGAAGTTATTGAACATATACCCATAGCTATATAGTTGTGGAGTGTTAAAGATGACTGCTTTCAACTTTCTTGTTGAAACTAATTAAACATATACACCCGAAATCATTGTCACACCACTCTGAATTTGTATCAATTTAAAAAAATTGAAATTCTCAAAAACTTGTAGTTCATATTTCAAACATAATTTAAAACCAAAAATATGTTTTCTTAAATTTTACAAAGCTTTATAATTTGCCGAAGTCGACCTATGTGAGCTTTAGTTTTTAAGTGATAAATAAGAAAAAATGAAATTGACAATTAATTCATTTCGGGAAAAAAAGACTTGAGGAGGTTTATCTTTTTCTCTGTGCAAACCATAATGAAGAAAGTCTAATTCGTTCAATTAATTTTTAATCAGGTGCTTTAGTAACCACCCAGTAAAGCCATTTGTATTTTATTTTTCATACAGCAAAACAGGGGTTCCAATTTTTTTCTAAGATATTTGATCATAGGAAATATATATTCTACCCTGAATCCCAAAGCAGCACTGTTTATTTTATGATTTACCATTAGGTGGAGGATTTTCTAGGGAGTGGTAGAAGCTGGTTAGGGCTTTTTCCATGACCCATCTGATTGGATATTTTCTTGACAACCCACCAAGGCAGCTGAATTTTCTGAGTTTGAAGTTGTTCTGTTCCCTTGCCCTGCAACAGATGGTAGAGGCTGAATGAGGAACACTCAGATATTATCGTTAGAGGGTGGGGAACCTACCTTCTTAGAGGTATTGACATAAACCATATGCTTTAATTGGCATACGACAACAATAAAGTAAAACTAGGTCACTTCATCATTTTCATGGATGTCAGGTGGTGCTGGAATGCAGCTGTAGGAATTAATGAAATATATAACTCACGTCTGATTATTTTAATATTAACATCTAGTACGATTCAGTGAGGTCACTTAATGCCAGAACTTATGCCTGAAACAATTAAATCTAACTGCTAATGCGAATCAATTAGGTCTCTTATAGAAGCTTAAATAACACCTAAGGAATATTACGAGGATGGAGAGAAGCGTGTGCAAGTCGAGGCTGAGCTAGGGCAGTCATGCCCTGGCTCGTTTTAGCGATGGGGAGGAGTGCGCAGGCACAGCTGGGAGGGCGAGCGAGAGGAGAGGGTAAGAGTAGAGGTGTCACAGGATTACGCAGGACCAAGGGGGCGTGTTCATGGCTCAATAGGAGTCTTTAAAAACCATGCCTGGCAGGAGTTTCAGTGCAGCTGTGGGCATGAATAGGCAGGAACAGCAAGGTAAGACATTAGGCATGGAATTTTCCTCTCAGAATACCAGAGATATGGATTGGAGTATCCCTGGGGGTTCCAGAATCATGAAGATTAATGGCTCCCTAGAAAAATGCAAAGAACAACCTAAATTGGTAATTCCTTTTGATATGATTTCTGAAGATGTGGAATATTACTCTAAGCACTCATTATATTGCAAATTTCTGGGTTTGAGAGTTTCCCTTCAATTTTTGGAGAGTTGGCCCAGGAGAGTGTTGGAACTGGAGGGGGAAATGGAGGTCACGTTATTGGCAAATAACTACTTCATGGTGACATTTGTATGCCTGGCGGACCGTAACAAGGTTTTTGAAGGAGGGCCCTATTTTTACAATCAGGTTGGTCTTTTTGTTAAACCTTGGCATGCTGGGTTTGATCCTTTTGAGGAATTACCAACTCGGGTTCTGGTTTGGGTTAGGCTCCCCAGACTCCCTATTGAATGTTGTAGGGAGGACGTTCTTCTGATGTTAGCCTCGACGCTTGGAAGGCCGGTGGGGTCTTCAACACAAACTCTAGGCAAGAAAGTCATGACTTTTGCTAGAATTTGCATGGAAATTGATTTGAGCAAGCCATTACCTGATGCGGTGGAGATGAGTGTTGGTACATACTCTTGAGTGCAATAATTGGACTATGAGACCCTTCCCTTCAGGTGTCAATTGTGCCACGAGTATGGACACCAGGTGCGTAGATGTCTGAAGGCTAAGCCAGTGGAGCAGTATCCCCAACTGCCTCCTAGCCACAGTCCCAGCGCTGATAAAGGGAAGAACTCAGGGGTTGAGGAGGGTAGGGATGCTGAAGGATTTATGCAGGTGAAGGCTCGAAGGCGTAGCATAGGCCAGAAGAGAACTCTTAGAGAGCGAAAGGATGAAAACTCCTTCAACAGGTTTGAAATCCTGGATGAATTGGGCCAACAAGAAGTGAATCTGGGTTAATCAGCGTGGAGCAGCTCGTGGGAGGTTTAAGAAAATAGATTGATTCTGCCAATCTTCCCTTGGTTCTTCAAGAAGAGTCGGCCTTACCCATGGCTGTAGAGGGGCAGACAGAGGCTTTGGGGGTGGAGGCGACAAATGGGGGTTTGGATCAGATCGGAGAGAAAGTGTCCCTGCTGGCAAGGACCGTGGGGACTGAAGTAGATAAGAAAGGGCAATCTTCTCCTCACCTGGGTATTCTTCAAAATGAGGGAAAGAAGGGGTTGTCAGAAAAAAGTGAGAAATTGGGCCGCAAGAAGGACACGGACATAATTAAGATGATTGGGGAGACCTTGGTAGAGTCAGGTGTGGTTAAGACCTTAGACTCGCACTTTTTATCTCCTCTGAAATAATCGTTATCTCATGGAATGTAAGGGGACTAAACAACAGTCCTAGACAAAAGGTTCTTAAAGAATTAGTTAGAAGTCAAGTACTTGATATTCTCTTTTTTCAAGAAATGAAAGTTTCTATGGATGATATGAGGAATATTACACCTAAAATATGGAGGTACGGTCTATGGCAGTGCATTGGGGCTCATGGATCTTCGGGAGGCGTGGCTTGTTTCTGAAACTCGCGTAAGATCCAACCTGTTTCTTGAATTTCTTTTAAATCTTCTTTATCTATGGTGGCTTTATGTACGGAGTCGGGTGAATCGGTCATTTCTTCTAATGTCTATGCTCCTACAGATTTTCAAGGTAATTTTTTGTTTGGAAAAATATTCACTGTTTTTGTCAGTTATTTTCCTACTTGCCTTGGATTGTTGCGGGTGACTTTAATGCTATTCTTGATTTAACGGAGAAAAGAGGGGGTATTGCAACGTTGGAACCTTCTTCTCTTTTGCTCAGAGATAATATTGTGGCACTCAATTTAGTGGATATCAACCCTGTTAATGGATGCTTTCCCTAAAACAACAGAAGGGTGGGAGACAGGTGCATTGCAGAACATATTGATATATTCATGACCACCTGTTATTGGGTGGGGGGTTCATGGTCTTCCTGCCTAGAGATTCTTGATTGGAGGGGCTTGGACCACTGGCCCATAAAACTGGTAATTTCATCAGCTCGTGTGCCTCAGAAAGCACCTTTCAAGTTTCAGCGTATGTGGATCAGAGACCTGAACCTGTTTGGACGTGTGGCAGATTGGTGGAAGATGGGCAGGCCTGCTACAGGTACAATAATGTACACTTTTGTTAAGCTTCTCTGATTTGTCAAGTACCAGCTTAAGAGGTGGAATAGACAAAGTTTTGGAAACATTTTTCAAAAGAAAAATGAGGTGCAAATGGTGTCGAATGACATTACCAGAATCATTCAAGATGAGGGAATGACTGAGGTTCGGCTGGGGGAGGAAGCCAGGTCCTTAAAAGCTTTGGAGGAATGGGAACTAAGGGAGGAAATCTTTTGGAAACAAAAGGCCCGGATTGAGTGGTTGCGAGAGGGGGATAAGAACACAACTTTCTTCTTCAACTCGGTTCGTGCTAGGCAGCATGGCATGGGGATTAATTCTTTGGTGACCGATAGTGGGGAGATTGTTTCTTCTACGCAGGGTATCATGAATGAGGCAGTGTAGTATTTTGCTTCGTTATTCAGGGAGGAGGCGCAGAGAGACTAGGTTGAAGAGGCTCAGATCCTGTCTTGTATTTCCTTTTTGGTGATCACGGATATGAATGAGCATCTGATGAAAGATATATCCATGGAGGAGTTAAGGAGGATTGTCTTTATGATGCAAAAAGGAAAGGCACCTGGTCCTGATGGCTTCCCGATTGAATTCTTCTAGGAATTTTAGAAAATTATTAAATTGGATCTTCTGGCTGTTGTTCAAGAATCCCAGAGAAACAAGCAGATGCTTCGGGGTTTGAATTCCACCTTCTTGGCTCTCATTCTTAAGGGAGGAGCTGATAGATTGAGTCTTTTTCGGCCTATTTCTCTTTGTAATGTCACCTATAAAATTATTTTTAAGCTGATTGCTGAGAGGCTAAAAAACACTGCTGACGCTTATTTCTGAGGAGCAAGGCAGATTTGTTGAAGGCTGACAGATTTTGGATGGGGTGGTGGTGGCTAATGAGACTACATTCCATGACCCAGTCCAAGGAGAAGGTGATGTTTATCAAGCTGGACATGTCAAAGGCTTATGATAGAGTTCGGTGGTCCTTCCTCCAAAAGGTCTTGGGTGCCTTTGATTTTGCTGAGGAACGGATAAGGTGGGTTCTGAGTTGTAAGGACTCGACCTCTTTTTCTATTCTGATCAATGGCGAGCATTCTAATTTCTTCAGGGTTTCTCGTGGATTGAGGCAGGGCAACCCCCTTTCCCCCTACTTGTTTCTTCTGTTGGCTGAAGGTTTGGTCCGATTGATTAAAATAAATGTGGAAGATGGCATTATTCAGGGTTGGCAGTGAGGAAGGGAACTCTCTGTCCAATCTCACCTCCAGTTTGTGGATGATGTGGCTTTGATGGGCAGGGCCACCATTAAGGAGGCGTCTGGCATACACAAAACCTTGGATGTTTACCTTGCTACATCTAGACAAGTAATTAATGAGGGTAAGTCATCTATTATTTTTTTTAACACTCCTCCGTTCATACAACGTAGAGTGGCTCTTATCCTCAGGTACCAAATTGAGAGCCTCCCAGTGCTTTATCTCAGGATTCCTATTTCAGCTGGTCGACTGGCTAAGGAGTCGTGGTGGGTGATTCTGGACAAATTTTAGGACAAGGTGAATCATTGGACTCACCATTGATTATTTTTTGTGGGACGGGTTCTGCTGATTCAATCAGTGGTGCAGGCTCTTCCAATCTACAACTGTATGGTCTAGGCAGCACCGGTGAGCTTTGTTAAGGACCTGGATTCCTTAACAAGACAATTTTTATGGGTTGGAAATTTATCTTCGACCAAGTGGAGCCTGATGAAGTGGGAGGCGGTTTGTAGCCCAAAGAGGTTTGGTGGGCTGGGATTGCGGCAGTCTGTACTATCAGGTACTACTTTGGCTGCTAAACTATACTGGCGCTGGTGTGTGGAGCAAGATAGGCTGTGGGCGAGAGTGTTGTCCCATAAGTACTTTTTTGGGATTCCCTGGAGGTATATTCCATGGTATGACTTGGTTGGGAAAGGTTCGACGATTTGGGCTACTCTCAAGAAAGGAGCCGCATTGATCAAGAGGGGTCTTTTTTCGATATGCAAGAGTGGGGTGGAGGCCCAGTTTTGGCATGATTCTTGGGATGGTTTCCCACCTATTATTAGACAATATCCTTAGTTGAGTACTTTGGCCCAGAGGTTTCGTGAAGCTGGATGGATAAGGGTGTGTGATTTTAAATCCCTTTCCTTTCAGGGGCATGTAGCAGTTGCCAGATGGAAGTCCCCAAAAGATTGGTCGGTCCTTGGTCTAGAGGCAGAGTGCGCAGACCTACAGAATATCTTGTCCAGGCGTAGTTGTTGTGCTCTCATGGACAGCGATGTGTTAGCTTGGTCCTCGAACTCGAAAGGGAAATATACTGTGTCTTATGGCTATCAGGGGTTGATCTCCCAACAATATGAAGATAGAGGGGAAGTTCAATGGTGGAAAAAAGTTTGGAATGGTTTCTCGTGGCTGAAGTGTAACTGTTTTACATGGACTTTGGTGTGGAATAGATGTTTGACTTGGGACAATATTCGGAAGAGGGGATTTGCTGGCCCCTCGAAGTGTGTTCTCTGCCATGGAGAGGAGAAGACTCATCTCACATTTTCTTTTGATGTCCCTTCACGCTTCAGTTATGGCACTTCTGGTGGGATGCGTGGAGGTGCCAATGCGTCCATGCTATGTCTTTGGCTGATTTTTGGTCGAGAATGGGCCGTCCCCCTTTCTCGACTTCCTTTCTGCAGGATGTGTGGTACGCTGGTCCTATTTTCTTTTTCTGGCAAGTTTGGCTGGAAAGGAATCGAAGGATTTTTAAGGGAGATAATTTGGCGTTCCAGCAGGTTTAGAGCAGAATTAAGGGTATGATACAGGAGTCTATTGAAGCGAAGAGTGAGGTTATGCTACCTCTGAAGAAAGGGGACGCTGAAGTGCTTGGCCGATTTGCATAAGGGATTTATCTCCGATCTCGGTGTGTGTCAGGGGAGGTATTCAGGGGCAGCAGAATGTTCAATGGATAGGGAAGTGGATGCCTCCACCTATCGGGGTTTTGAAACTTAATACGAACGGTTCGTCCAGGGGCGGCTGGGATTGGTGGGATTGCTAGGGATTTTTCGGGAGCTGTGGTTTTTATTTTTTCGACTTATTAGGGTGAGCAGACGGTTAATAAGATGGAAGGATTGGCGATTTTATATGCCTTGAGGAGAGCTTATGATTTAGGGTGGCGGAGGGTGATCTGTGAAGACGATTCTCAGGTCCTGATTAACCTGATCCTGGAGAAGAAGATTTCAGATGTGAGCTGGCAGTTGGCCATGGTAGTGCAGCAGATTTTACAAGTGAGTTCTTTCATGGAGTCTGTTTTCTTTGCCCACATTCCACGCGAGTGGAATAAGGCCACTGATTGTTTGGCTAAATGGGCGTCGGAAGAGGGTGAGGGCCGTAAGGCAGATGAATGGGAGCAGTTGCCTGGCAATTTACGTCAGGGACTTGAACCCATTCTTGCTAGAGATGTTGCTGGAGTTGAGGTATGAGGTTGGTGTTTTTGTTTTTTTGTCTTTGGGTGTTTTTGGCGCTTTTGTAATCTATTGTTTTGAGTTTTAATAAAGTTTTTACCCCTTTCTCAAAAAAAAAAATAGGTCTCTTATAGAAAAATCTGGTATATGCATTTTTTAACCTTATATATTCTCTCAACTAGCTTGTCTAAGGTTGTGCTTCTTGGCGTATTGAGGCTTTTATATATAAGCTAATTTGCATATCACTTTCCAAATAGTGCTTTTTCAATTTAGTAAAACACATATATTAAGCTTAACATTGGTTGCTCTCTAATTAAATGCATTCCAACTGTTGTACAATGTTTTTATGCAATTAAGCATGTTGGCACTCTGGCCACTGTTTATTTATGAATTAAAATGGGATATTTGAAGAAAAGAAAATAAACTAGTCAGTGTTTATAGGGATTAGACAATCTCGTCTTGCCATTCAGGAAAAAACTATGCATTTTTTAACATCATTGAAACCATGTCTTTCAGGGGCACCATAACAGGGTAGAAATTTGAAGAGCTGTGTAGGGGCACTTCTGCCTTTGAAAGTTGTTCTTAAGAATTCTGGCCTGAAAGTGGAGAACCCTTTTGCCATGCAGCTGATAGGTGGAGCAACTGTTGTGTTTACTAATTACTTGTATGGAAATAAGCTATAGTCTGTTTCACCCGGTTTAAAATATTTAGTATTTTATATAAGTAGTCAGGTGGAGCAAGTGGCATGTTTGCTAATATGGGAATAAGCTATTTGGTGGCAACCAATTTAAAATATTGTGTGTTTTTATAAATAGATTTTATGTATGTACAAAAGAAATCCACTAGCACGTTTACTAATAATGGGAATAACAGTTTAAAATATTTTGTTTTTTTAAAGTAGATTTTGCACGTATATCAAATCAACATATTCATACATAAACCACTATCAATTATGTAATAGAAAACTACGAGATCCGTCACCAATTGTTTTCTCAACTTTATTGAGCAAAGCAATTGCGGGGAAGGAAAATTGTTGTTTAGTTGTTTTCTTTTGTTATATTTTAGTTTGTTTTATTTTTGTTAAATACTACTTTTTCAAAGTTGTATGGGGACTTCCGTTTTTTTGGGCATCCATTTTTTAATCAGTTTTAATATGATCATTAGTTTTTATTGGATTTTAATAATTTAATTTAAACTAAACAAACATGACATGTAATTTAGTGATATGATAATGTATTAGAATAGATATTTTTTTGAAAATATTTGGATTTGTTTTATAGTTTTTTTTATTGAAGGATTTTACATTGATTAACTATCTCTTTACCTTCTCTACATTTTTTTACTAACTGGTGACATATGGTCTTAATTTAGTTGTAACACTATGTCGGGATCAAATAACAATAGTGACTCATCATCTTCTCCACAAATGTCTTGCCGATTAATGACAGTTTGCCTTAATCTAGTTGAACCATTGTGCCAAATTTGAAAAAAAACTTTTTGGGAAAAAAAAGACTTCAAACTCCACCGCATGCCCAAAAAAGGTATTATGGTTTTTCAATCGCCTTCTCCATAAAAAAAACTGCTCCATTGATAACCAAATAAATGTTAAATTTAGGGTTGTTCATTTTTATTCACATCTTACACTTTACACACCTCCCACATCGTTTGGTCATGATAATTATACATTTCAGCATAATGGAAGGTGGAGTTTGTAGTGGTGGTAATAGAGGGTAGTAAACTACAATGTCACTTCGAAAATTGGATGTGGGGATTTTGCCTAAGGCATGATTGGGGTTTGTTTTCTTTTATTTTTCTACAATAATGATAAGAAAAATTGAAAATTAAAGAAATTTTTGGAATGCAAG
Organism: Torreya grandis; assembly: GCA_037957365.1. Taxonomy (NCBI): domain Eukaryota; kingdom Viridiplantae; phylum Streptophyta; class Pinopsida; order Cupressales; family Taxaceae; genus Torreya; species Torreya grandis. Next base: position 1,338,096 of record JARHVA010002732.1, read on the forward strand.
ACCCCTTACAATTGAATTGCAATCTCAAACTGTGAGTAGAGTAGCGTTGAGTGTTGAATATATGGTATGACTTTGTTGTTGTTTGTTTTCATTTTTTGTCTCTATCGCACTCTTCTTTCCATATACTTTACATGTCTATATCTAGATATTGAGTGAATACTTAGCTAAATTGAATGATTGATTAAATTGAAAGTCGCCATAGGTTGAGAAATAGGGTGAAAAGCCAAAACAATTTTGTCTTGCTAACATAAACTTATAGTGTTTCTATAATAAATAAATTCTTTGATTTTGTGATTAATATTAGTGAAAAGATATTAAAAAAAAAGGTTTGTTAGATAATGACTTTTTATGGAGATCATCTCTGAATTACATAAAAACATGACTAAAATCTCATAATAATAATATTATTTCTTAATCAAACATTTTTGTTTTGTTTCAAAGTGTTGAATTGTGAATTATTTTTTAGACATGCTAACTTTATCCTATTCGCCATATTAGTCTTACGACACCATGTGCTTGGTATATTAGTTATATAAATTAATTTTTTGTTCTCTAGGGAAAGTGTTTGTCACTTTCCCACTAGGGTAATTGCTCCTATTCGTCAATCTATCTCACTTTTTCTTATTCATTAGTGTGCTTTTATTGTCACTTTCCCATTGGGGTAATTATTCTTATTCATTAGTATATCCCACTTGCTCTTATTCATTAGCGTGCTTTTATTGTCACTTTCCCAAAGGGGTAATTTCTCCTTTCCCTCTTCAGCATGCTACACGAGTATTCCTTTGTTATGCATGAGGTAATACAAGCTAACCGATTCAATAAAGCAAACACTAGTAGGTTTTTGCTTGTGTACTTCATTATTTTACTTTTGTTGCTATGTCACATATCGTGGAACATGGTTTTCTTTGAAAAGCTTCCGCTAGTGTAGGAAGGTATAGGTATGTTAACCATATATTGAAACTTTTTTCTAATTGATATTCAATCTTAGATGCTTTGTCAAGGTTGAAAACTGGGATTTTTGCATAATTCCTTCCCTTAGATATTTAGTCTTGGATGCTTTGTTGAGGTTGGAAATTGATATGTATGCACGCTTTCTACCCTTTGTAAATGCAATCTTGTTATGGCTCTTTCATTGGGCATATTGTATTGACTTTTGATTAACTTTTTCTTCTTGGTTAATAGGTAAAAGTCATTATTTAGTTATGTTTTTCTAATTTTAGACAATTACATTAGTATAAATCATGTAATTTTAGTGTTTTTTCATTTCTTTGTATATTGGTTCATTTTTTTACGTTGAGCTCTTTTTGGTACACTTTCTCTTCACATTGGATTGTTCCTCTGCATCATTCACATTTTATATGAACACAATCAGATCTATTAGTTATTTGGATCAAAGTCATACAATCATCTTTAGTTCAACTTGATCTTTGTTTCATGGTTTTTTCTTTATGATTATCATTTTTTGTGATTGTCAAAATTGGTGTGATAATTTTCAGTGGTTACATAACATGGCCATCTGTCTTGTAGGTGTAGTGTGCCGCCATGTTTTAATTTTTTGTGCCTTGATTACTGTTTCGCTTTTTTCCATAGTTGGTGTATGCACAAATGTGTCCAAATTTGAATTCAAGAGAGTCTATACATGTATTTTATGTCATTTCTCATGTCCTAATCATGAATTCCATTGATCATATCTTCTCTACACTTGTCAAAACACTTTTACATTGAACATATTTTGCCTTCATCATATCTTGAATTTTTGTGGCTGCATACTTGTATGAAAAGAAGGTTGAATTAAAGAGCATATAGATTTATCATTAATTATCTTGGGGAAAGAAAATTATAGTTTTTTATATCATTTCGGTTGGGTTACTCATCTACAGATAACTAAATGAGCCCTGATTTAGAGTGTCCTAAATAACAAATCATAGAACTTCAAGTTATAACACCTATAGTTATGACATTTACAATTATGATGTCTCAATTTATAGAGCCTATAATTAAATGAGAGTTATCCCATCTGTATTATATTAATGTCTTAAGTTTGTGAATGATAATAGAATATTTACTATTTGAGGCACATCTTATGAGTTACCCATACAACATCAATAACATCATGAGGTGTTACCTATAGTGCTTCTTAAATAACAAATCATACAATCAAGTTATAATATTTACAGTTGTGGCACATACAATTATGAAGTCTCGATTTATAGAGCTTGCAATTATGACAATTAGAGTGATAATACGTCACAAGATAGTCTTATCATAACTTCTTATGTGTGTTCAAGTTAAAGTACGTTGTGCAGTTTACATTAGACAATCCAAACCATTTTTTTTCAAGAGGTTAAGGCGGCTTCTATAGCCCATCAATGTGATGACTTCCTTAGAGATGATGTTTCAGGGTACAAAACAACTTATGGTTACATGACCATTACTACTAGTGAAGATTTAGGATGCCTTTCGAATCGTACTAGTAGTACCTTTGATTACTCACATCCATGATCCATGAGATCTTCAAGATTTGACAATGAAGAATAACGATCAACATATCATATAAATCTAGACAAGATTATTTTTTGGGATTGCTAGTACATATCATATGCTTCAATGGAACAATATATCGTGTATAATTTATTTTTCTTCTTTCCTCTTTTTATCATGTTTTTCATGTGCCATCTTCTAGTTTCGTGTTTGGATTTTGGATTCTTCATGCTCCCTTTTAAATTTTACCTTGAGATTTTTGATCCATGCTTCTTCTATATATATATTCTCGATTTGCATTGTCTTTCTTCTAGTCCCTTGGTTTATGTTGTTCTAGCTCTTGTCCCTTTTCTGTTATTCTCATTCCAAAATCATATGCAGACTTTGTAATGATGACCCCACACACACACACACACATCAAGACCTTCCACCATAGTATTCATTGATTTTTAAGGGAAGTTGTGTTGTAGTATGAATCCTCTTTTTCATGGTTCTTCTCGCTTTCATCATTTGGCTTGCATCTTCTAACCTTTTCCATATTGTTGAACCTATTAGATTGTTTTTCTTTTGATTGAGCTCTCCTTGCTTCTTCTTGCCTTCACCTCTTGGCTTGCTCCTTGTTTGGTCCATTTTTTCAGAAAATCGTAAAAATGCAAATACATAGAAAAACATAAAAATAATTAAAAAAATCCTTTATCTTCATGGTACATAGTGACATGTTTATCTACCTATTTTAGAGTTTTAAATATCTATTATTATGCACATGCTTCTTATGGTATTTTCTGAGTGAGATGCAAGATATAAAGGTTACATATGATCAATGATTTACATCTATTTTATGGTTTCTTTATGCCCACATATGGGATAATTCACACATTGTGGGCATACCCATACCGATAAAATATTTTTTAGTGGGTTTATGGTTTTATCCTTTCTGCTTTCCATCTTCATATATAACTTTTTATAGTTTGCTTATACATAACTTTCTCTAACTTGCATTTTTCATATTGCTTTATATGGATATTTTGTGTTGCTTCATATGATGGTTATATGGTTACATTGTGTGTTATTTTTGTTCCTTATGATTGTTTGCATGTGTGTACTTATGCGTGTTTCATGTCAATTTTTGTCTTTTTTATCCATAGAGGATCCTCTAGTAGTCATCTTATGTTGCACTTGTGTGATTGATTGTTCGTGGGTCACTTTTCTTGTTTGATGGTTTCACTTACTTTATACATGATTACATGCTTTTGCTCAATTGAATTCACTATATCATGTGATCTCATATGTTCGGTGCCACGATTCATATCATGCACACTACTTATTTATTGTATATTGTAGCATGAGTTATCGTAGTTTCTACCATACATCTATTGGGGCATATTATTATTGTGTGCTTCAAATCTATATATCACTTCTCACCTTCGTAGGGGCATGTTGTTGCATTGGGGCAAATCATTTTTCCTTTCCTTATTGATCTTATTATTTATATGTTTCCAATATGGGCATGATGCACCCATATATTTATTGATCCTATATTGCTTATATTAGGATGGGTTTCCACCTAATATTCTCCATACACCTAGTCACATTGTGGCAAATCGATATCAAACTTCTTAAAAATTAAAAGAACAATGCAAGATAAATGTAAAATATACTGAAAATAAGTTAAAAAAAGGAACCCACATCTTTGCATCATATAAATAGAGAAAAATAGATGAGAAAAATAAAATTGCTAACATAATAATATGGTTTTCGCGCATGCAAACCAATCGAACCCTTTTTTGGACTGTAAATTTTCACTAACGAATGCATCCAGACAAATATTAAACTTCCTCTCAAAAATTAAATAAACAAAATAACACAAAAAATACTTTTCATATGTGCAACCCAGAATATAAAAATAAAGCCCAGATCAACAAAGTTCAAGATCAAATTTCTACTTACAAGTCCACCTACATGTCCCTACCTACCTCGAGTATAAAACAATAAACATTAAATTAATTTTTAATTTTTATAGGAAAGTTGGAACATTTATCTAACCCTTCAACATGAAAGGTTTCTATAAAAGAAAATACCATTGTAAAATGCAAGGGTAGCCCTTCAAATTTGATCATGGAATTAATATATGTTTTATTTTAAATTTCTATAATTTATTTTAACCTTAAGTCAAAATAAAAAATGAAGAACATAAACCATAAATAAAAAATACACCATGTGCACTAAAAACTGGTTAAGAAAAACTTATATTTCTATATCAGAAAAGAAAGAAAAGAGAAGACAAAAAATAAGATTACCAGTACATCAATACGGTATTTGTGCTAGTAAACTAAAATATGAATCACACATTTGCAACAACAAAGACCTTTCAATAAACTCCCTTGAATTGCAAGCTTTTGCCAACCGAGTTTCTAATTAATATCTCATAAATAAATTCACATTATTTATGCCTTTGTCTATCCCAATGAAAAACGCATCACACAAATTTTTTCATCTTTATGCATAAATTAAAAAAACAAAGCAACACAATAAAATGTTTTTTGCATGTGCAAATTGAAATACAAAATTAAACGACATAAACCATAAACAAAAAAACATGATATGCCCTATAAACTGACTAAAATAAGGATCCCACATCTTTGTATCACAAAAGAAAAGTAAAACAAACATGAAAAATAGAAACATAGACAAGACATGAAAAATAATATTACTAACATAGTAAGATGGTCTTCGTGTTCACATACCAAAATAAAACTACAACTTTTTTTTGTACCCCTATATCTAAACTCTAAACTCCCATATATATATAGAGGGTCCCATATATAGAGAGAGGGAACTCCCATATAGAATTTAGTTTAGTTTATATAGAGGGGAGGGCCAAAAAAGTCTATCTTGGGCCACTCTATAGATAGGTCTTAGAAAGATATATAGGGCTTGGGGGGAGGCCATATAGAGGTCGAGTGCCTAGTTTGAAGTGTGTAGGTTGAGTGCCAAGTCTCGAAACTACAAAGACCTTTGAATCTACTCTTCCAGAATCAAGGCTTTTACCAATGGAGGTTCAAATTAATATATTGTATATAAACTCACATTATTTATGCCATTGCCCATCCACATTAAAAACTTCACATAAAGCTCTACATCCTTAAATTAAAACAACAAAGCAACAAAACAAAATAGTTTTCATATGTGCATCCCAAGTAAAAAAGGAAAAAAACAAAAGCCATAAAGAAAAATAACATGATATGCACTACGAACCGGTTAAAAAATGATCCCACATCTTTATATCGCAAAATAAAAACAAAGCAAACATGGAAAATATAAAAGACATTTCATTTTACTTTCTTGAATTGCAAGTTTCTGTTTATCGAGGTTCTCAATACAATATTAAATTTTTAGCACCGCCCATCCACATTAAATAATATCACACTGAGATTCACATTCGTATGTAAATTAAAACAACAAAGTAACACAACAAAATACGTTTCAGATGTGCAAGTCAAAATATATAACTAAATAAAAAAACCCATAGAGAAAAAAATGATATCCACAATATTGGCTTAAAAATGGAACCCACATCTCTATGTCACAAAAAAATTAGCGATGACATGGAAAATAAACTTACTAACACAACAAAATAGGTTTTTTGTACTCGCAAACTAAAATAAAAAGTACACATTCCTAGCCAAAAATACCTTTCAATCTATTCTCCTAGACTACAATTTTTTGGCAACATAGGTTCTCAATGTGATATATATCTTCCTCTAATAAATTAATATCTCATATATAAATTGAGATTATTGATGCCACATTCCCTCTATGTTGAAAACACATCACATTGAGCTACGTATCCTTACACATAAATTAACATCAGGTACACATAAAAAAAGACTTCCATTCATAAAAAAAAATTAATGACATTTAACACCTCAACATTTCATATCTGCGACCTCATTACTAATGGTCATCTGTCAAATGAAAACATCCCCAAGCCATGTTCACTAAAGCATGACTTTATTCTATGCATCAACATAAACGACATGCACACAACGAAAGTAGGAAGCCCCAAACATATACTTATTGCTAACAACGAAGAAGAATCATTGATAGAGTACAACCATGAAAGGCTACGCCCCTTGGGTAATGCCTATCAAGGTAATAAAATAAGGTCCATTTATAATATACATAGAAAAATCTACAATCATATAAACCTGTATGTAAAACAATATTGCTAGCTAATGTCTAGGATAAAACGATTGTCTGGGATGAAGAAAACATTACGTTTCATTGACAAAATTTACAACTTATACTTTTATAAACAAAGTACATATACAAATAAAGTTTAGCACCACACCATAAATTAATATCTCTATAATGTGAAGGAAGTAACATACTGGATAACCAATTTTATTGCACCTAAATACAAGTAAACTTCTATATCAACTACTTAAATCCTAAAAAAATATCATTTGAATTTGTATGCTCTAGCTTAACACACAAAGCCACAACAATCCATTCACTTTCAAAATAATATGATACTACACAAGTCATCAACATTAAGAAATGCACCATTTAAAACCTTCTCAATTCAAAGCTTACATTTAACAAGTTTTCAAACCCAAATTTGACAAATCTCCATTAATATCAAATATTCAATCAAATATTAAACCTTACCACATAAACTGGTAAGTAAGACTACAAAATTGTTCCATAATGATGACTATCGGAAAGAATAAAAGGCAAACACCATATACTTGTAATTTTTCAAGTTTACTATAACTTAGGTGTAAAATAAAACAAAAACTACATATTTGTGCACTAAAAATTGAAACAATTTAAAACCAACACAAAATATTTTACGAGGTCATTCTTATATATTAAATATACATGTGGTTATAAAAATGAAAAGAAGTTTACCAGTTCAATAGGATGTTACAATGCAACAATAGATACCAGACAGTTCCAACTCAATTTGTCCTCATACACTCAAGTTTTTACCAACTTGTTTTATAGACATTATTAAGATGTTTACATTTATAAGCTTGAAATATTAATGCCACCATCCATTCCTATAAAAAAATCATAATTACCAAGGTATATCATATCTACCGATCCATATTTACTGAAGCAAATTCTTATCAAATTATGTGACGAGGTTTAATATTTGATTAAATCTTGTCATGATGTGGTACTAAACTTTTTGTCTATTTATGCTTTGCTGATTTTTATATTTATGTGAAGTCTATATTTTTTTTCTAAAAAAGACATGCAACGCCTCTATAAATTAAGCACTGAATAAAATAATGTCATTGCTACCTATTCAAATACACACACATAAACTAAGACACAAAAATATTTATACCATAAAAACCAACAAAGTAAACATGAAAAATAAATTTACCAGCACAACAAGATTCATAGGCCACCACTATCGACACTTTGATACAATGTTTTTCAAACTTCCATCTCAACTCGCACTCCTACACTACAACCCTATACTTGTTTTGGTCTTTTACCCTATATGTTATCTAAAATAGTAAATAAAACTATTGTTATTGCACATTCCATTCTCATAAATACCTCAACACATTGAGCTCTAAATTTTCACATGCATTAATTCCATGCGAGTGTTGTCAGAGGAGTGGCATCCAGTGAAGCCTATTATTGACATAAAAATACTCAATGCCTCTATAAATAAAGTGCAAAAGAGAACAATGTAAAAGTCTATGAGTACATCAATATGAACTAATCCATGGTCACAATGATCATAAATAAAAAATCAAATGAAACAAAATCATCAAACATAAAGATAAATATAGTGTATCCAATGATCATTGACCCAAAATCCATTAGGTCATTTCTACCTATTAAAATATACACACAATAATTATGGGACCAACATCCTTATATCACAATAAATAATAAAATAAATATGGAAAATATGTTTACCAACACAAAAATAATTGGAGGCCACCACTATCATCACCTTGATACAACACTTCATGCAGTTCCATCAGTGTATCTATATGAAATGTTCCGCAATCATGATTATCACAAGAAAAAAGGCAAACAAAATAAAATCATCAAACATAATGATAAAGATAGTGTCACGGACCAGCTTGCCTAATCTGGGACCCTGTGCGGCACTGCTTGCTCCACCCTGAATCCCTCATTGCGAAGGGATTCCACAAGAACTACGTACTACACCTTCAGTGTTCACCTGCAACAAACACACACACAACACAATGGTATGCTTTTGTAACTCAACGGATTAAATACGGAAGCTCATAAACATAATAGACTTATAAAGAATATGAAACTACTCTAACCACAAGAGCATTCACACAATGCAAGAATAATCTGGGAGAACCACGTATTTTATTCACTCTCTTCAGGACAACTATCCAAAGTGAAATCAATAGGCTTACAAGATGGATACACACACCATCGAGTCGGGTACAACTGATAATACTCAGAGACTACTCAAATGGTTACAACAGACAATCCCCTCCCAAGGTTTGGCTACTCTCTACCTAGGACAATCGGTCCTTGCTTCGCAAAACCTAAACCAATAGAACTATCTATGACACCCTTGTGCAAACCCAACACAGGAAAACGTCCACTTCCCACTCTTCCCTTGAACCAAGGAAACCATGACTTTGCATTCCAACACTTTGCTTAGTTCGGACTTGCGCTTACTCAAATCACTAAATAAAGAAGGCAACTGAATCGCTTGATAGCTTGTGAACGTAACTAAGGGATGTTGAAGTCGTACATCCCTTATAGACTCCCCCACTTCAAGTTGGCGACATCCTCGGTGCCGAAGACTCCACCATATGTAGCTTGGAGGAGGTCCCCTCTTCAGACTTAAGCTTGAGTCAAGGGACCAAGGCCCTTGTTCCTAGCTAAGAACACCCTGACCTTATCTTTGTAGTTCCTTAGGGATTCTTCCCTTTCCCAACTTGTTGGAGTTCTACCAACCCAATGCACAAGGAAGTCCCTTCTCTTTTCGTGACCAAAACCCACTGTCTTCACCTCAAGTATCTGCTGCAACTACTGATCTGGCTTGTCCTTCATGTTTGCAGGAGGATGATTAGACTGACTCCATTCTGGCTCAACTTCATTCACAACAAAAGGTTTCAACTGGCTCACATGAAACACTGGATGCACTTTCATGTGTTTTGGTAACAAGATTTTGTAGGCAACCTTGCCCACCTGAGCCATAATCTCATATGGCCCATCATACTTGTGGACTAAGGACTTCGTTATTCTAGGACGAGCTTTGAACACTTCCAGCTCCATCCTCAGCATAACCTCACTGCCCACAAGTAACTCAGTAGATTGTCTAAATTGATCTGCATACTTCTTCATGCGATCACCTGCTTTTAACAGATGAAATCTTGTAAGATCAACCCACTTTTGCCAATCCTTCAAGTATTTTGTGGCCGATAGAGACCTTTCAAAGTATCCAGAAATCACCATGTGAGGCAACAATGGTTTTTAGCCTGTTGCAAGTTCAAATGGTGAGTACTTGCTCGACTCACTCTTTTGGCTGTTGTAAGAAAACTGTGTTATGTCCAACAGATTCGGCTAATTTGTCTGGTCACTTCGCACAAAATACCGTAAGATTCCAACATTGCATTGATCCTCTCTGTCTGGCCATCAGTTTCTGGATGATATCTCATGGATAACAAAAGATTTGTTCCCACCAATCGAAATAACTCTTGCCAAAACTTATAAAATGAGTATCTTTATTTTAGATGATGCTCAAGGGAATACCCCAATACTTCACCACATTTTGAAAGAAATACCCTGTAGACTCCTCTGCACCACAAGGTTTCTTACATGCAATGAAGGTAACATACTTGGAAAATCTATCAACAACCACCATGATGCTAGAATTTCCATTTACACTAGGCAAGTCGGTGATAAAATCCATACTCACGCTCACCAAAGGCCTTACGAGAACAGGCAATCGCTGGAGAAGCCCTCTCAGCAACCAATGTTCAGACTTGTCTTGCTGACATATCAAACAAGAACGAACAAACTCGTCCATATCCTTGCTCATCTTTAGTCAGAAAAAGCCCCTTTGCAAAAGAGCTATAGTGTGTTTCTACCCAGGGTGGCCTGCCCACAAAGAATTGTGACACTTCTTGATCAAATCTTTGCTCAAGCTACCCCACCTACGAACATAAACCCGGCTCTCAACAAACCACAACATCCCATCTAAAATGTTGAACTTGTTTTTCTTGCCCAACTGAGTCTGTCCCTCAACGGTCTCTACCAATGCCACAGCTTGAGGATCTTGAACCAAACCTTCACAGATCTTCTCCATCAACTCCCCTGTCAGTTATACCTTACTCTCTCCTTGAGTAAAAATTGGACTAGCTAATGCTATTGCAATGACCGCTAACTGCTACTTTCTACTGAGTGCATCTGTGATCACATTATCTTTTCCCATCGTATGCATGATTTCCATATCAAACTCAGCAAGAAAGTCATGCCATCTTTCTTGATTTGGTGTTAACTTGCTTTGAGTTAGAAAGAAATAATTTGACACATTGTCTGTCTTGATGATGAAGTGTGAACCCAACAAGTAGTGCCTCCACCTTCTCAAATAGTATACCACAACCATCATCTCTTTCTCATGAACTGGATATCTCCTTTCTGTATCCTTGAGTTTCCTCGACTAAAATGCAATAAGATGTTTATCTTGGATCAACACCCCACCAATGGCAAAATCAGATGCATCTGCATGCACCTCAAAAGGTTTCTTGAAGTCTACTAAGGATAGAATAGGTGATGTAGTCAGCTTTTTCTTCAGAAGCTCAAATACGCCTTGACACTTTTCAGACCACACCCACTTCACTTCCTTCTTCATCAACTCGGTCAACAGACTCACAAGCTTCAAATACTTGCTGACAAACCTTCTATAGTAATTCACCAAACCCAAAAACCGACGCACTCCATGTACATCTCTGGGCAGCTCCCAATCCTTGATTGCTTCAAGTTTCCTTGGGTTAGGCCTGATCTTGCCTTCCCCAATCACATGTCCAAGGAAGTGAACTTCTTCCTGGGCAAAGGAACAAAGGAGCAGTTATGACTTGATAGTACCCTGACCTCAAGTCCAACTTTGTGAAGACTTTTCCCTTAGATAGGTGATCAAAGCAATCCTCGATTAGGGGTAGAGGATATCGGTTCTTGATGGTTAACTTGTTCAAGGCTCTATAATCCAGACAAAGCCTAAGTGACCCATCAGCCTTCCTCTAAAATAGCACTGGTGCTCTATACGAGGAGTGCGACAGATGAAGATAACCCATAGTCAACAACTCTTCCATATACTTTTTTAACTCAACCATCTCAGGCCCAAATAATCGATACAAAGCCCTTGCTAGAGGACTCCCACGTAAAACCAACTCAATACAATGGTCAATGGCTCTTCTCTATGGCAAATAAGGTGGGAACTGACTGGGCATACGATCTTGGTACTCATGAAAAACTTTCTTCACCTCAGCTGGAATAGGGACCTGTTGCCCCTCCTCATCATCCCAACCACCAACAAGCACTATCAAAAACATGGGTTCCACCTTGTTCCTTGCAGCGTTCTGCATACTCATCATTAAACACACCTGCATCTTTCCTAACTGTCTCCTCTGCACTATCTTCACCATGCACATATGCATCAGATCTTCATAAAAAGAGTTTCCAGATGTTGAAAGATTAACACTTTACCCTTTTGGATAAACTCTTGTCCCAGTACTAAGTCAAAATCATCCATATTGATCATGGATATATCCAATTTTCCCTTCCACTCCCTGACTTTGATGTCCACACCCCATGTGGAACTGAGAGTAGATTGAGCTGGAGAATTCACTACCTTGAACCACCCTGTACCTCTGGAGGACTGGAGGCTCAGCGCTTTGGATTTCTGGATTGCAATATAATTGTGGGTCACACCTATGTCCAGTAGTGTCGTGATGATCTTACCCTTGACCAACACTTCCAAAAATTCAACCCATGCAGGTTACTTTCTCCACTCATTGTTTTGGACCCAAGCTTCTCCATAGCATTGAGCCTCGTGAGCATAGACATCATTTGCTAACCTTGTTCATCTGGATATGCCAAATGAATTACTGACATCCTCTACCATTCTGGACAATCTCTATTGTAATAATCCCCACTACACGCCCAACACTTCAATTGAGCCTTACCACTCAATTCTCCACCTCGTGACTTCTTCCCATCACCTCTAGATGTGCTACTAGACTTTTGAGATCCCACCGATGATTGTTAAGTAGTATTCCCTCCCTGGTTACCGCTTGGCTTCCCTAAAACTTACTCAGGCTCTTGTCAACACTCTTTCCCTTCAGAGTGTTAGAGCTCTGGGTGTTCTTAGATGAGGACTCTTCCCTAAAATCGAAGAGTCAGTCTGTTATGGCAATTTCTTCACTAAATTTTGACACATCATGGCAATGAAGCTCAACCTTAGCCCATGACTGAAGACCATTCATGAACTGAAATAACCTATCTGCCTCAGACATATCCTTTATCTCCAACATTAGGCTTTGGAAAGACTTGATGTACTCCCTCATGTTCCCCGTCTGCTTCAGCTGACTCAACTTGATCCCAGCCAACCATGATGCATTACTTGGTTAGAATTGATCCCCAAGGGCTTTCTTCAGCTCCACCCAGGAGTCCAACCTCTTCGTAGATCCTCCTAATGCGATGCCATTCACCAAGATTCTAAACCAAACCTTCATCATACCTATAAGGTACCTTGCCATAACACGCACCTCTTATGCATCTGATAGTCCTCCAAAACCTATCAAGTACTTCTCCATGTCCCAAAATAAATTCTCTAAAAGATGGTCATCTCATGCACCATCATAACATTTGGGTTCCTTTAACTTGGGGAGTTTCAAAACGGTTGTAGAGTTGGACCTAAGTGCTCTCGTTAGGCTGAGTATCACCGCATGACACATAGTCACCTCATCTTGTAACTTAGCCTGAGACGCAACTCTCTCTTCCAACCTTTCTGTCAATATCTTGACCGTCTGATCCATGGTTTCTACTTTCTCCTTGAGCTCCATAAACCTCGTGCCCACCACAACATCCCAATCATGGAACTGGGCATTCACTTGCTCAGCAAAGTTTTTATCCAACTTAGACCTTCCCTTGCTCTTATGTCGATCACCACCACCTTCACTTTTGTCCTTAACCCTGCTTCTACCACCCATAGATTTTGGCAGAACTTTGGACTATTCTCCTGTCATACTGACTCAAACTCACAAGACTAACTCAATAGGGGAAGAGTGGATGACACAATAAGTTTAAAAACTAGGCAAACACAACACAAACTTGTGCTCTGATACCAACTGTCATGGGGCCAACTTACCTAAGTTAGGACCCTATGCAACATTGCCTTCTCCAACTTGAATCCCTCATTGTGATGGGATTCCATAGGAACTACGGACTACGCCTTCAGTGTTCACCTGCACAAAACACACACACAACATAATGGTATGCTTTTGTAACTCAACAAATTAAATGTGGAAGCTCATAAACATAACATACTTGTAAAGAATAGGAAACTACTCTAATCACAAGAGCATTCACACAGTGCAAGAACAATCTAGGAGAATCATCTATTTTATTCACTCTCTTCAGGACAACTATCCAAAGTACAATAAACAGGGTTATGATACACACACCATCAAGCCAGTCACAACCGATAATGTTCAGTGACTACTCAAATGGTTACAATAGATAATCCCCTCCCAAGGTTTGGATACTCTCTACCTAGGACAACTGGTCCTTGCTTCACGAAACTTAAACCAGCAAAAGTATCTATGACACACCTGTGCAAACCCAGCATAGGAAGATGCCCAGTGCCCACTCTTCACTTAGACCAAGGCAACCGTGAATTTGTGTTCCAACACTTTGCTTAGTTTGGACTTGCACTCACTCAAATCACTAAGCAAAGAAGGCAACCGAATCGCTTGATAGCTTCTGAGCTTAACTGAGGGATGTCAAAGTCATACATCCATTATAGATAGTATGTCCAATGCAAATTGATTCAAAATCTATTCTGAGATCATTTCTACCTATTTAAATATACACACAATGATCAAAGCCCCAACATCCTTATATCACCAAAAAAACAAATAAACATGGAAAATAAGTTTATCAACATAGCAAGATTTAAAAGCCAATGTCATTACCACCTCAATTCAACACTTCACATGGTTCCAACTCATCATGCACTCCTACACAACAAGTGTATACCTACTCTAAGCTTCTTTTCTTGTTAATTATCTAAATCATGAATTAAAAATATTATTATTACATCACCTATTCCTATAAAAACTTTATTACAATGAATTTTAAAACTGATGCACACATTGATTATATACAAACATCTCAAGAAGAAGATAGGCATCTAATAAAACCTATATATATATATATATATATATATATATATATATATATATATATATATATATATATATTATGAATCATGATTTACGTAGTGATCTTTAGCTAAGAGCCAAGGACTGAGGGGTATCCATTCTACCAAAGTTGTCTGGGCCATGATCTCGACCTCATCCATTTTCACGTGTCAGGGTTTGCTAATGGCCTCTTTGTGAGCCATACAACTTCACCAGTTGAACCAACAATTGTTCACCTATTAATAATATTTAAGATCACCATATTTCATATTTACTAACACATATTTATTTGTAGAGCCCACCATATTCACAGACACATTTATCAAAGCAAATTATATCCGTACGATAGTATCTATAAAACCATTATGACATCAACTATAAACACGTGTCAAAGGAGACCCAATCGTCTTTATATTTGCCAAAATAAACCCTGTCGATGGTATATGAATAATATAAATTAATCTCATTATATATTACCCGTATTAAACTAATAATATCTTTAAAAATTCTCTTAATAACATCTTTAGTAGTTTTGAAGGGATTTTTTTCAATCCATTTAACTTTATCTTGGAATTATTGTTGAATTTGTTGGTCAATCAGATTCTATTGATTAGTACGTAAAAAAAATATCTTTTGTAAAGTGAAATAGTAGGGTTTTTAATAGGGTAGATAAAATAATCATATTTGGTACACGCTGATTGAGTGAATTTTTTTATGTTATTATCCATTTTACTTGGATCAGGGTTAGGCATTAATTGCTTGGCAGATAGAGGACATGTTTGTATAAGACAAAGATGATTTAAGATTCAATGTTGCATTAATTCACGTGGTATGTGTTGTTTAGTTTAAAGATTTTGCATTAAATGTTAGATACCTATAAAAAAATTCTATGGTTTACTGGGCATGCAAGTAATTCTTAAGCTCTTTGTCCTCCTTATTGATTTACATCTGCGTCTCATAATTTATTCCATTTAATGGTAGTAAGATCAATCTCCATGCGAACTGAGAAAGAGTAAGATGTGCTACTCACAGTAAGTCCAACGCCAGAGATTATTAGTACTTCTTCATTTGATCTCTGTGTTCATGCCAATATTCAGTTCGACAAACCAGTGGATGTCTTTGATGTTGAGAAATTCATCCATGAAATCAAAAAAATAAAGAGTCATGTGAGAGGGGTAAGATTTCCTAAGATTTTCCTTACTTCAACATCAAAAAAATAAAGAGTCATGGTTTTTTCTTTATAATTATCATTTTTTGTGATTGTCAAAATTGGATTGATAATTTTCAGTTGTTACATAAAGTGGCCATCTTTTTATTTTTTGTGCCTTGATTATTATTTCTCACTTTTTTTCATCGCTGGTGTATGCACAAATGTGTCCAAATTTGAATTCAAGAGAGTCTATACATATATGTATTTTATGCCATTTCTCATGTCCTAATCATGAATTTCATTGGTCATATCTTCTGTACACTTGTCAAAACACTTTTACATTGAACATATTTTGCCTTCATCATATTTTGAATTTTTGTGGCCGCATACTTGTATGAAAAGAAGGTTGAATTAATGAGCATATAAGTTTATCATTGACTATCTTGGGGACAGAAAATTATAGTTTTTTATCTCATTTGGGTTGGGTTACTCATATAGAGATAACTAAATGAGCATTGATTTAGAGTGAGTTATTTAATTAAAAACCCTTACTAAGGTAGCCATATTCAGGTACACTGTTTCTTTACCGTCTCTTTCTCTTTTTGAATTATCAATCGTGCACCCCTCTAATTTATAAAATATTTTGGTGAATCCCTTTAATTTCTAATCCATCAACTTTAGGGTTTCATGTTCTCTTTTCCTTTAAGATTTGTTGTGGTTGTTATCTTGGTTTTGACTTTATTATTGCCAATTCATCAACCTTAGTTTCTTTCATGTTCTCTATGGTTATTATGTCAAAATGCAATACCTACTAGGTGAAGTGCTATATTAAGTGGTACAAATATTAATTTAATTCAGCATCTTTTAATTAGTACTAATGTTTGTTTAAAAAAAAAATGACAGTTGTTAATAAAATTCCTACTCCTATTGTTGTTGATGATATAAATGGTGCAAATGTGAATGGTGAATATGCATATATTGAACATAACCATAAGGACAATGATTTTGTTGATAATGACATCTATGAAAATGTTATGAATGATATTGATGCATCAAGTAGATCAAGAAGAGTCAAAAGACTTATCACTTTAGACAAGTGACTAAGGTTTGTTTTGATTATATATGCATTTTTTAATTGATTTACATTCTAGGATTACACATGGCATTATGGTTGACAAAGGTTGTAGCTTGAACATATGTATAATGTCATCTTTTACTAGTACAAAGTACACTCAACAAGACTAATTTAGTACAACCATGGTTATTAAAAGTTATAAGGATTTTACACATACATTTTCCAGGGGTATCAAATTACTTGTCACCATAGGTCTTAAGACTCTTTTAGTATGGTTTCATGTATTGGTAGATAACGAGACATGATTTATTACATATATTTCCTTAGTTAAATTAAGTGAGAGATATTCCATCCAAATTATACGAATGTCTTAAGTTTGTGCATGTTAACAAAATATTTACCATTTGAGGCACATATTATGCGTTATCCATACAACATGAATAATATCATATGGTATTACCTACAATGTTTCCTAAATAACAAATCATACAACTTCCAGTTATAATACCTATAGTTATGACACTTACAATTATGATGTCTCAATTTATAGAGCCTATAATCAAATGAGAGTTATCCCATCCATATTATATTAATGTCTTAAGTTTATGCATGAGAATAGAATATTTACTATTTGAGGCACATTTTATGAGTTACCCATACAACATCAATAACATCATGAGGTGTTACCTATAGTGCTGCTTAAACAACAAATCATACAATCAAGTTATAATATTTATAGTTGTGGCACATACAATTATGAAGTCCGGATTTGTAGAACTTGCAATTATGACAATTAGAATGATAATATGACACAAGATAGTCTAATCACAACCTCTTATGTGTGTTCAAGTTAAGTACTTTGTGCAGTTTACATTAGACAATCCAAACCATTTTTTTTCAAGAATTTAAGGCGGCTTCTATAGCCTATCAATGTGATGACTTCCTTAGAGATGATGTTTCAGGGTACAATACAACTTATGGTTACATAACCATTACTACTAGTGACGATTTAGGATGCCTTTCAAATCATACTAGTATTACCTTTGATCCCTCACATCCATGATCCATGAGATCTTCAAGATTTGATAATGAGGAATAATGAGCAACATATCATGGAAATCTAGACAAGATTATTTGTTGGCATTGCTAGTATATATCATATGCTTCAATGGAACAATATATCGTGCATAATTTTTTTTCTTTCCTCTTTTTATCATGTCTTTCATATGCCTTCTTCTAGTTTCGTTATATATATATGAATCCTCTTTTTCATGTTTCTTCTCGCTTTCATCATTTGGCTTGCATCTTCTAGCCTTTTTCCTATTGTTGAACCTATTAGATTGTTTTTCTCTTGATTGAGCTCTCCTTGCTTCTTCTTGCCATCACCTCTTGGCTTGCTCCTTGTTTGGTCCATTTTTTTAGAAAATCGTAAAAATGCAAATGCATAGAAAAACATAAAAATAATAAAAAAAATCCTTTTATCTTCGTGGTACATAGTGGCATGTTTATCTACCTATTTTAGAGTTTTAAATATCTATTATTATGCACATGCTTTTCAAGGTATTTTTTGAGTGAGATGCAAGACATAAAGGTTACATATGATCAATGATTTGCATCTGTTTTATGGTTTCTTTACGCCCACGTATGGGATAATTCTCACATTGTGGGCATACCCATATTGATAAAATGTTTTTTAGTGGGTTTATGGTTTTATCCTTTCTGCTTTCCATCTTCATATATAACTTTTTATAGTTTGCTTATACATAACTTTCTCTAACTTGCATTTTTCATATTGCTTTATATGGATATATTGTGTTGCTTCATATGATGGTTATATGGTTACATTGTGTGTTATTGTTGTTCCTTATGATTGTTTGCGTGTGTGTACTTATGCGTGTTTCATGTGAATTTTTGTCTTTTTTATCCATAGAGGATCCTCTAGTAGTCATCTTATGTTGCACTTGTGTGATTGATTGCTCGTGGGTCACTTTTCTTGTTTGATGGTTTCACTTACTTTATACGTGATTACATGCTTTTGCTCAATTGAATTCACTATATCATGTGATCTCATATGTTCGGTGCCACGATTCATATCATGCACACTACTTATTTATTGTATATTGTAGCAGGGGTTATCGTAGTTTCTACCATACATGTATTGAGGCATATTATCATTGTGTGCTTCAAATCTATATATCACTTCTCACCTTCGTAGGGGCATGTTGTTGCATTGGGGCAAATCATTTTTCCTTTCCTTATTGATCTTATTATTTATATGTTTCCAATATGGGAATGATGCACCCATATATCTATTGATCCTATATTGCTTATATTAGGATGGGTTTTTGCCTAATATCCTCCATACACCCAGTCACATTGTGGCATTCAAATCGATATCAAACTTCTTAAAAATTAAAAGAAAAATGCAAGATAAATGTAAAATATATTGAAAATAAGTTCAAAAAAAGAACCCACATCTTTGCATCATATAAATAGAGCAAAATAGACTAGGAAAATAAAATTACTAACATAATAATATGGTTTTTGCATGTGCAAACCAATCGAAGCCCTTTTTTGGATTGTAAATTTTCACTAATGAATGCATCCAGACCAATATTAAACTTCCTCTCAAAAATTAAATGAATAAAATAACAAAAAAAATAATTTTCATATGCGCAGCCCAGAATATAAAACTAAATCCTAGAACAACAAAGTTCAATATCAAATTTCTACTTACAAGTCCACCTACATGTCCCTACCTACCTCGAGTATAAAACAATAAACATTAAATTATTTTTTAATTTTTATAGGAAAGTTAGAACATTTATCTAACCCTTCAACGTGAAAGGTCTCTATAAAATAAAATACCATTGTAAAATGCAAGGGTAGCCCTTCAAATTTGATCATGGAATTAATATATGTTTTATTTATAATTTCTATAATTTATTTTAACCTTAAGTCAAAATACAAAAATGAAAAACATAAACTATAAATAAAAAATACACCATGTGCACTAAAAATTGGCTAAGAAAAACTTATATTTATATATCACAAAAGAAAGAAAAGAGAAGACAGAAAATAAGATTACCAGTACATCAATATGGTATTTGTGCTAGTAAACTAAAATATGAATCACACATTTGCAACAACAAAGACCTTTCAATATACTCCCCTGAATTGCAAGATTTTGCCAACCAAGTTTATAATTAATATCTCATAAATAAACTCACATTATTAATGCCTTTGTCCATCCCAATGAAAAACACATCGCACAATTTTTTTCATCTTTATGCATAAATAAAAAAAAAACACAATAAAATGTTTTTTGCATGTGCAAATTGAAATACAAAACTAAACAACATAACCCATGAAGAAAAAAACAAGATATGCCCTATAAACAGACTAAAACATGATATATGGTCTTCGTGCTCACAAACCAAAATAAAAACTACAACTTTTTTTTGTTCCCCTACATCTAAACTCAAAACTCCCATATATATAGAGGGTGCCATATTTATAGAGAGGGAACTCACATATAGAATTTAGTTTAGTTTAGTTTATATAGAGGGAAGGGCCAAAAAATTCTATCTCGGGCCACCCTATAGATAGGCCCCAGATAGATATATAGGGCTTGGGGGGAGGCCATATAGAGGTCGAGTGCCTAGTCTGATTAGTGTAGGTCAAGTGCCCAGTCTCGAAACTACACAGACTTTTGAAGTTATTCTTCCAGACTCAAGGCTTTTACCAATGGAGGTTCAAATTAATATCTCATATATAAACTCACATTATTTATGTCATTGCCCATCCACATTAAAAACATCACATAAAGCTCTAGATCCTTATACATAAATTAAAACAACAAAGCAACATAACAAAATATTTTTCATATGTGCATCCCAAGTAAAAAAGTAAAAAACAAAATCCACAAAGAAAAATAACATGATATGCACTACGAACCAGTTAAAAAAAGGATCCCACATCTTTATATCGCAAAAGAAAAACAAATCAAACATGGAAAAAGTAAAAGACACTTCATTTTACTTTTTTGAATTGCAAGCTTCTGCTTATCGAGGTTCTCAATACAATTTTAAAATTTTACCACCGACCATCCACATTAAATAATATCACACTGAGCTTCACATTCGTACGTAAATTAAAAAAACAAAGTAACATAACAAAATACTTTTCAGATGTGCAAGCCAAAATATATAACTAAACAAAAAAACCCATAGAGAAAAAAAATGACATCCACAAAATTGGCTTAAAAATGGAACCCACATCTCTATGTCACAAAAAAATTAGCGATGACATGGAAAATAAACTAACACAACAAAATAGTTTTTTTTGTACTTGCAAACCAAAATAAAAAGTACATGTTCCTAGCCAAAAATACCTTTCAATCTATTCTCTTAGACTACAATTTTTTGGCAACATAGGTTATCAATGTGATATCTATCTTCCTCTAATAAATTAATATCTCGTATATAAAACTGATGCACACATTGATTATATACAAACATCTCAAGAAGAAGATAAGCATCTAATAAAACCTATATATATATATATATATATATATATATATATATATATTATGAATCATGCTTTACACAATGATCTTTAGCTAAGAGCCAAGGACTAAGAGGTATTCATTCCACCAAAGTTGCTTGGGGCACGATCTCGGCCTCATCCCTTTTTATGTGTCAGGTTTTGCTAGTGGACTCTTTGCGAGCCATACAACTTCACTAGTTGAACCAACAACCGTTCACTTATTAATAATATTTAAGATCACCATATTTCATATTTACTAACACATATTTATTGGCAGCACCCACCATATTCACAGACACATTTATCAAAGCAAATTATATCCCTACGATAGCATCTATAAAACCAATATGACATCAACTATAAGCACGTGTCAAAGGAGACCCAATCGTCTTTCTATTTGCTAAAATAAACCCTATCGATGGTATATGGATAATATAAGTTCATCTCATTATATATTACCCCTATTAACCTAATAATATCTTTAAAAATTCTCTTAATAACATCTTTATTAGTTTTGAAGGGATTTTTTTTGGATCCATTTAACTTTATCTTGGAATTATTATTGAATTTGTTGGTCAATAAGATTCGATTGATTAGTATGTAAAAAAATATATCTTATGTAAAGTGAAATAGTAGGGTTTTTAGCAGGGTAGATAAAATAATCATATTTGGTACACGCTAACTGAGTGATTTTTTTTATGTTATTGCCCATTTTACTTGGATCAAGGCTAGGCATTAATCGCATGGTAGATAGAGGACAGGTTTGTATAAAACAAACATGATTTAGGATTCAATGTTGCATTAACTCACGTGGTATGTGCTGTTTGGTTTAAAGATTTTGCATTAAATGTCAGATACCTATAAAAACTTGCTATGGTTTACTAGGCATGCAAGCAATTCTTAAGCTCTTTGTCCTCCTTGTCGATTAACAATGGCAGTAAGATCAATCTCCATGCAAACTGAGAATGAGTAAGATGGGCTACTCGCAGTGAGTCCAACGTTAGATATTCTTAGTACTTCTTCATTCAATCTCTGTGTTCATGCCATTACTCAGTTCAATAAACCAGTGGATGTCTCTGACGTCGAGAAATTCATCCATGAAATCAAAAAATAAAGAGTCGTGTCGAAGGGGTAAAATTTCCTAAGATTTATTTTACTTCTACATCATCGGTACTACTAGTACCACCATTATTTGAATTTGATGCTACATTGGTATTGTTTGTAGAGTGTGAATGATGTGATAATGGGCATTGCATTCTACAAATTTTGACACTATTGTCAGATGGTTTTTCTTAGTTTGATTCACTGCCAAATAACTCCCTGTTTGCTTTTTGTAATGTTAAAAACTTTTTAATTGTTGGCTCAGAGTATGCAGATCCAAAAAAAGTGGAGAATTTGATAATAATAACTATTGCTCTGATCAACACAAGATCAGACCCTGGCATAAAGGTTTTTCATGATTCATCCAGCTCTACCCTTGTCATGTTTTCATTTTTTAAATTCATCCATTGAGTCGCTTGTCATATTGGTTTAAGCGTGAATTTTTTCTATGGTAAAAGTTATAAAAATATCTCTTTATAATAGTAGTTTAATAAACCATGTAGCAGGAAATGTGACTTGCATTGATGAGCTTGGGAATGAAGCTCTCTGCTAGAATATGGCTCACCCTTCAAAAATGTAATCTACGGCCTCTTTTAGGTGGCTACACATCACAGGATTCCAACGTCATATGAGAAGGAATATTTGCATTTGTTAAAAGAGGTAGTGCATGTTTCTGTATTTTCTTCTTATAAAATTAGGCCATAATCAATGATTTCTAGTCCTATCATGCTTTTTCCATGATGTCCATAGCTGGACTATACTACAAATCAAGACATTTACTGAGCTCTATTTTCAAAATACAATAATTTATTTAAGCTGACAAAATTAATGCTACTATTAAGAGATCTTTCTTTCCCTTGTCCTTGCCACAAGAGATCCATAAATTGTTTCGCACAGACAAAACCCTGTGGGGTACCACTCATTAACAATTTAACTTTACCTTATCTCTAGGACTATTTATATCCAATTTAACATTACATTATTTCTTCCTTCTCATAATTCAATGGAGTTACTAGGTTCTTATAAATTAGTTTTATCTACCTCATCCACAAGTTAAAAAAATAATGATTAGTAGTTGTTTCGATAGTGTAAGGAACATCAGGATGGATTTATCTTTAGATATGTGTGCGTGTGTGTGTGTGTGTGTGTGTGTTTTAATTAAATGTTTATTAGTGTCATTGTCTACAAGATCATTGTTGTCATCAGGAAAGGTAATTGGAACACTCCCTGGAGTATCTAGTGGAGGTATGCCATGACGAACAATTATTTCATATATTCTCCAAATATTTATTGATGGAAGAAGAGTTTCATAAGGATATATGGGTCTTTGCACAATTATCAAATTATATTTTACCTACCATTGAATTTTCTTTGAAATAAACAAGTTAATCATTGAGTGAAGGGGATGTTGGTAACTTGGTTCATTCCAAAGACTCTTTGGAAGGTATTCAACAAAAAAAATCATACAAATAAATAGGGAATTCATTTGAGTTGTGAAAATCATATTGACCATATTCAAAATATTCAATCAAAACTAAACTCAAAATTAACCCTAAAATCTAATCTTCAAGGTAGTGGAACCCATCAACCTATCATTTTTCTAGCACGATAATTGATTCATATATATCTGTTGAATTTGGATAATTTTTTCCAAGTCTCCTTTAACCCAAACCTTCATTGTGCATGTTTTACAATCCACATATTGATTAATGCAAATTTATTTGAATGATTTTGCAAACAACTTTAATTCTTTTTTTGTTTTTATATTATTCTTAAGTTATTGCATTGTCACAATTATGCTTTTCAAAACAATGATTATTTGCATGTAAAATAGATAAAACATTACATTATATTATTTTTTTCTCCTTGTAATTTAAGGGAGTTGTGAGGTTTTTATAAATGAAATTTACTCAACTTGTGTTTCGAAAGCTCACTAACAAGTTGAAAAAATAATGATAACCTAAACATAAATTAAATAAGTTGAAATTTAGACAGAAATCCTACCTTCCATAGCTAATTTGTGTATTTTCACTGTTTTATTATTCTTTCCTATAGTTACTTCTTTAGTTCTGGTGGTTTGTGGCTTGAGATTTTGGGTATATTTTAAAAATTTTGAGATGATTTTTTATCAATACTTTTGAATAAGTTTCTAATAAATTGAATCAAAAATTAGTTATATCTATTGTAAGACATGCACTGGGTAGGACACAAGCCTTGGACCACCTCTCATGACACTTCACCAATGCTTGACATATTTAGACTTTGTGGGAGCATATGTCGAATCTCTTAACACTCTCAAGACATACATGGCTTGAGTATACTTAGCTAACTAACTTTATCTCTTGATAGATTTGGGCTTTGTGAGGGCAAAAACTGAATGTCCAACACCCTCAAGCTACATGGCTTGAGTGAACTTATTTACCTGGGTTTGGGTCTTCACATATTTATGCTTACTCTTGATAGTTTGGACTTTGTTGGACCAAATACTGAATCTCCAATGCCCTCAGGGCACACACGGCTTGAAGAACTTAAAAGTCGATCTGCTTCGCTGACCTTTTAAATTATATTTCTCTGATCTTCATTTTAAAAATTAATACTTACCTAAAGTAACCCTTTCTGCAAGGACTCAACGCTCTATGCCAATATTATCTCAAGTGAAACACCACACACGTGTAACATTAAGATGGGCCCTGAGCACACCCAAGGGTGCCCTAGGCCCTCCCGTACTGGCCCCTGTAGTAAGCCTCACTGTTGCCTAGGCCAAGGCAGGGCCTCCCTATGCTCCGCATAAATTTTTATATTAAACTGCAGATAATCAGTGTCAATTCATTCTTTGTACCAAATTAAATCATTTTTTAATACAATCCCACCCAAAATTAATCCTTGATGTTATTTGTCGCCATAAACATCAAACAAAATACTACAAATAATAAAACACAACAGGAAGAAATTTTGGGGAAGTAAAAATCAGCAGTTTGACATAGGTAAGTTTCCTATTTTTTAATTAATATTTTTAAATATATTATATTTTGGTTAATAAAATTATTACATAATGGGTAAAGTAATATTTTATTAAAAGATTTAAAACAATATATATTCTTTTAGTAAATTATATAAAGTTTATTTTTTACCAGGTCTGTAATTTAGCAATGGATAGAGAACCCTTTTATAGAGGACATTCAAGTCCATATTCACCTCTTCAATCACATGTTTTAAATCTATTACAAAGAAAAATCAAAACTATACAAGTTTTTCAAATCAAAATGAAAAAAAAAATTCTTTACTCATAAGGAAATTTTAGAGATAAAATGAAATTTGGGAAAAATATTTCACAGTCAGAAATAAATATAAATGTTGTCTCTAATGATGTTCATGATGTGGATGATGATTACATTATGTCTGGTCGTGATATTGATTTGAACCATGGAATTCATAGTTTTATTGGAGAAGATTTTGAAGTTGAGAAAATTGTCCCAACAACTCAAGCATTTGAGAATGACATTAATGGTGACAAAGATTCAACCAAAGAACACAAAGAGGATCTTTGGCCAAAAATAGTTGTACAAATTTTAATTTTAAAATTTGAAGAAATATATATAGATTTAAATCAAGAAAATCTAGGTAAGAAGCATTGGGACAAAGTGGCAGATGTAAACATACAATGTGGAACCTCTTTTATGGGTATGCAATGTAAGTGCAAGTGGAACAGATTGAAAAAGATATTCAAGAAAGAGAAATAAATAGAAAACACTACAGGGGGGAAACCATCTTCGTGGACTTTCTATGAAGACATAGATCACATTATAGGGAATACTCTTAAGGTGATTGGTCTTATGAATGGTTTTAGTGGAAATGAATGGGTCAATACTTCCAATACACCAAAAAATGTCATGAAAGATAAATCCCATGAATAAAATCTAACTATAAATATTGAAAAACAAAAAACAGTCTATGTTACTACTATTGGCTTTTCAAAGTATTAAAATATTAAAAATGCAGTCTATGTTGCTACTAGAAGTGTGTTATATGATCAATGTGGAAATATATCTCTTTTCGAACCTCATAAATTTAAAGTCTTATTCTTTTCTAGAAAAAATGATATATATGTAGAGCTATAATTTCCAGTTGTCAATTTTCTAACTATCCCAAATTGGTTAATTTATCCCAAATAGTAAATATAAATTTGTTATTTTAGACTGGGCCTCTCCAAATCTCCCTCACCATTGTTATTCTTGAGTGCAAAAGTCTCATGTCAAGAAATTATTACTTTAAGAGTTTTGAAGACTACTTAAAAAATAGCCATGAAGAAAAAACATATAAATCGACAATGAATTAATTTAAATAATGGAGCTATTACTTAAAAAAGTAAGAAGTGGAAATCCAATATATCACCATTGAGAAATAAGTGTTTTACAAGTATTTATAGATATAATATTAGATATAGGTTTGAACAAGTATTAAAGACTTAATCAAACCATATATATATATATATATATATATATATATATATATATATATATATATATATTCAAAAAAACTAAATTAAAATAAAACATGAAAATCAAAACAAAGAAATAAGAATTTATACTTGGGAATTAAACGAGTCATGCAAAACAGCTTAAATTTTATAACAAAGATGAAATTGAAATAGATAAAAATACTACTTTAGCATCTTATTGAAAATAACATCTTGACATATATGAAATTATAACACAAATGTCAGAAATTATAAACCAAATTACTTTCCATGTTGTTCAACAAATGTATTATCTTCATTTGAGTAGTTCATATGACGATCATTATTAATCATAATGAAGCTTACATTCAGGTTAGTAAAACCAATTAATTTTCATTAATCATCATGTGTCAATATCATCAAAAATGGTTACTGAATATAACTATGAACAATTATATATCATAACAAACATGCATAACTAAGCACCAACAAAGCAACAATTACATAATAACGATCAAAGTACATTAAAATATATTAACTTACATCATATATATAGCATTATAAGGGTTATCTTTAAGATAAATTACAGATAAACTTAAGGTAAAACATCTTGGGGACACTCTTTCATGAGTATTATGTAAAATTGGAATATCACCACTTAACCTCAAACTATATTAAACTAGCACAAGTCTTCTTCTTCAACTCAATACAACTATGAACAATTATACATCAATAACAAGCATTCATAACAATATAGCAATTATATAGTAACTATAAAAATTTCAACATATACATAACACATAAATAAGTGATAAATAACATCACAAGGGTTATCTCCAAGAGCAGTTTAAAGAGTGCTCAAACCCCTTGAAGACACCCTTTAATCAATATTAACTGAAAAATATATACTTAACATTATAACATCACCATCTAACCAAAAGCTAACATTAAAATGGCATAAGTCTTCTTCTTCAACTTGATACAACTAGGAATAAATATATATAAGTAGAAAATATTCATAATATAATAAAAATTATATAATAACAATAAAATATATTAACTTGCAACATATAAATAACACATCAATAAGTGATAAATAATATCACAAGCGTTGGCTCTAATAGTAGCATATAAGATGAAACCACATAGAAATCCTTTGGAGACACCCTTTAACCAATATTAACTAACTGACATTCACCTAACACTATAGCATCACCAGCTAACCACAAACCAACATTAAAATGGCACAAGATTTCTTCTTCCACTTAATACAATTAGGAACAACTATACATCAATAACAAACATTCATAACAAAGTGGACATTTTATGACAATAGTAAAGGATATTAACTTGTAACATATACATACCACATACATAAATGATAAATAACATCACAAGAGTTGTCTACAACATAAATTTACATAACAAAACTATGCCGAAAATCTTGGAGACACCATTTCATCAGTATTAACTAAGTAGATCAAGAATATAGATAACATTAAAAAACATCACAGAGGTTATATCCAAGTGTAACTTATAGGTTGAATCCATATCGAAACCCTTTGGAATCACCTGTTCACCATAATCAACTAAGTATTAACTAACACATAAATAATAAGGAAATAAAATCGCCACAACTGACAACATAAATAACACTATGTTTGACAAAGTTATATTAAAAAAGAACATATGTACTAAACAAGTAATTTATACATTGAAAAAATTATATATATATATATATAATAATGTTCATTGCTAGAGCGGTAGAAATCAATATATTAATTTCCCTTCCATATTAAAAAATTCAAAGTTGTCCTAATTACTAGTCATCATCATCCTCATCTTATATCAAATCATCTTTGGTCATATATGTATAATTAAGTATCCTCTAGCTCAATATCTTGATCAATGTAATCAAGATTCTCCTCATCATCCTCTTGAATATCAAATCCCTTAACTAGGACAAATGGTCTATCCACCTGAAAATTAGACATAACTTAATTGTCAACAAGTGTTCAAGGTTATAATTCACATAGTCAATTACACCCAAAGATTATATTTGATGGAACTAACTAATTATTCTTAAATAATGAAACAAAAAAAATTATATTTGCATATAACCACTAAAATGGTCCTTTTTATTGAATGTTTGGGTTTCCCTTTCTAAAGCTTTCAATTTTTGATTCATTACTTTGTTGCCTTATATTCATATTGTTGTTATTGTAATAAAATATATGTCATAAAATAATGTGTAATATTTTTCATAACATATCTCATGAAAACTTACAAACTTATGTAAAATAACTTATAAAAAACTTACAAAGTAGTGTACAACCTAATTTACATTCATTTACCCAAGCAATGAGTCACTAGGATTCTCTGGCTCACTCTCACTTCTTGGCCTTGTCCTAGCTAGTCTTTATCCATGTTTTAATTGAAATAAATGCAAAACATATAATCCATCAAATATAAATAATATTTTTTGTCTCCTTAAATTTGATAATTAACATACAACCATTTTTCTCTCACGCTCAAGCCAATCATTGAACATTTTTAAACAAGGAGATGTCTTTATACTTGGTGGTTGTAGCCTTATCATATATATATTTGTTTTTCTTCGGTAAACAACCTACAAATTATAGTTTTGAAACAACATTAGAAGTCTATAAAATAATAAAATAGTTCTTAAAATGTACTTGGGCCTTATCTCCTTGCTCAACCTGTTAAGAGTAATTGTTGCATGTTTTTAAATTATTTTTGTGTTATAATTGGCATTGCCTAATTCATGTTCGATTATTTTGGTGAGCCATTATCTATTCTTAGCTGATAACTTCTCATATTTAAGGTTATATATTCATAAAAAAAAATTGTTTGGGCATTCATTATTTGTTTAAAATACTTTAAAAATTGAATGTCAAATATTGTAAATAAATTCAATAATTAAAACCCTAAAAATTGAAACATGATTAAATCACAAAATTAAAAAACTTGAGTAACATAAATTGAAAAAACTTATTAAACTGAAATTGAAAAAATTAAATAACATAAATTGTAAAAATTAAATAATAGAAATTGTAAAAGTTAAATAACATGAATTTAAATACTGACTTGCCCTAAGGTAGACATCATCCATTATTTGCATTTATCATTTACATATAACCCAACTTTTCAGAGAACTAGAAACTTAGTGTTTATACTCTTCATTTATCAAAGGAGATGGATGATCATCTTCACTATGTGTTAGGGCCTTTCTACCATCTGCCCTGCCTAGGTGGGAAAACATCATCAAAATAAGAGGAGGGGCCCTCATCATCTCGGACCATAAAAAATATAACTACAACAAACACGACACTAATAAGAGGGTCATGCACCTATTATGATACTTGATATAGGGTGTTCACGAGGCACAAATGATGTGGATATAAACTACAATTAAATTATAGAAAATAATTAAGGTTGTTCACAAGGCACAATTGATGGGTCCCTTGAAGTAGAGGAAGGACATCAATTCATCCCAACCTCGTGCCCTTGTGGGTCCATAAAAGTAGATGATTTGTTATCAAAACCCAAAAATAAAGTAATATTATCTAATTAATTGCAATAATTTGATATAAAAAATACAATTGAAGATTTTATGTCCATTTTGAGGCCTTAATAATAGAATAAGGTCGTCAACTCATCCTAATATCGTCCTCACATGGGTCCATATAAATAGAAGACCTTTTATGAAATCCCAAAAAATTAAATAATATTATAATCAATTTAAATACTTTAATTTAAATACAAAACTAAAACTTATATGTTCACATTGGGTCCCTAGTAATAGAGGAATGACATCAACTAATCCCAACACTCTCCTACCTCTAGTCCTCCTTTTCATGAACACCCATTAATTGTGTTAATAATTGATGAGACACTGAATTTAGAATAAAAGTAACATATACAATTAATTAAAAATAAAAATGATATATTTTTGTACCTACAGTGTGTAGCTATACCACTTGAAGAACGTAGAAGTGCCTAAGTTATATAAAATTTCACAATTATTTGCAAGATATAAATGATTATTTAAAATTAGGGTTTCAACCATATTTTTGCCCAAATTAAAGCTCTAAAATGCCATGCCACTTTCTTCCAATCAACACTTTATGCCTAAAAAAAGACACAAAATGATTTAAAATATTACAATTAAAAGCCCTCTAGATAAAATAATACACTAAAACGTTAATTTTTTTAGCACACATGAATTTTTAAAAAATTTAAAACACCATTATGACCATGCCATAATGAGCTTTCTAGAGACTAAATGGTTCAAAAAAATGACACATGAGCAAAACGTTATGATGATAAAACCAACTATGACTCAAAAATGGCCTCCTAGACCTAATCAGGGTCTTGGGAGGTACATGCAATTTAAAAAATACAGTTTTTAAAATTCCAAGTTTTTAAGTTCTAATCAGGATTTCAACCTCCGATTAGAACTAGGGTGCACTAAGGTAGGTCTTCAAGACCTAATCGGACTTGCATTATTCAAATGGAACTATTTTTTTTTTTTTGGGGGGGGTGGCAAGACCTAATTGGGCCTGAGACCCCTAATTAAAAATACCATTTGATAACTTGTAGGCTTGTTGTTTTAATCAGGTAAAAATCCCTAAATAAAATTGAACACGGGTGGTTGGGGTTTCCAAGACCTATTCAGGCCTATGGGCCTGGTTAGTAAGGACTACCATCAAGCCTACAAGCCTCGACCTAATAAGGGAATGATCCTTGCATATGACTAAACCCACCTCCCAACAACTTCAAGATCTATGTAGGGTTAGGGACTTACTTAAAAAAGGGATTATTGAGGTCGAGTTACACCAACCTAATCGAAGATGAATCTCCCATTAGCATAGTGAAGACCCCCAATGCAAATCATGACCTAATTGGGGTTATAAACCAACCCTGATTATAACTACCACTCTATATACTCATTGAAATAAAACATAATAAAAAACAAAATATTGATTAACAATGGGATGAGAAAAGAGATCCTCCCTAGACCTAATGGAGTTTTAAAACCCGATTAGGTCTATGGGACTTAATAAATTTTTGCAAGACCAAATCGGTCATGAAAGACCTAATAACAACTAGGAAGAGAAAATTTGAACCCTAAAGACCTAATTAGGGGTTGTAAACATGATTAGGCTTGAAATCTTAAAATTTTCAGAAACGACCTATAACATACCTAATCAGGGATTTCAAAAATAACCTATAACATACCTAATCAGGGATCTGGGCAAGATTTTTTAGAATCCATGTAAGTTTCAAAAGGGCATCAAGAAGTTATTTTGGGACCAAGTGTAAAATATGAAATTTTCTCATGTGATTTTGGTCTTAGAGTTTAAATCAACATGTAAAATAAAATTAACCCCTAGACTAGCTCTAGAGAGTTGAGAGAGTAAGATTTTCAAAGGCAAACTGGAAAGTCAAGGATCCATTTTCACATTAAGTGTCTTATACAAATTTTTCTTACATGGACATGGTCTCTCTAAAAGATGTGATTTTAGGGCCTGATTAAACATGCAAACTGATATGACCCACCAAGGAAACTTGAGAGTGATGAGATCAACTAGTCATGAGTGTAAGCATGAGCATAGTGAGAAGCCAGAAAAGGGGTTCCATGATTCTTGAGGTATTAGGGTATGTTGTGTGAGTAATAATAAAATAATTCTATCAAATCATGCTGTTATGATTTTAATATGTTGTGATTTTATGTTGTTGTGTTACTCTTTCACATTTTTAAAATTATAAATATTCCATCCCATAGATGTTGTCAATATGTTTTCCATTATATTATCAATTAACTATATGATTTATTGATTGTTGTAGTTCAACATGAGGAATGCAAAGATGAAGATGTGGTATGTAATAAGTTGATCACATGCAACAATGAAGAATAGAGGAGTCATATTTCTTGAAGTTGTTGATGAAGAAGTTAATGAAGATGATCAACCCATTGCGAAGGAGGTATAGAAGGAAGCCAACATATATGTTACCACCATTGCACATAAGTCATTGCAGTCTAAGTGGACAAAGGAAGTTATGGAAAGTGCGATGAGAGATGTGGATGATAATGGTTACTCCACGAATGTCATTTTATTAAAGTGGGGCATGAAACCTAGTAATTTTTTCAATTTGATGAAATGAATTACAACTACTATCAAGAGGAGGCCACCCAATATTTCATCAACTATAAAATAAAGTGAGATAGTTCAGTGGTGCAAGGACTTAGCTAACATGGACCATGGGTTGGACATCTTGCATTTGAAGGCTCATGTTGTCCACATATGTGAAAATAGGCCCAACCCAAGTTCGATGATGGGGTCCCTAATAAGTCATGGTCTAAAGGATTCAAAAATAGTCACCTTGATTTATGTATGAAAATAACAAAAGGACTGGATATAGGGTTGTCATGCTAAGATCATTCATAATGACATTTTTTTATGATAACTTGATAACTTTGTATGTCAAAAACAATTATGGACCACATAAAATATGGATTGTGATGAGATAGGGAAGCAATATGGAAGGGATTGTGGCATGTAAGTCATCACCAAAAAGGGTGCAATAAATTTGCCACATATAATGTCTAAGAGTAGAGAATGGATCACTATCTTAGCATGTGTGAATATAATTGGCCAGAGTATCCTAAGGTTCTAGATTTTCAAGCAAAAAGGAAATTATGTTATTTCATTTTAGGTTGTGAACTAGGTGCATGTATGGTTTCCCAAGCCCATGCATGGATGGCGAAATAATTATTTATGAAGTGGTTGCATCATTTCTCAAGATCTATACTAGGATGAGTTTTACATGTTAATATACATCTTATCATATTTTATGGGCACGATAACCATGTTTCACTTTCAATGATTGGAGAGGCTAGAGCTTTTGAGATAGACATTCTTACATTACATGCACACACTAGCCACAAACTACAACCATTGGATGTAAGTGTGTTTGGTCCATTTAAGGTCTACTTCAAGAGTGAGAGGATGTCATGGGTGAATAAGCATCATGTTTATGAGGTAAAAAGACAAAAATTAGCCACTTTGGGTAGCAAAATATTGAAGATAGAACAAACTCTAAAAAATGCAATATCTAGATTCTAAGTACATGTATTTGGTCCCTAAACCCTGAGGTAATAACGAATGACATGACTCCAAGTGTAGCATTCCATGTTGAAGAGAATGAGGTTAATGTTGCTAAAAATATAATGAGGTTGACAGGGATAAATGAGGAAGACATTGAAGCTACTATGTAAAAGATAAAGTAAATGTAGCATGATAAAGCTGTCAAAGGTGAATAAGTTCAGATATCAAATGTTGAAGGTGTTATTGGTCAAATATCAAATAAAAATGTAAATGTAACAAATTTTGAAGGTGTTGGAGAGGATACAAATGCAACATTAAGTTTCAACTAAGACGGTTTAAGTATGCCTATGCAAAAGAAGCCCCACCAAAATGGTTGAGGGATTGAGAAAAAATCTTGGGCTCAATTATGAATTAATGGGAGTAGATGTCTCTATGTAAATGCCATCACAGTCGCCTTTTATCCCCCCATAAATATTTCATTATTATGCACTAGGTGGATAATGGAGTGTAAAAGATGAAACAATTGATTTAGATGCCAATGATTAAATAGTATAAAATGCAATCAAAGATTTGGATTGTAGCCAAAATAAAATTAATGAATAACAAACTTCAATATCCCTATTTTTTAAATTGCTAGCAGAAAGGGTTGAAAAGAAATCATGAAACAATATACTGTAGTTGATCCGACAAGCACAAATTCTCACATCAAATGACCATCATCAAATGTTTATAGAACATGAGTCCTGAAAGGAGATTGAGGAATTGAAGACAAAGAAGAACCAACAAGCTGATGAAAGGAAATCCGTTAGGCAGGTTGAGAGGGAAAGAAGGGAACATCTAAAAATTGTAAACAAATAAAAAGGCAAAATAAGGAACAAGATAAAATACAACAAAAACAAGAAAAGTATCAAAAGAAAGAACATGATAGAAGAGATAGGGAATTCAAAAAGGCCAGAAAATAATTGGAGAGACGAAGACATTTAAATATTGAATTCAACCCTCTACTCAAATAACATCATATATTGAATGACATGATAAACATTCTATCCCCAATTGGTTCATATGGTATCCCTTATATTTACGTTAACATGCCAACAAATTTAACTAAAGATACAAATATTAAATGACCAACAACAACTCCACATTCTATGAATACGGGGAAAGAAGGGCACATATATAGTTTTCCACCTTGGATGTTGTAATTTTTGTTTACCTCAAAGAGATTCATTATTTTTTATAGGTATTGATATAAGCAAAGTATATTATGTAATTATTATGTTCTATTATCGAACATTCTGCAACAACTAATGTAATGAAATGTATTAGTTTGATATATAATATAATGAAGTGTATTAATAAATGTAATGAAAGTACAAGTATTCAATTTGATTATGTAATGTAATTTTTTTTAGTTATCTACCATTCTGTTTGCAAATGGATCATAAGCTTGATGAAAGTTAAAAATATTTCACTTGAAAGCAAGTACCCCAATGTTTTTCTCCACTCTTGATTTTGAAATCTATCATCATTATCCAAAGATAACAAACATCAACAACGCAAATAATCAATAGAAGCAATAAAGAGTTGAGCATTACAAACTTTGAAAACTTCAAAAAAAAATTATACAAGCATTCTAAACTTTGCAAACATATATTATGTTAAAAAATACAATGGAAATAAAGTAAATCTTCACAAACATAACATGTCAAAAACCATGATGTTTGTAAAAACTTCATGAATTAAGCACCCAATAAGCATTCACCCTTTACTACAATTTAATTTCAATAAAAAAACAACAATGCACGAATATAGTAATTGAAAATAGAATGTAAAACTAATCAACAACATTGACAATAGAGTGACAAACATATGAACATGTCACAACAACATATCAATAGCATAACAACATATCAATAGCACAATAACATAATGAAAAATGTGAATGAATATCACAACAATGTATTAATAATAATCAACAAATTATATATGTAATTGACAATATAATGGAAAACATGTCATCAACAACTATGAAAAATAATATTTGTAATGTTGAAAATGTGAATGAATAACACAATAATATGAAATCACATTAATATATTAAAAGTACATCAAGATGATTTGATATAATAATTTCATTTGACTCAATTTTACTAGTATGTTAATAAAATTCTTAATTATGATAGAAAGACATTAACATTTACTAGTATGTGAATTAAAACCTTCATGATTTCTATCCACATAATTGTAAATATTCAGTTTTGTAGACACACTCATATTTCAACATGGCCCTTTAATTTATATTAGTGACGTCTATTAATTTTGTGTTATGCCTTACTTCACAAAATTTAAGCCAACGATAATATAATATATTCATTTAAAAATTATTATTGGTCAAAATTTTAAACCAGGGGGTTTAAGTTTTCATTTTATACAAATACAATAACATTAAAATTTGATACAAAGACTAAGATTTACTAGTATGTGAATGAAAATAACATTTTGATACAAAGACAATAACATTTACTGGTATGTGAATAAAAACCTTCAGGTTTTCCATCCACATATCAATAAATGGTTATTAGTCCATCCCAAGTTCAAAGATTTTTTCATCCAAACATGTATTTGTGTATATAGCAGTAAATGTTCAGTTTTCCATCCAAAGTTCAAATCCCTTTCCATTCGAACACGCATTTCTATGTGGAGACGCATTATGGGTGCTTGGAGAAGCCATATAAATTTGGAAGCAAGGATATATAAATGTGCAACATATATTAATAACAGAATAATATGAATGGAAAATATATTAACAACACGTATGGCAAATAATATTTGTAATTTTATAAATATTAATAAATAACATGA
The DNA here is from genome assembly GCA_037957365.1 of Torreya grandis. Lineage (NCBI taxonomy): Eukaryota > Viridiplantae > Streptophyta > Pinopsida > Cupressales > Taxaceae > Torreya > Torreya grandis. The sequence goes on from JARHVA010002732.1 coordinate 1,375,348, forward strand.
CAACATTAATTCATAACAACATATCAATAAATTTTATGGTTTTCATCGACATAATAGGAAATGTTTAGTAATCTATCAACAATAGTTAAGGCTAAGAAAATTTGTAATTTTGAAAATATGAATGAAAAATATATCAACATTAATTGATAGGAACATAGCAATAAGAATTCAAAAAGGGGTTTCGTTTCATACATCTGAGTCAACATTTACTGGAATGGGAATGAAAGTATAAATTTTGATTAAAAAATGACAACGTTTACTCATATGTGAGTGAAAAGTTACATGAATTCTATCCGCATACCTTTAAATGTTAAGTCTTCCAACTCATGTTATGTAGGGAAATAGAAATGTGACACATATATAAAGCACATAATGACATACATTGAGAAAACCTTCAACGCTTCTATTAAAATTAACTTACAGAAAACACACCTGCGTGTAATGTTTCATCTCTTAATTCTATTGACATTAAAGGTAAGGAGAAGCGTTTATTGATGGCGTGTAGGGTGACATTAACTTGCCACATTAATAGGACAATGTTCATCAATCCATTTGAAAAATGGCATTGGCTTGACAATAATGAGTCACATGTCTTCCAACATGACATTTTGAATCAAATGTGAAGGCATGCAAAAATACCATGAACATAGAAGACACAATAACAATAACATACATGGGAAAATACAAAAAAAGAAATGTGGGTTCAATTACAAGTAACACACCTGGTTGTAACATTTCATCACTTTGTTAACATACCACTAAATGTTTAGTTAGATGTGAAGACATGCAAAAACCATGAAAATACAAGGTACAATAACAAAAAAAATCATTCCCCGATTTCGTCGATGAAATTTATCTGTGAAAGATTACATGCTCGAGAAATTTTGGGTAGGTTTCATCGTTGTTTTGGAGGAGGTATGCAAAAAGGTAAGGTGAGACATTTGTTGGTGAAACTATAAAGTCTTCCATCCCAATTTCAAATCTCTTTTTATCCAAACATACATTTACTCTATTAACATACCACTAGACTTTTTCTCATATGTGAAAGCATGCAAAAAGAAATCATGAACATAAAAGGCACAATAATAATAACTAGGCAAAAATAAAAAGAACACGATTGTGGATTCAATTATAGGCAACACACCTACGTGTAATGTTTCATCCTTCCATTAACATGTCATTAAACATTTACTCAAATGTGAAGGGACGCAAATAAAACCATCAACATAAAAGATAATAACAATAACATTCACGTGATAATAAAAAGAACATGGTTGTGGGTTCAGTTACATGATACACACCTATGTGAAATGTTTTATACCTCCATTCTACCGATGGAAATTTCTCTAAAAAACACAATATGGTCGAAATTTTTTGAGTAGGTTCCACGACCATTTGAGGGAAGGAGGTACGCGAAAAAGTAGAGAGAGACGTTTGTTGATGGCACACATAATCAAGTAAATCTTGCCAAGCCATTTAAAAAATATCATTGACTTTGACTTTAATGAGCCATGCATCTTTCAACATGGGCCTTCATTTTATATTAATGACCTATTTTAATTTCGATTCATTTCTTATTTCACAAAATTTTAAGCCAATGATAAAATAATGTGTTCTCTTAAAAATTATTATTAATAATTTTATATAAATAAATTGGTCCTTTTAATCCCAACAATAAATTACTTTGAAAAATAACAAAAAAATTAACATATCAACAAAAACATCGTCATACAACTTTTCACGATACAAATTTTCTTATTAAATAACCTATTTAAACTTTAAAATAATTAAATTATGAAAATCTAAAATATAAGACTTCAAAAATTAAGGATCCGGACTACTTGTCCACTTCTCCTTTACACTCATCAATGTAAAAAATATCTTTGGGAAATACCTTTATTATCTCAAGTGGGATATACCCACGAATCTATTGGTCACATCATTGGTTGTACGATTCTAATGTCTTTATACAACTTTTCAATCCCCCAAAAAAAAAATCTTTATTGGCTATTTTTAATCTTTGAAATGGGACCCACTTAGCCATGTGTTTCTGTTTATTTCAACTGCGAAAAATAAATTCCATGATCCATCACCTTTTTCCTCTTCTTTGAACGTGCGTAACTTTGCTTCGTGCTCAAGGTACTACGTGTCATCTTATCCTATCTTATCAAATCAGGAAATTGGTGCTTGGTGCCGGACTCGTAGCCGTTATTAAAATCATACCATATTATTTCATTTCATTCATCCTTCTCTCCCATAAATACACAGAAGACGACGACGGGACGGCTGTATAATATGCCCTGGAAGCATTAGCAATAGCCATAGTCACAGTGGGAATAGTTGGGAGCAACATGGCAGAGGCAAAGGCAGAGGCAGAAGCGGAGGCGATGGATTTTACGGGCGGCAAGAGCGTTGTGGAAGGACACGAGAACAACATGGAGATAGAGGAGCTTGGGCGCTTTGCCATTGATCAGCATAATACTCAACAGGTAAGTTTTCTTACAACTTAAGTTACGTTATGATTATTGCTGTAAATGACATTGCGAGGTTTTTGATTTAACTGTTTGTGTTCAGAATGAGATCGGGAAAGGGGGCCTATCGTTTCGTCGAGTAGTGAAGGCAGAGGAGCAAGTTGTAGCGGGCATGATGTACCATCTCACGATCGAGGCAACACAGAAAGATGGAGACGCGGGACATCCTCCCAAGCTGTACGAGGCCAAAGTGTGGGTCAAACAGTGGGAAAATTTCAAGAAGTTGGAGGAATTCAAGCCCTCCTCGCTAATCACCCCTAATTGACTTTGCCGTCGAGCAAGCTAGGTTAGCATTTCTTCATTTCATAACTAAATTCCATCCCTGAGATAGGGTTTGCGTTAGGTTTTCAAACATGTGTGCAATGTCTTTCTTTTTCAGATCCATCTTCATATAAATTTTATTGTCTTCAACAACAAAAATGCGTCATAGCTTGGCTTACATTTCTATCTTTTCATTAATATGGCACATGGAACAAAATCTTGCCAAACCGTATTTGGCGGTAGAAATTATAGAAACTCAGCTAGAGAGCGCGGTGCAGAATGTATTAGATCAAGGGGAATAAGAAAAAGACAATTTAACTAAATAGAAACCCACTAAACTCATCTAGAGAATACGGTACTGAACTTATTAGATGGGTTGATAAAAAACAATCTAAGGAGGGAGGCGTGTGGGAGAGTGTAGAATATAATTGGGCCATCGAAAGTACAAATCTTAGCAAAGAAAAAGAGAGGCTGAAGGCCATCATGGTAGAGATAGTTGAAGCCGAGGAGGATGCAGCCATATACTACCACTAAGGCATATGTGAACATCATTATTCTATTTTCATTTTATTTAAGAAGAGGTAAGAGTAAAGGAACATTTCCACCTGTAATTTGTGGTTGTGGCGAAATTCATCTTTATGCAAAATCAATAAGGTATGTGTCATGTTCGACCTAGCTACCTTCATAGGGAGATATAGATCCATGGGGCTTCAGACGAGTTCTTCTGAGTGTTTTTTGCTTAACAATGATTTGTTGTCTCAAAATGCACTAATTTTGTAATCGGGTTTTGTGGCGGAAATCATCTTTATGCATACCAAAACAAATAATGTATGTTTTATGTTCCACCTGACCACCTACACAGTGAGTGTATTGATCCATGGGGTTGAAGAGGAATTCTTTTGACTGTCAGTTCTACTCAACAATGACTTATTGTCCTAAATGCGCTATCTCACTGTTTCTTTCCCTGGATACTATCGCAACATGTCGTACAACTCACTTCCCCTTTCTTCATGAAAGCGTAAGGGACATATTAGACAACTTACTTCCCCATTCGTCATGAGGCTTAAAGGTAAAAACAATGTGAGGATATATTAAAACAAATTTCCATAAGCAAGCACAAGAAGGAGTAGGCAATAGAAGAGAATTCACCAATATAATGAAAATCCCCGGCCATTTTACAAGGCGGTAGTCTGTTTGTGAATTCCGTCTGTTGCCTCTCAACATCATGTGTTGTGGTGTTTAAGGTGGTTTTTAGTTTTTGAATTTTGTCTTTCATTGAACCTTAGGAAGTTATTGAACATATACCCATAGCTATATAGTTGTGGAGTGTTAAAGATGACTGCTTTCAACTTTCTTGTTGAAACTAATTAAACATATACACCCGAAATCATTGTCACACCACTCTGAATTTGTATCAATTTAAAAAAATTGAAATTCTCAAAAACTTGTAGTTCATATTTCAAACATAATTTAAAACCAAAAATATGTTTTCTTAAATTTTACAAAGCTTTATAATTTGCCGAAGTCGACCTATGTGAGCTTTAGTTTTTAAGTGATAAATAAGAAAAAATGAAATTGACAATTAATTCATTTCGGGAAAAAAAGACTTGAGGAGGTTTATCTTTTTCTCTGTGCAAACCATAATGAAGAAAGTCTAATTCGTTCAATTAATTTTTAATCAGGTGCTTTAGTAACCACCCAGTAAAGCCATTTGTATTTTATTTTTCATACAGCAAAACAGGGGTTCCAATTTTTTTCTAAGATATTTGATCATAGGAAATATATATTCTACCCTGAATCCCAAAGCAGCACTGTTTATTTTATGATTTACCATTAGGTGGAGGATTTTCTAGGGAGTGGTAGAAGCTGGTTAGGGCTTTTTCCATGACCCATCTGATTGGATATTTTCTTGACAACCCACCAAGGCAGCTGAATTTTCTGAGTTTGAAGTTGTTCTGTTCCCTTGCCCTGCAACAGATGGTAGAGGCTGAATGAGGAACACTCAGATATTATCGTTAGAGGGTGGGGAACCTACCTTCTTAGAGGTATTGACATAAACCATATGCTTTAATTGGCATACGACAACAATAAAGTAAAACTAGGTCACTTCATCATTTTCATGGATGTCAGGTGGTGCTGGAATGCAGCTGTAGGAATTAATGAAATATATAACTCACGTCTGATTATTTTAATATTAACATCTAGTACGATTCAGTGAGGTCACTTAATGCCAGAACTTATGCCTAAAACAATTAAATCTAACTGCTAATACGAATCAATTAGGTCTCTTATAGAAGCTTAAATAACACCTAAGGAATATTACGAGGATGGAGAGAAGCGTGTGCAAGTCGAGGCTGAGCTAGGGTAGTCATGCCCTGGCTCGTTTTAGCGATGGGGAGGAGTGCGCAGGCACAGCTGGGAGGGCGAGCGAGAGGAGAGGGTAAGAGTAGAGGTGTCACAGGATTACGCAGGACCAAGGGGGCGTGTTCATGGCTCAATAGGAGTCTTTAAAAACCATGCCTGGCAGGAGTTTCAGTGCAGCTGTGGGCATGAATAGGCAGGAACAGCAAGGTAAGACATTAGGCATGGAATTTTCCTCTCAGAATACCAGAGATATGGATTGGAGTATCCCTGGGGGTTCCAGAATCATGAAGATTAATGGCTCCCTAGAAAAATGCAAAGAACAACCTAAATTGGTAATTCCTTTTGATATGATTTCTGAAGATGTGGAATATTACTCTAAGCACTCATTATATTGCAAATTTCTGGGTTTGAGAGTTTCCCTTCAATTTTTGGAGAGTTGGCCCAGGAGAGTGTTGGAACTGGAGGGGGAAATGGAGGTCACGTTATTGGCAAATAACTACTTCATGGTGACATTTGTATGCCTGGCGGACCGTAACAAGGTTTTTGAAGGAGGGCCCTATTTTTACAATCAGGTTGGTCTTTTTGTTAAACCTTGGCATGCTGGGTTTGATCCTTTTGAGGAATTACCAACTCGGGTTCTGGTTTGGGTTAGGCTCCCCAGACTCCCTATTGAATGTTGTAGGGAGGACGTTCTTCTGATGTTAGCCTCGACGCTTGGAAGGCCGGTGGGGTCTTCAACACAAACTCTAGGCAAGAAAGTCATGACTTTTGCTAGAATTTGCATGGAAATTGATTTGAGCAAGCCATTACCTGATGCGGTGGAGATGAGTGTTGGTACATACTCTTGAGTGCAATAATTGGACTATGAGACCCTTCCCTTCAGTGTCGATTGTGCCATGAGTATGGACACCAGGTGCGTAGATGTCTGAAGGCTAAGCTGGAACCTTCTTCTCTTTTGCTGGAACCTTCTTCTCTTTTGCTCGTATGGAGAAAAGAGGGGGTATTGCAAGGCTAGAACCTTCTTCTCTTTTGCTCAGAGATAATATTGTGGCACTCAATTTAGTGGATATCAACCCTGTTAATGGATGCTTTCCCTGAAACAACAGAAGGGTGGGAGACAGGTGCATTGCGGAACGTATTGATATATTCATGACCACCTGTTATTGGGTGGGGGGTTCATGGTCTTCCTGCCTAGAGATTCTTGATTGGAGGGGCTTGGACCACTGGCCCATAAAACTGGTAATTTCATCAGCTCGTGTGCCTCAGAAAGCACCTTTCAAGTTTCAGCGTATGTGGATCAGAGACCTTAACCTGTTTGGACGTGTGGCAGATTGGTGGAAGATGGGCAGGCCTGCTACAGGTACAATAATGTACACTTTTGTTAAGCTTCTCTGATTTGTCAAGTACCAGCTTAAGAGGTGGAATAGACAAAGTTTTGGAAACATTTTTCAAAAGAAAAATGAGGTGCAAATGGTGTTGAATGACATTACCAGAATCATTCAAGATGAGGGAATGACTGAGGTTCAGCTGGGGGAGGAAGCCAGGTCCTTAAAAGCTTTGGAGGAATGGGAACTAAGGGAGGAAATCTTTTGGAAACAAAAGGCCCGGATTGAGTGGTTGCGAGAGGGGGATAAGAACACAACTTTCTTCTTCGGCTCGGTTCGTGCTAGGCAGCATGGCATGGGGATTAATTCTTTGGTGACGGATAGTGGGGAGATTATTTCTTCTACGCAGGGTATCATGAATGAGGCAGTGCAGTATTTTGCTTTGTTATTCAGGGAGGAGGCGCAGAGAGACTAGGTTGAAGAGGCTCAGATCCTGTCTTGTATTTTCTTTTTGGTGATCACGGATATGAATGAGCATCTGATGAAAGATATATCCATGGAGGAGTTAAGGAGGATTGTCTTTATGATGCAAAAAGGAAAGGCACCTGGTCCTGATGGCTTCCCAATTGAATTCTTCTAGGAATTTTAGAAAATTATTAAATTGGATCTTCTGGCTGTTGTTCAAGAATCCCAGAGAAACAAGCAGATGCTTCGGGGTTTGAATTCCACCTTCTTGGCTCTCATTCTTAAGGGAGGAGCTGATAGATTGAGTCTTTTTCGGCCTATTTCTCTCTGTAATGTCACCTATAAAATTATTTTTAAGCTGATTGCTGAGAGGCTAAAAAACACTGCTGACGCTTATTTCTGAGGAGCAAGCAGATTTGTTGAAGGCTGACAGATTTTGGATGGGGTGGTGGTGGCTAATGAGACTACATTCCATGACCCAGTCCAAGGAGAAGGTGATGTTTATCAAGCTGGACATGTCAAAGGCTTATGATAGAGTTCGGTGGTCCTTCCTCCAGAAGGTCTTGGGTGCCTTTGATTTTGCTGAGGAACGGATAAGGTGGGTTCTGAGTTGTAAGGACTCGACCTCTTTTTCTATTCTGATCAATGGCGAGCATTCTAATTTCTTCGGGGTTTCTCGTGGATTGAGGTAGGGCAACCCCCTTTCCCCCTACTTGTTTCTTCTGTTGGCTGAAGGTTTGGGCCGACTGATTAAAATAAATGTGGAAGATGGCATTATTCAGGGTTGGCAGTGAGGAAGGGAACTCTCTGTCTAATCTCACCTCCAGTTTGTGGATGATGTGGCTTTGATGGGCAGGGCCACCATTAAGGAGGCGTCTGGCATACACAAAACCTTGGATGTTTACCTTGCTACATCTAGACAAGTAATTAATGAGGGTAAGTCATCTATTATTTTTTTTAACACTCCTCCATTCATACAACGTAGAGTGGCTCTTATCCTCAGGTACCAAATTGAGAGCCTCCCAGTGCTTTATCTCAGGATTCCTATTTCAGCTGGTCGACTGGCTAAGGAGTCGTGGTGGGTGATTCTGGACAAATTTTGGGACAAGGTGAATCATTGGACTCACCATTGATTATTTTTTGTGGGACGGGTTTCGCTGATTCAATCAGTGATGCAGGCTCTTCCAATCTACAACTGTATGGTCTAGGCGGCACCGGTGAGCTTTGTTAAGGACCTGGATTCCTTAACAAGACAATTTTTATGGGTTGGAAATTTATCTTCGACCAAGTGGAGCCTGATTAAGTGGGAGGCAGTTTGTAGCCCAAAGAGGTTTGGTGGGTTGGGATTGCGGTAGTCTGTACTATCAGGTACTACTTTCGCTGCCAAACTATACTGGCGCTGGTGTGTGGAGCAAGATACGCTGTGGGCGAGAGTGCTGTCCCATAAGTACTTTTTTGGGATTCCCTGGAGGTATATTCCACGGTATGACTTGGTTGGGAAAGGTTTGACGATTTGGGCTACTCTCAAGAAAGGAGCCGCGTTGATTAAGAGGGGTCTTTTTTCGATATGCAAGACTGGGGTGGAGTCCTATTTTCTTTCTCTGGCAAGTTTGGCTGGAAAGGAATCGAAGGATTTTTAAGGGAGATAATTTGGCATTCCAGCAGGTCTAGAGCAAAATTAAGGGTATGATACAGGAGTCTATTAAAGCGAAGAGTGAGGTTATGCTACCTCTGAAGAAAGGGGACGCTGAAGTGCTTGGCCGATTTGCATAAGGGATTTATCTCCGATCTCGGCGTGTGTCAAGGGAGGTATTCAGGGGCAGCAGAATGTTCAATGGATAGGGAAGTGGATGCCTCCACCTATCGGGGTTTTGAAACTTAATACGAACGGTTCGTCCAGGGGCGGTTGGGATTGGTGGGATTGCTAGGGATTTTTCGGGAGCTGTGGTTTTTATTTTTTTGACTTATTAGGGTGAGCAGACGGTTAATAAGATGGAAGGATTGGCGATTTTATATGCCTTGAGGAGAGCTTATGATTTAGGGTGGCGGAGGGTGATCTGTGAAGACGATTCTCAGGTCCTGATTAACCTGATCCTGGAGAAGAAGATTTCAGATGTGAACTGGCAGTTGGCCATGGTAGTGCAGCAGATTTTACAAATGAGTTCTTTCATGGAGTCTGTTTTCTTTGCCCACATTCCACGTGAGTGGAATAAGGCCACTGATTGTTTGGCTAAATGGGCGTCGAAAGAGGGTGAGGGCCGTAAGGCGGATGAATGGGAGCAGTTGCCTGGCAATTTACGTCAGGAACTTGAACCCATTCTTGCTGGAGATGTTGCTGGAGTTGAGGTATGAGGTTGGTGTTTTTGTTTTTTTGGTCTTTGGGTGTTTTTGGCGCTTTTGTAATCTGTTGTTTTGAGTTTTAATAAAGTTTTTACCCCTTTCTCAAAAAAAAATAGGTCTCTTATAGAAAAATCTGGTATATGCATTTTTTAACCTTATATATTCTCTCAACTAGCTTGTCTAAGGTTGTGCTTCTTGGCGTATTGAGGCTTTTATATATAAGCTAATTTGCATATCACTTTCCAAATAGTGCTTTTTCAGTTTAGTAAAACACATATATTAAGCTTAACATTGGTTGCTCTCTAATTAAATGCATTCCAACTATTGTACAATGTTTTTATGCAATTAAGCATGTTGGCACTCTGGCCACTGTTTATTTATGAATTAAAATGGGATATTTGAAGAAAAGAAAATAAACTAGTCAGTGTTTATAGGGATTAGACAATCTCGTCTTACCATTCATGAAAAAACTATGCATTTTCTAACATCATTGAAACCATGTCTTTCAGGGGCACCATAACAGGGTAGAAATTTGAAGAGCCGTGTAGGGGCACTTCTGCCTTTGAAAGTTTTTCTTAAGAATTCTGGCCTGAAAGTGGAGAACCCTTTTGCCATGCAGCTGATAGGTGGAGCAACTGTTGTGTTTACTAATTACTTGTATGGAAATAAGCTATAGTCTGTTTCACCCGATTTAAAATATTTAGTATTTTATATAAGTAGTCAGGTGGAGCAAGTGGCATGTTTGCTAATATGGGAATAAGCTATTTGGTGGCAACCAATTTAAAATATTGTGTGTTTTTATAAATAGATTTTATGTACGTACAAAAGAAATCCACTGGCACGTTTACTAATAATGGGAATAACAGTTTAAAATATTTTGTTTTTTTAAAGTAGATTTTGCACGTATATCAAATCAACATATTCATACATAAACCACTATCAATTATGTAATAGAAAACTACGAGATCCGTCACCAATTGTTTTCTCAACTTTATTGAGCAAAGCAATTGCGGGGAAGGAAAATTGTTGTTTAGTTGTTTTCTTTTGTTATATTTTAGTTTGTTTTATTTGTGTTAAATACTACTTTTTCAAAGTTGTATGGGGACTTCCGTTTTTTTGGGCATCCATTTTTTAATCAGTTTTAATATGATCATTAGTTTTTATTGGATTTTAATAATTTAATTTAAACTAAACAAACATGACATGTAATTTAGTGATATGATAATGTATTAGAATAGATATTTTTTTGAAAATATTTGGATTTGTTTTATAGTTTTTTTTATTGAAGGATTTTACATTGATTAACTATCTCTTTACCTTCTCTACATTTTTTTACTAACTGGTGACATATGGTCTTAATTTAGTTGTAACACTATGTCGGGATCAAATAACAATAGTGACTCATCATCTTCTCCACAAATGTCTTGTCGATTAATGACAGTTTGCCTTAATCTAGTTGAACCATTGTGCCAAATTCGAAAAAAAACTTTTTGGGAAAAAAAAGACTTCAAACTCCACCGCATGCCCAAAAAAGATATTATGGTTTTTCAATCGCCTTCTCCATAAAAAAAACTGCTCCATTGATAACCAAATAAATGTTAAATTTAGGGTTGTTCATTTTTATTCACATCTTACACTTTACACACCTCCCACATCGTTTGGTCATGATAATTATACCTTTCAGCATAATGGAAGGTGGAGTTTGTAGTGGTGGTAATAGAGGGTAGTAAACTACAATGTCACTTCGAAAATTGGATGTGGGGATTTTGCCTAAGGCATGATTGGGGTTTGTTTTCTTTTATTTTTCTATAATAATGATAAGAAAAATTGAAAATTAAAGAAATTTTTGGAATGCAAGACCCCTTACAATTGAATTGCAATCTCAAACTGTGAGTAGAGTAGCGTTGAGTGTTGAATATATGGTATGACTTTGTTGTTGTTTGTTTTCATTTTTTGTCTCTATCGCACTCTTCTTTCCATATACTTTACATGTATATATCTAGATATTGAGTGAATACTTAGCTAAATTGAATGATTGATTAAATTGAAAGTCGCCATAGGTTGAGAAATAGGGTGAAAAGCCAAATCAATTTTGTCTTGCTAACATAAACTTATAGTGTTTCTATAATAAATAAATTCTTTGATTTTGTGATTAATATTAGTGAAAAGATATTATAAAAAAAGGTTTGTTAGATAATGACTTTTTATGGAGATCATCTCTGAATTACCGAAAAACATGACTAAAATCTCATAATAATAATATTATTTCTTAATCAAACATTTTTGTTTTGTTTCAAAGTGATGAATTGTGAATTATTTTTTAGACATGCTAACTTATCCTATTCGCCATATTAGTCTTACGACACCATGTGCTTGGTATATTAGTTATATAAATTAATTTTTTGTTCTCTAGGGAAAGTGTTTGTCACTTTCCCACTAGGGTAATTGCTCCTATTTGTCAATCTATCTCACTTTTTCTTATTCATTAGTGTGCTTTTATTGTCACTTTCGCATTGGGGTAATTATTCTTATTCATTAGTATATCCCACTTGCTCTTATTCATTAGCGTGTTTTTATTGTCACTTTCCCAAAGGGGTAATTTCTCCTTTCCCTCTTCAGCATGCTACACGAGTATTCCTTTGTTATGCATGAGGTAATACAAGCTAACCGATTCAATAAAACAAACACTAGTAGGTTTTTGCTTGTGTACTTCATTATTTTACTTTTGTTGCTATGTCACATATCGTGGAACAGGGTTTTCTTTGAAAAGCTTCCTCTAGTGTTGGAAGGTATAAGTATGTTAACCATATATTGAAACTTTTTTCTAATTGATATTCAATCTTAGATGCTTTGTCAAGGTTGAAAACTGGGATTTTTGCATAATTCCTTCCCTTAGATATTTAGTCTTGGATGCTTTGTTGAGGTTGGAAATTGATATGTATGCATGCTTTCTACCCTTTGTAAATGCAATCTTGTTATGGCTCTTTCATTGGGCATATTGTATTGAATTTTGATTAACTTTTTCTTCTTGGTTAATAGGTAAAAGTCATTATTTAGTTATGTTTTTCTAATTTTAGACAATTACATTAGTATAAATCATGTAATTTTAGTGTTTTTTCATTTCTTTGTATATTGGTTCATTTTTTTACGCTGAGCTCTTTTTGGTACACTTTCTCTTCACATTGGATTGTTCCTCTGCATCATTAACATTTTATATGAACACAATCAGATCTATTAGTTATTTGGATCAAAGTCATACAATCATCTTTAGTTCAACTTGATCTTTGTTTCATGGTTTTTTCTTTATGATTATCATTTTTTGTGATTGTCAAAATTGGTGTGATAATTTTCAGTGGTTACATAACGTGGCCATCTGTCTTGTAGGTGTAGTGTGCCGCCATGTTTTAATTTTTTGTGCCTTGATTACTGTTTCGCTTTTTTCCATAGTTGGTGTATGCACAAATGTGTCCAAATTTGAATTCAAGAGAGTCTATACATGTATTTTATGTCATTTCTCATGTCCTAATCATGAATTCCATTGATCATATCTTCTCTACACTTGTCAAAACACTTTTACATTGAACATATTTTGCCTTCATCATATCTTGAATTTTTGTGGCTGCATACTTGTATGAAAAGAAGGTTGAATTAAAGAGCATATAGATTTATCATTAATTATCTTGGGGAAAGAAAATTATAGTTTTTTATATCATTTCGGTTGGATTACTCATCTACAGATAACTAAATGAGCCCTGATTTAGAGTGTCCTAAATAACAAATCATAGAACTTCAAGTTATAACACCTATAGTTATGACATTTACAATTATGATGTCTCAATTTATAGAGCCTATAATTAAATGAGAGTTATCCCATCTGTATTATATTAATGTCTTAAGTTTGTGAATGATAATAGAATATTTACTATTTGAGGCACATCTTATGAGTTACCCATACAACATCAATAACATCATGAGGTGTTACCTATAGTGCTTCTTAAATAACAAATCATACAATCAAGTTATAATATTTACAGTTGCGGCACATACAATTATGAAGTCTCGATTTATAGAGCTTGCAATTATGACAATTAGAGTGATAATACGTCACAAGATAGTCTTATCATAACTTCTTATGTGTGTTCAAGTTAAAGTACGTTGTGCAGTTTACATTAGACAATCCAAACCATTTTTTTTCAATAGGTTAAGGCGGCTTCTATAGCCCATCAATGTGATGACTTCCTTAGAGATGATGTTTCAGGGTACAAAACAACTTATGTTTACATGACCATTACTACTAGTGAAGATTTAGGATGCCTTCCGAATCGTACAAGTAGTACCTTTGATTACTCACATCCATGATCCATGAGATCTTCAAGATTTGACAATGAAGAATAACGAGCAACATATCATGGAAATCTAGACAAGATTATTTGTTGGCATTGCTAGTACATATCATATGCTTCAATGGAACAATATATCGTGTATAATTTAATTTCTTCTTTCCTCTTTTTATCATGTTTTTCATGTGCCATCTTCTAGTTTCGTGTTTGGATTTTGGATTCTTCATGCTCCCTTTTAAATTTTACCTTGAGATTTTTGATCCATGCTTCTTCTATATATATATTCTCGATTTGCATTGTCTTTCTTCTAGTCCCTTGGTTTATGTTGTTTTGGCTCTTGTCCCTTTTCTGTTATTCTCATTCCAAAATCATATGCAGACTTTGTAATGATGACCCCACACACACACACACACATCAAGACCTTCCACCATAGTATTCATTGATTTTTAAGGGAAGTTGTGTTGTAGTATGAATCCTCTTTTTCATGTTTCTTCTCACTTTCATCATTTGGCTTGCATCTTCTAGCCTTTTCCATATTGTTGAACCTATTAGATTGTTTTTCTTTTGATTGAGCTCTCCTTGCTTCTTCTTGCCTTCACCTCTTGGCTTGCTCCTTGTTTGGTCCATTTTTTTAGAAAATCGTAAAAATGCAAATACATAGAAAAACATAAAAATAATTAAAAAAATCCTTTATCTTCATGGTACATAGTGATATGTTTATCTACCTATTTTAGAGTTTTAAATATCTATTATTATGCACATGCTTCTTATGGTATTTTCTGAGTGAGATGCAAGATATAAAGGTTACATATGATCAATGATTTACATCTATTTTATGGTTTCTTTACGCCCACATATGGGATAATTCTCACATTGTGGGCATACCCATACCGATAAAATATTTTTTAGTGGGTTTATGGTTTTATCCTTTCTGCTTTCCATCTTCATATATAACTTTTTATAGTTTGCTTATACATAACTTTCTCTAACTTGCATTTTTCATATTGCTTTATATGGATATTTTGTGTTGCTTCATATGATGGTTATATGGTTACATTGTGTGTTATTTTTGTTCCTTATGATTGTTTGCATGTGTGTACTTATGCGTGTTTCATGTCAATTTTTGTCTTTTTTATCCATAGAGGATCCTCTAGTAGTCATCTTATGTTGCACTTGTGTGATTGATTGCTCATGGGTCACTTTTCTTGTTTGATGGTTTCACTTACTTTATACATGATTACATGCTTTTACTCAATTGAATTCACTATATCATGTGATCTCATATGTTCGGTGCCACGATTCATATCATGCACACTACTTATTTATTGTATATTGTAGCAGGAGTTATCGTACTTTCTACCATACATCTATTGGGTCATATTATTATTGTGTGCTTCAAATCTATATATCACTTCTCACCTTCGTAGGGGCATCTTGTTGCATTGGGGCAAATCATTTTTCCTTTCCTTATTGATCTTATTATTTATATGTTTCCAATATGGGCATGATGCACCCATATATTTATTGATCCTATATTGCTTATATTAGGATGGGTTTCCACCTAATATTCTCCATACACCTAGTCACATTGTGGCAAATTGATATCAAACTTCTTAAAAATTAAAAGAACAATGCAAGATAAATGTAAAATATACTGAAAATAAGTTAAAAAGAGGAACCCACATCTTTGCATCATATAAATAGAGCAAAATAGGTGAGAAAAATAAAATTGCTAACATAATAATATGGTTTTCGCGCATGCAAACCAATCGAACCCTTTTTTGGACTGTAAATTTTCACTAACGAATGCATCCAGACCAATATTAAACTTCCTCTCAAAAATTAAATAAACAAAATAACACAAAAAATACTTTTCATATGTGCAACCCAGAATATAAAAATAAAGCCCAGATCAACAAAGTTCAAGATCAAATTTCTACTTACAAGTCCACCTACATGTCCCTACCTACCTCGAGTATAAAACAATAAACATTAAATTAATTTTTAATTTTTATAGGAAAGTTGGAACATTTATCTAACCCTTCAACATGAAAGGTTTCTATAAAAGAAAATACCATTGTAAAATGCAAGGGTATCCCTTCAAATTTGATCATGGAATTAATATATGTTTTATTTTAAATTTCTATAATTTATTTTAACCTTAAGTCAAAATAAAAAATGAAGAACATAAACCATAAATAAAAAATACACCATGTGCACTAAAAACTGGTTAAGAAAAACTTATATTTCTATATCAAAAAAGAAAGAAAAGAGAAGACAAAAAATAAGATTACCAATACGTCAATAAGGTATTTGTGCTAGTAAACTAAAATATGAATCACACATTTGCAACAACAAAGACCTTTCAATAAACTCCCTTGAATTGCAAGCTTTTGCCAACTGAGTTTCTAATTAATATCTCATAAATAAATTCACATTATTTATGCCTTTGTCTATCCCAATGAAAAACACATCACACAAATTTTTTCATCTTTATGCATAAATTAAAAAAACAAAGCAACACAATAAAATGTTTTTTGCATGTGCAAATTGAAATACAAAATTAAACGACATAAACCATAAACAAAAAAACATGATATGCCCTATAAACTGACTAAAATAAGGATCCCACATCTTTGTATCACAAAAGAAAAGTAAAACAAACATGAAAAATAGAAACATAGACAAGACATGAAAAATAATATTACTAACATAGTAAGATGGTCTTCGTGTTCACATACCAAAATAAAACTACAACTTTTTTTTGCACCCCTATATCTAAACTCTAAACTCCCATATATATATATAGAGGGTCCCATATATAGAGAGAGGGAACTCCCATATAGAATTTAGTTTAGTTTATATAGAGGGGAGGGACAAAAAAGTCTATCTTGGGCCACTCTATAGATAGGTCTTAGAAAGATATATAGGGCTTGGGGGGAGGCCATATAGAGGTCGAGTGCCTAGTTTGAAGTGTGTAGGTTGAGTGCCAAGTCTTGAAACTACAAAGACTTTTGAATCTACTCTTCCAAAATCAAGGCTTTTACCAATGGAGGTTCAAATTAATATATTGTATATAAACTCACATTATTTATGCCATTGCCCATCCACATTAAAAACTTCACATAAAGATCTACATCCTTAAATTAAAACAACAAAGCAACAAAACAAAATAGTTTTCATATGTGCATCCCAAGTAAAAAAGGAAAAAAACAAAAGCCATAAAGAAAAATAACATGATATGCACTACGAACCGGTTAAAAAATGATCCCACATCTTTATATCGCAAAAGAAAAACAAAGCAAACATGGAAAATATAAAAGACATGTCATTTTACTTTCTTGAATTGCAAGTTTCTGTTTATCGAGGTTCTCAATACAATTTTAAATTTTTAGCACCGCCCATCCACATTAAATAATATCACACTGAGATTCACATTCGTATGTAAATTAAAACAACAAAGTAACACAACAAAATACGTTTCAGATGTGCAAGTCAAAATATATAACTAAATAAAAAAACCCATAGAGAAAAAAATGATATCCACAATATTGGCTTAAAAATGGAACCCACATCTCTATGTCACAAAACAATTAGCGATGACATGGAAAATAAACTTACTAACACAACAAAATAGTTTTTTTGTACTCGCAAACTAAAATAAAAAGTACACATTCCTAGCCAAAAATACCTTTCAATCTATTCTCCTAGACTACAATTTTTTGGCAACATAGGTTCTCAATGTGATATATATCTTCCTCTAATAAATTAATATCTCATATATAAATTGAGATTATTGATGCCACATTCCCTCTATGTTGAAAACACATCACATTGAGCTATGTATCCTTACACATAAATTAACATCAGGTACACATAAAAAAAGACTTCCATTCATAAAAAAAAATTAATGACATTTAACACCTCAACATTTCATATTTGCGACCTCATTACTAATGGTCATCTGTCAAATGAAAACATCCCCAAGCCATGTTCACTAAAGCATGACTTTATTCTATGCATCAACATAAACGACATGCACACAACGAAAGTAGGAAGCCCCAAACATATACTTATTGCTAACAACGAAGAAGAATCATTGATAGAGTACAACCATGAAAGGCTACGCCCCTTGGGTAATGCCTATCGACGTAATAAAATAAGGTCCATTTATAATATACATAGAAAAATCTACAATCATATAAACCTGTATGTAAAACAATATTGCTAGCTAATGTCTAGGATAAAACGATTGTCTGGGATGAAGAAAACATTACGTTTCATTGACAAAATTTACAACTTATACTTTTATAAACAAAGTACATATACAAATAAAGTTTAGCACCACACCATAAATTAATATCTCTATAATGTGAAGGAAGTAACATACTGGATAACCAATTTTATTGCACTTAAATACAAGTAAACTTCTATATCAACTACTTAAATCCTAAAAAAATATCATTTGAATTTGTATGCTCTAGCTTAACACACGAAGCCACAACAATCCATTCACTTTCAAAATAATATGATACTACACAAGTCATCAACATTAAGAAATGCACCATTTAAAACCTTCTCAATTCAAAGCTTACATTTAACAAGTTTTCAAACCCAAATTTGACAAATCTCCATTAATATGCAAATATTCAATCAAATATTAAACCTTACCACATAAACTGGTAAGTAAGACTACAAAATTGTTCCATAATGATGACTATCGGAAAGAATAAAAGGCAAACACCATATACTTGTAATTTTTCAAGTTTACTATAACTTAGGTGTAAAATAAAACAAAAACTACATATTTGTGCACTAAAAATTGAAACAATTTAAAACCGACACAAAATATTTTACGAGGTCATTCTTATATATTAAATATACATGTGGTTATAAAAATGAAAAGAAGTTTACCAGTTCAATAGGATGTTACAATGCAACAATAGATACCAGACAGTTCCAACTCAATTTGTCCTCATACACTCAAGTTTTTACCAACTTGTTTTATAGACATTATTAAGATGTTTACATTTATAAGCTTGAAATATTAATGCCACCATCCATTCCTATAAAAAAATCATAATTACCAAGGTATATCATATCTACCGATCCATATTTACTGAAGCAAATTCTTATCAAATTATGTGACGAGGTTTAATATTTGATTAAATCTTGTCATGATGTGGTACTAAACTTTTTGTCTATTTATGCTTTGCTGATTTTTATATTTATGTGAAGTCTATATTTTTTTTCTTAAAAAGACATGCAACGCTCTATAAATTAAGCACTGAATAAAATAATGTCATTGCTACCTATTCAAATACACACACATAAACTAAGACACAAAAATATTTATACCATAAAAACCAACAAAGTAAACATGAAAAATAAATTTACCAGCACAACAAGATTCATAGGCCACCACTATCGACACTTTGATACAATGTTTTTCAAACTTCCATCCCAACTCGCACTCCTACACTACAACCCTATACTTGTTTTGGTCTTTTACCCTATATGTTATCTAAAATAGTAAATAAAACTATTGTTATTGCACCTTCCATTCTCATAAATACCTCAACACATTGAGCTCTAAATTTTCACATGCATTAATTCCATGCGAGTGTTGTCAGAGGAGTGGTCTCCAGTGAAGCCTATTATTGACATAAAAATACTCAATGCCTCTATAAATAAAGTGCAAAAGAGAACAATGTAAAAGTCTATGAGTACATCAATATGAACCAATCCATGGTCACAATGATCATAAATAAAAAATCAAATGAAACAAAATCATCAAACATAAAGATAAATATAGTGTATCCAATGATCATTGACCCAAAATCCATTAGAAGGTCATTTCTACCTATTAAAATATACACACAATAACTATGGGACCAACATCCTTATATCACAATAAATAATAAAATAAATATGGAAAATATGTTTACCAACACAAAAATAATTGGAGGCCACCACTATCATCACCTTGATACAACACTTCATGCAGTTCCATCAGTGTATCTATATGAAATGTTCCACAATCATGATTATCACAAGAAAAAAGGCAAACAAAATAAAATCATCAAACATAATGATAAAGATAGTCTCACGGACCAGCTTGCCTAATCTGGGACCCTGTGCGGCACTGCTTGCTCCACCCTGAATCCCTCATTGCGAAGGGATTCCACAAGAACTACGTACTACACCTTCAGTGTTCACCTGCAACAAACACACACACAACACAATGGTATGCTTTTGTAACTCAACGGATTAAATACGGAAGCTCATAAACATAATAGACTTATAAAGAATATGAAACTACTCTAACCACAAGAGCATTCACACAATGCAAGAATAATCTGGGAGAACCACGTATTTTATTCACTCTCTTCAGGACAACTATCCAAAGTGAAATCAATAGGCTTACAAGATGGATACACACACCATCGAGTCGGGTACAACTGATAATACTCAAAGACTACTCAAATGGTTACAACAGACAATCCCCTCCCAAGGTTTGGCTACTCTCTACCTAGGACAATCGGTCCTTGCTTCGCAAAACCTAAACCAATAGAACTATCTATGACACCCCTGTGCAAACCCAACACAGGAAAACGTCCACTTCCCACTCTTCCCTTGAACCAAGGAAACCGTGACTTCGCATTCCAACACTTTGCTTAGTTCGGACTTGCGCTTACTCAAATCACTAAATAAAGAAGGCAACTGAATCGCTTGATAGCTTGTGAATGTAACTAAGGGATGTTGAAGTCGTACATCCCTTATAGACTCCCCCACTTCAAGTTGGCGACATCCTCGGTGCCGAAGACTCCACCATATGTAGCTTGGAGGAGGTCCCCTCTTCAGACTTAAGCTTGAGTCAAGGGACCAAGGCCCTTGTTCCTAGCTAAGAACACCCTGACCTTATCTTTGTAGTTCCTTAGGGATTCTTCCCTTTCTCAACTTGTTGGAGTTCTACCAACCCAATGCACAAGGAAGTCCCTTCTCTTTTCGTGACCAAAACCCACTGTCTTCACCTCAAGTATCTGCTGCAACTACTGATCTGGCTTGTCCTTCATGTTTGCAGGAGGATGATTAGACTGACTCCATTCTGGCTCAACTTCATTCACAACAAAAGGTTTCAACTGGCTCACATGAAACACTGGATGCACTTTCATGTGTTTTGGTAACAAGAGTTTGTAGGCAACCTTGCCCACCTGAGCCATAATCTCATATGGCCCATCATACTTGTGGACTAAGGACTTCGTTATTCTAGGACGAGCTTTGAACACTTCCAGCTCCATCCTCAGCATAACCTCACTGCCCACAAGTAACTTAGTAGATTGTCTAAATTGATCTGCATACTTCTTCATGTGATCACCTACTTTTAACAGATGAAATCTTGTAAGATCAACCCACTTTTGCCAATCCTTCAAGTATTTTGTGGCCGATCGAGACCTTCCAAAGTATCCAGCAATCACCATGTGAGGCAACAATGGTTTTTAGCCCGTTGCAAGTTCAAATGGTGAGTACTTTTTTGACTCACTCTTTTGGCTGTTGTAAGAAAACTGTGTTATGTCCAACAGATCCGGCCAATTTGTCTGGTCACTTCGCACAAAATACCGTAAGATTCCAACATTGCATTGATCCTCTTTGTCTGGCCATCAGTTTCTAGATGATATCTCATGGATAACAAAAGATTTGTTCCCACCAATCGAAACAACTCTTGCCAAAACTTATAAAATGAGTATCTTTATTTTAGATGATGCTCAAGGGAATAACCCAATACTTCACCACATTTTGAAAGAAATACCCTGCAGACTCCTCTGCACCACAAGGTTTCTTACATGCAATGAAGGTAGCATACTTGGAAAATCTATCAACAACCACCATGATGCTAGAATTTCCATTTACACTAGGCAAGTCGGTGATAAAATCCATACTCACGCTCACCAAAGGCCTTACGAGAATAGGCAATCACTGGAGAAGCCCTCTCAGAAACCAATGTTAAGACTTGTCTTGCTGACATATCAAACAAGAACAAACAAACTCGTCCATATCCTTGCTCATCTTTAGTCAAAAAAAGACCCTTTGCAAAAGAGCCATAGTGTGTTTCTACCCAGGGTGGCCTGCCCACAAAGAATTGTGACACTTCTTGATCAAATCTTTGCTCAAGCTACCCCACCTAGGAACATAAACCCGGCTCTCAACAAACCACAACATCCGATCTAAAATGTTGAACTTGTTTTTCTTGCCCAACTTAGTCTGTCCCTCAACGGTCTCTACCAATGCCACAGCTTGAGGATCTTGAACCAAACCTTCACAGATCTTCTCCATCAACTCCCCTGTCAGTTATACCTTACTCTCTCCTTGAGTAAAAATTGGACTAGCTAATGCTATTGCAATGACCGCTAACTGCTACTTTCTACTGAGTGCATCTATGATCACATTATCTTTTCCCATTGTATGCATGATTTCCATATCAAACTCAGCAAGAAAGTCATGCCATCTTGCTTGATTTGGTGTTAACTTGCTTTGAGTCAGAAAGAAATAATTTGACACATTGTCTGTCTTGATGATGAAGTGCGAACCCAACAAGTAGTGCCTCCACCTTCTCAAATAGTATACCACAACCATCATCTCTTTCTCATGAACTGGATATCTCCTTTCTGTATCCTTGAGTTTCCTCGACTAAAATGCAATAAGATGTTTATTTTGGATCAACACCCCACCAATGGCAAAATCAGATGCATCTGCATGCACCTCAAAAGGTTTCTTGAAGTCTACTAAGGATAGAATAGGTGACGTAGTCAACTTTTTCTTCAGAAGCTCAAATACGCCTTGACACTTTTTAGACCACACCCACTTCACTTCCTTCTTCATCAACTCGGTCAACAAACTCACAAGCTTCAAATACCTGCTGACAAACCTTCTATAGTAATTCAACAGATGAAGATAACCCATAGTCAACAACTCTTCCATATACTTTTTTAACTCAACCATCTCAGGCCCAAATAATCGATACAAAGCCCTTGCTAGAGGACTCCCACGTAGAACCAACTCAATACAGTGGTCAATGGCTCTTCTATATGGCAAATAATGTGGGAACTGGCTGGGCATACGATCTTGGTACTCATGAAAAACCTTCTTCACTTCTACTGGAATAGGGACCTGTTGCCCCTCCTCATCATCCCAACCACCAACAAGCACTATCAAAAACATGGGTTCCACGTTGTTCCTTGTAGCGTTCTGCATACTCATCATTAAACACACCTGCATCTTTCCTAACTGTCTCCTCTGCACTATCTTCACCATGCACATATGCATCAGATCTTACATAAAAAGAGTTTCTAGATGTTGAAAGATTAACACTTTACCCTTTCGGATAAACTCTTGTCCCAATACTAAGTCAAAATCATCCATATTGATCATGGATATATCCAATTTTCCCTTCCACTCCCTGACTTTGATGTCCACACCCCATGTGGAACTGAGAGTAGATTGAGCTGGAGAATTCACTACCTTGAACCACCCTGTACCTCTGGAGGACTGGAGGCTCAGCGCTTTGGATTTCTGGATTGCAATATAGTTGTGGGTCACACCTATGTCCAGTAGTGTCGTGATGATCTTACCCTTGACCAACACTTCCAAAAATTCAACCCATGCAGGTTACTTTATCCACTCATTATTTTGGACCCAAGCTTCTCCATAGCATTGAGCCTCGTGAGCATAGACATCATTTGCTAACCTTGTTCATCTGGATATGCCAACTGAATTGCTGACATCCTCTACCATTCTGGACAATTTCTATTGTAGTAATCCCCACTACACGTCCAACACTTCAATTGAGCCTTACCACTCGATTCTCCACCTTGTGACTTCTTCCCATCACCTCTAGATGTGCTACTAGACTTTTGAGATCCCACCAATGATTGTTGAGTAGTATTCCCTCCCTGGTTACCGCTTGGCTTCCCTAAAAACTTACTCAGGCTCTTGTCAACACTCTTTCCCTTCAGAGTGTTAGAGCTCTGGGTGTTCTTAGATGAGGACTCTTCCCCAAAATCGAAGAGTCAGTCTGCTATGGCAATTTCTTCACTAAATTCTGACACATCATGGCAATGAAGCTCAACCTTAGCCCATGACTGAAGACCATTCATGAACTTAAATAACCTATCTGCCTCAGACATATCCTTTATCTCCAACATTAGGCTTTGGAAAGACTTGATGTACTCCCTCATGTTCCACGTCTGCTTCAGCTGACTCAACTTGATCCCAGCCAACCATGATGCATTACTTGGTCAGAACTGATCCCCAAGGGCTTTCTTCAGCTCCACCCAGGAGTCCAACCTCTTCGTAGATCCTCCTAATGCGATGTCATTCACCAAGATTCTAAACCAAACCTTCATCATACCTGTAAGGTACCTTGCCATAACACGCACCTCTTATGCATCTGATAGTCCTCCAAAACTTGTCAAGTACTCCTCCATGTCCCAAAAGAAATTCTCTAAAAGATGGTCATCTCGTGCACCATCATAACATTTAGGTTCCTTTAACTTGGGGAGTTTCAAAACGGTTGTAGAGTTGGACCTAAGTGCTCTCGTTAGGCTCAGTATCACCGCATGACACATAGTCACCTCATCTTGTAACTTAGCCTGAGACGCAACTCTCTCTTCCAACCTTTCTGTCAATATCTTGACCGTCTGATCCATGGTTTTTACTTTCTCCTTGAGCTCCATAAACCTCGTGCCCACCACAACATCCCAATCATGGAACTGG
Source organism: Torreya grandis (assembly GCA_037957365.1). NCBI lineage: Eukaryota > Viridiplantae > Streptophyta > Pinopsida > Cupressales > Taxaceae > Torreya > Torreya grandis. The sequence goes on from JARHVA010002732.1 coordinate 1,399,747, forward strand.
GCATTCACTTGCTCAGCAAAGTTTTTATCCAACTTAGACCTTCCCTTGCTCTTATGTCGATCACCACCACCTTCACTTTTGTCCTTAACCCTGCTTCTACCACCCATAGATTTTGGCAAAACTTTGGACTATTCTCCTGTCATACTGACTCAAACTCACAAGACTAACTCAATAGGGGAAGAGTGGATGACACAATAAGTTTATAAACTAGGCAAACACAACACAAACTTGTGCTCTGATACCAACTGTCATGGGGCCAACTTACCTAAGTTAGGACCCTATGCAACACTGCTTGCTCCAACTTGAATCCCTCATTGTGATGGGATTCCATAGGAACTACGGATTACGCCTTCAGTGTTCACCTGCACAAAACACACACACAACATAATGGTATGCTTTTGTAACTCAACAAATTAAATGCGAAAGCTCATAAACATAACATACTTGTAAAGAATAGGAAACTACTCTAATCACAAGAGCATTCACACAGTGCAAGAAAAATCTAGGAGAATCGTGTATTTTATTCACTCTCTTCAGGACAACTATCCAAAGTACAATAAACAGGGTTATGATACACACACCATCGAGCCAGTCATAATCGATAATGTTCAGTGACTACTCAAATGGTTACAACAGATAATCCCCTCCCAAGGTTTGGATACTCTCTACCTAGGACAACTGGTCCTTGCTTCATGAAACTTAAACCAACAGAAGTATCTATGACACACCTTTGCAAACCCAGCATAGGAAGATGCCCAGTGCCCACTCTTCACTTAGACCAAGGCAACCGTGAATTTGTGTTCCAACACTTTTCTTAGTTTAGACTTGCACTCACTCAAATCACTAAGCAAAGAAGGCAACCGAATCACTTGATAGCTTCTGAGCTTAACTGAGGGATGTCAAAGTCATACATCCATTATAAATAGTATGTCCAATGCAAATTGATTCAAAATCTATTCTGAGATCATTTCTACCTATTTAAATATACACACAATGATCAAATCCCCAACATCCTTATATCACCAAAAAAAACAAATAAACATGGAAAATAAGTTTATCAACATAACAAGATTTAAAAGCCAATGTCATTACCACCTCAATTCAACACTTCACATGGTTCCAAATCATCATGCACTCCTACACAACAAGTGTATACCTAATCTAAGCTTCTTTTCTTGTTAATTATCTAAATCATGAATTAAAAATATTATTATTACATCACCTATTCCTATAAAAACTTTATTACAATGAATTTTAAAACTGATGCACACATTGATTATATACAAACATCTCAAGAAGAAGATAGGCATCTAATAAAACCTATATATATATATATATATATATATATATATATATATATATATATATATATATTATGAATCATGATTTACGTAGTGATCTTTAGCTAAGAGCCAAGGACTGAGGGGTATCCATTCTACCAAAGTTGTCTGGGGCATGATCTCGACCTCATCCCTTTTCACGTGTCAGGGTTTGCTAATGGCCTCTTTGTGAGCCATACAACTTCACCAGTTGAACCAACAATTGTTCACCCATTAATAATATTTAAGATCACCATATTTCATATTTACTAACACATATTTATTTGCAGAGCCCACCATATTCACAGACACATTTATCAAAGCAAATTATATCCGTACGATAGTATCTATAAAACCAATATGACATCAACTATAAACACGTGTCAAAGGAGACCCAATCGTCTTTATATTTGCCAAAATAAACCCTGTCGATGGTATATGAATAATATAAATTAATCTCATTATATATTACCCGTATTAAACTAATAATATCTTTAAAAATTCTCTTAATAACATCTTTAGTAGTTTTGAAGGGATTTTTTTCAATCCATTTAACTTTATCTTGGAATTATTGTTGAATTTGTTGGTCAATCAGATTCTATTGATTAGTACGTAAAAAAAAATATCTTTTGTAAAGTGAAATAGTATGGTTTTTAATAGGGTAGATAAAATAATCATATTTGGTACATGCTGATTGAGTGAATTTTTTTATGTTATTGTCCATTTTACTTGGATCAAGGTTAGGCATTAATTGCTTGGCAGATAGAGGACATGTTTGTATAAGACAAAGATGATTTAAGATTCAATGTTGCATTAATTCACGTGGTATGTGTTGTTTAGTTTAAAGATTTTGCATTAAATGTCAGATACCTATAAAAAATTTCTATGGTTTACTGGGCATGCAAGTAATTCTTAAGCTCTTTGTCCTCCTTATTGATTTACATTTGCGTCTCATAATTTATTCCATTTAATGGCAGTAAGATCAATCTCCATGTGAACTGAGAAAGAGTAAGATGTGCTACTCGCAGTAAGTCCAACGTCAGAGATTATTAGTACTTCTTCATTTGATCTCTGTGTTCATGCCAATATTTAGTTCGACAAACCAGTGGATGTCTTTGATGTTGAGAAATTCATCCATGAAATCAAAAAAATAAAGAGTCATGTGAGAGGGGTAAGATTTCCTAAGATTTTCCTTACTTCAACATCACCGATACTAACAGTACCACCATTGTTTAAATTTGATGTGACATGGGTATTTTTTGTTAAAGTGTGAATGATGTGATAATGGGCGTTGCATTCTACAGATTTTGATAGTACTGTCAGAAGGTTCTTCCTGGTCTAATTCACTGCCAAATAACTCCCTGTTTGATTTTTGTAATGTAAAAGACTTTTTAATTGTTGACTCAATATATGCAGATCAGAAACAAGTGGAGAATTTGAGAATAATAACTATTGCTCTGATCAACACAAGATCGAAACCTAGCATAAAGGTTTTTCATGATTCATGCAGCTCTACCCTTGTCATATTTTCTTTTTTAAATTCATCCATTGAGTCGCTTGTCACATTAGTTTAAGCGTAAATTTTTGCTATCGTATAAATTATAATAAGTTCTCTTTATAATAGTAGTTTAACAAACCATGTAGTAGGAAATGTGACTTACATTGATGAGCTTGGGAACGAAGCTATTTGCTAGAATATGGCTCACCCTTCAAAAATGTGTTCTACAACGTCTTTTGGGTGGCTACACGTCACAAGATTCCAGCATCATATGAGAAGGAATATTTGCATTTGTTAAAATATGTAGTGCATGTTTTTTGCATTTTCTTCCTGTAAAATTAGGCAATAATCAATGATTTATAGTCCTATCATGCTTTTTCCACGATATCCATAGCTGGACTGTACTTCAAATCAAAACATTTATTGAGTTATATTTTCAAAATACAATAATTTATTTAAGCTGACAGAATTAATGATACTATTAAGAGATCTTTCTTTCCCTTGTCCTTGCCATGAGAGATCCATAAATTCTTCCACACAGACAAAACCATGTGGGCTACCACTCATTAACAATTTAACTTTACCTTATCTCTAGGACTATTTATATCCAATTTAACATTACATTGTTTCTTTCTTCTCATAATTCAAGGGAGTTGCCAAGTTCTTATAAATGAATTTTACCTACCTCATCCACAAGTTAAAAAAATAATGATTAGTAGTTGTTTCGACAGTGTAAGGAACATCGGGATGGATTTGTCTTTAGATAGATATGTGTGTGTGTGTGTGTGTGTTTTAATTAAATGTTTATTAGTGTCATTATTTGCAAGATCATTGCTATCATCAAGAAAGGTAATTGGAACACTCCCTGGAGTATCTGGTGGAGGTATGTCATGATGAACAATTATTTCATATATTCTCTAAATATTTAATGATGGAAGAAGAGCTTCATAAGGATATATGGGTCCTTGCACAATTATCAAATTATACTTTACCTACCATTGAATTTTCTTTGAAATAAACAAGTTAATCATTGAGTGAAGGGGATCTTGGTAACCTGGTTCATTCCAAAGACTCTTTGGAAGGTATTCAACAAAAAAAATCATACAAATAAACAGGGAATTCATTTGAGTTTTGAAAATCATATTGACCATATTCAAAATATTCAATCAAAATTAAACTCAAAATTAACCCTAAAATCTTATCTTCAGTGTAGTGGAACCCATCAATCTATCATTTTTCTGGCATGATAATTGATTCGTATATATCTGTTGAATTTGGATAATTTTTTCCATGTCTCCTTTAACCCAAACCTTCATTGTGCATGTTTTACAATCCACATATTGATTAATGCAAATTTATTTGAATGATTCTACAAACAACTTTGATTCTTTTTTTGTTTGTATATTATTCTTAAGTTATTACATTGTCGCAATTATTCTTTTCAAAACAATGATTATTTGCATGTAAAATAGATAAAACATTACATTACATTATTTGTTTCTCCTTGTAATTCAAGGGAGTTGTGAGGTTTTTATAAATGAAATTTACTCAACTTGTGTTTCAAAACCTCATTGACAAGTTAAAAAAATAATGATAACCTAAACATAAATTTAATAAGTTGAAATTTAGACAGAAATCCTACCTTCCATAGCTAATTTGTGTATTTTCAATGTTTTATTATTCTTCCCTATAGTTACTTCTTTAGCGCTGGTGGTTTATGGCTTAAGATTTTGGGTATATTTTAACAATTTTGAGATGATTTTTTATCAATACTTTTGAATAAATTTATAATAAATTGAATCAAAAATTAGTTGTCTCTATTATAAGACATGCACTGGGTAAAACACAAGCCTTGGACCACCTCTCATGACACTTCACCAATGCTTGACATATTTAGGCTTTGTGGGAGCATATGTTAAATATCTTAACACTCTCAAGCCACACATGGCTTGAGTATACTTCACTATCTAACTATAGCTCTTGATAGATTTGGGCTTTGTGAGGACAGAAACTGAATAACCAACACCCTCAAGCTACATGCCTTGAGTGAAATTATCTACTTGGGTTTGGGTCTTCACATATTTATGCTTGCTCTTGACAGTTTTGGAATTTGTTGGACCAAATACTGAATCTCCAATGCCCTCAGGTCACACACAACTTGAAGAACTTAAAAGTCGATCTGCTTCGCTAACCTTTTAAATTATACTTCTCTGATTTTCATTTTAAAAATTGATACTTACCTAAAGCAACCCTTCCTGCAAGGACTTAATGCTCTATGCCCTTGTTATCTCAAGTGAAACACCGCACACATGTAACATTAATATGGGCCCTGAGCGTACCCAAGGGTGCCCTCGGCCCACCCATACCGCCTCTATAATAAGCCTCACTGTTGCCTAGGCCAAGGTAGGGCCTCCCTGTGCTCTGCACAGATTTTTATATTAAACTACAATTAATCACTGTCAATTCATTCTTTGTACTAAATTAAATCATTAATTTAATACAATCCCACCCAAAACTAATCCTTGATGTTATCTGTTGCCATAAACATACAACAAAATACTGCAAATAATAAAACACAACAAGAAAGAAATTTTGGGGAAGTAAAAAATCAACAGTTCGACATAGGTAAGTTTCCTATTTTTAAATTAATCTTTTTAAATATATTATATTTTGGTTAATAAAATTATTACATAATAGGTAAAGTAATATTTTATTAAAATATATATATATATATATATTTAGTAAACTATATAAATTTTATTTTTTACTAGGTCTGTAATTTAGCAATAGATAGATAACCGTTTTATAGAGGACATTCATGTCCATATTCACCTCTTCAATCACATGTTTTAAATCTATTTCAAAGAAAAATCATAACTATACAAGTTTTTCAAATCAAAATTAAAAATATTTTCTTTACTAATAAGGAAATTTTAGAGATAAAATGAAATTTGGGAAAAATCTTTCACAATCAGAAATAAATATGAATGTTGTCTCTGATGATGTTCATGATGTGGAGGATGATTACATTATGTCTAGTTATGATATTGATTTGAACCATGGAATTCATAGTTTTATTGGAGAAGATTTTGAAGTTGAGAAAATTGTCCCAACAACTCGAGCATTTTAGAATGACATTAATGGTGACAAAGATTCAACCAAGGAACATAAAGAGGAGATTTGGCCAAAAATAGCTGTACAAATTTAATTTTAAAATTTGAAGTGCATATAAATTTAAATCAAGGAAATCTAGGTAAGAAAAATTGGGACAAAGTCACAATGTAAACATACAATGTGGAACCTCTTTTATGGGTATTCAATTTAAGTACAAGCGGAACAGATTGAAAAAGATATTCAAGAAAGAAATAAATAGAAAACATTACAGGGGGGAAACCATCTTCGTGGACTTTCTATGAAGACATAGATCACATTATAGGGAGCACTCTTAAGGTGATTGGTCTTATGAATGGTTTTAGTGGAAATGAATGGGTCAATACTTCCAATACACTAAAAAATGTCATGAAAGATAAATCCCATGAAGAAAATCTATCTATAAATATTGAAAAACAAAAAACAATCTATGTTGCTACTATTGGCCTTTCAAAGTATAAAAATATTAAAAATGTGGTCTATGTTACTACTATAAATGTGTTATATGATCAATGTGGAAATATATCTCTTTTCAAACCTCATAAATTTAAAGTCTTATTTTTTTCTAGAAAATATGATATATATGTAGAACTATAATTTCCAGTTGTGAATTTTTTAACTATCCCAAATTGGTTAATTTATCCCCAATAGTAAATATGAATTTGTTATTTTGGTTTGGGCCTCTCCAAATCTCCCTCACCATTGTTATTCTTACTTAAGTGCAAAAGTGTCATGTCAAGAAATTATTACTTTAAGACTTTTGAAGACTACTTTAAAAAATAACCATGAAGAAAAAACATATAAATCTACAATGAATTAACTTAAATAATGGAGGTACTACTAAAAAAGTAGCAAGTGGGAATCCAATACATCACCATTGAGAAATAAGTGTTTTACAAGTATTTATAGATATAATATTAGATGTAGGTTTGATAAAATAAACATGAAAATCAAAACAAAGAAATAAGAATTTATATTTGGGAATTAAACGAGTCATGCAAAGCAACCTAAATTTTATAACAAAGATGAAATTAAAATGGACCAAAATATTATTTTAGCATCTTGTTGAAAAGAATATCTTGACATATATGTAATTATAACACAAATGTGAGAAAATATAAATCAAATTACTTATCATGTTGTTCAATAAATTTATTATCTTCATTTGATTAGTTCATATGACCATCGTCATTAATCATAATGAAGCTTACATTCAGGCTAGTAAAACCAATTAATTTTCATTAACATGCATAACTAAGCAGCAACAAAACAACAATTACAGAATAACGATCAAAGTACATTAAAATATATTAACTTACATAATATAAATAGCATTATAAGGGTTATCTTTAAGTTAAATTACAGATAAACTTAAGGTAAAACATCTTGGAAACACTCTTTCATGAGTATTATGTAAAATTAGAATATCACCACTTAACCTCAAACTACATTAAACTAGCGCAAGTCGTCTTCTTCAACTCAATACAACTATGAACAATTATACTCATAACAATGTAGCAATTATATAGTAGCTATAAAACCTTCAACATATACATAACACATAAATAAGTGATAAATAGCATCACAAGGGTTATCTCCAAGAGGGGTTTATAGAGTGCTCAAACCCCTTGAAGACACCCTTTAATCAATATTAATTGAATAATATACAGTTAACATTATAGCATCACTAGCGAACCAAAAGCTAACATTAAAATGGCATAAGTCTTCTTTTTCAAATTGATACAACTAGGAATAATTATATATAAGTAAAAAATATTCATAATATAATAAAAAATATATAATAACAATAAAATATATTAACTTGCAACATATAAATAACACACAAATAAGTGATAAATAATATCACAAGTGTTAGCTCTAATAGTAGCATCTAAGATGAAACCACATAGAAATCCTTTGGAGACACCCTTTAACCATTATTAACTAACTGACATTCACCTAACATTATAGCATCACCAGCTAACCACAAACCAACATTAAAATGGCACAAGATTTCTTCTTCCACTTAATACAATTAGGAACAACTATACATCAATAACAAACATTCATAACAAAGTAGACATTTTAATGACAATAGTAAAGGCTATTAACTTATAACATATACATACCACATACATAAATGATAAATAACATCACAAGAGTTGTCTAGAACATAAATTTACATAACAAAACTATGTCAAAAATCTTGGAGACACCATTTCATCAGTATTAGCTAAGTAGATCAAGAATATAGATAACATTACAAAACATCACAGAGGTTATATCCAAGTGTAACTTATAGGTTGAATCCATATCGAAACCCTTTGGAATCCTCTGTTCACCATAATCAACCAAGTATTAACTAACACATAAATAATAATGAAATAAAATCGCCACAACTGACAACATAAATAACACTATGTTTGACAAAGTTATATTAAAAAAGAACATATGTACTAAACAAATAATTTATATATTGAAAAAATTATATATATAATAATGTTCGTTGCTATAGGGGTAGAAATCAATATATTAATTTCCCTTCCATATTAAAAAATGCAGAGTTTTCTTAATTACTAGTCATCATCATCCTCATCTTATATCAAATCATCTTTGGTCATATATGTATAATGAAGTATCCTCTAGCTCAATATCTAGATCAATGTAATCAAGATTCTCCTCATCGTCCTCTTGAATATCAAATCCCTTAACTAGGACAAATGGTCTTTCCACTTGAAAATTAGACATAACTTAATTGTCAACAAGTGTTCAAGGTTATAATTTACATAGTTAATTACATCCAGAGATTATATTTGATGGAACTAGCTAATTATTCTTAAATAATCAAACAAAAAAAATTATATTCGCATATAACCACTAAAATGGTCCTTTTTATTGAATGTTTGGGTTTTTCTTTCTAAAGCTTTCAATTTTTGATTCATTACTTTGTTGCCTTATATTTGTTGCCTTATTACAGTTCTTGTAATAGAATATATGTCATAAAATAATGTGTAATATTTTTCATAACATATCTCATGAAATCTTACAAACTTATGTAAAATAACTTATAAAAAACTTAGAAAGTAATGTACAACCTAATTTACATTCATTTACCCAAGCAATGAGTCACTAGGATTCTCTGGCTCACTCTCACTTCTTGGCCTTGTCCTAGCTAGTCTTTATCCATGTATTAATTGCAATAAATGCAAAACATATAATCCATCAAATATAAATAATATTTTTGTCTCCTTAAATTTGATAATTAACATACAACCATTTTTCTCTAACACTCGAGCCAATCATTGAACATTTTTAAACAAGGAGATGTCTTTACATTTGGTGGTTGTAGCCTTATCATATCTATATTTGTTTTTCTTCGGTAAACAACCTACAAATTATAGTTTTGAAACAACATTAGAAGTCTATAAAGTAATAAAATAGTTCTTAAAATGTACTTGGGCCTTATCTCCTTGCTCATCATAGTAAGATTAATTGTTGCATGTTTTTAAATTAATTTTGTGTTATAATAGGCATTGCCTAATTCATGTTCGATTATTTTCGTGAGCTATTGTCTATTCTTAGTCGATAACTTCTCATATTAAAGGTTATATATTCATAATTTTTTTTTCTTTGGGCATTCATTATTTGCTTAAAATACTTTAAAATTTGAATGTCAAATATTGTAAATAAATTCAATAATTAAAACCGTAAAAATTGAAACATTATTAAATCACAAAATTAAAAAAATGAAGTAACATAAATTGAAAAAACTTATTAAACTGAAACTGAAAAAATTAAATAACATAAATTGTAAAACTTAAAAAATATAAATTGTAAAAGTTAAATGACATGAATTTAAATACTGACTTGCCCTAAGGTAGACATCATCCATTATTTGCATTTATCATTTACATATAACCCAACTTTTCAGAGAACTAGACACTTAGCATTTATACTCTTCATTTATCAAAGGAGATGGATGATCATCTTCACTATGTGTTAGGGCCTTTCTACCATCCCCCCTGTCTAGGTGGGAAAACATCAGCAAAACTAGAGGAGGGGCCCTCATCATCTTAGACCATAAAACATATAACTACAACAAACACAACACTGATAAGAGGGTCATGCACCTATTATGATACTTAATATGTAGTTTTCACAAGGCACAAATGATGTCGATATAAACTAAAATTAAATTATAGAAAATAATTAAGGTTGTTCACAAGGCACAATTGATGGGTCTCTTGAAGTAGAGGAAGGACATCAATTCATCCCAACCTCGTGTCCTTGTGGGTCCATAGAAGTAGATGATTTGTCATCAAAACCTAAAAATAAAGTAATATTATCTAATTAATTGAAATAATTTGACATAAAAAATATAATTGAAGATTTTATCTCCATGTCGAGGCCTTAGTAATAGAATAAGGGTATCAACTCATCCTAATATCATCCTTCCATGGGTCCATATAAATAGAAGACCTTTATTGAAATCCTAAAAAATAAAATAATATTATAATCAATTTAAATTATTTAATTTAAATACAAAACTAAAAAAATTATGTCTACATTGGGTCCCTAGTAATAGAGGAATGACATCGACTCATCCCAACACTCTCCTACCTCTAGTCCTCCTTTTCATGAACACCCATTAATTATGCAAATAATTGATGAGACACTTAATTCAGAATAAAGTAACATATAAAATTAATTAAAAATAAAAATGATATTTTTTTGTACCTGTAGTGTGTAACTATACCACTTGAAGAATGTTGAAGTTGCTAAATTATATAAAATTTCACAACGATTTGCAAGATATAAATGATTGTTTAAAATTAGGGTTTCAACCATATTTTTGCCCAAATTGAAGCATTGAAATGCCATGCCACTTTCCTCCAATCAACACTTTATGCCTACAAAAAGACACAAAATGATTTAAAATATTACAATTAAAATCCCACTAGATAAAATAATACACTAAAACATTAAATTTTTTAGCACACACAAATTTATAAAAAAAATTAAAACACCATTATGACCATGCCATAATGAGCTTTCTAGTGACTAAACGGTTAAAAAAAATGACACCCGAGTAAAAAGTTATGATGATAAAACCAACTATGACTCAAAAATGGCCTCCTAGACCTAATCGGGCTCTTGGGAGGTACATGCAATTTAAAAAACAAACTTTTTTAAATTCCATGTTTTTTAGTTCTAATCAGGATTTCAACCTCAATTAGAACTAGGGTGCACTAAGGTAGGTCTTCAAGACCTAATCAGACTTGCATTATTCGAAGTGAACTAAAAATCATTTTTTTTTTTTTTTGCGGGCGGGGTGGGGGGCAAGACCTAATTGGGCTTGAGACCCCTAATTAAAAATACCATTTGATAACTTGTAGGCTTGTTGTTGTAATCAGGTAAAAATCCCTAAATAAAACTGAACATGGGTGGTTGGGGTTTCCAAGACCTATTCAAGCCTATGGGCTTGGTTAGTAAGGACTACCATCAAGCCTATGAACCTTGACCAAATAGGGGAATGATCTTTGCCTCTGACTAAACCCACCTTCCAACAACTCCAATATCTATGTAGGGTTAGGGACTTACTTAACAAAGGGATTATTGAGCTTGAGTCATGCCAACCTAATCGGAGATGAATCTCCCATTAGCATAGTGAAGACCCCCAATGCAAATCATGACCTAATTGGGGTTATAAACCAACCCTTATTATAACTACCACTCTAAATACTCATCGAAATAAAACATAAAAACAAAATCTTGAATAACAATGGGATGAGAAAAGAGATCCTCCCTAGACCTAATCGAGTTTTAAAACCCGATTAGGTCTATGGAACTTAATAAATTTTTGCAAGACCAAATCGGTCATGAAAACCCTGATAACAACTAGAAAGAGAAAATTTGAACCCTAAAGACCTAATTAGGGGTTGTAAACATGATTAGATTTGAAAACTTGAAATTTTCAAAAATGGCCTATAACATACCTAATCAGGGATTTCAAAAATGACCTATAACATAACTTATCAGGGATCTGGGCAAGATTTTTTAGAATCCATGGAAGTGTTAAAAGGGCATCAAGAAGTCATTTTGGGATCAAGTGTAAAATATGAAATTTTCTCATGTGATTTTGGTCATTATGATGGGTAGGTGTCATAGGTTGAATCAACATGTAAAATAAAATTAACCCCTAGACTAGCTCTAGAGAGTTGAGAGAATAAGATTTTCAAAGGCAAACTTGAAGGTCAAGGATCCATTTTCACATTAAGTGTCTTATATGAATTTTTCTTGCATGGACATGGTCTCTCAAATAGATGTGATTTTAGGGCCCGATTCAACATGTAAACTGATATGACCCACCAAGGAAACTTGAGAGTGATGAGATCAACTAGTCATGAGCATAGTGAGAGGCCAAAAAAGGGGTTCCATGATTCTTGAGGTATTAGCATATGTTGTGTGAGCAACAATAAAACTAATTCTATCAAATCATGTTATTATGATTTTAATATGTTGTTGTGATTTTATATTTTTGTGTTATTCTTTCACATTTTTAAAATTATAAATATTCCATCTCATAGATGTTGCCGATATGTTTTCCATTCTATTATCAATTAATTATATGATTTATTGATTGTTGTAGTTAAACATGAGGAATGCAAAGATGAAGATGTGGTATGTAATAAGTTGACCACATGCAATAATGAAGAATATAGGAGTCATATTTCTTGAAGTTGTTGATGAAGAGGTTAATGAAGATGAGCAACCCCTTGCAAAGCAGGCATAGAAGGAAGCCAACATATATGTTACCACCATTGCACATAAGTCATTACAGTCTAAGTGGACAAAGGAAGTTATGGAAAGTGTGATGAGAGATGTGGATGATAATGGTTACTCCATGAATGTCATTGTAATAAAGTGGGGCATGAAACCTAGTAATTTTTACAATTAAATGAAATGAATTACAACTACTATCAAGAGCAGGCCACCCAATATTTCATCAACTATCAAATAAAGTGAGATAGTTCAGTGGTGCAAGGACTTAAATGACATGGAGCATGGGTTGGACATCTTGCATTTGAAGGCTCATGTTGTCCACATATATGAAAATAGGCTCAACCCAAGTTCGATGATGGGGTCCTTGATGAGTCATGGTCAAAAGGATTCAAAAATAGTCACCTTGATTTGTCTATGAGAACAATAGAAGGACTGGATATAGGGTTGTCATGTTAAGATCGTTCATAGTGACATTTTTAAACTATAACTTGAGAACTTTGCATGTCAAAAACAATTATGGACCACATAAAATATGGAATTATGATGAGATAGGGAAGCAATCTAGAAGCGATTGTGGCATGTAAGTCATCACCAAATGGGGCAAGTAATTTGCCACAGATAATGTTGAAGAGTAGAGAATGGACCACTATCTTAGCATGTGTGAATATAATTGGCCAGAGTATCCTAAGGTTCTATATTTTCAAAGTAAAAAAGAAATTACATTATTTCATTTTTAGGTTGTGAACTATGTGCATGTATGGTTTCCCAAGCCCATGCATGGATGGAGAAATAATTATTTATGAAGTGGTTGCATCATTTCTCAAGATCTATACCAAGATGAGTTTTACATGCTAATATACATCTTATCATATTTTATGGGCATGATAACCATGTTGCACTTTCAATGATTGAAGAGGCTAGAGCTTTTGGGATAGACCTTCTTACATTACATGCACACACTAGCCACAAACTATAGCCATTGGATGTAAGTGTGTTTGGTCCATTTAAGGTCTACTTCAGGAGTGAGAGGATGTCATGGATCAATATGCATCATGGTTATGAGGTAAAGAGACAAAAAATGGCCACTTTGGGTAACAAAATATTGAAGATGGAACAAACTCCTAAAAATACAATATCTAGATCTCTAAGGACATGTATTTGACCCCTAAACCCTGATGCAATAGCGAATGACATGACTCCAAGTGTAGCATTTCATGTTGAAGAGGATGAGATTAATGTTGTTGAAAATATGATGAGGTTGACAAGGATAAATGAGGAAGACATTGAAGCTACTATGCAAAAGATAAAGTAAATTTAGCATGATAATGTTGTCAAAGGTGAATAAGTTCAAATATCAAATGTCGAAGGTGTTATAGGTCAAATATCAAATGAAAATGTAAATTTAACAAATTTTGAAGGTGTTGGATAGGATACAAATGTAACATTAAGTTTCAACTAAGACGGTTTAAGTATGCCTATGCAAGAAGCCCCACCAAAATGGTTGAGGGAGGGAGAAAAAATCTTGGTCTCAATTGTGAATTAATAGAAGTAGATGTCTCTATGTAAATGCCATCACATTCTCCTTTTATCCCCCCGTAAATATTTCATTATTATGCACTAGGTGGAAAATGGAGTGTAAAAGATGAAATGATTGATTTAGATGCCAATGATTAAATAGTATAAAATGCAATCAAAGATCTGGATTGTAGCCAAAATAAAATTAATGAACAACAAACTTCAATATCCCAATTTTTTAAATTGCTAGCAGAAAGGGTTAAAAAGAAATCACAAAATAATGTACTCTAGTTGAGCCAACAAGCACAAATTCTCACATCAAATGACCATCATCAAATGTTTATAAAACATGAGTCTTGAAAGGAGATTGAGGAATTGAAGGCAAGGAAGAACCAACAAGTTGATGAAAGGAAATATGTTACGCAGGTTGAGAAGGAAAGAAGGGAACATCTGAAAACTGTAAACAAAATAAAAAGGCAAAATAAGGAGCAAGATAAAATACAACAAAAACAAGAAAAGTGGCAAAAGAAAGAACATGATAGAAGAAATAGGGAATTCAAAAAGGCTAGAAAAGAATAAGAGAGATGAAGACATTTAAATATTGAATTCAACCCTCTACTCGAATAACATCATATATTGAATGGCATGATAAATATTCTATCCCCAATTGGTTCATATGGTATCCCTTATATTTATTTTAAACTGGCAACAAATTTCACTACACAAATATTAAATGACCAAAAACAACTCCACATTCTATGAATACGGGGAATGAAGGGCACATATATAGTTTTCCACTTTGGATGTTGTAATTTTTATTTTACCTTAAAGAGATCCATTATTTTTTATAGGTATTGATATAAGCAAAGTATATTATGTTCTATTATCGGACATTTTGCAACAACTAATTTAATGAAATGTATTAGTTTGATATATAATGGAATGAAGTGTATTAATAAATGTAATGAAATTACAAGTATTCAATTTAATTATGTAATGTAATATTTTTTTCGTTATCTACCATTATGTTTGCAAATGGATCATAGGCTTAATGAAAGTTAAAAATATTTCCCCTGAAAGCGAGTACCCCATTATCTTTCTTCGCTCTTGATTTTGATATCTATCATCATTATCCAAAGATAACAAACATCAACTACGCAAATAATCAATAGAAGCAATAAAGAGTTGAGCATTACAAACTTTGAAAACTTCAAAAAAAAATTATACGAGCGTTCTAAACTTTTCAAACATATACTATGTTAAAAAACACGATGGAAATAAAGTAAATCTTCACAAACATAACATGTCAAAAAACACAATGTTTGTAAAAATTTCATAAATTAAGCACCCAGTAAACAATCACCCTTTACTACAATTTTACTTCAATAAAAAACAATGCACGAATATATTAATTGAAAATAGAATGTAAAACCAATCAACAACATTGAAAATAGAGTGACAAACATATGAACATGTCACAACAACATATCAATAACATAACAACATATCAATAGCACAATAACATAATGAAAAATTTGAATGAATATCACAAGAACGTATCAATAACAATCAACAAATTATATACGTAATTGACAATATAATGGAAAACATATCATCAACTATGAAAAATAATATTTGTGATGTTGAAAATGTGAATGAATAACACAATAATATGAAATCACATTAATATATTAAAAGTACATCAAGATGATTTGATATAAGGATTTTGTTTGATACATTTGACTCAATTTTACTAGTATGTTAATAAAATTATTAATTATGATAGAAAGACATTAACATTTACTAGTATGTGAATTAAAACCTTCATGATTTCTATCCACATAATTGTAAATATTCAGTTTTGTAGAGACACTCATATTTCAACATGGCCCTTTAATTTATATTAGTGATGTCTATTAATTTTGTGTTATGCCTTACTTCACAAAATTTAAGCCAACGATAATAAAATATATTCATTTAAAAATTATTATTGGTCAAAATTTTAAACCAGGGGGTTTAAGTTTTCATTTTATACAAATACAATAACATTAAAATTTGATACAAAGACTAAGATTTACTAGTATGTGAATGAAAATAACATTTTGATACAAAGACAATAACATTTACTGGTATGTGAATAAAAACCTTCAGGGTTTCCATCCACATATCAATAAATGGTTATTAGTCCATCCCAAGTTCAAAGATTTTTTCATCCAAACATGTATTTGTGTATATAGCAGTAAATGTTCAATTTTTCATCCCAAGTTCAAATCCCTTTCCATTCGAACACGCATTTCTATGTGGGGACGCATTTGGGTGCTTGGAGAAGCCATATAAATTTGGAAGCAAGGATATATTAATGTGCAACAGATATAAATAACAGAATAATATGAATGGAAAATGTTAGGTTGTGGAGCTAAAAGCTTCACTAGGATGCAAACATGGAGGTTGCTGAGTGTCACAGTCGCCGACGTCGGTCAGGCCAACCAACGTCAGTCAGGAGTAGACAGGAAGCTGCCGACATCGATCAGGGATCGACCAACGTCGATCATCCCCAGACAGACAGGGACCAACGTCAGTCGCCTGTGCAGTTTTGAAACTGTCGGTTTCACGAACAGTTTGTTAACGAACTAGTTTTTTGCATGTTAAAGACTAATTTTAATCTTAGAATTGCGGATCTAATTATTGTAATTGGATGTCTAATTATTGTTTGTATGGGATCTATATAATAGAGTCATGGGTTGTATTCTAAAGTGTGCTAGAGTGGAGAGAGCAAGGTTAGCTCCTTCAAAGTGAAGAGAGCAAGGTGTGTTCCTCCTAGTTCCACAGGGGTGCCGAGTGTGTATGATCAGATAGATCTGCGGGATATCAAGATCTGGTAGAAGATCCACTGGGGTACTGATTTGGAGAATCATAAGGACTTGGTGAGGTGGGGACAAGGGTTCTTTAGGGTGTAGTCAGATCTACATGGTAAGTAAGATCAGTTTGATTTGCAGGTTATTACAAGTTCATGAGAGATCTACTTGGAGTACGTGGCGTACTCAGTCGTGATGTACGTGGAGTACATGTGTAAGTAAGATCGGTTTGATTTGCAAGTTGTTGCAAGTTCATGGGAGATCTACTTGGAGTGCGTTGTGTACTCAATTGAGTATGTGTGTATACTCGATGTACTAGCAGTATTGTTACTGACTGATTAGAGGTGAACAACAACTCTGTGTTTGAGTTGTTTGTTGTGACCGTAATTGAGAGAGAGAACTCTTGATTGAAAATTACTGGGAGCACTAGAGGTTTGGGAAGCCTCATAGGTGTGAGAAGAGTGTGGCATCTTCTTGATTGTATTTTCTTTCTAGATGAGTTGAATACAAGATTGTATTGTCTCTCAAATTCTGTGTTGTTTCTGATTTCTTGTTACTTGTTACTTCTGGTTAAATTTCGTGTTTAGTTGCTTATACAAGGTAATCAATTGTGCTTTCGGGTCCTAACAAAGTGGTATCAGAGCCAGGGTGCTGGTTCATAGCTTGATACCACTGACAAAGTGGTATCAGAGCCAGGTTGCAAGGAGCAAGGTTGTGTTTGATTACAGGTCACTCTCAGGGGTTTCTGATTGAGTGGGAGTATAGCAATGGCAGAAAAAAGTATGGAGGAATTCAAAAGCAAGAATAGTCAATTACGGTGTTATGGAAAGAAAGAGCAGGTAAAGAAATATTTTTAGTTGGTAGAAGATCAGCATGAAGGAACTGAAGAAGCAGATGTTGCAGGTGTTGTTGCACAGGATGCTCTGGTATGTTCCTTGGATAAAGTAGAATCTTATTTTATAGATTCTGTTGCCTCTTTCCATGTAGCCCGAAATAGAGTATTTTTCCATGTTAAGGTCCTTGAAGACTTTGGAAAGATTTATTTAGGGGCTAGTGTGCCTTGTCAAAGTTTTGGCAAAGGGGAAGTGTGGCTAAAATTGCAGATGGCCAACACATGGGTGTTGAAGGAGGTCATGCAGGTCCCAGTCTTGAAGATGTGGCTAATTTCTTCAAAAAATTTGGGTGATGAGAGATGCACATAAACTCTCACAGTGGATGCACTTGAATTAGCAGGTGGTAAGAAAGTAGGTATCCTTTATCTATCTACTTATATTATTGATTATTCTTCTGTTACGAAGACGTGCATTTGTAGGCTTGGTCACAAGATCAAGAAGGAGATGCATGTTCTTAAGCGAAAGACAGATGTCTTTGACAAACTTAAGAACTGGAAAACCTTGGTGTTTATGGAGGAGATGATGGATAGAGATCAATGGAGAAGGCTGAGTAACTCTGAGTAGGGCAGTTTGGACAGGGTTTTGATCCAAAGAGAGCTCGCGGGTAAAAATTCATCACTCACAGGAGAACACAAGAACCGGCGTCAGTCAGGGGGAATCGGCGTCAAACAGATAGGTGCTGATGTCAGTCATGTGCAGACCAGAGCCGGTGGTGTCAGGTAGGGTAAGATTGACGTCGATCAGGGAACCGATGTCGGTGACATGTAGACATCGACGTCGGTTAGGAAACCAGTGTTGGTAGTCAAGACAGTCGCATGGAACCGACGTCTGTCAAATGCAGACTGTGTTGTGACCGAGGTCGATCACTGAAACGGATTTTGGGTAGACAGCAAGCTGTCAAGGAGTCTCAAATGCCCATATGGAGGACTGAAAGGGTAAGTAAGCCTCAAATTCATTATTCCTCTTCTTTATACTCGTTGCTCACTGCAAAGCAGGAAGGATCCAGGAAATAGTGGGAGCATGGCATTAATGAGGAATTTGATTCCTAGGATGCAGAACCAAACGGCATATTTGGTAGGGTTGCCAGCTGGTATGAAAGCACTGAAAGACGAATAGATTCCTTGGTTAAAAAATAGAGAAAATGGACACGTGAGACGGAAGCCCAGGTCATATGGTCTTGAGAAAGCTCCAGGACAGTGGTACAGATTTGACAGGTGGATGACAAAGTATGGCTTTAGTCAATGTCATTGTAACCATTGTGGTTTCTTTACCAAGTTGGGTGATGATTGCAACATCATAATATTATTGTATGTTGTGTGTATGCTTGTTGCAGGGTCACATATGCAGGGTTTTTCTGAGCTAAAGGTAAAGTTAGTTCAGAGGTGTGTCATGAAGAATTTGAAGGAGCAAAATTCTTTGGCATAAGTGTATTTTTAGAGACATGGAAGATCACAAGTTGATTTTGTCTCCGAATGATTGTGTGAAACCAATTAGCACGTCGATGGGTTGGACAGTTCTATGAATAGTGTCCTGATTCACATGATGAGGTTAAGTACATGCATACTGGACCTGGGTTTGTCCACGCAGTGGGAGCTGTTAGCAAGTTTGGAGCCAATCTAGGAAAGAAGCACTAGAGTGCAGTTCAGTGGATTTTCAGGTATCTAAGATGGACCAGCAGCAAGTATACATACGATGTAGGGTCAAGTTCTTTGCTACATGGGTTTGTTGCGGATGCGGTAGGTTACTTGGATGACAGGAGGTGCACCACAGGTTTTGTGGTGGTTGGTCTTCAAGGTTGAGCTTGAAGAGGGATACAAGCCAATAAATAGATTAGATGGTGTATAGGTACAGGTACAAGTGCAGTTGTTTATCTCCAAGTGGGAGATTGTTAGGTTGTGGAGCTAAAAGTTTCACCCGAATGCGAACATGGAAGTTGCTGAGTGTCACAGTCACTGACGTCAGTCAGGAGTAGACAGAAAGCTGCCGACATCGGTTAGGGATCGGCTGACATTGGTCATCCCCAGACAGACAGGGACCGACGTCGGTTGCCTATGCGGTTTTGGAATTGTCAGTTTCACGAATAGTTTGTTAACGAACCGGTTGTTTGCATGTTAAGGATTAATTTTAGTCTTGGAGCTGCGAATCTAATTATTGTAATTAGATGTCTAATTATTGTTTGTATGGAATCTATATAATAGACTCATGGGCTATATTGTAAAGTGTGCTAGAGTGGAGAGAGCAAGGTTAGCTCCTTCAGAGTGAAGAGAGCAAGGTGTGTTCCTCCTAGTTCCACAGGGGTGCTGAGTGTGTATGATCAGGTAGATCTGCAGGATAGCAAGATCTGGTAGAAGATCCACCGGGGTACTAGTTTGGAGAATCATAAGGACTTGGTGAGGCAAGGACAATGGTTCTTCAGGGTGTAGTGAGATCTACATGGTAAGTAAGATCAGTTTGATTTGCAGGTTGTTGCAAGTTCATGAGAGATATACTTGGAGTACGTGGCGTACTCGGTCGTGATGTACGTGGAGTACATGTGTAAGTAAGATCGGTTTGATTTGCAAGTTGTTACAAGTTCATGGGAGAACTACTTGGAGTGTGTTGTGTACTTGGTTAAGTATGTGTGTATACTCGGTGTACTGGCAGTATTGTTACTAACTGGTTGGAGGTGATCATCAACTCTGTGTTTGAGTTGTTTGTTGTGACCGTAATTGAGAGAGAGAACTCTTGATTGAGAATTACTGGGAGCACTAGAGGTGTGGAAAGCCTCATAGGTGTGAGAAGAGTGTGGCATCTTCTTGATTGTATTTTTTTTTGGATTAGTTGAATACAAGATTGTATTATCTCTCAAATTTTGTGTTGTTTTTGATTTCTTGTTACTTGTTACTTCTAGTTAAATTCCGTGTTTAGTTGCTTATACAAGGTAATAAATTGTGCTTCCAGGTCCTAACAAAGATACCAATTGATAGGACCTAGGAAGCACCATTGATTACCATGTACAAGCAACTAAATGCGAAATTTAACCAGAAGTAACAAGTAGCTAGAAATCAAAAATAGCACAGAATATGAGAGGCAACACACAATTGTATTCAACTCATTCTAGAAGGAAATTACAATAAAGAGATCACACTCTTTCATCCACTTCGTGGGCATACCAGTAATCTTCCCTCAAGAGTTATCTTCTCTCAATACAGGTCACAACAAACAACTCAAACATAGAGCTGTTGTTCACCTCAACCAGTCAGTATCAATACTGCCAGTACAACTGAGTATGCAACGTACTCCAAGTAGATCTCACCTGATCTTGCTCCTTGATGTGTTACTGTCACCTTTGATCTTACTACCCCGCAGATCTCCTTTGACCTCGCACACACACATGTAGATCAATCGACCTTACTTACCCATGTAGATCTCCCACCTGATCTTGCACAACCTGCAGATCAACTTGATCTTACATACCTGGAAGAACCCTTGTGATTCCACCATCGAAAGAACTCTTTTGGTTCTACACCTCACAATACAGCCCCATGAGTCTATTATATAGATCCCATGCCAAACAATAATTAGAAATGCAACTCAAGACTAAAATTAGTCTTTAACATGCAAACAACCGGTTCGTTAACTAATTGTTCGTCAACTAGCAATTCTGAAACCACGCAGGCGACTGACGTCGGTCCCTGTCTGTCTGGAGATGACCGACGTTGGTTTCCTGACCGACGTCGGTGACTGTGACACTTAGCAACCCTCCATGTTTGCATTCGGGTGAAGCTTTTAGCTCCACAACCTAACAGAAAATATATTAACAACACGTATGGCAAAGAATATTTGTAATTTTATAAATATGAATAAATAACATGACAACATTAATTCATAACAACATATCAATAAATTTTATGGTTTTCATCGACATAATACGAAATGTTGAGTAATCTATCAACAATAGTTATGGCTAAGAAAATTTGTAATTTTAAAAATATGAATGAAAAATATATCAACATTAATTGATAGGAACATATCAATAACATAGCAATAAGAATTCAAAAAAGGGTTTCGTTTCATACATCTGAGTCAACATTTACTGGAATGAGAATGAATGTATAAATTTTGATTAAAAAATGACAATGTTTATTCATATGTGAGTGAAAAGTTACATGAATTCTATTCACATACCTTTAAATGTTAAGTCTTCCAACTCATGTTATGTAGGGAAATAGAAATGCGACACATATATAAAGCACATAATGACATACATTGAGAAAACCTTCAACGCTTCTATTAATATTAACTTACAGAAAACACACCTGCATGTAATGTTTCATCTCTTAATTCTATTGACATTAAAGGTAAGGAGAAGCATTTATTGATGGCGTGCAGGGTGACATTAACTTGCTACATTAATGGGACAATGTTCGTCAATCCATTTGAAAGATGGCATTGGCTTGACAATAATGAGTTGCACGTCTTCCAACATAACATTTTGAATCAAATGTGAAGGCATGCAAAAATACTATGAACATAGAAGGCACAACAACAATAACATACATGTGAAAATAAAAAAAGAACATAGTTGGGGGTTCAGTTACAAGTAACACCCCTGGTTGTAACATTTCATCACTCCATTAACATACCACTAAATGTTTAGTTAGATGTGAAGACATGCAAAAATCATGAAAATACAAGGTACAATAACAAAAAAAATCATCCCCCCATTTCGCCGATAAAATTTCTCTATGAAACATTACATGCTCGAGAACTTTCAGGTAGGTTTCATCGTTGTTTTGGGGGAGGAGGTATGCAAAAAGGCAAGGAGAGACATTTGTTGGTGAAATTGTTAAGTCTTCCATCCCAATTTCAAATCTCTTTCTATCCAAACATACATTTACTCCATTAACATACCACTAAACCTTTTCTCATATGTGAAGGCATGCCAAACAAAATCATGAACATAGAAGGCACAATAATAATAACCAGGCGAAAATAAAAAGAACATGGTTGTGGATTCAATTATAGGCAACACACCTACGTGTAATGTTTCATCCTTCTATTAATATATCATTAAACATTTACTCAGATGTGAAGGGACGTAAATAAAACCATTAACATAAAAGACACAATAACAATAACATTCACGTGATAATAAAAAGAACATGGTTTTGGGTTCAATTACAGGGTACATACGTGAAATGTTTTATACCTCCATTCTACCGATGGGAATTTCTCTGAAAAACACAGTATGGTTGAAAACTTTCGAGTAGGTTCCACGGCCATTTGAGGGAAGGAAGTATGCGAAAAAATAGAGAGAAACGTTTGTTGATGGTACACATAATAAAGTAAATCTTGCCAAACCATTTTAAAAATATCGTTAACTTTGACTTTAATGAGCCATGCATCTTTCAACATGGCACTTCATTTTATATTAATAACTTATTTTAATTTCGGTTCATTTCTTATTTCACAAAATTTTAAGCCAATGATAAAATAATATATTCTTTTAAAAATTATTATTGATAATTTTATATAAATTAATTGGTCCCTTTGATCCCAACAATAAATTACTCTAAAAAATAACAAAAAATTAACATATCGACAAAAACATTGTCATACAACTTCCCACGATACAAATTTTCTTATTAAATGACCTATTTAAACTTTAAAATAATTAAATTATGAAAATCTAAAATATAAGACTTCAAAAATTAAGGATCCGGACTACTTGTCCCCTTCTCCTTTACACCCATCAATGTAAAAAATATCTTGGGAAATACCTTTATTATCTTAAGTGGGATATACCCACGAATCTATTGGTCATAACATTGGTTGTACGATTCTAAAGTCTTTTTACATCTTTTCAATCCCCCCAAAAAAAAAAAATCTTTATTGGCCATGTGTTTGTGTTTAATTCAACTCCGAAAAATAAATTCCATGATCCATCACCTTTTTCCTCTTCTTTGAACGTGTTTAACTTTGCTTCGTGCTGAAGGTACTACGTGTCATCTTATCCTATCTTATCAAATCAGGAAATTGGTGCTTGGTGCCGGACTCGTAGCCGTTATTAAAATCATACCATATTATTTCATTCCATTCATCCTTCTCTCCCATAAATACACAGAAGACGACGACGGGACGGCTGTATAATATGCCCTGGAAGCATTAGCAATAGCCATAGTCACAGTGGGAATAGTTGGGAGCAACATGGCAGAGGCAAAGGCAGAGGCAGAAGCGGAGGCGATGGATTTTACGGGCGGCAAGAGCGTTGTGGAAGGACACGAGAACAACATGGAGATAGAGGAGCTTGGGCGCTTTGCCATTGATCAGCATAATACTCAACAGGTAAGTTTTCTTACAACTTAAGTTACGTTATGGATATTGCTGTAAATGTCATTGCGAGGTTTTTGATTTAACTGTTTGTGTTCAGAATGAGATCGGGAAAGGGGGCCTATCGTTTCGTCGAGTAGTGAAGGCAGAGGAGCAAGTTGTAGCGGGGATGATGTACCATCTCACGATCGAGGCAACACAGAAAGATGGAGACGCGGAACATCCTCCCAAGCTGTACGAGGCCAAAGTGTGGGTCAAACCGTGGGAAAATTTCAAGAAGTTGGAGGAATTCAAGCCCTCCTCGCTAATCACCCCTAATTGACTTTGCCGTCGAGCAAGCTAGGTTAGCATTTCTTCTTTTCATAACTAAATTCCATCCCTCAGCTAGGGTTTGTGTTAGGTTTTCAATCATGCGTGCAATGTCGCTCTTTTTCAGATCCATCTTTATATATATTTAATTGTCTTCAACAACAAAAATGCGTCATAGCTTGGCTTACATTTCTATCTTTTCATTAATATGGCACATGGAACAAAATCTTGCGAAGCCGTATTTGGCGTTAGAAATTATAGAAACTCAGCTAGAGAGCGCGGTGCAGAATGTATTAGATCAGGGGGAATAAGAAAAAGACAATTTTACTAAATAGAAACCCACTAAACTCATCTAGAGAATACGGTACTGAACTTATTAGATGGGTAGATAAAAAACAATTTAAGGAGGGAGGAGTGTGGGAGAGTGTAGAATATAATTGGGCCATCGAAAGTACAAATCTTAGCAAAGAAAAAGAGAGGCTGAAGGCCATCATAGTAGAGATAGTTGAAGCCGAGGAGGATGCAGCCAGATACTACCACTAAGGCATATGTGAACATCATTATTCTATTTTCATTGAATTTAAGAAGAGGTAAGAGTAAAGGAACATTTCCACCTGTAATTTGTGGTTGTGGCGAAATTCATCTTTATACAAAATCATTAAGGTATGTGTCATGTTCCACCTAGCTACCTTCATAGGGAGATATAGATCCATGGGGCTTCAGACGAGTTCTTCTTAGTGTTTTCTGCTTAACAATGATTTGTTGTCTCAAAATGCACTAATTTTGTAATCGGGTTTGGTGGCGGAAATCATCTTTATGCATACCACAACAAATAATGTATGTTTTATGTTCCACCTGACCACCTACACAGTGAGTGTATTGATCCATGGGGTTGAAGAGGAATTCTTTTGACTGTCAGTTCTACTCAACAATGACTTATTGTCCTAAATGCGCTATCTCACGGTTTCTTTCCCTGGATACTATCGCAACATGTCGTACAACTCACTTCCCCTTTCTTCATGAAAGCGTAAGGGACATATCAGACAACTTACTTACCCATTCGTCATGAAGGCTTAAAGGTAAAAACAATGTAAGGATATATTAGAACAAATTTCCATAACCAAGCACAAGAAGGAATAGGCAATAGAAGAGAATTCACCAATATAATGAAAATCCCCCGCCATTTTACAAGGCGGTAGTCTGTTTGTGAATTCCGTCTGTTGCCTCTCAACATCATGTGTTGTGGTGTATAAGGTGGTTTTTAGTTTCTGAATTTTGTCTTTCATTGAACCTTAGGAAGTTATTGAACATATACCCATACCTATATAGTTGTGGAGTGTTAAAGATGACTGCTTTCAACTTCCTTGTTGAAACTAATTAAACATATACACCCGAAATCATTGTCACACCACTCTGAATTTGTATCAATTTAAAAAAATTGAAATTCTCAAAAACTTGCAGTTCATATTTCAAACATAATTTAAAACCCAAAATATGTTTTCTTAAATTGTACAAAGCTCTATAATTGCCGAAGTCGACTTAAGTGAGCTTTAGTTTTTAAGTTATAATTACGAAAAAATAAAATTGATAATTAATTCATTTCGGGAAAAAAAGACTTGAGAAGGTTTATCTTTTTCTCTGTGCAAACCATAATGAAGAAAGTATAATTCGTTCAATTAATTTTTAATCAGGTGCTTCAGTAACCACCCAGTAAAGCCATTTGTATTTTATTTTTCATACAGCAAAACAGGGGTTCCAATTTTTATCTAAGATATTTGATCATAGGAAATATATATTCTACCCTGAATCCCAAAGCAGCACTGTTTATTTTATGATTTACCATTAGGTGGAGGATTTTCTAGGGAGTGGTAGAAGCTGGTTAGGTCTTTTTCCATGACCCATCTGATCTGATATTTTCTTGACAACCCCACCAAGGCAGCTGAATTTTCTGAGTTTGAAGTTGTTCTGTTCGCTTGCCCTGCAGCAGATGGTAGCGGCTGAATGAGGAACACTCGGATATTATCGTTAGTGGGTGTGGAACCTCCCTTCTTAGAGGTATTGACATTAACCATATGCTTTAATTGGCATACGACAACAATAAAGTAAAACAACGAGGTCACTTCATCATTTTCGTGGATGTCAGGTGGTGCTGGAATGCAGCTGTAGGAATTAATGAAATATATAACTCACGTCTGATTCTTTTAATATTAACAGCTAGTACGATTCAGTGAGGTCACTTAATGCCTGAATTTATGCCTGAAACAATTAAATCTAACTGCTAATGCGAATCAATTAGGTCTCTTATAGAAAAATCTGTTATATGCATTTTTTAACCTTATATATTCTCTCAACTAGCTTGTCTAAGGTTGTGCTTCTTGGCGTATTGAGGTTTTCATATGTAAGCCAATTTGCATATCACTTTCCAAATAGTGTTTTTTCAGTTTAGTAAAACACATATATTAAGCTTAACATTGGTTGCTCTCTAATTAAATGCATTCCGACTGTTGTACGATGTTTTTATGCAATTAAGCATGTTGGCACTCTGGCCACTGTTTATTTATGAATTCAAATAGGATATTTGAAGAAAAGAAAAGAAACTAGTCAGTGTTTATAGGGATTAGACAATCTCGTATTACCATTCAGGAAAAAACTATGCATTTTCTAACATCATTGAAACCATGTCTTTCAGGGGCACCATAAGAGGGTAGAAATTTGAAGAGCCGTGTAGGGGCACTTCTGCCTTTGAAAGAAGTTCTTAAAATTCTGGCCTGAAAGTGGAGAACCCTTTTGCCATGCAGCTGATAGGTGGAGCAACTGTTGTGTTTACTAATTACTTGTATGGAAATAAGCTATAGTCTGTTTCACCCGGTTTAAAATATTTAGTATTTTATATAAGTAGTCAGGTGGAGCAAGTGGCATGTTTGCTAATATGGGAATAAGCTATTTGGTGGCAACCAGTTTAAAATATTGTGTGTTTTTATAAATAGATTTTATGTATGTACATGAGAAATCCACTGGCACGTTTACTAATAATGGAAATAACAGTTTAAAATATTTTGTTTTTTAAAAGTAGATTTTGCACGTATATCTAATCAACATATTCATACATAGCACTCATAAAGCACTTGCCACCACTATCAATTATGTGACAGAAAACTATTGAGATCGGTCACCAATTGTTTTCTCAACTCTTTTTCCTTTTGTTTTTTTTATATATCGACTGTAATGCGATTATGCATCCGAGAGGTGGCCGACAGGGACCAAGGATTGAATCCGGGGCAGCTGGGTAGCAGGCCCCTGGCCACACCATTGCACCCCGGGCCGTGGCCTAATTGTTTTCTCAACTTTTTTGAGCAAAGTAATTGCGAGGAAGGAAATTTGTTCTTTATTGTTTTGTTTTTTTTTAAAGTTATATTTTAGTTTGTTTTATTTTTGTTAAATTCTACTTTTTCAAAGTTGTATGGGGACTACCTGTTTTTTCGGTATCCATTTTTTAATTAGCATTTATTATGATCATTAATTTATAATGGATTTTAATATTTTAATTTAAACTAAACAAATATGATATGTGATTGAGTGATATGATAATGTATTAGAATAGATATCTTTTATATATCTTTTTGAAAATATTTGGATTTGTTTTATAGTTTTTTTTTATTGAAGGATTTTACATTAATTAACTACTTTTTTATCTTCTCTACAATTTTTCACTGACTGGTGACATATGGAATTAATTTAGCTGTATCACTATGTAGGGATCAAATAACAATAGTGACTTATCATCTTCTCTGCAAATATCTTGCCGATTAGTGACAGTTGGCCTTAATCTAGTTGTACCATTGTCCCAAATTCGAAAAAAATCCTTTTGGGAAAAAAAAGACTTCAAACTCCATCACATGCCCAAGAAAGATATTATGGTTTTTCAATCGCCTTCTCCAAGAAAACACTGCTTTATTGATAACCAAATAAATGTTAAATTTAGGGTTGCTCATTTGTATTCACATCTTACACTTTACACACCTCCCACGCCATTTGGTCATTATAGTTATACCTCTCAGTGTAACGAAAGGTGGAATTCGTAGTGGTGGTAATAGAGGGTAGTAAGCTACAATGTCACTTCAAAAATTGGATATGGGGAATTTTCCCAAGGCAGGATTGGGGTTTGGTTTCTTTTATTCCTCTACAATAATGATAAGAAAAATTGAAAATTAAAGAAATTTTTGAAATGCAAGACCCCTTATGATTGAATCGCAATCTCAAACTGTGAGTAGAGTAGAGCTGAGTATTGACTATCTGGTATGACTTTGTTGTTGTTTGTTTTCATTTGTTATCTCTATCACACTCTTTTTTCCATATACTTTACATGTTTGTATCTAGATATCGAGTGAATACTTGGCTACATTGAATGATTGATTAAATTGAAAGACACCATAGGTTGAGAAATAGGATGAGAAGCCAAAACAATTTTGTCTCGCTAACATAAACTTGTAGTATTTTTGTATTAAATAAATTCTTTGGTTTTTTTATTAATATTATTGAAAAGATATTAAAAAAAGGTTTTTTAGATAATGATTTTTATGGAGATCATCTCTCTGACATAAAAACATGACTAAAATCTCATAATAATAATATCCTTCTCTTGATTAAGCATTTTTTTAGGTTTCAAAGTGTTGAATTGTGAATTTTTTTTAAAACATGCTAACTTTACCCTATTAGGCATATTAGTCTTATTTCACCATGTCGTTGGTATAATAGTTATATAAATTATTTTTTTAATTTTCCAAGTAAAAGTGTATGTCACTTTCCCACTAGGGTAATTGCTCCTATTCATTAGTCTATCTCACTTCTTCTTATTCATAAGTGTGCTTTTATTGTTGCTTTCCCATTGGGTAATTATTCTTATTCATTAGTATATCCCACTTGCTCTTATTCATTAGCGTGCTTTTATTGTCACTTTCCCAAAGGAATATTTTTTCCTTTCCCTCTTAAGCATGCTATATGAGTATTCCTTTGTTATGCATGAGGTCATACAAGCTAATTGATTCAATAAAACAAACACTAGTAGGTTATTGTGTGTGTACTTCATTGTTTTACTTTCGTTGCCATCTCACATAGCATGCAACATGGTTTTCTTTGAAAAGCTTAAAAGCTTCCACTAGTGTAGGAAGGTATAGGTATGTTAACCATATATTGAAACTTTTTTTTAATTGATATTCAATCTTGGATGCTTTGTCGAGGTTGAAAACTGGTATTTTTGCATAATTCCTGCCCTTAGATATTTAGTCTTGGATGCTTTGTCGAGGTTGGAAATTGATATGTCTGCACAATTTCTACTCTTTGTAAATGCGATCTTATTATGGCTGGCTCTTTTCAATGAGCATATTGTATTGCATTTTGATCACCTTTCTCTTCTTGGTTAATAGGTAATACTTATCATTTAGTAATGTTTTTATAATTTTAGACAACTACTTGTATAAATCATGTAATTTTAGTGCTTTTTCATTTCTTGGTATATTGGTTCATTTTCTTACGTTGAGCTCCTTTTGGTACACTTTATCTTCACGTTGGATTTTTCATCTACATCATTCACATTTTATATGAACACTATTAGATATATTAGTTATTTAGAACAAAGCCATACAATCATCTTTAGTTCAACTTGATCTTTTTGTTTCATGGTTTTTTCTTTATAATTATCAGTTTTTGTGATTGTCAAAATTGGTTTGATAATTTTCAGTGGTTACATAAAGTGGTCCCTTTGTCTTGTAGGTGTAGTGGGTCCCCACGTTTTAATTTTTTGTGCCTTGATTATTGTTTCTCACTTTTTTCCATAGTTGATGTATGTGTGAATGTATCCAAATTTGAATTCAAGAGAGTCTATATATGCATGTATTTTATGGCATTTCTCATGTCTTAATCATGAATTCCATTGATCATATCTTTTGTGCACTTGTCAAAACACTTTTACATTGAACATATTTTGCCCTTATCATATCTTGAATTTTTCTAGTTGCATACTTATATGAAAATAAGGTTTGAATTAATGAGCATATAGATTTATCATTAATTATCTTGGGGAAAGAAAATTTTAGTTTTTTTAATCTCATTTGGGTTGCATTACTCATACAGATAATTAAATGAGCTCTGATTTAGAGTGCAAGTTCTTTAGCTAAAACTCTTACTGAGGTATGTCATATTTAGGGACACAATTTCTTTACCATCTCTTTCTCTCGTTGAATTATCAATCATGCACCCCTATAATTTATAAAATATTTTGGTGAATCCCATTAATTTCAAATCTACCAACCTTAGGGTTTCATGTTCTCATTTCCTTTATAATTTGTTGTGGTTGTTTTAAAAGTATGATTTATCTTGGTTTTGACTTTATTATTGCAAATTCATCAACTTTAGTTTCTTTCATGTTCTATATGGTTACATATTATGTCAATATGCAATCCCTACTTAGTCAAGTGCTAGATTAAGTGGTACAAATATTAATTTAATTCAGTGTCTTTTAATCATTACTAGTGCTTGTTCAAAAATGAAAATGATAGTTATTAATAAAATTCCTACTCCTATTGTTGTTGATGATACAAATGGTGCAAATGTGAATGGTGAATATGCATATATTGAACATGACCATACGGATAATGATTTTGTTGATAATGACATCTATGAAAATGTTATGAATGATATTGATGCATCAAGTAGATCAAGGAAGAGTCAAAAGACTTATCACTTTAGATAATTTATTAAGGTTTGTTTTGATTATATATGCATGTTTTAATTGATTTAAATTCTAGGATTACACATGGCATTATGGTTGACAAAGGTTTTAGCTTTAACATATGTATAATATCATTTTTTAATAGTACAAATTACACTCAACAAGAATAATTTAGAACAATCACAGTTCTTAAAAGTTATAAATAATTTACATATACATTTTCCAGGGGCATTAAATTACTTGTCACCATAAGCCCTAAGACTCTTTTAGTAAAATTTCATGTATTGGTAGATAACGAGACATATGATCTATTACATATATTCCCTTGGTTAAATTAAGTGAGAGCTATTCCATCCAAATTATACTAATGTCTTAAGTTTGTGCATGTTAACAAAATATTTACTATTTGAGGCACATATTATGAGTTATCCATACAACATCAATAATATCATGCGGTATTACCTACAATGTTTCCTAAATAACAAATCATACAACTTCAAGTTATAATACCTATAGTTATGACACTTACAATTATGATGTCTCAATTTATAGATCCTATAATTAAATGAGAGTTATCCTATCCATATTATACTAATGTCTTAAGTTTGTGCATGATAATAG
Source organism: Torreya grandis (assembly GCA_037957365.1). Taxonomy (NCBI): domain Eukaryota; kingdom Viridiplantae; phylum Streptophyta; class Pinopsida; order Cupressales; family Taxaceae; genus Torreya; species Torreya grandis. The sequence goes on from JARHVA010002732.1 coordinate 1,431,729, forward strand.
AATATTTACTATTTGAAGCACATCTTATGAGTTACCCATACAACATCAATAACATCACGAGGAATTACCTATAGTGTTTCTTAAATAAAAAATCATACAATCAAGTTATAATACTTATAGTTGTGGCATATACAATTATGAAATCTCGATTTATAGAGCTTGCAACTATGACAATTAGAGTGATAATATGTCACAAGATAGTCTGATCACAACCTCTTGTGTATGTTCAAGTTAAAGTACCTTGTGCAGTTTACATTAGACAATCCAAACCATTTTTTTTCAAGAGGTTAAGGCGGCTTCTATAGCCCATCATTGTGATGACTTCCTTAGAGATGATGTTTCAGGTTACAATGCAACTTATGGTTACATGACCATTACTACTAGTGATGATTAAGGATGTCTTATAACTCGTACTAGTAGCAAATTTTATTCCTCACATCCATGATCCATGAGATCTTCAAGATTTGACAATGAGGAATAACGAGCAACATATCATGGAAATATAGACAAGATTATTGTTAGCATTGCTAGTATATATCATATGCTTCAATGGAACAATATATTGTGCATAATTTATTTTTCTTCTTTCCTCTTTTTGTCATGTCTTTCATGTGCCGCCTTCTAGTTTGGTGTTTGGATTTTGGATTCTTCATGCTCCCTTTTTAATTTTGATTGCTTTCTTTCCCTTGAGCTTTCTACTCCATGCTTCTTATATATATATATATATATATATATATATATATATCCTCAATTTGCATTGTCTTTCTTCTAATCCCTTGGTTTATGTTTTTTTGGCTCTTGTCTCTTTTATGTTATTCTCATTCCAAAATCATATACAGACTTTGTAATAATGACCCCACACACACACACGTATATAAAGACCTTCCACCAGACTATTCATTGATTTTGAAGGGAAGTTGCATGGTAGTATGATTCCTCTTTTTCATGTTTCCTCTCTCTTTCATCATCTAGTTTGCATCTTCTAGCCTTTTTCTTATTGTTGAACCTATTAGACTATTTTTCTCTTGATTGAACTCTCCTTGCTTCTTATTGCCATCACCTCTTGGCTTGCTCCTTGTTTGGTCCATTTTTATAAAAAATTGTAAAAATGCAAATACATAGAAAAATGTAGAAATAATTAAAAAAATCCTTTTATCTTCACAATACATAATGACATATTTTTACATATCATGTTTATCTACCTATTTTAGAGTTTTAAATATCTATTATTATGCACATGCTTCTCATGGTATTTTTTGAGTAAGATGCAAGATATAAAGGTTACACATGATCAATGATTTACATCTATTTTACGGTTTCTTTACACCCACGTATGGGAGAATTCTCACATTGTGGCAGACCCATGCCGATAAAATGTTTTTCAATTGGTTTTATGGTTTTATCCTTTCTACTTTCCATATTCATATATAACTTTATATAGTTTACTATACATAATTTTCTATAACTTGCATTTTTCATATTGCTTTATATGGATATATTGTGCTGCTTCATATGATGGTTATATGGTTACATTGTGTGCTATTTTGTGTTCCCTATGATTGCTTGTGTGTGTGTGTGCTTATGTGTGTTTCATGTCCATTTTTGTCTTTTTTTATCCATAGAGGATCCTCTAGTAATCATTTTATGTTGCACTTGTGTGATTGATTACTCGTGGGTCACTTTTCTTGTTTGATGGTCACACTTACTTTATATGTGATTCATGTTTTTGCTCAATTGAATTGCCTATATCATGTGATCTCATATGTTTGGTGCCACGATTCATATTATGCACACTACTTATTTATTGTATATTGTAGCATGCGTTGTTGTAGTTTCTATCGTACATCTATTGGGGCATACTATTATTGTGTGCTTCAATTCTATATCTCACTTCTCACCCTATTAGGGGCATGTTGTTGCATTGGGGCATATCATTTTTCTTTTCCTTATTGATATTATTATTTATATCTTTCCAATATGGGCATGATGCACCCATATCTTTATTGATCATATATTGCTTATATCAAGATGGGTTTCCGCCTGATATCCTCCATACACTTAGTCACATTATGGCATTCAAATCAATATCAAACTTCTTAAAATTTAAAAGAACAATGCAAGATAAATGTAAAATATACTAAAAATAAGTTAAAAAAAGGAACCCACATCTTTGCATCATATAAATAGAGCAAAATAGATGAGGAAAATAAAATTACTAACATAATAATATGGATTTCGCATGTGTAAACACATTAAAGGCCTTTTTTGGACTGTAACTTTTCACTAACAAATGCATCCAGACCAATATCAAACTTCTTCTCAAAAATTAAATGAACAAAATAACACAAAAAACTCTTTTCATTTACACAACCCAGAATATAAAACTAAAACCCAGAACAACAAAGTTCAATACCAAATTTCTACTTACAAGTCCACCTACATGTCCCTATCTACCTAGAGTATAAAACAATAAACATTAAATTAATTTTTGATTTTTATAGGAAAGTTAGAACATTTATCTAACCCTTTACCATGAAAGGTTTCTATAAAAGAAAACACCACTGTAAAATGCAAGGGTAGCCCTTCAAATTTGATCATGGAGTTAATATATGTTTTATTTAAAAAATTTATAATTTATTTTAAGTCAAAATACAAAAATGAAAAACATAAACCATAAAGAAAAAATACACCACATGCATAGAAAATTGGGTAAGAAAAACTTATATTTCTTTATCACAAAAGAAAGAGATGAGAAAATGAAAAATAAAATTACCAATACATCAATATGGTCTTTATGCTAGTTAACTAAAATATGAATCACACATTTGCAACAACAAAGACCTTTCAATCTACTCCCCTGAATTGCAAGATTTTGCCAACCAAGTTTCTAATTAATATCTCATAAATAAACTCACATTATTTATGTCTTTGTCCATCCCAATGAAAAACACATCACACAGTTTTTCATCTTTATGCATAAATTTAAACAACAAAGCAACACAATAAAATGTTTTTTGCATGTGCAAATTAAACAAGATAACCCATAAAGAAAAAAATAAAATATGATATGCCCTAAAAACTAACTAAAAGAAGGATCCCACATCTTTGTATCACAAAAAAAAAGTAAAACAAACATGAAAAATAGAAACATAGATAAGACATGAAAAATAATCTTACTAGCATAGCAAGATGATCTTCATGCTCATAAACCAAAATAAAAACTTCTTTTTTTTGTCCCCCTATATCTAAACTCTAAACTCCCATATATATATAGAGAGAGAGAGGGTCCCATATATAGAGAGAGGGAACTCCCATATAGAATTTAGTTTAGTTTAGTTTATATAGAGGGGAGGTCCAAAATAATTTATTTTGGACCACCCTATAGATAGGCCCCAGATAGATATATAGGGCTTGGGGGTAGGCCATATAGAGGTCGAGTACCTAGTTTGAAGTGTGTAGGTCGAGTGCCTAGTCTCAAATGTGTAGGTCTAGTGCCCAATCTCGCAACAACAAAGACCTTTGAATCTACTCTTCTAAACTCAAGGCTTCTACCAATGGAGGTTCAAATTAATATCTCATAGATAAACTCACATTATTTATGCCATTGCCCATCCACATTAAAAACATCACATAAAGTTTTACATCCTTATATATAAATTAAAACAACAAAGCAAGAAAACAAAATATTTTTCATATGTGTATCCCAAGTAAACAAGTCAAAAACAAAATCCATCTTTATATAACAAAATTAAAATAAAGTAAACATGGAAAATATAAAAGACATTGTATTTTGCTTTCTTCAATTGCAAGCTTCTGCGAATTGAGGTTCTCAATACAATTTTAAATTTTTACCACCGACCATCCACATTAAATAATATCACACTGAACTTCACATTTGTACATAAATTAAAACAACAAAGTAACACAATAAAATAATTTTTAGATGTGCAAGCCAAAATATATAACTAAACAAAAAAAACCCATAGAGAAAAAAAAATCATATCCATAAAATTGGCTTAAAAATGGAACCCACGTCTTTATATCACAAAAAACTAGCGGTGACATGGAAAATAAACTTACTAACACAACAAAATAGTTTTTTCGTACTCATAAACCAAAATAAAAAGTACACATTCCTATCTAGAAATATGTTTCAATCTATTCTCTTAGACTACAATTTTTTGGCAACATAGGTTCTCAATGTGATATCTATCTTCCTCCAATAAATTAATATCTCATATATAAACTGAAATTATTGATGCCATAGTCCCTCCATGTGGAAAACACATCACATTGATCTATATATCCTTACACATAAATTAATATCAAGCACACATAAAAAAAAGACTTCCATTTATTAAAAAAATATTAATGACATTTAACACCTCAACATTTGATATCTGCAACCTCATTATTAATGGTCATATGTCAAATGAAAACATCCCCGAGCCATGTTCACTAAAGCATGCCTTTATTCCATGCATCAACATAGATGACATGCACACAATCAAAGTATGAAGCCCCAAACATATACTTATTGCCAATAATGAAGAAGAATCATTGATAGACTACAATCATGAAAGGTTACTCCCCTTTGGGTAATGCCTATTGATGTAATAAAATAAGGTCCATTTATAATATACATAGAAAAATCTACAATCATATAGACCTGTATGTAAAATAAGTTTATCAACATAGTAAGATTCAAAAGCCAATGTCATTACCACCTCAATTCAACACTTCACATGGTTCTAACTCATCAAGCACTCCTACACAACAAGTCTATACCTACTCTAAGCTTCTTTTCTTGTCAATTATCTAAAACATGAATTAAAAATATTATTACTACATCACCTATTCCTCTAAAAACTTCATCACAATGAATTTTTAAACTGATGCATACATTGATTCTATACAAACATCTCAAAAAGAAGAGGGGAATCCAATAAAACCTATCAATAACATTTAAGATCACCATATTTCACATTTACTAACACATATTTATTGGCAACACCCACCATACTCACAGACACGTTTATCAAAGAAAATTATATCCTACGATAGCATCTATAAAACCAATATGACATCAACTATAAGCACATGTCAAAGGAGACCCAATCGTCTTTCTATTTGCCAAAATTAACCCTATAGATAGTATATGGATAATATAAATTCATCTCATTATATATTACCCCTATTAACCTAATAATATCTTTAAAATTTCTCTTAATAAAATTTTTATTAGTCTTGAAGGGATTTTTTTTGGATCCATTTAATTTTATCTTGGAATTATTGTTGAATTTGTTGTTCAATGAAATTCGATTGATTAATAGGTTAAAAAAATATCTTTTGTAAAGTGAAATAGTAGGGTTTTTAATAGGGTAGATAAAATAATCATATTTGTGCATGGCGATGACTGAATTTTTTTACGTTATTGTCCATTTTACTTGGATCAAAGTTGGGCATTAATCGCATGACAAATAGATGATGGGTTCGTATAAAGTAGGTATAATTTAAGATTCAATGTTCCATTAGTTCGTGTGGTATGAGTTGTCTAGTTTGAATATTTTGCATTAAATGTCAAAAACCTATAAAAATTTACTATGGTTTACTGGGAATGCAAGCAATTCTTAAGCTCTTTGTCCTCCTTATTGATTTGCATCTGCATCTCATAATTCATTCCATTTAATGGTAGTAAGATCAATCTCCATGCAAACTGAGAATGAGTAAGATGGGCTACTTGTATTGAGTCCAACATCAAAGATTCTTAGCACTTCTTCATTCGATCTATGTGTTCATGTTTTTATTTAGTTTTGACAAACCAGTGGATGTCTCTAACATCAAAAAACTCATCCACAAAACCAAAAAATAAAGAGTCATGTCAGAGGGGTAAGATTTCTTAAGATTTCCCTTACTTCAACATCATTGGTACTACTAGTACCACCATTATTTGAATTTTATGGTGATGTTGGTATTGTTTGTAGAGTGTGAATGATGTGATAATGGGTTTTATATTCTTCAGATTTTGACACTACTATCCGATGGTTCTTCCTACTCTGATTCACTACCAAATAACTCCCTGTTTGCTTTTTGTAATGTAAAAAACTTTTTAATTATTGTGTCAGTGTATATAGATCCGAAACAAGTGGAGAATCTGAGAATAATAGCTATCACTCTGATCAACACAAGATCAGACTCTGGCATAAAGGTTTTTCATGATTCATGCAAATTTACCCTTGTTATGTTTTCTTTTCTAAATTCATCCATTGAGTCACTTGTCGCATTGGTTTAAGTGGGAATTTTTGTTGTGGTAGAAATTATAATAAGATTTCTTTATAATAGTCGGCTAACAAGCCATATAGCAAAAAATGTGACTTGCCTTGATGAGCTTGCGAATAGAATATGGCTCACCCTTCAAAAATGTGTTCTACGGCCTCTTTTGGGTGGATGCACATCACAGGTTTCTAACATCATATGAGAAGGAATATTTGCATTTGTTAAAAAAGGTAGTGAATGTTTCTACATTTTCTTCCTATAAAATTAGGCCATAATCAAGGATTTCTAGTCCTATCATGCTTTTTCCATGATATCCATAGCTGGACTGTACTGCAAATCAAAACATTTACCAATCTTTATTTTCAAAATACAATAATTTATTTAAGATGACAAAATTAATGCTTCTATTAAGAGATCTTTCTTTCCCTTGTCCTTGCCACGAGAGATCCATAAATTATTCCACACAGACAAAACCCTATGGGGTACCACTCGGTTGTAATTTAATTTTACCTTATCTCTAGCATTATTTATATACAATTTAACATTACATTACTTCTTTCTTCTCATAATTTAAGGAAGTTGCTAGGTTTTTATAAACGAATTTTACCTAACTCATCCACAAGTTAAAAAAATAATGATTAGTAGTTGTTTCGATAGTGCAAGGAATGTCGATATATATATATATATATATATATATATATATATATATATATATATATATATATATATATATATATATATATATATATATTAGTGTGATGTAAGTGAGGAGTAGTAAAGAGAAAAACAAATGTTGTGAAAATGCACTTGCAATATTGGATTAATTTGTGCGATGAGTATTTCCTCAACTTAAGTAAGATTAGATAAAATTTTGGGTTGTATACCGAGGTCCATCTTATTAAAAGTAGAATGATTATTGCTTCTTTCTACAATACATCGATAACAAGTATGTTCGTATCCATGTTTTGAAGAAAGATGATCTATCCTTTCATGAAATTTCTTGTGAGGTTGTTCAATAGAGAGATTATAGAATGTGGGGTCAATAATTTTTTTTATGTACATGGTAATTAAGTTGACGATGCATATTTATTTGATCCTTGTGTATTGCATAACTTGAATGACTTTTTTTGTTTGCCTGTTCATTCTCCATAGATGTATCCAATGATAATGAAGAAAAAATTAAATGTTAATTCATTGTAAATGCTATATAGAGTTTATTATTATGCATATTAAAAAAAAATTATGTAAAGAAGTAATCGAAAGCAAGGAATAACCTCACAATTACACAACTATAAAAAAAAATTGTATGGTGTATGTACACAGTAAAGAGAATCATGGTATTTATATGCATAACAACATGATAACTTTGTGGGTAAAGGTGAACAACATTGTGGCTGTAAATGTGAATGTATAAGAAATATTGGAAACGTACCTTTTAAAACATTTTACAAAAGTATAGTAAAGCAAAAGCATATGTGTTCTCTATAAAACACATGTATGTAAACACACAATATGAAACAAAAAAATGAGTATACTTAAAATAGAAAATCATGCATAAATTTAAATTCATATATCATGATAATTAATATATTATATTATGATTATGTTGCATATTAATTTAAACAATGCATGCTTGTACATAGATGCAAGTTACGTCAGATGAGGTCTCGTTGTAGTTTTATTATTTTTATTTTTAATTACTTATGTGCAAAAAAGACAAAGTAAATTGATAGCTACATCACTGCTATGAAGTACCATTTTAAAGGTAAGAGTCACACTCTGATATTATAGACTAGGGTCATGCCATGAATAAAAAATTCATGGATGTCAACATTTAATTGTCTTTGAATGAAGACCTTAATGATTTGTCATATGCATACAATTGCACCATGATTATCTGATCCATTCGTGGCTACGTCTTTGTTATTGTCATTGTCTGCAAGATTATTTCCGCCATTAGGGAAGGTAATTGAAACACTACCTGGAGTATCTAGTGGAGGTATGTCATGATGAATAATTATTTCATATATTCTCCAAATATTTATTGATGGAAGAAGAGTTTCATAAGGATATATGGGTCCTTGCACAGTAATCAAATTATATTTTACCTATCATTGAATTTTCTTTGAAATAAACAAGTTAATCATTGAGTGAAGGTGATGTTGGTAACCTGGTTCATTCCAAATACTCTTTGGAAGGTATTCAACAAAAAATCATACAAATAAATAGGGAATTCATTTGAGTTGTGAAAATCATATTGACCATATTCAAAATATTCAATCAGAACTAAACTCAAAATTAATCTTGAAATCTAATCTTCAGGGTAGTTCAATCTATCATTTTTCTAGCACAATAATATATATATATCTGTGTGTGTGTGTGTGTTGAATTTGGATAATTTTTTCCAAGTCTCCTTTAACCCAAACCTTCATTGTGCATGTTTTACAATCCACGTATTGATTAACGCAAATTTATTTGAATGATTTTGAAAGCAACTTTGATTCTTTTTTTGTTTGTATATTATTCTTAAGTTATTGCATCATCATAATTATTCTTTTCAAAACAATGATTATTTGCATGTAAAATACATAAAACATTACATTACATTATTTGTTTCTCCATGTAATTCAAGGGAGTTGTGAGGTTTTTATAAATGAAATTTACCCAAATTGTGTTTCGAAATCTCATTGACAAGTTAAAAAAAATAATGATAACCTAAACATAAATTTAATAAGTTAAAATTCAAACAGAAATCCTACCTTCCATAGCTAATTTGTGTATTTTCAATGTTTTATTATTCTTTCCTATAGTTACTTCTTTAGCGTTGGTGGTTTGTAGTGGCTTGAGAGTTTGACTATATTTTAACAATTTTGAGATGATTTTTTATCAATACTTTTGAATAAGTTTCTAATAAATTGAAATAAAAATTAGTTATATATGTTGTAAGACATGCACTAGGTATGACACAAGCCCTGGACCACCTCTCATGACACTTCACCAATGCTTGACATATTTAGGCTTTGTGGGAGCATATGTCAAATCTCTTAACACTCTCAAGCCACACATGGCTTGAGTATACTTAGCTACTTAACTCTAGCTCTCTATAGATTAGGGCTTTATGAGAGTATAAACTAAATATCCAACACCCTCAAGCTACATGGCTTGAGTGTACTTAGCTACCTGGGTCTTGGTCTTCACATATTTATTCTTGCTCTTAACAATTTTGGACTTTGTTGGACCAAATATTGAATCTTTAATGTCCTCAAGGCACACACGGCTTGAAGAACTTAAAATACGTCTACTCTACTAACCTTTTAAATTATACTTCTATGATCTTCATTTTAAAAATTGATACTTACCTAAAGCAACCCTTCTTATAAGGTCTTAACGCTCTATGCCCTTATTATCTCAAGTGAAACACCAAACATATGTAACATTAAGATGGGCCCTGAGCTCACCTGAGGGTGCCCTAGGCCCACCCATATCGGTCCCTGCAATAAGCCTCATTGTTGCCTAGGCCAAGATAGGGCCTCCTTGTGCTTTGCACAAATTTTTAAATTAAATTATAGTTAATCACTGTCAATTCATTCTTTATGACAAATTAAATCATTAATTTAATACAATTCCACCCAAAATTAATCCTTGATGTTATCTGTTGTCATAAACATCAAACAAAGTACTGCAGATAATAAAACACAGTAGGAAAGAGAATTTGAGAAAGTAAAAAATCAGTAGTTCACCATAGGTAAGTTTCCTATTTTTTAATTAATCTTTTTAAATATATTATATTTTGGTTAATAAAATTATTAAATAATAGTTAAAGTAATATTTTATTAAAATATTTTTAAAAATATATATTTTTAGTAAATTATATAAATTTTATTTTTTACCAGGTCTACAATTTAGCAATGGATAGAGAACCATTTTATAAAGGACATTCAAGTCCATATTCACCTCTTCAATCACATGTTTTAAATATATTTCAAAAAAAAATCAAAACTATACAAGTTTTTCAAATCAAGATGAAAATTATTTTATTTACTCACAAGAAAATTTTAGAGATAAAATGAAATTTGGGGAAAATCTTTCACAGTCAGAAATAAATATAAATGTTGTCTCTGATGATGTTCATGATGTGGAGGATTATTACATTATGTCTGGTCATGATATTGACTTGAACCATGGAATTCATAGTTTTATTGGAGAAAATTTTGAAGTTGAGAAAAATTGTCCCAACAACTCAAGCATTTGAGAATGATATTAATGGTGACACAGATTCAACTGAAGAACTCAAAGAGGAGCTTTGGCCAAAAACAATTGTGCAAATTTTAATTTTAAAATTTAGAAGTGTATACATATTTAAATCAAATAAATCTAGGTAAGAAGCATTTGAACCTCTTTTATGGGTATTCAATGTAAGTACAAGTGGAATAGATTGAAAAAATATTGAAGAGAAACAAATAGAAAACACTACAGGGGGAAACCATCTTCGTGGACTTTCTATGATGACATGGGTCACATTATAGGGAGCACTCTTAAGGTGATTGGTCTTATGATTAGTTTTAGTGGAAATAAATGGGTCAATACTTCTAATACACCAAAAAATATCATGAAAGATAAATCTCCTGAAGAAAATCTATCTATAAATATTGAAGAACAAACAACAAATGAAGAAACCCATTCAAACACGATTGGAATTTAATGCAAACATACAAAAAGAAAAAGAGTTCCTCATGAAGGTTTTGGAGAAAGAATAGAGAAAAGTTTGTTGCATTTCACTCAAACAATGAAAGAAATTGTGCAAGGCCAAGTACAATTTGTGTAACAACCCCACTATATAGATAAAGGAATACGTGAAAGTTTTTTTTCTAATTTAACATACATACTATAAATACATTACAACTCGAGAATATAAATAGAGATCACATATATACTCAAGTGATAACATTAAGTACATATTACATCTTATATCATAAATTTTTAATATCATGAGAATGCTACATAAGATAATTATAGAAAGTAATACAACAACTCAGCCATGACTAATACACCTCTAAAATTAATGCTATCAATATACAATAATAAACAATCATAATCCTTTATGACAATACTTAATAATAATATATAATCTATTACATGTACATAATTTAGATACCTGGCTCCTTAGAGCATGAGTTCCTCAGACTCTCCAATATCTGTGGCAATCTCAAGTGTCATCTCAATAGTAGTATTATTATGGGGAGGGAGAACATCATCTGACCACTTTTTCACACCAACCATGGACCAATGATCCTCTGCACTAATTCCATCAAGGAATGGCCCTCCCTTCATGGATGAGAAAATAGTGACGACATGGGAATCCAGAAAGACTAGCAAATACCCATGTGTTGTATGATTCTAAATTAAATATGCAGTGTATCATAAAAATTTGTTTTATTGAAAGATGTCACATAAATATGTGAATCATACTAATGAAATGATAATGTTTCACTCAACATACTTTGGCCCAAAGTTTTACAAATAATAAATAATAATGATCTAGATTAATCAAATTCATACACACCACTTGGTCGGACTGCCTTCATTTGTCATTGTGAGACTAGTAAGTCAATAAAGTCCATCTCATTCTTTACTTTGAATCAACAATGTGGATTGGTTGAATACAATTCAACTATAAGATTCATTTAGTCTACATTTTTTTTCCAAACACAACATATAACATGCCAAACATAGGAGTAATCAAAACATACATTTATTTCATCAAACGTATGAATGAATCTTACATTATTTTCTATCCCATACTATAAATAAAAACTATAGTTTATACCATCTGGATAAATACATATTTAACTACAAATTTTTACAATAACAATAGTATCTAAACATACTACACCCTATGATAATCCATATTACCATAGTCTAGTATTCTAAGACATGACTACTAGCTTTCCACAGTAAATCATATAAGTAATCATAATACATGAAAATATAAGCTACTATTTAAGCATTTAGACTCAAAAAATCAAGTCACAATGCCAATAGAACACAATAATATACAAATTTATCAAATATTATACTTCCAAGGTTGTATGCCCGCAACATAAGTCCTACCAAATATCTCAAAACACACTACTCATAGTGATAACCAATCATGCATGCACATAGTTAAACAAATATAGGTAAGATTCTCGGTATACCAATTACAGTATGTACCATCTAGGTATAACATGTGTTAAGGATGCAGTACTTTATGATATCCCATATTGTCATAAGTTTCTGACTACATAAAAGCACATAATCAAACTTATAATTTTAAGAATCAAGTAACACATATACATTTAACAATCAAGTGTATGGGTATACTCTAAGTTAAAGATACATGCTAGCAACATAACATATAAACATGTATCACAATGCACCATTATATGCTAGATATAATTAAATATTTATATATATTAGCAATCTCATAACATGTACTACACTCAAGTATTCAATATAGAATATATATAAGAATAGTCAATTAATCATGTGTAGAGAAATAGAGGACTCATAAACTTGTTATAACATTCATTAGAGCACCTCAATGTGTTTTTTAAGATACTACTTTAATATAGTTATAGCTTCAGACTCACAAACACCTAATGATTGGATAAAATCATACTTCTAGCTACAATTAAGGCTTATAACCAAACATAACCATTTTCATTAAGTACTTGTGCTATAACCTTGAATCCATAAACATTCAAGATATGAATTGAGTACTATAATCAATAATTTTCGGATTCAAATCCACCATGTAATTCATAAGTAAGGTTCTTTAAAGTGTTTAGGCTCTATATTAGTCTATGTATTTTATCCCAATATACATTACCATAGGTTCGATTCTGTCGACCAATTTTCTCAAAACTACTGAGCTTAAAATACCTTACTTCGTTTCTACATGTTTCAAATCATAACCAGAATATAGACTTAGATTCTGCATAGCCTACGTATATGCATACTTTCATTATTTTGAATGTCAATTTATACTCATTTGATCTATACGATACATTACAACAGATTGATTATTGTCGCCACTATTTGTACCAGTATCAGTTACATCATTATTATTCTTGCAATGAAGTCAAGCATCGACATCATTATACACCAATATAAGAGTTAATATTAATATACAATATATTCCATTAATTAACATATATTGTGATATTAGATCTAGTATGCTCAACGGACGGAAAGATCAATGATAATAATATGAAATATATGGTATTAAATAACATATATTGCAATGATCTCAAATTAACATGTTTTGTGACAAAACCATAAGTGAATGGTTATGCTACCATAATATAGCATTGGGTCTTATATTCCATATCACTGATAAAACATATGGGAAATATATACTATGTGAGTGTGTATCTACCTACCCCTCACAACTATAGTTTTTTTTTTTTTTTTTGGGGGAAATATATAAAGGAGAATTCCACAAATAAAATTGTGGCTTTGTCATCCAAATGTCATATTTATTAGGATTGCACATATGATCAGCGAGATCATATATTGTCTCAAATTTTAAGTTACCGTGTATATATATATATATATATATATACACGATCCATTTTAATTAAACATATGAATGGTTTAAGACATTGGACAGCTTAAACACATAAAACCATGGTTTAATTATGCATAGCTAAACATATATATTATTACTAATTTTTAGTTATTGTTTGTTTATTTACTGTGGCTTTATTCCTTATAGGTTGCCCAAGCTTGATTCAGGGCGTTTGGACAGCTGGAAATTCCAATCAAGGCATGACATGGTCAAACACAGGTATGCATTGTCAATAGATGAGCTAAAGCATTGTAAATCAGAATGACAAGGAAGGCATGGAAGGGATGTCGCGATTATTGATAATATTTTTAATTAGCAACTCCATTAAATTAAACATGAAAGGGATGCAACGATTTATATCAATTATTAATTCCACGTTTTAATATAAATTAAACATATTTAAATTTAACAATTATATATATATATATTATATATATATATATATATATATATACACGAATCATTATTCCATTAGATTTTTGCATGTTTGGAATTGTTAATTTATGAATATACATGCTGTAAATTTTGGATTTTCATTACCATTCATTGGATTATGAATTCCAACGATTTGTATTAGAAATTGCAGACTCAAATAGATTTGCATGTTATTAATTAAAGTCACTATCTTCTTATTAAATTGTTGTCAATAATATAACTCGTATAAAATACATTGGTAAGTTTATGTACATCACTATCTCAACATATCAAACACACTGATTTCATTTATTACGCCCAACGACTCAACAAAAAAATACAGTGACTCATCAAACTAATACAACAACTCCATTAAGTAATACAATGACGCCATACAATGAATTAGTTGAAACTTCAACAGTTAGATTAAAATTGATGCCAATCATATACTAGTTCAGATTTATTTAAAAAGTGACCACTATATTTCCTAAAAGATATGTTTGTATGAGATTTAAGATGCCAAAAATGAACTTTTATACAAAATTCTCCAAAATTTGATATAACGATCTCACTGTAGTAATACATTGGTCGGTATATGTAAAGCGATGTAAAAAATAAAGAGAATATAATATATTTAATATTTTAATTTTCTTTATCTATTAACGTTTGTTACAATCTTGAAAATACTCTAAATCTAGATGTTATTAGCATTTACAAATTTTTCATAATCATAAAAATTGAAAACACTACTTACTTGGTTAATAGAGATGAAAACTTATTCATTGCTCCTTATGTGCTTTTCCTCTTTCCTCCCCCTCCATTCTCCCCTAATCCCTGCTTAAGTATGGCACTTCATTCCCCTTATTCCAAGATTTCTCTTGATTTAATCATTTTGTTTTAAAGATTCTTTTTGCTTTACTTTATTTAATTTTTGGAATTATTTTACTTCTATTAAAAAATTTCCACTTCACTTTCTATTTTTATTATTAATTATTCAATATTTTTATTTATTCCTTTTTTGTCTACTTTAATTTCTGGGTTTTCTTTATTTTTCTTTGTTTTTCCTTTTTAAAGATAAATTACTTTTTTTTAATATATAAAATATGAAATACTCAAAGTCCATATTCTAAATTAAATCAAATTAGCATCCAATTAATTTTAAATGATAATTTATAAATTTATAAATAATTTATTTTTTAGATTTTCTTTTACTAAATTGGTAAAACATGCTAAACACGCAAGGAATTTATTTTTATATTTTTTTTACTCTAGCAAATCATGAAAACAACACTCCAAACAGTATCAAATACATCATAAATAGTTAAATGTATTTCTATCATGACTAATTATTATGTGTGTGTAGGGTTTCACTAGCTCTCTATAGACCTTCGATGTCTTTATCTACATCATTCTTTTTGATGATGCTTTCCCTTTGACACACTCTGAGGGGTGAATTCTCCTACATCCACCTCATAATACACAGATAATTAGATCATATCACATGATAAATATAAAGCAATAATATAACTGAAATAATACATTAATATGTTTAAAATATAAATACGTACATGATCCAACTCACAGTATGCAATCATGTATCATCATCTAACTAAGCAATAGTCTACTATCTCATAATAGCATGAATCTCAAGCTTAGTCAGAAATATAACAAATCTGAATTGTTAACTGTAGATATCCATGAATAATCTAAAAAAATTATCTGCTGAAGAATCGAGATGTAATATCCTTCTCCCCTAAATTTAGTCATCATCCTCGATGACTCTTATTCAAACATAAGTTTTGAATTAAAATATTATTTAGAATAGTAATAAAATGGTATGCAAAATTAATTTAAAAAATAATTAAAAATTTACTTGTAGAACTCACCATAGTTCTTTCAAGTTGCATTATTTCAGAGTACTAGTCCCACAAGACCCTACTTAATGATATCTCGTTATTAAGCAAATATGGTTGCAAATATTACTAACTCTGATTGGTTCTGTCATGATCACCTCAGGGTCTAGAACTGTCAAAGTAAGCCTACATTCTATAGGACTGATCACGTATGTAACCTTGAAAAATTTCACATATCTTAGTGAAAGTTCACTGACTTCTCAAAACACATTTAAGATCATAATACAAGTCAAAGTAAATGACTAGAGAGAGTTTCACAAAATTTTCTAGCTCTCTACACAGCTCTCTAACTGAGAGTGTTTTTTCTCAACCTAGAGAAAAGTATTTAGGGAAACTGGCAAGTATAATATATATAAGTTAATATTATCGCTACTCTACGTAGCTTCATATAAGTATAACCTATTAGTATTGTCACTACTCTACGGAGCCCCTGACAAGTACGATGATGAATAGGATCTTAGAAATACTACATTTTCAATGTATACAAAAACATGGAATACTCGTTCACAATATATATTTGTATGGTCATATGATTGAATTTCATAAGTTTTGTTTATCAAATATTGAATTTGACAAGTCTATCTGTCGGATCTAATTCAGTAGTAATCAAGTCAATGTGAGGCTAAGATATTATCCTATCGCTTAGAACTCATGTTCCGATCACCACTCTTCTCTCAGGTCTGCATGACCTAATGATCTCCAAAATGTGCATAATGTTTCATGAAAATATAAATCTATACTAATAGGTCATAGAAAGTAATACATGTTAAATAATTTCGGTTATATCACTGTACATTCAAAAGAATCATATAATCAATCCATAATTGTATTAAGTTGTCACAAGCTAATCATAACTAATATCATATTTTCTACTTAACCTATAATGTTATATTCATGGTTAAGAGAAAGTAATGTTAAAATTATCATAACATACAAAAGCCAAGGATTACACCATCCTTTAAACCTTACAAAGGAATAAACAAAACATATCTTCATGCTTGCTTGGCTAGAATGCAATAAATTAAAAATTTATTTAATCCCCTAGATTGACAAGATGTTCCACACATCCTATACCCTACTTACTTCCGACAAAAGGTATAAAAGAAATCTTTTTCAAAACAACACACATTAAGCAAAAGAGAACATATCAATCTAATCAAGGGTGTATATTATCATTCTAATTAACTTATAATTCTTAATCTTAGAATTTAGTATATAGTTCCACAATTTTCCACCCCTTGTGGTCTTAAAATCACAAATTAGATAAAATAGTGACTTTAAAGAGTCATAAGTGAAAAGTTGAGAACTATCATCTCAAAAACTTTATATACCTTCATCAGATAAAGGAAAACACCACAACTCAACGTTGTCAAAACACTTCCTACTTACCAAATCTGTAAGTATGGTATCTCAATCTATTTTTTCAACTGGAAGAAATAAATTACTAACCACAAATACGTACCCATCTATCCAATCTAACAACTTCTCTCTCATCAAGAGTAGAAAACAATCTCCCACCAACTTCAAGGGAGTACAGTTAGACAACATTCAAAACAAATTTTCATTTAAGAAAACATCAAAATCAACAACATGCAAATAAGATTTCTTTCAGTAGCATCATAATAATGTCAAAGGGGAATGAGATAATGCAAACTCATCTCCAAGCTAAGGGAGATGACACTCTTTCCTAATCCACATAACTTAAGGGTGCCAACCAAAACAAGCTTATAACACTCAAGAACTCTCAACCAAAACAACATCACTCTACTGGAATAAAATATCCACTGCACTAGGTGGTACCAAAACTAAATTAGTCTTATAAGATTTTTCACTCCTAGGATAGTGGAAAATAAGACACAAAATCAAAACACAAAAATATAATAAGTGTGAAGCATCTAGAACTTAAAAACACTCGCAACACAAAACACAAATGACGAAGGTGATTTGATAATCAAGAAAAGATAGTCACTCTCAAGGTGTTTGATCTAAGTTGTCAAACTATGCTAGAAATATTTTGTTCATAACTCATGAACTATGTTATAATTTTGCCTACCCAAACCTCGTAGACAACTATCACCATTGGGAAACTTAATAAACCATCCCTTATACGACTAAAAAAGATACGAGTGCTCCTAGGGGAGCACACTCAATATTCCCTAGACACATTACACGAATGTCCCAAACTAACATTAGTCACCAAGTTGTACAAGAGGGTCTAACAATTTGCTATAACTCCAATCATTTTGTAATATGGTTTCACATTGAGGCACTACAAATCCAAAAGATTAGTACAATACTTCATGTCATTAGATTCACACCGGTGAATAGAAGGACATGAAAATTTAATGGACTCATTAGGTCTTAGAGTTCAAGCCACAACTCTGATACCACATGTAACAACCCCACTGAATAGACAAAGGAATACATAATTTTTTTTCTAATTAAACATACATACTATAAATAGATTACAACTCAAAAATTTAAATAGAGATCACATATATACTCAAGTGATAACAATAAGTATATATTACATTTTATATCATAGATCTCTAATGTCATGAGAATGTTACATAAGATGATTATAGAAAGTAATAAACAACTTAGTCACGGTAGATACAACTCTGGAATCACCACCGTCAATATATAATAATAAATAATTATAATTCTTTATGACAATACTCAATAATAATATATAATCGTATACAATGTACATAATTTAGATACTTAACTTTTTAAAGTATGAGTTCTTAGAAATCTCCAGTATCTATGGCAATATCAAGTGTCATCTCAATAATAACACTATTGTGGGGAGGGAAAGAATCATCCGAGCACTTTTTCACACCAATCATAGATCAACAATCCCCCGCACTAATCCCATCAAGAAATGGCTCTCCCTTCATGGATCAGTAGATAGTGATGGCATGAGAATCTAGAGAGACTAGCAAGTACTTGTATGTTATATGATTCTAAACTAAATATGCAATATATCATAAAAATTTGTTATGTTACAAGATATCATACAAATATGTGAATCATACTCATGAAATAATAATGTTTCACTCAACATACTTTGGCCCAAAGTTTTATAAATAATAAATAATAACGATCTAAATCAATCGATTTCATACACACCACTTGATTGGATTGCCTTCATTTGTAATTGTGAGACTAGTAAGCTAGTGAAGTCCATCTCACTCCTTACTCCGAATTAGTAATACAGATTGGTTAAATACAATTTAACCACAAGATTTATTTAGTTTACATCATATTTGCAAACACAACATATAACATGTCAAACATAGGAGTAATAAAATCATACATTTATTTTATCAAATGTATGAATGAATCTTACATTATTTTCTATCTCATACTAGAAATAATGACTATAGTTTATACCATCCAGATAAATACACATTTAACTATAAATTTTTATAATCATAACAGTATCCAAACTTACTACACCTTATGATAACCCATACTACCATACTCTAATACTTTAAGATATAACTACTAGCTTTCCATAATAAGTCATATAGTTAATATTAATACATGAAAACAAAAACTACTATTTAAGCATTTAGACTCAATAATCAAGTCACAATTCCCACGAAACACAATAAAATACAAATTTAGCAAACATTATACTTCCAAGGTTGTATGCCCATATACACAAGTCCTACTAAATGTCTCAAAACGCACTACTCATAGTGATAATCAATCACGCATGCACACAGTTAAACAAACATATGTATGATTCTCAATATATTAATTACAGTATATACCATTCAGGTATAACATGTGTTACTGATGTAGTACTCTATGATATCCCATACTATCATAAGTTTCCAACTACATAAAAACACATAATCAAATTAACAATTTCAAGAATCAAGCAACACACATACATTTAACAATCAAATAAGTACAGAGTTATACTACCTAAATATACCCTAACTTAAAGCTACATGCTAGCAACATAACACATAAACATGCATCGCAATGCACCATTATATGCTAGAAATAACCAAATATTTATACATATTAGCAATCTCATAACATGTACTGCACTCAAGTATTCAACACTTAATACATATAACAGTCAATCAATCACGTGTAGAGACACAAAGGTCTCATAAACTTGTTATAACATTTATTATAGCACCTCAACCTATTTTCTAAGAGAATATTTTAATATAGTTATAGCTTTGGACTCACAAACACCTAATGATTGGATAAAATCATACTTCTAGCTACAACTAAGGCTTATAACCAAACATAGCCATTTTCATTAAGTACTTGTGCTATAACCTTGAATCCATGAACATTCAAGATATGAATTGAGTACTATAGTCAATAATTCTTGGATTCAACTCCACCATGTAAGTCATACGTAATGTTCTTTAAAGTGTTTAAGCTCTACATTAGTCTATGTATTTTATCTCAATATACATTACCACAGGTTCGACCCCATCAAACAGTGTTCTCAAAACTACTAAGCTTAAAATACCTTACTTCATTTCTACATGGTTTGAATCATAACCAAAATACAGACTTAAATTCCACGCAACTTATGTATATGCATACTTTCATTGTTTTGAATGTCAATTTATACTCATTTGATCTATAGGATAACATTACAACAAATTGATTATTATCGCCACTGTCTGTACCAGTATCAATTACATCATTATTATTATTACAATGGAGTAAAGCATCGAAATCATTATACTCAAATATAAAAGTCAATATATAAATATACAATATATTTGAGTAATTAACATATATTATGATATTAAATATGATATGCTCAAAACACAGAAAGATCAGTGATAATAATATGAAATATCCAATATTAAATAACATAAATTGTAATGATCCCAAATTAACATATTTTGTGACAAAACCACAAGTAATTGGTTATGCTACCATAATATAACATTGGGTCTTATATTCCACTTCAATGACAAAACATATGTTAAATATATACTATGTGAGTATCTACTTACCCTTCACAATTATAGTTTTTTTTTTTTTTTGGAAATATATAAAGGAGAATTCCACGAGTAAAATTGTGCCTATGTCATCCAAATGTCCTATATATTGCGATTGCACATATGATCAACCAAGTCATAAATTATCTCAAATTTTAAGTTAACACACACATATATATAATCCATTTTAAATTAAACATATGAATGGTTCAAGGCATTGGACAACTTAAATACATAAAACCACTGTTTAATTATACATAGCTAAACATATATATTATCACTAATTTTTAGTTACCATTTGTTTATTTATTATGGCTCTGTGTTTTACAGGTCACCCAAGCTTGATTTGAGGTGTTTGGACAACTGAAAATGACATGGTCAAACACAAGGATGTGTTGTCAATTGAAGAGCTAGAGCATTGCAAATTAGAATGGCAAGGAAGGCATGGAAGGGATGCCATGATTATTGATAATGTTTTCAATTAGAATTTCCTTAAATTAAACATGGAAGGGGTGCAACGATTTATATCAATTAGCAATTCCATGTTTTAATATAAATTTAACATATTTAAATTTAACAATTATATGTTGGTGATATATATATATATATATATATTTATCCTACTAGATTTGTGCATGTTTGGAATTGTTAATTTATGACTATACATGCTGGAAATTATGGGTTTTCATTGTCATTCATTGGATTATGAATTCCAGTGATTTATACTGAGAATTACAGACTTAAGTAGATTTGCATATTATTAAATCGTTGCCAATAATATAACTCATATAAAATAAATTGGTAAGTCTATGCACATTACGATCTCAACATATCATACACGATGATTTCACTTACTATGCCTAGCAACTCAACAGATAATATGACTCAGTAAATTAATACAGTCGATCCATTAAGTAATACAATGACACCATACAATGAATTAGTTGAAAGTTCAATAGTTAAATTAAAATTAATGCCATTCATATACTCGCTGGGGATTATTCAAAAAGCGGAGACTATCTTTCCTAAAAGATATGTTTGTATGAAATTTAAGATGCCAAAAATGAAATGTTATACAAAATTCTCCAAAATCTAATATAACAATCTCACTGTAATATTACATTGGTCGATATATATAAAATGATGTCAAAATAGAGAGAATATAATATTTTTAATATTCTAATTTCCTTTACCTATTAAGGTCCATTACAATCTCAAAAATACTCTAAATCTCAACGTTATTAACATTTACAAATTTTTAGTAATCATAAAAAATTGAAAGTGCTACTTAGTTAATAGAGCTAAAAACTTCTTCATTGCTCATTGTGTGCTTTTCCTCTTTCCGCCCCCTCCATTCTCCCCTAATCCATGCCTAAGTATGGCGCTTCATTCCCTTTATTCCAAGATTTCTCTTGATTTAATTCTTTTGTTTTAAAGATTATTTTTGCTTTACTTTATTTAATTTTTGAAATTCTTTTACTTTTATTAAAAGCTTTCCATTTCACTTTATGATTTTATTATTAATTATTCAATACTTTTATTTATTTCCTTTTTTTTCTACTTTAATTTATAGTTTTTCTTTGTTTTTCCTTTTCTAAGATATATATTTTTAATATGAAATACCCAAATTTCATATTTTAAATTAAATCAAAATAGTGTCTAGTTAATTTTAAATGATTATCTTAAAATTTATAAAGAATTCATTTAAAATTTTTTTTTATCAAAATGATAAAACATGTTAAACATATAAGTTTTTTTTTTTTTTTTTAAACTTACTCTGATAAATCATAGAAACAACACTCCAAACAAATATCAAACATATCATAAACAATTAAATGCATTTCTATTCTGACTAACTACCGTGCGTGTGTAGGGTTTCATCAGTTTTTTTAGACTTTTGACGTTTGTATCTACATCATCCTTTTTGATGATGATCTCTCTCTGACACACTCTGAAAGGTGAATTCCCCTACATCTACCTCACAACATGCAATGAATTAGATCATATTACATAATAAACATAAAATAATAATATAAATAAAACAATTTTTTAATATGCTTGAAATATAAACACATACATTATCCAATTCATAGTACATTATCATGTATCACCATCTAACTAAACAACATTATAATATCCCATAATAATATGAATTTTAAGCATAGTCAAAATTGTAACCAAATATGAATTATTAGTTGCAATTATCCACTGGTAATCTAACAAATTTACCCAATGAGAAATCGGAATGTAACAATTTAAGCATGCAAAGATGGAATAAAAAAATAAACGAATAGAAAAATATTAAATATGCAACTCTAAATTACAAAGTTTTTTTTTTAAAATAAATCTTAATATTTTACTTCTTGCCAAAAAATTGAAAAAATGAATACCTACCAACTACTTTAATTTAGAATTTATTATAAAATTGTTATTTTTAAATAATAATGATACTCTAACATTTCAATAATATAAAAAAACAATTTAAAGTTAATCTACAATAAAAAATCATCATAATGTTACAAAGATCATAAGCATATAGAGTTTGGTTATGATTTCATACTTTATGAAGGAAAAAGTTTAAGATTGATATAAATCACTTTAAGTATAGAAAGATACGATAGTATTATAACCTATTCTTCTACCGAGTTCATAAAATGTATTATTTCTTATATGAATTATAATTTGATGTTAGAACATAATAATTTTATACATGTTATGGTACCAATCAAAAATAAAAAGTAATGTTATGAGTATATAATTTATTATACATCAAATAAGGGTGACAAAACAATCAATGTTCTCACACATATGAAACTAGTCTATTTATCTTATATAGATAAATGCATAAGATATCAATATTAAAATATCTTCAATTCCTTAAATTAGCATTATATTGTCTTTTCTATTTATGAAATATAATATCTTTTTGTGTTTTATTTTGATCTTTCCATAGTTTAATTGTGAGTCTCAAATTCAGAATTTAGATGTGGATCTTCTTGGATCTTCTTGGATCTCTAGTTTATCTTCATGTATCATTTGTAAGAAATTTTGTAGTACGCAACATCCCACAATAATCTTGGGCACTTTGTCCAAATCCACACCCACATCATGAAGAATTCATCTACTTTTGAGTAAGCTAAATGTATTCTCAATTTGTACACATCCTTTAGATAAGTATTTGTGAAACAAAATATGTAATGGAAATAAATTGCTTTTAAATGGCTTCAACATGTATGGCGATATTGGATAAGCAAAATCTTCAATTATTTGTGGATAGATAGTACTTTCTTCAATTTGAATTGTTGGTGCTATAAATACTTCTCTTTTTTGCATTTTTTATTGTATAACAATTCCAGTATCAACATCATGAGCGTCGTCACGAGCATTAACCCAAACATTTCAAAATATTTTTTGAGCATAACATATTCCTTGTAGCAAAACGCTATAGAAATGATGCTTATTTACATAGTTCGTAGGAGTATGATGCTTTTGTGGATGATATGATAATTTAATATGAGTGCCATCAACTGCACCACATATTGAAGGAAGTAGAGTCAAAGTTTGAAAATCACATATAATTTTTTGCAATCTACTTCTCGATGGAACACTTATATACTAATTTTGTAAATTTTAAATGAATATATTAACTATAACCATAGTGTATTTTCTTACTATTGATTCTCCCACACAATACAATTATGTGATTACATATGTAAGGGTCCCTTGGACAAGACGATGTAAAAATAAACATAATGCTTTTTTCGGTAGTATTGGTTCTCTAACACACTGAATTGTACTGGTGCTTGGCATATGTGGTTGTAATTTTGACAAAAACAAATCAAATAGAGGAAAAGACATTCTATAATGGTGACGGTATAAAATATCATGATAATAAGGTTGTTCTTCCTATATTTTTTGCGGAATTAAATTTTAAAATATATTTTGTCTTGAAAATTGCCACCATTCTCTGTATGATTGCATGCATAATGATTACTCTTTTATATATGTTAGCGTCAATTGCATAAAGTAATGGAAAAAAATGTTTGATAAATCTAATGCATTTGAAGTATTTGAAGAAGAAGAATATGTCAATGTTTATCAAAATAAATTCGGCCACAATATGACAAATTTTGTATCCATATTAAGTGATTGAAAAACTTTGTTTTATGCAATCAAAATTTAATATGTCTAATTATTTATATGAAATATTATTTAATTTTTCAAACAAAGTCGGAGTAAATAAAATAAAATAAAATAATTTAACCTTACTAAATCTTATATGTATAATGTTTATGTTAAAAATTTACCTTAGCAACAGTAACCTAACAACAATCACCAATGAATGAAAGATACAACTGTCAAAAATACATAAATTAAAACTTTTGATTTGTAACGCAGAGAGAATAAATATTCTATTTTTAAAATAATAAAAAAAATATTATCATATCATTTTAATCCCTTAATTTTAAAATTATTAACACTAATAATTAAAATATGCATTCCTAATTCCCTCCATGTACAAACTCCACTAATAGAAAAACCTACTACCCTGATACACTTCAAATTAGAAATATCTTAAATCATATACACCACATGAAATATACCCACAAATCTGTTAGATAATTATTTTGACAACTCTAATATCTACATAGAGTCTTTTCAATCCAAAAATAAAATATCTTTGTTGGAAGTTGGAAAAACTTTGGAATGAGGACCCCATGTGTTTGTGAATGCGGACCCCATGTCTTTGTAACTGCGAAAAGCAACTTCGATCCCTCTTTCCCTCGTCTTTCAATTTCGAAACGTGTGCAACTTTGCTTCAGTCCTAAGCTACGTTCCACGTCCACGTGTCATCTTAATGGTTTATTTCACGATGTTATCTTATCCAATTGAGCCGTGCTTTGGTCTCATAGTCTGTTCGGACTCGAAAACGTAATTAAAAACCTTTCATTTTTTTTTGAAAGTTTCAACCTTCTCCTTCCGAATAAATACACGGAAGAGGACGATGGAAGGTCTGCACCGGATGAACTGTTTTCTGAAAGCATTTGCAATTGCCATAGTCATAGTTGGAGTAGTTGGGAGCAACAAGGCAGAGGCACAAGCAGAAGCAGAGGCGATGGCTTTTGTGGGCGGCAAGAGCGCTGTGGAAGGACACGAGAACAACATGGAGATAGAGGAGCTCGGGCGCTTTGCCATTGATCAGCATAATACTCAACAGGTAAGCTTTGTTACAACTTATGTTATGTTATGGATATTTCTATTAATGTTATTGCGAAGGTTTTGATTTAAGTGTTTGTGTTCAGAATGAGATCGGGAAAGGGGGTCTGTCGTTTCGTCGAGTAGTGAAGGCAGAGGAGCAAGTGGTAGCGGGAATGATGTACCATCTCACGATCGAGGCAACACAGAAAGATGGAGAAGCGGAAAATCCTCCCAAGCTGTACGAGGCCAAAATATGGGTCAAAGCGTGGGAAAATTTCAAGAAGTTGGAGGAATTCAAGCCCTCCCCGTTAGTCTCCCCTAATTGACTTCGCCGTCAAGCGAGCTAGGTTAGCATTTCTTCTTTTCATAACTAAATTCCATCCCTGAGGTAGGGTTTGTGTTAGGTTTTCAATCTTGCGCGCAGTGTCTTTCTTTTTCAGATCCGTCTGCATCTATGTTTAATTGCCCTTATGTTTAATTGTTTACATCCACAAAAATGCGTCCTAGCTTGGCTTACACTTATATCTTTTCATTAATATGGCACATAGGACAAAAGCTTACCGATCCGGGTCGATCCGTCTTTGCCGGAAGAAATTATAGAAATTCAGAGAGCACAGTCCATAATTTATTAGATAGAGTGGGGTGCACAGGCGATAAGAAAACTTAACTAAATGGAAACCATACTAACTCATCTAGAAACACAGTACATAATTTTTAGATAGAGTGGACTCTACATGGGATAATAAAAGACAATATAAGGAGGAAGGAGTGTGGGAGTGTGTAGAATATAATTGGGCCATTGAAAGTATAGATTTAAGCAAGAAAATGAGAAGCTCAAGGCCATCATAGTAGAGCTAGTTGAAGCTAAGGAGGATGCGGACAGATACTACCATTAAGACATATACGAACATCATTATTCTATTTTCATTGAATTTAAGAAGAGGTAAGAGTAAAATAACATTGGCACCTGTAACCGGTTGTTATGGCAAAAGTCATCTTTATGCATACCAAAATCAATAAGGTATGTGTCATGTTCCACCTGGCTACCTTCAGAGTGAGATATAGATCCATTGGGTTGAAGATGAGTTCTTCTAACTCTGTTCTGCTCAACAATGACGTGTTGTCCCAAAATGCACTATCTTTGTAATTGGGTTTTGTGGTGAAATTCATCTTTTTGTGTACCAAAACAAATAAGGTATTTCTTATGTTCCACCTGGCCACCTTCGCAATGAGTGTATAGATCCATGGGGTTGAAGAGGAATTCTTCTGAGTGTTGGTTTTGCTCAACAATGACATGTTGTCCCAAATGCGCTATCCCACTTTTTCTTTCCATGGATCTTATTGCAACATATCATACAACTCACTTCCCCTTTCTTCATGAAGGCTTAAGGGACATATTAGATAACTTACATCTGCATTCGTTATGAAGGCTTAAACATTGTAAGGATAAAATAAAAATAAAAATTATATAAGCAAGGGCACAATAAGGAACATGCAATATAAGAGAATTCAACAAATTAAACAAATTCACCAATCATCTGAATTTCCATTCGAGGATATAAAATGATGGTTTAGTCGTATCTTCAAACATATTTGGAAATACGGAAGTGTTGTTTTCTCCCCAATACTAACAATAGGATGATTTTAGATTCACTTCTTTAGCTTTAAAACAATCTTTCCTGTAGGCTTATCTTCAAACACGTTTGGAAATGTGGAAGTGTTGTTTTTTCAGCATTGCTAACAATTGGAAAATTTCAGTTTTATTTACTTTGCTTTAGCTCTAAGACAATTTTGCTTGAGAAAAATATTACATATGATTCTGTCATTATTTGGATATGCAATGTTTGCAGGTCGAACAAATCATTCGTATATATGTGTGTGGTATTTCAGGGGACAACACTTTAATTGAGAATATATATGTGTTATATGCGTGGTTTGGAAGCATTAGTAAACAATCATTCAGTGATAAACATTCAAGTGAAGACGAATAAGAAAATGATCGAGCCGAAACAAAAAAGTTTATTAATTTGTGTTATGTACATGGCATATTTTCGGGGAAGTGGTATGGCTATCTATCATTTGCTAGCTATGTATATGCTCTAATATGTTATTTGATATCCAATGTTAACTCATGTATATATAACTACATATTATGCTTTAGCTTTAAGACAACATATGATTTTGTCATTATTTGGATATGCAATGTCTGTGGTCCAACAAAGTATTTGGATATATGTGTGATATTCGAGGGACAACACTTTAATTGAGAATATAGATGTGTTATATGTGTGGTGTAGAAGCATTAGTAAACACAATCATTTCGTGATGAACATTCAGGTGAAGACGAATAGGAAAAATGATAGAATCGAAACAAAAAAGTTTATTAATCTTTGTTATGTACATGGCATATTTTTGGGGAAGTTGAATGGCTATCTATCTTTTGATAGGTATGTATATGCTCTAATATGTTATTTGATATCCAATGCTAACTCGTGCATATATAATTGCATAATATGACAAAGTTGTTTGTCATGTAATTAGGAATGGTTACACTTTCATGTGCAGCTCTTCACTTTTCAACAGTTTATCTGAACAGTGCCAAAATGTGATGGTCTAAATTGGGGGATCCACTTCTTGAAGGATGGAGGGAGTAGTTGTGTTTGCCCATAGTGCAAGGTAGGGAGTTATGTGTAGACACCAAAAATCGAACACTTCGTGTCGATTTTAACTATGTTACTAATTTGCACCAACATCGTCCTTTCATTCTTAATTAGTCTTCTATTCGCACAAACATTTATAGTCCATTCATTATTCATCCCTCTGATCAATTAATTTCTTCTTCCATGATCACAAACATTCCCACAATACGGCGTCTTAATCAATATTAATTAATTAGCTAATTAGCTAATCTATCCCTAATGGGACATGGAATATACGTTTTCTATTTTCCATGAGTCAATTAATCTTATTTTTTTCACATTTTCCCTCAAATGAATTTTAAATTCATTTCTAATCCTTATGCAATCTCTTATTCAACATCCATCTGATCTTTGAACCACAATAATCACATCCAGAATCAAGTCCATTCACATCTAAATAGTGTTTCAAATGGGTACAATTTAATATTCTTAGTGAACCCTTGGAAGAAATATTTATCCAATTGGTCATGGCAAACGTGATTGTGTATCCACGCATCAAGTATTTTGATAAAAACAACCCAAAACTTGAGTGGTATAAAGCAAATGAGTATTGTGCATATCACAAGGTTCAAGGCCATGCTTGTAATCGATGTATTAAACTCAAGATTTATATTCAAGGTTTGATTGATTGCAAAGACTCTGAAATGGAACCAAATGCATTCACATATAAGAATCAACAAATGTGAGTATGCTAAGATCCCTTTTTTGATCACAATCAACCTCTTCTACTTCCAAGTCAAGATCAAGATAATCAACCCATCTTCAGTGTTTTTATTGAATCACCCATCCTTGACGAGTCAATTTTTGATGAGGCTCCCTTCGGCCATACTTCCATCTTTAATGAGCCTCATTGTGATGAGCCTCTCTATGATTGTCCACTAGTATTTTACGACCTGTTCTTTTATGAGCCAATCTTTGAAGAACTCATCATTGACCAACAGTCCATCTTTCGCCCATTACACAACATCCCTTATTTTAGGAAATTCCTTCATCTCCAAGCCATCATTTCCAAGCAAAAAGTGAAAAAGGTACTTGCAGGCAATGTAATCCAATAAGCTTTCCTTGTGGCCACATCCAAATTATAATCAACATCCATATCAGTATCAAATTCCACATCAGAATTACCATCAACGTCAACATTAGATTTAGCATTAGCATCCTAATTAGAATCAGTAACTCACAACATTGACTACACACCTCCTGCAGATCAGTTTGAAGACATCAATGATGCTTACATGGTTTTTGAGTAAGTTTCCTTGGGCATCAAAGCAAGTTATCCTAGTAGTCTCTACGAGGATTGTGCAACCTTTACTCCTTCCATCAATATCACCCATCCTTTTCGCATCAGCGAACATATCCCTTATCTTGACATCCAATCTCTCACACTCATCGATTGGGACTGACCAAATGACATATCGTTGGACTTCTTCCATAGCGACATCGGTTGCGGAATTTATAGGGATCCAAAACAACATTTAGTTGGAAGACAAGTTCCCTAATGAAATCTTGTTTGAGGCATTAGGGGCAATCAAAATAAAAAATTAAAGTCCCCTAGTGAAACCTTGTTAGAGGCACTATGGGACCATCAAAGTAAAAATTTTGGGATTCTAGAAGAAAAATCCCCTAGTGAAGCCTTGTTTGAGGCACTATGGGACCATAAAAATAAAAATTGTGGAAGTCTAGAAGAAAATTTTCCTAGTGAAACCTTGTTTGAGGCACTAGGAGGCAATCAAAATCAAAAAATCTAGTCCCTTACTGAAAACCTCTTTGAGGTGTTATTGGACTATCTGAATCAAAATCAGCTTACTCAAGAAGGCTCTGTTGGTGAACGCCTCTTGGAGGCTTCAATAGATGAACAAATTAATATTGTATTGCTTGATGAAGACATCATTGAAGTTAATATCAGAACAATCGATAATCAAAAAATCATTTAGATTGCAACGATTCTCAAGCCTAAGGAACAAAAGAATCTTGTGGTCCTCTTAAGAGAATTTTTAGAGGTTTTTGAACCCCCAACATCCAAAATCATGTCGTAATTGGAACATCTGGAATCAACAACGATGTGTGTGACTATTAATCCCAATTTACCTTGGTCCCCCAACAATTATACATCCCTTCATGATTATATCCTTCATCCAAATCCTATTTCACACGATCACATCAGAGCTTTTGTCCAATGGTTATCTTTCTTTACCCTCTTTGGAATCACTCTCTTTCATAGAGGCTACGAAGACACCTTGTTTGGAGGTTTAGAGGAAGCAAAATCAACAATCAACAAAGATCACAACAATGTCAGTGGAATCCACATCATCAACAAGATTCGAGTAGAAAAACTATTTAGGTTAGGTATGGGGTAAAGATCAAAGTGGGTTAGAGTTACGCATCTTGTAATCCTCCAATGAGTTGAGATGCTAAAAAAATTAAACAAAAAATCAAAAGAGAGAAATCATTTGTCCAACGGTGAAAACCATGCTTATGGCACCTTGGACAAGTACCATAAATCAGGTTTTCTGGCATCATGTTTAAATGATCCGTTGTCTACAAGTAATTCAACAGTTGGGGGCAGCCCCATCTGCATCCTTGCCCATCCCATTCGAGCCATCTTGGCTCATCTAAATCCTTATCCTTGACTATCCTTTTATCCATACTATCAAAAGCCCATCTCTCTTCCTGTTTTGACTTTGATAAGGAAGTGGAAGTAGTTTTGAGCCATGTTTTGGGAAAACATCTTCGTATCTCCTATGGAGGATGCTCTTTAAGGATTGGGCACTTGGTTCCCATGTGGTATGGTCCTTGGAGATCCTTAATTCATACCTAGTTGTACCTCATCGTCCATATCCTCCAACATCATCCAGAATCCGTTCCATTCGTTATCATATCCCATGCTAGTGCTAGAACATGGTTTCCCTTTGCTAGTGACCCCTTCTATATACTTAACTCAAAAAATCATAAAAATCATAAAATACCAAAAATCTGACACCATCATAAAATCATAAAAATTCAAAAACATCACAAAATAAAAAAAAACATAAAAGGCAAAAAATCTCTTAGCTAAATACAAAGCCACAAAATCCAAAAACTTTTGTCTTGTCCTAAATCCGGTCAAAATACTTAATCAAATCATTTCAGCTACCATTGGATGTGTCCTTCCCAAATCTGCCTTGTTTGGGGCAACTCAAAGTCATCAATTCCAGCTTGCAGTTTTCGTTTTGTTTGGGGCAAATCAAAGTGTGCAACTTATTTCGGGATATCTTATTCCCAATCTATCCCCTTGCATGCATCCTTGCTTGGGGGCACCATCTAGCTATCGATATCATTGACACTTCACACATGGATTTTGGCTTGCTTAATGACAAGATGCTTTTTGTTGCTTTTGTTTTCAAGTTTATGTGTGTTTGCTTGTTTCTTTGCTTTTTCTGTTGTGCTTTGACTTAGTCCATACGTGTTTGCACAATGTTATCATGGTTTTTCCATATCATGGTGTCACTTGTCATGTGTTTATACTTGAGTCCATTTATTCTCATATGACGACAATGTCATCTTTATTTTTTCATTTCATGGTGTGTTTTTGTCGTTTTTGCTTTGGATCAGGGGTTAGTCCTTACACACATTGTAGTCAGGTCATCATGGTGTTTTATATCATGGTGCATATTAGCGTGTGCAATATCAAAAATCAAGTTGCAAAGTATATTTGGATGCACACTACAACGATAGTTTATTCCCTTGCAAAATCATCTATTTTCAAATCATCTCATCCATTTTTTATTTTCATCAATCATCATTTATTTATTTTTATCATTCCTCGTATTCTTCCCGTTTTGGGGGAACTACATTGCCTTGAGGTCCATTTGGACTATGTAGGCAACGTTCAGTCACATGAAATTTTTGAGGTCAACTCGGCTACCATTCTTACTCTTTTTCCATTCCCATTTCTATTTTCATCTTTTAGCATTCAATTCTTCTAATTAATAGTCATTCTCACGACTTACATGTGCAGACATTAGTGCGCCATGCCCCCTATTTATTCAATTCATTCCAAGTCTAATCACATCATTCTTCAATCATTATTGCATCATCCTTCAATATTCATCATTCAACCTTAGGGCATTCCTTGTGTGCCTGGTTTTTTGCGACTTCTTCATTCTTTGAAAGGTTGTTATACCATCCACACATACGTTTGTGTCGTCATTAACATCATCTCATCCTTAATCTTTGCAATAGGTTAAATCCTTGATTTATGCTTGCAAATCAATCAATTATTTACTCAATCAGTTGTCCATCCAGTTCAAGCTTGTAGCTTTCCCCTTGTTTGGGGTAGGTCAAAGTATGCAACTTATCTCGAGATGTATCCTTCCCACATTTGCCCTGCTTGGGGCAAATCAATCCATAATCATCAGCAATCAAAGCATGCAAGCGTTAGTTCAAGTGGGTTAATCTTATTCACAAGTTAATCACCATCTAGCATCCCAACCCTCTTTCTACATCAACCACCCATTAGTTCTTCTATTTTGGCTTCTTCCTCTATTTTTTGAGAGTCCATCCACGTACTTCATCTTTGCATGCCCTCTTGAGGGGCCATCATCCATCACATTCTTTCATCATCATTGTCTAATTTTCGTCCACCTTTTTTTGGCTTCTTTATTTTAAAAACCGTTACTCCATTCATCGTGTCTCGCAACGCCTTCTCAAAGAGATGCAAAATGTAGACACCTAAAAATTGAATACTACATATCGATTTTAACTATTTTACTAATCCGCGCTAACATCGTCCTTTCATCCTTGATCAATCTTTTATTCGCATTAACATCTAAAGTCATTCACTATTCATCCCCCCCTTGATCAATTAATCTTTTCTTCCATAATCCCCGTCATTCTCGCAAAATTAGTTAATTTATCCCTAATGGAAAATTCCATGGAACGCACATTTCCTATTTTCCACAAGTCAATTAATCCTATTATCCTCGTATTCTCCCACAAATGAATTTTCAATTCATTTTTAATCCTTATGCAATCCCTGTCCAACAAGCCATGTCATAAGTCCATCCCTTCTCTTATAGTGTAGACATCCTCTTACACACTTTATCCCTCTTTCTTTCACACTCCATCCTTCCTCTTACACACTCCACCTCCCTCATTTATGAGGAGGACGACTAATCCTCATCCATTGATCTTCAATCTCATTTGATAGTCCACTTTAAAGGAGAAGTTTGTAAATATAGAGGCACTCCTCTCTTCAATCAAGCTTTTTGTGCTAAGTATATGTGGCTTATCTTCAACAAAGCTTCAATCATCTAAATCATCCATAGTGCAAGGGGAAATTTCGTCCAATTGACTCACGACATTGATCAAAGCCTTTTGCAACTACATCCGAGCACCATCACGTTTCTTTTCCAACAAGGGGGAGAGCAAAGGGAAGGTATACAGTTGTATTTGTTTGTCTTCTATTTCATTTGTTTTTTGTGTCTTGCTCAATCAGAGGACATACGCTTAGGCTTAGTTGTATGCTTTTCAATTTGATTTTGATTTCATACGAACAGAAACTAATCCTTTGTAATTGTGTTACACTATGCAACAAATAGACTTGGTGTAGTGTGAAGCATGAGGCTCGTAAGGAAGAAATGCTTCACATCAACTATGTTGTGAATTGTGAGGTTTGCAATTGGAGATAGACATGCAAAGGTTTGTGAATGTCTTCTAAGTCTGAGAAAGGTGCTATATTTATATTTGGGCAATGGGAGAAAATTGTGTCAACTTGTGAAATTGCAATTCTTTACAGAGGGGTTTTCACTAACGTGCCAACCAAACACATCCACATAATGTCTTAAGGTCTTTGTGGCATTTGGATGATAAAGGTATGGCTTCCTCAAGATAGCCAACACGACCTAGAAAGTGAAATATGCGTAAATAATGATTTGTTGTAGGCATGATACAATAAGAGGTGCTCAAGCAATTGAAGTATTTTTAGTTGTCATCCACCAGACTTGCATGAGTCCATGCAAATAGAACACAGTTGAAGCTTATTTAGTTGAGGTTGGTTCTAGAGTTATTCATTGGTTCAGAGATTTATAGGGCATCATTGCTATAGCCAAATATTGCATGTCCCATAATCATCGCATTCCATGAGACTACACCTAGATGATGCATTTTGTGAAACAATTTGTGTGCATTTGGTATGTTTCCTTGTTTGGCATGCTGATTAGTTTGGCAAAAGATGATTAGTTTGGCTTTATAACTTCTAATTGCATTTGCTTAAAATTATTCAAAGATATTTTGTCTAGCTCATTTTGTGCATATCCAACAATTATTCATGATACCACATCTTATGGAGCCATTTTTTTGAAAAGCCTCATCTAGAACACCATTTTCTGCATAGCCAATAATTATTTCAGTGCATTAGACCACATTTTGTTGATGCATTTTTCAAACAATTTGTGTGTATGCTTTCACATTTTTTATGCACGTTCAGGGTCACATTTTGGCATAGGTTGGAGAGGATATTGAATAAGGTTGTATGGTATGCATTTATACTTTACAATTGCATTTGCGTAAAAGTCTTCAAGGTCTTTTTGAAAAGCCCATTTTGTGCATATCCTACAATCGTTGCAATCCATGGGATGATAATTCTGTGAGGCAAGTAGTCAAACAATCCAAATGCCTTGTGTATGTTCCATGTCCCGTTTATACTTTTTTTCAAACAAGTCACATGCCGTCTACATGCTTGCACATTTCACATACATGTTCAAGGTTCCATTTTGACACATGTTGGGAGGATATTGGGAACAGGAAAATGTTGTTGAGTTTGGATTTATACCTGCCAATTGCACCTGCTTAATAGTTTTCAATGTCTCTTTGAAAATTCCATTTTGTGCATATCCTACAATCGTCCCATTCCATGAGACCATATTTCCATGAGGCATTTAGTCATACGGTTTATGCACCTTCTATATGCTTTCATGTCTCATTTAGACATTTTGTCAAATTTGTGTGCCTACACGCTTGCACAATTTGCACACAAATATATCAGGGCATTTGCAACCAAGACATCTGATATTAATTTGCTTTTTTATTATTCCTTGATAGAAGGCTTTTTCAACGAGCCTTTTTTGTCCATACCATGCAATCATTATATTCCATGAGACCACCTTCTTCAAGGCTTTTTATCAAACAGTTTCCATGCCTTCTATATGTTTCCACATTTGGCATGCATGTCTATGAGGGCACTGACAACTGTAACATTAAACAGTTTTTTTGATTTTGATTATGCTTTGTTGATGGATGTCTGTACCCTCTTGTAAAGCTCCCATTTTGGCACAGGCTGAAGGATGTCGGGAAAGGTTGAGTCTGGCTTTGTTATATATATATATATATATATGCACCTTCCCATTCAACTCTTTTGTTCGATCCTAAGGGTTGGATGGGCTAAGCCAATGAGTTTGATCGTTTGCTGCACTTTGTACAATTATGAGTGATAGGTTAGTTTGCTGCAATTTACCATGGAAAAAGTTATTTCAATAAATATTTATTTTGGTAAGGGTGTAACATTTCTTTAGGATATATTCCTGCTTGTACAAAATCTTAGCTACCAGCCTTGTTTTTGTTTATCAATATGGCAACATATAACTTATATTTGTTCTTTTGCTCTTTAGCTAGATCTAACTGAAATGGTTCTGATGTACAATATTATATCAATGCGTTGGATTCTACTTTGGTTTACAACAAAAAGCTATGGTATTAATCAAGGATTTACTCAATCGTTCAATCTGGAGCTACTTTTTTTGTCCTTTGCTTTGTCAATCTAAGTATGCTTTTTCATTTCATTGCATGTTTTCAAATGATCTATGATAATGTTCGTCTCTTTGGCCAGGATTTAGATATTGTTGCTCTTCATATGTTAAATGGCTTCCTCTTAAATGTCAATCTGGTTTTAAACAACTAGAATCTAGGTATTTTGTTGACTACTTTGTTGGAGAACACTGTTCTCTTGTTGTGTTTGCTAAAATATCTATGAACATTTTTCTTTTGCTTTTCATTTAAATATTGGATTTTTAGTTAAAGAAACCCATCTTCACCCAATGATTTCTTAGAAAGGTGAGATCATAATTTATTTTCTTTTTTTACTCTATTTTCATCTGGAATGTGAACGTCATCTATACAACTAAATATTTTTGAAGTTTTGTGCTTGTGGTATTTTTGGCCCAACAATATTGGATATTCTAGGTTCATGTTTCAATTTGCTTTTTGGGATCTTCTATTAATGTGAACTCTATACTATAGATATATTTTTCCCAAAATTTGTTTTTAATATTACACCTTTTATCACGCAACAATGTATATTGCTGTTCTGTATTTTTTCTCTGGAAACCATCTAGTTTTGGTGTGTAGAGGGCGGTAGTCTGTTTGTGACTTTCTTCTGTTGCCTCTCAACATCATTTGTGGTGGTGTTTAAGAGGGTGTTCTGTTTTTAAATGTCGTCTTTCATTGCACCTGAGGAACTTATTGAACATATATACCCATAGTCATATAGTTGTGGAGTGTTAAAGATGACTCTATTCGACTTCCTTCTTGGAATTTATTAAACACATACATTCCAAATCTTTGTCATGCCACTCTGATTTTCTATCAACTAAAAAAATTGAAATTCTGAAAAACTTGTAATCTGTTTTTCCAACATAATTTAAAACAAAAAGTATGTTTTCGTAAAATATTACACAGTTTAATAATTTGCAGAGGGCAACCTAAGTGAGCTTTGGTTTTTAAATGGTAAACAAGAAAAAAAATTGACAAGTAATTTTTTCCTGCAAAAGAAGACTTAAGGAGGCCCGTCTTTCTCTCCGTTCCAACCATAATTAGGAAAGCCTAATATGTTCAATTATTTGTTAATCATGTGCTTCAGTAACCACCCCATGAACTCCATTTGCATTTTCTTTTTCTTACAGCAAGGCAGGTGGTTCCATTTTTTATCTTAGATATTTGGTCATAGGAAATATAAGTTCTACCGACTCCCAAAGCAGCACTGTCTATTTCATGATTACCATTAGGTGGAGGATTTTCTAGGAAGTGGTGGAGGCTGGTTTAGGTCTTTTGTGTGATCCATCTGTTCAGAGATTTTCTTGACAAACCCACCGAGGCAGCTGAATTCTCTGAGTTTGAAGTTCTTTTCCCTTGCCGTGCAGTAGATGGTAGAGGATGAATGAGGAACACTCAAGATATTATGCTGTAGTGGGTGCGGAACCTATCCTCCTAGAGGTAATGACATGAACCATATGTCATGTCCTAATTGGCATGCTACAACAATATTGCATGAACAACTTGGCTTTATCATTTTCGTGGTTGTCAGGTGGTGCTGGAATGCAGCTGTATGAATTAATGAAATATATAACTTACGTCTAATTCTTATAATTCTAACAGCTAGTATGATTCAGTGAGGTCACTTAATGAAAGAACTTATGCCTGATGCAGTTAAATGTAACTGCTACCAAGATTCAATTAGGCCTCTTCGAGCAAAATCTGGTTTATGCTTTTTTTTAACCGTATGTATACTCTCAACTAGCCTGTCTCTAAGGTTGTGCTTCCTGGCTTCTTAATTTTGAGGCTTTCATATGTAAACTAATTTTCATATCACTTTCCAAAATGGTGGTCTTTTGGTTTAGTAAAAGACGTATTTTGATTAACAGTGGCTGTTGTATAATTAAATGCACTCCAGACTGTTTATGCAATTAAGCATGTTGGCATTATGACTACTCCTTTTCTTTAGCTTAAAGGCCACTGTTTATTAATGAATTCAAAGAGGCTATTTGAAGAAAAGAAAAGAAACGACTCAGTGTTTATTGAGGTTGGACAATCTTGAGTCAGTTTTTATTGGGGTTGGACAATCTTGTGTTACCATTCGGGAAAAAATTATGCATTTTGTAACATTATTGTAACCGCGTCTTTCAGGATTACCATAACAGGGTAGAATTTTGAAGAGCTTTGTGGTTATCTTTGGGAGAAAGTACTACTGCCATTGAAGGAAGTTCTTAAGAATTCTGGCTTGAAAGTGGAGAATCCTTATGCTATGCAGCTGATGGGTGGAGCAACTATTGTGTTTACTTATTATTTATATGGAAATAAGCTACAGTCTGTTTCACCCAGTTTAAAATATTTAGTGTTTTTTATAAGTAGATAGGTGGAGCAAGTGGCATGTTTGCTAATATGGGAGCAACTGTCGTATTTACTTATTATTTATATGGAAATAAGCTACAGTATGTTTCACCCAGTTTAAAATATTTAGTGTTTTTTATAAGTAGATAGGTGGAGCAAGTGGCATGTTTGCTAATATGGGAATAGCTATTCAGTTTCACCCACTTTATAACATTTAGTGTTTTTATAAATGGATTTTGCATCTGTACATATGAAATCCACTGACACCTTTATTAATAAAGGAATAAGCTATTTAGTGTCACCCAGTTTAAAATATTTAGTGTATTTTTATAAGTAGATTTTGCACTTGTACATATGAAGTCAACATATCCATACATAGCACTCATAAGCCACTTGCATACATAGCACTTGTAAATTACTTGCCTTCATTATTAATTATGTAATAGAAAACTCGGAATTCAGCCACCGATTGCTTTTTCAACTTTATTGACTGGAGCAATTGTGGGGAAAGGAAATTTGTTGTTTAGGCATTTTCTTTCGGTATATTTTAGTTTGTTTTATATCTGTAAAATACTACTTTATTAAAGTTGTACTGGGACTCCCAGCTTTTTTGGCTTTCCCTTTTTTAATCAGCCTTAAATATGATCATTGGCTTCTAGTGGATGTTTTAATATTTTTAATTAAGCTATAAACAAATATGACATGTAATATCTCAAGGTAGTACTTATCTTGGATTTGTCACACAGTTTTGCCCATTAAAGGGCTCTACATTAATTAAAACCTCCCTTACTTTTCCTTCTCCACAATTTTTCCATTGACTGGTGATGGATGGACTCAATTTATCTGCATCGGGCTCGAAGAACAATAGAGATTCATCTTCTTCTCCACAAGTGTCCTGCTGACTGGTGACAGATAACCTTAATCTAGCTGCACCACCATGTTGGTCTCGAAACTTTATTTTTGAAAAGAAAAAGAAAAAAACCTCTAAACTCCACTGAATTTTTATTTTCATCTTACACTTTACACACTTCCTACCCCACTTGTTCTTTAGTGTAATGAAAGGTGGGAGTTTTTAGTGGTGGTAATAAACGGTAGTTAACTACAATGGTACTTGGAATATTGGATATGGGCAATTTGCTCAAGGCATAATTGGGGTGTGTTTTTTTCTTTTTTTTCCCTTTAAATCCTTTTTGGTCCTATTAACTAATGATAAGAAAAATTGAAAATTAAGAATATAAAGAATTTTTGGAATGCGGGGAGCCCTTACTGTGAGCAGAGCAGAATGCTGAATGTTCAGAACAATTTTGTTATTGTTTGTTTTTATTTGGTGTCTTCATCTCGTTCTTTTCCTTCCATATACTCTGTATGTTTAAATATAGATGTCAATTGAATACTTGGTTACATTAAATGAATGGTAAAGTTGACTGCATTGTGTTGTTAAGAGAGGCTAATGCTCAAAGGAGGGTCTGTTTTTTAAGCATATATCAAGTGAGATCGTATTGCACCTTCAAATTCTTTTGTTGTACATACAAAAAGCATACACATCCCTTGCCATCTAAATCTGGGTTTGCAGTTTCCACCTTGATTTTGTTGGGCCTTCAAGTGTGACTGCATTTGGTTGCAAAGGTTGTACGTTTTTCAAGCTGTGTTGGCTGCCTTTTATGCATTTATGTGGGCCTGTGCTTTTAATATCTTCAGCAATTATTTGGGAATCAATCTGTAAATATTAACTGATCTTTCTTAATGGAAGTGTTATTATGTGCATCTCAAATGTTCATGCACATTTTTTCTCTTGTAATTAAATTTTTATCTCACGACTAGGCATCTATTATCATATGGTTCTAATTTTGTAGATAAATTTTTTATTTCATGGCCGGGTTCGAGTGTAAGTAAAATTTTGTTTATATAACTTGTCCTGAAGTGTATATTTTTTAGGTGAAGAGGAGTTATTCCTGCACCCCAAGTATTTAAATGATCACTAAAAAATTCACCGTAGTGTTTATCAATTGCTTAGAAGAGAAAAAGTGGTTGGAGCTGAATTGAAGAATATTATTGGAGACGGATAAAGATGAATGTTTTGGAGTTGAATTGAAGACTACCATTGGTGGAGCTGAATTAATGTTGAATTGCATAATTGTTGAAACAATTGTGTAACTGTCGGTTTATAAAATGTGATACATGTATAGATTCCAAAAGTATATGGATATAGAGTTTAGATTAGATTCAATACTTGAAGGCTTTATATGATGAATCTCATGTTTGATTTCTTTATACTTACCTTATACTTTGTATGTATATATTGTTGGTATGCATTTTTTTGTTGTATTTGTTTTATCCTTATCTCTACTTTAGATTTGAAGAGAAAATAATGGAAATAACATCTACAAGAATGGGAAAGATGCTAGAAGGTGAGAATCCGAAGTAATTTTCTTACCAACAAAAATTTATGTTGCATATTGACTAAATAGGTCCTTTTGTTTTTTGATTAATATTATTGAAAGTGTGTTTAAAAAAAAGTTCATAAAGTAAATAGAGGTCATCTTAAGATGAGATAAAAACATGTCTTAATTTTTTTTAATAATAATAATATCCTTTTTAATTGAATTGTATCTTATACGATAGCCATGTTAACTTTATATTATTAGCCATATTAGTCTTATAATGTTTGGTATGTTAGTTATATAAACTAGCAGTTGCCTTGAGGGTGCAAGGAACATCGAAAGGAAAATAGAAGTTATTTCTTTTCATTTGTAGAGTATATTGTGGAAGTTCTTCCCTTTTGAATGTATGATGTGGATACTTCATAAATCGATCACCAATCAGTCGCCTATATCTCAACAGTGACTCATCTACCATGACATTCACATTGTATCAACAACAATGCCCTCTTATGCACCCATGTGGCAAGCACTTTGCATAAGATTTGGAACTCGCTTCAACTACTCACTTCTCTTCGTTCGCTTAGTCACTTTTAGTTCAGTCCTTGGTTCATTTTTAGCTTTTAAAGCATTTGGTTTACTTTCTTGGGACTTCTAATGCATATATTTTTCTGCTTAGTCACTTTTAGTTCAGTCCTTGGTTCATTTTTAGCTTTTAAAGCATTTGGTTTACTTTCCTGGGACTTCTAATGCATATATTTTTCTTGGCATGTTTAAGCTATCAAGGTTTTCTCAAACTCAAGTGGA
This sequence comes from Torreya grandis, assembly GCA_037957365.1. Lineage (NCBI taxonomy): Eukaryota > Viridiplantae > Streptophyta > Pinopsida > Cupressales > Taxaceae > Torreya > Torreya grandis. The sequence goes on from JARHVA010002732.1 coordinate 1,474,158, forward strand.
GTCCAACGTGGCTCGAGAAATCACAATTTATTCACCTAGGTTCAACTCATTATGCAACTAAGCTCAAAAGCTCTTGCCACTTAGCCAATAAACACTCGCCCTAACTCAAAGTAAAATTTTAAAAAACCTAAGTTTTTGTCAAGCTCAGAGTCTCTTGGCCTCTATCGGAGTGTTAAGAGTGCACAGAGCCTAGGGTTAATGAGAGGAAGGCATGAAACCAAAAAAGGCGAGCACATGGCCCTTACTAGTCTCGGCCCGTCTTGGGTTGACAGGGCAGATAGACCTTGGGGCGAATGATTGAGTTGGGAACCAATTGGACATATGTTGGTAAGCTGATGAAGGTCCGCGACAAATAAGAGTATGGTATTTGTGAAGCGAAGTGAGGATCTAGGAAAACATGAAAGGTGTTCAAGAGGAAGTAAAGTAGATGTAGTGCTTGAAGCAAGTAAGATTTAGCCATGTGGCGAATGCAAAGTGAGGTTGGGAGATTTGACACTTGAGTCTGCAACACGTGTGGTGATCCCTCATTGGTCTCGGGGTGGCAAAGTGCAAAGGGTTCGGGCTCAATGAGAGAAAGGTATGCTAAGAGGCGCGATCTTGACTTGCTAGTTTTGACAAGACCTGGGAATCCTTGGAACTAACAAAATGTGAGCATGTGGCCCTTGCTAGCCTCGACCCCTTTTTTGGATGGCAGGTAGTCAGACCTCGGGGCGAATAAAGGCTTGCCAAGTGGTAGTTGCAGTTTTGAGACATGAAACAAGTGGATATAGGGTGACAAGTTCTTAGAACTTGTTAGAAGGCAATGTGGAGCCCATATAAGGCAATATTTTACTATGTCGTGAATGTAGAGTGAGGTCAGGGGATATGATATACAAGTTTGCAATGTGACATGTGACAAACCTCTAAATACATTCATCCTGACTTATTGATACATGTGTGGATCTTATTATTATTTATATATTTCCAATGTTTAATGTGAAGATATTTTCATCTAGTATCAGTTTGGCAATTTGAGAAAGTGGGAGAGTTCTTATTTTTTTAATAATTTTTAAAAGAAAAAATATATATATTATAATGTTTTTTTCTTATCACAGTTATTGATTTAAACTATTATTTTACGGTGGGAAAGAGGAATTCAAGATATATCCAAAAAGTGGTTACACTAAGGATTTTAAGTAGTATCAAGTGAGTTATCAAAATCTCTAGTTGAATCTATAAACATATTTTTGACATTTTTTTTCCATGACAAACTAACACAAGCCACACACTTCTTACCCTTGTTCTATGCAGCATCCAAGTGTCCAGCTATGTGGTGCATTGTTGGGAAAGGTGATAACAAATCTGTGAACAGAGTATTTTTAAGTGAGTTAGGTGATGATGGTGATGGGTAATGATAGAGAATTTCAAGTGATATTGTACCCCAGAGAGCCCATATTGTACGCTAGACTCGCTCTCCTGCTCGTTTCGTGGAATGGCAGGGAAGTCAGACCCTTGGGCAAATAAAGGCTTGCTAGGTGGTAGTTGTAGCCTTGAGTTGAGAAAAAAGTGGATATAGGATGGTAGGCCAGTTAGAGCCCATAAAAAACAAGAGCTCGACACTTGTCAAGCGATGCGAGGATTTTAGAAACCTATAAGGGATCTGATAGGCAATAAAGAAGGCAATGAACATCAGATTTTAAATTTGATGGCCCATCTAAATGTCTCCAAGCTGTAGACCCAAGAACACACGAAAATGATGACATGCAAAAATTAGGTTAATGTCGAAATGTCACACCACAAACACTCGTTGAGCACATTGTTGAGTGTTTTCCCTCGATGGGTTTTGCAAAATAATTAGAAACTTGTCTCATAACCTTTTAAAAATATGCCTAATACAAATTCAATAGAAAAAATATTTTGATAGATATGCCTTGAACATGAAAACTCAAGCTTTTGGTAAGCTATGTATTTCTTCCTTTTCTTAGTCCAAATACCCATTGAACTGTCCTAGTGAACCATGACACAAAAAATTACAAGAGGAAAAAAATGCAAACCCTATTTGTGTATAACTCGCTATTCTTGTCATGGAAATTTTTTGTTCCCCGATAAAAGTGTTGCCCTTCAAGATAATTGCTCCTTTTCATTGTCAACCATACTTGCTCCAATTGATTACTCTTACCTACTTTGCCACTTTTCCAAAGGGGTAATTTCTCCTTCCGCTCTTGCACCTTACATGAGGATCCCTTTGTTATGCATGTGTTAGCTCAATGAGAGAAAGGTATGTTGAGAGGTGCAATCTCAACTTGCTAGTTTTGACAGGACCTGGGAATGCTTGGAGCTAACAAAAGGTGAGCATACCATCACTACTTCACATAGCTCTTGATAAATATAACATGTCAATATTATTGTTACTCCACGTAGCTCTTAATAAGTATGACAATGAATAGGAATTGAAAATACTACATTTCTAATGTATACAAAATTAAAGAATAAACATTTCACAATATATGTGTATGGTCATATAACTGAATTTGACAAGTCTCGCTTATCAAATCTTGGATTCGACAAGTTCCCTTGTCAGAACCAAATGCAGTAACTATCGAGTCAATGGGAGACTAATTAAGGTCTACTTCCATCTCTTAGTACTTATGTTCTTGATTTACCATTCATCTCTTAGGTCTCAACAACTTAATGATAGCCAAAATGTGCACATGATTCAATGAATCACAAATTTATAATAACATATCTTAGATAGCAATGATATATGTTGAATAATTCAAGATGTATCAATATCCATCATAGAAAAAAACATACCAACATTTCATAGTTGCATTAAGTTGCCATTAGTCAAACATAATTAGTATCAAATTCCACAGTTAACTTATCTCTGTTATATTCATAGTTAAGGGGAATTAATGTTAAAATTAATATAACAAAGGCCAAGGGTCACACTGTCCTTACAATGTTAGGAACTTAAGGCTCGTTTATCACATAATAACAGTGTAAATTGCATATATTGAACTAAAAATGTTGATTACACACAATTCTTTTTATGGAAGGAATAACTCCAATCATTTCAAGGGGGCTAGCCACCTCCTTTGAGTAAGGCTCAATTACAATTAACTTCTTGGATGTGTTACACTATCTTATGCCTTTTAATTTATACTAGTTCTTATTTACCTAACTCTTTATTCTTATGCATGTGGTATTAAACCACTATTCACTATTCTACTATAATACCCTTCTAGGTACATTACATTCCATCCCCTTTAAATATGTTTTGCCATCGTAACATGATAAGAAATATGAAGAACAAATGAAGGTCAAACCATACATATGAAAATAGGTTGAATACCAGATAAAGGCAAGTCCATGTGTCTTTTTTCGCTTCCACTTCTTTCGCATATGCTCGGATATGAACATGTACATCAACAGGGTGAACATGAGCATTATAACTAAATGTTGAAGTGCAATTTGAATCATGATCATATCCTCAAAGAGAGATCAAGGGTGCTCAAAATAGTCGATATAATAAATGAAGTGAGGATACATGCCATCTCTCTTAGCATTTTTTTTTTTAAGGATTTGAAGACTTGATTCCATATTTGGGCTCTATGATTGTCAATTTGGGCTCATTGAGGGCTTGCTCCGGCACTTCAGATGCTTATTTGGGGTATGCAAGTGCTTTATTAAATTCTTTTGATGCTTGATCCAATGCTTGAGATACCAACTCAGGTTCAATTGGGCCTTGTTTGGGCACTTATATTGCTAGCTCAGGTGCTACAGATGCATGCTTTTATATTTTTATAGTTTGGAGAGGGGGTGGTGTGTGGAGACATTCCTAGTTGATGTAGTCTTCGAAGAGCTTAGCCAAGCCCACCGCTTCCCTCATTGTTTGAGGTTGACACATTTGAACCTCTGCTCTAATCTCATCTTGAAGTATGTTGTTGAAGCAACGAATGAAGAATGTAGTAAAGATGTCGTTGGTTAATGTTTCAAACTCAATGTGATATTCCCTAACAATACCAATTTATCGAAGTGGAATTAATGCACCAATGGGATTATCGCTAAAGAAAATGGGAAGCTCTATGAGAACTATAGAAGTGGACATCGATTTCAACTGAAAATGCATCCTTACAATGATATGTCGGGCTCAACACTTTCAATAACACAAGATGAATAGACAATGCACATCATTATGGAAGACTAGATTGACACCTAATGATGACCAATAATTTTTAAGGAGACTAATAATTCGATGCACAAAAGTTACTAACAATAACGTAAAAACATCTTTAAAAATTACATATGATACTAACATACTGAAACTTGACATATACCCACATACTATGCATTACGAATGGACTTAACTTCAACATACAATATAAAAACACTAAAGTTAATGACGACTTATTAACATAACATACTAAGACAGTAACAAAAATGCATACTATAAAAATGTTAAACTATGACCATCGATTATAGAATAACACTCATATCCCATAAAGTATCGAACCCCTAAAAGATTGTCTTGAAACTAATAATTACTATCACGACCACACCTACAAATTGAATGCATTTACTGTTGACGCTGGAGATTGCACCTGGGGCAAGGAGGCCTAGCTCCTGCTTTCTCCTTGCAACATGGAAACTCTCATCTCGCCTGTGAGACCGGCGAAGCTGGAGGAGAGAGTCTCTAGATAAGAGCTAGCTCCCTTTGATGCATCATTTTTTTTCAGCAAGTGCTAACACACACACACACACACACACACACACACACACACACACACACACATATATAAAGGGGGGGATGAAAAGGGAGAGAGATGCAAGAAAAACAAACCTACTCTAAAAGAGGTGATGCACCAAAAAACAAGGGTCGACCTTCACACATCCACTCTCAAAATCAGACAAATACATACATTACACTACACACTTGGCAGAAGGACCAGGCTGCAAGAAACTAGCAGGGAGGCTTCAATGAAAAATTCAGAACAGAGATCACCTAAGGTGCTGTGAAACACACAATTATGAAGTAATTTTTTCTGTTCCTTCACTCCCAAATACTGCTCTTCTCCTGTCAGCTGCAACAATGGTGCTTTGTAGACAGCAGGGCTGCTGGTGTTGAACCTATGAGAGCATCAAAAGACAATGACTGGACACAAGCAAACATTCAACGCATACTCTGAAACATCTATCTAAATGGAGGTAAAAAATTGCATTTTATTTGATTCAGGTGAAATTTTGCCAGCGCTACGCCTTTGCAAAAGTGGAAGAACCGATTCTTCTCAAAAATGAGAAGTTACAATATATAGAAGAAAAGAGAGAAACTTGGCGCTTTTTTGACAAGTTGGCCTGTTGCGTCCCATTTGAAAGAGGAAACACTGTTGTGTTGTCATCGTCCTAGAAGAACTCTGTTGGAATCATGTTGTATAATCGCCAAATTTGACTTTGGCGTTCGAGCTTTAATGTGGAAGCGTGGATCGCGTCTCTTTTCTTCCAACAAATTGAAATTTGTCCCCTTTTAAAAATGCGCGATCTACACTATTTGTTGTTTGCACCATTTGGGGACTGTCAGGTAATAAATCCCCTGCACTTTGCCACTTGGGCTCTCTTGTCACTTTTGCGCCATGTCATTCTCCTTGTTTGTCACTTTGTTTTGTCTTCTTCTGCATCTGTCTTTTTTGCTTTATTCGGCCCCTTGGGCGAACATTCTGGCAGGGCGCTGCGTTTTGAGCTCCTTCTTGTCTAGCGCTTTCTTTGCTTTGAAAGCAAACGGCTAATTCGTTCTTTTAATATTGACGGCCTCCAAGATGTCATCGGGTCCATCGCTGACTCAGCCGGGTCCAATGCCACATGGCATCCAGGCACTAGTCGGTCACTTCTTCACGTTAGTCGGGCATCTTCCTTCGTTATTTTACCCTTCGGCACCTTGACTGTGGCTTTGCTTTGTTTTCGTGGACAAAAAGGTCTGCGGGAATTCTCCCGCCCGGCGTTTGCTTTGATTAGAAGCGCGCTCGAATTATTGAAATGCTGAAGTGTCCGCCCTCCAGAGGGTACTTTGACTTTTGACTGCCCTTTGGCTTGGGGCATACCTTTGAACCGGGTCATTGAACCAAAAAGTTCAATGGTTCAAATAAGCGTGCCGATGAGTCAAAAGGCAAACGCTGATGAACCATGCCAAGCCGATAAAATTTGTTTGAACCACCACGTTGAACCAAGCGGCTTTGAACCTTTTGTCATTGAACCAAGTATGTTGAACCTAGCCCGTTGAACCAAAAAATTGGTTCAATGGTACGAAGGTTCAACGCTATTGCATTGAGGTGTTTGAACCGAGATGTTGAACTGAGATGAACCAGGGCGAACCAATGAACCAGGGCCGAACTAAGCATGAACCTAAAGATGGACTTGCAACCCGAAATTCGCTGGTTTTAAAACGCAGGGGAAAGAAGTTGACCACAATTTTGTCCGTGGGTAAAAATTGGTCAACAAATGGCGACTCATAGAGGAAGCATACCTGCTATGCTTAGACCCAGTTGCCTTGAAATCCATTGGGCGCGGAGTCAGGTGCAGCAATGAAAGAATTAACAACAGCCCAAAAGATACGAGAATCAAACATGAAGCCTTTCACCCCCAAGCAAAGGGAAACACACAAGGCTAAAAACACTACCTGTGCAACTGCACTTAGGGAAAGCAGGAAAGAAACTGAAAGCAAACTACTATATACAGCTAACCAGGAAAATTCGCCTCCCACCTGGATCGAAAAAAAAAAAATTCTCAAGTCCCCTTCTTGGCGAGAAGACTTTTGGTGGCATGCAAGTAGCTGAAAAAATGAGATTTGGTGACTTACTCTTCTTCACTGTCCCTTGCATTGGCTGGAATCCGAGTGGATTAGATTCAAACATGATTCCGACATATATATACTCTTCTTGTCCATGGAAGCCTGTTGAATGCTGGTCCTTTAAATTGGTGCTCTTCACCAAGAAATCAATCGCCGTCGGCTTATCACCATAAGCCCTTTGATCTGCACATTCCTTCTACATTGTATCATGGTTTGACTTGTTTCCTTCTGCTTCGTTGGAGATCCTGTCAAACTCATCCTCTGCTCTTTCGAGGCCTTCCTCAAGGAAGACAGACCTCTCCTTTTCCTCCTCAAAGATCAAGATCTCTAGATGTTCAAAGATATTCTCCTGATCCTCCTCCAACTTAGGCTCCTCAGCATAGTCGTCCTCATCATCAAAACAACGAGAAAGTTCATCAAACAGAAGGGAAGAGAGCTCACCATGCATTTGTTCCTCCTCGTATTGCTAGAACATCTGCATATGTGCAAGACCTGCATCTTCTCCACTGCTGATGGTGACTTCACAAGGAGCATCAATGATGATTTCTTCTTCGTCATCGCTCGTGACAGCGTCTTGAAGGACTGCAGATTGGATATTCTGCTCCTCACTCGCCTCCTGCAAAATAGGTTCCTCTTCGAGAAGGGGTGAAGTGGAGAAAACATGTGGAAGAGGAGGCAATTCTTGAGCTAGAATCGAATGATTCTCCTCCTTCCACTTGGTCAGCACTTCATCAATATCAGGGGTGGCCTGATAGCTCTCTTGGAGGTGTGTGGACGGGCTGGGTTCAGACAGATCCACCACACGTTGGCTGAGGAATCTTATTTGGGTCTCCAACTCTGCAATTCTCCTGGCTATATGCTCTTGAAAGAGCCTTTCTTAGAGATCCCCAGCATTATCCTCTTCAAAGCTTTGAGCTGGTTTCTGGGATTCCTTCCTCCAACTTAGAATCTGTGCATCATGCTAAAAGACTTGGGGAAGTTGAGGGATGCAAGGAAGACGTTGTTGATGCACTGGAAGAGTCTCGAGAAGAGGGATATGCTGGTTGGTGGTACTCCCCCAATGGAAGATGCACAATATAAAGAATTGGGAAGATTGATCTCCATGGGGGTTGCTCTGATGCCCTTTGATATTGGAAACCCAGGGGCACGGGATTGAGAGCAGATGCGTCAGATGAGTTGGAGTGGGCGAGTGCTATCTCATAGAAAAGGGTTTGGTGCCAAAGAGGGGGTTTTTTTCGGAATATGAGGGGGCACACAAGGTTGGCTGCCTTGAAAAGATGGATTTCTCTATTTTGTTACCTCCTTCATGGATTGCGAACCCTGTGCTTGCCTAAACAAACACTCTTCTTTATACATCAGCTCCTGTTGATATCTGCACTGCTCCTCTCTGTTGATCTCCATTATTTGCCTCTCAAACTCCAGCGTCATTTCCCTTATCGTTGCAGGGCAACTAGGAGAGTTGCTTGAGGGGACGCCATAAAGACGCTGAGTCTGATCATGGTAATATGAAGGAATATAAGGACCATGATTTTGTGCAAAGGGATTATACATAAAGAAAGTAGATTTTTGATGGCACCAAGGTGCTTAACCAGCAGATTCAACTCGGAGTTGCCATTGGTGTTCGATGCAAAGCCTCCAAAAGTTGGTCGGTTGAAGAACACACCAAAAATTCTTCAACTCTTTGGACAAAACCTGTCCCAATTGATCCCACCGGGTGTGCCAAAACTGTTGACGCTGGAGATTGCACTCGGGGCAAAGAGGCCTAGCTCCTGCCTTCTCCTCGCAACATGGAAACTCTCCTCTCGCCTGTGGGACCGGCGAAGCTAGAGGAGTCTCTAGATAAAGGGCTAGCTCCCTTTGATGCATCGTGTTTTTTCCAGCAAGTGCTAACATATATATATATATATATATACATACATACATACATACATACATACATATATATATATACATATATATATATATATATATATATATATATATATATAAAGGGGGGATGAAAAGGGAGAGAGATGCAGGAAAAACAAACCTACTCTAAAAGAGGTGATGCACCAAAAAATAAGGGTCGATCTTCACACATCTACTCTCAGAATCAGACAAATACATACATTACACTACACACTTGGCAAAAAGCCCAGGCTGCAAGAAACTAGCAGGGAGGCTTCAATGGAAAACCCAGAACAGAGATCACCCAAGGTGCTGTGAAACACACACTTATGAAGTAATTTCCTCTGCTCCTTCACTCTCAAATACTACTCTTCCCCTGTCAGCTGCAACAATGGCGCCTTGTAGACAATAGGTCTACTAGTGTTGAACCTGTGAGAGCATCAAAAGACAATGACTGGACACAAGCAAACATTCAACGCATACTCTAAAACATCTATCCAAATGGAGATAAAAAATTGCATTTTATTTGATTCAAGTGAAATTTTATCAGCGTTGCGCCTTTGCAAAAGTGGAAGAATCGATCCTTCTCAAAAATGAGAAGTTACAATATATAGAAGAAAATAGAAAGAAACTTGGCGCTTTTTTGACAAGTTGGCATGTCGCGTCTCATTTGAAAGAGGAAAAACTGTTGTGTTGTCATCGTCCTAGAAGAAACTTGTTGGAACCATGTATAATCGCCAAATTTGACTTTGGCGTTCGAGCTTTAATGTGGAAGCGTGGATCGCGCCTCTTCTGCCAACAAACTGAAATTTATCCACTTTTAAAAATGCGCAGTCTACACTGTTTGTTGTTTGCGCCATTTGGGGACTGTCAGGGAATAAATTGCCTGCACTTTGCCACTTGGGCTGTCTTGTCACTTTTGCGCCATGTCATTCTCCTTGTCTGTCACTTTGTTTTGTCTTCTTCTGCATCCTTGTCTTTTCTGGGTTATTCGGCCCCTTGGGCGAACATTCTGGCAGGTCGTTGCGTTTTGAGCTCCTTGGCTAGCGCTTTCTTTGCTTTGAAAGCAAACGGCTAATTTGTTCTTTTAATATTGACGGCCTCCTGGATGTCATCGGGTCCATCGCTGACTCAGCGGGGTCCGATGCCACGTGGCATTCGGGCATTAGTCGGTCACTTCTCCACGTCAGTCGGGCATTTTCCTTCGTTATTTTTCCCTTCGACACCTTGACTGTGGCTTTGCTTTGATTAAAAGCACGCTCGAATCATTGAAATGCCGAAGTGTCCGCTCTCCAAAGGGTACTTTTACTTTTGACTCCCTTTGGCTTGGGGCATACCTTTGAACCGGGCCGTTGAACCAAAAGGTTCAACGGTTCAAATAAGCGCGCCGATGAGTCAAAAGGCAAACGCTGATGAACCATGCCAAGCTGATAAAATTTGTTTGAACCGCCACGTTGAACCAAGCGGCTTTGAACCTTTTGTCATTGAACTAAGTACGTTGAACCTAGCCCGTTGAACCAAAAAATTGGTTCAACGATTCAACGATACGAAGGTTCAACACTATTGTATTGAGGTGTTTGAATTGAGATGTTGAACTAAGATGAATCAGGCGAACCAATGAACCAGGGCCGAACTGAGCATGAACCTGAAGATGGACTTGCAACCCGAAATTGGTTGGTTTCAAAACACAGGTGAAAGAAGTTGACCACAATTTTGTTCGTGGGCAAGAATTGGTCAACATTTACCACTAAGAAAAAAAACCAAATAATCTAAACACTAATAAATAAAAGAAATTAATCTAAACCTAAAACCGGAATACCAACCTAAGCATAAACCAAATACCAAGATTTGAATGGAGAAAACCGTGGCGTTTTTGGTAAGGTAGTTTCAAGGTAGAACGATGGAGCTGGTATGGAAAAATGGTGAAAGGTGGTGGGAGGTGAGGAAGAGTGAAGGGTGATGGGGAAGGATAGCTGAGGACTATGAAGTGCAGTGAAGGATCCAATGTTAAGCGACCGATCCAAGGCAGGCGAGCCATGAAGGGAGCTTAGTAGAAGGCAAACCACTAAACAAAAAATTACAAAGAGATCTGAGGCAAGTGGTGGTTGATGTCGTGCAAAGATCCTTTTCTACAGAAGTTACAAGTGGTAAAAGATGAGATTTGGTGGTTGAAACACAGGGAACTGAGGTGACTCATTCAGGGGTGGTAGAATTAGAGCTTGTCGAGTAGCTCATGGAGTCAATGGGAGATAGCTAGTTTGTAAAGCTGCCAAATCAAGAAGATAAAATCTAGATGGAGTGAATCAAGGCATTGTAGATAGACTGCACAGGCCATGGTGACGTTGAAGAGAGATCGTTGTGTGGAGAGCAAGCTTGGCTTATATGGTGAGTGGAAGATCTGATTGTGGATGGAGATCGAGCCAAGAAGACTGAGGTGAAGGTTGAATCACATTCACAGTCGAGTCGAGGTGAGAAGGATACTCGTATCACTCAAATGTTATGTAGATCCTGATAGAGACTACAATGCCAAAGTGAGGGAAACAAAGTTGAGACCAAACACTATTATACGATAGGATAGATGTTAAGAACAAGAACCAAGAGCTGGATCTAGAGAGTAGGGTTAAGGCCGCTGCAAATCGAGCTGAGTGTTGAAGGCGCTAAGGCGATAGACCAAATGTGAGCAAACTAATAGATATGATATAAATCAATGGCTATGCATACCAAACTGATACAATCTAAGTGAAGATCCACAGGGACCGAGGATATCAGAGGGACAAGCTAGATGAGCTCGTCTAGGGTGATGCCAAACAGAGTCACCAAAATTAGTAAAGACAGGTCTAAGTGATTTGTGACCCAAGATCAAAACCATAGAGTTGATGCACTAAGTGATTTCAATGGTGATCCATAGATCTGTGGATCCTAGTGAAACTAGATCAACCAAAGCAAATTCGAGTCAATGAAGATGCCTCTTTGGCACCATGTTACAAATCTCACAAGTAACAATCCTGCAAACTGACAATATTATAGATTACTGTAAACCTACAATAACTTAATCGGAAGGAAAACTAAATGAAAAAACTCTCTTAAACCTCAAATTTTATTGCAACTGAAAAAAAATTGGCCTTGAAAAGCACTATGATACTAGATGTTAGGAACCTAAGACTCGATTTTCACATAATAACAATCCAAACTACATATATCGAATTAAAAATGTTGATTACAAACAATTCCTTTTATGAAAGACAACTCCGATCATGGGCCACTTTGAGGGGTCTACCTCCTTTGAGCAAGGCTCAATTACAATTAACTTCTTAAATGCCTTACACTATCATATGCCCCTTTATTTATAATAGTTCTTATCTACCCAACTCCTTATTCTTATGCATGTGGTACTAAACCACTATTCACTATTCTACTAGCTATTCTACTATTATACCCCTCTCTAGGTACTTTACATACAACCTTATAAATAGAACAAGAGAGACAATGCCTCCTTGTTTGCTCGGTTAGTTACACAACAAGCTTTAAGCTTATTTCAACCCCTTAGACTAACAACATGTTTCGTACATCTTGTTTCATACTCACTCTAGGCAAAAGGTACATAAATGTCTCATCAAAACATGTTTTTAAGTAAGATAAGAATAATACCAATCTAATGAAGGGTAAATATGAACATACCACTTATAATCAACTTATAATTTTTAATCTAGAACCAATATAAATTTAAGGTTCACCACTCCACGTGGTTAAAATTTCATGATTAGATAAAGTAGCACTGGAAAGTATGATTCTAAAAATCTACAAGTGAAAAGTAGTGAACTAACATCTAAACAACAAAACTCTTAAATACCCTCACATGGTATGAAGAAAACATTGCAACTCAAGTTGCCATAATCACTACCTACTTACCAAACCTGTAAGTGTAATATCATATCCTGTTTCCATAACCGAAAGGAAAAATATTAACCATAGATACATCAATCCATTCCTATATTTTTTCTATCAATAAGTAGAACACACTATCCCTCGAACTCTAAGGAATATTGTCGAAATAACATTTCATAAACAAGTTTTTGATTAAGGGTACACTTAATGAACATCATGAAAATAGGAATCCACTCAGTGGCTTATAATGATGTCAAAGAGAGAGAGTAACAATTCACCTCTTTATTAACTATGAGAGATGACACCTCTTCCCAATCCACATAAATATATGAGGTGTCAATCCATAAGCAGTCTTCTAGGATTCCCTCCCAAGACACAAAACTCTATCTAAATGCACATATTCTTAAGTGGGAAGCACCCCGTGCTTTTTAAACACTCACAATACTAAACACAAATGGCGAAGGTGACTTGATTGCCAAGTAAGGATGTAATCATTCTCGAGGTGTTTGATTTAAATGATCAAAAATATGGTAGGAATCTCTTATTTATGACTCATGAACGATGTTATGTATTTACCTACCCAAACATCATACACAACCATCACCATCGAGGCACTCGATAAACCAACCCTTAACAACTCTAAGAGGGTATGAATGCTCTTAAAGGTACACACTCAATGTACCCCACACTTTTCATCCACATAGGTAAACATAATTCTAAGAATCTAGTATGTCTATTTCCTATAATAATCACCAAGCCATACAGGGGGATTTACTAAATCTCAAAACTCCAATCATAGTGTAACATGGTTTCTGCACTGAGGCACTACAAGTCCAAAATACACTTCACTTAAGCAGTACAATATTACATGTGACAAGGCTCTCCATACGTGAGTACAACCCGTGCTCTCGCACCCTGAGGGTTTTCCTGCTCAGCGTAATGTTCTTCAGGTTCATCATAAAATACTTCCTCTTCAAGGCCATGAACTTCATGTTCCAAGATTGATATTTGGTCTTTAGTTTCATTCATGGCTGAGAGAATTTGATTTACCTTTGCTACTTCCTCAACGACAAATCAGTTAGGATCAAATGGAGGGTTATTGTCATTGACATTCAAAGGATCCTCTCCAGATACTCTATCTTTCACCACTCTCATTTCTGATAAACAGAGGGATATAAAAATGCTAGTGGACTCATTAGGTCTTAGAGTTCAAGCCACAACTTTGATACACATGTAACAATCCCACTAGGTTTGACTTTAAAAAATGTGATTTTTTAAAAATTCGATCAACATATTCTTCATTAGAATTCACTACGAGAATTTAATTAATGACTCAGATATAATGCTCTAAGTATGTTAACTGTAAATAAGCATGTGACATCTAACAATCATTGATCACTATCAACATATAAAACATATCATAACCAAATATGGATATTAATTATAAATGTCTAACCATGACTGATACAACAATACCACTACTACCAAAGTACAAATAAGTAAATAATTACATCTCATCAGATTAATGTCTCAATAATAATAAATACAATACAATGTACAAGATACAAGATAAAAAGTTTCACGGAACATGAGTTTCCAAACTTCAGTATCTCTAGCAATCTCAAGTGTCGTCTCCAAGTAAGTACTATTGTGGGAAGGGAAGAGCATCATCTAAGCACTTATCCACACCAACCATGGACCATCGATCCCTGCACAATTCTCCATTAGGGAATGACCCTCCCTTCATGGGTGAGTAGATAGTGATGGTGCGAGAATTCAGAGAGACAAACTAGTACCATGTGTGCTGTATGATTTCTAATAAAAACATGCGATATACTATAAATAAATTTGTTCTAACAAGATATCGCACAAACATGTAAATCATACACATAAAACAAGAATGTCTCACTAACATTACTTTGGTCAAAAAAATTTAATAGATATTGATCTCTATAATCAGTCAACTTCATACACACCATTTGATCAGATTACCTTCATCTGGCATTGTGATGCTAGTAAACTAGTGAAGTTCGTCTCACTACTTACTCAGTATCGACAATGCGAGATTTGGTTAACATATATATAACCAACAAATTCATACAAATTACTTCTTACTAGCAATCACAAAACATGCTAAGCACATGAATAATCAAATGCATACATTTAATTTATCAAACGTATGAATGAATCTCCACAATATCATTTATTATATAATTAATAAACAAACAAATACAAATTATACCAACTAGGTATAATATATTAGGTTGCATATTCTAATTTTTGTAAGCAGACACAATACAATACTTCTTACTGGCTATCATAAAACATGTTAAATACATACATTTAATCCGTCAAATGTATGAATGAATTTAGACATAAGCTATTATAGTTTGTACCACTCGGATATAACATACATTTAGATTGTAATTTTTCAAACATAATACAGTCTATGACATCATATAATATCATAGTTCATTGTTCATGAGTACAACTACACAATTACAAACAACCAATCTTACAATTTTAAAAATCAAATGTCTCATAATCCTAAATAATAAGCAAGCAAGTACAATTTATACCAACTAAGCATGTCCTATGTTTAAATTGCATACTACATGTTTGAGAGGATGTATACATATATAAGTAGTTTTTCGTTCTTTAGGAATGTATAACTTAATTTGCCAATCATAAGAACTATAACTTATAGTCACACATTACGATGCACTATTATAAGTTATATATGTATTAGCATTAGCACTGTACATATTAATATACTCGTAATATGTTCTACTCGTCGGTTTTCATTACTGTATGTATATGTACCAATAGTCATTCTAATTTAGGTCTTTATAAAATTTCAACAACTGTTATAATTATACACTCAGGGTAGCAGATCGGGTACTGAAGTTAATAGACTGTTTGTATACATATTTTGCTCTTCTCAACTCTGATCGACATCAAACACTCATTTCCATCAGAGCTTCTAAGTCTTAAATCTCGATATGACTTAGAATGTTTTAGGATTTAATGACTTGTATGATAAATCTGATATGAGTTAAATCCAAGCATGCAAAGCTCATGAAATATGTTAGCTACCCATTGTATATACATCTCATTATATCCGAATTCATATACTATATCTCATTATATCTTTATGGAATTTTATTCGAATTCCTTTAGATAGGTGAAGATCAAATATGTAAACATTATTTTCATCTTCTATCAAAATATGAAGAACAAAGATGAAGTCATATATAAAGATGATGCCTATATCGAACTATATTTGAATATGTATTCCACTATCTTCTTATATCAAATGTATGATAAAGAATACATTATTGCTAACTCTACATCTCAAATTGAACATGAGTTATGAACAGGTAATCACATATAATAAATATGTGACCTACAATGCTATGGTTTGAACTCTACGATTTGGTATGAGTTCATATGTAGATCCATAATAAATATTCTCGCGAGGAAGCAGGGCATGAATAAATATAGTTTGATATAAATATAGTTACAAATGACAAGCTCCCCTAAATAGATACCTTTGCCATGCACATAAGATTTATATATACATAGTTCATATTTATTCATAATATAGTTTGAGGTATATTATCCACATAAGTTTCATACCTTTGAGTTCGCTGATATGGTCTAGATTTGGGCGATATGCACAGTCTACTTAGACACCTTTTATTGTGTGCCAAAAATCCTAGAGACAAAGAAATGCACCAAAACACTTATAAGTACTTTTAGGAGAAGGCAAATAAGTATTCATATATCAACCTTATTCACAAAAAATATTAAGAGCATTATGATATACTTTTCTGTCAGGGAAGCATTGTCTGATGGGATAACAGTTATCATCATGTCGTCTAAGAATGCTTACAGTTATGATAATCTAGTATTTTTCTATTTAGTATATATTTCAGTATATATCTATGATATAAATAACATGTGGAAATTTTGTTATCATACAATGATTATCCATTGTTTGATAGTACCAATAATTCATACTATTATTCTAGTATAAGCAGATCGATCATTGACATAAATTATCATATTATGATAGGATGCATTATTATAATACTAGCTTAATAACAATGATATCATAAGCTAGTATTATGAATATATTGTTGTTTAATTATGAATATTCTTAATATCTACTAGCTTATATACTTAATGTCAATATTAAGTATAAGCTTATACTAGCTTCGACTTGGTAGATATTATGATATGGCGCATTATGTTAACTTGAAGGTTACTAAGGCATAACATATTCATGAGTATTAACCTAGTACATTAGATTTAATATATACTAAGATCAAGATTTAATATTTAATATACTCATACCGCTATACAATTATATTGATCGTTGCATTTGTGCAGTTCGTTGCTTATATAATGTTGTTTCACAAACATAAATGTGTTTCAACCTTTGTTCACAAGCACAATATATTCAAATTGTTGTTTGTCGTAGCATCAATGTAACAAATTATATACTCAAATCATTTCAATCAAATCTTTTGAAAAGTACTATCATGCCACAAACAAGATAATAAAGGGCCCAATTCTAAAGACAACGCATGAAACTAGCATGATATGCAAATTCAACGCAAGGTGGCTTAAAACTGGGAAAGAGTAAAAGCTTCACATCTTATAATAAGAACAAAAAAAACATTTCACTTCTCTAAAAAAACAAAATAATTCCAACCTCATCCCTGTGTTGCCAATAGTGTGCAAATCTCTTGCAATTACGAGCAAACTCTTGTGATGGCATCCTCACAATGGATCAATACTCAAACTCGGGAATACCCAATGCTTAGTGTCAATGTCTGTTAACTTCATTTCAACTCTGATATCTTCTCTTGGTTGGGACTTTCAAACATGAAAGTAAAAATATTCGCTGATCAAGCCTTAGTTCCAACATGCTTGAAGAGAGAAAAACAATGTTGATAGAAAACAACAATAAGAAATGGGTATGGTGTATGGAAAAGGGAGTAAGCTCTGCAGAATATCTCCTTCCTCTTTTTCCTCTTCTTTTCTACATGTTGCACCTTCTTCACAACTCCACGTTTTGTTTTTTTTTCGTGAGCTTTTTCTTTTACTCTCTAAAGTTGACTTCTTTCTTTTATGTTTTTATCCAAAGCTTTACTCCCTCTTTTTATTAAATGACCTTTTTGTTTTTCTTTTTTTATTCTATTAATATCACATTATCTTTATTTTATTTGTTTTATGAGGTTTTTTTTATTTTTTTCATATATATTATTCTAAATTTAATAGCTAATTAAACACAAAATTAATAATTTATTACACCATTTTGGTAATGATAACTATTTATTTTAAGCCATTATTTATCTATATTAAAGCGTTAAGCCCTATAATGATATTTATGAATATCATTAAGATAACTAGTTTGTGTTTTCAATACTACTAAGATATGTTGGTTAGTCTACATATGGTAGTACCAAACATTAGTCACCCAAATTTATATTTTCAATAATAGTAATATTCATGGACACATTAGCACGATATAAACATAATCACACAAGGTTAAATCCTCTAAGCATAAATTGGAACTAACACACACATATATGCAATTATTTAAATGCAGATAACATAAAGAATGTATTAATACTAACCATTCAAACAATGCATATAATGAGTGTTATTTAACGTGGTATGTGCAAGGTTCTAGCCATTCTTCTGTCGTCCCCTAGTAACTCCATCTACGACATCTTTTCTGATGATGCTTTCCTTTCATCATGCTCTAAGGATGAATCTCTCTTGTGTTCAACTCACGATAAGCAGGTAGTTAGTCCATACATTGTGACATATATACATCATAAAATACTGTTAAAATGACAAATCAACATGATCATAATGTAAGAATATACACTATAACTAACTTATAGCAATGAAATCATGAAATCAAAGTAATATTCAACTGTCCCATAATAGTATATAACTCATAGCTTAGTTGATAATAACCCAAATCAAATTACCAGCTATAAAAAATTTACAGATAATCAAATAAGTTTACTTAGTGAGGAATCAGGATGTAACAACAACAATCAATATAGATTCAACTATTTCCCAATTAAAAGTTTTCATTTAACTATTTGGAACCTCCATATCAACGTCCTTAAAAACATTAAGTTTGGCATATTTCTCTAGTTGATTCAGTTGTCATTTTTAGTTTCATAAAAGACATCTTTTGCAATGAGAATTTTCTTGTTTTTCTTATCAAGTAACATGTATGCTTCTGAAGACTCTTGAGTATCCAAAAAATATGCATTTAAGACTTGTGTTCTAGTTTATTCCTTTTCTTTTTGGGAATCAATGTGTAACATGTGGGTTTGAAAATCTGAAGATGTCACATTAAAGGGAGATGAGCACCCCAGACTTTATATGGAGTCTTCATTTTTAGGGTTATTAATGGTGATCTATTATAGAGGTATATTATTGTTTGTGTTGCTTATGTCCAAAAATACATATTTAACCATTTGAAGTACAATATTTCTCAAACTAGTTCATCATAGTTTTGTTCATCCACTCAACTACTCCATTATGTTGGAGTGTAAGGGTCTATGAGATGATTCTTGATTCTATTTTGTTTAAGATAAGTTTGATATGAATTCACCATAATTTCAATCCTGAGTGTCCCAATGTGATATTGAACTTCATTTTCAACCATTGTTTGAAACTTTTGAAACATTTCATAGGCTTTTAATTTTCCTTTAGAAAATATATCCAAGTTATTTCGATATAGTAATCAATGAACAATATAAGGTACTTGTGACCACCAACATAAATAATTAACCAATAACACATATAAGAATGAACCAACTGCAATTTTTTATCGGTGTTCTATTATGAATTTGGAAACGGTTCTTTTTTCATGTTTGGCCAATATGCAAGCTTCACACTTTTCAATGGTTTTAGGTAGTGTCATCAAGCCTACAACACCATTTTTCTGCATAGTGAAAATGTCGTCATAGTGTATGTGCCCAAATTTGACATGTTAGTGAATACTTGCTAGGATTCCATGTTTAGCGAGATGAGAAAAAATTCTTGACATTGAGTGCTCACCCTTGAGTTTTAACAATTTTCCTTCCTCGTATCTAATTAGAATAATTGTGTTATCACATTTCCTTGTGACCTTCATCTATCCATCATCCAGTTGAATGGAGTGGCTTTGTTGTCAAATTAGTATAAGAGAAGTTTCTTTTCAATTGAGGAAGGTATAGTACATGTTGAAGAATGAAGTATGAAAATTCCAGTGATTTGAGTCGAATTAAACCTTTGTCTTGAAGTCATAAACTTATTTTATCTACAAAAATTACTAAACCACAACTTTCTTTATGAAACTTCTCAAAAGAGTCCCTTCGAAAGGTCATGTTGTGTGGCACTAGTGTTTAGAGCCTAAGCATTATCCCAGGTTGAACTTTCTATGGCATTATTTGCTTTGTCAAAGATGAAAAACACATATTCATAAGAAAATCGAGGTGGTTTTAGTTTTGAGTTTTTTCTTATCATTTTCTACTTTTTGTTTTTTATAGGCTTCAATTTTATCCTATGATGTTTTTTATTCATGGGTCTCACGGCTCCCTTTGGTTTTACAACATTTAAAAAACAAGTCTTGTTTTTTATTTTGCTTTTCTTAATGTTGACTATTGTGTTTTCTAGATTTTCTGCCTCACCCTTTATTTTTCCATTTGCCTCTATCATTTTCTACATTTGTGGAAGAATTATTTTTTAATTAGCATAACAAATGTTTTCCCTTGTGGACTATGTTTTTTTTCCACATGTTTTTATTTTATTTTGGCCATCTTCTCAACTAGTTGATTAAATGTAAGTCTTCGACATATTGCTTACTTGAAAAGACTCTAATTAGGTTGAGTATGTATAAATAACTGCTTTTATGAAGGTGGTCATATACACATCAAATTTTATACTAACTACATCAACATCATATTTGATTGTACATATTTCAGAAGCCAAACTCATGACATCTTCATTATTCAACGTCAGATTGAGTTCTTTCAATTGCAACTATATGAACGTCAATTTTGAGTGAGAATCATATAGGCCCTTTAACTTATGAAATGTTTCCCAAATAATGTTACACCTTTGTATGTGACAAAACACATTTATATCAAATGAGACTCTCATCAAGGCCAATGTTTTTGAATTATTTTGCTTCCAAGATGATATTTCCTTTTCTTTTTTAGGCTCAATGGGTCGTTCATTCCCATTACAGATGTTGAGCCATAATTAATTGAAGATAAGTCTATTCTCCACCTAACTAGGTGTTTTTCTTAGTCATGGTTGTGCCAATAATAGTTTTGACTAAATGCAAATTTTCTGTATAGGAAGATAGAATGGTTTCTTATCGTTCAAAAAAGGTATCATTTTCTATATACTACCCAACCGATATATCGAACCTCTCTATATGCTCACCCTTTCTCTATAATCGTCGGTATGTGGAATAAGCTCATCCTTTCTATATACCTAATAGTATGTAAAAGAGATGTTAAAACACATGAGTGCATAATGGTATGTGGTACTTATGTAGTACATAAAAATTATTTGTTCTATATATGGCATTCGTTTAATGAGAAGTCTTTGTACGTAGGCGTGATAAGCCTATATACTCAGAGTATTCTTTCTTATTTTCAGTGTTTATGTCTAATGCTAATTGCAAATGGGTAACGAAGAAATTGGAAAAATAAAAATTTCCTTAATTTCTTCTCAAAGGTTTATAGGTTTGATGCCACAAACATTGTTCTTAAAACTATATTAGGTTGTAGATGCAATACTTCGATCACGATGATATGACTCGTAATGCGAACTCGAGGCACTATTGATGTCTAATGTTGTAAATTTGTTTTTGTTTGCACAATTTGAGGAGTTTAATAAATTTTGATTAATTTTTGAAAAATGAAATAATTTCTAGTTTACAAATGACTTATTAATTATTTTTTATTAAGTTAAAGGAAAAAATATGTATTTATTATTCCCTTGTGGGAATATTCTCCATTCTACTTTGGCTTGAAATTAAAAAAAGTAAAATATTTAATGAAAATAGACTTATATTGGTCTTTGGTGCCATATGAAAGGTTGTATAATTATGAAATGCCTTGGTTTTACGTGTAAGCACTCCTCCATGTTGATTTTGACACCATATAAAGGAAATAAACAAAAAAACACCTTATTTCAAGGGAAAACCAATTGTACGAATCTCTTTGAACACACAATTCAAGGTTAAATATTGCAATGTAGCCCAAAAACATCCAACTCAAATGCCCATGCAGTCCAAGAACTATCAAAATGTCTTGTAATTAGCACAAAAGAGCTAGAACAACAAAGAAATGTCAAAACGCTTGGAATTAGTTGATACACATCAAGTGCACAGTCTAAGAAGAGATAATTTAGATGAAACAAATCTGAAACATGTAAAAAAACATCTAAAAATCAAATTGAAGCTAAATCTCTTTTCTATAACTCCAAATGTAGGTCTTAGAGCACTCAAAACAACTATATGCAATCAAACACAATCCACAAGGAGTCAATATGCCTTGCAACAAACAAAAACACCTTCTTCTGATTGGAACGACCCAAAAACAATATGAAATGCCTCGCTACAACAATATATGATGCCAAAATGCCTCCTTAAGCAGTTGACACTAATTGTTTATCAATCAATCTATTTTGAACACCTAGTGCACAGTTCTTAATTATAAAAAAACTATTTTTGAGTGATTTGATTGGCTGAGAATGAGATATGCACTAGAGAGAAATAATTAAAAAATCATGTGCTCTGATACCAATGTTAGCCCAAGAATGGATGACAAATAAAATAACATGAATTAGTACAAACCAAAGTTATTGCATTTATGAATGATTGAGAGATACACAATATATATAAGCAAATATGTGACTATTCATTTAATATTCTAAGAAAATTCTTCACCTTCCTACGTAAACTATCTATCTACCACTTTGATGCAAAAGCACTCCTAAAATTGCTCCTAGGATTACATTACAATAATATTACAAAGTTTCCCATTGTGGCCTAAGTGTTGATGCTGTGGATTGCACCCTTGAAGGAAGGCTGAGCTTCTCTCTTCCATGTGGCACAATGGAGACTCCCATCTTGTTGTGGGTTTGGCAAAACTGAGGGAAGAATCTCTAGATAAGGGCTAGCTCCCTTTGATGCATCTCTGAGGTCTTTCACTACTACTGCTAACAATGGGGGGGTGAAAAGGGAGAAGGATATAACCAAAATAGAAAATATCTAAAAGGTGATGCACCAAATGATTTTTGATCCACTCAGATATATTAACACCTCATACCAGAAGAGGGTGAACAACCACTTTATCTAACAAAGGACCAAACTGTAGGGAGCTTTAACAGGGGCTTAATAAAGACACAAAAAATGAACTTACCACAGGCGCTACAAAACACACTGTCTGATAACTCCTTTTCTGTCTCTGCACTCCAGATGCAGCACTTCTTGTTAACCTATAGAAATGGTGCTTTGGCTACACTGGGTATGTTGGTGTCAATCTGTGAAAGCATCAAGCTAAAAAGACTAAGCACATAATTGATACACAAACACACTCAAAAGTATAACTAGCCAGATAGAGGTAAAATGCATTCTTATTGATCAAAGATAAAATTTTGGTAGGGCTTCACCTTATAAAATGAGAGATCTCTTTCTCCACTAAGAGGTTACAATATATAGCATGAAGAAGAAAACTTTGGTGCCTTCTAGAACAAGTGTCCCATGCTGCGTTGAATGCCTAGGAAGGAGGAAGTCCGCTGAAGGAACCATGTTGTGGCAGTCACAAGTCTTGACTTTGGTTCTTAAATTGTATTAAATGTCACTACAAAAGCATGGGTCATTTTGTCTCATCCGCAGCAATAACTTCTTGTGCCGACACTTTTTGTGCCACCTAGACTGTTCTAATTCATGTCTATGTTTGGTTGGGTGCGTCCTTTAGAACATTCCAAATGTTATCATATGTGTGCGTAGCCATGTTCTAGATTCTCTATTTTGTTCCCTCTTTCCTTGCTATTTCTTGTCACTTTCTGGCAATTTGAGCTCTTGGGCTATTCTTCTCATCTTTTCTTGGCTACTCGGGCTCCTTTCTCGGTGACACATCCCATCAAAATTGACGTTTGCGGGCCTGTCACCATTTTGAAACCAACATCTATTTCACTGTCTCAAATTTGACACCCATCGGGATGTCACCAGACGTTTAAATTTCCAACGGCTAGCTCATCATGCTAAAGTTGACATCTTCAGGCCCATCATCATCTTTGGTAATTCCTTCGGCCTTTACAAAATGAACCTTCCCAAAGGGAAGGTGTCCCTTCAAAAAAGTGGAAAAGGTCCTTTTTTATCACTGGGAGCCCCCTGCAAGGGCACACTTGCCCTTCAGGCTCCTTTGTCTTCCCAATTCCTTCAGACATTTTGCCTGAAGGAAATCTTGCCTTCAAAGTCTCATGTCTCAACCTTCCTTTGTGAATTTCTTCAGACAAAATGTCTGAAAGAATTCCTTCAGGTATTTTGTTCGAAGGAATTCACCCTTGGTTCTACATGGATTTTCTTTGGACAAAAAGTTCTAAGAAATCCTTTGTCTTTTTTTGCTTTGTCATTTCTTCCAAAAGAAAACTTCCCTTTCGGCCTTCTCTTTGATCTCTTTTTAAAATGTGTACCTTGCCCTCCGTAAGGGCACCTTGGGTCCAAAATGTCCTTCAGAACCTACTTGAACGGCCCCATTTGGCACCTTCCTACCCTCCGCAAGGGCACTTTCCCTTCAAAGTGTTTATAAAAGACTTGCATTTCTTTAAAACTGGCCCATTCCTTTGTAATAAAAGGCAAGCCCGAGGTAATTTTCTAAAGCGAAACAAGTCCCAGATCAACTCAAAAACCTACAGGACTCAAATCACTCAGCTTTTTCATGGAATAGGCCTACGACAAAGGGAAAAAACCACGATTGCAGCAAGGTGAAAGCATCAAAGACTGGGACAGCAAGGAAAGAAAAGGGAGACTATTTTTTTGGCCTGCATAACCAAAAAATGGTCAACAAATTGGTGATTCACAGGGGAAGCATGCCTGATATGCTAAAGAAGACTGGTAGCCTCAAAGTCCATTGGGCATGGAGTCAAGATGTAGCTTGAAAATTTTAGCAACAGCCTTCTAAAGACCTATGAACCAGCAAAGCTTTACCTCAAGCAACAAGGAAAAAACAACACCTAAAAAGTCTAAAAAACACTACACCTGTGTGAACAGCACTTAGGAAAAACAAAGACAACTAAAAGCAAACTATTATGTACAGTTAACTAGGTATATTTGCCTCCCTCCTGGATCAAAGGGAAAACTTCTCAAGCCTCCATGGCAAGAAAACTTATGGTGCCAGACAAGTGACTAAATGGAATGGTGACTTGGTGACTTGACCTTCTTGCCTGCCACCTTGATTGGCTTGTATCTGAGTGGATCAGGGTCAAACATGTCTCCAACATCTATGTATTCACTTTGCCCTTTGAAACCTGATTCATGCTGGCCCCTCATGCTGGTGTATTTCATCAAGAAATCAATGGCTGTTAGTTTATCACCATAAGCCTCATTTAGCTCATAGCCCCCTTGACATGCATCATGAATTGACTTGTTCCCTTTTGCCTCATTAAAGAACCTGTCAAAATGATCTTCTACTTCATCATGGCTTTCCTGAAGAAAGGTGTTTGTTGTGATGTCTAAAATGGGATCACAAACTGCTTGCTTATCCCACAGAATGTCACATTCTTGTTCAAGGCTCTCTTCTTCAAAGCTTTCATCAAGATGGATAGGCCTCTCCTTTTCTTGCTCAAAAATAAGAGTTTCTAGTTGTTCAAAGCCCTGCTCCTCATCCTCCTCCAACATGGGTCCCATGGCATGGTCACTCTCTTCATCAAAGCAATGAGAAAGTTCATCAAACAAGGGGGGAGAAAGTTCACCATGCTTACTTTCCTCATCATCCATTGTTGACAAATAAAGTTTGTCAACCTCTTCTTCATATTGCTGGAACATTTGCATCTATGCATGACCCATGTCTTCTCCATTGTTGATCATGTCTTCGAAGGGAGCATCCATGATGATCTCATCCTCTTGGGTAGCTACAAATTGGATCCTCTCTTCTTCACTTTTCTTTTTTAAAACAAGTTCCTCCTTGAGAAAGAATGGAGTGGAGGGTTGATGGACAGAGTCATGTGGAAGAGAAGGCAGTCCTTGAGCTAGAATCGAATGATTCTCTTCCTTCCATTTGGCCAGCACTTTATCTATATCAGATGTGGCTTGATAGTTCTCTTAAAGGAGTGTATATGGGGTGTGTTTAGACATGGAATCTGTTGTTTGGTCTAAACCATCCATCACATCCTAGCTGAGGAATCTCATTCTGGACTCCAACTCTGCAACTTGCCTAGCTATATTCTCTTGGAAGATCCTTTCTTGGAGATCATGAAGATCACCATGACCAAGGGCAGCTTCATCATTTCCAAAGCTCTGAGCTGGTTCATGGTATTCCCTCCTCCAACTTGGAATCTTGACATCATGTTGAAAGCCTTGAGGAAGTTGAGAAAGACTAGGAAGAGACTGTTGATGCACAGGAAGAATTTCCTGAAGAGAGATGTGCTATTTTTCGAAAGGCCTAGGATGATTCCCTTTAAAGGAGGATTCACAATCTAAGGAATTGGGAAGGTTCATTTCCATGGGAGGCTGCTCGAATGCCCTTTGGTGTTGAAAAGCTAGGTGTAAGGGGTTAAGAGTAGGAGTGATTAATGCATCAGATGAGCTAGAGTGAACAAGTGCTATTTGGTAGAAAGGATTTGGTGCACAAGAGGGGGTTGCTTTGGAATGGGAGAAGGCACATAAGGTTGATTGCCTTGAATGAATGGACTCTCCCATTTTACTACTTCTTCCTTCATAGATTGCAAGGCCTGAGCTTGCCTAAACAAGCACTCCTCTTTATACAAAGGCTCTTGCTGATATCTATTCTACTCCTCCAATCTGTTTATCTCCATCACTTCTCAAATTCAAGCGTTACTACCCTTACACTAGGTGAAGGGCAACCAGGAGAGTTGTTTGAGGTGATGCCATGAACAACCTGAGCTTGATCAAAGCTATATGAAGGAAAACAAGGTCCATGTTGTTGAGTAATGAGATTATACATACCAAAATGTGATTTCTTGATGGCACTAGGACTGCTTAACCAGCTGATTCAACTCAAAGTTGCCATTGGTGTTGGTTGAAATGCCTCTAAAGGCTAATTGGTTGAAGAACACACCAAAAAAAATCTTTCAACTCCTTGGACAAATTGTCCCACCAGGTGTGATAAAAATTGTTGACGCTGTGGATTGCATGCTTGAAAGAAGGTTGAGCTTCTCTCTTCCATGCGGCACAATGGAGACTCTCCTCTTGATGTGGGTTTGGCAAAACTGAGAGAAGAATCTCTAGATAAGGGCTAGCTTCCTTTGATACATCTCTGAGGTCTTTCACTACTACTGCTAACAATGCGGGGGTGAAAAGGGAGAAGGATAGAACCAAAATAGAAAATATCTAAAAGGTGATGCACCAAATGATTTTTTGTCCACTCAGCTATATTAACACTTCAGACCATAAGAGGGTGAACAAACACTTTATCTATAAAGGACCGGACTATAGGGAGCTTTAACAGGGGATTAATGAAGACACAAAAAATAAACTTACCACAGGTGCTACATAATACATTATCTGATAACTCCTTTTCTGTCTCTGCGCTCCAGATGCAGCACTTCCTGTTAACCTACAGAAATGGTGCTTTTGCTACACTAGGTATATTGGTGTCAATCTGTGAAAGCACAAAGCTAAAAAGACTGAGCACAAAATTGATACACAAACACACTCAAAGTATAACCAGCCAGATAGAGGTAAAATGCATTATTATTGATCAAAGGTAAAATTTTGGTAGGGCTTCACCTTACAAAATGAGAGATCTCTTTCTCAACTGAGAGGTTACAATATATATCATGAAGAAGAAAACTTTAGCGCCTTCTAGAACAAGTGGCCCATGCTGCGTTGAATGCCTAAGAAGGAGGAAGTCCACTGAAGGAACCATGTTGTGGCATTCGCAAGTCTTGACTTTGGCGCTTAAATCATATTAAATGTCACTGTAAAAGCATGGGTCACTTTGTCTCATCTGCATCAATAACTTCTTGTGACGATGCTTTATGTGCCACTTGGACTGTTCTAATTCATGTCTATGTTTGGCTAGGTGCATCCTTTGGAACATTCCAAATGTTGTCATATGTGTGCATAGCCGTGTTTTGGATTCTCTATTTTGTTCCCTTTTTCCTTGCTATTTCTTGTCACTTTCTGGCAATTTGAGCTCTCAGGCTATTCTTCTCATCTTTTCTTGGCTACTCGGGCTCCTTTCTCAACCGACGCATCCCATCAAAATTGATGTTTGCAGGCTTGTCACCATTCAAAAACCAACAGCTATTTCATTGTCTCAAATTTGACACTCGTGGGGACGTCACCAGATGTTTAAACTGCCAACGGTTAGCTCATCATGCTAAATTTGATATCTTGAGGCCTGTCATCATCTTTGGTAATTCCTTCGGCCTTTACAAAATGAACCTTCCCAAAGGGAAGGTGTCCCGAGAAGGTGTCCCTTCAGAAAAGTCGAAAAGGTCCTTTTTGATCAATGGGAGCCCTCCGTAAGGGTGCACTTGCCCTTTGGGCTCCTTTGCCTTCCCAATTCCTTCAGACATTTTGCCTGAAGGAAATCTTGCCTTCAAAGTCTCATGTCTCGGCCTTCCTTTATGAATATCTTCGGACAAAATGTTCGAAGGAATTCCTTTGGGCATTTTGTCCGAAGGAATTCACCCTTTGTTCTACATAGATTTTCTTTAGACAAAAGGTTCGAAGAAATCCTTTATCTTTTTTTGCTTTGTCATTTCTTTCGAAGGAAAACTTCCCTTTCGGCCTTCTCTTTGATCTCTTTTCAAAATGTGTTCCCTGCCCTCCACAAGGGCACCTTAGGTCCAAAATGTCCTTCGAAACCTGCTTGAACGGCCCCATTTGGCACCTTCCTACCCTCTGCAAGGGCACTTGCCCTTCAGAGTGTTTATAAAAGACTTTCATTTCTTTAAAACTGACCCATTCCTTTGCAATAAAAGGCATGCCCGAGGTAATTTTCTGAAGTGAAACAAGTCCCAGATCAACCCAAAAACCTACAGGACTCAAATAACTCAACTTTTTCATGGAATAGGCCTACGACAAAGGGAAAAAACCATGATTTCAGCAAGGTGAAAGCATCAAAGATTAGGACAGCAAGGAAAGAAAAGGGAGACCGATTTTTTGGCCTACAGGACCAAGAAATGGTCAACACTAAGCATATAAAAGATGATATAGAGTTGTCCTTGCACAACTATCCTATAGGGATTAAGGTCAGTCCTGTCAAATTCGTGCTTCTCCACATAAGTGTGCCTTCTTACGTAAACATAAATATTATGAAGAGTATGGATATCAATGTCAATATTGTCTGCATCAATATTCACAGGGTGCATGTTTTAAATGCAGTTCTCTAAGTCCATGAAGTATTTGGCGATGAAGGCATAGGGTAATTTAAGCTACCCTAACAAGTTATTTGTAGTTGCCATCTAGATACGCATGAGGGAATAGTGTTTCTTTACAGCAAATTATGCATAAGATCCCATCTTTGTGGGCAACTCTTTGGGTACATGCCACTCATTCCCAAATGCCTCTTTCATGCCATCAAACTAACCCTTCATCTTGGCTTTATGGGAGGGTGTGATGGCGTCAGGACAAGTGAATTAATTGAACCATTTGGTGGGGGAATTATGTTTTGGTGGGTAAACCGACTTTAGTTTTTTTCCCAAGTACTCTGGGACACAAATCTCATCAAAAACTAGAAGTGGAAAAATCACATCCCAAGGAAACTTGTGGTAGGCCAGGCAATGTGCCTTCTTTGTATCATGTATAGTCTTTTCTACAAAATATAGGGAGTAATTGTACTTTGTTCTATTAGCCATTTGTTTGGCCACATAGAGTTGTACCATGTCCACCTTCTTCCACCAATCCACACCTCCCAGCTTGGTCATGGCTAAGCGCACAATTACTCGAATTGTTGGGTCTTCCAAGCTAGTAATGTACATAGTGTGGCCTTATTTTTTATACTTTAGTGCCACTTCTATTATATCAATCACTACATGATCTTCTATATCTATGTTGAGATCATCTCTAGAACAAAGTGACCCAATTACTCTATTGATCCATTCATGAGTGATCCTCATTTTACACCCAACAAAATAGAGGTAGTTTTCATGAATGCACGAGATGAAAAACTAAAACGCCTCCTGTTGTTTCACAAAATATAGTAGGTTGAAGATTTGAAGCATGCCTGCATCCTCCATCAAGTTGTAGACCTGAGATCATAAGTGATCTCATTTTGAGTGTTCTAGCACTCCACACAGTAGTCATTTTACAAGTCAAGCTCATTTACAGGATACCGGTGATTGTAGTCTATAACCTGACAAGTATAAACCTTGGACTCCCAATTATTTGTGGACAACACCATCTTTAGGTATTGCATCTCTTCATTCAGAACATGGGGAGGAGATGGTGTTGTAGTGGCTTTTTTACCTACATGTGCCATTTTTGGTGTTGGTATAATAGGGGTCTTTTCTCTCAATCTTGTTGTGTCCTTACCCTGCATGTTGTTTTCACTAGATCCCTCTTCCCGTATGAACATGGGACCTCCTTCTATGCCCTCAAAATATTTAACTTTGGGAATGGTTGGCAATGGCTTTCTACTCTTGTTAGACTTCCACTTCAGTTGTATCACTAATCAAGTCCCTGAAGGTTAACACACGACCAACCAACTCTCCTGAATAAATACATCTTGACTTCTCTTATTCGGACCCAAAATGTTTCAGCTCCCTACTTTACCCTCTAATGATGGACCCATCGCTTGTAACCTATAACTTCCCTTTTCTGCTTGTAATCGTAAAAATGAGAAATAAGAAGCCTTATGGATTTTCATAGGATATCCCAAAAAAATTCATTAACTCCTATGTGCTACATTAAATTTTTCCACATTGTCATCCATCACTTTAGTCATTAATGCTCCAAATGGCATGTCTTGATGTCCATTTGGCATGTTTGTCATTCATACCACTCCATCGTTAATAACTTACACATTACATCCTTCCTTCGAGAGTTATTGTGCCTTCTGCATAGTGCATGCTAGTTGTATAATAATTCAAAATTTTCATTCTCATGATGGGAATTGTCTTTTCTATTTTAACCCACTTTGTAATGGTGTTTTCATTGTTTCCATTTCACTTTCTTGGGTCATGCACCACCTCTTGCATGCCTCACACTACCCCTTGTGCGCCTCCCTTACGTGCCTTATTTTGCTTGCCTCATCTTACATGCATACATCATTTCTTTCACATGCCTCTTCTGCATGCTTCCTCTTGTGTGCTTTATTTATGCACCTCCTTTTGCATGCTTACACTACTTAAGTAGTATATCCATCCTTAAAACCCACCCCACATTAAAATTTGTGTGTGGTTCTCCACATCATATCATAGTGTAATTCATGTCAAGAAAGAAAAAGAGAGCGACAAATCAAAATATTATCAAGTGTCAAACCATTTATATAAAGGCACATAACCAATGTGATGCTTATTTGAAAATTAAATAAAATCCTAGACTAACATAGTGGCAAAAGCCTTATTGTCTGAAAGGGAGAAATACATAAAATGGTAGGTCAAATTTGACTACCATTGAAATATCTTGGTAGGAATTGGCCATCTAACCTTTTTAGTTTGCAAGCACTTATCATATGGATATCATGAATAATAAACAGACCATCCCAATGGATCTGAAGTTTCCCTGAGTAACATGCAAACTTGGAATCATAGACTAGGACATGCATACCAAGATAAAAAAAGCTTTGGTTTTTATATGTTGATCATGTCAAGATTCTTATTTTTGATTCTCAACTCCTTGACTCCAATGTGTGAGAAAACTTGTTTCATCCAACTAAAGTAGAGCTTCTAAGACATGTTTTGAGGGATTCTTTGTCATCTAATCAACCAACGCATGAAATATGCAAAGATGGTATAAAGAACTCTACTGGTAAGACTGCTTCAATGCCAAAGATGAGATTAAAAGTAGTACTCTTATTCAACCTTTTGTATGTGGTCATATACGTCCATAAGACTGTGGAAACTCGATCATCCAAATTAGTGTGTCTGATGTTTCAAATTTTGGTCAGTGTATTACCTAGGATCTTGTTGAGGGCTTCAATTGTACCATTATCTTGAGGGTGGTATGTTGTGGTCTTATTGTGCGAATCATAAACTTATCCAAGAGGATGCACATAGTTTCATTGAGGAAGTGAGTCTCATGATCACTTGTTAATCTTAAGGGATGTCTATACCTAGTGATGATATTTTACCATAAAAATCGAGTGACGTTCGCAGCAGTACAATCACATATGGTCACTGCTTCAACCTAGCATGTGAGATAGTCTGTGGCAACAATGATGTAACACATGCCAGTCTGTCTCGAAACATGTTGAATGGGTCCAACAAAATCAATAGCCCATTTCTCAAATGGTTCATGTGCAAGGATCGGATGAAGAGACAAAACATCCCGTCAGTTTGGTTTACCTACGCATTGACAAATATCACATTGCCATGCATAAACTTTGGCATCTTTGAATAAGGTGGGCCACTCTAATCCTGTCAGTAATACCTTACGTGATGTTGCATCACCAGTTTATTGTCCACCTATGACACCCTCATGGACCTAATAAAGGACCTTCAGTGCACTCATGTTGCAACATGCACTGATGTAACACTTCATTCCAACCAAGTTTGTATAGGTCTCTGCCAATAAACTAGAAAGGGGCAGTGCATACAACTAGTTGTTTTTTCTCTTGGGTGTTAAGGTGATCTGGCATGCTGAGCCTGTTATAAGAAAAGTCATAATTTTATCTAATTCCTTAGGCATTTGTATGACTTGAAATATTTGTACATCAAGTAAATCACCTTCTACAACGTGCACTGGTTCACCAAATTGAATGCATGATAAATAGTCATGGTCAAATTTAACTTTGCCTAGTTTGATAACCCTAGAGCATTGGAATTCTTTAAAATGAATAATCTATTAACAGATACGTATCCATGAAATATTGTCTTATTTACCCAATACTTGAGCACTTCATGATCCATATATAAGACAAATGGGATTGCCAAGAAGTATTGATGAAACTTTTGAAGTGCATAAACCATAGATAAGGCCTCACGATCGATTATGGAATAGTTTCATTCTGCTAGTGTGAGCTTATGACTTTCAAAATAAATAGGATGATCAAGGCTCCCCTCACTAAGTTATGCTAGGATAATGTCTACTACCTTACCTGAAGCGTCGACATGCACATGAAATAGCCAGTTCCAATTTGAAGAATTGAAGAATAGGTGTAGTAACTAATTTCTCCTTCAAGGTCTCAAATGCTTTTTGATGTTGAGCTATTCATAAGAATATTGCATTGTGCTTGAGTAGTTCTTCATGAAACACTGTTATGTTGGCATAATCCTGAATGAACTTTTGATAGTACCCCATGTGACCTAAAAAGGCATGTACCACATGTTGAGTAGTTAGAGGTGGGAGTTGGACAATAACTACAATCTTGGCTAGGTCCACCAGTAGTCCATCTCAACAAATGGTGTGCCCCAATAAGATCCTAAAAGGTGTGGCTAAGTTGAATTTATTAAGATTCAAGGAATTTTAAAGTTAGCGACAATGCTCAAACATGAGGTGCAGGTTATCACAGTGATCCCATACTAGACCATACATAGTTAGTCATCCAAGTATACTTGAAGGAACTTGTGAATAAATTCTTTGAATGCTTCCACTATGATGTGTGAAAACACTATTGGTGCATTTTTTAATCCAAAGGGCATAACATTTTATGTAAAAGAACCCCATTTAGCTGCAAAAGTGCTTTTGGCCCTATATTCCTCAGTAATGTAGACTTGGTGATAGCCAGAAAAGCTATTAGTGAAGGTGTAGATAACACCTAGTAAGACATTTTAAAATTTCCTCTATGAAAGGCATAGGGAAAGGGTCCATTACACATACCGCATTGAGTAGCCTGTAATCCATGCAAATTTGAATGTGACCATCTTTCTTGATGTTGATCACCATTAGACTAGACCATTCAAACTCATCCATGGGAGTAATAACTCCACCACGCAACATGCTATCAATTTCTTCTTTAACTTAGGCGTGTAGATTTGGGCTCATATGATATGTTCATTTTTTCACTGGTCGAGCACCCTCAACTAACTTGATGTGCATCTTTCCCAATGAGGGATGCAATCCCTTCATTTGTGTGGTTATGTGGGAAAACATCATGGTATTCATGTAATAGTTCAAAGATTCTAGTTATCTCAACATCAGACCAGTATTTTCCCATAATGGTGAGTTTAGGTGCATCATCCATTCCAATGTTTTATTAAATCTCTTGGAGTGGCATGGAATACAGTTTTTACTCAGACTGCATTGTATCTCTGACGTCACGCCCCCACACTTTGTACATAGATTTAAGTGGCCAAATGATGGCTTTATTTTATCATAGTTAGTTCCTTCATCAACTTGGTATATGACCTTTTGCTTGCCCTTCCATATATTCCCTATGTGCATGGTCTGGTTGAGAGTTAAACTCCAATGGAACCATGGCAGGAGTATCAGGTTCTTGAAGGATAGTTAGATTATCCTCGATGGTGCCATGCATATGCCATATTTAGTCTTCAACTAATGTTTGATCTACCAAAACTACTTGATGGATCACTTCTAAAGACAAATTCAAATTTGTTCATGGTGAAGAAAATGTAAAAAGGGCAAGTAGATAGTGTTTGGTGCATTACCAGGTATACTATGTCTCTGTACGTGTTTCTTGGTTAATAAACCACACCCTAGCCTAGACATTTAGATTACCATAGAATGCATAAACCCGTAATAATTTTGAGTAAAAATGTTTCGTTGACACTCCAAAGGCTTTCTACATTGTGTTCTTTCTAGGGAAGCAATGTCATTATAACTCAAGGTGGGGTGAACACGGTTGTCATGGTAGTAAGCAGTGATGAATGGTTGCATGTACTTACTCCCATGTATCCAATTGGTACCGATGAGTAGACCATCATGGAGCAGTTTTCCCTTACAATAGAAGGGTGATTACATAGAACCTTTCATCTTCATTAACATAATAAGACTTTAACTATTGTTGAACCTCCATATATCCATGAAACCTAGGTGCTTGGTCCAACTGTAAGGGTGGTCCAACCATTAGGCATCCACCAATGAGGTGAATAGTTTTGTGGCATTGAGTAAGATTTGGAGAACTTAGATAACTTTATAAAAACACTGTAAACATGCCTTGATAGATCATATGCACCTTGAGCCCATTAGTCGAAAGAGACATTAGTAGTGTCAAAAATAGATTGTACATCTTCCAAGTGTAACATGTTATCGAGGGTAGGGTCCACAATTTCATTTCCTTGGGCAATAATGCTATAAATTATGTTGACATCCTCATCAATATAAATAGGCTCTACAAAGTGGGGTCCTTGGTTGGTATTTAGGGGAATGACTACATATTGAGTGTCATTTTCAAAACTAATATACCGCTTCTTGAAATACAAGTCGATATTATTTACATAGCACCAATTTTGACCCAAAAGACCTAGAAAATCATCAACTTCGACAAGTTCAATCAATTTGAAATCACCCTTAAATGTGATGCCCAAGGTGTTGGCAGTGGCATCCTTAAGAACACCTATAGGTAGTGTGCGTGTCATATTTCCCATAAAAAAAACATGTGGGGAGGGCTATAAAGTGGGATCCACATATTTCTCTAGGCATCTTTAGTTAAAACATTGACCTCCATGCCAATGTCCACCAGGATATCATAGATCATCCAACCATCAATGGATGCATTGACAAGGACCTCTTTGTCACATTCAAATTTTAGTTGAATATGATGGCCTATTGTCATCATGCATAGTTCAAACAATGATCCTCACAAGAGGTTCTTCACATTGAACCTTTTTGGCAGGTGGATTTAGAATCGACTGGGAATGAGTTCTACTTTATGTAGTAATATTTAACTTAGGTCCAGTTGGTGGAGTGGCAGGGTACAGTTTTCACTGAGCACTTGGAGTCTTTACAACACAAATCATACCAATGCCCTTTACATTTTGTTCTTTGGTAATGATTGCATAAAAATCAAGACATTATTCAAAACGATGTTCATTTTTACAAAAGGCACGGGTGGGATAAACCATGTAGTGGCATTAGTAATGGTCTAAAGATCCACATTTATAATAGGTCCTAAGTGGAAAATGACCACCTCTGCATCTATTACCATGTCTTAGACCCATGAAATATCAACCTCCACCACCTCCTTATTATTATCAATATAAGTTTGATGAGTTCCTCTCATGTGTTTTTCATGAATCTCATTGATGAATCGGTAGTCATTAGTATCATGTGTGTATACATCACACATTTTATAGTATAGTGATACTTTAGCCTAGGTAACATATTGTAGTAAGGGATAACTTCTTACATCATGATCATCTTGGTAGATGTCACAAGACTATTCTATTATAGTGTGAACATTCATCCACGGATAATTATTCATGTTGTGGCCTTCCACTTCCTAGTCAATGCATCATAAAATGATGTGGGTGTCATGAGAATTATTTGTAAGATTTTCCAACTGTGAGGCCATCATAGTGATCTGAGCCTTCATAAAGGGGTTTATTCCCATATTTATACTTCCTATGACTTCGGTGTGGAGGGTAGCTTCTAGCGCCTCACACGGTTCAATGAACATCTTATAAGATAAGGCACATCAGAATAGAAGTAATAAACCTCCCACAAACCACTAAACATATTGTGTCAAGTTAATCTCAAAGAATAGTTTCAAAAGAAGCATTTAAAAATGTGCATCATATGTGTGCACACTCTTAGTAAGATCTTTATTGATATATTTTAGGGCAATAATACTTTGTTGCTCAGATTTAGGAATATCAAATTCATGGAGAAAAGCAACCTTCAAATAATTCATAATTGTTTGTTGAGGATCAAATTTGTGGTACTATTTGTGTGCATGATCCAATAAAGTAGTGGTGAATTGAGTGGACTTTCATTCTAAATAAGTGATACCCCACACTCGCTTAATGAGTTCACACTTATGAACATGTTCTAACACATATTTCACACCTCAATATTCATGCAGATGAAGTATCATCTCATAATAAACTAAGGTGTACTAGGTAGTTGTAGTGGATCTTGTTGTGGTGCTCCTCTAGTTCATCTTGAGCTTTATGGGGGAGGTTTTCTAATACCTCCAATGCCATCACCTGATCCTCCTCCAACAAAACCACCATCAGTACTTCTTCTCATGCCTCCTATAACAACAGGCACACAAGAAATAGTGGGCACTAAGGAAGGTTGATTAGTTATTGTCAGTCGTGTAGTCTATCTACTAGTTATATTTGGTCCACTAGGCATTCCAAGGTGAGCCATAGGTCATTCTTATAATAGAAAGGTAGAAAACAATGGTAAATTGTTAGCTTGATCTTGCACTTCTAGAGACTCCTTTATGGTTTTGGTTTCAAATTCAAATTCAAAGTCTATGATGTCAGTATCCCGATTTCTAACAAGAATTTCATCAAACTCAAATGCATGAGCATGCGTTGTGGTGGGGAATTGGGTCTATTTGGATTGGATTTTGCTATCAATGTGTGTCCTTCCACATGTACATGTGTTAGTGAAGGGCATGAATCCATGGTTAGGGATAACTCACCATGCCTTTCTGCCCTTTTGTAGATTCTCATGGCACTTATAGTATCCTCACAAATGCCTTTGGGATTGTTGCCTCTCAAAGCCTTACGCTTGGCTTCATCATACTTATGCTTTTATAGTTCTCACTATTTGACTTCCATGTTAAACTGCTAATCTCATACTGATGCATACCCTTCCATTTCCCCTCCAGTCGTGTTGCTCATGCATAAAAGAGTTTAACCATCCATGGGGAAGTTCTCAAGCCTAGAATCAACCATAAGCTTCTTAATCTCTAAAAAGAAATTGCATGAGGTACTCCCATGTGATTACCTCATAAAATTGAACCGTGTTTCTTCCATCCAAGAATACATAGAGACCACATATTTTAAATATAGATATTAAGTGTTTCCTTTCCACTAGATGCCTACCACTTGTGTCCAAGTAGTTTCCACCTTTGCTAAGGTCATTTGATGTTCTACTGACCAAGAAGCCTTCCATTTGTAATTCCTTGAGCAGTTCTTGCGCATACATCAAAATCCAATCATGTAAGTGAATGGGTAATTATATAAATAATGTTTCATTCATCAAATCATATAGGTGATGCTCTACCCATACATGTGCAAAAACTCTTGGTTTAAGATACTTTTCTTCTACAGTAGTAACCTAGTGCTCGATATTTTTCAAAGATAGTCGCTTGAGCATTTTTCTGCCATCATGCTAACAAGTGAAATGGGTCCCAACAATGAAACCAAAATGTTGGGTCTTTTTCCTTAGCTTCACATAACTAAGTATTAGTTGCATGCTTAATAGAAGGAAGATGCCAATGAGCTTGTGTGCCGACATATCACGTGAGAGGTAACCTCATGCACTGACCTGTGATGCAGTAGTAGGGACTAGTCCCATCGGTTATATTATGTGATGGTGGTTAGACAAATTTTACTTATGTGCTTGAGTTATTACATATAGTCATTATTACTACCGACATTAGTCTAGAGTTAGTCATTTGATGTATTTTCACATTGTATATAACTAGTATTATAAAATAAATTTAAGACCAAACATATTCATCACACTCAGGTTCACAAAATATTAGTTCCATTAATAAAATTGATAATATTACACAAGGACATCATTCAATTCATGCTCTCTAAATCTCTGCCTTAACAATAACAACACAATTATATTCAACAACCACAACTACTACAACAACCTAATAACATCCTCTTCTAAACACAACCAACAAGATATTTATACATAAGCGAACCACTTCCTCGGGTCATAACATTAATACACAAGAGATGACAAACCAACGATTGTTTCAAAGAAAGAAGTCATGACAAGTCGTTATAATTAAGTCTTTTTTGAATTGGGCCCAATAGCCCCTATATACCCTTTTTATGTTATATCTTCATGTTTGTGTTCCTCCTCTTTTGTGGACCGATGGTACATTTACTCTCTCATTAATCTTCATTGTTCCTACAAACTAATTTTTAATCACCTCCACTCCCTACACTCTTATCGTAGTCTTGTGCTTCTCTGAGTCCTACATCTTCTACTTGTTCTCAATTTTTGTGTCTTTTGTAACTCTCCCTTTAATGGCATTCCCTTATGTTTCCTTCTTTAGCATCATGGTCCTGTGTGCCTACTCTTACACCCTTGTTATTTCATAATTATGGTTCTAAAATACTTAGACTATAATTATTACAAAATTTGGGGTCCAACAAGGAGTGCACATATGTGTCAATGCAACAAGGTTGCATTTTGATGCTCTAACTTGGTAAAGATGCTTCCTTATGAAGCATTGGAGTTGGAGAAGGTTCTGACCTGAACCTTGAATATCTAGAGAGGGAGATTGGAAGGTATTATGGCCCCAATCCTATGTAAGGATGAGTTGTGACATGGCCATTGAGATCATTATATTTCAATTACATAACTCAAGTGTGAATATATATAATCTGGTGAGGGTGAGTGATTTAATCAACTCATCCTATAAATTTGGTGAGATCAGATGATTTAATCACTCCAATCTATAAATTTGGTGAGTTTAAGTGATTTAATCACTTCAACATATAAAATTAACCCACTGTTGCAGCATAAAAAACTTGATAACAATACATCTTGGTATAATCAATGTGTCAAGGTGACTAGTATAATTGGTAAGTTTTACACTTTTTAGAGAAATAGCATGGCATATGCACCTCTAATATGTCTAAGATAGAGTATATGTGTCATAGATTTGAAAAAATCTATTTCAAATATATGCAAAATCGGTGTAATGTATAAGATTATGATTTAAGTGTATATCTAAATCATGAAACTGAACTAAAGATTGTGAAAGTGCGGAGGCCATGTTCTTATGACATGCCCCCATTGAAATATGGAGATAATGAATAATTGTATAAGTGTGGAGGTCTTGTTCTTATGATGTGCCCCCACTACAATATGTAAACTATGAAAATGTATGTGTGGAGTTCATGCCTTTATGACATGCCTCCACT
This sequence comes from Torreya grandis, assembly GCA_037957365.1. Classification (NCBI taxonomy): domain Eukaryota; kingdom Viridiplantae; phylum Streptophyta; class Pinopsida; order Cupressales; family Taxaceae; genus Torreya; species Torreya grandis. The sequence continues at coordinate 1,514,167 of JARHVA010002732.1, forward strand.
GATATCCCCCTTTTGAGGTGACATAAATAGAATCTATTAGGTATATTATTATTTCTCTTAATTTCTACTCGTTTCTTATTTTGGAAGCAAGTAATGAAACTAGTAAAAGGGGTGTGTAAAGGAATACCTGGTACAAGTACGTATATGATCCAGATGATGATGGGAACTCCTCTTTGGCTTGAAAGGAATAACCTACAGATAAAAAAGACACTAGAAAAAGAGTTTTTTAATCAAAATAGTCAAGTAGACTGCCTAACATGAGCTAGATCCAAGAAGCATATGCTTACTAGGAGGCTGTCAATCCACTATTTATAATAATTAAGTTGATATTGATGAAAAAAAAGAAACACTTGCATTCAATAATATGAAAGTAAATGCATGCAAGAAGAAGAAAGTAAAATGCTTGTTCAAAGAAAATGACTAAATATAGAAAAAGCATGTTAATACTCATGTTAAGATAGGATCAGGTTTAAAAAATCATAAAAGTCTCTGTGAACAGGCAAAAACATAGAAAATAGGATTTGATTGGGGTTAAGGGGGTGAAAATAACTTGTTATTTTCTACCATAGTGACCATCAATGGTTGGGTGAACTGTCAGTGGTTGAGGCTGACCGTTGGTAGTTAGGTGACCATCGATGGTTGACATGACCATCGACGATTATGCTAACCATTGATGATTACCTGTGTAACTTTAAAAATGTTCAAAAATGGAATTATAGATTACGTAGATGGTCTAGTGAGGGTTGGAATATGGGTTTGCTCAGAAATAGAAGATGAGTTTGATCAGGTTAGGGTATTTGGAAATGAAATAAAATGAATAAACCAGTAGCAAGTTACCTACAACTTGTTAGATAGCGAAAGCAATTTGGCCAGAGTGACAGTACTTTAGCCCTCAAAAGTGATTTGGATATAGGTTCAAGCCTCTGTTGTTTATGCTTGCTTGTTGAAGGGATGTTGGATACCTGTGCAAGAAGATTTGATAGCCTAGACATGAATTTGTGAATTTTTTGATCCTTTTCACTTCCTACTTCTCTCCTTTTATAGGATGAAGTTACTAATTGGGATGGAAGAAGTTGTTAATTAAACAAGAGAATAAAGTTGATATTTATGATGTTTTAAAGCTTGTTAGCATCACATAAGGGAAGTTGTTAAATTGTGCCATGCTTATCTCGTACACAATTAGAATTAGCTTTAAATTAGATTTGATGACCTAATTGTTGATGATCAAGATAATTGTCGATGGTTAGGTTGACCATCGGTGATCAAGTGTCTAAGGCAAAATGGGTGAAAATAAAGTTTAAAAAAGGTGAATTAAAAGGTTAAGTTAGTAAATTAATAAATGGGTTAAGTTAACTAGCTTTAGGGTCGGTTAGGGGTTCAAGGCATTTTGATATCTAAAACTATGTAGTTTTTTAGTGTCTACATTTTACCCCTTATTATGCAGCTTTGATTTAACAAGCAATAAAACAAAAATGAATGGATTATTGGTCATGGTCTAATCACCTTGAGTATGGGAGGATGTGTTCCCCCTCAAATCGAGAGTTGATGAAGGGAAGACAAATTTAAGATGTAGTTTGATAAGTGGTAGATGGTGAGTCATGAGGTGGGTGACAAACATTTTGGGCATTTGAGATGTAAACATGCACATAAAATATGACTAAGTGCGATAGTCAAGATCAGAAAAAGACTAAAGTTACTAATGTTGGTAAAAATAAGGTCGATTCTAAAGGGTTTTATGACAGGGGTAATCGGTCCAAAATGTTGGTCTTGGTTGATCAGGTCATTCCTATTAAGTCCGCTAGACAAGGTCAGTGTTTGTCACAAGTATCCAGGGTAGGAAGTGTTTCTTTAAAAAATGTAAATGGCTCGGGTCATGCACGAGGTGGTGTAAAGTTCAAAAGTTTAACATGGCAAGGTTGGTCAGTGTGGTCATGATGACCAATGCAACATCATCATAAAACATGCAAATAGTTTGGGCCAAAATGGCCAACATCGAGGTGGACATGGTCAAACAGGTAGGTAGGTATGGTTGGGGTATCCATTGAAAGGTCAAGTTCTGGTGGTGGGTGGGATTAGGGGATCTCCTAAAAGTGTAACACCTAGGTGGAGTGATTTGAAAAAGTTGAATAAAAAGGGGGAAACCCTGACCATTGACGATCAGGGGTTTCCCTAGGTTCGACCGTCGGTGGTCACCCTGATCATCAATGGTCAAGAAAAACCCTAAAAGCTAAGATAACAAAAAAGTAAAAACAAAAAAGCATTATTATCTTTTGACATTTGGCAAGTGTTGCTCTCTAGTTGAATTTATGCATTTTGTCATTTTGTGTTTGAGTGTACTGAGGTGGAGTGGATTGATTGGTTGATAGTGTGTGCGGGGTTGACTGAGTGTTGATTCGATGGAGGGTGGATAAGGGCATGGCTGAGCGGTGGGATGGGGGCTCTGACCACGTCAACGATCATGAAATGAGGTAGGGTGTGTTTTGAATTGATAGGTAGTGGATGGAATTTGCTTGAAAGTTGGATTGAGTAGTTTCAATTGAGTTTGATAATGATTTTGAATTGGTTTAGGTCAATTTTATGGGGTTCACCCTAATTTACATTTTGGTTGAAATAGATCGAATAAGTGGGTGTAAGGGAGATATGAAGTGTTTGTTTGGTTAGAAGGAGTATGCAAATTAGTTGTAAGTAGGTTGATGGTAGAGTAAAGGTGTTTAGAAGAGGTTTTTGAGAGGTTTAGGGTTTGAGTTGCACCTTTGGTGGTCACACACAGTGACCATCGGTAGTTCATCTCAACCATCAATGATCGAGCATTGAGGGTAAAAGGGACTAGAGGGACCGTTAACGGTTTCATGAACTATCGGTGGTTGAAGGGTTTGGGTAGTGTGTGTTAAAAAAGATGTATTGTTTTTGAAAGGGTTGATAGTTAAAGTGTTTCTAAAATATTTTAAAGTATTTTTAAAGTGTTTATGTTTAAATTATTACAAAAAGGTACAATTGATGAATTTATTTAAGGTTGTGATTTTGTGGAAATTGTTAGAGTTGGTTCCTTTTACAGTGTTTAAGAATTGTGGTGAGTATGAGAAGGTGGTTATGGTTCGAAAGTAGTTGAAAGCGTTTTAGTTGGTAAAGTAAAAAATGTTTGAAATGCATGTGTAAATGTATGTGTTAAGTATGAAAATGTTGGTAAAATGCTTGGAAATTGGTTAGATGGTTTGGAAAAGTTTTGGAAAGTGTGTAAAGCATAAAATGTGAATGTTGCAAAGTTTATTTTGGAAAGTGTTAAATTGGTTGAAGGTTCTAAAGAGTTGTAAAGTAGGATGAAGAGTAAGTCAAAAGAAGTGTTGAAAATTTGGAAAAGGTATTAAACACTTGAAAAGATGTTTTATAGTGGTAGTGAAAAAGGTTTAGATAGGATGAAGGTTCAGTGGGTAGAGTTTAGATAAATAGAAGTTTATAGGTTTTTAAAGTGATGTGTTAAGAGTGGTGTTAATTAGAGGTATAGGTTTGTTTGACTGCTATAAGTAAATAGGGTAGATGTAATGGGTTTAGTTGGAATAGATTAGAAGAAGGGTGGGTGTAGATTAGTAGTTGGCTTGATGTAGAAAACTAAGTATGTATGCTAATTTTGTTATTTTGTAGGCCCATTCCCAGATTTAGATGAGGGATCAAGTCCCTAAGATATTTGTTGAGCTCCATAATGGGATGATAGATGATGAGTGGAGACACATGTAGGTGGTTGGCCTAGGGGCCATGAGACATTATTAGCACCTGTGGTGGGATGCAGCGATGATCATGGCCCTCATCGAGATATGAGACCTAGCCATGAACATGTTTTTATTGCTGATGAGAGAGATTACTATCCTCCTAAAGGATATTCAATAGATTACATAGCTACCCATTTGAAGGGAGCCAATTTATCACATAGAGAGTGAGGAGCGAGACTACTACATGGACCTGATCTATGGAGTAGAGTGGGTCCAGACCAGGTATCATGCAGGTGGTGTTTGTTATGTACCACTATAACAGAGGACCCTAGGGGATAGATGTTTATTGATCATGATGATGATGGGGATGTCTTGCTTTGTGCTGCCAGATTTGAGAAGCGACTGATTCCTATGTTTGCTTTTGAGAGTATTAGTGGAAATGTTGTTGGAGAGGATTGTGTTTGGTTGGGCCCCTGTGTTATTAGTGCAGATCTACAGGGAGCTCTAGGCCTTTCGAGCACACATACAGTATGGGATTAGTATGGGGTTTGTGCTCCATTATTGGGCATACGATCACATACGAGTTTTGAGACCATTGGGGATACCATGGGATGGTAATGCTCCAAAAAACTATAAAGTGGGTTTCATGAGATGGAGAGGAAATGATGTGCTGACAAGGGTTGGTGGTGGTGCTAGAGATATAGATTGGTTCAAGGATGCTTTGGAGGGTTTGGTGGTAGGTGACGTAGTGTGGAGGTCATATGAGAGCTGGTCGAGGTAGGAAAGGTATAGCTACCACACATTATCATTGCAGAGCTAGCACTGGATTCATGGGAGGTGGGATTATGAGACTGAGCTTATCCTATTCGATCGAGTGCAGAGGTAGTTTGGCCTTGTACATGGGATCCCACCAGAGTTTTCAAGATAATGCAAAGTTCTTATTCCCAAAGCCACAACCATAAGATGTTGTTTTGGACTACAAGGAGCTGTCAGTGAGAGCTATGATAGATGATGCAGGTATTATAGATGGTTATGCAACATGGTACTAGACCTAATATGCAATAAATGATTTTGGATGGGGTGATAGGGGGAAGCAGCCCATGGATGTGGATCCTGTTGGGGCACCAACACAGAATGGAAAGGTGATAGCGGCACTGGTAGTGACACAAGCCTAGATTATTGGCTTACAAGGATAGGTGGCCACTTTATAGGGTTAGATCATCACCTTACAAGGTCAGGTGGCCGCCTTGACTAGAGAGTGAGATCAGGCAAGGATCTCTCTTGGGTTAGTGACACATGAGAGAGATTCACTGAGATAAAGGGTAGGAGTGGGCACAACAATAGTAGGAGGACCACCTGACATAGTTTTAAAGACATGGTACTTAGCCACCGTTGAGGAGTTGAGATATTATGAGGTGCTAGTGTTGGCACAATTGCCATTGGAGATGAGGTATGGAGAGTATAAGGCCAATTTAGTATGTGGTCCATCTATAACTACTCCAAGATAGTGGGCCTCCATAGTAAGGCAGGGATATCAAGGGGACCACCACTAGATGGTAGTGCAGGTACAGGTGCAGATGGATCTGATAGGAGTGGTGCTCTAAGGACTTGATATGTTTTGTTATAGTTGTATAGCATTTTGATACCGGCCTACGTGTTGATGGTGCAAGATGTATGTGTGTGTGTGTGTGTGTGTGTGTGTGTGTGTGTGTGTGTGTGTGTGTGTGTAAGAGAGAGAGAGAGAGAGAGAGAGAGAGAGAGAGAGAGATTTGATACATTATTCCATGTATTATGATGTATTCTTCATTAACATGTATGATTATGATTATGATGTATATGATGATTATGGTTTTGAGGATTATGTTCATAATGTTCATGATTATAGCGATGTTGATTATGTTCATGAAGATATAGATGTTGATTTTGTTTATGATGTGGGTATGGTTATGCAGGTGTGATTATGTTAATGGTATAGATGTTGATTGTGTTTAGTCATGATTATTGATGATGTAGGTATGGTGTATTGATGAAATGTTATTATGTTATATGATGATGTGATGAGGGAATTGAAACATGAATATGATGAAATGTTTGACGTTATGATGAATATGTGTATAGTTTAGGTGATGTTTGAGCTTATTCATAGTGAATGATGTGTTTGTTTATAGATATGATCGTGGATGTGTTTGATGATTTTGATTATGTTTATTTGATGATGTTGTATATATGATGATTTGGTACATAGATAGGAGTATGGATATGTTTAAGATGTGATATGTTGATGTTTTGAATTGTTGTTACGTTTATGGGAAGTAGTGATATGACATGGTCTATGATGTTTATTGATACAACATGGTTTTTATTGTTTATGTTATAATAAATGATTATTGTTCTAATGATAATGATGTGACGATGGGATTGTTGATGTTTTTATGGGTTTGATATTTTGCACATGGATAAGATGTAGTTGATGGACATGGTTCATAATGGTATGATGCGTATGGATTATTGTGTTGATGAGAATGATGTTTTGAATGTTTTTGATAGAATATGTGATATGGAGATATGATGAAAGCACATAAAGTAGGTTTAGATAACATAAAAAATGTGGAAAAGAGAGAAGTATTATGAGACACATGTCTACATGAACTAATAATGATAGGATAAGAAAAAGGCATGAAGTGTTCATTGGCAAAGGCCTAACAAAACTGAATTTGGATGCAAGTTAATGAAAATAATCCTTTTGAATGCTTTGCGTGAGCATGCTTTGATTGAAAAAGAATGTATTATGATCACTTTGTGTCATAAGCTCATAGTCCCTTTATTTTAGAGAGTTTAAGAAGGGAAAGTAGGTGATAGGTAGACGGTTGAATGGGAAATGGGTAATATGGTGACCTGATGTGGGTTAACTTACCCCTTCTATAGGTGACCAAATAACCGTAATAGACAAGTCCATGCCTTAATATAATGTGTAGACTAATCGATATGAGAAGTTTACTAATGTCATATGTAAAATTTGATTATGGCTCGCTTGCTTTGATTTTGACATAGGGTTAGTTGTTGCTTTTGTTGTTTGGATAGGTTGGTGAAGCTGATCGATGCGAGAAACTTTAAATGTTTGTTTTTGATAAAATTAACTTAGCCATCCTTCAAGGGAGTGGTCTAAAATTTGGATTTTTATAGTTGTCTTTCAAGGGAGTAGTCTGTGATGCTAGTGATTTAACAATTTTGAGAATATTGGTGTATTATTCCTAATTTAGTTAAAGGGTCTGAGTAGGAAAATCAAGTAAATAAATATGCAATAATTAATCTACTAATTTGTATAATTTGATTGCAATTTAAACTTTTCTAAAAATAGTAATAAGGGTAAGAAAACAAGATTTAGTTAAAAACTGACTAGTATGACTAAGACAAAGGTTGGAATTCACTATGTAGGATTGAGACACTATCGTAAATCAAGATCTGGCCTTCGTTTAGTGAAAGGATAGGAGCAATGAAAATAAGACACCCTAGTGTTCAATGTTATAGTCCACCTCTATTTTATTGCCCTGAAGATCTGAGCTTTCTGGGTTTTATTTGCCAGGTTTGTGTGACCTTGCTTGTGAAGTTTTGATAGCTAAAATTTGTAGAGCTCCCTATAGAGTTGATTTTGTTTTCAAACCCTATACTCCATTATGCTTTGACCAACTTTGAGAAAGAGGGGGGGTTAGTGTGTGTAAGATTCACTGAACATGTTTTCACACCCCTTATGTGGGTACGTTGCCTACATACCAATACTCCAAAGAGGGATCAAGCCATATGTAGTTCTCCCACTTAATGTGCTTTGTGTAATAGTGTTTATGAAGATGAAAAATGCTAAACTGGATGTGCTTGAGATGATTAGGGACTGGTCTAAAGATTTGAATAAGCTAGGAATAGTATTAGATGGTTGTATGAAGAGAATAGGGAAATATGATTGAGTAGTCTTGCTTGTATTCTTGCTTGCTTTGTGATATTTTCCAACCATTTCTAAATGAACTTTGAATGAGATTTTATAGGGATTTTTTGGTCATGGGTTAAATGCAATTGTGCTAGGCCAACACTATGAAGAAGAGGAATCGAGAAAAAATGGTAATATAGGCTCAAAATATGATTGGACAAGAGCGTTGGAAAGGGGACACCCTAGGGTTTAGCACTATAGTCCAAGTTAGGAGATATTTTCTAAAGGGTATAAGACCTGGGGTCCCGACTAAGCTAGAATGAGATCTTGAAACCCTACGGATGACTAGAAATCAGTGAAAAGGTGCCTAGAAGGGTCATGAAAGCAAGCAGGAAGGACCTATGGGATGGATGTCACAAGTCACACTCAAGTTACCAATTTTTGCATTTTATATGACCACATTTGCTCCCCATTTATTCTAGTGATACAACAAAGTTAAATACTAGGATAAAGAAAAAAATAGAAAGCATACCTAAAGTTACCTGCAAGGGTGTAGCTCATGAAGTTGTGTGGTGTTGGGTGTGCATAGAGAGAGCACACTATGAATTGTGAATCTACAAGAGAAAAAAAGAGTAGATCAATTCTTACTAGATATGTTATTTCTAAAATAAGAACAAAGTTGGGTAAGAGAGAGAGGAAGAGAAAGGAATGAATACACCTCACCATGTATGCAGACCAATACACAACTTGTTGTGATGTTGAGTGATGTTAGATGATGCTGGGTAATGTTGGGTATGTGTTGTACCAAGATTAATATCATGAATAGAGCTGAGTGCTCAATTCCTCATGAGTGGCTCAAGAATGTAAAGGCTAGCCCTTTGGCTCCATTTTCGCCCACTAAGTGAAGATAAGTAATCATGTGTGCGCTAATCGATGTTTGGACTATGTGTCTAATCCCTCTAAGTAGGTGGCTTAAGAATGCAAAGGTTAGCTAGTCCTTTAGCTCCATTGTTGCCTACTAAGTGAATATATGTGATCATGTGTGTGTTAATCAATGTTTGGACTGTGTCCAATCCCTTTGAATAAGTGGCTTAAGAATACAAAGGCTAGCTAGTCCTTTGGCTCCATTGTTTCCCCATGAAGTGAAATTATAAACTGATATTGATATAAAATGTATGTTGAATGAGATAGCTCTTGAAGCCCATGAATGCTCTGTAATCTGACAATGTTGGCATGGATAGCCAAATGTATGTTGAGAAACTAGGCCACTCTTGGCCACTCCAAAAGATGGAGATTAGGTTTGTATGAAAGCCTCTTTGAAACTAGTGCATTAGGCTTATATGAAAGCCACTCTAAAATGTGGAAGTTATGCTTGTATGAAATCCACTCCAAAATGATGCCAACCACCTGCAGATGGAATAAGGCATGCAATTGTTGAGAATGTCTAGGTAATGTTAAACTTGGAAAGAAAATAAAATAAATGTGTCATGCACATTGTCCCCAATCACTGATGTTTAGAACATGGACTCTAATCTAGAAGCTATACCAACTGTTGTATCTAAAACTAAAATTGAGATCCATCATGCCATGCATAATGCCCCCTACATCTGGATTCTCTGAGCAAAAGTGTATTGAAAACTATTAATTCTAAACTGGTCTGAATGTGTAAAATTGTAGTTGAACCTACTTTTTTGCTTACTTTTGGAAAATATGGTTTTTCTGTTGTTTGGATAAGAGCACCAAAAATAGGATACCCTGGTGTCTGGTGATGTTGTCCATGTCCAGTATTGTTTTCCTTTGCTGAAATTAAAAACTGTTCTGGAGTCATCACTATTTTTCTGGTATGTTCTGCCTAGTTTGACCTCTGATTATTATTTTGAGTGTCTTGAAATTGATTTTTTGACTGGTAGGAGCTTTGATCTTTGTGATAAAACCCTTATTTGTTTCCCCCTCTTTTAAGGGTAGGAATGAAGACCCTACAATGACTTCCCTCAGAAGAAAGAGCCCTACAAGTGTGTTATGTTGTGAAATACATGATATATCAATGATAATCGGCAAGATATCTTAATATATAGCATAGTTTATTAGATCAACAAGGATATGCCTAGATAGATATAACAATGTAATAGTATGTACAATGTACTGAATTAAAATTGGAAATGTTAGTGTTAGTTGGCAAGGAGGGATGGAGCATGATGTCCATCATGGCATCTAAGATAACAAGATAATGCATGATGTGGATCATGGTATTGTAAAGAATGAGAAGCAAACAAGCAACAAGCACATAAGGCAAGAAGCAAAAAGTGTACAAGAGTGTCCAAGGGGCCAATCACACAAGGGACATGGGCACATGTCACTCAAACTAGAAGGCAAGCATATAAGGCATTTTTAAATGCCACATACACATATAACTGAAACAAGTAAGGTTAGCGTAAAATCCACAATCACATAGAAGATTACAGGCAAAGGACATTGGTAAATGTCCTAAAGCACACACACATAAATAGAAGTAAAGGACATTGACAAATGCCTTAAGACACATACAGGAGATAAAATAAGAACTGAGGAATGCAATCAATTTAGCTATGCAAAGCAAGAAAGTAAAGCATATAATAACTTGAAATACAATCACATCTAACTAATCAAAGAAAGAATTTAAAAGTATGTGAGACATGGTAATACAAGACTAGGTATATGTTAAGAAATACACAAGTGTTATAAACTAGTGAATGTCAATAGAGTAATATGTGTAAGCTAGTAAGTAATGTACATCAATGTGATAGCTAGAGTGTGTGGTGTATGAATGACATAACCTGGATGGTGTAGTCATGTAGAAGATGCCCCCAATGGGTATATGTATCGATGTCTCAAATTTAGAAGTAGAATGTTCCTTTAATGGGTAGAGTGAAGCAATCAAAGAGCTGGATGTCACTACACACACTCAAAATAGATCAAGTGAAGCATGGTAATATAAATAAATCGATAGACAATAGCATAGAACAAAAAATGTAAGTCTAACATAGCAGTAGAAATGTAAATCATGGATAATGCATACAATTAAAATGTTTTGGTGTTTTTACATATTTGAATGTTTTTGTAATTTTGATATATTGTATTGTTTTTGTATTTTGAAATGTTATGAGCTATGTACAATTAAACATGAGGAGACTATGTACAATAAATTTAAAAGAAGCTATGTGCAATTAAGGCCGAGAAGAGATGATACTAACTGATGAGTCTCATGGGAGACTCTTTATCATGGTGTCCTATATCAAATAAATAAATCGTGCGTGAGTATGAAACATGAGGGAATGACTGAGAAGATGGATTTGAATGTTGTGTATGTTGTAAATGCTCTGAAATCTTTGAAGTTGAAACCAACTATGGGATCCCTCTGTAAATTTGTGAAGTAGATGCAACTGTAGGGTTCCTAGGGACCCATCTAGTAGTATGAGAAGCTCTCTGAATATGTGCTCTATGAGTAGAGGTATGAGACCTCAATGACACTACCCTAGGTGTGAATATTATAGTTGGACGCTGTCTAGAATCTTAGAACCATGGTTGCTCTAAAAGAGACCTTTGTGGAAGTGTATGAACTTTATATGCTGGTGATGGATGCCTCAACTGTGTTTGAATCAGAACTGGAAGAGGAACTATAACTAGTGGCAAAACTAAAATTGGTGACTACGAAATAGTAGATGGCTTTGAAGTGGGGAGTGCTAACTCATATAGAACTCCACCAACTGTAACAACCTAATTAGCATGAATGAATTTCATGCATTTGTGAACTGTAAAAGGTACTACTCAAAGTTTTTGAATCCATGGTCGACCAAGTAACATACAAAAAACCCCTATAGTGAGAACTATAGTAAATGGTGTGACCACGTGTGTTAGACCAACCTATAGAGGAAGTACAATATCACCTAATGAACTCTGTATGTGCCCACTGTATCTGATGATAACTGTGTTTATCAGGGTAATATTCTACTTTGAATATTCCAAATACTGCAATAATGTCATAGTACACGTGTTCACACTAGATCCATTATCTATGAGAACATTATGAATAGGATGATTATGAATGTAAGCTCTGATGAAAAGTGCATGATAATCTGAATCATCCTCGATGATCTCTTGCTCTAAGAAGGAGATGGAAGGTCTAGCTGAAACTCTAGAATTATATACACCAATCATATTACTCAAAGGATCTGTCTCAACTGAAGGTGCCCTATATGTATCTGGTGGGGGATGTGCATAATAGGCATGGTGAACCCATGATGTGTCCCCTGTTTCTTGTTTAGAATGTTGCAGAAAGAGATCTAAGAAAATTTTCAAATATTTATCTTGTGTTTGCTTTGCATAAGGAGGCTCCACTGAAGTGCCAAGATCAATATGATTGCCATCTATCAAATCCTATATCTTATGTCTCAAACTAATGCATCTATTTATTGTATGGTTGGGTGCCCTATAAAACTCACAAAATGCATGATGATAATATCCTTGTGGAAGAGGCTTTGTTGGGTCAACTTCCTGAATAGGAGGGAGAGGTATGATGTTACATTCTTATAGTTGTAAAATTCTGGCTAAAAAAATTGGTAGATTGGTAAAATTTCACCGAGGAGGTGCTGATAAAACCACATGTTGAGGGGGCTCTAAAACTGCATTAACTATCAATTGATTTTGAATCTTGCTATCATTGACCTTGACTTTGTATGGAACTTTGTTGTTACTCTTGTTTATTGTTTTTGAGATAATTGTGTACTTGAGTTTTTCCATTGAAATTAGTTTGACTTCTTTTTTTTAGTGTGTGACACAATTCAGTGAAGGAAGAGAATCTTTTGAACATAATTAATTTATGCAAAGTTGGTAGAAGACTCTGTTTGAAGAGATCTTGTAACTATTGATCGGCCATGGGACTAGTCATCTTAGCCAAAATAGTCTTATATCAAAGAACATAATCTATGAGATGTTCATTTGACCTTTGTTTCTATTGTGAAACTTAGGCATAGGAAACCTTATCACTAATGTTAATGCTGAAATGAGCTAAGAACATGTCGGCTAAAAGATTGAATGCATTAACTGACTGATTCCATAGATTGTAGAACCATTGTAAAGCATAATCCTTTAAGCTCCGTGGAAATAACTTGGTAAGTAGCTAGTCATTTGGTACATAATCCAAGCATGCTGCATGAAAAGCTCTCAAATGTATCTCTAGATCACCCTTGCCATCATATAGAGTAAGCTTGGGTTGAACAAAACCTTGTGGTAAGGGTGTAAAAATAATGTCATGTGCAAATGGTGTATGCAATAGAGCAAAAGAATCCAAATCCTATATAGGTCTAGAGGCACCTTGCTCAAGATGTATCACCTTAGATTGAAGAGATTTTATCTCTTGCACAAGGGCTACCACATCAGGAGACAAAGATGTGCTAGCTGTAGCTGGTGGCATAGAGGTAGGTTGGGTTGTTATAGTTGAGACATAGTTACCCCCGTAGTGTCATTTACAACTGATTGCTTTGTGGTTTGAGAAGATTGACAATTATTCACTCTTTTTTGTTCTTCTTGTAGTATTTTAAGCATGTCATCTTGCATATCAAGATGTTTATTTAAGAGTTCTTGAAGTTCCTTTTTATCAATTTCATCAAAATCAGTGTATTGGGTCATTGTTAAGGTAGGAAAATAATTTGAAATTTGGTTGAATTTTTTACAATAATTTGTAATAGACAAAGTGATAGAGAAGGAAAGCACTGAATATAGGAAATGTAAAGTCCTAAAAATAATGAACTTGGAAATTGCATAAAAAGGATACGAAGCTCACAAACATGTAAGGTGATACCTCAAGAAGCAATGGGACCTAATATATGTAACTAGGGTTTGAAAGATGATTATTTTGAAAATTACTATGAAAATTTGAAATTTAAAGTGAATTTTGAGTGAAATATGAAGTAAAAAATTAGAAATTTATTGGAAAATTTGTGATTTAAAGAGACCTAGTAGATGCAACTAAGGTTTTGAAAAATAATTTTTTTGAAAATTACTATTGAATTTTGAAATTTAAGGTGAATTTTTAATCTTAATATGCTAGTAAAAAATCAAAAAATTATTAGAAAATTACTGGGAAAATACCGTGACCTAGTATGGGCAACTAGGGTTTTGAAAGAAAATTATTTTAAAATTACTACAAAATTTTAGAATTTAATGTTGTTTTCTAATTTTATTATCCAGGTAAAAAATCAAAAAAATAAGAAAAATTAGTAGGAAATTTACCCTAGGGTTTCTAAGGTTTTTATGTGCAAATAAAGTAAGTCGTGTTCACCAACTGATTTAACAATTTTGAGAAATATTAGTGTATTATTCCTAATTTAGTTAAAGGGTCTGAGTAGTAAAATCAGTAAATAAATATGTAATAATTAAGCTACTGATTTGTATAATTTGATTGCAATTTGATCTTTTCTAAAAATAGTTATAAGGGTAAGAAAACAAAACTTAGTTGGAAATTGACTGATATGACTGAGACAAAGGCTAGAATTCACAGTACAGGGCTGAGACATTGTCACAAATCAAGATCTAGTCTTTGTTCAGTGAAAGGATAGGAACACCAAAAATAGGACACTCTAGTGTCCAACTGCTATGGTCCACCTCTACCACTATTATTTTGAAGATCTGAGCTTTCTAGGTTTTGTTCACCAGGGTCTGTGTGACCCTGCCTGTGAAGTTTTGATAGCTAAAAGTCTATAAAACTCCATATAAAGCTAATTTTATCTTCAAACCCTAAACTCCATTATGTTTTGACCAAATTTGGGAAATAAGGGGGGTTATTGTGTGTAAGATTCACTAAACATATTTTTTTACACCCCTTGTGTGGGCAAGTTGTTTACATACCAATACTCTAAAGAGGGATCAAGCCATATGTAATTCTCTCACTTAATGTGTTTTGTGCAATAGTGTGTATGAAGATGCAAAATGTTAAACTAGGTGTGTTTGAGATGACTAGGGACTAGTGTAGGGATTTGAATAAGCTGAGAATAGTATTGGATGGTTGTATGCAGAGAATAGGGAAATATGCTTGAGTAGTCTTGTATTCTTGCTTGCTTTGTGATATTTGTCAACCCTTTCTAAATGAACTTTGAATGGGATTTTATACGGATTTTTTGGTCATGAGTTACATGTAATCATGTTAAGTCGACACAATGAAGAAGAGAAATCAAGGAAAAATGGTAATTTGGGCTCAAAATGTGGTTGGACAAGAGCACTGTAAAGGAAACACCCTAGGGTCCAGCACTATAGTCCAAGTTGGGCACTATTGTTCGAAGGGTACGGGACCTAGGGGGATGGAATAAGCATGGAAAAAGGGTCCTGACTAAGTTGTAATGAGGTCTTGAAAGCCTACGGATGAGTGGGAATTAGCAAAAAGGTGCCTAGAAGGGTTATGAAAGTAAGTAGGAGGGACATATGGTATGGCTGTCACAAGTCACACTCAAGTTACCTTTTTTTATTTTATATGACTACAACTAAATATATGGACCCTAGTGATATTTTGGTATTCCAATTTGATTTTGAATGCTAGTTTTAAACATGGATAAGTTTATTTAGGTTTAGAGATCTACCTTTATGGAAGCAAGACTTTTAACACCAAAGGTTAATGATAGATGAGGGAAAGTGGTTGGAGAGACAACTAATTATGAGATTCCATCTGATCAAAGATGAAAAATATTAATGAGAACCATGCCATGGGTAGAGTCATGGTATCCATGCTCAAGATTAGGCTATAATTGCGACAGCTAATCACATGGTCCTATGTTGTAATCAATTGTTCCTAAGAAAAATAGGGATGGTTAGGTGAAGGTGAAAATCTCGTAAACCAAGGGATGAACTTAAGTTAGACACAAAGGTGAGTTCGATCCTTGTTTTAATAATAGAAAGGGCGTAGATGTGAAGCATTGAGAGGCTCAGGTTTTGCTTTGCCTTTGAGAAAAGACAAATGATAAGTTCTTGATCCATACTTATGGGTTATGATGTAGGGTCCAAGCCAATTGAAAGCAAACTTGTCTCTTTTGCTTTTCTCCATATTAGGTATATGTTGGTTTTCCTTAAGGGTGAGGTCTTCGATATTGAATTCTCACTCTTTCAGGTGTTTGTTGTATGCACGCTTGATTCATTCTTGATAGACATGAAGATGGTTAAGTGTTGCGAGGTGATGTTAGTCAAGGAGTTCAAGATGTGTGAAATGCTCTTGATGATAATCACTCTCAAAAATGATCTCATGCAAAGATATGAGAAGAGAAGGTATGTGGACTTTGAGAAGCAAGACTGCCTCTACCCCAAAGATAAGAGAGAAAGGGGTAGCACCTGTAGAGGTTCAAATGTTAGTGTGATAGGCCCATAAAGTGAAAAGGATGTATAGGTGTCAATCCTGATCTAAAGCACTTACTACTTTGTTTAGCATTTTGATGAGGGTTTTGGTAGAGGCTTTCGCCTATCCATTCGCTTGTGAATGATAGGGCGAGGAAAAGCTTAACTTGATGCCAAAATCATCATAAAGACCTTGGAATTCCTTGTTTTTAAAGGATTTGCCATTGTTAGTGATGATTTTATGGGGAACATCAAAGCGACATATGATATGGTGATTGATGAAATTGATAATATTTTTGGCTTTGGTTAAGATAAGAGGAATGGCTTCCATCCACTTGGTGAAATATTCGATAGCAGTAATGATGAATTGGTGTCATCGTGAAGAATAAGGATTGATTTCCCCAATAAGGTTGAGACCCTATTGCAAGAAGGGTCAATAGTCTTTGGATACTCAAATTCCATGGGCTGGTCTGTGATGTAAGTTAGTGTGTTTTTGATATTTGCCACACTTATTTACATAATCACAACAATCTTAATTGAGGGTGGGCCAATAGTAGCCAAGGTGAAGGATACATTTAGCAATAGCTAGGCCACTAAAATAGCTCCCACAAATTATGTCATGCATTTCCTCGATAACGTGGGAAGCTTCATGACTATGCAGACAACGGAGAAGGAGGTCATCAAAGCCATGTTTATAAATGATTCCCCCTAGTATGGTGTAATGAGAGGTACTCTAAACAAAAGTTCTTCAAGAATTCTTTAAAAGGTTGGAAGGAACAATGTGAAGGTTAAGGTAGTTAAAAGTTTGGTCGCACCAAATGTCAGAACGAGATGCTTCCACACAACAAATGGTGGGAAGGTCAAAACTGATATATGAGGGTGTGATAAATCGATGGATGGTGATAAATAGTTTGGATTTGATAGGTTGAGATAGGATTTGGGAAGCAAGGGAAGCCATCGTGTCTACGAATTTATTGGTAGATCAAGGAATTGACTGGATAAAGTAATGATCGAATGATGCTAAAAGTACATCTACAAGTTGTTTATACTTTAATAATACATCATTTTTTCATTGATAGGATCTGTTAACCTGGTTGATGATCAGTTGGGAGTTGCCAAAGACATTGATGGTTTTTGTTGGGGATCAACCAACAAAATTGATTACTATATGACAGCAATAAACACGGAATTAAATCAGAATGATAAGTAACTAGAATCAGAATTAGCAAAGAACAAGAGATACAAGAAACCACCCTGAAAACTTGTATTAAACTCTTTACAGAAGGAATTACAATTGAATAAACTTTTTTTCTTCCACACCTCTCTCAGATGTACATATCTCTTCTTAGATCTCTTTCCCTCAAGAGTTCTCTCTCTCAATTTACAATCAACTCCAACAACCTGGATTGATACACATACAAACTATATTCTACTTCTACAGTAGTGTCTACTAAGCTATGAAGATCTATCCCTAATATATAACTTTAGAGATTCATGAGCATACAATTACAGCCACTAGATGCACCTCCTAATCAAGGGCTCTAATCAGTTCTACTTAAATTAGAAACTCAGACTCAACACCAATAGTTGATCTCATCATGCAAACATTCTGTTCTCGCACGAAAATAGCTTTCTGGACACGCAGGTGACCGATGTCAATCCCTGCCAGTCTGCCTGTGACCGACGTCGGCCGACCTACTACCGACGCCGGCAGCTTCTGGTCTGCTCCTGACCGTCGATGGCGACTGTTGACTTCCAGCAACTTCTATATTTGCTCATGGATAAAGCTTTTAGCTTCATACCCTAACAATCTCCCACTTAGAGATAAACAGCTGCACCAGTACCTGTACAGCAACATCTTCTAGCTCCTCTATCTTCAACTCAATCATGAATACCAATGAAAGTTGAATGAAGATTCAACTTCTCTTTTGTAACCAGCTTGGTTAACATATTCGCATGATTCTTATCTGTATGGATCTTCTCCAGCTTCAACTCACCATCCTCCAATACCTGTCTAATGAAGTGGTACCTAGGTTGTATATGCTTTGTTCTTGAATGAAATGCTGAATTTTTAGCCAAATGAATTGCACTCTGACTATCATTGTATAGTCTAGAACTCTCTTGCTTCTTTCCAAGCTCTTCCATGAACCGTGTCATCCATATCATCTCTTTGCTAGCCTCTGTGACTGCAATATATTCTGCTTCTGTAGTTGACAAGGCAACAACCTTTTGCAACTTTGATATCTAGCTAACTGTCGTTCCACCAACAGTGAAAACATATCCTATGGTGCTCCTTTTGCCATCCAAATCACCTGCCATATCTGAATCTACATAACCATGTAGAAAAGTATTTGAACTGCCATAGAACAAGTGCCTACTGCTGGTTCCTCTCAGATATCTAAGGATCCACTGAACTGCTTTCCAGTGTTCATTTCCTGGATTGGCCATATACTTACAACTCCCACTGCTTGGGCAATATCAGGCCTAGTACAAACCATTGCATACATTAAGCTTCGTACTGCGGAAGTATATGGAACTTTCTTCATGTACTCTACCTCATCATATGAATTCGCCCATTATTCTTTACTCAACTTAAAATGTCCAGCCAAATTTGTGCTTATCGATTTTGCATCCTGCATATTGAACCGTTTCAACACCTTGTTCACATAATCCTCTTAAGACAAAATCAACCTGTGATTTTTTCTGTCTCTCTTAATATTCATGCCAAAGATTTTTTTTGCTGCTCCCAAATCCTTCATGGCAAACGTGTGAGCTAATTTCACCTTAAGCTCAGAGATATCCTGCATGTGTGATCCTGCAACCAGCATATCATCTACATACAACAATAGAATAATATATCTACCATTATCCAATCTCTTAAAATACACACAATGGTCATATTGACATCTATTGTAGCCATGCTCAGTCATAAACTTGTCAAATCTTAAATACCATTGTCTAGGAGCTTGCTTGAGGCCATACAAGCTTTTCTTCAATCTGCACACTAGCTTCTCCTTACCTTTGATCTCATATCCTTTCGACCGATCCATATATATTTTTTCATCCAAATCTCCATGAAGAAACACCGTCTTAACATCAAGTTGCTCAAGATGCAAATCCTCAATAGCAACTAAAGACAATACAGTCCGTATAGAAGTCATTTTAACAATAAGAGAGAAAATCTCACCAAAGTCAATCCCTGATTTCTATGTAAATCCTTTCACTACCAATCTGGCCTTATATCTCATCTGTCCATTCTCACCTTCCTTCAATCTGTAGATCCATCTGTTCTTCAGTGTCTTCTTTCCTGCTGGCAACTCAACCAAATCCCATGTTTGGTTCTCCTTCAAGGAATCAATCTCCTCACTCATGCCTAGCTCCCACTGAACCTTGGATTCCACCTGTATGGCTTCATCAAAACTCTCTGGTTCTCCACCATCAGTTAGTAATAAATAGAATAATGAAGGGGAATATCGAATTGGAGGTTTACTTACTCTTTTTGACGTCCTGATGGGCGTTCGAGACTCATCCACAACACACTGTCCGCCCAAATTCTTTGACAGTGACCGACCTCGGTCACTTCCAGGCCTGTTACTGGTTGACATCAGTTCTGTCTGACCAACGTCGGTTCCTACCTGGCCGATGTCGATCACTATCTGACCGACATCGATTCCTGTACGACCGACGTCGATTCCTACCTGATTATTCTTCTCCACGAGCTCTTTTCCACGAGCTCCTTTTGGACCTTCACCTTGTCCAATTCTCCATTACTCTGCCCAGATTGATTCAACTTTTTGAGTTGATCACTATACATCACTTTTTCATTGAAAATAACATCACGGCTCCTAATTATCTTGTTACTTCCTAGATTCCAAAACATGAATCCAAACTCATCAGAGCCATAGCCAATAAATGTGCACCTCATAGACTTAGCATCCAGCTTCTTTCTATTTTCTTTATCAACGTGCACAAAGGCTTCACAACCAAAAACTTTGAGAAAAGATAGATCTACCTTTTTACTTGTCCATGCCTCTTATGGAATTCCACCATCCAGAGCTGTAAAGGGTCCTCTGTTAATCAGGTAAACTGCAGTGTCCACAGCTTTTGCCCAAAACTCTAAGAGCAAACCAGCATGCAATCTCATACACCTTGCACGCTCCATGATTGTTCTGTTCATCCTTTCAGCAACTCCATTTTGCTGAGGTGTCCTTGAAACCGTCCTTTGTCTACAAATTCCATGCATAAAACAATACCAGTTGAACTTGTGGCTGCAGAACTCACCACCATTGTCAGATCTCAGGCACTTCAATCTCCTGCCTGTTTCATTCTCAACCATAGCTTTCCAAATCTTAAACGTGTCAAAAACATCAGATTTCTTCTTAATACAATAGACCCATACCTTTCTTGTAGCATCATCTACGAAAGACATAGTACTGTGATCCTCCAATAGAAGCAACTTGAGTTGCCCCCCACACGTCTGTGTGAACAAGCTCCAATTTGTGCTTCTTCTTTGTTGACCCAGTCTTCAAAAAACTCACTCTCTTCTACTTTCCAAAAATACAATGCTCACAAAATTCTAGATCTATGTTTTTTAAATCTGGAAACATACCTTTTGACTTAAGAATTGTCATTCTCTTCTCACTCATGTAGATGAGCCTGTGGTGCCACAATTTAGCATCTACATCTGAAGTAGATAATACAGAAGGAGAATTGTCAGTAATACAATTACATAAATAGAGAGTACCTACTCTCTTACCTCTGGCCATTACAAGTGCACCCTTGGAAACCTTCCAAGATTCAGCTGTGAGAGTAACTGTACAACCCTCATCCCTTAACTTTCCTGCAGAAATCAAATTCTTCTTCAGGATGGGAACATGCATCACATCTTTCAACAGCCATGTGTTGCCATTTTGCATCTTCAGCTGCACTTTTCCTTTGCCAACTATTTTTCAAGGCTCATCATCTCCTAGATAAACTATTCTAAAATCTCCATGGACATAGTCACTAAAATATTCTCTATTAGGGGTAGCATGGAAAGATGCACCAGAATCTAATACCCAAGATTCTATATTATTATGCAAAGAGAATATAAGAGCATCTTGTGCAATACCTACAACTTTTGCTTCTTCTTTTCCTTCATGTTGTCTATCTTCTTTAGGCTTTGACCAGCAATCTTTGCTTATGTGCCCTATCTTTCCATAATTATAGCAGGCTGTCCTCCCTGCCATTTCTGGATTTAGATCTACCTCTCATCTTTGATTTAGATCTTGATCTCCCTTTCTTGCTCTTCTCTTTTTGTCTTCCCCTGCTCTGAAAACTTAAAGTGTTCCCTGATGTCTCCTCTGTGCTTTTCCTGTGAATTTCTTCATTCAAGATTACACTAACCACATCATCTACTTTTAAAATATTTGAAGCAGATGCAGTATTACTAATTGCCATTACTAAGCTATGCCAGCTTTCAGGTAAAGAACATAAGATTAATAGAGCTTTAATTTCATCATCAAATACTATTTTGACTGAATTTAATTGATTCACAATTCCATGGAAATCATTTAAATGATTAGATACAAATCCTCCTTCCTGCATCTGCATCTGCAAATCAAATAACTACTTCATAAGATATACCTTATTGGAAGCTGAGGGTTTTTCATATAAATTTGCTAAAGTAGTCATTAACTCTACCGTAGACTTTGCCTGTGATAAATTAGATATCATAGTAGATGCTAGACTCAATCTTATAGATCCAAGAGCCTTTCTATCAAGAACTTCCCATTCTTCATCATCCATGTCTTTGGGCTTCTTTGCAGTCCCTCCTAACGGTAAGTATAGATCCTTTTGATACAGATAATCTTCTATCTGCATTCTCCATAATTGATAGTTCTTGCCATTAAACTTCTCCATTCTTAGTTTACTTTCTTCTGCCATTGCTTCTCCCACTCAAACAGAAACACCTGTGAGTAACCTGTAATCAATACACACTAAACAGATCTGAACCACCTGTTAGTGAACCTGAGCTTCTGATACCACTTGTTGGTATCAAGCTCAAGAACCTGCAACCAAAGATCTGGTACCACTTGTTGGGGATCAACCAATAAATTGATTACTATATGACAGCAATAAACACAGAATTAAATCAAAATGATAAGTAACTAGAATCAAAATTAGCAAAGAAGAAGAGATACAAGAAACCACCCTGAAAACTTGTATTAAACTCTTTACAGAAGGAATTACAATTGAAGAAACTTCTTTTCTTCCACACCTCTCTCAGATGTACAGATCTCTTCTTAGATCTCTTTCCCTCAAGAGTTCTCTCTCTCAATTTATAATCAACTCCAACAACCTGGATTGATACACATATACAAACCGTATTCTACTTCAACAATAGTGTCTACTAAGCTATGAAGATCTATCCCTAATATATAACTTTAGAGATTCATGAGCATACAATTACAGCCACTAGATTCACCTCCTAATCAAGGGCTCTAATCAGTTCTACTTAAATTAGAAACTCGGATTCAACACCAATAGTTGATCTCATCATGCAAACATTCTGTTCTCGCACAAAAATAGCTTTCTGGACACGTAGGTGACCGACGTCGGTCCCTACCAGTCTGTCTGTGACCGACGTCGGCTGACCTACTACCGACACCGACAGCTTCTGGTCTGCTCCTAACCGTCGACGATGACTGTTGACTTCCAGCAACTTCTGTATTTGCTCATGGATGATCAGTTGGGAGTTGCCAAAGACATTGATGGTTTTAACTCCTAGGGATAGAGCAAACTAGAGACCTATGACCAAGGCTTCGTACTCAGCCACATTATTGGTGCATTCAAAGTCAATTTTAAAGGAAAGGGGAGGAGGTTCACCATTAAGGGGAATAAGAATAATTCTGGCACCCCCACCATGTTGACATTTGGATCCATCAAAAAACATGGTCATTTGGTAGGTCGGTCCCTCCTAAGAAAGAGTTACGATGGACTCATCTAGAAATGCCAGTGGAAGTGGTTGATTGTCTCATAGAGGAGCTTTGACCAATTGGTTAGTAATGACTTGCCCCTTAATGGAATTTTACTGAAGGAACTCAAGATCAAAATCAGCTAGAAACATGAGCCACTTAGCCACACACTAGTTTTGGTATGTTTTAGAGTGCATGTACTTGAGTGGGTCGGTGTTAGTGATGACATAGGTTTTATGATTAAGAAAGTAGTGATAGAGTTTGGAGGACACAAAGACTAAGGTGAGGTAAAGTTTCTTAGAATGAGTATACTGAGTCTCATATTCTATTAGGGTGCAGCTAATGTAGTAGATGACTTGTTCTTTGTTTTGCTCATCACAATGAGTGAGTATTGCCCCTAAGGAAAGGTCCATAACAGATATATAAAGGTATAAGGGTCGGCCTTCCCTATGTGGGGATGAGGACAAGGGAGAAAGAAGGTACTTCTTGATTTAATCAAAGGCTTATTGACAATCCTTGGTCCACATAAAATAGGTTTCTTTCTTGAGGAGATGGTGAAAGGGTTGACATCTATCTGATAACTGGGAGATGAATGGATTGAAGTTTCCCCTACAGGCTGTGGAGTTTCTCAAGGTTAGTAGGAGGAGGCATTTCCAAGATTGCTTTGACTTTGGTGGGGTCTATTCAATTTCTCAAAGAGAGATGATAAAGCCAAGAAGCTTTCCCAAGAAGACCCCAAAAATGCATTTCTTGGGGTTGAGCCTTACATGATAATGGATTAATCGATCGAAGATGATTGTGATAACATCTAGGTGATCCTTACGATGTTTGGATTTCCCAAGAAGATCATCCACATAGTCCTCTGCAATTTTATGGATGAGATCATGAAAGATATAGGTTATGGCACATTGATAGGTTACTCCAACGTTTTTCAGACCAAAATGCATGACCCTATAATAGAAGGTTCCCCATGGAGTGATAAAGGAATTTTTATGTTTATCTTTATGGGAAATTAAGATCTGATTATATCTCAAGAAACCATCCATGAGAGATAACATCTCATGGCCAGTTGTAAGATCAACAAGTTGGTTGATGTTCAATAAAGGAAAGTCATCCTTTGGGCAAGCGAGGTTAAGATCATGAAAGTCGATGCAGAGGTGAAGTCCCCCTATGGGCTTGGTAATGGCAACGATGTAAGAAACCTATTGTGGATAGTTGATGGGCTGAATGAAGTCAATGGATAAGAGATGCTAAAGTTCTTCTTTGACAAGAAAGGTTATACAAGGATACATCCTACGAAGCTTCTATCGAATCGACTTAACCTCAAGATAGGTGATAATGTTTTGGAGGGTAATAGAAGGGTCAATTCTGGGCATATCCTAATAGGACCAAACAAACCTGTACTGTGGTCATGAAGGAAAGAAGGGTAGTCTTGTTGCTCCATGAAATTTGATGATTGGTTGATCTTGACGATATGGAGGTTATCCTTAGTACCCAAGTTGACATCAATAGTGGATTCATTTAGCATGGTTTGGTTCTCAAGAGGAAGGGATTTATGGATAGAAGAATCCCTTGCACTGAGGTAGGTGAGAATGGAATCATCGTCCTGACGTTGGATGGTGTTGATGGTAGGATAATCTCTTTCTATCATTTCAAGATGGATGAGAGGCAAGGTCTTAGTTCAACCATCTTTTTGATAGGTCAAGGGACCCAAACTAATGGTATTGATCCAAAAAAATAGCTAGATGGGATGATATCAAAGTCTTCAATGTTTGAGGGAGATGGGGTTGGTGAAGATGGAACATCCTCATTGATGGTGGTGATGGGTTTTGGTAAGGTGGGTTCTTTTGGTCGTACAAACCTAAGGCTGAATAACTCATGAGGTTTCTATGTTTTGATTATGGGTAACTCATGGGGTCCCTGTTTATAAAGGCCAAGGCCAAACCCCTTCCAAGGACACTTATAAAGGTAAGCTTTAATAAAGGCTAGTTTGTTGAGATAAGAAAAGTTGAAAGTGAATGGTTGGATGGATGAGATAGTGGAGGGAGTGAGAAGTGGTTGATCAAGTCCCCCATAGATGAAATTTATTTGATTGTTGGGGATCCCAAAAGGGATGATTGTTCTGATGTTAGGATCGTAGGAAGGGTCATGTTTGAGACTCCCATACTCTTATAGAGTAGGAAAAACATCTAATGCTAAAAGATAATAATTCCCAAGGGAGAGATGTTGAAACATGGATTCCAAGGGGTCCTCTACAGGAATCTGGGAAGAAGGGATAGATAAGCTAGTTGAAGCTTCATCACTATTGTGGGCAGGAGTGTTGTTGGTTTTGGTTGGTGGTGAGGTAGTGTTGTTAGTGGTTGATGCTGAGGTGGATGAGGGGGGAATAAGAACATCGTTAGGCTGATATGTCATATTACAAGAGGCAAAAGGACTAGGATCATCTTTGATGGTAACAACTTGACCTTCATGCTCAAATTTGACACATCGATGTAAGTTAGAAGGGACACAACTCATAGCACATATCCAAGGGCATCCAAATAACACATTATATTAGAACTCACCCTCTATAATGTAAAATAGTTTAGGAATAGTATGAGGTTCCAAGCAATTATGGAGGACAATGGTCCCCAAAGTAGTGGCCATGGTATCATTGAAGGAGTGAAGGACCGTTGTACTTTCTGACATGATGTTCTTGGGCAGCTAAAGTTAGTCATAAGCATGGGATGAGATGATATTAATTCTAGATCCTCCATCAATCATTACCCTTTAGATGTGGGTTTGATTGATATATGCCATGATGAAGAGGGGAAGATTGCGATCCTCAGTATGAATAAGAGGGATTTCATAATCCTAAAAGGTGATGAAGGTAAAAAGTTGGAGGGCTCCAATAAAGTGTGCAAGAGGTTGAGGATCATCTGGTTGAACCTCTATAGATTACAGAGCCTCTATCAGTGCCTGATGATGGTGAGGTGAGGTGTTGATAAGTTCATAAAGGCTCATTTTCATCGGTGTCTAGTGAAGTTGTTTCAACATGATTCGTTGGATGGATTCAAAAGAGTTGAAGGGAGAGGGTCTCAAAATGGATACTTTGGGTTTTGGTGGTGGGATAGGTGAAGGTGTAGGTGTTTGGGTTTGGTTACAAGGTTGAAGGGTATGTCCATGGAATGGATACCTTGGCCTTTCCTTTATCCTTTTGTTGGGCCCACGATTAGGTGACCTTATGAATAGTGTGGATGTGGGGATTTGTCAGGTTTGATGGTTTTTTCAGTTCCTCCTCCACACTCTTGGGTGAGAGTAGGGGAGTAGGTAAATGTTTGATAGGTTGAGTTGATGGTTGGATTGGTAAACAAGGTAAGAAAGGCTCATCTAATAAAATATCATCCTCATCATATAAGCTACGAATAAATGCTTGGAGAGCTTTGCAGTTCTCCATGTCATGTCTCGATTCCCTATGGTATGCACATATCAAGTTATCATTGAATCAAGAGGGTTTAGTATTAGAAGGATATAATGGCTTGATAGGTGGTAGGCTAATGGAAGAAGTTTGCAACAACCTTTATAGGATGGTTGAATAAGATTCATTCAAAAGTGTTGGAGGTGATGGGTTTATAGTTTTAGGGATGGGGGCCTTCTTAGAAGCAATTTTCACCATAGAAGTTATAGGTGGTGGAATGGTTTTAGTTGGTGGTTGGGATTGCTTAGTTATGGTTGGTTTCAGGGTAAATTATTTAAGAGTGGAAGATTTGGATGATGAAGGATTGGACATAGGTGGGAAAGTAGAGGTAGATAGGTTAGTTAAGAATGACAGGGAACTAGAAGGTTTGATGGGTGTAGGTGTAGGTAGAGAAAAAGGGGATGGTTTACTAGAGGAAGAATAGGTAGTTGGGATGGTAGAAGGATGGGGTCCTAAAATATAAGGTAAGTGGGAAGGAGGTGATATGGATCTAGTTCAAGGTAGAGGTTTGGGTAACTTTATCTTCTTAATTGGTTTAACTGGGGGTTTCTTTGGTGGACTAGATGGAGTTAAGTCCAACTTCAAAGAAGGGTGAGTACGACTAGGTGTAGAAAGAATTCCTATATTCTTGATAGGTTTGGTGAGAGAAGCATAAGGTGATTTAACAATGTTAAATGGAGGTGGTTGGGATGGTTCACCTATGGTTTTGGAAGAAGAGGCATTCAATGAAGAGGTGCTAATGGGTTTAAAGGTGGATTCAAGTGTGGTTGAGGATTCAAATTTATTTTTGTAAGGGAGCCCAAGCTGATGCCAAAAGGTGGCTCTATCAAAGTTGGGTTGAGAAGTGAACTCGAGACTCTGAAGTAGTCTAGAAAAAGGCTTATAAATGGGTTTGGTTCATTGGTCTCAAAAATTAAGCCCCTAGGTGGATGAGAAGGAATGGCTCCTTCATCTTTATTTTTGATGGAGGGTTCTAAAATTGGCAGTTAGGTAGATGAGGTAATCTCCTCTTTTAGGATAGTTTCCAAAGGGAGAATGGATGGTTCCATGATAGGGGAGGTAGCTACGTTGTCCTAAAGTGAAGGACCGAACATGATTACTTCCTTTGTTTGGGTGTCCAAAGGAATGGAGGGCAGTTCCACCACTTCAATGCGTGGAGTGGAAGAAGAAGAAATAGCTAAAGCAAAGGTTGTCTCTTTTGGTATTTCCATCAAAGGAGAGGTAGATAAAGCTAAGGTCTCATCAAGTGAAGAGAGAGGGTTGGTTGATTTCTTCATTTGGGTTTCCAAAGGAATAGGTGAGTCCACTAATTTTGTGAGCGAAATGGAGGAAGTAGTGGTCATGGTAGTGGTCTCCTCCATAATCGGCTCACTAATAATAATGTTGATCATATGCGCCTCATGAGAGTGCGAGGATTCTAGTTTGTTGTCATGGTGATGGGTAGAAGGCGCATGATTGGGAAAAGTTTTACAAAAGATGTTGAGGGACTTATTAGGAGGTGCATTGGGATTTGTTGGGTGAATATTTTGTCACCAGCTAACTGATGGACAAAATAGGTGTTTCCACCATAGCATAGGGAGATTTATCTACCAAATGTGCAGGTCGACCACATCAAAAGGGGACAAATCTCTCCTCTCATCAAGGGGAGGTTCCCTATAAATATGAGGTGCTATATACTATATATATAAGCTAAAAATAACACTCAGGGGTAGGAAAACACCATCCATCTCTCTTTTTTTAGAGATGATGTTCATAGACAAAGGAGAAATCCTGGGTGATTGCTGAGGTACTTATCTTTTTTTAGAAGTAATACTCAGTCAACAGCCAGATTCCTTCTTGGGTAGTAAAAGTAATTGGACACACTAACATAGCAGGATGAAGTGTAGCACAAAGTCTCCACCTCAACTGCCAAAGAGTGAAATATATGAAGGATAATGGGGGCACAAAGTCATCCCAAGATCCTTTACACAAAAATAGAAAACAAACACACTAAAGACAATTGTGGCAACATAAAATCTCTCCACAGTCAGCTTCAAGACACCTTCCTAATTACTTCTACTAGTTCTGCTTGTTAAATTAAATGGACAAGAATGCTTCTAAGAAATAGACATAAAAATAATTTCCTAAATAACACAAGCTATTCCAGCACAAAGTCTGAAAGGTCACTTATTTTCTCATTCAAATAAAGAAATATGATTAACAATCTGAGCTCAAAGTCTCAAGAAATGCCTTTCAATTTGGGTAGAGTTTTGCTTCTATAACAAAGAGATCTCCTTTTCACAAAATAAGAGATTACAATATATAGCGCTCCAAGAAATACTTGGGTGCTTTGTTTCACGAAATGGCCCATGCTGCATTCAATGCCTTGAATGCATTTGAAATTCTGTGAAGGGGCCATGTTAGAACAGGGCATTGGCCTTAACTTTGGTGTGTTAATTCTTCTCAAATGTCTCCTCCAAAGTATGGGCCACTTGGTCCTCTTATTAATATTTGCACAACTGTCCACATCACCTTTACTTGATCTAGAAAAATAGGCTACGCTATTGAGTGTTCATGCTCTCTGATGTCCACCTGGTGGACTGTTTCACCTACTAGAAATAACTCCTACACAGATATTTCTGGTCTTTCTACATTGTTCCCTCTTTTCTCGCCATGTCTTGTCCTTCCTTGGTGATTTGAGCTCTCAGGATATCTTCTCACTTTTTGATGGCTCCTTTGGCTTCTTCTTTGGCCGATCGTTGAGTTTGTTTTTAGGTCTGTGCCATATTTGAAAAACAATAGATATTTTATTACCCTTAATTTGACGTCTATGAGGATGTCACTGGTCACTGGTCGCTTGAACCACTTTGAACCTTGAACCTTTGAACCTTTAGAGTTCATTGGTTCAATGGTTCGGGTGGTCCTATCGGCTCCTTGGTTCAATCGGTTGAACCATCTCTTCGAACTTATCTCTAGAATCTTTTGCTTCCTTCCTTTGCTCGAAGCTTCCTTTTGAATTTTGAAATTCCTTGAACCTTTGAACTTTGAACCATTTTGGTTTAAGGTTCAATGGTTCATTCTCTTTCTTTGAATCTTTTGTTCCTTCAAACTTTTTGGATCCTTTTCTTTTCTGTTGAACTCGTTGAACCTTTGAACTTTCAACTCTTTTAGTTCAAGGTTCAACGGTTCAATGGTTTATTCTTTACTCTTTGAATCCTTTATTCTTCTAAGTCTCTCAAACTTTATTGAACTTCGTTGAACCTTTGAACTTTAAACTCTTTTGGTTCAAGGTTCAATGGTTCAATCTTTCTTCTTCGAAGTCTACTTTTCTTTAAGTCCTTCGAAGCCATTAAACTTTTCGAAGCGATTGAACTTTGAACTTGCCAAAGCGCTTAACTCTTTGAAGTCTGTCGATGTCATTGAACCTTTGAACCTTTGGAGGCAGGGTTCAATGGTTCAATCTTTTGTTTGAAGCCTGCCGATGGACCTTTTGGTTGAACCTCGACGTTGAACCAACCTTAAAATTGCCTAAGTGTTTGGAACTTGTTCCTTTGTGAGAGCTCACTTGTTGAAGTTGTTGAACCTTGAACCTGCGAGTTCTTTAGCTAAAAATGCTTGAATAATTGAAGAACTTGAGCGCTCAGAACATTTTTTGAGAAGGGAAGAGAGAATTTTGGCCTACAGGACCAAAATAGTTGATATGTTGTCCCCCAAAATGAGTGATGAATTTTGGGAACAACAGCTGGCTCTAGTTGGGGAACTTCCATCAACTGTAAAAACAATCAAAGGGAGTAGAATCCAGAATCTCTAGTGCCTTTAAGTGTGCCATTGGGCCACAGAGTCATGCTACCCAAAAAAAAAGGTGCTAAAAAAAAATACAAATGAACAACATAAAATAAGCTAAAGACTACAAAAATTATACATATGTACAAGCTGATCTTATCTGATACTTCAAGGATTGAATTACTTCAGATGCTGCCCACTATGAGATAGTGAAAATGGCGTTTTGTCTTGATATATCAACAAGAAACCATTTTCTCCTCAGAAGCGATGATTGGCGAATGGACCTCTCCACCAAGAATCAACTTTTTTGTGCATTCCTTTTGGTTTTATCATCTTGCCCCATAGCAAGACTTGATTTTCAGTCTAAAATCATGAATCCTTGTTCTCTTGTAGAAGAGTTTTTTACCTAATTTTGACGTGCAGCAGTATGGTCCATTACCATAATTTGTTTCTCTTCTGGTCTAGTGAAGCACATGATTTGATTGTCAGCATCAAACTCCTGCCAATGGTTGGCATTATCATGTACACTTGGTTGAAAGACCAGTTTGATAGTGTAATTGTGCTCTTCAAAGTCTTTGTGAGGAACCATGAGGGTTGTAGAGATAGCCAATGAATCTGCATGATTATGAAGCTCTCTGGGCACTGTGGATATATTGAAAACATCAAAACTTTTAATATAGTCCCATACTAGATTGCGGTAATGGCACAATATTTTATTCTTAGTTTGACACAGGTTTCTCACCTGACAAACCATTAGTTTAGCATCTCCTTTAACGTGAAGGAGTTTGACACCTTTGTCTTGAGCAGCCTTCAACCCGAGTAACAGAGATTCGTACTCGGTAGTGTTGTTGGTGTTGCTGAATTGCAACATGTATGAAGAAGGAAAAATATCTCCTTGAGGAGATATTAGAACAATCTTGGCTCCAGAACCGATAGAAGAATAGCTGCCATCAAATTCCAAAATCTAGACATTATTAGAAACTAATCTTTTTTCAAATTCCTCCTGGTCAGGGAGGAAGGATTCTTTTGCATCTGAACTTTTCTCTACCAATTCTCCTACTGTCCTGTCTAAACTTTTTGGATTGTCACCCACAAGAATTTCATCTACTAAAACATGAACAACCTCTGTGGTCAAGAAGTAATTACCCACCCTTGAAGACTCAAACATAACTTGAGCTTCAGGAGCTGTCGTTTGGGTGACAATGTACTTTGACTCCTTTTCAGGGAGCAGCCTCTACATGACACCTTTGATAGGGATCCTTGCCTCAGACAAGGCCATACTTATCTCACCACCAACATCTTTGAAAAAAATTCACCCAAGAAGGATGTCGTATGAGGCTGGGACGTCGGCCACTAGGACTGTCATCTTAATTCTTTTTCTTGAAAAGGCCACAAATGCAAACTGGGCATCTTTGATTTATCCCAGCAAAGGCACTTATTTTTTTTCCATGGAGAAACATCTCCCAAAGGTCTTGGTCAGCGTGAGTCCAAGAGATTATGCCACTTTGGCAGGCATGACATTGTCAGATGCGCTTGAGTCTATTATGCAGTTGTTCAGCTGGTGTCCATTTATCAGCAGGGAAACATAAAATGGTTCTATTTTTCCAGGGGTAGTTGGAAGAGTAATCACAAGGTTATTCTGGGTGGATGTGTTCTTGGGGGGACCAGGAGTTACTTTCAAAATTTCTTGTCTTGCAAGGATGACTTTATCCTTCACACATTCCACTAATCTATTCAAATGCTCAGGATTGGATTGCAAGAATTCAAACTCAGTCATTTGAATTTTGGTCTTCTTGATATGGTCGACTATCTCAAATGACTAGAAAGGACTGATGACAGAGGAAGAAAGTTCATCCTTCTAGTTTTTTGGAGGTGTAGGATTGATCTGTGAATTTGAAGTAGAAGATGAAGGAATACTTGAGGTACTTACCTTTTTAGCGATCACCGGGTCCTTTGATTGAAAAGGTAGAGTGGTTTCTCGCTTAATAATTGAAATTGCTGGTTGAGATCGCTCCTCTATTTTTTCCTTATCAGCTTGCTGGGCTGATGGTTCTAAGACTGGGTGAATACAACATATGATCCATTAAACGCTTCACCTTTACTTCTAGGTTCATCTTGGTAATTTAAGAAACCAATGTTGGAGTTGTTAGCTGATTCTTATTGGTCTTTTGTAAAGAGATCAGCGTCATTTTCTTGATCAAACTCAGGTTGGAAAGAGAAATCATGTTCAACTTCATGATAATCAACTGCTGAGTTAGCTGGAGCTGCTTCAATGGCAAGCTTCCCCTGTAGGGGAGGAAGGCGATTTGGTTGCCTTTGATTTCTAGCAGCATTGCCTTAGTATGACTGGTTATGAAATGTCCTCTTTGGTATATCTCGATATGAAGGAGGGGTAGACATCCCTTGTGTTATTTGTTTTTTTAGAGCTAACAACTCATTTGCCAGTTTTTGCACCATAAGATCAGTGGTGCCTGTAGATGAATATTCAAAAGATGAAGAAGATTTACCTCTATTAGGATCTCTTCTTATATTTCCTATGAAGATGAGATCATCTTTCACCTTAGTAGCCAAATCTTGCACTGCAGCAAGGTGTATGTGGCCAGCACGTCTAAGCAGAAAACTCACTTCAGGCAGCTGAGAGTTTATGAAGAAGCATTTGAGATTCTCAGCAGTTGGCTGAGCAATTATAGAAATCGTGTTCCTCAGCTTGTCAAACTTGGCAATGAAGTCCCTCATAGGTTCATGAGGCTCTTTCATCATTTGTGTGAGCTGGGCCAGCAGGGCATGCGCATCTTCTGTAGGCTTGAACCTAACTTCAAATTTGGCTTTGAGGGTGTTCTAGTCAGTCACAGTCTGGGCCTATAGATGATAGAACCAGTCTGTAACAGTGCCTTGTAATGTTTCTACAAATAGTCTGACTGCTACGTCTTCATACTCCATACCTATCATGCCACAGGGTATGCTAATTGCTGCAATATGTTCATCAAGATGAACTCTCCCATTGCCATAGAATTTGGGGAAATTCTTCCTAGAATTGTGAGGTAGCTCATGTAGAGGTGGAGTTAAATTGAGTGGGCCAAAAGAGTTACCCCAGGGGCCTTGAGCCGCTATTATATAACTATGGAAAGGGGGAATAACAAATTTGGGTGGAGTATGTATAGGCAAAGCTCTGTTAGCAAAAGAAAAAAAAAACTCTGCCTTATATTGGTGACCTGGTGTTGGTAGGAGGAAGACTCCTTGTTCGTTGAAGGTGAGGTTGTGGAGGAAACAAATCAAAATTGCTCTGTTGCACCAACTCGAAAATAAGGTCAACAACACCTTGAGCTTTCTGACTTCTTGTATAGCATGGAGCTGCTAAATTATAGAATAAAAATGAAAAAGAACTAAAATTGCTTCAATTTGAAGCTTGAAGCTTAAAACTGCGCATTTTTCCCCAATAGAGTCGCCAAAAACTGTTGGCGTGAAGCTGACAGTGTTCTTTCCTACTTCATGTTGTTCTCCAGTGATATGAAATGCTTCAATTTGAATAGAATGCAAAAGGACTGGAAATGCTCGTCGATCTCCAGCGGAGTCGCCAAAAATTATTGGGTGAATATTTTGTCACTAGCTAACTGATAGGCAAAATAGGTGTTTCAACCATAGCATAAGGAGATTTATCAGCCAAAACGTGCGGGTCTACCAGATCAGGATGGGACAAATCTCTCCTCTCATCAAGGGGAGGTTCCCTATAACTATAAGGCACTATATACTATATATATAAGTTGAAAATAAAACTCAGGGGTAGGACAACACCATCTATCTCTCTTTTTTTAGAGATGATGTTCACAGATCAAAGGAGAAATTTGGGGTGATTGCTGGAGGTACTTCTTTTTTTCAGAAGTAATACTCAGCCAACAGCCAGATTCCTTTCTAGGTAGTAAAAGTAACTGGATGTAGTAACACATCAGGATGAAGTGTAGCACAAAGTCTCCACCTCAATTGCCAAAGAGTGAAATATACAAAGGACAATGGGGGCACAAAGTTATCCCAAGATATTTTACATAGAAATAGAAAACAAACACATTAAAGATAATTGTGGCAGCACAAAGTCTCTCCACAATCGACTTCAGGACACCTTCCTAATTACTTCCACTAGTTCTGCTTGTTAAATTAAATAGACAAGAATGCTTCTAGGAAATAGACATAAGAACAATTTCCTATATAACACAAGCTATTCCAGCACAAGGTCTGAAAGGTCACTTGTTTTCTCATTCAAATAAAGAAATATGATTAACAATCTGAGCTCAAAGTCTCAAGAAATGCCTTTCAATTTGGGTAGAGTTTTGCTTCTATAATAGAGAGATCTCCTTTGCATAAAATAAGAGATTACAATATATAGCGCTCCAAGAAAGACTTGGGTTCTTTGTTTCACAAAATGGCCCATGCTGCATTCAATGCCTTGAATGCATTTAAAATTTTGTGAAGGGGCCATGCTAAAACAGGGCATCAGCCTTAACTTTGGCATGTTAATTCTTCTCAAATGTCTCCTCAAAAGTATGGGCTGGTTGGTCTTCTTCCTAATATTTGTGCAGATGTCCACATCGCCTTTACTCGATCTAGAAAAATAGGCCGCGCTATTGAGTGCTCGCGCTCTCTGATGTCCACTTGGTGGACTGTTTCACCTACTAAAAATAACTCTTGCATATATATATTTCTAATCTTTTTGCACCGTTCCCTCTTTTCTCACCATGTCTTGTCCTTCCTTGGCGATATGAGCTCTCGAGCTATCTTCTCACTTTCTGTTGGCTCCCTCAGCTTCTTCTTTAGTTGGTCACTGAGTTTGTTTTCAAGTCCGTGCCATATTTGAAAAATAACATATATTTTATTACCTTGAATTTGACGACCACGGGGACATCACTGATTGTTAGTCGCTTGAACCACTTTGAACCTTTCAACCTTTGGAGTTCATTGGTTTAATGGTTCAACGGTTCGAGCGGTCCTATCGGCTCCTTGGTTCAATTGGTTCTTTGGTTCAATCGGTTGAACCATCTCTTCAAACTTATCTCTGGAATCTTCCACTTCCTTCCTTCGCTCGAAGCTTCTTTTCAAATTTTGAAATTCCTTGAACCTTTGAACTTTGAACTATTTTGGTTCAAGGTTCAACAGTTCATTCTCTTTCTTTGAATCTTTTATTCCTTCGAACTTTTTGGATCCTTTTCTTTTCTATTGAACTCGTTGAACCTTTAAACTTTGAACTCTTTTGGTTCAAGGTTCAATGGTTCAATGGTTCATTCTTTACTCTTTGAATCCTTTGTTCTTCTAAGTCTCTTGAACTTTATTGAACTTCATTCAACCTTTGAACTTTGAACTCTTTTGGTTCAAGGTTCAACACTTCAATCTTTCTTCTTCGAAGTCTACTTTTCTTTAAGTCCTTTGAAGCCGTTGAACTTTCTGAAGCGGTTGAACTTTGAACTTGTCGAAGTGCTTAACTCTTTGAAGTCTGCTGATGTCATTGAACCTTTGAACCCGTTGAACCTTTGAACTTTTAGAGGTGGGTTTCAATGGTTCAATCTTTTGTTTGAAGCTTGTCGATGGACCTTTCGGTTAAACCTTGACGTTGAACCAACCTTGAAATTGCCTAAGTGTTTGGAACTTGTTCCTTTGTGAGAGCTCGCCTGTTGAAGTTGTTAAACCTTTGAATCTGCAAGTTCCTTAGCTGAAAATGCTTGAATAATTGAAGAACTTGAGCACTCGGAACATTTTTTGAAAAGGGAAGAGAGAATTTTGGCCTACAGGACCAAAATAATTGATATGTCGTCCCCAAAAATGAGTGACAGATTTTGGGAATAATAGGATTATCAAATGCAAGTTCTCCACTATCGATTAAGATTTGTACAAGACTTTTGAAGGTATTGCACCTACTAACATCATGTCCTATAACCCAGTGAAAGGCATAATGGTCATTCTCATTGTACCAACCAAGCATGAGGTGAGAAACATCAAATTATTGGGGTGGTTTAATAGGTGAAAGTTAGACGAGGTTAGCTTTGAGAATTTTGTCCAAGATTGAAGCATAATACTCCCTTGTGGGGGTATATTATTTTGGAGGAGCTCAATTTTGGTTTCAATTTTGTTGGTAAAAAGGGTTAGTGGAATTGGTTTGATGGGGTTGGTTGACAGTTGGTGGTGGAGCAGTTTTTAGGACAACTGAGTTTATGGATGCTTTTGTCTTGGTATTTGGATGGTTGGATTGGTTAGTGGTTTTTGTGGAGGGAGGGTCATTGGATTTAAATCTAGAATTCTTATTCTGCAGTTTCAATTTCCCTTCATCAATGGCTCAGTTTTCAAGTTTACGTGCCATGGTGAATGCCTCATCAAAAGTTTTGAAAGTTTGAATTTGAAGAGTGGGGGTAATATGTTTGGCATAACCTTGAGAGAAGAGATCAATCTAAATTTAGGACGGGTTAAGGATAAAGAAAGTTGGTTTATGAGACCTCTCTATCTGGCTACGAAATCAACAATTGATTCTTTATCAAATTGCCTAATAGAATAGAGGTCAGTAATAGAAACCTTTTTAGATATATTTACTAAGAAGTGCTCTAAAAAGATTTGGGCTAGTTGGGAGAAGGAAAAAATGGGTCCTCCTTACCTTGGAACTAGGAAAACTTAGGTAATTTCCATTGAGGAGGATAAGCATGGATAAGAATGGATGGATGGATGGATGGATGGATGGGTTCATTATAGATTTCATCGTAGGATAAAAGGATATGAGACCTATACATAGATGACTCCAGGTTGGTCATTTTATCCATTAACATCTTGACCAAATATATTTGTGGTTGGGAAGCTGCATAATTAGGTGGTAAACTTTATTGAGGTTGGGTTGCAGTAATGTATAAATAAGTGATAGAGGGTGCTGAAGAAACCACATATTGGTAAGCAGTCATAGGAGCTTGGGATGGTGCCACATAAGGGTTGATTGACACAAATGGTTGGGTAGAAGGTGTTATGTATCCTTGTGGGTTAGATACATATGGGTAAGATGTCAAGGGCACTTGTTGGGGGGTTGATACGGGTTGGTTTAGAGGTATTTTGGGTTGGTGGATGGTGGTATGGATGTAGATTGGGTTGGAGGTGGGAAAGCGCTAGTTGGTTGTTGGTGGGTGGTAACTCTAGTGCTAATATGTGGAAGTGTTTGAGGTATGAAAAGTACCAAAATTTGAAGTGGAGTGGAAATTGGTGGGTTGGTTGAACTAAGGGGAATAGTAGAAATAGGGGTAGAAGATACTCCCACAGTAGAAGGAGTATAGGTAATGAGAGGTAAAGTTGATCCAATGTTGGAGGTATTGGTTGGGGTAGTAGGTGTTTGATTGTTGGTTGGGATGTTGGATGGAGTTTGGGGAGTGGTACTGGATGGGATATTGGAAGAGGAAGAGGCTTGGGTGACCATGGGTTGGGTTGAGGTGGCACCCACCAAAAGATGGGGAGGCATACCATAAGGAGGATCCATGTAAGGAACTAAAGCAAGAGAGGTATGGTTAGATAAGGTGTTAAGGTAATGTTGAAGAGCCATGTGGTTGTTATCAAGAAGGCAGTGAAATATGCATCACCCTCAACAACAATCTAAAACCTGGTAGGAGGGGGTGAAAAATGAGGGGAACCCTCAACATCGAAAGTATACTCCATAAAGGAAGAAGAAGAAGGTGGTTGTTGGTTGGTTTGATTCCTCAACCGTTGTCTAGTAAAGACCATGAGAGGAAATAGGAGATAAAATGATGAAACTTACACCTCAAACAAAGAGCAAGCAAAAGAAAAGAACTCAAGGCAATTCAAACATACACTACAAGTGCATTTAAACTTAGGGTCCTTTTTAGATTACTTTTGGTTTATGCCTTAGAAAGTGTGAAAAAGAAATTAAGCTTGCTGATCAAGTACTAAAGAGGAAATCTAAGGTTGGTTTCAGGTTATGTTTAGGTGCTCAAGAGAGAAATATGTATTAAACTTCAGTATGTGGCTTAGTATTAGGGCCTACCCCCTCACTTCACACACTGCAATGATAATGGTGTTAGGTTCTTAGCCAAAATCTACAAAATTTCAGAGTTTATACTCAACCAAAGAGCTGAGTTGGTTCTCCCCTTAGCAATAACCTGCAAGTAGGATTATCGAAAAAAGGTAAGGTTTACCATTAGGTGATGAAATCCTAGTTGGGCATTGTCTCAAGTATGTTTTGATGTGTTGATTGATCATGTGGTTTGCATAAGTGTGTGATAATAAGAGTGAAAACTATGATTAATTACTTTGCCTTTAAGTTACTAAATGAACTAAAATAACAAGCAATCAATGTATGCATAATATTTTATTTTAATCCCAAAAGAAGAAAAAGGGATGTTGGGTCCCATCAGGCATGCCAAAATGTTTCTCTTAATTTTTGTTTCATTTTTTAATTTGAAAGCAAGTAATAAAACTAGTAAAAGGGGTGTGTAAAGGAATACCTGGTACAAGTGCGCATGTGATCCAAATGATGATAGGAACTCCTCTTTGGCTTGGAAGGAATAACTTGCAAATAAGAAAGACACTAGAAAAAGGGGTTGTTAGCAAAATAGTCAAGTGGATTTCTTAGCATGAGTTAGATTCAAGAAGTGTATGTTTTCTAAGAGGTTGTCAATCCACTGTTTATAACAATTAAGTTGATATTGATGAAAAGAAAGAAACACTTGCATTCAATAATATGAAAGTAAATGCATGAAAGAAGAAGAAAGTAAAATTTTTATTCAAATAAAATGATTAAATATAGCAAAAGCGTGTCAATACTCATGTTAAGATAGTTAGGGTCGGGTTCAAAAAATTATAAAAGTCTTTGTGAACAGGCGGGAACATAGAAAACAAGGTTTGGTTGGGGTTAAGGGGGTGAAAACAACTTGTTATTTACTACCATAGTGACCATTAGTGGTTGGATGAACCATCAGCAGTTAAGGCCAATCGTCGATGATTGGGCGACCATCAACAGTTGACGTGATTGTTGGTAGTTATGCTAACTGTCGGTGGTTACCTGTGTAACTTTGAAAATATTCAGAAAGGAAATTGTAGATTGGGTATATGGTCAGGTGAGGGTTAGAATATGGGTTTGGTTAGAAATAGAAGGCTAGAAGATGAGTTTGATCAGGTTAGGGTATTTGGAAATGAAATTAAATGAAGAAACCAATACCAAGTTACTTGCAACTTGTTAGATAGCGGAAGCAATTTGGCCAGAGTGATGGTACTTTGGCCCTCAAAAGTGATTTGGATAGAAGTTTGAGTCTCTATTGTTGCTATTTACTTGCTAAAGGGATGTTGGATACCTATGCAAGAAGATTTGATAGCCTAGACATGGATTTGTAGATTTTTGGATCCTTTTCACTTCCTACTTCTCTCCTTTTATAAGATGAAGTTACCAATTAGGATGGAAGAAATTGCTAATTAGATAGCAGAATAAATTTTTTATTTATGATGCTTTAAAGCTTGTTAGCATCGCATAAGGTAAGTTTCTAAATTGTGACATGCTTATCTCGTACACACCTAGAATTGGCCTTAAAGCAAGTTTGATGACCTGACTGTCGATAGTCAAGCTAACTGTCGACGGTTAGGCTGACCGTTGGTGGTCAAGTGTCTAAGGCAAAACAGATGAAAATAAGTTAAAAGAAGGTGAATTAAAAGGTTAAGTTAGTAAATTAATAAATGGGTTAAGTCAACTAGCTTCAAGGTTAGGTAGGGGTTCAAGGCATTTCAACATCTAAAACTGTGCAATTTTTAAGTGTCTACACTTACCTCAAAAGGATAAGGTATTTGTATAATTTGTGCATGAATGATGTAGCATATAGGGATAACATGTCAAAGTAGATATATTAATTAGGCTCATAGTATGTGATCACATCAAGTCTTAAGATGCATGATATAGATCATGGCAATGTCTAGAGGGTAATAATACAAGCTTAGCAAGCATTCAAGCACACACACAAGAACACTTAATGTAATGCAAATGAGTGGTCCAAGGAGACCTTATACAAGGGGCATATTCAAATGTTGCACAATCAAAATGAATGACATATTTAAATGTCCAATCAATATAGAATGACATATTCAAATGTCCAATCAATATACAATGGCACATGGGCCAATAGGCAAGGATCATATTCAAATGTTTTACAAACAAGACAATAACAAGCAATGTATTGAACTCAAAGAAGTGATAAAGTGAATAAATTAAGTATAAGCAACCAACATAAGCATATTATACTAGTCCTTGCATATATGTTTTAGCAAAAATGTTATGTAACATAGCATATCAAGTACATTTTGAAGGATATGAGCATGTATATAGACATGTGTTAACAATATAATCTCAAACATGATAATGTGTAAATGATCATAAAGGATATGTAGCCTATATGAATAATGATCAAAGAAGCAGATGCCCCCAACATACTATATAACGTGAGTAGAGAAAAGGTCCAACATCTGAAAATGCATAGATCATGTGTTTGGGTATGCATGTATCACACTCAAAGATGTGTGAAACATGTGTATATAGGAATGAAATGATATGTTATCTACTCATATAAATCAAACAACATAGATACCAAGGAGCTCAATAAAATTTGGGAATGTTGAATATTTAAATGTTTTTGGATTTTTAGAATATTTGAATTTTTTGTATTTATTTATTTTTTATGCCCTCAACCTTAGATTGGATCATTTGCATTATTTGGATCATGGATGGATAGGTGAAAATGGTGCATGGCATGCTCTTCTTCACTATTTACATGTGAAGTAGAAGAATAAATGTCGTTATGTGGTATATGGATTAGTTTTCCATCATAGGAAAAGGAGATACCTTGCTGATTTTGGTCAAATTTGGCTTTCATATGGTATAACCAAAGATTTGCCAATGTAAATCCATATTATGGTTTGTGTGGTATAACACAAACCCTTGATTGAATCACTTTGGGACCATAAAAACTTAGTATTATGATGTTTCCTAAGGATTCTTTCCAACCTCCTTTGTTTTTTAAGTCCTTTATATCAAAGACAAGTTGTTGCAAACATCTTACATCACAAGGGTGTTTTATTTATGTTGGATCAATATAGTTGTACCAAAAATAAACACCTCCCATGAATAATCTGATTGTTAAATCTTGTTTGTGTGGATGATTTTTGGTCTATTCAACTTGAGGTGTTTGTTTTAGATGTGCATCGTATGTCATTTGCACTTATGGATCTTTCTTAGAATGATCTAACAAAAGATTGTTACATATTTTCTAATTGTGGGGCTCACCAAATTGTGAACCTAAATCTTTTGGAGGATAATCAAAGGTAATCTTTTGGTCATCGATAAGATCTTGAATCTTATGCCTCGAGGCATAACATATATTCATACAATCTTGATGATAATCACAATATGTAGCAGCATCATATCCTTTTAGTAGAGGTCAACTCATATTAACCTTTGTGGGAAGAGGGAGAGATATGAGTAGACACCCTAAAAGCTTCTAAAGTAAAGAAGCTGGAAACTCAAGTAATTATGTAAAGTGTCTCTTAGGTGCATTGGATAAGATGAGGCAATTAAATTTTTGTGATATTGTATTGACCAATGTGGTTGTTTCTTCTTTAGGTTTTATAGATTTCACCTCGTAGTTTGAAATTTGGTATTAGATGTAGTCGGCGTGTTTGCTACATACTTGAGCTTATTCAAGGAAATAAGTTTCATTTCATGGTCTCAAACAATATGGCATAAGTAATCAAAAGATTTGAACTTTTTGAAAACAATGGACTCGTGTAATGGGGCAAGTAAGCTTTGATTTAAGATGTCTTGAAGTTCTTTATCTAGGATTGGATTTGTCATTGTGGCCAACATTATTTTATATCTCAAAACATATTCATTGATAGGTTCATTAGTTCCTTGTTTGATCTTTGCAATTTGAGTGTATGATATATTTTTGGTGATGTTGATAGATAAACATTCTAGGAACTGATCGAATAGAGGTTTGAATGCTTTCACCGATTAGAGTGGTAAATCATAGAACCATTATAAATTATAGTCCTTGAAGCTCCTTAGAAATAATTTGGTCAAAATTTTATCATTGGAGACATAATCAAGGCATGCCACATAGATAGATTAGAGATGTTGTTCAGGATCACACTTTCCATCATAAAATGTGAACTTAGGTGCAACAAAACAAGTTGGTAAAGGGTACAAAGATATATCTTGCAAAAGTTTTATAGATTAGACAAGATCTTGTACATTTTTATCACTAAGGTTTAATATTTGAGAAGCCACCAAAGGACGTGTACCCCGTGTTTGAGTTGGTGTAGGCATTGAAACCAGTAATTGGGTTGAAGTGATGATGGTTCCCATGGAGGATGTAGTAATAATAGGATTT
This sequence comes from Torreya grandis, assembly GCA_037957365.1. NCBI lineage: Eukaryota > Viridiplantae > Streptophyta > Pinopsida > Cupressales > Taxaceae > Torreya > Torreya grandis. The sequence goes on from JARHVA010002732.1 coordinate 1,556,712, forward strand.
GTTTCAGGGAACAATGGTTTTAAGACATATCTTGTGCCCTCATTAGATGTAGGAAGCGATGATGTGCTCAAGGGGAGGGTTGATAGAATATGGGGATGTCCCATAACTCTAATAGCATGATCAATAGATGCACCTAGTTGTTCATCTATGCTTTTTGAAGTTTACAATATGGTTTTGAGGATCTCATCAAGATCTTTAGGGTTTTGACGGATACACTCTCAAAACATAGAAATAATTTGTACTTGATTTTGATATATTTGTTCATATTCATTGTTTGCATTAGATTAATTATTTTTATGATCAAAATCATCTCCTATGATAACCTCTTTAGTATTTTGTTCAGTTTCATTATTGTCACTTTCATTAGGCATGTGATTTGATACTTCATTGGTTTAGCCATCTTAGGTGGAAAAAGAGGAAGCTTCAAGTGTTCAATAGAAACATCACTTAATCTAAGTCTATGCCTAGGTTGCATATAGATAATATAATAAATCTAAAAAAAAAGGAAAAAACTCATGAGTCTAAATATCCCAGGACAAACTAGAGTTTGCATAAAGAGACACAAAGGTTGGATTCACCAAATGTTTAACCCTAAATTTAAATGTGTAGTATCTAGGGTTAATAAATATAGAATTAGTTGTAACACAATGTTGATAACTAATTTATATCAAGCCAATTAATTAGAAAACTCAAATAAATAATATTTTGAATTTACACAACAAAGATTCTAAAAATAGTAAAGTACAATTATTGAAAGATATTACAATAAATAAGAAACAATAATACTTAGTTTATTGTTCACAAATGGATATGGATTGAAAACACGTGTAAAGTATGTAGAATAAGTGTTTTGGATTAGTCATCAGATTCTAGAAATTATAATTTTGTGGCTATAAACACTATCATCAAATCTAGATATTACCATCAATGTTACTATCTAAATATGACATAGACGTCTAGTACAAAATAATGATTGGATATGAATGTGACCAACTTGGTCATTATATATTTTTTTCACCTTTCTATTGATGTATTAAGATCTGTGATACATGTTGTTGCTCTTCCTTGATTAATCAACCCTAGTTCATCACCCTTGGAATAAGTTTGTTAAAAAAAGAGTTAGTGGGCTCACTGTGTGGAGCCACCTCAAAGACCCCTTCATCAATGGGTGTTACCTACATAGTCGATGCTCTAATGAGGGCCTCATACTTATGTAATTCTCCCCTATGTGTTTGAAACTATGTGCACATATATGAAGATGCATGCAATGATCTAGCTTGTGATTTGACAAATATTGCTTATGGGATGCTCTTTAAATGCTTCAAACTTAATATGACTATTCCTATGCTTGATATGGAGATAGGGATGAATAAGCTAGAATAGAGTGCTTGTGTAGTCAATTGATTTAACTTTTGTAGGTGTTCGCTTTGTATTTTCTTTATGAGGAATGAGAAAGCTTATACTTGTATTTATACCACAAATTTTGAAAATATCTCATAGTAGGGTTCAATAAAACATCTAGGCCTACCCATGGGTTTCAATCATTTTTTAATTTAGATGACTTTTGGCTACTAGACATTAAATAAAGATCTAGATACTACCCTCAACAGTAATGTCCCTTTGTAGCCAGTAGTGTTCAGAGGGCTAAAAAATATGTATGGATCTGAAACTGACAATGAATGATGTTTATCATGTTTTTAACTTTTTGTGCAATATAGGGGACTTGGGTCATCAGAATAATATAGTTCAGATTAAAAGATAAGCATTTAGGCATAGTGAGATGACAAATGCGAGCCTTTCGAGAACAGGGAAGTTTGGAATAGAAGTGTAAAGCCTTGATTGATATTTGTCAAATTTACAAGAATGAAATGCTATAAATATGCTACACCTCTCATTTCTATATGGTCCTTTCTTGAGGAGATCGCCTAATCCACAAGGTGTGTCTTATGCCATGAACCAACTAAGTTTTATTTTGCATGCTCTAACAGGTGGGTATGTGTCAAAGTTAACTTAACCAAGGACTTGAAAGAATCCATCAATATTCAAGTTGGCACTAAGCACTGGGTGCATAAAAGTATATATTTCAATCTCCCTAACACTTGTTATTGTTGTTACTCCCCTAACCACCAGATCAAAGACTTCCCCCTCATGGGTCATAGAAACCCTCATTTAAACAACTGCAATTTAAAAAGTTGATGGTGCTAAAAAATAGCGAATGCATGACAGTTTCCAACAAAAATTCATCCATTAATAATAAATCTACCCCACAACCACTACTCCCCTTGTGATCAAACCCACTTCTGAGGCATGCAATGTTAACACACCACCTAAGACTCTTAGCATGCCAACAACCTCACAAAGCCATGTTTCATAAGTTGTTCAACCTCAAGTGAGCTCTTCTCTTGCTTGTATATCCTCTACAAGTGGTTCTTTCTTAAAGTGGTCGTGAAACCCACCCCATGATGGTGGTGACTCTCCCCAACAAGACAATGGGGCTAAATGCTACTCCATTTCATTTGGGGATTTTGTTTTACCAAATTAGTGCAATAGTTTTGTAGCCCTTGAAGATATGGAAGGTGGATAGGGGAGCTCCTTATGGACAATGTTTTCTTAATGAATGACTTATCTTGGAATGTTTGAGGTCTCATAAAGTCCTCTCATAAATTCTCTATGTGAATTATCTATCAACACTTGGGATCTTTAGATTCTATTTGTTTGTAAGAAGTTAAAATATCAAGATTTCTTGTGCAAGCTATTATGAAATACATCTAGTTTGACACTACTCAATTCTCCATCCCGAATGATGACAAATGTGGTAGTTATAGTATCTTGATTTCCCCAAAAAAATTTGCCTTAATTGTTGCCACGAGGGGGGTGATCTATCACAATAGGCTATTTTGATTCTCCTTTATGTTAATGGATATTCATTAGGGGTTCTTAACGTCTATGCCCCCAATGACAACCCACAAAAAATTACCTTATGGTGGTATTTCGCTGACAACCTACCCCTCACCACATGGCTTGCGTGTAGGGATTTTAATATTGTTTGTACCTTAGCGATGAGATGATGCATGAGATAATGTGAGGCTTAATATTATTTTAAAAATTCATGGGGCTAGCCTAGTTGACCCTCTATGTTGGCAGTACACAATAACTTCCACTTCTTGGTTTACATGGTTCAACTATCATGCTAGTGCTAATAGGGTCCTTAAGAGATTAGACTGTTATATGTTTTTAGAGGAAAATATCTTTTCTTTTGCTATTACCAATGGAAAACTTATTGTCATGCATTCTGAATATGTTATCTGAAACCACAATCCCATTACTTACAAAGTGGAATGGAACAACTATTGGTGTAGGCCTTTTTCCCACTGGGTTTTACCTACACGATTGTATTAGCTTGCTTAGGGCTCTAGAGGTCATTTGGGTTACTTGGAAAGATTAGTCCCACATTCACTAAAATTTGTAATATTTTTCTCTCTCTAACCTATATACATATCTCTCTCCCTTCATATTTGTAATGTAATTAATGTAGTTAAGGTAGTATATTGTGGATTGTTTGAGCTACTCAATTGTGAGATGTGATAGTTTTGAGAGCTGTGAGAGTTGTGAAATTTGAGCCTTTGTATAAGCAATTCATCTCAATTCAGGATGATATAGAGTATTTCACTATTTTCTCTCATTCCTTTGCAATATTCTTCCATGCATGATTTCATTTACTAGTAGTTTCATTGTGATGTGTACTTACTCAACTCGTGAAATCACTCCATCATATGCATTCATTGATCCAATGATCTGTTAGGTTGTGGAGCTAAAAGCTTCACCAATATGCAAATGGTGGAGGTTGTTGGGTTACACAGCAACTGACGTCGGTCAAAACCTGCCGACATCGGTCAGACAGGAACCAGAAGCTGCCGACATCGGTTAGGCATCGATCGACGTCGGTCATCTCTAAACAGACAAGAATCAATGTCGGTCATCTATGCATTTTTAGAACTATTAGTTAGATGAACAGTTAGTTAAACGAACAGTCAGTTTGCATGTAAAGACTAATTTTAGTCTTGAGTCCGCTTTTCTAATTATTGTTTACTTGGGGTTCTATTTAAGAGACCCATGGGGTTGTATTGTAATGTAGGATAGAAAGACTTGTGAAGGACAAGGAAGAGATCCTCAGGGTGCAAAAGAGCAAGATCGGTTGGTCTGCGGGGTAGCAAGATCAAGGAGATCTGTAAGTACGCCAAGGTTGTGTGCAAGATCAGTTGATTTGCGGGGTAGCAAGATCAAGAAGATCTGCAACACAAGAGTAAGTAAGGTCAGTTAGATTTGCAGGGTGTGCAAGATCAAGGAGATCTGCTTGTGTGTGTGTAAGGTAGGCAAAGCAACCATTGAGTTGATTGTCACCAGGGTACGATACTGGTATTGTAGGCAAAACAACCAGTTGAGTTGGTTGTCACAAGGACTGGTGGAAACAACAACTCGGTTATTGAGTTGATTGTGTTTGTAATTGAGAGAGAGAACTCTTGAGGGAGAATTACTGTACGCCCTAGAGGTGTGGGAAGAGTGTGATTTCTTCATTGTATTTCCTTTTGGAAGAGTGTTAATACAAGATTATATTGTCTCTCATATTCTGTGATGTTTCTGAATTCTAGTTACATATTACTTCTGGTTAAATTTCGTGTTTAGTTCCTTATACAAAGGTAATCAATTGTACTCTCGAGGAGTAGGGCCCTGACAATTGGTATCAGAGCTTTGTGTTCTAGATTCCTGAAAAGTGGTATCAGAGCTTGGTTCACTAACAATTGGTATCTGAGCCAGGATCACTAACAAGCGGTAGAGCAGGTTACTGTTTTTTTATTACAGGTCACTCATAGGGGTTTCTGTTTGAGTGAGAGTAAAGCAATGGCAGAAGAAAGTAAACTAAGAATGGAGAAACTCAATGGTAAGAATTATCAATTATGGAATTGTGGAAAGAAAGGGCATGTAAAAAAATATTGTTGGTTGGTAGAAGATCAGCATGAAAGAAATAAAGAAGCAAATGATGCAGGTATTGTTGCACGAGATGCTCTTATATGTTCCTTGGATAAAATAGAATCTTGGGTTTGAGATTCTGTTGCCTCTTTCCATGCAACCCCAAATAGAGCATTTTTCCATGATTATGTCCATGGAGACTTTTGAAAGATTTATTTAGGGGTTGGTGAGCCTTGTCAAATTGTTGGCAAAGGGGAAGTGCGGCTAAAATTGCAGATGGGCAACACATGGGTGTTGAAGGATGTCATGCATATTCCCATCCTGAAGAGGAGTCTAATTTCTGCAAGAAAGTTGGGTGATGAGGGTTGCACAGTTACTCTCATAGCGGAATCTTGGAAAGTTTTCAAGGATGCACTTGAATTAGCAAGAGGTAAGAAAGTAGGTACACTTTATCTATCTACTTGTATTATTGATTCTCCTTCTATTTTATCTACTTCAGATGTAGATGCAAAGATGTGGCTCTGTAGGCTTGGTCACATGAGTGAGAAAGGAATGGATGTTCTTAAGTCAAATGGTAAGCTTTCAGATTTGAAAAGCATGGATCAAGATTTTTGTAAGCAATAAAAGAAAGTGAGGTTTCTTGACACTGGGTCAACAAAGAAGGGAGCTTTTATTGGAGGATCACAATATTGCATAAAGAGGAAATCTAATGTTTTTGATAAAGTTAAGAACTGGAAAACCTTAGTTTTCAAGGAGAAGATGATGGACAGAGATCAGCTCAAGAGGCTGAATAATTTTGAGTAGGGCAGTGTTGATTTGGACAAGGTTATGATCCAAAATGAGCTCGTGGTTAAAAATCATCACTCACAAAAAAATACAGTTACCGATGTCAGTCAGGTGAGAACCGACATCGATCAGGCAGGTATCGACGTCGATCATGTGCAGACCAAAGTCAGTGATGTCGGGCAGGTGGACACCGACGTCGACATCAGTTAAGAAATCGACATCGGTGATCAGGTGGACACCAATGTCGGTCAGGGAATCGACGTCGGTGATTAGGTGGAAACGACATCGATTAGGTGCAGATCGAGGTTGGCTAGAGGTGATCGAGATCAGTCACTGTTAGAACAAATTTTGGGCGGACAACAAGCTGTCAAGGAGTCTCAAACGCCCATGAGAAGGACTGAAAGGGTAAGTAAGCCTCAAATTCATTATTCCCCTTCTTTATACTACTTATTGCTCACTGAGGGTGGAAAATTAGGAAGTTTTGAAGAGGTAATGCAGGTAAAATCTAGGAAACAGTGGGAGCATGGCATGAATGAGGAAATTGATTCCTTGGAAGAGAACCAAACGTGGAATTTGGTAGAGTTGCCAGCTGGGATGAAAGCACTGAAAGACGAATGGATTTATAGGTTAAAGAAAGGAGAGAATGGATAGGTGAGATAGAAGGCCAGGTTATATGGTCTTGAGCAAGCTGTAGGACAATGGTGTTTAAGGTTTGACAGGTGTATAACAAAGCATGGATTTAGTCAATGTCAATGTGACCATTGTGTTTATTTTACCAGGTTGGATAATATTAGCTACATTATCCTGTTACTGTATGTAATGCATATGCTTGTTGTAGGGTCACACATGCAGGAGATTGCTGAGCTAAAGGTAAAATTAGTTCAGAGGTTTGCCATGAAGGATTTGGAAGCAACAAAGAAAATCTTTGGCATGAGTATTTCTAGAGACATAAAAAGTCACAGGTTGATTTTGTCTCTAGAGGATTATGTGAATAAGGTAGTGGAGAGGTTTAATATGCAAGATGCATAACCGATTAGCACACCTATGGTTGGACAGTTTACAGAACAGTGTCCTAAATCACATGATGAGGTTGAGTGCATGAGTACTAGACCTGATATTGCCCAAGCAGTGGGAGTTGTCAGTAAGTTTATGGCCAATTCGGAAAAGAAGCACTGGAAAGCAGTTCAGTGGATTCTCAGATATCTGAGAGGGACCAGCAGCAGGTATTCATGCTATGCAAGGTCAAGCACTTCTCTACATGGGTATGTAGATTCAGATATGGTAGGTGACTTGAATGGTAGGAGAAGCACCACATGATATGTGTTCACTGTTGGTGGAACGATGGTTAGTTGGATTTTAGAGTTGCAGAAGGTTGTTGTAGTCATAGAGGCTAGCAAGGATAAGAACCTTGTAGGTATGTTAACAAAGCCGAGAACAAAGGAGAAGTTGAATCTTCATTCAACTTTTGTTGATCTTCAAGATTGAACTTGAAGAGGGATACAAGCCAAAAATAGATTAGAGGATGTTGCTGTATAGGTACAGGTGCAACTATTTATCTCCAAGTGGGAGATTGTTAGGTTGTGGAGCTAAAAGCTTCACCAATATGCAAATGGTGGAGGTTGTTGGGTTACACAACAACCGACAACGGTCAGAACCTACCGACATCGGTCAGGTAGGAACCAGAAGCTGCTAACATCGGTTAGGCATCGACCGATGTCGGTCATCTCCAGATAGACAAGAATCGACATCAGTCACCTGTGCATTTTCAGAATTGTTAGTTAGATGAACAGCTAGTTAAATGAACAGTCAGTTTTTATGTAAAGACTAATTTTAGTCTTGAGTCCGCTTTTCTAATTATTGTTTGCTTGGGGTTCTATTTGAGAGACCCATGGGGCTGTATTGTAATGTAGGATAGAAAGACTTGTGAAGGACAAGGACGAGATCCTCAGGGTGCAGCAGAGCAAGATCAGTTGGTTTGTGGGGTAGCAAGATCAAGGAGATCTGCAAGTGTGCCAAGGTTGTGTGCAAGATCAGTTGATCTGCAGGGTAGCAAGATCAAGAAGATCTGCAACACAAGAGTAAGTAAGGTCAGTTAGATCTGCAGGGTGTGCAAGATCAAGGAGATCTGCTTGTGTGTGTGTAAGGTAGGCAAAGCAACCATTGAGTTGATTGTCACCAGGGTACGGTACTGGTATTGTAGGCAAAACAACCGGTTGAGTTGGTTGTCACAAGGACTAGTGGAAACTACTCGTTATTGAGTTGATTGTGTTTGTAATTGAGAGAGAGAACTCTTGAGGGAGAATTACTGTACGCCTTAGAGGTGTGGGAAGAGTGTGATTTCTTCATTGTATTTCCTTCTGGAAGAGTGTTAATACAAGATTGTATTGTCTCTCATATTTTGTGTTGTTTTTGAATTCTAGTTATATATTACTTCTGGTTAAATTTCGTGTTTAGTTGCTTATACAAAGGTAATCAATTATACTCTTGAGGAGTAGGGTCCTGACAATTGGTATCGGAGCTTTGTGTTCTAGATTCCTGACAAGTGGTATCAGAGCTTGGTTCACTAACATGATCCTGGTTACAACTCTTTTATGGATTAGAGCGCCAATCCATGTTCACGATTATTTGATTTTTTATGTTGCAAGCTTTGTTTTGAAATATAGAGTTTATTTGCATATTTGTGAGTCTATTTTTTTAGAGGGTTTACAAAAAATTCTGGGGCAATTTTTTGAAGTCTCAAAAACCTTGGGGCAATTGAAAAAAAATTATACCGATCATTTTTACTAAAATTATAAGCTTTTATTGGTTTAACTCAGACTAGTAGGAGTTGCCATGTGGGATCTAGTTACTTTGTGGCTCAGTTCTCTCTTATTTGGGTAGGTTGTAAAAATATGTGGAGGCCGCCATTGCTGAAGTATTCCATTGATCCATTTTCAACCACCCTATAGAAGTAGTGTGATATCCTTGGCATTGTGTTGTTGTCCACAACATGTTCACTCGCTCAAAGTTGTCAACTGATTTGACTTTGGCTTGTTATATCTTCCATTAGATGTGTTGTATGATTCAAAATTAGTGTTTTACCCACTACAACGACCATATCACATTTTGTAAAGGTTCAACAGGCAGATCCAAATGCCACTAGATTTTATTTCAAGTTGCATCAGTTGTTTGATAGTCCTATGGGATCATTATTGTTTCCTTACATGGTGGTATCTACTTCATGACCCTCTATACCTGTTCCACGATCTCTTGAGGATTCTCTGACCTCCAGTCAAGTTGTATACAACCATGACTCTTCCTGAAAACCTCACAGACTTGTCAGTGTTCTTGGCTGCATCTCAATCTTACTTGGACCTGAATAGAGTCTTCTTTGGTTCGCTTCATCTAATCCATGACCCTCTAATGACTTCATTTGCTCGATAACCTATGTGAAGGTAAGGAGATGAGATCCAGGATAGATTGGGAGCAGGATAACCAATCATTATTTTTTTGTCATTTTTGATAGTTTGACAACCTCCTTGCTCCTACCATCTACCTTCTCGACCTATCCAACAGATTACCCAAGGCATCATTGATTTGTTGCATAGGTGTAAACTACATTGGAGTGGACCTGAACCAGTTCTACTACATTTCGACAAGTGGCATCTCATTACTCAGATCTAAGACTTTTGCATCCTACTTTCTAAGGCGTGGAAGGAGGATCTGATTGCATTGGAGGAGAGACAAACTGTTGGAGATCTGATCCTGACATACCACCAGACCTTGGCATCAAAATCTTGATATTGGCCTTCATTTGCTACAGTAAGATCAAGACTTAGGCATTTTGTTTTCAGAAGATCTGAGTTTGTAACTTCTTGTTAGATCTGAGCAAAAACAATAGTAAACCACCTCTTTTTTCTCTTAAAAAATAGCTAGAAATTCATTTATTTGCCTTTCAAGCTGTAATTTTTGCTTAAAGAGGAAGTCCAACTTACTTGCATGCATCCCAAGGTAATACAAAAGACTTGTTTTCACTTCTGTTGACTTTTTTAAGTTTATGGTGAAATTTTAGTTCCAATGAGTGGTTGGAAGGCATATTTTACCTCACCCAAGGGTACTTTTTTAAAGTTTCAAGTGTAAGTTTTTAGTCAATAGGCTTATTTATGACAAATTGTATTATTAATATCTTGCAAATGGTACTCGAAATTGAGTACCGTATTTTTCAAAAGTGTTTATTTTTTTTATTTCCCACACATTGGGATAATTTGCCTTGTAAAACACACTACTTTATAAAATGCCAATTTTTTTTTTTTTTTGGGGGGGGGGTTCCTTGCTGATTGTCTCAGGGAAGTTGTTGTGGGCCTTGCATTCTCTCATGTGCACATTCAGTTTTTTTAATTGTTACTTGTGCCAATTTAACGATTACTTATACAGATTATTCTTATATTCCTGTACACATTATCAGTAGAGCCTGACATCCATTTGAGCATGTTTTATCACTTGTTCACCAATTTCTCTCATTTGATTGGACTCATTCTTAGCATAGTCTGAAGTACATCTCTAGAGTGTGCATTATTACTACCTGATGAGGAAGGTTGAGTTTCCAGTGATCCTTCTTGGGAAGGACAATTATGTTTTGTGGCGTGCTTACATGGAACACTTACTCACACACAATAATCATATTCCATTCCTATATGGACAAATTCTTGTACCTATTGATCATGTTTGGTTTGATAATTGGGCTAACACTTGTGACAAGGTTTTTTCCACTTTATTACTACATGTTTCCATGGATCTTCATTTCCCTGTGGAATATACAGAGTGTCCATGCACTGCTTGGAGTATACTACAGAGTCTTTTCAAAGACCTAGTTGAGACTTACATCACACCTCCTCCACTTCCTATCGTCTCTTCAAAGATAGTTGTACTCTCACCTCTTGCTTTTATTTCCTATGATGATACATCCATGATGGACAATGCTTTTCCTTCTATCGAGCCCCCACTACAGGTTGAAATTTTATCGAACCTCAGTTGTCCTATTGCATATTCTAATTCTATTCCTATGCTAATTATTGCTCTTCCAGAACCTTCATAGCCTTGCACTTTAGAGGACTCCACTGTTTACAATATGAGTACACCTATTGTGAGCATCGATGACTCATCTCTTCCTATGGACATTCTTTCTTCAGTTGGTGAGTCATGTTCCACTCTTCACATGGACATTCTTTTAGTGAATGTTTCATGTCATTCTTTTGATTGGTTCACTTTAGTGGTATTACTTTCAAATTTTACAAACATTCTTGCCCGACCTATGCCACAAATATGATTTGGATCACATTCGGAGATCTTCATATAGTTGCCTTCATCTTCCATTGTGGAATGGGTAGACTTTCAGTACATGCATCATGTTCTTCCTTTACCAAAGGGAAGAAACATTATTCAATGCAGATGAAGCTTCTATAGTCTTCAAGTAGAGGATCTTGTCATCGACCTTCATCATCTTGCGAGTTGTACTTAGAGTATTGATTGCTTTAACATCATCATTTGGGGGGTCTTTTAGTCTCCTCTTCTTTTATGTCTCTCTTTTTGGGGAGATTTTTTCCTATGGGTTTTCTCCTTTTCTCTACTTTATGAGATATTACTTTGTACATGGGTACCTTATCAAGCCTTGTTGTCAGGGCCCATTTTTTGTATCATCTCCCACCTAAGCTATGCTTGGTTGGGGGGGGGGGGGCGGGCGGGGCGGGGTGGTGTTGGTGTAGGCCTTTTTTCCACTTGGTTTTGCTTGCACAATTGTATTAGCTTACTTAGGGCTCTAAAGGTCATTTAGGTCACTTAGGAAAATTAGTCCCACATTCACTAGAATGTGTGGTATCTTTATTTGTCCAACCTATATATGTGCCTCTTTCCCTTCATATTTGTATTTTAATTAATGTAGTTAATGCAGTATATTATGGATTGTTTGAGCTACTCAATTATGAGTTGTGGCAACTTTAAGAGCTGTGAACTTCGAGTCTTTATATAAGCAATTCATCTCATATCAGGATGATATAGAGTATTTCATTATTTTCTCTCATTCATTTGCAATATTTTTTCATGTATGATTTAATTTACTAGTGGCTTCATTATGATGTGTACTTGCTTGACTCGTGAGATCACTCCATCATGTGAGTTCATTGATCTAGTGATCCTGGCTACAACTCTTTTAGCAACAACTGCTTCAAAGTGTCACGTAATCAATTCCTCCTAAACATCTCCCTCCTTTGCCACAAGGGCACCAAATTGCTTGGGTTTAAAATCTTATGCCTCAACTACCTTTTGTTACTAGATTGATACAATGGTGGAAAGAGGCTATCCTTTGCACCACCACCTATCTCCACCACTATGGCAAACAAATTAATCACATATGAAAGTGGGGGGATGAGGTCGTGCTTAAAGAATACCAAATCATCTCCTCCTTCCTTGAGTGTAACCTTTTTGACTTGTAGCGACAAACCCATGTTGCTTCTCTCAAACACCAACTTAAAATGGTAGTTAATCATGTTGCTAGAGGGCTACAACTTTGTGTTCACCTTCATTTGATCAAAATTGGTGATAAGGCTTCTAAGGAGTTTTTCAAGTCTTTCATAGACAAACAATATCGAGGATAGGTCAAGGCCATCAAGTCAACCTAGTTGAGACACACTACTCTTCCTGACATCTCCTCTGCCTTTCTAGACCACTATAAATTAGTGTTTCAAGCTTAAGAGGAAATAGTTGAGAAGAATCAGGGTTTTTAGGAATGCTTTGATGTGGTTTCTCGATGTGATGCACTTTTGTTCTTCATGAGCTCTCTTGGACCCTTCATTATATGAACAATAACAAAGCCTCAGACATTGATGGCTTCCCTTGTGAATTTTATAAAGCCACTTGATAATTTGTTAGGGCTGACCTACTTAAAGTTTACAAAGAAGCTTTGAAAAAAAAAAACATTGGGTTCCCTCATTAATCAAGGTAATATTAAATTCATACCTAAAGTGGGTGACCCATAATGTATCACCAACTGATACCCGATCACCCTAATGAATGTGTTTTACAAGATCTTCGTTAAAGTTCATGCTAACCACCTTCGACTCATCTTACTTGCCATTGTCATACATGAGCAAATTGGCTTTATCAAAAGTAGGTATATTTTTGACGACCTTATTATTGTGTGGGAAGGTATAGAATGGGCAAGAGCCTCTCATCAGATAACCATCTTTCTTAAGCTTGATTTTGAGAAATTTTATGATAAGATCAAATGGCCTTTCATTTTGGCCATGTTCCAGGCTCTTAGCTTTAGCCAATTCTTCATTTCAGTTGTCTAAACCCTCTTTGCAAATGCCTTAGCTTGTCTCAATAACAAAAACCTAAAATCTGACTGTATTTCTGTATCACTTCATACGTCAAGGTTTCCCCCTTTCTCTAACATTATATGTTTTATCTGCTGAAGCATTGCGATATTTGTTGGCTCATAGAGTTGAGTTGGGTCTTGTCCATGGTATTATTCTTCTCGAATGATTCAACTCATCAATGACCACTTTGCATATGATATTATCCCCACTCTTGAAGATCAATAAAAATATATCAAGGAGGCTATATAGTGTCTCAAACTTTTTTGCCTAGCTTCTAGATCTAGCTTGCAGTGGAGTAAGACCTAGTGTTTCAAATAGAGTATGATGACCATGTTAGATTGGTTGCACCAATACAAGTGGAAATGGATTCATCAAAGGAAAAAATCCAAGTTTTTGAGCATTTCCTTTGCCTTTGATAGTTCCCCTATAGAGTTGTGACAATATGTCATAAACAAGGTGGAGAAAAAGGTGGAATACTTGGTCACTAAACCCTTCTATTTGGTGGGGAAATTATAGGTTTGCACTAAAATTATGGCTGCTAGTCGTGTCTATTATTCCTCTTGTTGGCCCCCCTTCAAAGCCTCTTACAACAAACTGACTAAGATTCTCAAAGACTTTCTTCGGTCTAATGCCAAACAAATGTGGGGGTTCTATATAGCTGCCTACGATATTTGTTGTCTTCCTTGTGATAAAAGAGGTATGGGAATTATTGACATCCATAGATAGAGCATTGCACTATGTGCCAAATGGGTAGTCAAAGCCATTGAAGGTAATGAGTTGTGATAAATCATTTTACATCATTGTATTCTATTTGGATCTCTTTATGATAAACCTAGTTGGAAAAACATTAATTCCCATACTCTATTTATCACTTCTGCTCCCATCAAATTTAAAGGCTCTTTTGTGGTGAAAACATATGGAAAGCTTTTGATTCAGTTAAGCCTCATTTGAAATGGGTTGGTAATGGATTTTGTAGTGGTCTCTCCTTCAATGATCATAATATATGGGGGTCTCCTATCATGACCAATACTAGCCTCTTGTTCGAAGAAATACTTGGTATAATTGCTTGAGACTCTTAAAAAAGGAATTCAAACTATAAAGGTTTTGGTTTTTGCTCATGACTAGGCTCCTTGGCCCTTGCTAAAAGTGAAATTCAATTTAAGTAATTTTGATTTACCAATTATTCTCAACATTCAAGAGTTAAAGCCGAATGTCATGCTTCACAAGATGGATATGCAACCTCCACAGTCACGGTGGAAAGATTGGAGGTGGAACTGTGACACTCACTTTAAAAATTATTCTCCAGGCCTCCTTTATTAGGTGATGAGCCCTTTTTCATTTGCACTTGGCAAGTTCAACAGCCATTGGAACCATAATTTCTCACCCAAAACGTGGCTTACCCGACTCAACTGAATTTGGAAGGCCAAGATTAAACCTAAGCTAGCTCATTTCCTTTGGTGTTTGGTCCATCAAGGCCTTCCACTTGGGGGGCGTATTTCTCACCTTGGAATTGCTCAACCCAAATGTCTAACCGGCAACAAACTTGAGTCTTTCAACCACACCTTTTGGACATGTCCCAAAGCCTAGTCTGTTTGGTAGATGATACATAGTCTCTTTTAACCCTACCATCTTGAACCTTTCTCATGGCGCTTGCCCTTCCTTGAGGATTCTACTGATTGTCCAACTTCTATAGTTTTTTATGGAATTTCTTTAGAGCTGTTACTTTGTTTTAATTATGGAAAGCTAGCAATTATACTTTTTTTAACAATGAGGAATCATCTTGTTGATTCTCTATAAACAATAAGATATTTGTATTATCTTTGGTTTGCATGCAGTTTCAAGTCCAAATAGAGAAAGTTATCATGGAGGTCAAGTTTTTGCAAGAACTACTTGATCACCGGGAATGCTCCATGTATTGTGAGCCATGCCATCTCAGATTATCCATCATAGGGCTCGCCACCTCTAGCATCAAGATGCCAACAAAGTGGATCTCACAACTGCAACTAGTTCTCCCCTCCCCCTTAATGGGGAGGGGGGATGGAGATCTCCACCATCACATGGAAAATATGATGTTGATCCTTCTCAGTGGGGTTTGTTAGCTAGCCCTTCTAGTATTGTGGTACAACCACTTGCTGAAGGGGATATTCTTGTTTCTTTGGCTCCTCCAAACCCCATGGATGGTTGGGTGGCCCTGAATCCTCCCTCAATAGAGCCTTCTTCTTAGAATGCATTGCAACCAAGGATGATCCTCCACCTCCTACTTCTAGGGCGACAACACGTGTCTAATTTATTAAATGTGCTTGTGTTAATTATGATGTTATTTTGTTGTCGTGAGTTGATCGACGTTAATACTTGATCTTGGTTACTTTGTTGATGTGTTTTGAGTTATTATTTTCCTCTAACAAGGAGTTTGTGTTGTGTATATCAACCGACTGCCTTAGTGTGTAATATTTTATAAATTAATATTTTATTGATTATAGTCTTAGCGAAACATTCCAATAGTGTGTGTTGGAATGTTTCGCTAAGACTATAATCAATAAAATATTAATTTATAAAATATTACACACTAAGGCAGTCGGTTGATATACACAACACAAACTCCTTGTTAGAGGAAAATAATAACTCAAAACACATCAACAAAGTAACCAAGATCAAGTATGAAATAAAACTTATATTATTAATATAAATATATCAAAGTTATAAGACTATCCACAAAAAAAAGGTTGGTGTTAAGAGAATAGGCCACAATGACACACTAGGCCAAGCCTAGGAAACATAAACAAGGCAAAAAAGATAAGGAAAAAAAACTAGGCCAAGCATAGAAAAGCTCTAGAACATCAAAAAAGAGAAAGTAGCAAAGATACCAACAGAGGAGGGTCATGATCAGGGGGATCACCCCATCCAAAACCTAGAAGATCTTTCCTTTCAAGAACATGATCCCATCTAGAATCTGTGGCTTGCTAATCACCCTCATTTTGTACCTCAGTATCTTACACAGTGTGATAGGGAGGAATAGCCAAAACGAACTTGGAGAAGCCTTTATCTGATGTCAATTCTCTGCCACCTTGTGAATTCCTGAATGACAGGGTACACCTATGCTGCGCTGTGGGAGGCAAGGAGCCCTACCCTTGGGCCTGCATAAGATGAGAAGGCAAAGAACCCTAATCTCCATGTTGCATCGAGGGAGGAGAGTGACGCTGTAGTGAAGAACCAATAGCATGGTTGTGAAAATGCCGACATCACTGATTGCAATGAGAATTGCTCCAAAGAAAGCCATTGCCACCTCTTGGTGGTGAGTTTCGTGGAGGGTGGGACACAAAGAATATTATAAGGAGCATCACCCCAATGACAAAACAACCTCTGCAAATAATCCAATACCATAACCGCTTTGTTAGTTTGCACTTAAAATTACAAAAACACACTAAAAATAACTATTACCTTATTATACGTAAAAAAGTGAATGTTAACCCACCAAAAAAAAAAAAAAAAAAAAAAACCAAAAAAAACAATAAAAAAAAAAAAAAAAAACATTGAAAAACAAAACTGAATTCCTTTCTTTCCAAATCGATGAAACCAAGTGATAAGGTTGGAAAAAATCATATACCCAGATCGAGATACTCTGAACCTTTGGAACAAAACTAAAAAAAAGTGGATGAAAATCCTGTAGCACCCGCTAAAAATGCATCGGGACTGCAAGACCCCTAAATGAATTAGCCCTGGCATATGAAAAACCCTTGATAGAGCAAACACATGGAAAGTGGGCCATCTTAGGCTCAACACACGCATCAAAAAATAAATTTAAATATCTGCGTATAAGTGTAAGTTATATTCATATTCAATGTCGGCCGTCCGTTTTTCCCGATAGTACTGGATAGATTGGCGACGATAAATGCTTACATTAAAGTAAAAATGGTTGAATTTTTAAATAAAAAATACTTTTATCATTTAAAGCTAACAAAATAGGGGAAGGTGATCGATTCGAGAGGTCGCGAGTTCAAGACCAGCGAATTTCCACTTGTTGGAATTTAAAAGGTTTATTCTGTGCTTCTTTTCACAGACTCGGTCGAAAATGGTGAGTTGCGGTTTTCTTCTTCTGTATTTTCGTTGGCTTATTTTTTCTTGAATCATTTAGTGGGATCGTGCTTCTTAGTACATTTGGTTGGGTTTACATGTTTTCCCGGAGTCTAGACGAGTTGCTGAGATTGTTTAGATACTCTAAGATATGGCGTGAACCTTTTGCAATTTAGTTTAATCAGGGTTCAATGTTTTGTTTTATCTTAGTCTATAAAATTTCGTAGGGTTTTGATGGATATTTTAGGGGTTTATGCACTCTGAAAAGGGAAAAAGCAATCCTTTTCTGCGGAGAATTTTGAATTTAAATGGTATTGTGAAATTGAACAAAGCTAGATTTGAAACCTTTACAAATAAAGATGTCAAATTGTCGTCAGGGTTTTTAATTTCGAAAATCCAGCATAGATTTCTAATTTGACTTGATATTCTAGTATTCCAGTAGCGTGAAGAAAGTAAATTTCATTGTTTAAATACTAAAAGGTTTTGCCAATTCAAAATCAAGCTTTGGGGTGCAAATACTCTAGATTGATGTGTTAGCATCTTACTGTTCTAGTTACTAATATTTCTTAATGTTGCTGGTGTGCTTTGTGTGTCTACTTATGTTGTCATTGTTTATGTATATGCGATTCTAAAGGGCATATCCTTTGTTGACAATTTCCTTCCGTACAAATATTTACCTAGTTATGTATGTTATAGGAGTTGTATATTCTACAGGCTCTATCCTGTAATGGTGTTTCTAGAAGTATTCATTTCCAGTCTAGCTATGAAAGGTTACAAAATAATATTTGCGATATCAATTTAGTAATTTTTTTCTGGTTGAGGTTTATAAGAATTTTACATTACTTTTTAGGTCAGGATGGATCATTTCTTTGACTTCATGTTTTTTCCTATTTGATTTCTACTCCAGAGTTGTTCCTTGAACTTATGAGGAATTTCCTCTTTAAGGCTTTTCCTTCAGTATTGTTGAGTTGTAGATCTTTGTCAATGTCCCAAAGTTTAGCTCAAGCCCAAGCATCTTTGAACAATGACAATATTCAAGAAACTTTAAAACTAGTTATGAAGCAAAGTACCAAGAGTGCAAGTTTGGTTCATATTATGTTTACATAATGGTAGACCATTGATTTCATTTGCTTTGAGTAGACCTGTATTTTGAAGTTCTGCATTTGATCACTAACTTTGGCCTTTCAATCTTACAGGCCACTCTTGCAGATTCATTTTTAGCTGACCTTGATGACTTATCTGACAATGATGTGCCCCTTAGTGTAAGTTTGAGTGACATTTTGCAAGTTCTGTTTTGATAATTCTTTGAAATACAGCATGAGAGAGCAACTGTTCATTTTTATAATGGTTGCTATTTAAAGGCTTACATATCAATGGTGCTTGTTTGATATCTTCAAAATATCCAAAATAAACTGTCCTGGCAGGACCATGAGAATGATGACATGGGGGCGGAGGCAGAAGAAGATGATGATGAGATGGTTGATCTTGAAAGTCTTAAGTATGATGATTTGGACAGTGTTTCTAAGCTACAAAAAAGCCAACGCTATGTGGATATCATGCAGGTATGTGTGTTTTTGCAGGAGGCATTACTGCAATCTCTTTTTTTCCCCTTAGGACTGAAACTTTTGTGGAAATCAGTATCTTCAGCTTAGCCAGGGCATGTAGTTTTTGTTCCATTGATAAACTAATTTTGGATGATGTGTACCGTTTTTCAGAAAGTTGAACAAGCATTGCAAAAGGGATCTGAGATTGATAGAAATGGAATAGTTTTAGAAGATGAACCTGAGTATCAAGTGATTGTTGATTGCAATGCTTTGTCAGTTGATATTGAGAATGAAATTGTTATCATTCACAACTTCATTCGTGACCACTATAGGTTGAAGTATCCTGAACTAGAATCTCTTGTACAGCACCCTATTGATTATGCTCGAGTTGTAAAGAAAATTGGAAATGAGACGGATTTAACCTTGGTTGATCTTGATGGTCTTTTACCGTCTGCAATTATCATGGTTGTTTCTATTACAGCATCCACTACTAGTGGGAAGCCTCTGTCAGAGGACAATCTTCAGAAAACACTAGATGCTTGTGACAGAGCTCTAAACCTAGATGAAGCTAGAAAGATGGTTTTGGAATATGTGGAGAGTAGGATGGGAAATATTGCCCCTAATTTGTCTGCTATTGTGGGCAGTGCAGTTGCAGCAAAACTGATGGGTACTGCAGGAGGTCTCACTTCTTTGGCCAAAATTCCAGCTTGTAATGTACAACTTTTAGGTGCAAAGAAAAAGAATTTGGCAGGTTTTTCTAATGCAACTTCGCAGCTCCATGTGGGCTACATTGAACAAACAGAAATTTTCCAAAAAACTCCACCTGCTTTAAGAATGCGTGCATGTCGATTGTTGGCTGCAAAGGCAACACTCGCAGCACGGGTAGATTCAACAAGGGGTGACCCCACTGGAAAAACAGGCAGAAACATAAGGGAAGAAATACGCAAGAAAATTGAGAAGTGGCAGGAGCCTCCTCCTGCAAAGCAGCCCAAACCTCTTCCAGTTCCAGATTCTGAGTCCAAAAAGAAGCGAGGTGGACGCAGGCTACGAAAAATGAAAGAAAGGTATTTAAATTCTGTTATTGTACTCTAAGCATCAAATGTTGTGATAAGTTATTTGTTTCAGTAGAGAAAATAGAAGTATTAATTTAAATTGTTTGGGCATCTTCAGATATGCTGTAACAGACATGCGAAAGCTTGCAAATAGGATGCAATTTGGTGTGACTGAAGAAAGTTCTTTAGGTGAGTCATTGAAAATTATTATATCTGACCTACTTTATTAGATCGTATTTTTTTATTTAATTATTGGCTCAATTTGGAATGAAGGATGCAAAATCAATTAATTAATGGGAATGGCAGCATCACATTTAAATTTGTTTCTATTATTATAATGTATTGGCTGCTAAGGGGATGTAATTTGCTTAAATTGAGGTATTTTCTATGCTTTCAAACTTCAGGTGATGGTTTGGGAGAAGGATATGGTATGTTAGGGCAAGCTGGAAGTGGGAAACTACGAGTATCAGTTGGACAAAGCAACCTGGCAGCTAAAGTGGCGAAAAAGTTTGTAGATATTCTTGCATATTATTTGTTCCTCTGTTCTAGTTCATCTTTTTACAAGAGCTCAATGTAATATCTTTTTAAGTCTATGTAGAATGTCATCCACACTATTTTCTGTATGTAGAATGAAAATTAGTAGTAAAAAATGTTTCTGTCATGTAGCTATTTGACATAGCATGTCTTTTATTGTTTTTTTGTTGTTTAGTCTAAACTCACAGCTGGGGCTCCTTAACAGGTTTAAGGAGAAACAATATGGAAGCAGTGGTGCAACATCAGGATTGACATCAAGCCTGGCCTTCACACCTGTTCAGGTTTGTAGTCAACTCTTTACTGGACCGCAATTTATTTTGCAGCCAAATAGGTGACCATTGCATGCTTTCTTTGCTTTCTAGTTTTTAGTCTCCATCCCACTTTTGTGGCTGTGAACCTTGTGGAGTTTAGCTTATCTCCTGTCTCACTCATAGTTTTCCGTAACTTATGTATTTTTTCCTTTTCATCATCTGCCATCTATAAATTTGGAACTTCGTTCATCTCCTGTCTCACTGAGTTTTCTTTAACTGCTAAGTGTTCTGAAAAATATGTTGCTTTCAGGAGTGAAAACAATTTAATTAAAGATTGTGACTTTATAGCGTGCTTAAATAATTTCTTTTGTGTTGCAGGGAATTGAACTGTCAAATCCTCAGGCACATGGAGCTCACCTTGGGAGTGGTATACAAAGTACATACTTTTCGGAAACAGGGACATTTTCAAAGATCACAGGGAAACGGACATAGAGCATACAATTTTGGCATGTGTGCTTGTGTTGCATTATAATCATGTAATGGGTTTCTTTCCTGTTTTCTTTGTTTTGGAAGAGTAACTTCACATTTAAGAATATTTCAATGTGTAGCATGTTGAAGTTAAATCACGTACACATGGTAAAGAATGCTTCTAATGCCAAAGATACTTTTGGTGTTTCAAAATTTCACTTATTACTAAATGTATTTGGGAAAAGCATCCAAGGATGGATTCAATTTTTCGTTTGCTTCTTCATGTCTATTTTCATTATAGCAGTGCTGTAGGATCTTCAATGCATTGGCTGAGAAATATAATTTATAGGGTTGAATATGTAAGTATAACGAGACCTAATGGGTTTGAAATTATTTTTAAACTAATTGACTATTTGACGTATTCTAATTCTTGCAAAGGCAAGTTATAGGTATTCAAGTACTTTTGATGATTTGTTATCCGATTTCCAGGTAGCAGTATTATTTGCCTTAAATAATTAGACAATCAATGGGATTAACTTGAACATCTCAGACAGATACATAATATTTGTAAGTGCTTTGTATAGTGTTCAAATTATTATGGTATATTCTCAAAAGTTTACATTAAAGTGGGGCACCATATGGGCTTAGATTGGCTGGAAATTTAGTCTGATGTGAAAATTCCTTTGGTTTATTCTCACGTTTGGGTAATAGTAGATTCAGATCGTTTATTTTTAATACCAGAAAATGAGTAGAACTAAATGCCTTCTTATAAACAAAATAAAAATACTGTTTTTTACTTTATCTAGATGTTCCTTTTTATAATACATGTAGCTAATGATGTATGCTTGCAGAAAGAAGGCCTTAAGCTGTCTCCAAGGTCTACCTCACATTATTGTCACCACAACATCGTTATTTGGAATGGCAATAGAGACATATATTGTCAACAAAACCAAAAAAACGATTAAGAATGTCCCTAGAGGTAATAGTGCTTGAGTAATGGAATGGTAGTAGGATGTTGATTAATAGTTTCCTAATCACATAATAAGTTAATAAATTTTCACCCAATAATAACCATAAGAATAAAAAGAGGAGAAACTAAGGTTATGGATTTTCACCAATTTTAATCCCAAAAAGCTACATGTTTTACTGTTTTAATTAAAATTTCCTGTATTCCTGTTTTATTGAAATTTTCTCTATCTGGCCCACAATCTTGCCTTGCAGGTCCCATATAGGACCATCAATCTGGTAGGAAGCACAGTGGCTGAAGATTAAATTTCAACCACATTTTCTTGTTCATGCTGCTGATGATTTATTGATGCTTCACGATTACGTGGCCATCTTTCTTGGAAAATTGAAGGCACCCACTTTTCTTTACTTGTCACATGCTGGTTTCCTAGGTCAAATTCCTACAGAGTTGGGAACTTATCAGATATACATGACCTACATCTCTTGACATCAACATCATGGTCAGATGACCATGTATTATATAAATTGCCAAGGCAGGAGTTGGAAAAATCTGACAAGCTTGGAATATCTCGACCTTTCTGCCATTTATTTGTCAGCACAAATACCCTCCTGGTTTGAAAATATCCCATCCCATTTGATTTCACTTGATCTTTCTAATAATATCTTGTTTGGTTCTATCCCTTCCCTTCTGTTGCACTCTGCACATCAACTGCAAGAGCTTGACCTCATGGAATGACAATGTTGGAGGAGTCCTTTCTTTCATTCAACAACAAAAGTCTTCATTACTGAGTGCCATTGATCTTTCAGCCACAGGTCTGGAAGGCAAAATTCCATTCTCTGTAGCAAATATGTCATCGTTGAAAGTGTCTGCATCTGTTCAACAATGATATTCCTTCTTTTGGATATATGCTAAATTTTCCTATCTTACCTTGGTCTTTCAAGGAACAGTGTGCAAAGGCACATCCCTCGTTTAGGTAGCCTTTCAAAAGTTGAAGATCTTGGGCTCTCTTATAACAAATTTAATGGCATTATTCCATCCTCTTTGGGTCACCTTTCCGACCTTGTTTCTTTTAGTTTCCATTACAACCAATGGAATGGTACAATTCTGCAAACAATTTCAGAGACTGTTAGCTTATAAAGTCTTTTGCTCTCTTTGGTACTGAGTTCAACACGTATTCGACAGTATCAGAAGCTCACATATTTAATTCTGGGTGCTTGTAATATGAATTGCACGTTTCCAGAATTTCAGCTGGACCTATCTGTCAACAGTTTTCATCAGAAATATTCCAACCTGGATACGGGATTCTTCCTATCTTCAGGAACCGAACATTTCATTTAATCAATTAAATGGCTCATTAATGTCAAAACTGATGTTGCAGTCTCTGAGAACAGTGGATTTACACACCAACAGCTTACAAGGTTTGCTTCCTCTCCATCCTGGGCCAGATTCAAAATAGTTAGGTAGGTTTGGTGGTCTTTTGGTGCTGGACCTGTCAAACAATCAGTTTAATGCTTCTATGCGTGCTGATATTGGCCTATATCTTTCAGATTCTATCTGTCAAACAATCAGTTTAATGCTTCTAAGTTCTATCCACTGCTCCTCCAAAATGCAAGTTCTCTGACTTGTCAAATACTGAGCTGAGCAATGCTATTCCTTCTAATCTAGTGGTGAACTGTCTTGGTCTAGATGTTTTGGTTTTGGCTAGAAATTGTTTAAAAGGTGCCATATCCCAAAGGAGTTGGGAAAACTCTCAAATCTTGAGACTTTGGTGCATCATCCTTCTTAGGCAATTCTGTTCCATGCAATGATTTTTTGACTAATACAACCAGCAGCTCTTCACTGTGAAGAAGAGGAGGATTCAGGTGGGATTGGGATTGAGGTATACAATGAGATTCTCCATTGTCTTTCAACATGAGGGTGAGAAAGACAGTCTTTGATTTATGTGATGGCATGATTTGTTTTAAAGTGGATGGAGAAAAGTATAAGCTATGGATAGATGGAGTTCTCTGGTGTTTACATGAAATTATAGTCATGTAATTATGCCGATAGGCATCCAACAATGGCAGTGAGGAGTGTAATGTAGTGAGAAGTTCACAATTATTTATGATCTTAAATTTGTAAGCCATTTGACCGTCACTTAGAACTTTTTTGTTTCAAAGTGGATGGAGAAAAGTGTAAGCTATGGATAGATGGAGTTCTCTGGCGTTTACATGAAATTGTAGGCATGTAATTATGCTGATAGGCATCTGACAATGGCAGTGAGGAGTGTAATGTAGTGAGAAGTTCACAGTTATTTATAATCTTAAATTTGTAAGCCATTTGACCGTCACTTAGATCCTTTTTTTTTTTTTGCCTTTAGAAGTGAATAAATAAATCATAATATCTTGGCCATACAGTGGAGTTTGGATCCCTAGGAAAGAGTTTTCAAGCCCGACATAGTGGTGTAGCTAGATTTGATCTAATTTGACTGTTCACATCAGTCAGTGGGAAATTAGTGAAGAATGTAATGGAGTTATTAATCAATGTGGTATATGAAAAATCCAAGATAAGAACCTTGAGATTGATATCTCTTGGCATATTTCAGATAGATGTATTTGAGATATCTGTACTAGGTATACCTCTTCATGTGGTGTTTGTTAGTAAGAAGCATCCTTTATTCTAAAATTTTAACCCTGTTACAATTTACAGCATAGGCATAGGTCTTGGGGGTTTGATATGAGTTTGATGTTATAGTATTAAGAGTTTCAATAAATAATAAATAAAATTTAACATAGATTATTGAACAACGTGCAAGCCCAGAGAATTGTCTTAAGAAATTTACAGTTGACAAATGCTGCATCAATCCTCGCATCAACCCAGATGATGTATTCTTCCTGCTTGTATGGACATGTATAGAGATGTTACTGACATGATAATGAACTTAGGTAGTTGCATAAGCTGGGATGGGATCATGCTCGTTAAGATAGGATTCCAGCTTCAAGATACAATTTTCAGCTTCAGAGCAAAAATTATGTCAATTATTTAAAAGGCAGCCTTCAGTTTCTGAAGGTATGGACATGTTTAAATATCTTAATATGATAATGGACTATATAACAACTTAGAATATATATTACACTTGTAAGCACACATACACAGACCCACAGAAAGGTTCAAACTGAGCAGAACAATAGCTGTTTATCAAAAACAAGACATTAAATTATTTACCTATTTAGAGCTCATCCTTGTGGTGCGATTGTTTTGCAGGTCCACCATCAGCTGCTTCGACATCAATTTTGCACAACCTTTGTATAACTTCTTCAAGTGGAGGATCTCCAGGCCTTCGGTATGCATGCTAGCCTAATTTAAACCCGTAAGCTTCTGGTTGGCTCAAAATAAAATCCCTCAACTGTATGAGCCAAACCACTACAAACAAAATGTCATTGGAATGAATGGCACAACAAAGATATTTCACCTTCTTACTTGAAAAAATAGTTTTTTAAGTTCAGAAAATACAGAGTCGGACCATAAGATATTCGATTTGACATTTCATTACATGGTATGAAACCATACAACAAATCAAGTTTCAACGATTGTCTGGTATGCCAAAATCAAAGTTTCACTGAGAAAAATACAGAACACAAAAATTTGCGGCAAACATAGTTGCAAACAAACACTATTTGAAAGATTCAGTTCATGGACTGATTTCTACTTGTCTTGTCATGAATTTGATGAAATTTTGTCATCTTGAAAATTCCCATAAAAGTATTCACGGTTCATTCGTTAAGACTTGCAAAGACTTGAGTATGAAAATTGGTACACTGTCAGAAGATGAAAAGAAATCCACAAATCTGTGAGTGTGTTTGTGAGAAGTTATAACCCATCACAGGTCTATGGCAATACCTCCATACAGTGTCCTCTTCAAATAAAGATAATTGACAACAACAATGTTATCCTTGCAAGTAAACTTAAAAGCCTAGGAGAAATTTCCAATAACTGACAAGTCATAATTTTTTGTAATGCTGATGCCGCTCTTTAAATCGATCTGCTTATTTTGTACTTTGATTTGTGTATTTTCTTTGTATGGGATTTTGCTTCTTTTTGAATAAGTCAATGGGGGTTTCTATTCACAGGGCTTCTACCTGCTAAGTGGAGAAAATTTAAAGGTATATACACATGAGTGAATTTTTTCAGGGCACTTGCCTTTGCGTAACCATAACAGAACCACATCTGGAACAAAGAGTATTAACCACTGATATAAACTACCAATATATCACCAGGTTATCATAAATATTAAAAACTGAGAGTAAGAAACATCCAATGCAGATGAGATCATAGATGAAAAGTAGCTCTAATATCACATCAACAACAGCCATAAGACTGAAAAGATGCAAACAACCATTACTGAAAAGAGGAGAAACTGAATCTACATCTTTTCGGGGATTTTAATCCCCAAACTCGAATTTACATGTATTCCTGTTTTTATTGAAATTCCAT
The DNA here is from genome assembly GCA_037957365.1 of Torreya grandis. NCBI lineage: Eukaryota > Viridiplantae > Streptophyta > Pinopsida > Cupressales > Taxaceae > Torreya > Torreya grandis. The sequence goes on from JARHVA010002732.1 coordinate 1,583,178, forward strand.
ATGTCAGGCCACAATCTCCATACGCAGTTCCTAGATAGAGCTGTCAATCTATTCAGAAGCACTGCTGTTGGCAGCTAAAATTTCAGCCACGTATTAATGTTCATACTGCTGATATATGATTTATAAATGACCAGGTGGTCACTGCTGATAGGTGGCTATCTTTCTGGACTTTGGTTGCTGGCGATATAATTTAGGTCTAAGTTGTCTGAACTGAAAAGACTGCTGAAAAGTCTCCTATTACACAAACATTGTATATTCAAAATGAGTAACGGTGCTAGAATCTAACAATAATCTGATGCTTATATTTGTCATCAAGCCCCCGGCTTTCTCTACTTTTCTTCTATGCAAGAGATTGTTGGCTCCATAAAGATCCATCAGTCTCAGGCATAGTTACTAAATCTGGCTGGATTTGCACAAAATCCGGCTGGATCCAGATTTTTTGTTCAACCCAGATAAGTTCAACCCATTGGCCCTGTTTTTTTTCAATTTTTTTTTAAATAAAAATTTATATTTTAGGTTTTCTGTGTAAAAAAACGTCGAAAAACCATAAAACTATGTTGTAAGCTTTACATATTTATAAAACTCTGTTCATATATATATATATGTATGTATGTATGTATATGTATATCTATTCCAGATCTGATTTTTCTATAATTTATCAAGAATTCTGGATTTCGGATTTTTTTGCCCTCCCAATGGATCGGGATTTCCAAACTTGGTAACTATGGTCTCAAGTAATGATGATGCTTGGGCAAAGGAGAGCCATAAGGAGCCTTCTGTACCTTTCTTATATGCAAGAGATTGTTGGCTCCATAAACATTGATCAATCTTAGGTAATAATGATGTTTGGGTGAATTAAAACCATCATTAATTTGATCTTTTGAAAAGGGTGGCATAGCTTGAAATGGAGCCTAGCCTGCATGTATGGGACATGGTTTAAATTTTTAAACCTTATTTACTTATTTTTGGAGGCTCGCCAATTTTTTGAAAAGTTTTGACTCCAAATAAACTTCAAATTATACCCTTATTCCTGCCATTGTTTATGGTAGCCTATGTCTTATCTAAACAAAGAGATCCCCAAATCTTTTTTTATTTTTTTTTGCTTGTGGTTTTCCTTTTCTATAAGCAGTAGCACACATTATTTCATTGTACAGCGCTGATAGAAACTATGGATGCTTTCTATCTTGATTGAATGCCAATAAAAAATATTTCAGCATTGATTATTTTGGACTAGCTTACATATCTTAATAAATCTATTTAAAATACACCGATATATATCATTCTAGAGATAATTCAAAATGTATGTTAGGTGCCTCGAGAATGATATATATCGGTGTATTTTATATAGATTTATTAAGATATGTAAGCTAGTTATGATTATTTATAAATATGATGTGGTAGTTAAGATTATCTAATTATTTATAAATATAGTGCAGTAAAATTTATATATTGCTCATAAATTTTATGATAATCTATTTTTACAATTTATTGTTATGATTATTAATAAATATGATGTGGTTATATGATTATCTATTTAAAAAGTGTATTTTATCTTTGCAATTGGAATGACATTTCAATTTACCCTTTTTTTTTTTAACTCTTCTTTAATTTTTATTTCTTTTGCTCTATGTTAAATTTTGTTTTGTTTTTTGGTTTGAATTTGTTTGTATTTATATATTTTTTATTTTTTTAAACCATTATGTTATGGTGGTTGTGTTATTTTTTAATTTAATCTTGTGGGCTTTAAAATAATTAAATTGTTTTATTTTTTATTTTATGTTGTCGGGCTTTTAAATAATTAAATGCTAACATTCTCACACCATTACAGCGCCCAACCCTCACCCACAGATGCCAATGTAGGAACACCTATCAGTGTAACAAGATTGGAGATACATATTTGATGATAGGTACAGACTCTTTATCAAAAGAGATAACTCCACGTGACAATCTTAAGGACTGCCCACCCATGATCAATCATATTCCTGTTACTTTTTATCTTTGCCTAAGCCTAGGGTCTAGAGAGCAACTTTACCAAGTTGCATCTAACTTTTAGTCCTGTTTAGAATGCTGCTTTGCACACAAATTTAGTGCAAATAGATCATCTGTTTTGTCTATACATTGTAGCCATACTTACCCTTGAAGCTGCCCTGAAGCCAGCAAATAATGTCCCTAACCATGAGACATCCAAGCCCAACCAGAGATTCTAGGTTCTGAGATGTTATCAGCATCCAGCACCTTGAAGGATGTCACTTCTAGTGCAAATTTCTACAGCCCTGTCAAAAAACAAATGTATATCTAAGTGCAGCTTACAGACTCAAAAAATGTTGTCTACACAATTTAGTAGGTCGATGGTGAAGAGTTGAGGATCTGGAGGATTTGAGAATAGGAGGTTTGCTGTATCAGAGATTCTCTTTTAAAGCTCAAACAGAATATTGCAGATTTTTTAAGAAATGGATGGACAGCATAACCTAAGCCTGATTTGAAATAATTCTTGTTTTGGATTTTGTGGCAGGATATAATAAAATGTAAAATAGAACAAGAAAAACTATAATTTATATTATAGTTCATTATAAATTTTCAAAGAAAAGAACTAACTAAAATTCATAAAAATTTCTTAAATTGATATATTTGTATGTATACGCATTTTTTAAGGATTTGCTCTGAAAAGTGTCTCTACTCCTTACAATACAGGGGGTTAATAAGGATTTTAAGACAAGCTTCTTTTAAATTTCAATTTGTTTTCATGTTCTAATTACACTTTCAATTTTCTTTATCCCAGACGTGTAACAATGCGAAGGTAAGGGTTTAAATATTTATCTTTAATTGAGGGAGGTGGTAAATTAATGTTTGGAGGTGGTAGATCAAATCGTGAATTTTATTCTTACAGCAAGCACAGCCTCTCTCACGATGTACTATTTTAAATCTACATGCTTTCTTTCACCGCTTTATCCCATTAAATAAAATGATATGTTTTTAATTTAGAAAACATTTTCTTTTCACCTTTTTCTATATTAAAGATTTTTATTCGATTGAATGGACGGTAAATAAAAGATGTTTTTTTTTCTGTTTTTGAATATGACCGGATTGCAAAATTTAATTAAATAAACAAACTTCTTGGTAGTTAATGACAATTTTAACTTGTTCATTCACAATTACGGCTGTGACTAATGCCAAATACCCATGGAAGTTTTAAACAATTGTCTCTTAGCAAATTTTTTGGTTTTCCTTTTATTTTCTTTTCTCTAGCTTTTGGTTTATCTTTCTTTGCCTTGTTGTATTGCCTTGTGTGATTGGTGCAATAGTTGATACCTGTACATGTAGGGAGAATATGCAAGGTCTATAATATGTAGAGGGTGTGCATGGAAGATTGAACTAGACATTGCGTAAACGGTGAGCATGATATTCAATCTGTGCATGACTGGTTGAGGGCATCTCACAAAGTTATATGGGAGATATTGTCATGTTATTGTTTATGACAAAAAATTACAGTCAAATAAATTGTGTGTAGAACGTCACCCATCTGAGACCCCTCAATGATAGTGACACCAATAAATCTGAGCAATTTAGGTTAAGTATCTTGTGCCACATTTGGTGTATTAAAAGTGTTAAATATGATTATCTTGTGTGATTATTGTGCAGGGATATCAAGAGTGAAAAGAGGGATAGAAATATAAAAAGAGGGCCCATATTTGTATTGTATACTACACTAAAAACAAATAAGTTGGACGATTGTTTACAAATGTGACAAGTATGGCAAGAAATTACCTCGTATGAGGTATGTTATACCAATAACAATCTATGAAATATGAGTGGACTAAATTTAAGATTTTTACCTTTTTTTCAACATTTAAACATCACATACAAATATGTTGAGATGATAAATAAGTTTTAAAATTATAGGTTCTCCAATACATTTTTTGTTCATCAAAATAGGGATGTATTGTGGTGGGAGCACGCTATGGGGCAACCAAAATGTCCCATAGTCAACTCCCCCAATCTTATTCATACATCCCATTCGGTTAAATTAACCGTCATTTTCAGAGGATGGTTGCATGGTATGGAATGTGTTTGGGAGTATGGCATAAAATGGTGGGTGCATGGCCACCTACTAGTGTTAATCCTGCTGCCACCTGAGCAACAGGTTTTTAAATTTTATTTATTTGAGAATTTTCCCTAACATTGAAGATAGACGGATTTAGATGAAATTCCGTAAGAGAAAGATTGATTAGTTAAAAAGACATGAACCATATCTATGATGTAGATCAAACTATATGTAAAATTTGATGTCGAAATCTAGCACGTGGGAGGAACATAACTGTTAAACTTGTGTAGTGCTTTCAGAGGATCTTTGAACATGCATAAATATATTAGAGTTTACAATTAATAGGGACATTTGTTGTATCATTATATAGAGTAAATTAATTTTTTTTTGTGGGGTTTTATGCTTGTTCATTGCTTCCATATATGCAAAATGTGCAATGACAAGTATGTTTTGGATACCTAAAAGTGTATATGCATTTAATATGTTTTTTATAATGTGTGATATAAAGATTTTTTTTGGATTTGTATCATAATTATGTACATTCATGTGAGTAATGATAAATTTGTTTTGGGGCTTTTTATGGTCAGTCTTTATGTTTATGCAGGTGAGTGTAAAGTTAATGGGGTTTGTATGAAAAATATGTATTTAAAGAGTAAATGATGTTTTACTTGTGGGTGTATATATGGATGACAAGTGCATTATCTCTGCTTGTGCAAAGTGTAATGTTTTTCCTTTTATAGTTGTTCCATTGACAATTTTGCATATTGAATAATTATCATAATTTATTAGATTGTTCTATTTATAATTTATATGGAATGTTATATACTTCAAATTTCATTGATGTTATGATGGCATTATGTCAATCTTTATTGTTGACATATAAATTGTGTTTACAATTTTGTACCATAAATCAATAAAGTTTATAGTTTCATTGTATAAACAATGTTTCAATCTTATAATTTAAAATATTTAAACTCCTTTTTAATTTTCATTTACAGTTGTTAAATATGTTTTGGAATGTGTGGACAACATGAGATACTTATTTTTATCTCAGTGAGGCATAGATGATGCGAGTTAATTTGTTTCAAGGATAGCGGCATTTTTTGCAATGAGAGTGCTTATGGATATCATATGTGACGTTAACTACTTAAGTGAATTTTGGTGATTTTTCAAATGAAAGAGACACCATGCTGTTGAGAAATTATGTTGCTAACATTTGTAGCCGTCTAAGAAAGATGAAGGCACCAAAATATAATAAAGACCCTACTAGCATGAACATGGGAAATGAAGAGGAGAAAAGTAGTTGTTTCTAGTACACTATACTTGGAAATAATGGGGACTTCCAATTCATAATAGGTATTCAGTATAAATGGATGTTATATATGATAGTGAAACATTCCTACAATAATGTTATTGCAATGGATTTAACTTTCAACACCAAGAAATATGGGGTAAGATTCATTTCATTTTAAAATTTCCTTTCTTATTTATGGTTTTTCGCTTCATGTTTGTTGTCTTATCTTGAATATCCAGTTTCATCTCGACTTTGCATTTAACAATATATTAATAAAATTATGTAATGAAGATACAATACAATATAATATAGTTTACAATAAAAAAAAGTCATAGGTAGGTATATATGACCCATTAAATGAGGGTATCAAAAGTATAATATCAAAGCTAAATCATGGCATCAGAGTCAAACACAAACATCAACATTAGGAGGGTCCGGTTCATTCCTTGGAGGGTGAGAGTCCCAAGCAGAGGGTTCCACTAATAAGGGATATGAGGCCTCTTAACCATCATGGCCATTCTTTTTGTCAATAGCCAACAAAACCAAAACTCCCCTAATCTGAGGCCTAAGAGAATCTTGAAAGACAACTCTCTAAATGAGGACTTAAATGGGTTAGATGCATGTGCGGAAGCTATATTAGATAATATGCATAGAATCAAGAGAGAGAGATAACAAAACTATAATTGAAAGTTTTATTTGATATGTCCATTTTTTTACACGACATACTCTTGAGAAATATGTATCGTTATGATGGTTGTGTGGTTTAACTACTAGGTGCATGATACATTGATAGATGCTCTAGCATACCCTGAGCCCTGGGAATCCCACATGGCATGACATAGGGACATTAATGGTCGGTGCCATTAATGTAATGATTGGAACAACTCAACATTGCACGGTGTGAGTTGGCCTTTGTGGTTTAGCATGGAGGTGTGTTACACACTGTTGAAGCCAATGGTAGGTACCACAAAAGGTTGGGTGAACACATGGGTGGAGCCAACTTTGATCTGCATAGATTTCACTATGCCAATATAGGACGTGTGACATATGTTGGAGACAAGTTGATGATCTTAGAGGTATCATAAACTTCTGGAGGTTGCTATAGAGTACCACAAACCATGGAAAAGGAATTAAAAGAACCAAAAGATATGAGAATAGGCTTGAAAGTATTGCATGAGTCGTTGGTAGATCCTCCTCGATCAATCACCCTTCCTTGTAAAGCAATAGTCCTAATTGTGTTGTTTAGGAATCTTGTATGAAACCTTGGATTCTAGATTATAACAACAAACCATTTGGCTTCTTGTGAGTGTTGACCTATTCTAATGAATCTGTACATGGGCATAGAAGAGTTATATGTAAATATGGTTTCTAGAATATGATGTCTTTGTCGATTGAGGTCATACATTAGTAGAAAGTGATGTTTTGAATGCTGAATATGCATAAATGTATGGCAAAATCTTCTTAAGAGTTGGCATGGCATGATTAGAGCATGTAATCATTTCAAGAATCCAATATCTCTTACTACCCATTGATACAACTACATTACGAGGATTGGATTTGTATATACATTTATGACTATGCATGTATGGATGCCCAAGGAGTACATCACTTAACACTACACCACAAACTATATTTTCTTTGAGAGGATAAATAACATATGAGAAGTGGCATTAGAGAGTGATGCATATATTTTTGTTCTTGTAGGAACTGAACCATCACAATTTGTAAGGTTGTGAATGAGGCATGTTTGGGAAATTTAGTCACTTGATGGTTTCTTTAGAGATGAGGTTATTCATGCTGTCACCATTGATAAAAAAATATAGTGGTTACCCTAACACCCACATCTACAAATGGAATAGAAATTCTACTTCAACGTCTTGTATGGTTGGTGTTGCTTGTGTGTTGGCTATTAAAACATTTGGATCTATGTCAATGATTCCATTAGGGGGTTCGACTCATAATCCTCCATTTCCTCCTGTGTAAGAAAACACTTCTAGTATGTCACTCTGTGTTCGAGGCGCTGCTAGTTTTGTCTTTATCACACACCATTTACCTAATTTAGACTATAGTGGATTTTTTTTGAAGAAGATAATCTATTTGGTATAAACAATGTGTTCCACTTTCCCTTCATCATACATTGTTCCTCAACATTTTCCACATAACATTAAGCTTCTCCCATTTTGGTTTGGAATGATTGAATGGTCGTAAGATGCTATAATACTCGAGAACTCTTTGCTAATTTGACTCGAATAAGCCCATTCTTGCATATAGATCATGGAAGTCATCAGTGTAGGATTGGACTCAATGGTTATATCATTTACACAATTGTTGCTATTAAATGTGGCAATCATCATAGACATATTTGGAATAATATTCATCCTTGAAGGCTTCTAGGAATATATCACATGTTAGCTCTAATTCTCCTTCTATCTAGTCTTTCTCCCATAGAGAATAGGCTTGCCACCATTTCTTGATGACTGAAGGAAGTTTTAGAAGTGCGATCTTGATTTTCTCTTTCTTAGAAAAATCATTCATAAATAAATATGACTATAATCAATATAACCATCTACTGTATATGCATTTAGTTTACCCTCAAACACAAGAACTTATAAATTTACTTGAAACTTAGGTGGAAAACTCAACCACCAAAATATTTCCCTGATTGTGATTTGACAGAACTACCTGTTTAAGGACATCAATGAATTCGCTAAACACAAATTATTTTGGTCTCAAAGCGCCTTTGCAATTTTTTTATTGATCATTTCTTGTATTGCATCTTGTGGGTTGTTGTCTCTTGCCATTTGAACATACTTGAAGTGTCACGGTAGGTAATTTGATGGGTCTCATGGTTCGAATTCAAGCTTCAAATATTTTGACCTTGTTTAATTAGACATGCATAGACAAGATGATCCACTATGATACCATTGATAAGAAGCCTATAAATATCCAAGTGGACAACACTCTAAATGAGGATCTAGATGTGTTATATGTGCGTGCATAAGATGCATGAGAAAATATGCATATAATAAAGAGAGAGATAATAGAATTTGAACAAAAAGTTTTATTTAATTTATGTTTTATATATGACATACTCTTGAGAAAGATGTATGGCTATCTATTTTATACTTTGATTTCCAACTAAAGTTACACATTTGTATACATACATTGAAAAGTCAATAAGACATGAAGAACTGTTTTGGAAGTTGAACCATTTCCATGATTGGCTTAATCTTTCGAAGATTATGTGGCTTGGATGACAAGTGTGTAATGTGTTGGCAGATACTCTATTACCCCTCCATAATCACCAAACTAGAGAGTAGTATAAGTTTATCTATAAAGTTGACAAATCTAGTTTGTCCCAAAGGTCTAATCATTATGTCAGCAACATGCTTATGTGCAAAACACTAATCAAGAAAAATGTCTTCATTATCAACCAATTGTCAAATAAGAAAAAGTGATAAACTTATGTATGTTTAGTTTTAGTGTGATAATCTAGGTTTTTCACCAATTTGAGCAGACTTTAATTATCGCAAAAAGTGAAGTTGGCGATGTTTTGTCAATAAGAAATATCAATTAATATTCTCCTAAACCAAAGTGATTCACAACCTACACTAACTTCTTCCATATATTCCACCTCAATAAATGATAAGACAAATGTATCTTATAACTTGCTTTGCCAAGAAATTAGTTTGTAACTAAGAGTAAAAATAAGTCTTCTTGTAGATTTTTGAGTGTCAATTGATCTAGCCCAATCAAAATCAACATAACATGGCAACACAAATTCATCAAATCTTTGATATAGAATGCCAAAGTCAAGGGTCCCTTTGGCACATCAAAGAACACATTTTGCATCTTTCCAATGTTATATGTGTGGTTTGGACATAAATTGAGACTTACTGTAAAACATAGATCTAATGGAGTAGTCATAAGATAAATTATGCTATCTACCGATGGATGATACATTGATTCAATAGCATGTGGTGAATAATGTAAGTGGATAATTTCACTCTTGCTTCCATGGATGTAGATGTAGGATTAAAATCAAGCAAATTGAATTTTTCTAAGTTTTTTGCTATAAATTATTTGTGATGAAAAATGGAATGATCAAGTTGCCAAAATTATACACCTAGGGCATAGATATACCATGAAAAAATCAAAGGAAATATTGTATTCTACTTGTTGAATTATATTATCCCTACTACTAGTGATGGAAATGCCATTGACATAGAAAACCAGGGTCACTATGTCATCACAACTATTTTTGATGTAGAAATTAGGATACAAAAACTTATTTTCAATCTATATTCTTTGACATGTTCAATTTTGATATATTAGGCTTTATGAGCATGCTTGATTCTATACACATACTTAATCAATATGAAATTCAAATGCCCTTTCCTTGGATCTTTTAATTTATGTGGTAGAACCATGTAGACCTCCTTAGCCAAGTATTCGTTCAAGAAAACATGCTTAACATCTATCTGATATACCTTCCCTCCAAATTGAGATATAATGGAAAGCACCAACTACAAGTTTACAATTTTTGCATTTGGGGAAAACATTTCTTCACAATCTATCCCTTTCTATCGTGCATATCATTTAATGACAAGCCAAGTTTTTAAGTTCTCCAAAAATCCATTTGATAATAATTTTACCTTATAAACCCATTTAAAACCAATAGGATTCTCCCTTGGGATAAATCTATCAATACCAAAGTCTTGTTTTATATCAAGGCATTGAAATATGGCTTCATGAAAGCTTTGCATTTAGGTTTTCCATTGGAATCTTTATATGTGATAGGTTCATGTATTTGGGAAGCACTAGAAGTACGATAAAATTTCACTTTCTAAATATTTTGCACAACCTATTTACCTGATCGTGTAGATAGACATTCCAATTCTTGCGACCACTATCCTCCCGAATGTTATTGAGAGTGGAGTAATACATACCATTTTGGTCATAGTCCCTAGGTACCCTATATTGTTTTTTGGCTCAGATTATCAATGTGTTCTTCATCAGAATCCTAATTTAACTAGAGCCTTCAATTGTGCCTCACTTAAGTTTTCTTTCACTTCGATATTAAAGCATGTTCCAAAATTATCAACAATTTTATTTAACCATACCGGATGGTCAATATATGTACCATCACATAAGAAGAAATGCATATTCTCATCCAACTCAACATCTCTATTATTATTTTTTGGTTAGTAGATACATCTAGTAATATATATGCTTTAAAATATTCGCTATAGCCAACAAACATATATGTTTTGATTTTTGCATCTCATTTGCTTATTTTTTTTAGGAAATAATATAAAAGAGAACCAAAAACATGAAAGTCACTTATTGATGGTTTCCTACCTTAACATGCTTACTGAAGGATTGATATTCTATAATGCTTTAGAATGTAAAAAATTGTATTCATTGGTTCTGCCTTATTTTTATATGGCATTATACTGCTCATGGAGGCTAATCATAATCTTCTATTAAAAAACAATTGTTCTAAATCTTCCCAGGTCAGCCATGATCGTCGGATGTCTTTGTTTCGCCCTCCAAAGTAGTTGATGGAAACTTTGTTTGCATGATCAAAAGTAATTTTTCAGATGTTAATGCCCTAATAGACATGTATACAAAATCTGGAATCAATTGTTTGGCAAAGGAAATCAAATCAATGGGCTACTTACTAATCTATGGATTGTGAATGCCATTTTTCCAACAGCGATTGCATCCCTTGCATGCAACCCCTACCTCTTGCAAATCCCTATTTATCTCTCTTTTTGTTTCTCATTGGCGTCTGCAAAAAGTCTAAGACTGACCTAGAACAACATTGTACAGCTCTTTGGCAATTGTTTGTTCAAATTACAAACTAGAAGAATCAATAATTTATTTATAAAAAATCTCTGGAGATATGGTCTGTTGTTATTTACCATCAGTGGAGAGGCCAATTGTAGTAGGATTATCATTTTATTTGCTCCCATCGTTTTTGAATCTATCAGTACGGCCTGATTTCATCGAAATCATGTAGAACATGATTGTAAGAAGTGGGATGCATAACGGACAACGCTCCGTTCACCTTCACCTTGCCACAAGGTGACGATCTCCATATAAAATTATAAATAACAATGACATCAATCCTATAACTCTTTTTATTTTATTTTTATGTCGGTCGTTAAAAGATAAAATGCTCATGGACATTACAACGTTCCATCACCACCTGAATGTTATTGTAAGAATTCTCGTAATAAGAAAATAAAAATAAAATAAATATATTTTTTATAATACATCTCATTTAGATAATAAAACTACTTATGACTGACTCCACATTAAGTTTAATTATGACACACATCAATAATCTCTGAAAGATCAACGTAGGTAATTTGGTAAAAAAAATAAAGTCTTAAACTCATGAAAATAAGTCTTCGAAACAAACCCTCATGGGGTACACATGGACAATGAAAGACCAAAAGAATAATGAAGTTGTGTACATGACTATTGTGCTGAAGATAATAAAAAAATCTGATAAAACCTCCAATGGGATGAATTAGATGTTGAGAAACAAATCAAAAATTAAAAGTGACGATAATTATGGCCACTAGAAACTACCATGTCACAATACCAAAACTAGCCCTCATTTGTAACAAGAGACTATTGTTATAGCAAAAATATAAAAGCAAGGTCAAGGCAACAACATGGTCCAAGATGCGAAAAAACTCACTAATCATATGGAAGAAAGATCAAAAGAAACAACTTCTATGAATTGAATATACTCAAACAAGAGTTTTTATATGGTACATGTTCTACCTCATCAGAATGCAAGAGTTGTAAGCGAATTCATTCCCTTAGTATGTACAAACAAACACTAAATACATAACATATGCAACAAGAAACCAAGAAATCATTACCCTCAAAATACATAATACAAAATGCAGTACACAAACCCCTCTCCCTCGTCTCACCTCATAATATTAACTAGGAAGTGAAGAAATCACAACTATCAATGTCTCAAAAAGTGTCAATGTAATAAATGTGCAAAAAACACATCAAAATCCTCAAGAGTGCCCAATATGCCACGTGAAGGACCCAACAACTAATATGAGAAAAGAGTGTGATAAAACACACATTCTCATGAAACTAGGCAAAGCTTTAAAGAAAAACACCCTATGATACTTCATAAATAAGTGTCAATACAATATACATTTAAAAAACCCACCCAAACATTGTATGAAGCACTAAAAAGTGACCCATTTGAAAACAAAGTGACTTATATTTAATGTATAGAACAATATGATTTATAGTTTAAAAATAAATCATTATGTTGAAAACTACAAATATGAGATAGAATCAAAATACCATTGCTATGAAAACCATGAAAAAAAATGACTTTAAAAAAATGCATGCAAATCCAAGTTATCAGTAAAAAGTTATGATCTCTGGGAAGTCTACAAAAAAAAATTGGTCAACAAAAAAAGTAAAAAACTAAAATTTTGAAAAAATGTTTGCATTTCATCATTTTTATCTTTTCACCAAACACGTCGGCGTCAAAACCATGATTCAAAAAAGAATCATCCTTCTAGCTTTCTTGGATTAAAATATATGACCTTTAGAACAAAAACCACTACGTAGAAAGTGTTCAGTAAGTACGAGGTAAACCTTTGGATGCTAAATAGCAAGCGACTAATCTTATTGGTGTCCCAATGATCCATAATACAACATGACGTAATACATCACAACTTAACACATCATGACATAACACATCATGACATAACACATCATGCCATAACACATCACGATAGGATGGCCTTCAAATTTTAGGTGGAAGCCACGAGAACATTGTAAGTCCGTTCAATATATTTGAAATTTCCGAAAAGCTCTTAAAATATTGAATTTAAAAAATATACATTCAATCCACATTTTTGCAAAAAAAAAATCCAAAAAATAACTCTATGCCGCAGCTTTTAGAAAATTGAATTGCACTTAAAATCTACAAACAAAAACCAAAACATCTGAAACAACAGTTCCCCTAAAGATTTTTGGAAGTTGTGAATGCAATGAAAAAAACAAAATTTCTCTAAGATACCCCAAAAATATTGAAAAATATATATTTATGAAATTGAAGTGTTTGTCAAATAAACTCACGGGGTTTGATTTAGATGAAACAATAATTAAATCTAATTATATTTGGCACTCTAAACGCATTGGAAATGTCTGCTTCACACCAAAAATACTCAAAATCATAAAATGGCAGATAATGTATCTACAATATGAACACAAATTCTAAGGAAAAATAGACCCAAGACAATTAGAGATGGGGCATGCAAAGAAATATCCATAGCATAGAACTCACTCTAAGCAAATAACTATAAAACTACAATTTTGGCTCAAATGAAAAATACCTAATGGTAATATTGAAAACCTAAAGTAAGGATTGACTAAAAAACGTGCGATTTTAGTTCAAATAAAAAATATCCAATAGATTATTTTGAAGACCCAAAATGAAGGTAACCTTAAAAATCTGTTAAGGAACCGAAGAAGTTATGTGGGAATGTTGAGCTCGTTAAACTACAAAAATCCACAACTACTACTCATAAAAGCCATGCTTTGATACCATGATAGAGAAAAGTTATGTCCCCATGTTATGATAGAGGAAAACACAAATAACTCTGCATGTAAAGACACCATTCACAAATAAATATTTGGATAAGAGATTAACCAAATAAAAAAAATATACAATGAAAAAGTGTGCGAACAACAAAATGTTGCACAAAATACCAAACATTTTTAAAAATGACTACATCTTTACAAACTTGATTGATTACTCCAAAAAGACACGAGGTTCCTTATATATGAAGAGCAAAGGTGAACGAAAGATGATTATTGATTGAGTAGAAAAGTGGAAGCATTCCGTAAGTATATTTAACTCTTCTTACATACGTGAAAATAACTATTGTATTAAATGTGCATATTAACAATATTGTGCACATAATACATCTCACCTTCGTAAATAACAAAACTACCAAAATTGTACTTCACATCAAATGTGAATATGACACCAACAAATCCCTAATTCATTATTATGAAGAAAAGTTTTTATTCAATAATACACGTCAGTAAAAAAATTTATGCACATGGTCTATCAAAATCTTTTTATACATGAATATTCCTTCCTTATTAATTGTGTGAAAATTGTCCTCCAATTAGTTAACTTTTGCATCTCTCAAAGTTGAGAAGAAAGGTGTAAAAGCGTAAAAGGAAACTAACTTCCATAAAAAAGCTAAAAGAAAGTGAAAGGACTTCTCTTACAAAAACTACATAGTGACTTTCTTGACTCTGGTCTACAATAAGAGACAAGGCACCCTCATAAACAAGTTTGGAAACTGTTCAAATGATGCACGAATATTTCAGTATAATTTTTTTCAAAGACTAGCAAAAATATTCTAGAAGTAAACTATAGGAGATCACAGTTTATAGTTTTTTAAATTAGATAAGAGTCATACATTTTCTCATGAATGACCCAAATAATACAAATCGCGAGCATGGAAGTCAAACACATTTAATTATTTATATATAATAATTGATTCCCAACTTAAATATATATTTGGCTGCTCTCTTGAACGCTAATTTAAAAGTAGTGCTTACGACGTTCTCGTTATAATATTCAGTTGATAAAATTGTATTGCTGCAAATTATTATTATTTCCTTTTCCATGGCCTAAAAATATTGCTACCTGATGATATTATTCTACCTACTCACACCCTGTTCTGCCCAACCCAGAGACTGATGCAGCACTCTCAGGCTCAACTATTTATCAACCATCTTCCAACATTTCAGCACAGATAACAAGCAACACTAGAGAGGGGGAAGGGGTATGGAATACATGCAAACTATGTTTTCATCTTGCAGGATTGCATTTCCTATTAAATTATTGTTGTTATCCCTGCATAGACTAATGGTAGTGCAAGTCCACAAAATGAGAGAACGTATTTGCTGGATTTCAAAGCACATCTTGTAGATCCATTCCACCGTTTGAGTTCTTTGGCAGGGATTCAATTGCTGCCAGTGGGAGGGTGTGGGTTGTAACTCGGCCCATGTTAATTGACTTGTTTTGAGGGTAATCCGGCCTGAACACCAACCACGTTTGAGTGGGGAAATCCATACATCCTTGTTTCAACTTGGGCATTTAGAAATATTGGATCTCAGCTACAATAACTTCCAAGGTATTCCCATCCCTTCTGGTCTTGGAAAATTGAAGGCACTCACTCTTCTTGATTTGCAACATGCTGGTTTCCAAGGTCAAATTCCTACAGAGTTGGGAAACTTATCAAACCTGCGTGAGCTATATCTCTCAACATCAACATCGTGGTCAGATGAGCAAGTAGTATATAAATTGGAGAGTCGGAGATTGGCAAGCTGGTTGAAAAATCTGACTAGCTTGGAATATCTCTCTCTGAATGCAGTAAACAGCTTTTCATCAACAAAGGGTGAGGACTTGGGAGAAGCTCTTAGCACACTCTCCAATCTTAGACAACCCAGCATGTATTCCTGTGGATTTTCAGAAGGACCAATGCCCAAATCCCTCCTTAACCTCACCTCTCTCCTCCATCTCGACCTTTCTGCGAATTATTTGTCAGCACAAATACCTGCTTGGTTTGAAAATCTCACCTCCCACTTGCTTTCACTTCAACTCTCTGACAATAACTTGTTTGGTTTCATCCCTTCCAATCTGTTGCACTCCGCACATCAAATGCAAGAGCTTGACCTCTCGTGGAATGAAAATCTTGGAGGAAACCTTTCTTTCATTCAAAAACAACAGTCTTCATCCCTGAGCAGCATTGATCTTTCAACCACAGGTCTGGAAGGCAAAATTCCATCTTCTGTAGCAAATATGTCATCGATGAAATATCTGCGTCTGTTCAACAACGATATTGAAGGTATGGTTCCTCCCTCCATGGCCAATATGTCTAAACTTGTAGAGTTAGATCTATCCGGAAACAGATTAACAGGGCCAATTCCTCCTTTTGGATATATGCCAAATTTACCGATGTCTCACTTTGATCTTTCAAGGAACAGTCTGGAAAGCCACATCCCCCCTTCTTTAGGTAGCCTTTCAGAACTTAAAGATCTTCTGCTCTCTTATAACAAATTGACTGGCAGCATCCCATCCTCTCTAGGTCACCTTTCGGCCCTTCTTTCTCTTAGTCTCCATTATAATCAATTGAATGGTACAATTCCATCCACAATTTCAGAGCTTGTTAGCTTAGAAAGTCTGTCACTCTCTTTCAATAGTTTTGGCGGTAACATTTTGCTTTCTCTCCTCCATAACCTTACTAAACTGTCTTACCTTTATCTTTCCTACAATCATCTAACTGTGAGCATTAGTTCAACATGGATTCCTCAATTTGAGAAGCTAAAATATTTATTTTTGGGTTCTTGTAATATAGAGGGCACGTTTCCAGAGTTTCTTGTGAATCAGTTTAACTTATTGGTGCTGGACATATCTGTCAACAGTATCATCGGAGACATTCCATCTTGGATATGGGAATCTCCCAATCTTCTGGAACTGAACCTTTCATGTAACCAATTAACTGGTTCATTACCATCAAAATTGATGTCGCAGTCTCTGAGTACAGTGGATTTACACAATAACAGCTTACAAGGTTCTCTTCCTCTTCCTCCTCCTGGTCTTTTGGTGCTCGACCTGTCAAAGAATAAGTTCCATGCTTCTATCCCTGCTGATATTGGCTCATATCTTGGTTCCACGGTATTTTTATCCTTGTCCAACAATAATCTCAGTGGAGGAATTCCAGATTCTATGTGCTCTTCTGACATGCAAGTTCTTGATTTGTCAAATAATGAACTTAGCAATACTATTCCTTCTAATCTTGTGGTGAACTGTCTTGGCCTAAATGTTTTTGATTTGGCTAGAAATCTTTTAAAAGGTGCTGTCCCAAAGGAGTTCGGAAATCTCACAAATCTTGAGACATTGAATCTCAATGGTAATCATTTGCAAGGGACCATTCCATCATCCATTGCAAATTGCAATTCTCTGCAAGTGCTTGATTTGGGAAATAATAATTTGGAAGGTACTATCCCAGAGTGGTTTGGAAACCTATCACAACTGAAGATTCTGATGTTGAGGTCCAATAAATTTCAAGGAAATATTCCACCTGAGATAACTGACCTCAAAAATCTTCAAATCCTAGATCTTTCTCATAACAGGTTTTCAGGGTATATTCCAAGCAACCTTACAAACTTGCTTGCGGTGGCCAATGCATCACAGGGAAGTTCAATGCATCTTCAATACATGACTAATATAAGTGTTCCCTATACAAATCAGATAACAATTTCAATGAAAGGTCGGGATCTTGAATTTGTGAAAATTCTCACAATTCTTAAATGCATGGATCTCTCAAATAATAATCTATCAGGCAACATTCCTGCAGCAATGGGATCTCTTCAAGGTTTGAGAGCTCTTGACCTTTCAAGAAATTCTCTCTATGGAAAAATCCCAGAAACAGTGGGAGGAATGGGTCAACTAGAGTCTTTGGATCTTTCAATAAACAAATTGGACGGAAACATTCAATTGGAACTTCAAGCCCTCAGTTATTTGCAATTTTTGAATCTCTCTTATAACAAGCTTGGTTGAATAGTGCCTCATGGAGGGCGGTTTTTAACCTTTGATGCATCATCCTTCTTAGGCAATGTGAATCTATCCGAGACTTATTTGACTAATACAATCAACAGTTATCCACCATATGGCAATGGCAGAGAAGAAATTGATGAAGAAGCAGAGGATTCAGTTGATGAGATGATATGCTGGGCGGTAGGCTTGGGATTGAGTTATGGGTTGGGATTCTCCATTGTGATTGGAGTGTTGTCTTTCAACATGAGGGTGAGAAAGATGGTCTTTGATTTATATGATGGCATTATTGTCGCTCTATTTCAATGGGGATAGATCAAATTATAAGCTATAGTTAGATGGTGTTCTCTGGTATTTACATGAAATTATAATCATGCACTTATACGTCTCTATGTGATGTTTGAAAGAAGGAATAACTCTTTAAATAAACAGCTTATTTAAAAAATTGAACCATGTTGTTACAGCATATGCCTTGTTATCATTCTAAGAAGGTTTTTTCTTTCTATTTAAGTAGTTGCAGTACTGGGCTTGAGATGACTTTGATCTTATGGTAATAAGAATTTCAATAAAATAATAAATAGTAGTCGTGTGAAATACTTCATCTTTGTAGTTTATAACATTCAATCTTAATGGTTGGTTTATATTAGTTTGTTGCATTCTTTTGTGCCCTCATCAACATTATGTACTGAAGAGAAGTGGATCTTGGCTAAACAAATGTAACAATGTTCTATGTTCCTTTCGCTTGTCTTGAGTTCATTTAAGGTTTCTTTCACCTAGAATTTCTGATATAGGTACAATTTAGAAATGTAAAGTATGTTGCAAGGAAATGACATTTGGGCATCTAAAGATGATAAATTGTTATAGGTCTGTTATTTAGACTCGTAACACGCTTGGTAGGGAAATTAAAGCATCAGGAACATAATCAAGAATCACATCTCCACCTTAAGGAATCAGAAAAATACATGTACACAATATCAGATGAAAATTAAAGATTAGTGTTAATTGCCCATCCCATACTGTTTCCGCTCGCTTTCGAAAACAGTTGGATGAACCAACTTCAGTACAACAAATAATATCTCGGGGAAGACATATAGAAACATCCCCTGAATAAAGAGTTCATAAAATTTAACATAGAATATTGAAAAATGTAAAAGCCCAAAAGCAAATCTTAAAATCTCTTACGGTTGAAAAAAGCTGCATCAATCCTCACATCAACCCAGATGATGTATTCTTCCTGCTAGTACAGCCATGCAAAGAGACGTTAGTTCCATAATAATGAATTTAGGTAGTTGCATTAGCAGTCCGTAAATATTACGGATCATGTCCGTTAAGATAGGATTCCCGCTTCAGAGCAAAAATTATGTCAATCATTCAAAAATCAACCTTTAGTTTCTAAAGGTATGGACATCCATAAATATCTTAATATGATAATGAAGTACATAATAACTTAGAATATTTATTATACTTGTGAGCACACGTGCACAGACCCATAGAAAGGTTCAAACTCCATAGCACAATAGTTGTTGATAAAAAACGATGCCCCAAAGCATTTACTTATTTAAAGCTCATCCTTGTGGTGGGATTGTTTTGCAGGGCCACCATCAGCTGCATTGATATCATTTTTGTGCAACTTTTCTATAACTTCTTCAAGTGGGGGATCTCCAGGCCTTCGGTATGCATGCGGGCCTAATTTAAATTCGTAAGATTCTGGTTGGCTCAAAATAAAATCTTTCAACTGCATGAGCCAAACCACCACAAACAAAATGTCATTGGAATGAATAGCACAACAAACATATTTCAGCTTCTTACATAAAAAAAAAATAGATTATTAGTTCACAAAATACAGTCACGCCATAAGTTAACAAAACAATTTGACATCTCATTGCATGGTATGACACAATACAACATATCAACCATTTTCAGGAACATCAAAATCCGATCTTCACTAAGAAGAACACAAAACATAGAAAATTTTGCAGCAAGCAAGACATAGTTGCAAATGAACACCATTTGAAAAAAATTGTACATGTAATGATTTCTATTTGTCTCGTCATGAATTGATGAAAAGAAGTCTTTTTCAAAACTCCCATTAAATATTTACACTTGTTTCAACAAGACGTATAAATTGCAAAGCCTTTGGAAGAAAACTGGTACACCTCAGAAGATGTCTAAGAAGAATCCACAAATCTGGGAAGTGTTTGTGAGAAGTTATAAGCCATCACAGGTCTATGGCATACCTCCATATTGTGCCCTATTTCAAACAAGAAGAATTGACAACAATAATGTTATCCTTACCGGCGAACTTAAAAGCCTAGGAGAAAGAGTTTGTGTTGTTTGGATACTTGTATCAAGACTTTCAAGGACTGTAAAGAAACTAATATAAGTCTATAAATATAATATACAGTGTTGCTGTGCTGTGGAATGTGTAAATTTCATTGAGGGAATGTTTGCCATTAATGCTGATCAGTTAAATTCGGTCATATTCAGAAACATGGTTTGTATGACCATGAGCATACTCAACTGATTCATTATATTTCAAAATAAGCTTAGTATAAGGACTCATGTTTAATGCTTTTAAATTGTTAAGTACAATATTCAATTGATTGACAAAAGAAATATCCACAAACATGCGCAAGAACACATACCAAACACAAAAGTAATGGGGTGGGATCCCCCAAAGGATTCCCAAGGCACAATATACTCGATAAAAGAAGAATCAGTGTTACAATGTGATGCGCTGTAGGTGGGAAATGTCACATATAAATAGATATACAATTAATAAAATATAAGGTGAGTCAAATAGTCAAGAGCCTACTATGCTGACATGCATCCTAGAGTATTTTTAAAATTAAAAAAAAGACCCAATAAGCGAGATTTACATCTAGTCTAACATCCCTCGTAGATTACTACTTAAGAGGACCTGGACGAAAGTGGCGTTTACTCACCAAAACTTACCGCCAACATATCCCCTAAAAGAGGGATCATGGAAGGTGGCATTTATTGGCCAAACCTTCCCTCCAACATCCCGCCTAAAAGAGGAACCATAGTGCAAGATGTCATGATAGAAAAGTGGTATTACATACCAACATCCCCGTTTATTGACAATTTTTCAATCCGAAAGATGATGATGGGCCAAAATGTTGAAATGACCCAAACACATGTTAGTCAAATGCTCCATATTATAAGAAATGCTCAAATCACTCCAACAAAGGGTCCCCGACCTTACAATCCTCCAATTGCTCATCCAAACAAGTCTCCAAGAGAGTGATAACTTAAGTGTTGAAGCAAACTATGATTTGAACCATAGTTTCCATAGCCGTAACCGGCGAGTATTCGCCAAGGAGAATTTTCTTTTAACCGGAAATTAATCGAAAGGGATGGCCGATTAACTGGGAATAACCGAGGGAGCATGTTTAAATTTATAAGACAAATAGCCACATTTTTCCAGTGTTTGGAGGCCTTGGATGCATCCAGGCCGTGTACAAATCTCCTGGTGAGTACTGTGACAGTACTCGTTGAAAGGCAAAAAACCAATATCCAACGAGTATTTTCTGCGAGTAATGCGTCTTCCAAATTTTCTGAGTATTCGAGCAACCAACGAGTAACCGGCGGTTATGTAATCTATGATTTGAACCAAATATTGAGACTTTGTGAATTTATGAAAAACTCGCAAAGTCCAAAACCGAGTAGGGGACCGCAAATTTAAGGGCCTCAATTTGGCTAACTTGTTAACTTTCATCTTTCACAATGTTAAAATTACTATTACATTATAGATACTTCACTTTAGAAAAAATATTATTATCTTAGCCTGTTAATATATTTGGTTCTTTTTAATTATTGATCATTTTTTGTGTTTTAAATTTTATTTGGAAACACATATTGAGTAGTTGGTCTCTATATTTATATTTTATGGCTTGATATTTAGGTTGAATTAAATTAATTTAAATAATAACATTTTTTATCATTTGTTTATATATTATTGATATCATTTTTCTGTAAAATGCATAAGAATTTATTTTATTTAAAAAATTATGATTTTTTATTTTACCAAGTTTTTGCTGACTGTTTTTGCCAAATCTCATTTAGGTCCAAGTCTCATTTGAGTCCAAGTCTCAACACTATGATTTGAACATATGTCAATCAAATGCTTTGTGCCAAAGGAAATACTCCAAAAATAGGTACACAACCTTACAATCCTTGAATTGCCCATGAAATATACTTAGATAAATGGTCACAAAAATGTCGATGCTAACTGAAATTCAACTACTACCTGATCACCAAATGCTCAAGAGAGAGTCTTTTAAATCCTTGTCCTATCGGACGAATGCCTAAAGGCTGTCAATCTTCTCGGGCCTCCTCTTCATCGGAAGAATGCCTCGAGATACTTGGCGTCCTCGTCCTCCTCGATCTATTTTTCAATTGCCTAAAGGTCCTCGAGGCACTCTCCTAACAAAGGTGGTTCTTTAGGCTCTCGTATGATTAAATTGGTTGTGAATAAAATCCCGAACTTGCACAATCTAAAGATGTGTGCCTAAATTCTGAAGAATATGCCATCCATAGAAGTGATGATGATGGTCAAATTGTTGAAGACAACTATGACCCGACTACCAAGTCAATCATTAAATGCTCCCAGCCATGTGCATGAGCTCCCCAAACCTACACAATCCACAAATCAATGCCAAAGAATTGAAGCCAAGCACCGAAAAGTGCAATCAATGGAATTTGCCAAGAAAACCCAAAAATGGGTTCTAACCTCACAACCTTGAAATCATCGCTAATCCAACAAGCCATGATCTTATCCACAATCCACAAGAATGTAACAAGCCTCAAACCACAATAGTGACCACTAGCAATTATTGATGTCAGCCATATTGATATGTAGTTCCCTAAGTTGTTAATGGAAATTAAATGCAAATTTGAATACATAGACTGCTGCTACTATTTGAATTGCACTTCAAGTAATAGTCATTACAATATAGATTAGATGCAGTATAGTGTAAATTTGTTGCAGAAATTAAACAAGAAAAACTAACATTTGAAAGCAAACAAGAACAACATACAGAACACAAAGGAAAAATACCCTGGAAATCCCAATGTGAGGAAATCCAGCTTGGCATTTCCAATTGATCACCGCCTCCCTTCCTTGCAATTGGTCAAATGGAGTGTGCAACCAACAGTGCAATACTACTACATGTCTCTCAACTCTCTACCACCTCTTACACTTTGCTTACAAGACAACAAAAGTCATATATCGCTCACTTCCTACACTCATCTATTAGCCCATATCCATTGCCTGTTATTTATACATGTGCTAGAGGCATCCTTTTCTGCACTAAAGGACCACCAATTGTCAAAAAATTGAAGAGACAACATTTGCAACTATCGCTAATGTCACAATTGGGTACGACTTTTAGGAACATTTACACAACTGCAGCTGATCAAAATATGGATCTTGATGTACTAAGTCATTTGTACTAAAAGTTTCCACTATGCCCAATCATATGTAACACTTGCTTGTAAGACACTTATGTAGAACATTTTTATACTAAAAACATCAGCCCAGATATGCTTCTATGACAAATTAGTATGGGGGTGATCCAGACATCTTCATGGTGATAAGTCAGTAAGTTGCAAGCTTTTGAAATACAGGGAAAATGTACTAGTTTCTGTTGTACGGGTTAAAACAGCATATGGTTGGAATCAAAAGTACCTTTTTGGTACATATTTGAATTCCTCTCGAAATATTAGACAAGTTAAAAAAAAACGGCATATGATTTCAAGTTCGTATGCAAAATTTATGGCTGTTGGAAGTTAGTGGATTTGTAACTAGAAACAGTCCGGTGCTTTGTTCTAGCTTGTTGGAGCAATCTGGCGTCACATGAAGTTGAATGGTTGCAAATGTTTCTCCTTCCATTTGGCGGTTTGGTTCGGCTTTTTGGTGGGCTCTGAGGCTGAGTGACTATAAATACAGGTTTTGGCAAGGTAGAATACATCAGTAGCGATCAGAACAACACAATGAGAAGTAGTGGGAAGTTGAATTCACATTGTTTGTTGCAAGTTTGGGTCTTTGTTCTTGTTATCTCACTGTTGCTTAGTTGTAGATGATTGTTTCAGTTGTTTGGAAGTATGGAGAAGTGTTTGATAAGTACAAAGCATCCTTATGTATGAGTTTTGGATAGAGTGATAGTGAATATTTTGTCCATAAAAGTCATGTCTGGCAGTACCTAGTACATTTCTTATATTACATAGTGGAAAGTGAGTGCAATTGCCTCACCCACTAGAGTTTTTCCCACATTGCAATTCTCCAGGGTAACTATTGTGTTTGTTTTGTATTTTGCTCATTCATATGTTTCATGTTTATGTGCAATAGGCTGTACATTTCACTTTCAGCACTTGTTTATCTCTGATTTTGCAAGGTTAATAGCCTAGAACACCCATATAACCAATTGTTGTTAAGCTAGGAGTAATAGGGTCCTTGTTAATGAGACTTAGAATGGAATCTCCACCTAATTTATGGATCAGATTGGTACCAGAGCTGGTTTAGTTTAGTCCTTTGTGTGTATGTGTTTTGACTAATTGCAAGTTTATGCCCATCACTAGAGCTAGTAGTGCTAGTGGTCAAGGTGTCCTTGTTCCTTTTGAAGTAGGTATTTTCACAAGGAAGTGGAAGCAAGAAATCAAAAGTATGGCCCATGTTGATGAAGAACATGCTCGAATAGCAGGAGAGCGGTTTTGCAAGCTTGAAGGAGTAGCTAGCATCTCTCTTTCTATGAGCAAGCTTGACCAGTTGGAGTCCATCACGGGACTTCTTATGGAGAAGCTTGGTGTTTCCATGGAGACATTGAAAGCAAACAAAGACAACACCCCTGAGAGCCATGAGAAGAGAGAAGAGCAGCCCCATTCCAACCCAGCTACACCTCCATTCAAGGCTAAGGCAAAGATTGAAATTCAGTTGTATGATGGAGACATGAATGTAGATAGGCTAGACCATTGCCGACTTGAGGTATATTTCAATTTGCATCAGATTAATGAAAGCCAATAGATTTCTTTTGCAAGGTTAAATTTATTTAATCATGTTTTGACTTGGTTTGCAATAGCTATATTCATTCTTTAGTTGTTAAGAAGCTTCCTCCTATCACTCAGTGGGATGATTTCAAGATGCCAATCAAGAAGCAATTCAATCTTATTTGTTATGGGGAAGAGAGGTCCATATATTAGCAATATCTTAGGCAAAAACAAGGCCCAAGTGTGCAGGAGTACACCAACGAGTTTCGTAAGAAGGCTGTCCAAATGGACAAAGATGTAACAGATTGTGATCTCTTGATGAAGTATGTGGGTGGACTCCATAGTCATTTGAGGAGACCAGTCCTTTTGGCCAAGCCTACAGATGTAGATGAAGCTTGCTCTAAAGCCCATCACTTAGAGATGAACAAGAAGGCTCCATCTATATCTCAAAACAGCTCCAAGTAACAAGGCAACTCTAAGCAAAAGGGTAAAGGTAAAGGAAAAGGTAAGCAAAATGCTTCTTCCGTTTCTAAGAAGGATACTAAAGACATTGTGGTGAATTTTATGTTGATAATCATTTTGAAGATAGATGTTGGAAGCTCCATCCAGAATTGTATTCGTTCAAGAACAAGAAGAAAAAGGCTAAGTCTTCTCTTCAAGGTGAGAATATTGATTGTAGATCTAATCTGGATAATAGCATGTGTTGTACCTCCATCAAAAGATTATGTTTGGGTTGTAGTAGTGCTCAAGATAATTAACTTTCTCAGTTTTTCCATGTTAAAATTCAAATGAAGAAAACAAAATTGGATGTTTTTTGTTATACTTGTTAACAAGCAAATTTAATAAGCATGGAGTTGGTCGACAAATTGGGGTTTGAAACTTACAATCATCCAAGCCCATATTCTTTGGGTTGGGTAAAGAAAGGTGTAGGCATCAAAGTAACCAAACAATGCAAAATTAAGTTTGGTATTAATGCAAATTTCATTGATGAAGTTGCAATGGATGGTGTGCCTCTTGATGTGTGTGGTGTAGTGTTTGGCAGCTTTTACTTGTATATTTGGGATGCAATCTTCATGAGGAGAGCCAACCAATACCATTTGGTAAAGAATGGCAAGAGCTACATTATTTCAGCCTACAAAGGTGATTCAAAAATCTCTTTAGTTAGTGGTTCTGAAACTAAGAAACTTATTAATGCTAGCGGGAAGTCTGCTTTGCTTCTTTTTAGAGATATTCAAGATAAAGTAGTAGTTGTGCATAATACTTCTTGTAGTATGTTTACTAACAAAGAGTAGAAACGTATGGGAGAGATAGTATAGCAATTCAAAAAGGTTTTTCATGAGCCTATGAGGTTACCACTAGCTACACCTATTGAATATGAAATTCATTTGATACCCGATAGTCCGATTCCAAATCTCGGGTTATATAGGCAGTCCGTAAAGGATGCCAATGAGGTAAAACAACACTTACAGTTTTTGATTAATCAAGGTGTAATGCCTCCTAATACTTCTCCATGTGGTTCTATTGTTTTAGTACCTAAGAAAGATGGTTCATAGAGAATGTGTTCTAATTATAAAGCACTTAATAAGATAACCATCAAGAATAGGTACGCTCTTCCATGGATTGATGATCTTCTTAATCAATTTCAACATGACAAATATTTTACTAGACTTGATTTGAAATCCGGATATCAACAAATGCGGATTTAGGAAGAGAAAATTTGAAAGACAACATTCAAAATAAAGCAAGGGTTGTACGAGTGGTTGGTACTATGTTTCGGGCCATGCAATGCACTGGCTACCTTCATGCAGTTGATGAATGAGGTAATGACGTCATTTATTGATTCCTTTCATTGTAAATTTGGATGGTATTCTTGTTTTCAGCAATAATTTTGATGAACGTGTTGAACACCTCAAACAAGTTTTGCAAGTTTTGAAGGAGAACTAGTGTTGAATGAGAAGAAATGTGAGTTTGCCCAAAACAATCACTAGTCTTTTGGAGGCATGTGATTGGAAATGGAGAGTTGAGGGTTGATCCAAAGAAGGTAGAGGCCAACATGAATTGGTTGAGGCCTTCCAATGTGACCAAGCCAAGAAGCTTTGTGGGTGCAATTTAGTATTTGAGGAAGTTCGTCAATAACTTCTCTTCTATAGCCACACCTTTGCATGCTATTACAACAAGTAAGACTTTTACTTGGGGTAAGAAGCAACAAAGTGTATTTGAGTTGTTCAAACATAAGATTAGCCATGCTCCGGTTTTAGCTTTACCTAACTTGCACCTGCCTTTTGAGGTGGAAACATATGCTAGTCACTATGCTATGAGGGATGTTCTACTTCGAGGAGGTAAGCTGGTATGTTATCATTCTGAGTTCATCCATGGTGCAATCTTCAATTATTGTACATATGACAAAGAATTGTATGCCCTTATTCAAGTGGTTAAAAAATGGAAGCACCATCTTATGGGTAAGGAAACTATTATCCATATGGATCATCAACCTCTTCAATATTTGCAAGCTCAAACTAAACGTCAGCAAGCTACGAATTATAAATGGATGGGATTTTTGCAACAATTTCATTTGGTAATCCTATATAAGAAAGGTGTGACTAACAAACTAACTATTATGTTGTAAAGATCTCCTTTGCTTTCAGCCATGGGCAACATAACTCTTTTTGGGTTTTTTATGTATGAATTTTATATAGAGGGATATGAGTATGATGCAGATTTTGGGGAGCTATTTATTCAAGCAAGAAAGTTCCAAGACGCAGGTTTTGAGCCCAAGGAGGGTTATTATCTTCAAGATGGATTGCTCTACAAGTTAGGTAAGCTTTGTGTGCCCAAGGATGAAAAAGTTCAACTAATGAGGGAGGCACGTACTTCAAAAGTTTCACAGCATTTAGGTGTTACAAATACTGTTACACATTTGCAAAGGTATGTTTATTGGCCTAATATGCAAACAGATGTTGCCAAGTTCATAAGAGGTTGTGTATTATATAGCACAAGCAAGCCTAGGAACAAAAAATTGGGTTTCTATATGCCATTACCGATTTTTTTTAGGCCATATAAAAGCATCCATGGATTTTGTAAGCGAGTCATCTATGTCAAGGAAGGGGCATGACTATCTCTTTGTGGTTGTGGACCGGTTTAGCAAGATGTGTATTCTTGTTTCTTGTAAGAAGACCTTCAAAGGTAGTGGTGCAACTAAATTGTTTTTTTTGCTAATATGAGGGTTCATTTTGGTTTGCCTAGTTTTATTGTTTTAGATCGAGACTCAAGGTTTTTTGAAATTTAGGCCACATTGTGGGAGAGATGGATACTAAGCTGAAATGGTCTACCGCTTTTCACCCAAAAACTGATGGGCAAACAAAGATTGTGAACAGAACATTGATAAAACTTTTGAGAGGGTATAATAGGATGCATCCTAAGACTTGGGATGAAAATTTAGTGTATATTCAGCATTCTTACAACAAGGTTGTGCATTCTTCTACTAGTAAATTTCTTTTGAAACTTGTTTTGGCTACTTACCTCCATGTGCATTTGATATTGTTTTGAGACAGCCATATAAAGACAATAGGAAAGTGGGTTTTGAGGTCCACAAAGCTGAGAAATTCATTGAGAAAATTCAACTAATTCACCTCCAAGTGCAAGAGAGTTTGAAGGAGTCTCAAGCTAAGTACAAAACGAGACATGATCAGCATAGGACTGAGCATAGTTTCCTTGTTGGCAGCAAGGTATGGTTGCACTTAAGTAGAAAAATACTCCAAAGTCTAAGAAGCTTAAGTCGTTGAGGTATGGTCCATTTGAAATTTTGGTACAAGTGCAAGAATGCTTTTAGATTTGATTTGCCTCATTATATGAAGATCTATTCAGTTGTCAATATTGAAAAACTTACGTCTTTTTGAGCCTTATATGTTCGACAATGAAGATGAAGGGTTGTTGCTACCTTCCATTGAAGACCTTGCCCCAAATAGTTAGTTGGAATTAGAGGATGATGTTGTTTTGCAGAAGAAGGAAAGGACAACACAAAGAGGAGTACAAGAACATTCGCTGGTTGGGTTAAATGGTCAACTACCCAGAAAGGCCAAATGGTATTCCTAGAGATGTCAGGAAGAAATTTTCTCACATGATTCCTAAAGCTTTTAGGGACTCAAAAGCCTCAAATTGGGGAGGTATGATCCAAACATGGATCTTGATGTACTAAGTCATTTGTACTAAAGGTTTCCAATATGCTCATTTGTATGTAAAACTTGCTTGTAAAAACTTATGTAGGACATTTTCATACTAAAAACATCAGACTAGATATGATTCTGTGACAGATCAATATGAGGGTGATCTGGACATCTTCATAGTGACGAGTCAGTAAATTGCAAACTTTTGAAATGAAAGGAATATGTACTAGTTTTTGTTGTATGAGCTAAAACAACATATGGTTGGCATCAAAAGTACTTTTTGAGTTCTCGAAAAATTAGAGACGGTCAAAAAAAGGGCATGTGATTTCGAGTTCATACGTAAAAGTTATGGCTCTCGGAAGTTGGTGGATTTGTGATTAAAAATAGTTCGGTGCTTTGTTGTAGCTTGTTGTAGTAGTTTGGCGCCATGTGAAGTTGAATGGTTGCAAACTTTTCTCCTTCCCTTTGGCGGTTTGGTTCGGCTTCTTGGCGGGCTTTGAGGTTGAGTGACTATAAATACAGGTCTTGGCAAGGCAAAATACATCGGTAGAGATTGGAACAATGCAGTGAGAAGTAGCGAGAAGTTGGATTCACATTGTTTGTTGCAAGTTTGGGTCTTTGTTCTTGTTATCTCATTGTTGCTTAGCTGTAGATGATTGATTCAATTGTTTGGAAGTATGGAGAAGAGTCAGATAAGTGCAGAGCATCCTTATGTATGAGTTTTGGTTAGAGTGGTAGTGAAGATTTTGCCCATAAAGGCATGTCCGGCAATGCCTTGTACATTTCTTACATTACATAGTGGAATGTGAGTTCAATTGCCTCACCCACTGGAATTTTTCCCACATTAGGTTTCTCCAGGATAACTCTTGTGTTTGTTTTGAGCTTTTCACATTCATATATTTCATGTTTATGTGCAATAGGCTGTACATTTCACTTTCAGCATTTTTTTATCTCTGTTTTTGCAAGGTTAATCGCCAAGAACAGCCATATAACCAATTGTTATTAAGTTAGGAGTAATAAGATCCGTGTTGATGAGACTTACGAGTGGAATCTCCACCTAGTTTACGGAACAGCAACTGACAATAGTGTGATTGTCGATGACAATAGTGCAACTGCCTATAACCACATGACCACCACTCGCAATAGCACAATTACCAGTTTGTGGAGTAGAACCGGTAGTGGTAGTCTGGTCATTGTACTAACAATTCCTTTGTGCTCAAACTTTGTTAAATTCTAGATTATTTGCAGCGTATATTTGTTTTCTAATCCATATAGGATCACTCTTCTAACACATGACCTCCAATAGAATAATAAAGCTGTTAGAGTAGTTAATTAAATCATGGTCTAAATTAAATATATCTGTAAGTGGTTTTATTAAGACACTGACATTGACTTCTAAGTTGGATTAGTTGAGATGCAAAAAACTAGAACATGCATCTGTAGAATAGAAGTTTTTAAACTAGACTTCTTAAATAATAGGATCTATAATTAGTATTTTGTTTGTATAAATTATTTCATCATTTCAATGGAAGAGCAAGCAAGCAATTTTAATATTGCTAAGAATTGGTATCAAAGCATGTTGCCAGAAGAAACAGAGTGTTGCTGGAAGAGCCAAAGCGCTGCAATCTAAAGCACAACAAGTTTGTGTTCAGGTGATGAGCACAATTGAAAAATATATTGAGCCCTCAATAGTTCGTGAAGCCCAAGATTCAACACCTTGTTAAGAAGCCATGGATGTTGAATATCAGTCACTAATGAAGAACAATATATGGCATCTTGTTGATCTTCCAATAGGGAATAAGCCTATCAGTTGCAAGTGGGTCTGTAAAACCAAGTACAAAGCAGATGGCAGCGTTGACAAGTACAAGACGACTAGTAACAAAGGGCTACGGACAAAAAATAAATCATTGACTATGAGGAGACTTTTACTCCCACAACCAAGATAAAGACTATTATAATGGTTTTTGTTATGGCTGCTCAATTTGGATGGGAAATCTATCAGATGGACGTGAAAAGTGTCTTCCTGAGTGAATATCTACAACAAGAAGTCTACATGACCCAACCAAAAGATTTTATCACACTAGGACAAAAACAAAAGATGTGTAGACATATCAAGTCTTTGTATGGTCTCAATCAGGTTCCCCATGTTGAGCACACGCTGATACTGAGAGAGGGGGTGAATCAATATAAGGTAATCTTACTTTTTCAAATCGATAATCACAATAATATCAATTACACAACATCAACAATTAAGAACATAAGAATACAAGATTTACGTGGTAACCCTTTAGGGGGAAAACCATGAAGAAAAGGACTGCTTGGATCTATTGTCCAAATCTAGCTACAAATAAAATTCTTTATACAAAATTTGTAGGCACCAATCTATTGGAGACACCAATCCCCATCGCTAAACAATTTGTAGGCACCAACCTACTGGAGACACCAATCGCCGTCGCTAAACAATTTGTAGGCACCAACCTACTGGAGACACCGATCTCCACTGCTAAGCACCAACTTAGCAAGAGACACCAATCCCTTCTTTTTCAGGCACCGACCTCTATTGAAACAATCTTCCACCTTATTATTGTTGCTTCATCAATGAATGATGGCAAATTCAATCTCCTCTTCTCCACAAAAATCTGCTTATGTTTGAATGATAGAAAGCAATGTTACCAGTTCGTTTTTGGTTTTGGTGCAGGTTCAAAGAACCCAGCTCGTCGATACGGCGAATCTTTTTTCCTTGGGTTCGTTATTGAGTTTGTCCGTACAAAAAATATATAAAAAAATCAAAAATATAGAAATTCTACCCTGATACATAGGAAATTAGTGCCATTGTCATTAACCACTAAATAGATAGAAATAAATCATAAATGATAAGTTGATAATGATAAATGATAAGTATAGCCATTAAACAAAAATGATAAAATGATAAATCATATATATTAAAATATGAATATCAAATATCAAGATTCAAATATCAATAATTATCCTGTAGCTATAATTAATTACAAGATACATCGAAGTTCAAACCATAAAAGTCAATTTTCATAGTCATATTGCTCTTCATTGAGAGCATCAACATCATCATGATGTTGTGGTTCATTAGAACCACATGGACTATCTGCACTGCCACTCCCGCTAGCTATGTTTTGTGTCGTCGAAGACGAAGGACTGCCAATGTCATCTAATGAGAAGCGGGATATGCAAGCATCCAAGTCAACAACCTTTGGATCTATATGCCAATGCTTTGACATCCCCTCCTTGTACTTTGGGTTCTTGTGTGATAGAAGACACAAATTAGAGGTCATCCAATTCCGCTCACAAGAAGATGAACTTGCAACCTATATTCAAATTTAAACATAAATTTAAAAATTTTAACAGAAAAAGAAAAACTTAAAACTTAAATAATAAATTTAAAAACTTAAAAAATACAAAACTTACCTGTGACAAGATCTTGATTGCAAGAGATTGGAGGTTCGATAATCCTTGGCCATGAAGGTACCACCACATAGGACAATCTTTCTTGTATTTGTCCCGAAGAGCACCAAGACTATGACCTCGGGAGGTAATGAAAGCTCCAAACTCGCTTGTAACCATGTCTTCTGTTTCGGGATCAAGGAATATCCTAGACATTGCCAATTTGTACCCTTCAACCACTTGGACATCCCTATATGGTGGCACACTCCTTGGCAAAAAAAGGATCTCCGTGCTATAGAAACGAGGAGTTAATGCAAAGGCAAGGAGATGTAGTGGGGTGGTCATTTTGTTCCACCAGTCAACAAAGATAGAATGCACTTGTTTGAAAAAATTCTCCTCATGATCTTGCTCTTTTTCGTTAATGATGAATTTTATTTTCTCAATCATTGAGTCTATGCCATCATATATTTCTCCCAAACATGGTTGATCCATGTCAACAAAATGGATCATACTCATGATGGGCTCAGTGGAACTCAATAAATAATTTACACGGGCCCACCAATCATCATCTAGGATCAAGTTTTTCACTCTTTGGACCCACTCGTTGCTCGCCTCCCTCCACACACCCCACAAGTTGTTAATGACCATATTGCTAAGTGTTTGTCGCACTCTCACAAGTCGTCTCAAGATGATTGTGTGTGAAGCGAATCTAGTCGGAGCAACCTATTACAAATTTAAAAATATACTTAAGTTGTTATACAAGTACTAGATTAAAAAATAAAAAAGTTATAATTTTAAAAATAAAAATAAAAATACTTTCAACAAGTCCAATGTTGAGAAGGATCTGAAAATGGCTTGAGAGTGTTGATGGTTGGTGACAAATATTTGAATTTCCTCAGCTTCATCATACACTTGTTTGATCCAGTCAATTTGCTTCCCCATCTTTTGCAGCGTGAGGTTGATTGAGTGGACAACACAAGGTGTCCAAAAAATGTGTTCATATCTCACCTCCACCAACATCCTCGTGGCCTTGCAATGTTGGCATTATATGTTACAACTTAGATAACATTTTCAGGTCCAACTGCCTCAATGGATTCGATGAGAATGTTGGCAATGAACTCTGCATCCTTCACACACCCCTCACAATCAATGGCCTTCAAAAACATTGCCCCTTTAGGGCAAATTGCAAGCACATTGATCAAAGGCCTGTTTCTTGCATCTTTTCATCCATCAAAAACGATGGAGACCCATGTTTCAGCCCATGAATCTCTGATTGGCTTCAAAAAATCTTCAACAGTTTTTCTCTCCTTCGCCAATAAAGTGGTGCGGACCTTTTCAAACCCTGGGCCTTTGTCATCTTTTGGGGCCTCATTGATTGCTCTCATCATTTCTTGCCAATATGGCGATTGAACCACATTGAAAGACCATCCATTTGCATATATACATCGTGCAATTTTTTAATCTTCAATCTCCCTGCTCTCATTTTGAAAAGACCTATCCAATGGTCCTCTTGTTCTTTTGCTTGGAAGAGAAGCCTCTTCTTGCATAGGGGTGCTCCCAAAAATGGATGTCTTCCAACAAGCACAACCAGAGAACTGCCAGTAGAACTTGGGGAAACATGTGGCTTCCCTAATCCCTTGCCTTTCTTTGCTAGAGGGTGATCAAGTCTCATGGCATGTGCGGCATCTGCATCTTCTTGTTCCTTGATGAATTCAAAGATTTTTGAATGTGGCAATGGAGAGTTAGTTTTCCCTATGCAAAATTTGATTCTGCGTTCAGGAATGTGACATAAATGTGTTTTCACCCTAAAATATGAGTTTGTGAACTAAGAATCACCAATATTGCATTTCCAAATATAGGCCCCACCACCTGAAACTTGATCTATCAGTGTTGTATATTTCCACAATGGTGAGTGTGTTAAGTCCATTTTGTGCACTTGCCTTTGACTAGTGGAGGAAGAGCTACGAGACATTGTAGCAATAGTATATACTATATATAACTACAAGTTAAAAAACAAATACAAAATTAAAAAAAATCAAAACAAACCCTAGGGTAGTAGCTAGAAACTAGTAAAAATTTAAAAAATGATTAAAAATAAATAAAACAATATAAAACTTACCTTGACAGCAAATGGCTTCTCAATCAACATAGGCAAATGACTAGAATAATGCTTGAAGAAGATTCAAACCTACACAGTAATGGAGTTGAAGTATTCAATGAGAAAATTAGAAAAATAAGAGCCAAGTGTTTTTCCTTTTGTCACTTTGTTCTTCTCATTTGTGTTGAAGTATGCTTTTGCTTTTGGCTTTTAGAGTTAAGGAAGGTGTTTTTAATTATTTAATTGCATTGGATTTTGTGAAAAAGAAAATTAAAAATAAAAAAACGTTTTTTGGCAGCTTTTCCCGACCGGCAACTGTGGGTTCGCTGCCCCAACGCCCAGGGTTCGCCCCTGGGCACCCGAGTGCGTTGGGCAACTGCGGGTTTGCTGCCCCAACGCCCAGGGTTCGCCCCTGGGCACCCAGGTGCGTTGGGGGTTCTTCCCAGAACTGCGGGTTTGCTGCCCCAATGCCCAGGGTTCGCCCCTGGTCACCCAGGTGCGTTGGGGGTTCTTCCTGGGAAGAACCCCCAACAATGCACTCGGGTGCCCAGGGGCGAACCCTGGGCACGTTGGGGCAGCGAACCGAACCTTGGACCCGAACGGGGTTCAAACCGGGGTGCCTAACGCAGCCTTATAGCCACGGATCGGTAACATTGATAGAAAGAATTAATTCCATATTTTTCTCAACCTTCTATTGGCATTATATAACCTTCAAAGGCTCTTCACAAAGGGGGCGTCCCATCAAAGAGGCATCTCTTCACCAAAAGGTGAATTAATTCCATTATTGATTTTTTCGTTGACGATTCCGTTGACAGTTTCATTAACAATTCCATTGACATTTTCGTTGATGATTCCGTTGACATTTTCGTTGACATTAAGGGAAGAACCCCCAACGCACTCGGGTGCCTAGGGGCAAACCCTAGGCGTTGGGGCGGCGAACCGAACCCTGGACCCGAACGGGGTTCAAACCGGGGTGCCTAACACAGCCTTACAGCCACGGACCGGTAACATTGATAGAAAGAATTAATTCCATATTTTTCTCAACCTTATATTGGCATTATATAACCTTCAAAGGCTCTTCACAAAGGGGGTGTCCCATCAAAGAGGCATCTCTTCACCAAAAAGTGAATTAATTCCATTATTGACTTTTTCGTTGACGATTCCGTTGACATTTCCATTAACAATTCCATTGACATTTTCGTTGATGATTCCGTTGACATTTTCGTTGACATTTCCGTTGATATCAATTACAATTTCTTTGACATCATTAACAATATTCCCACAATCTCTTCCTTTGTCATTGATGGCAAATCTGTAGAGAAACTCCCCCTTGCTATAGTTCTCCTCCTTTACTCCCCCTTTCGTTAATTTTCCCCCTTTGACATCAATGGCAAAGGGATGTTTATTATACTTCCAACCATCAAATAAATCATGGGAAACATCCATGTCATCTTCTTCAACATCACCACCATTGAATGATTGTCTTTTTGCTCTTCCCTATCCTTTTGCATAAGGACTTCTTTTCTCATTTGCTCTCTTTGAATTTGATCAAATTTGGGCTTTTTGACATCATCTACATTCTTTAAGTTGTCTTTTCACCAGAGCTAAAAGATAATGCAATGATTAGCTCCCCCTGTATTCGTACTTTTTCTTATGAGCTTAGTGATACCTCTTGGGCATGAAATGTAATTTGCACAAGCATAGGTCTCTCGTTTTCTTGCTCCTACTTCTCTTTCCATACTTTTGAAGTTTCTTCTTTTGTTTACACATGGCTTCCACTTTCTTATTCTGCCTAGGAAGTTTTATAAAACCACTTCTATAGAAGCATGTTGTATGTTCATAGTTGTTGCACTTATAGCATATGACATTGTGATCTACTAAAGGAGCAAATGAATTATGGTTCCTATTTGAGAACTCATAAGGACTTCTATTCTTGTTCCAACCAAAATGCCTTGCACGAGTCTTATAGTCTATTGCTTTATGACCAAAGTGATTACATGAAAAGCAATACCCAAAGAAAGTTTTGAAACCTGGTCATGTGTGCCTGCCCTGATGGAAAGGAATTTATGAATTTGTCCTTGTTATCTTTTGGAGGAGTGCTTGTTTTCTGTGGAACTTGATTCTCTTTCTTCTTGCTGATATGACTTTTGAGAACATCTGCATAGTTTTTTGTCTTTTCCTCATTTGCCTTCTTTGGTGGCTCTTTGTGATCTTCTTTGTTGGTCATCTGATTTTCTTTATATCCAAGACCAATTTTTATAGATGATGACCTTTGCCCATTTATGATATCATCTAAGATCTCGGTACTCTTCTCAAATTTGAGACTTTTGTTCAGCTTAGTGGTTGTTATCTCTAGTTCCTTGCTCAAGGAAACAATTTCAGACTCTAGCCTCTTAGAATTTTCTTTCTTTTTGTTTAATTGGATTCTCACCTCCTCTTCAATCCTTTTTGTTTCTTCAAGTTGAATCTTGAGGTTGATGATCATCTTTTCCGATTCCTCAAGACTTTGTGAAATTTTTGCCTTAGATTCACAGTCCTCTTGAAGCTGTAATTTTTGTTTCAAGTTCTTCTTCTTAAGTTTCTTGATTTCACTTAGGGCATAAATGAGTTCTTCCAAATCTACTTCTCCATCATTTTGGCATTCTCTTCCCCTTCCGGCTCATTTTCTTCTTTTTCTTTGTCTTCACTTTCCAAGATATAATCTTTTGTTTCTATTGCCATGAATAAGATCTCTTCTATATTGCTAGCGGAGAAACTATCTTCGGATGAACTACTTTCCTTTTTGGAATAGAGGTTTTTCTTGTGCTTGTGAAAGCTCTTCTTTTTCTCAAGTTTGCCTTGTTTGTGGCCTTTCTTTATATTATGGTCTTCTTCCTCGTCATTATTTTCATTTTTTGCATATGGGCATTTGGCTGCAAAATGTCCCACCTTTCCACAGGTAAAGCATTTAGAAAGTAACTTACCTTTGTACTTGTTGGATCCTTTCTTCAGCTCTCTCACAAAATGAGCTTCTTCTTGGACTGAGTCATTATTGGAACTATCGCTTCGCTCGGGCTCTTTATTCTTCATTTTCTTTGCGGTTTTGAAAACTGCCTCTCGTTTAGATGATTTCTCCTTTTCAGACCTCATTTCAAATGTTGTGAGGATCCCATGCAATTCATCCATAGTTAGTTTATCCAAGTCCTTCATTTCCTCAATGGCCAAAACTTTTGCATCAAATCTTAAAGGAAGTGACCTTAGCACCTTTTGCACGATCATTGGCTCTTCAACTTTTTCACCAAGTCCTTTGATGGTATTTACAATTTCATCCACATGACGCAGATAGGCTGCAATGTTTTCTTCCTCCATTTTCAAACTTTCGAATTGTCTTCTATGTGTTTGAAGCTTAGCTTTCTTTACCTTGTTGTCTCCTTCATAGATGTTTTTTAGTTTATCCCAAATCTCTTTTGTCGATTCACAGTGCATTACTTTGACAATTTCTGATTTTGATAGACCACAAAAAATTGCATTCATAGCTTTTGCATTATTTTCACTCACCTTCTTTTGTATTGGATTTGTTGGTGGAGATGATGGAGCTACATATTCGCTCACAATTGATTGCCAAATATCAAAGCCAAGAGCCATTAGGTAAGTGTGCATCCTTACACTCCAGAAGGCATAGTTCATTCCATTGAACAATGGAGCCCTATTTGAGGAGAATCCTTCTTGACAGGCCATGTGTGCTCTTGAGATCTACCTTCTGGCGGTTAGACTATACTTGAAGGAATTGGGTCTGATACCAATTGTTGAGCACACACTTATACTGAGAGGGGGGGGTGAATCAGTATAAGATAATCTTTTACTTTTTCAAATTGACAATCACAATAATATCAATCACACAACATCAACAATTAAGAACACAAGATTTACGTGAAAACCATTTTGGAAGAAAACCACGGAAAAAAGGATTGCTTGGATCTACTATCCAAATTCAACCACAAATAACATTCTTCTTACAAAATTTGTAGGCACCAAGCTACTGGAGACACCAATCCCCATCGCTAAACAATTTGTAGGCACAAATCTATTGGAGCCACCAATACCACTGCTAAACAATTTGTAGGCAACAATTTACTGGAGACACCAATCCCCACTACTAAGCACCAACTTAGCAAGAGACACCAATCTCTTCTTTTTGAGGCACCGATCTCTACTGAAACAATCTTCCACCTTACTATTGTTGCTTCATCAACAAATGATGGCAAGTTCAATCTCCTCTTCTTCTCCACAAAAATCTGTTTATGCTTGAATAATAGAAATAATTAATTTCATATCTTTCTCAACCTTTAATCCGCTTTATATAGCCGTCAAAGGCTCTTCACAAAGGGGACGTCCCATCAAAGAGACACCTCTGCACCAAAAGATGTCTGTTGACATTTCCATTGGTGATTCCATCGACATTTTTGTTGACATTTCCGTTGGCAATCCCGTTGAGATTTTCATTGACATTTTCGGGTGATTTCGTTGACATTTCCATTGGCAATTCCACTGACATCAATTACAATTCCTTTGACATCAATGACAATATTCCAACACCCCAAGCCTGGTGTATCAAAATTGAAGAACATCTTGTACATGGATTCCAACAGAGTCCATACAATTCAAACCTCTATCTCGAGGAGCAAGGGGGGAGGTTGTGATTCTCATTGTATATGTTGACAATCTAGTCATCACTGGTAGCTCAATGAAGATGATTGATGCAACAAAGAATGATTTCAAGTGATCGTTCGAAATGACAGATCTTGGACTTCTACACTACTGTTTTGGTTTGGAGGTATGGCAAAAGGGACACCACATCTTCGTGTCTCAAATGAAATATGCCAAGGCCATACTCAATAAGTTCTAGATGATGGATTGTAAGCCTGCTTCAACAGCCATGGAAACAAGACTTTAGTTGTCTCTTTTAGATTGATCACAACTAGTAAATGCCACACTCTATTGTTAGTTGATTGGGAGTCTCATTTAATTGACCTACATTAAGCCACGTATTAATTATGTTGTTAGCTATCTTTCATGGTTCATGTAGGAAAGCAACAAAGCGAATATTGAGATACATTCAAGGTACTAAGGAATATGGCCTAGAAAACAAGAAGAATGAGAAGTTCTTCTTGAGAGGATACACAGATGTAGATCATGCAGGTTTTATTGATGATAAGAAATCCACATCTGGATTTGTTTACTTTTTGGGATCTAATCCTATCTCATGGGAGAGCAAGAAACAAAACATTTTTTCTCAATCTTCCATTGAGGCAGAATATCATGCAATCGCAGGGACTATCTGCGAAGCATATGGCTATGTTGCATACTTGCAGAACTGGGAGTACCACAAGAACAATTGACAATTTTGTACTTGACAATCAGGGTGTTCTCCAAGTTGTTCACAATCCAGTGTTTAATGAATGCACGAAGCAAATTGAGGTTCGGATCCATTTCATACGCATAGAACATTCAACTCCAGATTAACCCCACTCAAGATCAATGTGCAAATGTCTTTGCCAAGTCACTTGCACATGAGAAGTTTGAGGCATTATGAAATTCTCTCTTGTATTCTTAAGACTATGATGAATTAAGGAGGGGAATGGTAGAGTAGTTAATTAAATCATAGTCTAAATTAAATATATTTGTAGCTGGTGTTAATAAAACACCCACACTGACTTCTAAGTTGGATTAATTGGGATGCTAAAAACTAGAAAAACATGCATCCGTAGAATATAAGTTATTAGACTAGACTTCCTAAACAATAGGATCTATGGTTAGTCTTTTGTTTGTAGAAGTAATTCCATCATTTCAATGGAAGAGCAAGCAAGCAATTATAATATTGCAAAGAGAAGCTAATCCTCTTCAGACATTTGACCACCATCATCCACCTAAACCAACTCTAGGAAACAAAGATGGCATCAACATAATAATGCCAACTTCATTGGATGGCCCATGCTCACAAGGCCATGCATCCATCAAACGGAATAGAGAACCAATTAGTGATAAAACCCAAATTCTTTCACAGTTGAAGAAACGCATATATATGAAGTCCTCAAAGACAAGCATAAATATATCCATGACCTGCCATCAATCCATCCATACTCAACAACATTGTCTAATCAATTGATGGCAAGGTGGGTTATGGGTCAAATGAACAACAAACAATTCACCGTTGTACCAAAGTACGTAGATCGCAATGGTGACACAAGATCTATACACAACTTTTGTTCATTCGTTTTGAAATATATCATGGAGACATTACATACACACACTCAACTAACTTGACTTTGCAAACTTCATAGAAGAACTTGTACACAACTTGGGCAGCTAGGTCTTTTATTCTATGCAATCCCATGCACACTCTCACCCTTCTCTTGCTCACTAAGAGCTACAAATACTTATTCTAGCTATTCCCGAACCCAACACACTCTACCCTACTAGAACCTCCTCAAGATGGAGTCTCTATGTACTAGGTGGAACCCCTTTACATGATCATGCCCTTGACTTACATTGACCAAGAGGCATTATAAGAAATGCTCTGGTGTCAAGAAGTTTATATTTCCACTCGAACACTAATTGCACACGTTATAGGAATAATTCAGAAGAATTCGATCACCTTTAGCGAAACTTTTTGCAATGTGTTAGATTCCTACCATTTCAAAGACCCTAACATGTTGTGATGCTACATGTCAAACGTTTTTTTGGCGAATTGTTGATCAAATCTTCTTGCAAAGGAACGCATCCAAGAAGAAGTGGATTGCATTACTTTCATCATTGACCTTGATGGAAACTGCACACATTTAAACAAAAGTGGCATAAACGACGAATTTAAACTTTGCAAGGTGGAAAAATAGACATGTGAATCAAAATTGGGCTTGTGAAGCAAGTCGAAGTCTTCTCAGGGTTGCAACTTGCAAATTTTGGCTTAGCAGAGCTATACCAAGCTTGTGAAGCTCTAGGGGCTTGCGAAGCTCCTTTAGTTTTCGTAGCTCCAAATTGAGTTGTAAAGCTTGCAAATCTTCAAATTACTTTGAGAATCTTGTGAATGCTCTAATGCTACATGCTCAGTTCTTGAATGATCTTGTATGTTTTGTGAAGAGCAAACTCTTGCATTATGTTGTTGAAATCTTCGCCCAATGATGCTTAATCCTTTTAATAGATGTTCAATGAATTCTCAGGTGCAGGATAACTTAGAGATCCAAGGATGTTCCTGCATCATACTTCCTTAGAAATTGGATTGTGAGCATGGTGCTCACAATGTAAGATTTGTAAATGATGAGCTCAACCGATCAATCAAGGAAGTTCCTTATCTGAATCCCGTGAATCCTCTTCAAATCCCTTGTTCTTCCAACGAACCAAGTACTCTCTCACTACCTTGTCTTCTTCCCAACTCATCCTTCCAAGACTTCTTCAATCTCCTCACGTTGCTTCTCCAATTCCCAACATTTGTTCTCCAATCTACAACATTAGAATTAGGATGACAAAACTCTATTCTCGAACAATTCCTTGAGCTTTCCCATACTTCATTAGAGTTCTTCAAGCCATAAATTTGATGATGTATATGTACATCAATGTCATGAATAACGAGTCCATATGTTTCTGCTATGTGGTTCTTATACTCAATTAGCTTCTCATATTCGTTGAAACATAAGCTTCACTTGTCATAATTTGCCGCAAACTTTTACCTATCAAAGTTATCTTCTTATACCCTTGCCATGTTTCACAATTGTGCCCATCCCACATAGGCAAATGTGCTCCATCTTCAGCTGAATCATGGGCATGCTAGAAGCCTCCAAATGCCTAAAACAATAACATCAATATGTAAATTTCTGAAATATCTTTCCAAAGTTTCAAAATGAAGTCAAACATAGTTTGTATGACAAAGTTAAGATATTCATAAGAAAAACTACCCTATTACAATCAAATGGATGTCAAATTTAACCTAGTTGTTTTAGGCACTAAATGGAAAAATCTGAAAAACGCAGACAAGTGAACCCCTGATGAATTTAGTGAGGTATCGGAATATGTGACTAGATATGGAAAATAAGCACTCTAAACCTCAGAAATTGAGAAGAATATGAGATCCGACACTCAAAAATGTCCATTGCATCAAACAATTACTTGCACCAAAAACTTTGTTGAATTTCAATTTCCTCTTCTGAAAGTCGACTCCAACAGGAATGTTGAATACAACCAAACACCTCATGTGTTGTCACAAATGCCTTTGTGCAGCAAATGGTTGCAAATGACCAAGCCCAAGGGTCTTAAACCCTAGACTCTGATATCATGATAAAGTGCATGCAATATTCCATGATAGACAAAAAATTAATATCCACAAACATGCAAGAGACCATACACCATGGGAAACAGATATAGGGGTGGAATCCCCTACGGATTCTCTAACACTATACTCAAAAATAAAAGAGGAATCAATGTTGGAATGTGATGTGTTTTAGGTGTGAAAATGCCACTTGTAAATAGATCTATAGTCAATAATGTATAGGGCGAGTTGACAATTCAATAAAAATACAAAAGGCATTATACGAGAGATTTACATCTACTCTAAACACCCCCTTTGAATCACTACTTAAGAGGGCTTGGAGGGAGGGGGCATTTATAGAGGGGTCCCATGTTAGGGGCTGCTGCCTCTATAATTTTGGGCAGAGCGGTCCCATATATCATCACAAGTTTAAAAACTGCTCACAAAATATCTACACCTTAAAATAAGGAGCAACTATTGTTTAGGAATAAGCTTTTGACTCTTGAGGGGTGGGAAGCAATAGAGGGCTGAAGATTTGCATGGCTGCTCCTATTTTTTTGGTTGCCAACTATACATTTGTATCCAATCAAATTTATTCTTTTTTTGCAAACAATTTATTTTTAGCAAAATGCTCCTAATTTTTCTCAGCGGCATGTATTGCACAAAATTTTAAAAATCATGGGACCACTTATATGGAAAAACAAAAACACTACTATAATTTCTCAGCAATATTCCCCCCAACCCTTTACTTGCCAAACTCCCTCCAACATTCCCCCTAAAAGAGGATCCATAATGAAATATGGCATGATAGAAAAGTGGCATTACACTAATATAAACAATTGCAAATTCAGATCAAAACTTGA
Source organism: Torreya grandis (assembly GCA_037957365.1). Taxonomy (NCBI): domain Eukaryota; kingdom Viridiplantae; phylum Streptophyta; class Pinopsida; order Cupressales; family Taxaceae; genus Torreya; species Torreya grandis. The sequence goes on from JARHVA010002732.1 coordinate 1,626,975, forward strand.
TGCAACCTGCACCAAAGAAAAACGCTCTTTAATAGCTTTCTAAGGCTTCAAACAAGACAAAAAACATAGTTTGTATGCCAAATGTATAACCTAAAAAACTTTGCCTCTGTAATCTTGGCCGGACTTTCCTATGTGCATAAGTGACAAAATCAGTCATGACCAAACATGTAAATCCTGGTCAACATGTCACTAGTGCATACATGATGGATTTAGTCGTGATCAAACCTGTCCATGTGACAAAAAGAAATAGAGACGCATTTGAGGCCATATGAACCCATCACCAAGGCATTATGAATGAGTGCATCCATGTCCAAACTCATCCCGAATAAAACAAAAAGAACATCAATCATCTAAAATGGAAACCAGATCGATTGGCATCCCGGTTGTTGATGTGGTTTGGTTTTTGGGGTCTTCTATGTTGGTTTGTAACATTAATTGGAATAAAGAATCTCGGAAGAAGATAAAACATCATTCAAAGTTGAGTTTTGAGTTGCAACAAGTTGTAGGAAGTGCAATTTGTAGAGAAGATAAAGAATTGGATATAGAACATGCAAGATGAGTTGTTGTAAAATCCAATGGCATTTTGAACTTGTAAACTTGCATTTTTGGTGGATGGAGGAAGGAGGCATAGCCCCATTTCCATGATGGGGTTTTCTTAAATTAGGTTTCTCTACAGTATATCATGTTTGTTTTGTGTTAATTTTTTGTTCTTGTATATCCATGGCCTTATGAGCTTGTAACCTTGCATTTTTGGTGATACGAGGCACAACCTCATTTCCACATTGGAGTCTTTTCACATTGGTTTCTCCAATGTATATCATATGTCTCTCTTGTATTATTTGATTTGATTTCTAGCATAAGCAAGCATTTAAAATCCTATTCTATGTTGTTTTTAAGCATAGTTATTCATTTACAAAGGCAATTAGAAATTATATCAATCATTCATCATTTAATTTGAGAATGAGGGAATCTGAAAAGTGAATACGATTAATTACAACAATGTGGGCATGAATCTAGACATAAGCCGATTGTAATGTTGAATGAAGAATGTAGATGGCAGCCATGGCTATAACAAACATCGATTTTACACCTTATGTATGTTGGTTTCAGGAGCTAATATCATTGGACTAGCATATGAGTAAACTAGAATCCATGTTGAAGGATTGCACTTTGGAATATCCAATTTAGTTACAGATTGAATATTTCAATTTTATCATATTTCCAACAACACTTTCAATCTTCAGTATATATAGATTTGGGAATCTAAGATTACTTGTGTTTCATGGAGTTCTCTTATGATTTAGAGACCTTGCATGGTCGCAGGTTAGTTTTGGCTCATTACTTTCTACATTACCTAGGCTTAATGCATACATATTGTTTAACAAAAATGGGTGCACAAGTGTACAAAACACTATGCCAATCTTGTAAAACAATGGCACAAAGGGGGTCTAAAGTAAATGGGGAAATACAATAAATCAGACCTGCCCTAGTGCAAAATTGGAAATGGAAATAAGGAAGGATTGAAAGATTGGTGATTGGAATAGGGAAAGAGAAGTAAAGAGAGATGCATCTTGAATATGACTTACATGACTTCTGGAAATAACTAACGATGCTGGAAAACAGGCTTTGGAGCGGGCCAAAGGTCTCCTAGGATGTAGATTGTGTCTTATGATGATGACCAATTTCAACAGGTAACGAATGTAGCTAACCACTTTTGGCAGCCATCGAAAATGACACGTCTGGCCTAAATCTAGAAACCAACAACGAATGTAGTTCTATGACTCCTTTAGGTCCAAAACTTTCAAGAATCCTTTGTTAGTAGCAGAGGTTTAGAAATGTGTCTTTGTTAAGCAGAATTGATGTGCACAATCATTTGAATCTCTTCTCCTTTGATGTAATCCTAATTCGCCATAATATTGCAAAACTATAGCAAATGTGCAAGGTTAGTGGCCCAAGCACCCTTGAGGGTTGAAACTACATATCCCGCACACTCAAAATCATGGCTCATGTAGTTATATGCATGCGAGTAACCCAAGCCAATTGAGAGAAAGGACTTCACCTTCTCTCCCTAAGATAATCAATGATAAACCTACATGCTCCTTAGTGCAACCTTATTTTGGCACAAGTATGCAGCCACAAGATGATAAGGGCAGAATATGATCAATGTGCAGGCCCTTGAAAAGTGTGCCAAAGATAGATTCAATGTGTAGCTTAACAACTTAGTAAATAGGATATTCCCAGATGAATGCTTGGTCATAAAAGGCTTAGGGTACATGTATATACATAGGCACCTTTGAATTCAAATTTTGACATATCCGTGCATAGGTCAACCATGAAAAATAGTGAGAACCGGCAATCAAGGCACAAGAAATCAGCACATGGGGGCACAATGGACCCACATCATAGATGACCACTTTCAGTCGTCACCAAAAATGGTCATGACAGAACACAACCATGAAACAGAGGTCAAGATGAACTGAGGGATGACCAGATGGATCCTAATGTAGACAACTAACATTTCTGAAGGTGTTCCTGGGAAAATGCAAAAGACACAAGGCTATGCAGGGTCCAATGTGAAGGGAAAGCGTACCAAAAGGAGCCAAATGTAAGCAAATGAACCAAATGTACCAAGGCATGACAAAGATGCCACAATTACATGACTTATAGCAAGATTAGGTGTCTACACATACATTCTATTTGCCCATGATGTGCTTAAATCGCAGCACCCTGCTGCCCTGCACATCATTTCCTCCTTATTTTCAAATAAAATTGTCCCCAAATTCTGCCATAAAGAGGAAACTATTGCAAAATTGATTGTTGCAGGATATGATCCACTTGGCTTGCAAAGGCAAGCTTCACTTCTCACCAACCAAGTATGTTGCTTCTTGGTGTGCAGCTTGATTTCATTAAATGTACTTCAAGTAGTGGAGGTCAGGGATCTAGATTTGTATCTTGAAATGTAGAATCAGCACCTTTTCCCCTAAATATGGTGGCTCTTTTAAGATTCTTGATGTTGAATGCATCATGAAAGAGCTAATAAATCAATATGATGAAAAGTTTGGTCCAATGGATTGTAGGATAGTGTAAGGCGCACAATGGATGGGTTTAAGTCTACGTTGCTAGGAAACCGATACGGAAACAAGTCTAAAATGCAGAAACACAGACTTTCAAAAACTCTTGGTTTGGAAACATCATGGAAACATCCATACAATATATTTAAAAATATATATATATATATATAAAAACAATGCATAATACCTACATTACCGGATACGCCCCCCAGGCCTTGGGAGCGCGGGGGAAATGCTCCTGGATATGGGAATGCCAGGATACGCCCAGGGAGCGTCCCTGGGCGTTTCTTGCAATTTTTTTTTTTTTTTGTTTTCAATTTTGCTTAATAAAAAGTTGAACACGGACTTCAAAAAACAAAACAAAGTATGAAAACCTCTCTGCAGTTTCAATGGCTGGCTGTGTTTGACTGTTTTCAAAACATGAGTCTCATTCGATTCATCTGTATCTTCTTTATTAGGGCTGTATACAACAGCTGTGAAGGTTCCCAGAGCAAGTCAGCAAGTCTTCCAGTTATTGGATTGCATTTCAGCCTTGCCAAAATAAAGGAAATAAATGTCTGTAACATGATCAAGACGAGGGAGAGATTGAAATCAATTTTGTCTTTTTTTGCTTATCCTTTATGCCCCAAAAATATGGTTCTCCAGGACTCTTTCTGTGCAGTACATATGGTAAGATCATTTGCACAGGTATAATACAAAAGCTCAACTCGTGAATAAGCTCAAAGAAGAGAACAGGGCATAGTCTTAAGTTGATTAAACACCAGGTCATCTCATTGTAATCTTCACCAAACTGCAGAGAGTGCATTTTCTTTTGTCTTTATTTTTGTCCATACATTGTAAGTTGTAACATTTGCACTATGTACTTGTAATAATAAATAAGACTAATCTAAGTTTGACAATTGAATATTATGATATTTGGCATTGCATTATTAGTATGTTTTGTGGTTTTTTAATTTATTATGCTTCGTCTATGCATATTATGTGGTTAATTTTATTTATATATCTATATTTTTATATTTTTAATTTTTTATATATATTTTTGTACGGCCGTATCCAAACGTATCCAAACCCCCCCAAAAACAATCCCCGTATCTGATTCTTGTACCCATATCCGTACCCGTATCCGTATCGGCAACATAGCATAATACTTGTTTTTACTCCTTAAAAGATAAAATACTTAAAAAAAATAGAATTCATGTGAGTTCAAAACATTCAACATGATTAAAATTTCACATGTTCATGAATCATGTAGCATATCATGTATTATAGGCCAGGTTCAAACTTCAAAGACAAAATGTAGATGCAACAATTTTAATCTAGAATAAATCATCTAGATTGTCCTCAAAATCATGAATACCACTCCCACTAGCTCAACTTTCCACCCCTTGTGTATAACTCCCTTGATTGTCATCATCGAGACCAAGTAATGAAAGTTGGGTGAGAGTCGTTAGTCTCTAAATGAAATATCCCAAAGTTTGTTAGGCCCTCTAGTACAGTCCTCAAACTTGTGTGACAAGAGGCACAAACTGGAATGCACATATACCAAATTCTAAAAGATTAGGTTTTTTTAATGTTTTAGCTATTTTTTGACTTGGTCAAAGATCTGTGCTACCGGCAATGCCCATGAAAAACCCAGGCACATGCGAAAACGTAAGGTACATTTCCAGCTCGTGCCCGAGCATTTCCGGTAGCATTTCGTACCTGGTACGATTCTGAGTAGAACCGGCGGGGAAAGGGGGTGTTTCCCTATAACGTAGGTTTAAGTTTATTATACTGTTGAATTTGAACCTCACGCTTTCTAGTTGCTGCCAAGCTTTGTCTTCCACCTATAAATGATGTGAGACTTTGTGTTTATCTTGTAGAGCTTTACATTGGCTTGAGTTTCAAGATGTATTTCCTAACTTTTCCGAGCATGTACAGCAAATGCTCTAAAGATAAGGGCTTTTACTTGCCCATGTATCATGGCTGGAGATGGAATATCAACCAGAAATTCAAATGGTGCAGCTTTCTGAAACCCTTAACCATCTTCTAGAGAATAAGGCTAGTAGAAACATGCCATGCTCTATTGTAACTAGGATGGATGAATTGGAGATATTCCTCCTGCTATCAACTTGTCATATGATAGATACAAAACATGCATTAATTAGAGCCCTATTCACAACTTCTCTTTGGTCATCAGTTTATGGATGTATATGAGAATAACTCAACCGATGGCCTATACGCTACTTACCTTGCTCTTTTACACATGTTCTGTTTGGAGAAGGAAGAAAAAAAGAAAGTTATGACATCCGTGGTTGAAAAAAATATTTATATATTAATGGTACCCAAAAGTACAGCCTAAAATGATAGCTAAGATAGAGTGCCTAAAATATTTCCGACGCAGCTTCAAACAGAAGATTTACAAATATAGCTATAGTAAACTGCAAACTGAGGTGTACTGTTCTAAAGGAAGAGAAATATATGAGATAGAGCCTCTATGCGTCATATGCAAGGAAGAAACATCCATTATGGTGGAATCATCACTAATGGATGTGAGGGTACCGTCAGGAGAGTAGCTCAAGATGGAAGAAGTCAACAGAACAATCATGTGAGGCATAAGATAAGAGGCTCTCCTAACCATAGTCAATCATAAAACTCTGTTGACTGAGTGGAAATTGACCCAAAACACGCGGAAATTGATCAACTCTCCAAGTCTGAGATTCGGTGAGTCTCACTAAGTCTTGGAGAGATTCTCCTAGTCTGAGCATGAGCCCCTCATTTGGAAATAGAGGGGAAAAGGCCCTCATTTGCATGTCAAATACCTCACTTGGAGTAGCCAAGTCTTTGTCCGAGTTTTGACCTTGTTTTTTAGCTGAGCCCGAGTTGAATTATCAGACTTTGTCGAGTCCAAGCCAAGGCTGAGTCTTGAAACCATACTTCAAACACTAATTTATAATTTCATTGCAGATTCAACTAACAAAATGAGGTGAGCTTTAATCCTGAATATCATGTGATGAATCTCAAAGAAATTTTATTTCTTACCAGATGGCTGGTTTTGTACATTAGAAAAGTTAAAGTTATCCACTGGTTAATTATCTCTCAACATTAGTTCTTTTTTAAATAATAAATGCTTGATATGACAATATCTGTAAATAATTTCAAGAAATGTAGTTTTCTCCCTAAATGTTTTTGGGGCACTTACCTATATACTAGACATATTTCGCATTTTATCAAATCAAAGTATTTTCCAACCAACTGTAATTTAAAAAAATTATTGCACTGTTTTTCCCTAACAACAATAAAACTCAGTTTCCCATGGTTACCCCTGTCAACCCTATGATTTTAGACTGCCATACTGGCAACGACTTTACTATTGAATTCATAAATAAACTAATTTCTTGAAGAGGCACACCTATCTGGCAAATATGTGTCTATGCACATGGAACACATGCATTTGGGAATAGAAGAGTGGCTAGTAGTATTTGACACCAATCCCCTACAAATTAGGGTCACATTAATTTCAAATCCCTTAAATCTTTTAAGCCTGTAGTTTCACCTTAGGAAAATCTTCATTCAGGAGAGGTGCAGGTTTTTGATTTACCATGTGTGGATGTGATGGTATCTAAACAATCAAAAGTGGGCAACTACAATAGGAGATGAGAGAAGGCCATCAAACAGTAAGTACAATGTCACCTAAGTAACGAACAATAAAATTGTCAATCAACCACAACATATGTCAGAGGAAGGGACCTTAGAGCCCAACATGGCCATCGCCACCAGAGAAAAGGCATTGGAAGCACTACATATTGCTGAGAAATATCATATCCAGATATATACGTGTCTCTGCAAGTTTTTATGACTGTCACTTACCTCTGTAGTGTCCAGCCCCTGTTCCATTGTGAACATAAGAGTGTTGACATCAACAGCCATGAACTTGGCTTCAATAGATCCTGTCCGCAGCAACTGAGTCCACTTCTTGGCTATCCCAGGCACTTCCTCCTGCATCAAAACTAGAACACAAGTTAGAGTTCTCAGACCATTACCATGCCACTAACCTGCCCAAAAGAAATGAATGTTCTCAATCCCTTCCTACCCAACAGCTAGAAAGCATTTATTTTTCCAATTCTCAATCAACCTCCCTGAATCAACTAGTTTCCCAAACACGCTGCCAGATCACAGATTCTTCCCAGACCAAATTCCAATTCACTATGAACCCAAAATCAGAAACGAAAATGCATCCTTTCCAATTTATATCAGCCTTAGCAGAATAATCAGCTTGACATTACATTGGATTTACCTTAACAAAACATTATGGGACCTTATAAATCAAAATGAAATTTCACTAAGTACTAGACCCAATATCCTCTCCACATAAACAATGAACACAATCAAATAGACACACTAAATATCAATCAAAATGGTTCTGTACCCAAAGTCCACAAGCTCGTCTCCAAACAAAGGCTTTCAGTTCCAATGCTAGGATTCAATTACAGTACCAGAGCTATATACATATTTAGGAGTCAATCCCTGGACTAGAACATAATATGTGCGTATGCGCCCATCTAGAATTCAATCAATGAACTATAACATAATATGCGCATATACACATACCCTATTAACCCAAATATTCATCCCAGACCAAATTTGCAATCCATTATCAACACAAAATCAGAAATAAAAATGTATTCATTCCAATTTTTATCAGCCCTAACAGACTAACCCAAAATCAGAAATAAAAAAGCAATCGTTCCAATTTTTTATTAGCCTTGATAGACTAATAATTCCCAAAAAGTTTGATCCAATATCTTCTCCACATACTTACAACAAATGTCAATCAAAAAAGTGAAATTTTGTCAATGGGTTGTGTATATACAGAGAGCTCACGTTCTGGTCTCCAAGCAATGGGCTATCTATACTATGATTCGATCACTGGACAAGCAGAACCTACTCTGTGCATGTATACACACGGAATTCAATCACTGGTCTAGAATAACTGTGTGTGTATATACATACCCTTGTACGAGGCACATCAAGGCGAAGCTTGACAAAACCAATGGAGGGGCCAAAATGTCTCTTCAACATCTCAGCCTGGATCCGAGAAGGATCCATGCCAGTGAAATCTGGAGGTGGATCAAATGGTGGGATTTTGGACTTGGGTTTCCCCCATTCTTTCCATTCTTCATCTTCTTCGTCGTCTACCACATCATCCAGCTCGTCTGGAACGCGGACAACCTTTTTGGCTTCAACATTATTGGACTTCTGTAGGGTCAAGTATACTAACAATATATATACAATGAATATGAGCTTCATTTTCGTTTCTCTGGCCGATCAGTGAATTTACTGTGTTCTTGACATATACATAATGGCAGCACCTGGTAACAGGGGAGCTATGGAAATTATTTTCAATTTTATTTCCATTTCTAAGAAATCATTTTGTTCTATCGATGGCTTTTGCTTTTTTTCTTTTGTTTGCCAAAAATCATACAAAGAACTTAATAATATTCAAGAGACGAAGTACGGTGGAATTTTTTTAATGTAAAGTGTTTTTGTTTTATGGGTTTTTTTTAAAAGGGACATTATAACATGGAGAAGGGCCCACATCCGAGTATAGAGGGAGAAAAGGAGTCATGCATTGAGTGTAGTGAATTTTAAAAATATATTATATATAATAAAAATTTATTATTGTAAATATATTTTTTAATAAGAGATATTAATTATCTGTGTAACGTTTAAAGGTGTTTTATATAAATATTAATTTGGAAAAAATAGTTATTATTAATATTATAATGGGTGTTATAACATTTAGTTTATTTACAATTGTGTATTGATTTTATGATTAAAAAACTTTTTAAAATTTTAAGTAAATTAAGCCTTGCAAAACCAATGAAAATAACTATTTTAATATATAGAAAACAAATCATTAACCATGCGCAAGAATTTATGCAATTTAATTTCATAGCCATGTCAGCATCTATATAAGTATACATTTTGCAACATTAAATCTTATATATTATCAATGTTTTGTTCTTGTACAATACAGTGTTTTGATAAAGTGAAATGACATTTTTCACTTGACTTAATTCTATTTTATTCAACTTTAATGTGAATAGAAGTTTTGTAGAGGGAGTGAATAGTTAAAATTAGTTGTCACTTCAACTTGACTTGATGGGCGCATTAAATCTTAAGGGACACATAATCTGACATGTGCGCACTTTAAATTTTTTGTAAATCTATAACCATCCATGCAAATTGACAGAATGAGAGTTTGGGCCATTTATTTCTTCATAATAATACCAAGCTTTTACAGGTAACAAGGAAAAATGTAATAACATTTTTGACACAAATAAATTACAATCTTGTAATTTATACCATTAGAAGTACTTTTGAGTTATTAGTTTTGAAGGGGATATTAAAAATTAAATGAACAATTTTAAAATGCTATGTGTAATTAGAAGCAGTATTAATGGTTGCACTAGAGATTAACATATTGGGTTTGGTACTTGTTAACCTTAAGCCCAAGAATTTCATTTTAGAAAAGAGAATTGTAACGAGTGACTGATAAATCTAAGGTGCTCTTATAAATCAAAAACTAGAGATTTTACGAGAATGTAAGCAATATTACACACAAATCGAGAGAAAATAAATTAAATAGGAAGATGGTAGATAAAATGCAAAGTGGTCCCCTCTAAATCTCTTCATTGTAGGGCCATAAGTGGTAGAACATTAAGTGTCGATTTGGGGATCAAAGTGGATCATCCATGCTGGATTTCGTTTAATAAACAATTTATTATTGTCATAGTTCTAGGGTTATAGCATATATGATCTCTTCTCTTAACACGTGCATTTAACAGACCACTTGTCACTTTGACAACGTATATTAAATGTTCTTAAATGAATTTAATTTTTTATGATAATACATTATTAATACTACATTTAATTTAGAGGAATATTCCTAAATAACAGCCATGGAAATATTCCAATATTTATATAAAACAACTCTAAAAAAAATTATAATTGTTAAAATGATGTGCATTTTTTTAAAATTGATTGGTTGAATAAACATGTCATAATTGAAAAGTGAAACTATTGGTGCCTAGCGTTGACAAGGACTAATAATGAAAAGGTAAAGGGTTTGTCACATTAAAAATAGACCACAAAATAGCCAAAAGATCATAAATGTCATGGTCCCACAATACTAATCTAAATATTTAGTTACTAAAACCCTCCCCCCTCTCTAGCCCCTCTTTCCAACCTCCTACCCCTTCCCCCCATGAGAAAATTGTTAATATTGTTCACCACCCTCAAAAGAAGCCACTTCTTCGACACTCTCACACCCACGGTTTGGAACCCATGTCCTTTGGTAGCTTGAAGCACCCTTAAATCTGCATGGACTAATTGTTTGAGCACCCACTGTTTCAATAGTTGGCACTCCATTTTCTTTAAAATTTTGATTACGAAGGGATCATATATATCTTGAAGAAGATTTAAGATTAATTAAAATATCTCATTAGGGCAATGCACAAGATTAGGGTTGTCTAAAACATAGCAAACCATGAAAACAACAAGAGAGTTACTTAAAACATTCACCGCACCAAAGGAGCATGATATAGTTAAAGGTGGTTTCACATCACCCTTCTATTTTTTCACCATAATTTTTAAAACTTTTAGTCTAAGATGAAACCTACTGATGTTGGATACCAAGGAACTTAACAAGCCAATGATCTCCTTTTAAGTGTCATTTCTTATCGCCTGAAAGAGAAAGTCCTTCACCACTTGATTGTGGACCATTGCCTCCAAATTCATCATGAACAAGTCACAAATTTACTATGCCTTCCACACTCTATTCTCCTAATTCACTACCTTCATTCCTATAACATACTTTATGGTATTTAAAGCATTAAGTGAGGATGGGTCAAAGACCTTATAGAGATTACCATCGCATAAAGGGCCTTTAAATAACCCATTCTCTCCTTTCAAAGAATATGAAGGAGACACCATAGAAAAACCCAAAATAGATTTTAAATGTAAAGTATTGTTGATCTATAAACTCTGATGTCATTCTAGAATTCACATAATCACGACTTGTTATTCTACTATGAATTTACATCAAAATGACAACTTAATTCATACAATGATCTAGAATTAATGTAATTTGTTATTAGAAGATTAGATATAACTTAAGAATTGAATTATAAATGCAAATACTATGAAACAAAACTCGGATAAATAGAAACACATGACATAAATTTTGACCTAGAAAACCCCACAATGTATAGGGAAAAACCAATTGGAAGGGGCAATAGCGCTACTTCCCATATTCTATTGGCTTAAGGTGAACTACAATGAGATATAGAAAAAACACATCAGACAACTATCATACTCACAAAGCTTTCCTAACTAATTCCTCTATTTAATCATTCCTAAAAACAACTGAACACTTATTTTGCTCACCATTCTATGTTCATGTCATCCTTATTATAATCCTTGGAGATGTCTTTTCATGCACTAAAAGACCCTCAACAATCTGAGTACTTAAAGAGACACCATTTTTGTTTATAAATTACTCATTTTGTTGTTATGGGCAAAATTGTTGGCTAATGCATATTGATAGTTTTGAAACCACCACAGAGGTTTCAAAACCACTGCATGTAAGAATTGGTGGTCACATAACCACCCCTAAAATTATGCAGTCATAACTTACATGAAGTGGTGATTTCACCACCACTATTAGAACTCCTCCTTTGAAGATTTGTTTATGTCTGAAACCATGTCTTATGTCTATTTCTTTATGAATGGATTATTTTTTTAATCCTTATGGATCATACCTCTTTTATTGAGAGGTGTTTGGTCCCATAAAGATTTATTAGTGGAGGAGGATATGTGGAAACAACTCTCCCACCTTCTCATTGGAGTACCACTTGAATTTCCTTGGCATCTTCCCCTTAAGTCCAATTTTCAAAAACTCTTGTGATCCCCTACGTGTCTCTCTAACTTTATATTGTAGCGTTATATCCTCCTCTAGCTCTCCTTATATGTCCACAACCAAGTCTTCTATGGAAGGTAGTAATTCTTCTTCTTCTTCTTCTTCTTCTTAATCTAGCATGGATGGCTCATACAAATGCAAGTTATCACAATTTAAAACTAAGTACATCCACATGAATGAGGGTAAATCAAGCTTGAAAGTATTCTCACAAATCTACTCCAAGATGACAAATGGGCCATACCTTAGTGGCTTAAGCTTCCTAGCTTGTTTGTGAAGTATCTATTTTTTCAAATACAACCATACGTTGTCACCCACATTGAGTATGTGTTCTTTTTTATGTTGTTCATGCACGGCCTTGTACATTTCTTGAGGCTCTATAACTAATATTTTACCTTGAGATGGATTTGCCTAATCCTCTTAATGAACTTTTAAGTTCTTATCACCTTTGAATCTTGATTCTCTATCCCTATTTTAATTTCAATGCAATATCAAGTGGATTAGTTTAAAAATAACCCAACATGCTTCAAATGGTGGCTTATTAGTGTATGTGTATAGTAACATGTTGTATGAGTGTCGAATGTATGCCAAAGACTCATCCCAAGTCCTCAGATACTTGTTTTTATAACCTCTTATCAGTTGCACCAAAGACCTATTGACTATTTTCATTTATCCATTGCCTTATGGATGGTAATAGGTATTCAATTTTAGTTTAGTATCCATATTTCCCCATAATGTCATCTATAGTTCACCTAAGAATCTTCAAATGTACCCAAACATTATATAATAAGATTTTATTTGCTTCATGCCCTTTCACTGTTTTCTTGCATGCAATAAGAACACAAATTTTGTTGAATTTATTTATAACAACATATAAATAGTCATGGATTTGCTTAGACATATATAATCCACCATAAAATCTATGTAAATGCTTTCCCATGGCCTAATAGTTACCAGTAGTGGCATGTATAATCCTTATTTTCTAACATGACACGTATTTGTACAACATAGTTTACATCCTTTAATGAATTTAGACACTAATTATTGCATATTGGGCAAATACACATACCTTTGCAAATGTGCCATAGTCTTACCAACAACAAAGTGTCTTAAAACCTTGGAGGTACATGCTTCCCTCATCAATATTAGTATTTCCTTATTTAGAACATGCATCTTATCCCACTTATAGAGTAGCCCATCCTTGAGACAACATCTATCATTGCCTTCATTTTTCACCTTCTTGGTTTGTAATAGTTGGAATGTCTTCCCATTTTTTTCATCTTGTATGTATGCTTCCTAATAAGCCTATTTCATGAAAGGCTCAATTTTTTATCTATTGTTTCCAAAGCTGAAATTTGTCTTATTGGTGGCCTAGATAACATATTATCCATGTTTGGGATGCCCTTATTCTACTTGATCTCCAAATGGAATTGTTGGAGAAATCACATCCACTTATAATGTCTTGCCTACTACAATTTAGTTTATGCTTGTAAATATTGGAGAGGTTGTGGTCGATTTGAACAATAATTTATTTACACATTAAATAATGCTTCAATTTATTTATTACATAAACTAGTGCATCAATTTATTTATCATAAACAAAATAACCTCTTACTACTAAATAAAATACCTTAGAATGATAGCAAATGGCTTATTGCCTTGCAAAAAAATTCCCCTTAGTGTATTCACTTGCATCCATTCCCCTTTGAATGGTTGCTACAAACTAGGAAGTGCAAGTACCTATGCATGACTGATTTTATATTTCAAATAATCAAAAGTACTATCATGTTACTTACCCCATTAGAAATCCTTACCCATTGCTGAAATTAAATGTAGAAGTGAAGATATTATGGAAACTAATATAATAAACTTCCTCATGTATTGTATTTCTCCTACAAAGCTTTCTGTTTTGATGGCACTCCTTAGTATGGGCCAATTTGTGATGTCTCTACCTTTGTTGAGTCCACTTTTAGTTCTCCTCCTCCAACCACATGTGCCAAATAGACAAGTGATTATTTTACAAAATCATATTTTTTTCATATTGTTTATCAGTTGTTTTTATTTTAACACATGCAAGACTTGTTTCGAGCATATTAGACGTTCCTCCCATGTACCACTAAATAATTGGATATCATTTAGACACAAGAGTACACATGTATCTATGAAAGACTAAAATACATCATTCATTAATCTAATGAATGTTGTAGGTGCATTGCATAAACCAAAATAAAGCACCAACCATTCATACAAATCTTCTTTTATCTTGAAGGATGTCTTCTATACATCCTACTCCTTCATTTAAACTTGATGATACCCTGATTTGAGAACCAACTTTGTAAAATACTTGACATGCTGAAGTTCCTCTAGAAAATCATCAATTCATGTCCAAATGGATATTAGTTCTTTATAAAAACTTTGTTCAAGGCATGATAGTCAATGCATGTCCTCTAAGATCCATATTTCATTTGCACCATCACAATGAGTGATGTGCTTGGTGAAGTGCTTGGGCATATGATGCCTTGTTAAATTAGTTTTTTTGAAGTTACTTCCTGACCTCATTACTCTTCAATGATGATTGTTTATACAAACCAATGTTAGGTACAGGATATTTGGACAATAATTGAATCTCATGTTCTACTTCCCTTTTGGGAGGCAAACTATTGAGAGTTTGGAATGCACTATGAAAATATTGAAGCACTTCATATAATCCCTCAATCCATTGTTAGCACTATCAATTTCAGATATTTCTAACCCATCTTTTTTCTAATCTTTCAAAAGAAATAAATAAAATTGATTATGTGTGTGAATGAGTCTTTTTGCTTGGTTCACACTTATCATTGTAAGCTTGGACTTGATTTGATGTGCCTTGATGCTATAATTTATTCCATCCTTGACCCATTAGTACTTATTAGCCCCTCTCATGAAGATAACATCCCTAAGATACAAGTAAGGACTTCCAAACACCACATCAAATGCATCAAGATGAATCACATTTGTTGCTAGCTCATCAAAAAATTGTGGGTTAATACCAAGTTTGAATTTTCATATTTTTTTAATCTTTAATTTAAACACCCTTCTTAGACCCAACCCAAAGTATATAGATGCAAATGATCATATACATATAAACCGAGCTTATTTACTATTCATTTAAAATCAAATTAGGTTGAGATCTAATATGAATAAGTGCATTTAAATTTATCTTCTTGATCTGGATTTTAATTTGGAATAACTTTCTCATCTCTTCTTTAACCTTGGTCTTTGTGTTGGTGGTGATGCATCCCAGCTTCTCATCTACATCAAAATTTTCCTCAGTTTCTACCTCTAATTTTCTTAAAGATGTTATGGACTTCTTAGAGTCCTCATCGGCCTGATCCTTGGGATGAAATTATGATACAACGTCCAACACTTAGAATTAGTATGAAATTTTATAACACAATGATTACATTGGTTCTTAGGATCACTACAACTATGCAAAATTTTTGCATTCCTCTCAATTTTCCATTTACCTTTCTTGAAGATCTTGTGAGGTTATTTTTTCTCTTTCTTGACTTAATTTACAGATTAATTTTACTTTAGGGATTCACCCTCCCCTTATTTATTCTCTTACTTGATGTAGTATGCTTGTAAGCTTACTTCATCAAGATCTTGAGGCTTACTTGAGATGAACCACCTCCTTAATTGAGTATAGAGAGACCACCCAAATATTTAGTCAAATTGTTTTCATCTTCCAAGTCCAAGACCATGAGCACGACTTGTCTATGTAACTCCAAGGTATGATATTTCACACTTTGACCATGTCCTTGTTTGTAATACTTCCTCTCAATATTTTTTGTCAATATTATGCCCACGTGGATTAAAATTCTTATGTAATAAATCTTTAAAACCATCCCACTTAGCTATAACATGCTTCTTCTTCCTTCTGGAAGTTTTTAGGTAGGTTTATCACCAAACTAGAGCATGGCCTTCCATCTTGAGACATGTAAATGAAATCCTTTGCACCTTGTTACTTTATTCACACTAAAATAGATGTCCATTTTTTTCAACCATTTATCTAATATCTCAACATCTGCTTGCCCTTGAAAGGATTTATTGAGTATGATGTCGATATGGGCACTTGATTTCTATTTTTAGAATTAATTTATTTGATGTTTTATTACTTTATGAAGGTTTATTAATGCATTATTATCCTATATTAATTGTTAGGTCAATTTTAGACCATTTTCAAGAACCTCCTAAAAAATAGTTAGAAGTGCCAATTAAAATTCAATTCATTATAAATCATTGAACGTGTACTGAACTGAGATTGAATCATTATCCATTCATCTCCAAGAGGTGTAACACACTTTATAAGTTAAGATAATTAATAATAAAGTTATTTTGGTCTTATTTTATATATTTATATTAGTTGGGGCACCTAGATTGACTAAGATGCTTTTTTGGTTGCATGTTTGACTTTACTATTGAAGAGGCTTCTTACATGATGTCTAAATATTTACAGTGAGTTAAACTTAGATTATATAGTAATTTTTTAATTATATTAGTCTATATTTAGTTCACTTAATTGTATAAGAGTTTTATATTTATCTTTTAACTTTTTGACTTTACTTGCATTATAAGTTTCCTTGTAATAAACTCAAATTAACTTTCTTTATTTAATAAAGTTGCACACAATAAAAGTGTGGCACATTATTCCACTTAGAGAATATGTTTGCATGTTTTATCTCTAATATTATTATAAATATTTAATAATTTAGAATATCAAACATATCTTTTCAAGTTTAAAGTTATTCAATACAGTTTCTAGTCAATAATTTCACTTACAACACAACTACTTTGATATCTTTGTTAATACATAGTTTCAATTTTAGAGAGAAACAAAGTTGATTTGCACTTCATCCAATCATTTAAAACTATCATTTGGTATTATATCCATGTTCAATCAAGGTTTAAAAGGTTTTTTAGGCCATTATCATAAGAAACAATGGCTTTCATGAATTTTGCTTTCATGAATATTCTTGTTTTCAAAGGTAAAAACTTTGAGTATTGGATAAATTAGTTGAAAAGAAATATTATGTAGAAAGGAGTTTGAGAGAATGTTCTCCATTAATACACACCACCGTAATATTGAAATGCCTTGACACAATATTAAGAAAAAAATTAAAAAAAATGAAGAAAAAGGAGATGCACAATCTTTCTTCTTTCTTCATAGTGCCATAGACCCAAGCATTTATCCAAGAATTACAGGGTGTAAGAATGCCCATGACATGAAATACCTTGGAAACTTCATATCAATGATCCATTAAGGTAAGATAAGTAAAACTTGAAACCCTTAAAATAAATTTTAAGAATTTGAGAATGTTATATTCTAAAGGAGTAGGAGATTATTGCATAAGGGTAAATGATTTAGTTCATAGAATTAAGGTTTATGGAGAAATTATACAAGATAATGTCAGCAAATTTTTTTTGAGTTATTTAAGCTAGATATGGATACATAGTATAATCATTTTTGAATAGTGTAAATACATGAACACTATAAATGTTGATGAGTTAGTAGGTTCTCTTTTGTTTTATGAAGACAAGATGTGACAATACACAGGAGATCAAGAACAAACACTTGGAACCAAGACAAAGGTTGAAAATACTAAAGATAAATAATAATAAAATTAAGAGAGTTCTAAAAAATCAAGTTCAAAGGTAAAATCTTAAGTTAACTTCACAGTTAAGAATAATAAATACTTTATTTGACATTACTATAAAAAACTATGACACATGATTAAATATTGCAGGATACTAACAACTAAGAATCAAGGTAATCAAGAGAGTGAAAAGAAAGATTTTCAATCTGAGCAAAGTGATGTTGAAGAGGGCTCATATTATTTTTTCATATAAAATTTTAGAATAGAGGAAGCAAAAAATTGGTGGTTTCTTGATTCAGGGTGCTCAAATCACATGATAAGTTAAAAAGATGGTGTCAACAAGTTAAATGACTCTTTCAAAAGCTAAGTGCAATTAGGTGATGAAAAGTCCATCCAAGTTTAAGGAAATAGAAGCCTACACATCACCACAATTCAAGGCAAGGGTGGATTTATGGATGCTTATTTTTTTGTAAATTTGAGTTATAACCTCATAAGTGTTGGTCAATTAGTAGAAAATCATTTTAAACTACTTTTTGAAGATGTTGTTTGTTCTATTTTTGATAAGAGATCTCGAAATAGATTGATTAGAAAATATTATATGGAAAAAAATAAGATGTTTCCATTAAATACTAATATGCTAAAGGAAAGTATTTGTTTCTCCACCATTGAAGATATTAACATGTTTTGGCATTCAAGATATGGTCATATCAGTTTTAAGAGCTTACATATACTTGACACAAAGGGTATAGTAAGAGTTATTCCCAAGCTATAATTCAAAAATAATGATACATGAAAGTCATGTATTTTTGGGAAACATAATAGGAAGTACATTTTCATTAATAAATAAAGAGAAAGAACACCTTTGGAGCCAATTCATTTAGATTTATCTGGATCAATATCTTGTAGAAGTATTAGTAAGAATTTGTATTTCATTTCCTTCATAGATTATGCTATAAGGTTTATGTAGGTTTATTTGATGAAATAAAAGAGTAGAGTTTTTTCATGTTTTAAAACTTTAAAATATTTGGCTGAAAATGGATGTGGACAATCTATCAAATCCCTAAGAACAAATATAGGAGTTGAATTTTGTTCTAATGAATTTAATTAATTTTATGATTCACATGGAATCAAAATGTAGTTAACAGCTCCTTACACACCACAAAAAAATGGTGTTGCTGAAAGAAATAATATATCCATCATGGAGTTAGGAAGGACTATGTTGGAGAATAAGCACTTGGAAAGGTGTTTTTGGGTTGAAGTAGTAAAAACAATAGTCTACATTATTAACATAAGTCTTACAATGACAATCAAAGATAAGACACCTTATCAAGCTTACTTTGAAAAAAATCAGTTGTTGTTTATATAAAGGTATTTGGTTATTTAGTTTTTGTACATGTTCTAGATGATAAGAGGAAAAAATTAGATCCCAAGAGTGTTATTAATATTTTTAGAGGCTATAGTGATGAAATTAAGACATAAATGTTTTATAATCCTACCAATAAATCCATAATTGTTTCTAAGGATTGTAATTTTTTTGAAAATGAGGTGTATGTTAATTCTAACCATGTAGATAAAAAATTCATAATTTAAAGGAGAAACCTCTCGAAGTTTGTTTTTGAGGCTTATAAATTCTTACATAGGTTTCTAGTTCAATAAGAAATAATACTAGCTCTTTGCAAGAGACTAGTCATCCATCTACATCAACATCAAGCAAGAATAAGAGTTTATTGAATCCTCATCCATCTAATCAGATATTGGATCATATTTATGATAATATTATCACAAGGATATAACAATAGTAAATTAACTTATTTGATGATACTTATGATGAAAATATTCATCTATGACTAGTGGAACTAGAAGTTATGAAGAAGCTAGTCAAAAGAAAAAATGGGTTGACGCTATGAAATTAGAGATAAAGTCAATTGATATGAATCATAAATAGATTTTAGTTCATAATAATTTGAATAAATATTTCATTGGTATAAAATGGGTTTACAAGACCAATTTTAAAAGTGATGGCACAATTGACAAGTTTTAAGGTAGACTAATTGCAAAAAGATTTGGACAAACATATGAGGTTGAATATGAGTAAACTTATGCACATGTGACATGTAAATATAATATAAGATTCTCATAAAAAAATAGAAAATAAATTAAGTAGATATCAAAAGTTCATTCCTAAATGGATAGATTGAAGAAGAAGTCTATGTGAAGCAACCACAAGGTTTTGAGGTAAAGGGTAAAGAATTTTGGGCATATAAGTTGAAGAAGGATATTTATGGGTTGAATCAAGCTCCAAGATATTTTTACTCAATAATTGATAGCTGGTTATTGGATCAAGGCTTTTTAAGAAGTCAAAATTAACCAAATTTTTATATATAAGCATCTAGTTATAATGTTTTATATGTTTGTCTCTATGTTGATGACTTAATCTTTATAGATAACTCTATGGAGATGTTGAATAGATTCAAGGAAGATGTGGAATAATAATTTGAGATGACTAATATTGTAATTATGAATTACTTCCTTGGCATTTAAGTCCATTAAAAGAAAGAGAAAATATTCATTTATCAAGCCAAGTATGCCCAAGTCATGCTAAATAAGTACAATCTTCAAGATTCGAAGGCCACAAACACTCTAATTGCAAGTGAAGTAAATATTATGAGGGAGGATGTAAGTCTTTCAATTGATGAAAATAATTTTAGATTCATGGTGGGAGGTTTGATGTTTCTTACTATGATAAGACTTGATATTAGTTATGGGGTTTCACTAGTTTCTATATTTATGAGTAAACCGTCATTCAAACATTTACAAGTAGTAAAGAGAATTTTTTAGATATGTAATTGGTAATTATAATTATGGTATTTCAAACTGACAATGTCTTTATGTTTTATTGGATACTAAATTCATATTGGAGAGGATCTCTTGATGACAATAAATCAACTTCAATTTATTGCTTCACACTATGAAGTAGGTTGGTTTCTTCGCCTTCAAAGAAATAGGCTATAACTACATTATCCTCTACTGAAGTTGAATATACAACCCTTAAATTATATTTCACACAAGGATTGTGGTTGAAAATACTCTTATCTAATTTCAAAGAGGCTCAACTTGAGCTAATACATATTTTTTGTGATAACATTATAATTAGTTTATTTATATTAGTAATGTTTATTAATTAATTATTATCTTAGATTAGTTTTTTGTCAATTTTGGACCATTTCGGGGAACCTTCTAAAAAATAGTTGGAAATGTTAGTCAGAGTCTAGTTCACTGTAATTCACTGAATGTATACTTAACTAAGCATGAATCATTATTCATTAATCCCCAAGAGTTAGGGAATACTTTATAAGTTAACATAATTGAGAATAAAGTTATTTTGGTCTTATTTTCTATATTTAGCTCAATTGGGGTGCCTAGGTTGACTAGGATGTTTTTTATTGCATGCTTAACTTTACTATTGAAGAGGCTTATTGCATGATGTCTAAATATTTAAAGTGATTTAAAATTAGATTATTTAATCTTTTTAATTGTATTAGTTTATTTTTAGTTCACTTACTAGTTTAGAAGTTTTATATTTTTATTTTTAATTTTAGACTTTACTTGCATTGCAAGTTTCCTTGTAATACTATATATTTGTAATAATATCAGAGATAAAACATGCAAAAGATTTTCTAAATGGAGTAATGTGCCACAATTCTATTGTGTGAAACTTTATTAAATAAATAAAACACATATTTTCATGTTTACAGTTATTCAATATAATTTTTTCTCAACAATTTCACTTATAACACAACTAGTTTGAAACTAGTACTTCTAAGATAGTTTTGTTGATACATAACTTCAAATTTAGAGTGAAACAAAGCTAATTTTCACTCCATCCAATCATTAAAAACCTTCAGGATTTAATTTCAAGTTTCAAATCAACCTTGAAAGGAGTATGTTTATATTTTACCTTAGCTTTACCTTTTTCTTTAGGAAGTTCCTCTTCATGCTCATCCATGGAATATTCTCCACTTTCATATTCTTTTTCATGGGGATTTCATATGTCAAATTTTTTGACTATAAAGTGAACCATAACATCGATGTATTTTTTTTCTATCCATGAGATTATGTTATTTAGTGAAGTGTTTTAGGACTTCATCATGTTATCATGGATGCATGATTCCAATGTAACTATGTTCTTAGCAATGCTTTATTATCCTTTGTGAGCCATTTCTCTCCCTTGCTGATTTCACCTTTCTATAGACATGTCTTACTTACAATGTGAAAAATATCCTTATTCAGATCTTGTCACTATCATATAAATTAATAAAACTTTACATGATAACCCAAATATTAATCTACTTTGATACTAAAATGATCTATAAATTCTCAACTCATTAACTTGATGAAATTCACATAATCACAACCTATTATTCTAATACGATTTTACTTCAAAATGACAAATTAATTCATACAATGATCTAGGATTAGTGCAATTTATTATCGAAAGATTGGATAAGACTTAAAAACTAAATTATAAATCTAAATCACATGAAACAAAACTTAGATCAATATATTCACATGACTCAAATATGTTTGACCTGTAAAACCACACAATGTGTAGGAAAAACCACTTGGAAGAGGAAATGACTCTACTTCCCATCTTATATTAGCCAAAGGTTGATTACAATGAGATATTTAAAAATTACATCATACAACTATCTTACTCACAAATCTTTCCTCATTGTTTCCTCTCTTCAATCCTTCCTACAAATAGCTAGACACTTTCTCCATTTATTGATTTCTTCCTTTATTCATGTCATCCTTCTTATAATCCTTGGAGATGTCTTTTTGTGCACTAAATGGTCCCCAATAGTATAAGTAGTTGAAGAGACACCATTTATGTTCATAACTTACCTATTTTATTTTTGGAGGTAAAATATCTGGTTAATGCAGACATGAAATCACCTCTTGATGCAGTTTGGTGGTTTTGAAACTACCGTCTACAAGAATCAAATATTATACAACCATTGTCTACATGAAGTGGCAGTTTCACCACTAGTACTAGAATTCCTTTGAAACTCTATTCATGTCAAAAATAGTGTATATTATTTGTTTCCTAATGAATTGATTGTTTTCTAGATCATTATGGATCAATTATCAATATGATAGTTAACTAGTTTATGTACTATACTGAATTAATTATGAGAAGCAATATTTTTTTTGGAAATAACCTAGGAAAATGTTATGGGAATAGTGTTGTAACTTTATAAATATTATAAATGTAGTGGAAAAGCTCTTAAATGGAGTTTTTTTTCCTTTTTCTAATATTTACATTTTTATTATCCTTCATTTTTGCACATCGATCAAATGAAAATGCAGGGGGGAAATGAAAGTCTATTACACAGTGATCACACTCTTGATACTAAAGTGAAGGTCAATAATTATTGATCAATTTATGTAGTATTTATTGTTATCTTTTGTAGTGTTATGCCTTATGATATATGTATTGTTAACACACATGCCATTGATATGTCGTTAATGGATACAATTGGATTAGATCAACAAAAAGTATAAAGAAGCAACCTCCAAAATATTGTTGTTTTGTTTAGGGAATATTGCATACAACTAGCTATTTATATGACTGAACATTTTGGGGCTATGTAGATCATCTTATCTATGGGAACATGTTGAATATGCTTCATATTTTCTTGGAAAACTGGTTGTGCTTATATGCCTAAGCATTTTCAAGCCCATGAATCTCATCCCATCAATGAGAAAATATTGAATATGCTTTAGTTGTTCTTATAAAATTACACATGTTTGTATGGTCAAGTAATTTTGGGCCTATAGATCTCATCTCATCAATGAGAACATGCTAAAAATGTTTTATATGTTCTTGGAAAAGTCCAAGTAATTTTCCTTATACTGGCTTCATTTTATTTATAGGAATTTGAAGCCATGAATGTATAGTTGATGCATTTATGTTGAATGATGTTACACCTATTGGAGAAAGGAGAAGCAAGTGAGATTTGTTTGTCCTTGTGAGTGTATGGAGTGCACACTTAATGTTTCCAATCTTTTGGAATTTGATTGTAGACAATTCATGTCTATGAACTATGTGTTTACTTATTGCAAGCTGATTGACACTTCATTATGATTCCATTTGTGGTTGTTGTCAATATCATGACTTTTATTAATGAAATTATTTCTAAGAAAGGAAGTTATTTCATATATGCATCAATGAAAGTTGGTATTTAGGTTGACTTTCCTTCATTTCATGACACATGTTTGAATATTTGCTTACCAACAAGTTTCTTAAAAATCATGCTATATAATTGAGCAAAACATAATGCAAGACAACTAGTTAGCAATCAACATTGGCATGACACATTGAAAGTATGCATGCATTGTGTATGTTTAATATGTCATCACTGAATAATGACATGTACATTTCATGCCCTTTATCATTAATGAACATGGTAGATATGTCTTGTAATGGCCTTAAGGATTTATATATGCATTGTAGAGTGGTTCTAATTTTCATTAAGCATGTGTCTTCACTGAACTTTATGTGTCATTGAACATGGTTTAGAAGTTATTTATAATATTTGAGAGCATCAAATGAATATATTTCATGTGTTCTCAGTAAGAATGGATTGTCAATATTGGAGTGGTGGACTATCAAATCATTTTTATTTCATTGCCTCTTTGATTCTAGACTATTACATATTGATAAAAGAATGATTTTACAACATGTACTTGAATAAGATTGGTCTAGTCCAATGTGTCCAAGTCAGGGGTGTTTTCCAACCATATAAATCCATGGATATTGAAAGAGCCTCTATGTTTCCATTTGTACTTATTCAAAAAAGTAAATTAAAATTAGTGTTTTGAAGTAAATTGTTAGTGGATTGAGAACAATGAAAGCTAGGTTGATTACTCTCACATAAATAAATAGTATTTATTGTGGAGATGGTTTTCCAATATTTATTCATATGATATTGCAAACCTTTAATCCATGTATGAAGATGCAAGACACGGGTTTAAAATGATGTTTTGAATTCTCGAATGTTGTCTTTCACTTGAAACCATAGGAGGATCACATGACAACTTTGTACAAATTTGGGTGTTTAGTGTTTAATACACTTAAGGTGATGGCATAAGTATGAAATTATTATTGGCAAATTATTTTTGATGTTTATTTTTAAACATGGGAGAATTTTATTGGCTTAGGTGACACATTATAAGGTTTAGAAAAAAATATTAAAAGTATGGACGCCTACCAAAACTATTATAATGGTACCTTAACAAATGTAAAACATGTTCATATATCTGAGCTTCCCTAATGTAGGGTTGTTTGAGCATAACAATCTCTCTTGAAAAAAATGAAATTTCATTAGACTTCAATTTTATTTTTAGACACATAAATCTAGTCATAGGTACTTGAAAATGCTAATTATTTACACATCCTAAACCACATGACTCATTTTTTTCATTCCTTGTAGCATGTGGGCTTGACCCTTTGTTCACCGTCATTTCTACATATAACTTCCCCAACTCAAGTACTCAAATTGTTTCATGCCACCCTCTAATTATCTCTATCTTAGGATAGTTATTCATGATTATCTGGTATAAGTCTATGCTAAAAGGACATGATTGATGTCATTATCGTATTCACTTAGAATGGTTACATCCCGTGCCAAATAACAACTCATCTCTAGATTTTAAAATAATATTTTGTGTATTCCCACATATTTCATAAGGTTGGCTAAAGGAACTTATCAAAAGGTTTTCCTATAAATACACATCAAAGGTCATTCATTATCTCCACTTGGTTCTCACTTGTTCCTAGCTTACACACTATTTCACATTGAACAAATATTCTATATTATTCCCAAATTCAATATCATTCACAATGAGAAACCATAATCTAAGATAAAATCATCTCAAATCAAGTCAAGTGCTATCATTGTCAAGTATTAAATTCATATTATAGATGCAAATATATAGTCAAAGAACACAATTGAACAATCATTGTAGGTGGGAAAAATACTTGGGATTGATTTACCTCTTTGAAGTATTGGATATGTAGAAAGGGTAAATCATCAAGGGGGTGGCTGGGGTTAGCTCATCCCATTACACTACCCTTCTTTTTATAGGTTTCAAGCTTTTAAAGTGCCCTTAATGTTTCAAAGATGAAAGAAGGAAAATAAAATATTCCACATGACACATATAATCAAGATATCTTAGCCTACCCAATAGACATAGGTGCAGAAGGTGTAATAATCAAATTTTCATCACAGTCAATATAGATAAGTTTATGATTAAAGGACATGAGAGACTTGCACTATTGTCCACCTAGTGCAGTCCTATCCAAGAATATTCTTAGATTCTATTTATGCATTATCACTATCATAATTATACTTTTGTTATATTCTCATGTTAATCATTAGTTATAGTCAACTGGGATACGTTTATGATCAATAAACATGAGTGGCTTTTGTTATTGTCTAGATAACACATACCAATCTAGAAATAGTTTTAGATTTTTAGATTATGTTCCTAATCTTGAGCATGCATTGTCATGTCATTTATTGATTTCCACTTTCATATATCTAGAATTATCAAAAAAATCTTGATTTGAGATAAGTAATTTTATTCTTATTATTTTCTAAAAATATCAATTTTCATATTTATCAATTTCCAAAATTGGAATTATTAATCATCGTACATTTTTAGCAATCTGATATTTATCAAGTTTTACACCTATTAGAGAAAACATTTATTTTTCATTTAAAATAGGGTAAAACATAATGGTGAACATGTACATTTGTTTTGATCATTTTTTTATTTTTCAATTTTTGTTTTAGGGTTTTAGTTGAATTATATTTTTCCAACCACTAAAGAGAAATATGATCATCCTTTACTATATTTGATTGAGCACTGCTCTAACATTTATCTTTGATTTTAGGGATTTAAAATTCTTGATTTCTTTGCAAAAAAATATTTTTTTAATAGGCTTTCCATTTATTTTTATTTTTATTTCCCTTGTTTTTTAGAAACCATGTTTTAGCAATTTTAAAACTTATAGTTGTCATTTTGGGAAAAAATGGTGTTTAGTTTTACCCAAGTCATGGTGTGAGAGGTAATGCTCCAATACTCATGCCATTAAGTAAAAAAATATACATATTTTAGTTTTCACATACCTCATGGTATATTAGAAATGCCTAGGTTAAATTTTTAGCCATAAAAGCCTTCAACCCTTTATTCTTGCAGTGCAATATATGAAGTTAAACCTAGGTAATTACTCTCAATATACCCTTGGGACAAGATAGTGTGGCTACTAAATGGTGGAATCCTTCATAGTGAGTTCTCTTTTGGTTTTGTTCATTATTTAATGATTGGGATTAGTATGTATAAGAGCCTACAAATCAAATACACCTTGACTAGTTACATCCCTAATCCCCTTTTGTAAAATTCAAAATTATAAAATCAAATCATAAAAATAATGAGTGAATTGTGCATACATATATTGAGGTTCATTATCAAATTATATATAACCTTCCAAGGTATTATTTGGATTCATTTATTTATTAAGGTAAAGGTACATGCTTCGACTAGATCCCACCCTATTACAAAAGCTAGGTCCTAGACTTGATTCGAAAAAAGACACACTAGTAAAAATTAACACTATAAAAAGGTTGTTTATCAACAAAAAAGAAACAATAAATACAACATAAAACATACAAGTTTACATATTTATGTCTTTGATAACATGATTCTACTCCTTAACTAGGTTAGTGAGGATGATTTCCATATCTTCTATTATCTTGTTCTCAGTATTTGCCTCTCTGGCTTTGTTAGCAACCCTAGTTCTCTTACTCAAATGACCCCCAATATGTTGTTTCTTACTAGGTTTTATGAATTCCTTAAAAAAATCAATGTTTGAGATACAATTTTTGTTGGTCATCTTACTCATTTATAATATTTTTTTTTATGACCCTTTAAAATTTTCTTCTCTTTCCAACCTTTACACCCTAGCTTCTAAATCAAGAAATTTTGTACCTTCTCTTTCATGAAAAATCTTCTACTGAAGGGAACCAAGGACTCCAATATCCTTGTTATTTCTTTTCTTTTCTTTAAAAATACAAAGTAATAAGATCTTGTGTAGAGCTACATCCTCTATAAGAGAATTCACTTTGTCATGATAATTGTCAGGATCCACACTCCTTAAGAGTACACTTGATTACTTTTGTATAAGCAACTAAACACGAAATTAAACCAAAAGTAATAAGTAACTAGAAATCAAAAATAGCACAGAATTTGAGAGATAATACAATCTTGTATTCAACTCATCCAGAAGGAAATACAATGAAGAAATCACACTCTTCCCACACCTCTTGGGTGTACCAGTAATTCTCCCTCAAGAGTTCTCTCTCTCACAACCAATTACAACCACAACTCAAACACATAGTTGTACCCTCCACCAGTCAGTAACAATACTGCCAGTACACCAAGTACTCAAAGTACTCCAAGTAGATCTCCCTGATCTTGCACACTTGAAAATCAAATGATCTTACTTACTATGTAGATCTTTTACCTGATTTTGCAACAACCTGTAGATCAACCTGATCTTACAATTGGAAGGATCTCTTCCTTGTCCTTGATTACAATACAGCTCCATGGGTCTCTTAAATAGATCCCATGTAAATAATAATTAGACTTCCTAATTACAATAATTAGAAATGCAGACTCAAGACTAAAATTAGTCTTTACATTCAAACTGACTATTCAACAAACTAACTGTTCATGTAACAAATAGTTCTGGAACGCACAAGCGATCGACGTCAGTCCCTGTCTGTTTGGAGATGATCGACATCGGCTAACTCCTGACCGATGTTGACAACTTTGTAACTGGATATGACCGACGTCGGTTGATCATGCTGATGTCGATTGCTTTAGCACTCAGCAACCTCCTCCAATTTACATACAGTGAAGCTTTTAGCTCCACAACCTAACAATCTCCCACTTGGAGATAAACAACTGCACCTATACCTTTACCTATACATCGTCTAATTTTGTTTCTTGGCTTGTATTCCTCTTCAAGTTCAGTCTTGAAGACCAACCACCACATATCCTGTGGTGCTACTCCTGTCATCCAAGTAACTTGCCATATCCGAATCTACATACCCATGTATAGAAGTCCTTGACCCTGCATAACATGTTAACCTGCTGCTAGTCCCTCTCGAATACCTGAGAATCCACTGAACTGCTTTCCAGTGCTTCTTCCTTGAATTGGCCACAAAATTGCTGACAACTCCCACTGCTTTGGCAATATCAGGTCTACTACACATGTACTCAACCTCATCATGTGATTTGGGACACTGTTATGTGAACTATCCATCCATAGGTGTGCTAACCGGTTCTACATCCTGCATATCAAACCTCTCCACTACCTTATTCACATAATCATCCTGAGACAACATCAACCTGTGATCTTCCCTGTCTCTAGGAATACTCATGCCAAAGAATTTCTTTGCTGTTTCCAAATCCTTCATGGCACACCTTTGAACTAACTTTACCTTTAGCTCAACAACTCCCTGCATGTGTGACCCTGCAAGAAGCATATACACTATATACAGTAACAGGATAATGTAGCTAATATTATCCAACCTGGTAAAGTAAACACAATGGTCACATTGACATTGACTAAAGCCATGCTTTGTCATACACCTGTCAAACCTTAAACACCATTGTCCTACAGCCTGCTCAAGACCATATAACCTGGCCTTCTGTCTCACGTGTCCATTCTCTCCTTCCTTTAACTTGGGAATCTATTAGTCTTTTAGTGCTTTCTTTTCGACTGGCAACTTTACTAAATATCCAATTTGGTTCTCTTCCAAGGAATCAACTTCCTCATTCATGCCATGCTCTCACTGTTTCCTGGATTCTACCTGCTCTAATTCTTCAAAACTTCCTAGTTCTTGACCATCAGTGAGCAACAAGTAGTGTAAAGAAGGGGAATAATGAATTTGAGGCTTACTTACCCTTTTAGTCCTCCACATGGGCATTTAAGACTCCTTGATAGCTTGCTGTCTTCCCAAAATTCATTTTCTGGTTGACCCTGGTCTGCACTCGACCGATGTCGATTCTACCTGATCACCGATGCCAGTTCCCTGACTGACATCGGTGTCCTAGTTGCTAACGTCGATTCCTTAATCGATGTCAATATCCACCTGCCTGACACCACTGACTCTGGTTTGCACATGATCGACATCGATACCTGCCTGTTCGACGTCGATTCCACCTGACCGACGTTGGTAACTGTGTTTTCTTCTGAGTGATGACTTTTTATCTGTGAGCTCACCTTGGATCATAACCTTGTCTAAACTACCCTGCTCAGAATTATTCAACCCCTTGAGCTGACCTCTGTCTATCATCTTCTCCTTGAAAACCAAGGCTTTCTTGTTCTTGTCAAAAACATCAAATTTCCTCTTTATGCAATAAACTCGATCCTTTCTTGTAGCATTAGAAGAAATCTCACTTTCTTCTATTGCTTACAGAAATCTTGATCTATGCTTTCTGAATCTGAACTCTTACCTTTTGACTCAAGAACATGCATCCCCTTCTTTTTCATGTGACCAAGCCTACGAAGCCACATCTTTGCATCTACATCTGAAGTAGATAAAACCAAAGGAGAATCAGTAATACAAGTAGATAGATAAAGATTACCTACTTTCTTACCTCTTGCTAAAATAAGTGCACCCTTGAAAACTTTCTAAGATTATGCTGTGAGAGTTACTTTACGTCCCTCATCACCCAACTTTCCTACAGAAATCAAATTCTGCTTCAAGACTGGGACATACATGACATCCTTCAACACCCATGTGTTGCCATTCTGCAATTTTAGCTGCACTTCCCCTTTGCCAACCATTTGAAAAGGCTTACCATCCCCTAAATAAATCTTTCCAAAGTCTCCTTGGACATAATCATGGAAAATTTTTCTATTTGGGGTTGCATGGAAAGAGGCACCAGAATCTAAAACCCAAGATTCCACTTTATCCAAGGAACATACAAGAGCATCCTGTGCAACAATACCTACAACATCTGCTTCTTCATTTCCTTCATGCTGATCTTCTACCAACCAACAATTTTTCTTTACATGCACTTTCTTTCCACAATTCTAGCATATTATATTATCATACCTGGATCTGGATCTCCTGCCTACCTTTGACCTTGATTTCCCTTGCTCAATCTTCTCTCTTTACCTTCCCCTGCTTTCAACACTTAAAGCATTCCCTGATGATTCCCCTGTGCTTTTCCTACAAATTTCTTCATTCAAGATTACACTAACAACATCATCAACTTTCAAGATATTTGAAGCAGATGCAGTATTACTAATTGCCATTACCAAACTATCCCAACTTTCAGGTAATGAGTATAAGATTAAGAGAGCCTTAATTTCATCATCAAAAGCAATATTGACTAAAACTAACTGATTTACTAATCCATGGAAATCACTAAGATGATTATGAACTGATCCACCTTCTAGCATTTGCAAATTAAATAATTACTTCATAAGAAATACCTTATTTGACCCTGAGCGTTTTTCATATAAATTTGCCAAAGACTCCATTAACTCTACCATTGTCTTAGCCTGTGATAAGCTGGAAATCACAGACGATGCCAGGCTCAACCTTATAGATCCCAGAGCCTTCTGATCAAGAACCTTCCATTCTTCATCTTTCATATCTATGGGCTTGCATGAAACCCCACCCAATGGTAAGTACAGATCATTTTGATATAGATAATCTTCTATCTGCATCCTCCATAATTGATAATTCTTGCCATTGAATTTCTCCATTCTTAGCTTCCTTTTTTTGCCATTGCTTTACTCCCACTCAATCAAAAACCCTTGAGAGTGACCTGTAATCAACAAACACTTAACACGCTCTGACCACCTGTTAGTGTACCTAACCTCGCTCTGATACCAATTGTCAAGATCCACACTCCTTAAGAGTACACTTGATTACTTTTGTATAAGCAACTAAACACGGAATTAAACCAAAAGTAATAAGTAACTAGAAATCAAAAATAGCACAAAATTTGAGAGATAATACAATCTTGTATTCAACTCATACAGAAGGAAATACAATGAAGAAATCACACTCTTCCCACACCTCTTGGGCGTACTAGTAATTCTCCCTCAAGAGTTCTCTCTCTTGCAACCAATTACAACCA
Organism: Torreya grandis; assembly: GCA_037957365.1. Taxonomy (NCBI): domain Eukaryota; kingdom Viridiplantae; phylum Streptophyta; class Pinopsida; order Cupressales; family Taxaceae; genus Torreya; species Torreya grandis. The sequence goes on from JARHVA010002732.1 coordinate 1,658,873, forward strand.
CAACTCAAACACAGAGTTGTACCCTCCACCAGTCAGTAACAATACTACCAGTACACCAAGTACTCAAAGTACTCCAAGTAGATCTCCCTGATCTTGTACACCTGCAAATCAAATATTCTTACTTACCATGTAGATCTTCTACCTGATCTTGCTAACCCATAGATCTAACTGACCTCGCACACACACACACACCTACAGATCAATCGACTTATTAGTGGATCCTGACAATTGGTATCAGAGCTTGTTTAGGATCAACTAATAAGTCGGTTGATTTGTAGGTGTGTGTGTGCGAGGTCAGTTAGATCTGCGGGGTAGCAAGATCAAGTAGAATATCTACATGGTAAGTAAGATCATTTTATTTGCAGGTGTGCAAGATTAGGGAGATCTACTTGGAGTACTTTGAGTACTTGGTGTACTAGCAGTATTGTTACTGACTGGTGGAGGGTACAACTCTGTGTTTGAGTTGTGGTTGTAATTGGTTGTGAGAGAGAGAACTCTTGAGGGAGAATTACTGGTATGCCCAAGAGGCGTGGGAAGAGTGTGATTTCTTCATTGTATTTCCTTCTTGATGAGTTGAATACAAGATTGTATTGTCTCTCAAATTTTGTGCTATTTCTGATTTCTAGTTACTTATTACTTCTGGTTTAATTCCGTGTTTAGTTGCTTATATAAAAGTAATCAAGTGTACTCTTAAGGAGTGTGGATTATGACAATAACTTACAATCAAAATAACATCTTCATCATCCATCTTCATTTCCCCACTCTATGCTCTTCTACCAGTGTCAGACTCTACTTCAAAACATTGGTCTTAGTGATGAATTTAAAATCCTCCTTGGGACTGTCATCCATTAGCCCCAACTCTTTTTCTTACTCCTTTGACTCAACCGCCTTCTCTTTATCATCCTTAGAGTCTAACTTAATAAAGGTTTTATTTTTTTTAATAAAAGACTTAGACTGAGTAGAAACAAGGGATTTAGCCAAAATTTTGATGGAAATTGTTTTAGTATTTGGGCTTATCCCCTTACTCTTATGGGTATATTTAAGCACACTTGAGGGATCCATCCATCTAACAATATGGGATTCATTATATATTAACATTAATAATTATATATTAGAATTAATATAATTGATATCATTTGGATTCATTATATATTGACATTAATATAATTGGTATCATTTGGATTCATTATATATTGGCATTAATCAAATTCAAAAACAACAAAAAGGCTAAAATGAACAATGAATAATCTTAAGCCTTAATGAACTCATATTTTTGCAATAATGTTTTTGGAATAAAAGCACCATTAAGGAAAATATATGTAAACTCAAGTATGAATTGGAAAAAATAATAGCTATACATTCAAAATGCTAATCACCCTATTGATGGACTTATCATGACTATTGAAACTGATGAATCTAATATAGAGCAAGTGGATGAATTTAATGACCAAGAATTAAATAAATATCTTAATGCTAACCCACATAATATTGATGCATTCCTATATATTTCAAGAGATGAACAAAAGAAATAAATTCAAGCTTCCACGTCTACTTTAAATGTTCATGTTACTACTATTACTTCTAATATTGTATCAACACCTTAAGTTACATATGTGTCATCATCTATAAGTATGGGGGCATCACATGGTTTATAACAAATTAATATGCCTATTTCTACATGAGCATCATACAAACCTCCTTTGATTAACATGCATCATAAGTATGAATAACTTATAATGACATAAGATTCCAATTGCATTGAGCCAGTTCAAATGTGAATACCTATAACTAAGGATAATGGTACAATAATGTCCAAAACCAGAGTTACAACGATTTTCATTTAAACAACAACAAAAAAGCAAAAATAAAGAAAAAGATAAACATAAATGAACCTAACTTGTAATCAAGATATGATTTTAAGTAAGAACAAAAATGTTTAAAAATAAAAGTCAAGAACGTCTTAATGACATGAGACCAAGATATAAATAATCAAGATCCATGTGGACCATCAAGACATTCATGAACACAAAAGAGAAAAAATAAAATCAAACATAAAAACAAGACACCAACAATAATCAAATAAACAAAATGGTCCAAGAACAATGTAATAACATAGGATCAAGATATAGACAATCAAGATCCATGTGAATCATCAAGATGCTTTGAAACACAAAAGAGAAAAGCAAAATCAAACAAAAAAACAAGACACCAATAACAATCAAATAAACAAAATGGTCTAAGAACAACTTAATAACATAGGATCAAGATAAAAATAATCAAGATCCATGTAAATCATCAAGATGTTCTGAAACACAAAAGAAAAAAGCAAAAACAATCAAGGAAACACAAGACCAAGATGAGACAAGAAGTAAGAAAAAGAAGAAAAAATAAAAGAAGAGGTGCGAAAGCACAATAAAACACCAAGAAAACTCAAATAAACACACACAAATAAAAACCAAATTAGTGTGGTTTAAATACAAATTTTCATGCATGTACGGTAGAGGCATTACTTTTCACTACATCATAACAAAGAATAATGACACGATAATTATTCCCTAATTAAAGAGGAATAATGACAAAAAAATGGGTGAAGAAAAGAAAAGGAAGGGGTTAGTCGAGCTGACTCTAGATGTATAAGACAAGTGGATGCTACCTACATAGTTCCATGGATGCATGTTCCAACATGAACTTCAGGCCAAATGTAGTTCTCCCAAGAAATGGGATAGAAGAAAAATGATGATCAGACTAGCATGATTAATGCTATAGAAGAAATGGAAGATACGACAAATAAATGAGAATGGTATGGCAAACAAGAAGCTGATGAGACAAAAAATAATGATCTTGAAAAATGATAAGTGCGTGGGATAAAATAAAATGAATTGGTGTTTCTATGCTTGCAAAATGGAAAGAACATAACATGGTGGAATAGGAATGTACAAATGTATAGAAGCATGAAACAATGTTTTTATTCTTTTATGGATCATGTTTTGCTGCTTTTGGTATCTTCAAAGTATTTTTAATGTTTTTGGTGTTTTTGGGATAAAATATGCACAAGGTGGGAACATCTAGTCGAGGAGATGCACATCTTGAGAGTAAAGGTTCTAATAAGATAACTAAGCTGGCTATCATGGCCCATGCTCTCAAATTGATGAGAGCGAGGATCTTGATAAAACAATAAAGATTAGCAAATGAGATATAGAATAATGTGAAACCTAAAGTAAAAAAGAAGTATCTGCATTCACCTATCTATAACGGTGTAGCAATGGTGTAAGACTGAGAAGATGATTCTATTCACTTGTCTGAAGCTGCATAATATTGTCCTAGCTGAACTACTTTTTAGCACCACTGTTGAGGATGTTCATAGTGTTCATGAGGCATAATCGAGATCATAATTGGTCAAGGGATAAAAAGTGTTCAAGCTTATAACATGCCTTAGACATAACAAAGAATATGCTTCTCTCCAGAATGAGATGAAGAATATATTCAGAGTGCCAAGGATTCAAAGCCTTTACTATTGGTAATCATGAAAAGGGGCCTAGGGTAGTATAAAATATGTTCAAGGTAAGATAAAAGGGTGGGATAAAATAATGACAACACAAGTTACCCCCAAGTTAGGGGTCTTATAGACAATGGTTCAAAGCTATTCATGTATATAACCTCTTAAGGCATATGATGTTCATGGGCTCTAAAAGTTATTCACCATTAGGTTTAGCCAATCGATATGCTCTTGATCCATAGTTTGCTGTGATAATAGATGGTCATAACCAATTAGTCTAAAACTTTCCTTTCTTTTTAGGTTCAATATTTGTATTCTTTTGGTTCTCTTTCAAAACTAAGTCACCAATCTCAAATTCTCAAGGGAGAATGCATTTGTTGTAGATTCTCTACAATCTATTCTGATAAGCCTACAAATTTTCTAGGACATCCACATGCTTACCATCAAGAAGCTCTAGTTCGTGCAGTCATGAGGCTCTATAGTCTTCATTATATTTAATGTGCTCTAGTGATATTCTTAATGATGGGATCTGAATCTTGACTGAGATGATAGCTTCAGTGCCAAAAATAAGGGAGTATGGAGTAGCTTCAGTTGGTGTGAGATGATTAGTTCTATAAGCCTAAAGGGTAGGAAAGAGTTGTAAGTGCCAATTGCGATCAACATCATTGACAATCTTCTTTAAAATGGTTAGAATGGTTTCATTTGATGCCTCAGCTTGTTCATTGTCTTGTGGGTTATATGGAATGGATTTTTTGTGCTTGATCTTAAATTTTGTACAAAGATATTTCACATCTTAGTTCACAAAGGATCTACCATTATCAGATATAATATGGGCTGGGATGCCATATCGACAAACAATATGGTAATGAATAAATTTTTCTATTTGTTTCTTGGTAACATAAGTGAGAGGAATGGCATCAATCCACTGGGTAAGGTACTCAATTGTAGTCAAAATGTGCTTATGGCCATCTAAAGATGTCGGGTTAGTTTTCCCAATGAGATGAGACCCCATGTTGAGAATGGCCATGGTGTTGTAATCCGCTGCAATGGTAAGGAAGGTGCATGTATCAAGTTGCCATGCTGCTAACAAGGAACACATTTATTTACATAATCACAAGCATCTATCTCAATTTTGGGCACATAATAGCCTATTTTGAGGAGTTTCTTGGCTAGGACTACACCATTGGTATGGGCCCCACACATTCCTTCATGAACCTCCTTTAGTGCTAGCTTGGATTCTCCCAAAGATAAACAACAAAGAAGTGGTCCATCATAGCCTTTATGATAAAGGATGTTTCCAGGGAGAATAGAACATGTTAAGTGATGAAATAATAGCTTTTGTTGGTTGTTGGAAAGGTTGGTGGGAAATACATGACTATGGAAATAGTTATAAAAATCTTGGCACCATGGTAGCTCAGATGAAGCATTAAGATCAACAATAGTGCATATCCTCTTTAAATCTGATAGAATATGTGCTGACTGAAGAAGATTTTCAATCAGAAACTGATACTCTTTAGCACTGTCATGTATTTGAATCATGAAACCAATTGTTGCCATAATGTCAATAGATTTGTTGTTAACTCATGGAACTTGCTCAAACTATAGATATTTAAAATTTGTTTTGAGGATATTGATAATTTGCTTGTAAGGAGCAAGCTTATCATCCCTTATTTGATACTAGTTAGTTGTCTAATTTATGATTAACTATGAATCTCTATAGACCTTTAAGCTTTGAATATCCCACTGTATAGTAAGATGAAGCCCTACAACCAATGCCTCATATTTGGCCATATTATTTGTATAATGAAATTATATATACAATACTTTGGGGATCAGATCCCCCTGTGGCATGATCAATAATATGCCAGCTCCAGACCCTTGGGATGTGAAGGATCCATCAAAATAGAGCATCCACTATTTAGGTTCTTGTGATGTTTGATCTATTGTCATGATAGAATCATTTGGAAGGTCAAAGTTGAGAGGTTGAGTGGCCGTAATAAGAGCTTCTGCAAGTTGGTTATATAAAACTTGTCCTTTGATTGCCTTTTGATTTTGGTACTCAATATCAAACTCATTGAGGAGCATAATCCATTTAGCCATGCATCCTTCAAGAGCTGCTTTAGATAAGAGGAACTTGAGAGGATCTACCTTGGCAATAATAATAATTTTGTTATTTAGCATAGAATGTCACAATTTCTGAGTGGCAAACACCATAGCTAAACATGCCTTCTCAATAGGCATATAATTATGTTCATAGGTTGCCAATGTGTAACTTAAATAATAAATAACATGTTCTTTACCATGATCATCATGTTGAGCCAAAAGTGCCACTAGTGCATGTTTCGTGGCTGATATATAAAGAAGCAATGGCTTTCCTTGTGTTGGAGGTTGTAAGACTGGTGGATTGGCCAAGTATGTTTTAAGCTTTGAAAATGCTATCTGACAATCTTCATCCCATTGAAATGTTACCCCTTTATGTAAGTGATAGGTAATTGGGTGGCACTTATCGACTAATTGAGAAATTAACCTACGTATAGACTGGATCTTTCCTTATAGACCTCGCAACTATTTAAGATTGTTTGGTGGAGGCATTTCCATAATAGCATTGACCTTTACAAGGTCGACTTTGATCCCTCATTATGATATAATGAACCCTAGTAATTTTCTTGATGTGACTCTAAAGACACATTTCTTAGGATTCAAGTAGATTTTATATGCACAAAGCCTTTCAAATATTCTTCTTAGAATGTTAGAATGTCAGAATGTCCAGCTCTTGTTCTTGATTTTGCTAGTATATCATCAACATAGTCCTCGATAATGTCATGAATCATGTCATGGTAAATGATAGCCATTTCACATTTATACATGGCTCAATCATTCTTCAAACTAAATGGCATGACTTGGTAATATAATGTCCCCCATAGAGTGGTGAACATGGTCTTATGTTGATCTTCAGGGGCTATCTTGATCTGATTGTAACTGAAAAATCCATCCATTAAGGATATCATCTCGTACCCAGTAGTTGAGTCGATGATCATGTCGATGTTGGGCAGAGGAAAATCATCTTTGACACATGCTTTGTTGATATCATAAAAATAAGTACAAATACATATGCCTAGGGTCTTTTTACTCACTGGTACTATATTAGAAACCCATTCAGAGTAGTCTAGTGGTATGATAAAATTGACTCCTAACAATTTTTTCAACTCAACCTTAACCAAAAGGGCGATGCGTGGATGCATCTTTCTTAATTTTTGCTTGATTGGTTTAGCACCAGGGTGAAAAATAAGATGATGCACAACTAAATTTGGGTCTAAGCTTGGCATGCCAAAGTATGCCCATACAAAGATGTCTATATAATCCTTAAGAATGGATATAATATTTTCATGTTCTGCTTCACTACGGGAAGCTCTAAGATAAATAATTTTGGGATCCTCATGGGTTCCCAAATTCACTTCTGTTATGCTCTCCATAAGGAGTGTGGATCCATCTTCTAGAATTGTAGGCAATGTATGGTCATAATCATTTTCCTCTATTATATCTTCTTGTTGTTCCTTTGAAAGATTTAGATAATATGAAGAATCAGAATTAGACTTCTCAGGGAAAGGTCGATTGGTAAAAACATCTAGAAATTCAAGAACAAGATGCTCAAATATTTGATGTTATTCTGAAGAGATGCTTGTACTAGCTATGGAACTTGGGCTAGATAGACTTTATACGTCTTGAGGGGATGAGAAAACTTTCCCCCCTGGAAGCACCTGAAATAGGTTTTCACTCAAAGGCTTGTCTTTTTATTTACTTTTTCCCTGGTCGACAAGTGCCTCAAAGAGGTTTTCACTTGAAGATCTTGATGTTTATTCTTTATTATGACCAAGAAAGTTTGCCTGCCCTCCAAAATAGGCAGAAGAATTCAATGAAAAATCAAAATCCTACTTATGATCACCAATGGGAAATGCATCTCATAGGGCCATATATTATGTAATTGATTCTTCATTTTGAAACTCATCGAGGCATATGACCAAAATTTGTTGATCCCAATATATGAGTTTAGGATGGCAAAGACATAGGTTATAGTGAGGGTTTGATTTAGGATGGGAAGCACCAATGGTAAAGATATAATGTGCTACTTCAGGAAGGGAAGCACCACTAGGATGGGTTTTTGCTTCAGAACGAGAAGCTCTAATAGGTGCTATGGTCAATATGGCATTTGAATCAAATAGATCTGAGTCAATAAGCTCATCAAATAGGCTATAATGGGATGTTGTGTCACTGGTAGGAGTCTCATTACTAGTCATTTTAGAAGAGTCACTATCAAATGTCATGAGGTCATCCTTTGGTGGTTTAAATCCAAGGCCATGATTTCAATTGACAATTCCAGCTAATAAGGGTTCTAAAATTCCTTATGCCTGTGGGCCAAGGCCTTTCCTTATATAGTTAAGATGATCCATTATCCTGTTAGGGATAGGATACTTTAGATTCTAAAAATAATTAGCAAGGCCTTCAGAACATAACCAATCTCCCTTAGTAAAAGCCTCTCGATCTTTCTTTGGTGTAATTGTAGGTACAAAAACCACATGAGGTTTTGGTTGTTTCTTCTTTGGTTACCAAATTTGATCGGGTTTGTTAAGAGTCTGGGAAGTTTTAGGCTTACCAAATGTTTTAGGGAATTTCGATAATTTTGTAATATGGAGGACGTATTTCAGATGGTACATGGAAATGCCTACATCTTTAATAATAACTTGCTTGTCCAGAGCTATAGGAAATGGATCGACTGAAGTGGAGGATAGATCACCATGATCTATATAATTAGATGGAGATGGATGAGAAATGATGGCTTTATTATTCTTTGTAATGAATTTAGAACCTAGGTAATAGTTATAATTACAAAACTCTGATTCAAGATGTTTATAGTATTGATATGGCTGTTGATCAATGGGAATAGTAACCTCAATCCCATCATGGGGAAACTTAAGGCATTGGTGAAGAGTAGATGGAACTTCTTGTACTTCATTGATCTAATGATGACTAAGAAGTATGTTATAAGGAAGATCAATATCCATAATATAAAATAATGTGTGATGAGAAATAGACCCAACCATGACTGGCAACCAAATTATACCAGATGACTCCCTCTCAGCATTATCATAAGCTTTGATTGTAATAGTTTATGGCTGAATGTCTTTATCCATGTAGCCCAATCATCATACCAATTTAAGAGATATGATGTTCAACCTTGAACCATTATTTATAATAACCCACTTGATCTTGTGATCTGTAATGATTATCTCAATGTATAGTGGGTTATGGTGGTTTGGGCCGAGGGTGAACATGTCTTTTTGATCAAATGTGATTTGCCAAAATGAAGAAAAGTTTCCAACTAGGTTCTAGAACTGATCAAGGTTTATATCATTAGGTACAATAGACTCTTGCAAAAGTTTGTTGAAGATGGTTCTATGGACATCAGATGTTTGCAATATTTTTAATATGAAAATTTGTGTAGGGGTTTTATCTATGCAAGGGTTTTATCTAATTGATCCATTAGACTATAAGGCCTTTGAATTATGGATTGAACTATTTGTCTTTGTTGGGACAATATTCAACTTTGGAATCATTGGCATAATGTTCTCATTGGGTTTTATGGAAGAAGTGGGTGAAGGGCCCTAGATGGTAACTCGCAGGCATCTAGTTGTGACTGCACAACCTAGAGGTGGCAAGGAGTTGTTATAATTAGAAGAGGAGGGCAAAGGACCTTGGATGTTGACTCATGGGTAAATAACTATATTACTATAATTTTGGGTTAGTGAGGAGCCTTTATAATTAGAAGAAAGGGGCTATTGTTTAGGATTAGTAACCTGTGTAAATGAAGTAGCAACATGATGATGCAAACTCGACATGGTATTACTAGGTGGAGAGGGTGCTGACCCTATAATGATGGGTCTCGTGTTGTGAGGAACACAAGATTGGCCACGTGGTTTTATAGTAATAGTGGCAATGTGGGTTACAAAAATGCATCCCGTAGTATTATTATAGTCATAAGGTACATTGTTATAAGCCACATTATTAGTATGGGCATTAAGATATTGATTATGCTCATTATGATTCTGACCTTGTTGTTGGTTCTGATTCTACCTCTGTCCTTGATTATGACCATTTTGATTATTTCTTGGTGGTGGTGGATCATGTCGAGGAAAGGGGTCTTTGTAGATTCCCATATCATAATTTATGTCTTGATTAGGGGCCAACTTAATTTCTACTTCACCACTTTTAATAAAGTCCTCAATAATATGTCATAATTGAATGCAATGATATGCACCGTGACCAGCCACATGATGAAAGCTACACCATTCATTCTCTTTGTACCAATTTATTTTTGGTTGATCTTGAGGAAATGGCCTTGATATTGGCCATATAATTAAATTAGCTACAACAAGCTTTTGTAACACTGTTTCAATCGATTCTCCTAACTTGCTAAAAACTCTAAAATTGTTATGAAATGTCCTTCATGGAGGTTGTCTTTGCAAAGTAGGTAGTGGATTTGGGGGAGTTAATTGAACATTTGGAGGAGGCATAGCCTGTACCATTTGTACATGTCTTGTTTTAGTCACCTCATTTCCAACCATGTTCTTATTTTTGCTAAAGCCTTTAGGCTTTTCCTGCATAACTATTTGAACTAGTGATTTAGTCTGATTAGAGGCTTGACCTTACACAAAAATATTAATAAGGTCCTTAGTAATAAGAGCCTTCTCAATATGCATTCCTTTGTCAATAATTTCTTTGAATGAGTTAGAAAAAGCTAACCGTATATTATGTACAACTTTAGGATGCAAATTCTATGCAAAGATATCAGCCAACTATTTATCTAGAAAATTATGTTGAAAGTGGCCTACCACCTTTACAGATATGTGGTGAAACTTTCACCATCACGCTACTTGGATTTACATAAGTCAACAATGGTTAGTTCATGTTCCATGTTATATGAGAAATGGTTACCAAATTTTTTTGATAATTTTCTTCAATCTACAACTGATCCCTTGGGTAGTTTAAGTAGCCAATCAAGAGCTTGTCCTACTAAACTTCATGGAAATAGTCATATTAAGTACTCACTACTATAAGCAACCTCTTGACATAAGATGAAAAATGCCTGTATGTGTTCACGTGGATATCTTTTTCCTTCATATTTGTCAAATTTAGGTGCCTCAAAATGAGGTGAAAAGGGGTTTTGGAGAATAGATAAATCAAATGGATATGGGTATATCTCATTAAATTTGTACTTTTTGACTATATTATTCATCTCCAATCTTTGAACAATTTCCTTCATAGAATTCCATTCTTGCATGATTGATGCATTTGTGGATTGAATAAGATGTTGTTGGGGTGGAGTGTCCCCATGGTTTTGTTGTTGTTGGAGTGGAATGTGCCCCTGGTTTTGTTGCTATTGGGGTAGATTGTGCCCTTGGTTTCTTTGTTGTTGGGGTGGAATGTGCCCTTGGTTTTATGTGGATCTATAGGGAGTGTATACCTTTTGATCCATGACTTAGTTATGATTTGCTCTTTGAGTTGAGAATATAGGCCATTGATTCTTGGATTTTAAAACATTCCTTGAATTTGGTTGTTTCATACTTTGTTGATTTTGGAAATTTATATGTTTATTTACCAAATTTTGGGTTGGTTAGAAAGAACTAGCCAAATTATCTTGAGGGATATCCTCAAATCAAACTAAATGTTTAGGTTTTTGAGTTTGTAAAGTAACAAGAGGTTCTTGATCATTGAAGAATGTATGTTCTATGTAAAATGGAACACTTTCTAAGGTCTCTTGTGACTTTAACTATTCATTTAGATTACCTTGATCCACTATGGTAATATCCTCATCTAATATTTGTTGCATACTCTCAACCACATTTCCTTGTTCTTTCGAAGCATCATTGTGAATTGAAGTGGCAACTAGGGAGTCAGTTAAGTCTACGACAAGCTGATCTGCATATTATTGACTTATTATCTTTATTTTAGCTAGAAGATCCAGATTTATGGGTTTTGACTCTGTTTGTATTTATTTTTCTTTGTTATAGGAATAATGTATGTCTATTCGTGCAAAAGCTTGCTCTTTCCATCATTGTTCTCCTTCTCTAACTAAGGTATGTAATTATTTTGAAATTTAGAAGGTAGTCTAGCACCTGATTCTATCAATTTAAAAAGGGCTTCATCTTGATCTTCTTGGGGTTGATATTCATCGTAATCATCTTTGGTTCCTACTATTGTGGGTATATCATCAAAAATAATGGGGTTATCTTGACCATCATAAAACTGCTCATCTTCATAACTAAGGCCATAAGAGGCCCCACTACAAGTGAACCTTTGAGTCATGTTTAAAAGAGTTGTTCTATGTGTTTGACTAACTTTGGACCAATGGTTGGAAACCAAATAAAGTATGCTTTGGATCTCTTTTAAATAAATAACTAAGGTACTAATGAGACTATAAGGGAGGGTGGTTTGAAACCACACACAATTTAGAAGATTTGGTTCACAATTTTACTCAACCTTTGGTAAAGTTGAAATCGCATAGATCAGAAGAGGGTAAAGTAACTCAAAGACCCAAGATGAAAACTAGTACACCAAAGCCTAGATAATTGTGATACGCCCATAATGTAAAAGCTAGTTTCAACTTCAACAAGTTGACCCTAGAAGTTTAGAGGAAAGCTCTCAAGATTACGAAGAAGATGAAATGGATTAACTCAAGATGTAAAAACATATGTGAATCACTAAGTATAAAGCTAGGACCAAATGGGCAGCACAACATCTCCACATAATTCTAGAAGGATAAAATATGTTCTAGGACTCAAAGTGTGAGTGATACCTAAGATGACTTGACTCCACTAAGATGATAATGTGATTTTGAGTCTTAAAAAATGACCTTCAATCCAAATGGAAAATTGAACCTAATTTAGAATAAGCTTAGTGCATAAATGGTGAACCCATTTTGACACATCAACCCTTAAAACTTATAAAGGTTCAATTTCAAATGTGGATTATAAATGATAGATTTAAACAAATTTGGGTGAAAGATCTAGACTTAATTGACAACATGACTACACTAAAGTGGATGATATGACACAAAGTTTTTGATAATAACTTGAACAAAGAAAAGATGAATTTTCCAATTAGACAATGTAACGCCCCCCTTACTCATGAAAATTGAGGAAAATGTGATTTGGTTAAGTTTAATGAGTTAACAAGTAGTTTTAGACACAAATCAAGACCAAGTAAGCTTATGATAAAAAATAAATGTCTTAAGTTTAAACTGACAAGGTATGGCATAGTGGGGTCTACTAAACTAGCAAGTTTTTGATCATTTTAGGGGAATAAATTACATAATGACTTTCACATCAAATGATGTAAAATACAAGCATAGAAATTAGGTGACCATGACATTGGCTAGTTGCAAAAAAGTCTAGTCCTTTTTACAACCACAACATCCTACTATTTGTTAGTGTAGTGCGATGTCCAAATGTAGATATGTCCCATGTGCAACTCTAATTAGGAACAAGTGAAGTCAATGTCGGGAGATGAAACCTTGGGTCAAAGCTTCCCTAAAGAACTCATGGGAGGTAATACTGTCCCCCTCACAAGCCAAGATGCAATAAAATGAAAGACATAAAAATAAAGAATTTAGGGTCATTTTCAAGGTCACCCAAACTTTGACAAGTTTTTGGGGAGTGATTCAGATGACATTCTTTCTAAGCCTTGGACTAGGCTTTTTGAAATAGGAATGGAACTTTTAATTCTAAGGGTTCCCTAAAGGGGAGAAATAGAAGAGCATGCAAATGACATCCCTCTTTTTGCCAAACAAAATCTAACTTAAACAACTAAGTACATACAAAAGCTTGGAAAGGTGAGTTCATTTTTAAGCTCAAATGGAAAATGAGGTGGTGTTCATTTGACCCCTTAGTCTTAGTTGTAAATTTGAAAACATTACCATAAACATCTAATTTTTTTGTTAAACACCAAAACAAGGTTCCTAATTGATTTTTAAACATGCAAAAGTGATCTAAAACATGTTTTTAGAAAATGTCAAGCTTGGTCTTGCAACAAAAATGTTAGCATGTCCTTTAGCCTTAAAGCTCTTTTGGGTTTGAAATAATGAAATTTAGAAAAAGAGCTCTTGGGTCTATGTTTTAAGAAAAACACAGTGACCAACTTTGGTTATATAACCGATGATGATTACATTTTCTAACCGATGATGGTTATCTAATCAACATCGGTTATACCAATGTGATCGGTAAAAGGTATCCAACTAATCATAGTTTTACTAATTGATGTTGATTAATCTATCCAATTGATATCAATTTTACTAGCCAATGTTGGTTACTGTGTAAATCTGTGACAAATAAAAATGGAAAAATAAAGTTAGAAAATTAATTTGCAAGAATTTTAATGGTCCAAATGAATATTTTAAAGCTATAAAATGATGTTCTTCATGTGTGGGATGTGTCTTGTCCCACCGAGCATGCTAAGATGTAGAGAGGATTACAAAGCAAGTTAGTCAAATATTAGTCCATAAATCATAAAAAAATGCATTAAAGACATAACAAAACTTAGCCTATCTATTCATGCGGGAATTACAAAGGAAAAAAAGAAACAAATGGAAGAAATCAACATCATATTACCTTTCCAAATGGATTCACCATACCTATGTGGCTAAAAATCATTTTCTCCCTTGATCAAACATCCTTGTCTTTGTTAACAAAGGTGGCAAACTCCTCCTGTGCCTCAAGAACACTCCATAAAACCTAGGCTCATGATTCCAAATCACTAAACTAGCATATCAATGAAGCTTTCAAACAAAATAAATGATCAAATGCAAAGGATTATGGAAACAATTTAACATCATAACTTTACAATATTCAAGCTTAAAATTCATGTCCATGGCCTCTCTATTTATAGATTTTTGAGATTGGTCAGGATCAACCATGATCATCCATCTCAAGATTGAGATGTGTGGCCATGGATATTCCTAATATTTGGAATTAAACTCATAAATATCCTCAAGATAAATAAACATTAAAGAGGCATGGGAGGCATTAACTAGGCATGGGTGACCCATAATCCTGATATTTTATGCACTTATGGTTTGATGGATGCCACCCCATAGATGATGTCACTAGATGATGTAGATATTAAAAATCAATTTCCAATAATGAGATATTCAAAAATATCTATGAAATTCTTACTTAATCTCTTAAATTGGATTAATTATCTTAAGTAAATTTAATCAAGTTTAGTGCAATTCTTTAGAAATTGGTGCACAATTAATCAAAATGGTCAAAAGTCATATTATTGGGTCGTAATTTGACTGTAGAGGAATTGGAAGGTCATGTTAGATGTGTTGGAGTTGTATTCTCATTTAGGATTCTACCAACACCAAATAACAAAGGTACGTGACATGTACCAATGAATTAGAAGAAAAGAGTGATCTAGAGCACTAAATGGCAAAATTGTCATTTTGACTCGAAATGATCTGATCAAAGTTAGCTGGCACATAAAACATATTGCCCTATTTAGGGATACTTTGACCTAAATTATTACTTGTAAGTGACAATTTCAAACCATTTAGGGCATTTTATGGATTTTGACCTAAAATATGCATTTGAGTGCAATTCAAGTAAGATTGACAATTTTAACACAAATGGTGCTAGAAACTGGATGTTTACACCAAGAATGTTGTTTTGATCCTTATTGATCATTGATTATGTTTCTTCAAAGTATCAAGATAAGGTATCTTTGTAGCCTCTATGAACAAAAGTGTGGCCAGGGTTGATAGATAGGGATAAATGTTGGATGATAGGTCTATTGGGGTGATGAAAGGTGGATGATAATAGAATGTATAATGGTTAGGAAACAAATGAAGATTAGGATTTGACATAATGTTGGCACACACAATGTTGCTGATTCTATATTTGACATAATTTTGATTGTGGTGGGGCCGAAGGCCTCTAAACATGCTCTCATTAAGGTCATTAGATTTTTTTTATTGTTTGGGCCTGAGAGTAGCTACCATTTGATTATGCTGTAGATTGGAAGCTATATGATTGTTATCTTTGATAATGTCTTCATCAATAAGTAAAGAATTATACTCAACTATTGGTGCCTCAATGAGGTTTTCACCAATGAAGTTGTCTTGATTGTCCCATAGCACCTCTGAGAAGGTTTCACTAAGGAACATTGACTTTTGACTTTGATTTTCTTCTAGTGCCTCTAAAAAAGTTTCACTAGAATATGCTGACTTTGGACTTTGATTTCCCCTTAGTGCCTCTGAAAAGGTTTCATTAGGAGATTTTTCTTATTTTGAATAAATGTGGTCTTGGCCTCCTTGATGTTCTTCAATTGATATATCACCATGGATGCAGTTCAACAAGGTGTGATTCTATTGATCCCAATTGACACTTGTGAGAGGTGGAATGTCAATATAATGGTTATGTTGGTTGCTGGTAATGGCATGTGAAATGATAATGGAATGGGGAAAGGCAACACAATATTCATAGAAGATACTAGGAGAACCTATGTTAAAATTGAAGTAATCCTCCTCAAAAACTATAGAAGGATCACAAATATATTCAAATTGATCTGTGAGGCATGAATAACCAATGTTGTAACAAGCACAAATGTATTCTGATTTTGAAGTTGATTCTAACTCAATGAAATGTGAATCTAAGGTTGAGACTAATGTTGATTCTATTTTTGATGTTAAATCTGATGTTAGTTCAAGAATAAAACCTAACTCTAACTCTGATTCTTCATCTGGTGTGGATGCTTCTACATTGATGTTTTGTTAAACATGTGGTATTGGACAAGTAACAACCTATGATGGCATAATGGGCTCCATAAAGATTGGTTTGTCAAAGTGAGATTCCTCAATGATGGGACAAAGGTTAAGAGACAACTCTGTAGAGATTGGCTTGTCAAAGGGAGGCTCTTTAAAAATAGGCATATGGTCAACGTAATGATTTGCCCAAAGGTGGTTATAATCATTAAGAAGTGACTCATCAAGGACTAACTTGTTAGAGTGAGACTCCTCGATAATGGGTATAATATCAAAAGGTGATTCATCATAGGTTGACTCATCACAAATAGATAGTTTAACAAAAACATCTTGGATTGGTTGGTTTTTTTGGCTTTGGTTTTCAATCAATTGTAAAATATTAGGTTTAAACATATCTTGATCTTTAAATTATTGGCTCAATTGGAGAGGTACTGATTAGCTTGATTTTGGCTCGACAATCAATAGGGGTTTACCAAAGTGGGGAATGGTTGGTAATGGATGAAGGATGATTGGTGGTTGGATAATGATAGGGCATTGTGGAGCTTGGTTTCTCTCACAAGCCAAAGGATGAGGTCTTGGAATAGAAATGATAGGGCATTGGGAAGCCTGGTTTCTATCGTAAGCCAAAGGATGTGGTCTTGGTATAGAAATGGTAGGGCGTTATGGAGCTTGGTTGCTCACATAAGCCAAAGGATGAGATCTTGAAATGTTAATCCTTAGACATTGTGGAGCTTAGTGGATCACACAATCCAAAGGAGGGTTAACGGTATAGGTTAGGGATCAGGTGCCATGAGTGGTGAAAGGGTGAACATCATATGTCAACCATCCAGAAGAAGCTATTACTTCATTTTTATCTTGAGGATCTTGGCTTTGTTACCCATATTGGGTATTATAAGGAGGATATGGATCCGTCTCATAAACCACTTCTTCACCATAGGGATCTTGATCAAAGTCAGTTTGTGCAACCATTCTATCGTAACTTGGATTGTACATAACTCCATCATAAGTGTAGATAGACATATCCACATCAATAACAAAAGCTCTGCAAAAAGGCTTAGATTTCTAAAAACTGTAAAAAATAATATCTAAAGGAGAAATGGTTTGATCTTAGTCTAACTAGGTCTAGGGGAGTTATATCTCCAAAATGGTTTATGCTAAAATTTGGTATAAAATAGTCTAACATCATAGGTCTAATGTCAAATGTCTCACACACAAAAGGTCAAGTGGCTGAATAAATATTGGCATGCCAAAATCTAGGTACAAAGTGTTCTAAATAGGTTTAATCAAGAAAAATAAAAGTTGCTAGGTCTTTTGGCCAAATGCGGTGTCAAAATCTAGGCTCAAACAAAGGCATGTGCTAGGACATTTGGCCAAATATAGCATAACAATCTAGATTTTAAATAAAGGTGAGATTTTAATCTTAAAAGTTTGGAATACTTTGGTATAGACTCGACATACAAAATCAAACATAAACTTGGTCAATTGGCATAAGGCATAAGGCAAAAAGCACATGGAGAGAGACTATTTTCTCCCAAATAAAAGGCACAAAAATGATGAAAACTTGGCTCTTTAGACAAACAAACTAAATAAAATTGAATGACATGAAGGCACTAGGAAAAGATCCAAGTAATATTTTTAAAAGTTGGGTGATGAATTAACCTAAGTTACGCAATCCAAAAGAGAAATATTATGTATCAGCTCCTGCAAAATGAGGCCTAAATAGAAATCAATCAATATTTGAATCCAAATTTGTCAAAGTTAATTAAAATCTCAACTTAGAAAACTAGGCATGTTCAAACAAATAAAAAATTAGACAAAATAGAGTGGCATAACGACATAAAGTACAATGATTCAAATGACATACACGGTATTGGTTCCATAAAATGGCATTGGGGACAAGGCAAACAAGTCTTGAAAATAAATTGAGTAGCATAACAATGCTATAATGCTCAAAAGATGTGATAAATGTTTGTTTCAAGACTCTAAGGCAAAAAAGTTTGCAATGAATTGGGTAGCATAACGTTACCCACCCAAATCAAGACACACATACAAACAAGTTTGGCAAAAATTTTAAGGCAAAGGTGTGTGATAAAATGACCAACATAACGCCTCCTCAAACAAAGGAGTGATGTATAAGCAAACTTTTTTGATGTGGTTTTAAACAAACAAAGTTTTTAGACTCAAAACACCAAGTAATAAAAGAAAAAACTAAATACAACTAAGTAAATCATCCTAAGCCTAAAATGACAAGGTTGCATCATAATATTAAAATCCATTTATATATGTGCTCTTGGGAATATTATTAAGTGTTAATATAAAAATTAAATTTGCATGATGTGGTAGGGTTTTTACACCCCCTTCTCCCAAGAGATTGTACGATGACCTGGAACCTTTGGGCTACTCACCCTACATCAACAATATTTATATGGTAAGTGGGGTTGTTCTAAAACTATAAGTTTCATATGTTCTAGATGGTCCCAAGCATGGTTAACATTAAATATTCACATGTCAATTGGATTTGTGTCAATTGACTTGTTGTGAAAATGTCTTGTTCTTTTCACAACCACTACATCCATCAATTGCTCAGTGTAGTGCGATGTTTGAATCACCCCTATGGTCTAAGCTAGAATATCATTAATGGAGTTTGCTTAACCACTGAAACAAATGTCCCAATGAGTTTCCCCCAATTTATATACCCTATCATGGAGTGGGGTTAAAGTGATGTCAGGAGATGAATTCTCAGGTCAACGCTTCCCTAGATAACTTATAAGGAGGTTATGAAATCCTGATCACAAACCAAGTTGCATGAAAATAAAACTATGTAGAAAGACTTTAGGGAGAGCCTAGACAACTTTTTTTCTATGCCTTGGACTAGGCACAAATGCAAGTGAAAAGGCACTTTAGGTCACCCAAGTTCCCTATAGGGGATAGGGGGAGAGCATACACACACTATTTTTTTGTAAAAACAAACAAACAAGTCCAAAAAAACATGGCATAAAATGATAATTTTCAAAATCATGTACTAGGTGATTTAAGGTTCATGTTAAAACACCTAAAACAAAATGTGTTGTGAAGTTTCATGGCACCCTTGGCATTGGTTGATCTTGCAAAAACTTTGAAAAGCATCTAAGGCATAAAAAATGAACTATGTTCTTTTTAAACACCAAAAGACAATGTGAGCGAGCTTAAAACACATTAAAATGAAGTTCCTTGGGGCTTAAGTGCAATAAATGCAACAAATTTCACAAAACAACTTTAACACAAATCATCTAGGTTTGTTTTAAGCACTTAAACCCACATGTGTGAGATTTAGCCTAATTCATTTTAAACACCAAAATGAAAATTTAAAACCGTTTAAACTTGAAAATTTGTACTTAATTAATGCCTTGGCCCTACAAAAATTAAAGAGTGTCCCCATGCTTAGAATCACTTTCAAGGATGAGAAAACAAACATTCAAAAGATAGCTCTCAGGTTTGTGTTTTAAAAACATAGGTAATTGATTGCAGTTGGTAGTAACTGATATTGATCATTAATGATTGAGATCGGTTGGCTTGTGAACTTGAAGGAAAAACAAACACAATTCAAAAATGTTAGTTAGCTCAATGTTAGCATAAAAAATCCACAAAACCTAGAATGAGATGATTAGATAAAGAAAATACAATTCAATGAAACCAATAAACAACAATTAGAAAATTAAAAAAGATTCAATATCCCATTTCAATATTTTATGAAAAAATATGCAACTTTAAGGAAAATTGATTGAATATTCTAAAAATTTAGGAGAAAACACGTGGGTTTAAAAAAATCATCAAAAATGGAGTCTATATGACCCCAAACGAAGCTCCAAAAGATGGCATATTAGCTTGATGTCTTGCACAGTGACTGAGGTTGGTTATATATGACTGACATCGGTTGGTATAGGACTAATTCCAATTACATAAAACTGATGTCGATCTTTGTGTAAACCTAAGTGAAGACAAAAATTAAAAAAAAATGATAAAAACAAATCTAAAACTTTAATTTTGAAGATATTCAAGCATTCATTTGCATATTGATCTCCTTTGTATTTGGGATACATTTCGGTCCCATCAGGCATGCCATTTATGATCATAAGAATCCAAGAAGGGGAGATTAGTATCATGTTAGTGAAGGAAATAAAATCTAAAAACACACTAATGAACTAACACCTTAATCCTAGATCTTAGGGGGAGCTTAGTAAAAAAACCAATTGACAAAGCACAATTAAAATGCAAGCAAAACAAACTTTCTTACCTTCCTTGAATGCTCTAAAATTTCTCTTTGTTGGCTAGCTTGGCTTGTGTTCAGGAAGTCTATGTCAATGGAGCTTGACTATCTCCTTCTCTCATTGACATAATTGGCTTTGTGGCTTATTGGCTTGTGAAGCTTGAGTCAATATTTTGGCATAATAACACTATATCAAAAGAGGTTTGAGGTCATTTGGGCATGATAACTTTACACTGAGATAACTTTTAAAATATGAGTGAGAGGTCTCTTATTTATAGTTTTTCCAAATGGGTTAGGATAAACCATGACCATTCATCTTGAGATTAAGATGTGTGGCCATGAATTAATCCAATCATGTAAATAAAATCCATAAATATCCTCATCATGATTTGGGAAAAAAGGGCATTAATGAGGCATGAGATGGCTTAATCAGATATTTGTTGCATTTATGGCTTATGGATGCCACCCCAAAAATGATGTCACTTGACGATTTAGATATTAGCAATCAATTTCCAATAAATAAATATTCAATAAGTTCCATGGAATTTTTACTTAAGCTCATAATTTGGTGTGATTTGCCTAAGTAAGATTAATCAAAATTTAAGCAATTATTTGGAATTTGGGTGCATAATTAATCAAAATTGGTCTAAATGCCATATTATTGGGTCGTAATTTGACTAAAATGAAATTAGAAGATGATGTTAGTTGCATACAGACTAATATCCCATTTAGGATGTTGTCGACATAAAATAACACATGCACGTGTCGTATTCTTCTGAATTAGAGGAATTTAATGGTTTAGAGTGTCAAATTGCATTTTTAACATTTTAGCTCAAAATGATTTGGGAAGAACTAATAATCGCATAAAGTGCATTGTCCTATTTAGGAATACATTAGCCTAAATTGGCACTTATATATGACAAGTTTGAACTATTTAGTGCTTTTTAGTGATTTTGGCCCAATTTGCAATGTTTGGTAGAAATTGGTCTAAAGAATGGTTGGAGGTCATTGATGTCCATTTTTAGGTGTCTACAATGTGTTGTGCTTATTATACATGTTTAGATTCATTAATGATGTCATGATACATATCATTCACCTTTACTACATAGTCTACTTTAGAGACGACTACTTATTATTTGGCTCATTGCTATATCTATCTATATATGACACTTATATGCCTTACATTCAATATGTTGCATACATATTTTAATGATAGTTACATTACTATGATGATAATCTATCCATGGGATGACATGCTTATATATTTATCACATGATATAGTAAACTCTTCTTTTGAATGAGTGATTTGTAAGCTACATCCCTCAACTAAAAAAGGAGGTATCGTAGTGGGGTTTTCTTAGAGATCTGAACCTCTATTAACAAAAAAAAAGACATGGGATAAAATACAGGGTTCAAAGATTAAAAACAATTCAAATATTCAAAGTAATGCAAAATCATATTTTATGACATAATACAAGTTTTCAAAGATTCAAATTAATTTAGAAATCAAACACATGACAAATATTGGCACTTTGATATAGATTTTGGGGGCATATAACATGTATAGGCACTCAATTTTCAAAGACA
Source organism: Torreya grandis (assembly GCA_037957365.1). Lineage (NCBI taxonomy): Eukaryota > Viridiplantae > Streptophyta > Pinopsida > Cupressales > Taxaceae > Torreya > Torreya grandis. Next base: position 1,681,016 of record JARHVA010002732.1, read on the forward strand.
CGTACATATTTATACACAATTAAATGCATATGCAAAACAATTACAAAAACAAAGTTAAATTTTTCACATATAGTTACAATTCGAGCATATAGGTGCATGAAATTCTATATCATTGGCAAAAATCCAAAGGGAATGATATTTGTTCATGATCGTATACACATTTTCAATGTTTAAAGAGGCGTGATACTTGATCATGCACATTTTCAAAGTTTAAATTCACATTTTGAAAGGCATGATATTTATTTATGTATATCTTCAAAGTTCAAAATCACATTTTCAAAGGCATGATATTTTTTCATGCACATATTCAAAGTTAAAAGTTATAGTATTAAAGGAAAAAATGTTTAATTTAATTCAAATGTATTGGAAATACAGTCATGATGGGGGCATGCATATTCTTCATTCTCTTTTAATTATGCAAATAGAATCTAGATCTGTCTATAACGATGTGATTCGATATGTTATGGGTAATGTATGTTTGAGTCTAGTGACACTCAACTACCTAGAAATTACTAGTAAACTCATTTTGTGGTTCCATCTTCTATTTTAGGTGATGTACGTTCGAGTCTAATGATACTCAATTGCCTTGGCATCAATTATATCAAACCCATCATGGTTCCACCTTTTTAGATTAGTACATTGGGTACTACTCCTCATTCATGAGAGTTAGTATATGCATCTTTCTAACTCAAATACTTGATTGGTTATTAAAAATTGGGAATTGATCACTCTCAGATCACCAATGTTTTAAAACTTCCAAGTGCTTCGACAAGGGGGTAAATTTCTTCAGCATCAATTATAGGTTATAGATCAATTGAGTTTCATCTCCATATAGATGTACTCCTTCCTTTCTCTCCTCTCAAAGTTTCAATTTTCAAAGTTCAAAATTTTCAAGTTTTAAATATGGATAAATGACTAATTCCTATGTTTTTGCAAGGTTTTCTAAATTTTTGTGCCTTAAAGAATTGGAGTATCCCATCAAAGACAAAGTGTGTTGTACACACTCAGGTTTAATTCTTTCTTCGTTACTCTAGAAATTACATTACTAGAATAAAAAGGGAGGAAATGTAGGCACATAAATACGGTAATAGGTAATTGATAATACTAATTCTTAACACATCCTAAACCATATGACTTGTACCCCATTACATGAATTTTATTCACCATTATTTTAAGCCATGTGTGTGTGTGTGTGAGCACATGGGTTTGACCCTTTATTTTTCATCATTGTTACACTGAACTTTCTAAGTCAAATATTAAAATTGATTTATACCACCTATATCTTATTTATCTCAAAATAATTATCCCTAATTATTTATGATAGGTTCTCACTAAGTAGACATGACTGTTACATGGGCCTGTCTACATAGAGTGACCACACTTTATGCCAAATAATAGCTAGTTTCTAAATTTTGAAATAATATTTTAGGTCTTCCCATGTGTTTCATAAGATTGGATAAAGAAAATTATCAAAATGTTTTCCTATAAATACACATCAAAGGTCATTCATTATCCCCACTTGGTTCTACCTTACACACTATTTTAAATTAAGCAAATCTATCATATTATTACCAAATTCAAGATCATTCATGAGAATAAACCCTAAGCCAAGTATAAAATATCTCAAAGTAAGTCAAGAGTTATCATTGTCAAGTATCAAAGCCATATTTCTAGTTGCATGCACACAGTCAAAGAGTATAATTGCATAACCACTTTAGGTGGGAGAACTACGTGGGATTGATTTTCCTCCCTAGAGTATTAGATATGTAAGTAGTGGTCAATCATCAAGAGGGTGATTGGGTTCAACTCAACCCATTACACTTTCACTCTTTTTGTAGGTTTCAAGATTTTAAGGTGTCCTTAAGGTTTCAAAGATAAAATAAGGAAAATAACAAATTCTACAAGGCACTAACATAATTTTTATATTATCCTAATCAATAGAGTCATGCACATAAGACACAATAATAATTTTTTCATCACAATCAACACATACAAGTCTATGGTAAATGAACATGAATGACCTGTGTTGTCATCTACCTAGAGTGTGTATGTAAACAAAAGTGAAGCTGATTTAAAAATCAATCTTAACTCGAAGAAGATAAATCAATATCATTTTTTGGATTAACTATGTGAGAGGAAAAACTCACATAGTTAATCCAAAAAATGATATTGAATTCGACATAAACTATGAAAGCATCAAATCTTTAAGAAAATAAATCAACTAACTATACTGCTATTAATACTTTGATAATTGAGATCATGATCAATATGGATCTGCTAAACCTACCTAAGGGACATCTTATCATATAATATGGATAAAGAAGGTTCCAAATTCTCTAGTATCAAAAAACACCACACAATAACCCTAGCTATGTTTGATAATGCAATAATAAAGTAAATCTAATCTAGTGTTCACTAAAGCTTGTGGCATAAATAGAGGAAAAAACATAAACATGCAAAGTAAAACTCTACTCAAGTCAATGCAGAGGTAATCCTAAGCAAGGAGAGATAATACATTGATTATACATTATTCATGAAAATCTATTTACTAAAATAGAAGAGTAAGAATTAGGAATACTTACTTTGAAGATGAACCCATCAAGCCTCAAATTCTCTCTTGGCCAATGGTGATTTACAAGAGGTTGTTGTGTATTATTGAAGAAGTTAAGGATGGAAAATGGACTATAGTATATCCAAGGACCTCCTCATGAATCTCAATCTTTCAAAAGATGAAGGTTCTCCTCTAAGAAGCATATAACTCTAGGTAATGATTCCTCATGTAGAATGGCAGAAATGTAGATAAAGAAGTGCAAATGAATGATTTTCTCTATTGGAAATGAGATGAAAAATGGGTATATATAGCCTGATTTGAATCTAATCCCTTCCAAAAACAAATTCCAATTGACCTTGTTAGGTGGAAAATAGAGCCGTTAGGTCCCAAACTAAGTCAACCGAGGCCGACTCAGTCCCATAATGTGCATTATTCCTATAACTATGTTGACCTATTTGACTACATTCAAAAACTTATAAAAAGGGGTTTTACTTAGGTAGAGGCTATTTGAGGTGGTGAATTTCTTAGAAAAGTGTTTTAATGAGTTGTCAAAGCTTAGGGAAACATATGAAAGGGGTTTATATTGGTTTTAGGTGGTGGTATAAGGAACAACAATCTTGTAAAACATCAAAGGTTTTCCCACCCATTTTTTGGTGTACCCTTTAATGTATGCACTCAGAGAGATTGAGATCGATGGGTTCTTGTAAGATAAAAATTATCAATAATTGATAAAGTTTAAAAATATTGGGTGTACACATATGCCCCACTTAAGGCTCATCGCGTGTCATAAAAGTCTAACATGGGATGGTGCTTCAAGAAAGAACATATAAACACATGAAAATGAGCTAACTAAAAATGAAATACTGAAATTAATGTTGAAATGAAATGAAAGTAACCGAAAATACCATATACATACCTTAACTTACCTTTCCACTAAATGAATGCATGCAAATATCCTAGTCTTGATCATAGAGGGTGAAATACCTACATTTGAAAAACCATAGGGATATAAAACTAACAAGAGAATCAATGCATGCATACGTAGGATGGTTAAAGTAGCAATGAATAAATCTCAAAACCAACTAAATTACTTAGAAAAGTTGGAAAACTAAGATTGTTAAGGCAAGGTTAGAACCAAAAAACCAATCATGTAAATGACAAAATGATGACAAAAGAATGTATGAGCACACTAAATCACATTTGGAAGCATGTAAAACATAAATGATAAAAAAAATGTAGAACATACTAAATCAAGTTGGGAAGCATGTAAAACATGAAATGACAAAAAATAATGTAGAACATACTAAATCAATTTGGGAAGCATGTAAAACATGAAATGATAAATGAAATATCAATCAAAGAAAACTCTAAAAAATATATGTAAGTGAAATATAAACTTATGTAAGATAAGCCTCTCGAATCAAACATAAAAGAAAGCCTAAATGAATGAAAATGAAATGTAAGTCAAGATGCCATACAAGTATTTTAAATGAATATGAATAAAGAATAAGTAACTGAAAGTGAAATGTAAGTCAAGATGTAAAACAAGCATGTCAAGTCATACATAAAGAAAAATATGTAAGTATGTAAAATGTCCTATGTAGGATAAGTGAAATCCACAAAAACTCATGCAAGAACATGGCAAATAGATGAATCCAAAGCTCTAAAGTACGACAACTCATACTTAGTGCTTATTCTAAAATATAGTGTAATAAATCACAACTAACTAATGACATGACTAGGATGACAATGAGATGTTGTGGTAAGAAAATGGTGTAAGGATGTTTGTGAGAAAACCTAGTCTTATCCAAGGTATTATGATACAACTCACAAACTTTAAACCAAGAGGCATAAAAAGGAAAATGTGACCAAGGATGTGATTTGCTAAAAAAAATATCCAACAAGGGGAATATAAGGAAAATATGATGTGAACCATGGAATATGAGGTGCCACATGGGTGATGTGAACATCCTTAGCAAGAATGAGACAAACTAGGCAAGTGAGCAAGGCTAAGAAATATCAACAACAAGGACTTAGGACACCTTGAATAATGAACACAAATCTTGGGCTAACAAACAAAGTACATAAATCATCCCATGAAGGTGATACATAAAAATGAAAATGAACCTAACTTCCCACAACATGTTCCCCATTCTTTAAGACCCCTTACAAAGCTATTAGTCTATTGCAAATATTGGGTACTTGCATGAGAAAGTATGTGGCACTATAAGTATATGATATAATGAGACCTCCTACCCTAGTCTACTATCCTACCACACCCCAGTGGACCTCAGTTCTATCATGAGGCCAACAATGGAGTTTAAGATTCCACTAGAATAGGAGATGTGCCAAATATATATCACATGTTTTGGTGTGATTTGACATTTAAGATTGTTTTTATTTGAATTTTAATCATTAACTTTTGTTTGTTTTATGATTTGGCTTTTAAATCTTTTAAATTTTTATATTCCACCTCCATACGGATTCAAAAACCCAATCATGAATGAAATAGGTGATGAACACAAGAGAGCTAAAACTTGGTCACTAGATAAAATGACCTGAGGACCAAGGTGTATAAAGACTCCTAAACTAGCCCACAAGTAAGTGTGTAATCTCAAAATTAACCTATGTGTGCCTCAAGTGAAAGGAAATAAGGGAAAGATGGGATCCTAAGAGATCTATCCATGTAATAATAAATACAATGATGAATATGCTTGTAACTAATCACAAGTCCAGGTAAAAATAGTGTTATGAAAGGGATGGGGCTATGATATGATAGTCATCTCACTAAGAAATTCATAATAACCTACAAAAGATCTAGCACAAGTACCAATGAAAGTATTAGTCATTCCAAAAGAAGTGGGAAAGTAAATAGTGATCCCAAAAGAGGGGGAAGTAAATGATCATCCCAAGAAAAGGGGAAAGTAAATAAGGGTCAAATAATCATAAAGCTACCAAGGAAAATAATGACATAAATAGTTAAAAAATGATGATAATGAAATATACATCTAACAACCAAAATGGAAATAAAGGCCAAATGTAATGTGTAATAAAACCAAAGAACCCAAAGGGACATAATGGTGCTAGTAAAGTGTGTTTGTAAATTAAATTAAGTGCGCAAAAATAAAGAATCATGAGATAAACATAAAGATACAAATCTATGCTAACATTTATATCAAAGATGAACATGTGAAATATAAGCTTATGTGTCTTAAAATGTTTCTTGAAGTTGAATTTATTTGTTATTAAGAAATGTGGAATGAGATTGGGCATCATAGGATGCCCCAAAGGGTAAGTGGATATAGGTATGGGCATCAAAAGATACACCAAAGTCTAAAGTGACATGGGGATGGGAATCATAAGATGCCTCAACATCTGGTATGGAGTGAGGTGCATTTGAATAATTAGAGTGAATTGCATGGGTATTTCTTATGTAATGGGAGATAGGTAAATGTGTTGGTTTGTTAGATTTTAAAGGTGTTGAAATCGAAATAGGATTTATAGGAGAGGTATAAACAAGTCTATAAGATAAAGGAGGATCATTTATTATGTGCTTTAAAATAGGCATTTGAACTAGGTGTTCCTTTGGTTCATGTGACCTAAGAGGTTGAGGTGTGATGGATGAAACTACCTGTTTGAATTTGTTCATGTTCGGTATCCTTTCCTTATTGGTATAGGAATAAGGATCAACTATGGTTTGGAAAGCATTAGTAGATGAGGTAGAGGTATTTGTTAATTATTGTTGATTATTAGGTAGGTGATGTTGATGTGATTGTGATTCTTTAGATTGGATTTGCGATGCTTGAAGATAGTCTTGATAACATTTGTTTTATTAGAGTATCAAGATTAAAATGTGTGCCAAGTAAAGAAACAATAATAAATCGGTGAAGATCATGACAAGCATCATAAGAATGACTTATCAAGATTGTACCATTTTGGAGGGGGGTTGGAAGGATCAAAGTTGATGGGTTTAGAGGGTGGAAATTTCTTCTTAAGTTGTTATAGACTTAATGGAGTATGGGTGGGTTTAAAATTGGTTGAATTGGATGCTCCCTTTTGAGTTTGGGGAGGCTTATAAGAATCAATATATTAAGAAAATGATTGGAAAGGTTCCTTAGTAGTTTTTTAAGGTGGATTATTGGGTGGAAGATTCCCAACATTGGTAGTAGGAAGAGGATTAGGATGAATAGCCTCAACTATATTACATTGTGTAGTGATTGATTTGGGATTATGAGGAGATGAAATAAGGAATTCAATAGTTTCATATGAAGTAATAATAAAAGTGAGGTTCTGATCTAAATCCTTAATTATGCAATGTTATTGACTATTTGGAAGTTAAAAATAAGACACAATTATGAATTTATTAGTTTAATAAACTAAGTCAACCACCTATTAAATTAGATCAACCACCTACTAGACTATAGAGTAAAGACAAACTATATCAACCACTGACAAAACTAAGTTGGCCAAGACCTATAAAGTTGGCTAGATGGTACAAAGTCAAACTAGTTGACTAAGTGTGGAATGAAAAATAAAATAATATGTGAGAGACTAAGTTGAATATATTGATTGTGTCCTATGGTAAAATAAACATGATAGCTTGTGAAAGACTGAGTCGATTGTGTTCTATGGGAAAATAAACAAAATAGCCTATGAGAGACTAAGTCAAATGGGTTGACTGTGTTCTATAGTTAGAAAAAAATTGAAATGTTATAAATCTGGATGACTGAGTAGTAATTTATAGAAAATTAAGTTAAACACATAGGCGACTAGGTTGATTGGGTCGAACTAGTTGCAACACACAACACAAATCTTATACCAATACTGGTTGATACAAGTTTTGTAATACAAAATACATTTGGCAAACAATAAGCAATAATACTGAAATGTAAATTTAAATCTAATAAATGGACATTATTGATGTATTTTAAATTATATTTTAAAATGTAATAGGGTGTTTGAATTTTCAAAAAAACTAAGAAGAGGTAAGTTAAAGCTAGTTTCAGGTATGATAAAGATGAAAGGGATTTGTATTGGTGATGGTACTAGATTGGTATTGGGGCATACCCCCTCACTTCACAATACCACAATGATAAGGGTGTTGGGTGATTTGATAAGATATATCATCAACCACATATTTATACTTGGCCAAAAAACTGAATCGGCTTCCCCCTTAGTAATAAAATCCAAGTAGGTAGACATGGGTAGAATTGTTTGAATGCTTAGTTGATATTTTGTGATTTGGTAGTGTGTGAAGGAAGATTGTAAATAATACAGTAAATTAACCTTCCTATTTATACTATGTGCACTACTCTAAGCAAATAAGTAGATAAATGAAAAATGAATTAATTACTACCAATGTGGGTTAATTTCCTTTGCTTGAAAAAGACAATACTAGGTCGATTCGGTCAACCTAGTATACAAAAAATACAAAACATAGTCGATCTGGTTGACTCTGTTTGTTGAAAAATGATCTAAAGAAACATAGTTAGGAAATTTGACTAAGTATCTTGGGAAAAATTAAATTGATAAGATTGATCTAGTATGCTAAGAGGGAAATTCCAATCATAGAGAGCTGAACAAGATCAACCAGCTCACCTCAGTTGAAAAACCTATAAGATGATGCCCTAACTATTTTGATTAGATTATTGAAGTAGAAGAAGACCTAAAAATATTATAAAACTAGGTTGATCAGATCAATCCAATTATTTGTAGAAGGAAATACCTCACACATAGATTTGAAGTAAGTCGAATGGATCGACTAATTATTAAGACCTGTACATAAACTATTTTACTAAGTTAACAAAATCAATCTAGTAGTCTAAAAGTAAAAATTAAAAAAAATATACAAGGGTTAGTTCATGTCAAGTTCATAAAAATGTATGCAAGCAAAAATGAAGCTGATCTACAAATCAATCCTAACTCGGAGATGATAAATCAACTAACTATACTACTAACAATACTTAGATAATTGGGGTCATGACCAATATGGATCCATTAAACCTACCTAATGGATCTATTATCATATAATATGGATAGAGAGGGTTCCAAATCCTCAATTCAAGTCACACCACAAAATAACCCTAATTAGGTTTGATAATGCAATAATAAAGTAAATCTAATCTAGTGCACATTAAATATTTTGGCACAAATGGGGGATAAAAATTAAAAAAAAACATGTAAAGTAAAATCTACTCAAGTAATCCTAAGCAATATATTTACTAAAATAAAGGAGTAAGATTTAGAAATACTTACCTTGAAGATGAACCCATCGAGCCTCACTGTCTCCCTTGGCCAATGATGCTTTGCAAGAGGTTGTTATGCATTATTGAAGAAGATAAATATGGACAATGGACTATAGTCTAGCCAAGGACCTCTTATTGAATCTTAAGCTTTCAAAAGACAAAGGTTATCTTCTAAGAAGCATGGAACCCTAAGCAATGACCCCTCAAGTAGAATGGTGGAAATGCAGATAAAGAAGCACAAATGAATGATTCTCTCTATTAGAAATGAGGTGAAAGAGGGGTATATATAGCTTGCTTTGACCCCAAGCCCTTATATAATTTTAGTTGATGCAGTCAACCCAATCAACCTTATTAGGTGGAAAATAGAGCCATTAGGTCCTGAACTAAGTCAGCCTAGGCTAACTTAGTCCTGTAATGTGAGATATTCACAGAACTAGGTTGACCCATTCAACTACATTCATAAACTGATAAAAAGGGGGTTTACTTAGGTAGGGGCTATTTGAGGTGGTGAATTGCTTAGATAAGCATGTGAGGGAAGTGTCAAAGCTTATGAAAATGTATAAAAGGGGTTTGTATTGGTTTTAGGTGGTGGTATATGGAACAAAAATCTTGAAAAGCAAAAAATGTCTTTCCACCCCTTTCTAGGTGCACCTAAGGCATGCATTCATAGATATTGAGACTCGATGGGTTCTTACAAGAGAGAAAGTATCAGTAATTGATAAAGTTTAAAAATATTATGTGTATATAGAGTGGCCTTATCCAATAATTCTTAGTGTTGTTTATGTAATATAAAAATTAGATTTATAATTTATTAACTTTTCATGTCAGTCATTTGCTATAGTCAATTGAGACAAGTCCATAATCATAGACACAAATGACCTGCACTATTGTCTAGATAATATAAAAATGTCTAGAAATAGTTTCATATTTTATTCTCGATCTTGAGCATACATAGTAATATAATTTTCTAATTTCCACTTTTAGATATATGAAACAATCAACAAAAATCCCAATTTAAGCTAAGTACCTTTATTCTTAGTGTTTTCTAAAAATAACAAATTTTCAAATTTATCAATTTTCAAAATCAGAATTGTTAATTATTGTACATCTTTAGCATTGTAATTTATATTAAATATTAAACCTATTAGATATCACATTTATTTTTTCATTAAAAATAGAGTAAAACACTATTATACTATAATATCCTTCTTCTATCCACACATTTTCATCTTCTCGAGCAAGAGTTTTTTTATGTAGTTGAAGGGATATCTAGAAACTTCCATCAAAATAACAATTAAAGATTAAAAATATTTATATTAAAAAGCTAAATATATTGATGGAAAATTCCCTATTCAAGTGTCACAAGGTGGATTGTTTAGCTACAGACAAAATTAAATAATACAAACACCCAAGAACTTGAAAGTTCATAGAAATTTGAAAGGATGTGTGTGTAAATTTTTTTTATCACAATTTGAATGCCCTTGTCTCTTTTTTATGGTGTGGAGAAAATTCTCCCTTAAGATATTTAAATTATTTCTTTTTATGTGTCCCTTAAAGGTATTATCATTGATAACAAATATGAAGAAAAATAATTACATCAATTTGAGTTGTTGGATGAGACACACATTCATGCGATTGAAAACTTTAAAGTTTATCAAAATTTCCTAAAGAAATCTCATAACACAAAGATGAAACTTAGAGAATTCAATATGGATGACTTGGTTCTAAAATAACATCAAGATAATGCAAATGCATAGTAAAACATAAAGGTAGATTCTAACCTAATTTTCTAGTTCACTTTGTTGTTACATAGAGATTTGGTATAAATACCTATAACATAAATATATTAAAAATAAAATATTTGAAGATTAAAATGAATATCATGTACTTATGTTAGTTTGTAAAGAATTGTTACACCAAAATATTGAATTATTAGTGAATCTATCCACCAGGATCTTAACACCCCACCATGCTTCCGATAATCCCATCCTCAAGATGGGTGTGTGCCTCCATGTGCACGCAGGCCCCCCAAATGAACACTACCATGCCAACATAACCAATCAATACCCAAGACTTGAACACGAGTGGGCTCTCTGATACCACATGTAATGAATTGTTACACCAAAAGCTCAGACTATTAATGAATTTGCCCACTAAGATCTTAACACAATTCTATACTTGAGTTATTTATTTTTAATTTTTAAGTCTTTTTCATTTTTCTTGATCCTTTACTTCATAATTATTATGGTATTTAGTGTCTTTAATTGTTTCTTTACTAAATTTCACTTGCACATGTTTTTAAATTGATTTTCCATAAGTTATTTTTTCTAGTTGTGTCGACATGTGTCTTCAAGTTTATATTTATAGAGATTCATATATCATACCTCTCTTACATTGGGGAAACATATTAGCTCCTCTATGTTTTTCATAGATATAGGGGCATACTATTATGGTACTTTATAATCTATACATCACCATTGGAAGCGTGATAATTACAGATTCCTCATGAGTTTTATTGATAATATCTTATACTATCAAAGACATTCAATTATTACATTGATTCCATCTACTACATATTACAATCACATCATTTTCCATCAATGGGGGAAAGGGAAATTTATTTTCATATACTCACACCACTTTATTGATGTTGGGGAAATCATCTCCATGAACATTAATGATCAATACTCTAGCACAAGATAGATTCAAATTATTGTAATTCATGGCACATCAATTGATTTACCTCAGGCCATTATTTACTATTGGAATACATCAATATCACTATTATTAATTAATAAAATACAATATACATTGATGGTAAAAAAATAAGGAGGCTAATTGATATTCATGAACCCTACTCCTTGCTAGAAAAAATAGCACAAAACCCAACGGAAGCCATCAAAGCTTGACATCAAAAATCAAGGAAACTAGAACAAAATCATAACATATGGAAAAACATTAGAGGCCAAAACCATAGAATAAGGAGGTGATAAATAATACAAGGGAGGATGGATAATAACAATAAAAAGGACAAGATAAAAGAGGATTAGGTGTCACCCAACCATCCTAAATAGGGTCTAGGGGAGCCAAAGAAATAATAATGCCCCAACTAGGTAATCACTGAATAACACTACCAAAAAAATCACTTCCATACACATGAAAACTCCAACAAGATAGGATAGTAATATAATTACCATGAGGAAGCATTAGAATCCACCCCATTGATGAGGAGGAGTGGAGAAGTAGATGTGACTGTGAGAGTGGCTTCACTGATGTCGAGGGACTGGGGAAGAGTTCCATGTGTTTGATAGTTAGGAAAGATGCAACTCATAGTATAAGGAACACTCCTTTATTGGTTGAGAAAATCCTTCAAGTGATGAAATTCAAAAATAACCTTCAATTCCTAAGATTGAATATACATAAGATAGATAATAGTTACCTTGTCACTAATATAAAAGTAATAACATGTTTATTCATTATTAAACAAAGATGAATTCCTAGCTTTCCATAGTTGAAATTACATAATCATTTAAAGACACTTGGTTCATATTTCTACATCCATTTCTACTTTAATTTTATTTTTATTTGAAAAGCCATTGCTTCTTCTAGTTGCAACACTGTTTTAAATAGGGGCAAATGTAGACACCTAAATTCTACCATATTTAGTGTCATAATTAACTTTGCTTAATATTGAAATATTAACTAAACCACTAAACTAATTTCAAATTCTATCCTAAGGTCCACTAACATAATTTCCATCCCTTTTTTGAATAGTTAATTAATCAATATTACTTAATTATTCACGCACACATAATTCCATAAAACTAATTAAAAAATCCTCAATTTCTAAGTCACCAAACATATTCCACTTTTATCTCAACCAAGAGTTGATTTATCCAATTATTTCCTTAACTTCCTCAACCAATTAATGAGTCATCATTTAAACTTTCAAATAACTTGGCGAGTCGTCCAATTACCTTGACTCATTCAGATAAATTTTACATTACCAGCTAAATTCCCCCTTATTTCCAAAACACATGAGGAATTGGTCTCTTACACTTGGATGAGGACTCAAATCTAACCATCCAAAATTAATATAATCTAATAAATACAAAATTTCCCTAGATGTCCATCTTCTCACCCAAAATATTATAAATTGAAGTGTCATCCTCTTCAACATTCGTCATCAAGATATCCAAATGCTATAAAAATTACCTTGTGGATCCATCACCAACCTATTAGATGTGCTATCAAAATTACCTTATGGATCCATCATCAAGCTATCGAAGTGATACTGAATTCAAAGTGATACTGAATTTACCTTATGGATCCATTTTCAAATCAACTAATCACATCCTTAAATGTTGCTAAAATTTCCTTTATATTGGAGATTGAATTGAGAATCCACATACACACTTATAAGAGCAAATCGAAGTCAATCAAAGGATAAGGCATTCAATTTTGTTGGTAAGATAGAAGGTAAATTACTTATTAGTATTTTTATTTTATTGTAGTTCTAGATTTGAGGTTTAGATTAGTCTTAGAATAAGAATTCAATTTCTTATTTATCGGCCAAGGTCATAGATATAGATAGGCCTCCTATATATATATATATATATATATATATATATGGATGATTCAAACAATTCTCTCTAGATGGACAATTTGATTCTGATCTCCCTCCCAATTCATCAACTAGAGGACAAATAGATATATATGTATCTATATATAGATAGGGTGTACATGATGGGATGACCATACTGACTAGGCTTCTTGATGCTATATTTCAGATACAAACGATATACACACCATAGGTTGGACCAAGGATATATAGAGTCTAGTATGAGAAAAACCAATTGTAATATGTGTGTAATAACAATTCTATCCATGTACATGTAAATATATTATATAGGGGCCTTTTACAGGTCAGTGGAATCTTTATGTTTAAAATATTGAACCACATTCTAATTTCTAGCTATCACATTTTGGCATACCCATTTAGACTTTTCCAAAATAGTTCTCATCTTGTATGCTTTTCTTTGAGTTTTTGAGCTATTTTTGAACTCTATTGGAGTGCATAAAAACTTAATCTTGGTTTGGGAGGTTTTCTTATTGTTTTAGGTGAAATTTTTGTAATTTCATAATTTTTTGTATATTATATTAGCTTTTGTAGTTTCATTGTAAAGAATGATGAATTTGTTATGGAGAATGATGATTTTGTTTTGAGCTTTAGAATTTTTTTCTAAAGAATAATGATTTTTTTGTGAAGAATGCCAATTTTGTTTTGAAGAACATTGGTTTTGTTTTGAATAATGATAGATTTGTTATGAACGGCAATAGTTTTGTTATGTAAAATGGTGAATTCATACTGTGTAGTGGCAAATCTTCATTTCCACCTAGAGTGCTATCTTCTAGAGGCCATTAATTTTAAATCAAGTGTTTGTTTGACCTCCCATTTTTGAAAATATAAATATATTAGAAAGGATTATGCAAATATGAACAAATATTATACTTTTTATTTGAATTTTTTATCTTGAAAATCATATATTTAATTTTTGTTCATTTTTAATCCTTGATTTCTCATATACAAGTTGGATATTTGTGTTTAAATCTAAATTTAGATATGTTATGGTTATCTAGGGTTAAGGGGTATTAAATTATATTTTACATAAGTGTGGTGAACTAATCTAATGAGCAGGCCAATTAATAGAAACTCACATAAATAATATTCTAAAGTTATACAACTAAGATTGCTAAAAATAGTAAAGTATAACTATTGATAGATATTACAATAAAAAAGAACAATTGATAATTAGCTGGTTTATTGTGCTCAAGCAGGTTTGATTTGGAACAAGATAGAAGTGGACTAAAAGGTGATATTAGAATAGTCATCAGATTCTATGAATATTCTTTATGTGGCCTCAAACACTTGCATCATATTTGGATGGTTGCATTGATGTAGGTGTCTAACTATGATACATGTGTCTGGTATAAAATGTTGACTGGATCTAGATGTGACCAACTAAAGACTTCTAGGTTTTATGTCACCTTTCTTATAATGTATGAAGATCATGCACACAGGGTGTCACTCTTTTTCAAATGATCAAGCCCTAACTTCCTCACCCTTGTGTTGACTATAAGAAAAATAGGTTAGTGGGCTCACAGTGTCGAGCTATCCTAAGGACCCCTCTATCAAAGGGATTGCCTACATAGCCAATAATTTGAAGAGGGCCTCAAATTTATGTAGTTCTCCCCTATGTGTTGGCTTGTGTGTATCAATATGCAATGTGTGATAAGTAATGAGATGCAATGAGCTATCTTGTAACTTAGAAAATATGGCTCATAGATTGCTCTTTGAGTACTTTAGACTTATGAAAGTACTAATCCTATGAATGATATGGAAATATAAATGAATATGGAAGTGTTGTTTGTAATGTCCCTTTTGGGGAACATTTTTGGATCAAAGGGTTTACTAACAAAACCCACTCAAAATAAGCCAAAATTCTAATTATGAAACCCTAGCCAATCAATCACAAAATTCTAATTTTTCTTTGTAACCATGATTAACAAGTTTTCACCAATTTATAAATAAATTATTCCAACCCTTGTTGCTACAGATAATTTTAGAACTCTATAAATGCTCTAAATTGGCATATAAATAATTATTCAAAGCTCCACAAAATTATATAAAAATATCCAAAAATAAATTCAATGATAATTAGTCAAAACTTGATTTTTTAAATGATTTTAGGCTGGAAAATATTACAAAAAATACCAAAAATTAGTGTGGATGTTCCACACTCCTTTAAAATCCCAAAAAGGCCTCATAATCCCATTGCCCACCTTATAAAAGGAGTTCACTACACCTGTAAGTAGTTTTCTACCCTTTTAGAGGTATGTTGCCCTTAAAACAACTTGCAAATAATTACCAAGCCTCTAAATCCTAGTTGCCCAACCTGTAGAAGAAAATATGGTGTTAAAGATACCATTTTTATATGAATGATGCTCAATACAACCTCTTTGTGAAGTTTCCCTAAGTCTTAAATCAAGGGTTTCCATCCTTGTTCCAAACAATCTTGAAGGGGTTTTGTCCTTAAGGCAAAGTCCAGCTTTTTCATGCTTAAGACTTGAAGAATTCAATTATCAAAAAATAACATGAACCTCTCCATAAGATCCCCCTTTAACTTTATATCCTTTCCCAAATTGGGTACATCCAAAAGGGAGGGAAAATAATTCAAATATTAAAATGACCTTTTCATATAAGCTTTTACTTAATCACTAAGCTTTCACTTAATCACTTGAGTGCCCATGACCCTCAAATGTCCCCTTCTTAAGTGAAAATTAGAATTATAAGGTACCTTTTTTAAAATATAAAAAGACCACTCCTTATTAATCCAATTAAGTGGTTTGGGCACCCATAACCCTTAAAGACCACAACTTAAGTGAACATTAGAATAATGAAGTACTTTTACAATGACTCTTAGAAACCCCAAGTATTTCTATTTTTCCTTTTTCTCTTAGCCCTTGGGAAATAAAACAAGGATAAGGATATTTATTTATTCCATAATCAAAAGGGAGTACATGAAAATCCTCCCTGCTCAAAATTATTTGTCCTCAAGCAATAACAACATCCATGGAGTTATCCCAATAAGTTGCTTCTTGCAAAGTCCACATGTAGTTATTTCCAATGGAAGAGAAACCTCATACTACACCCTTTTACTATTGCATCTATCAAATGATGGCTGCCCATATGTGTTAGACATAAAAATACCACATAGTGTAGTCCTTCATTCTCCAAATTAAAGGTTGCCATGGCTATACCTTACATTGTTAGGTATGGACTAGGTGTTAGTACTCTATAAAATCGCCACCAAGCTCAATCTTTTTTCAAAAAAGTGATTATCCCTGTTATAACTTTCATTATAAAACACACAACAACTGTTAATCCCCTCAAAATTGCTTTCTAATCTCACAAATCCATACATCCCATGGGCAAAAATCTTCCTCAACATGGTGGTAACCCTCTCCTTTACCATCATACTCATGTGTTCTCTTATTTTGAAGAAGAATACTCCAAAATGAATTATGTACTTGATGTTTATATGACTATAATTGAAATTACAATCTTGTATTTGTCAAGAAACATGGAGTTACTCACTCCAAACTCATCCCTTGGGAGTTCACTCATTCATCTCACCCTTAAAGAACATTTTATGAGCCCAAAAATTTCCTTAGAGAGGCTGAAACCATCATGAACAACATCATTAGATATTATCTTATGTTTGCTTATCATGATCATTTTGCCTTGAATGTGCTCCTTGGAGTGAGTGATTCCTTGTAAAACATTCCAATATTCCTTAGGGATCTCATTATGCCTTAAATCTTCTTCCTTATGCCAAAGGTGTTACTCAATAATTTGCATGAAACCAATAACTTTGAATGATATTTAAGACACACCTTGTGTGTGCATAACATGAAGAAGTAAACAACCTTGCCATAGTGCCCTCATGAGTGTCTCTTGCCTCTCCTTTTACACATTTTTACAAACAAGATTTCGACCTTCCATATGAGTGCATAGAGATTGAGGGTGTTCTTCCCTCAAGGAGCCACTCCTTATTTGTCTTCGACCCCTTATGAGTTGTATACCTTGAGAAATCTTCCTATTATTCATCTATTTGCATTTCTGGAGTTACCCCCTTCTTGCAAGATCACATCAATTTAATTGAATGTCTAATTGGCCACCTTGCTACCCAAACACATAGTCAACAATATTTGAAACACATATTAAGCCTGAAATTTTTTGAAATTTCATACCTTGGGAGAGATTCTCATTTTTTGCACATACCAATTTTTTTCATAAGAAAAGGACCCAAACTCCCTTGCATTTACAAAATTTATAAGGGGCTATAATATGCCAAAATTTCTAAAATTTATTGTGTATATGAACATCTAAGTTTTCCTATTTTCCCCTTCATTGTCTCCCACACCTATGGTCCTATCACTTTCAGACTTCATGATACATGTTCTCAGACGAGTTGGAACACTTTTAAATAATTTTTATGCACATACAACCAACTGATTTGGAATGAAAAATTCACAATTTTTTGAGTGTTTTATGGGCCTATTTCTCTTGAAAAATTCAGACTTTCATATTTTATTCACCAACTGAGTTTTTTCCCATTCAAGGAGTGGCCTTCATTCATCATCTTAAAAAATTGTCATGCTTTTGAAGCAATGACATTGGATGATTTCATAATGCCTTGGTGGCTACCCATACTCAAAATTTGTCATTCTTTCAACCTATTTTGATGCACACCACTTTCCAATCTTATACCCCTTTATTGAACCAAGAGTATGACATATATCTTCAAGTAGAGGTGGCTATCCCAACTTAAAAAATCATAACAAAAAACACTTAGCATGTTTTAAATAGGTTGAGACTTCATGTAGTGCAAGGGTTGTTTCCTTTTTGAAGTTTCAAACTTGGTGGTAAAAGTGAAGCATTGATATTCCCCACTATTTCCAGAGGTTACCAAGCATGCATAATTGTGATTTTTCAAAATAAACTAAGAATTTTCTATGCACACCCTAGGTCTCTTCCCCATGCAAATTTCAGACCTACTTCCCTTGCTTACAAGCTGAAAATTATTCCCTTCATATACTTGTTTGGCATATTCATTTTCAGAATTCATTAAGCTCAAGAAACAAGGGATTAATCGAATCTTTACATACCCTAATGGTTGTCATTTGTCCATTTTATTGAACTCTTTCAAGGAATAACAATTTATAGAATTTAATTTACTTACCACAAATGAATTAGGGTGAATCCCTCTTGGTGGTGGTGGCTGCCCAAATTAAAAAATTTCAGCCTTTTCCCATGATCTGAAAGTTTCACCTGGATCTCACATAAAATCTTCACTTTAATCTATCTTAATATCCATATCAAAAGTTGATTGTTAAAATATTGGAATTCGTTTCTATCCCTTTGTTCAAACTCTACATTTACAACTTCTTATTTCTCTAGAAAACATCCCAAATCAAAGTCTTCTTGAAGTCTAATGAGCTCATCAATTACTTGCTCAATTTATCTTGCCCTTGCTTCATTATCTTGATCCATAAAATTCATTTCAACATCAATCTAATTTTATAAATCCATAAAGGCTCTTTGACATTTTATAATGAGTCCTTGGTTGATTCAAGCTCAAGGGTAAGCTCATCAACCTTAAGTTTCATTGCTTATTTGCATCTAAGGCCTCATTTGTAAATTTTATGGTCACATCCTTGTATTTAATCCCATGAATAAATTACGATTTTATTGTTTCCATTATATCCTTGATTGTATATAAATCCACAATAATGAAAATTTCCTTCAAGTTTTCCCTCTCATTATCTATCATTTACAACTCCTTTTATTTCCCATGAGCTTGATGTAAAACCTCACCTTGCTACCCTATAATATCTAGTTTTTGGTACTAAGACAAAATAACACTTGGGTGCCCCAAAATGCTTATCTCTACAACATTGATGTATTCTAATTACAACCATTTTTGTTGCTCATGAATTATTTGTAAATCTTCATCTTTCTACCCTAAATGTTTTGATTTTTACAATTCATAATTTCTAATAGTTGGCTGCTCACTAACCTCTTTTGCTTCTAAATTTGTGCCCTCTTTTGGTGATAGATCCCTTAGGAAATCATCTAGAGGCTATTCCTTCTTTGATATTATATTTTTATTTCTTGTGTACACCTCTAAAAATCCTTCCAAATTGTTATAGGTTACCTTCATATCAGTCTTCCTTTCATATTCATCAAAGGCCATAAGTTTGTCCTCATCTTCTTTCTTTTGTTCCTCCAACTGTGCCCTTTACATAGGATCATTCCTATATATTTTATTGAATGATGCTAGGGTTGTATTACTGATATTAGATTATTACATAATATAATACTTATTGTCTCTTCATTCTACCCCCATCTCTTTTTTCACATTCATCAACAACTCCTAAATAAGATCCATTATATATAATTCCAAACCCTACAATTGACCAAGATTTTGTATCTGATACCATTGTAATGTCCCTTTTGGGGAATATTTTTGAATCAAAGGGTTCACCAACAAACCCCACTCAAAATAAGCCCAAATTATTAATACAAAACCCTTGTCAATCAATCACAAAATTTTGATTTTTCTTTGCAACCCTGATTAGTAAACTTTCATCAATTTATAAATAAATTATTCAAACCCTAGTTGCTATAAATATTTTTAGAACTCTATAAATTTTCAAAATTGGCATAAAAATAATTATTCAAAGCTCCATAAAATTATATAAAAATATCCAAAAATATAGCCAATGATAATTAGTCAAAACTTGATTTTTCAAATGTTTCAGGCTAGAAAATATTACAAAAATACCAAAAATTAGTGTGGTTGTTCCAAAATCCTAATAAAACCCCAAAATTATTTAAAATACCATCACTAACCTTTTAAAATTGGGTTACTACACCTATAATTAGTTTGCTACCCTTATGGAGGTATGTTGCCCTGAAAACAACCCACAAATAATCGCCAAACCTCCAAACCCTAGTCGCCCAACCTGTAGAAGAAAATATGGTGTTGTATACACCCTTTTTTTTTCTAATTATTCTCAATACACCCTCTTTGTGAAGTTTCCATATGTATAAAATCAAGGGTTTCTATCTTTATTCCAAACAACCTTGAAAGGGTTTCGTTCTCAAGGCAAAGTCTAGCTTTTTGTCTTAAGACTTAAAGAAATCAATTATTAAAAAATAGCATGAAATTATCCACAAGGTCCACACTTTACCTTTATATCCTTTCCCCAAAGGGGTGTATCCAAAAAGGAGGGAAAATAATTCAAATATTAAATGACCTTTTCATATAAGCTTTCAGTTAATCACTAAGTGACCATGACCCTCAAATGTCACCTTCTTAAGTGAAAATTAGAATTATAAGGTACCTTTTTCAAAATATAAAAAGAGCACTCCTTATAATCCTCTTAAGTTATTTGGATGCCCATGACCATTAAAAGACCAAAAATTAAGTGAAAACTAGAATAATAAAGTAATTTTACAATTACTCTTATAAACCCCAAGTGTTTCTCTTTTTACTTATTCTTCCCTTAGCCCTTGGGAAATAAAACAAGGATAAAGATATTTATTTTTTCCATGATCAAAATGGGGACATGACATTTCTCACTTTAATTCTCAATTGAATTTCCTTGATAGCTCTATATGTGAGTTGTATGTGACTTCCAAGTGATTACTATGTGAGGAATGAATTAGGGTTGATCTTGTATATATATCAATTCATTTTAGAAATATATCACACTAATGAACTTAGGAAAACCTTTAGGATAAATTTAATTTGAAAATTAGATGAATTTTAGGCATTGGAAACTTTATAATAAAATTGGAGACTTGCATCGATGTAATTGTCCATCTAGAACCCAAATGTCTAGGAAGCTAGAAAATAGGTATAGGTCCAAAACTAGTAGTGAAGGATAATAATTATGTTTAGATATTTTTGCATAATATATAAGGTTTGGTCATCATCATAACAATTTTTGGACTAAGAGATAATAAATTTAGGCATAAAAAGATAGTGAACATGATCATTTTATGAATGAGCATGCCTATAACTTAAAGGTACAATCGTGATAGATATTTTCCAAGTGTATAAGACTAGATTACGACATAAATTATATTTTAGTATCTACATGCACCTTCCACTATCCTCCCCCAATATATTAATGAAATTTATAATTTAAAGGAAATAAATTTATAACTGGGTGTGTATAAGACACTTTGTCTTTCAATGAGCCCAACTTGAGTTATTTGTTGGTGACTAACTTGAAATCAAGATGATGTTACAATATATAATTAATGTTTGAAATTTGAGATTGAAATAATTTGAAATTCTTGAAAGTATAAAAATCAAGGTTAGGAGTACACCTATGTGTTGATGCAAACATATTTTCTTTTGGTAATTTGATTTGAAAGGATGCCTCTATATGAAGCATTTAATATGAGATTAGGCCAAATATGAACTTGCAAGTGCCTAAACACACACACCCATACATATATACATATATACATACATACATATACACACACACACACACACATATGTATGTATATATGTGTGTATATATGTATAAACATATATACATATATGTAAACACACACACATATACATACACACACACACATATCTATAAATGTGTGTGTGTGTGTGTGTGTGTGTGTGTGTGTGTGTGTACATACATACATACATATACATATACATATTTGAGGATACATACCCCAAAATTGATGTAAAGGTGAGCTATAACACATATATTGAGCTTGTTTCATCTCAATTGTGTAACCCAAACATGTGCATGGTATGATGAGTGTGATTGATTTAGTCAACTCACAACATATATCTAGTGAAGGTGGATGATTTAATCAAATCCACCTATAAGTTTTGGTAAATTTTATATGATTTAATCTAGTCTAAGTTATAATCTTGGTAAGTTTGAGTGATTTAATCAACTCAATCTTATAAAAGTGAACCAACTACTATAATAGATTGACTCGATAACAATCCATAAATTCTAACCTAGGTATAATAACAATATTTAAATTATGGAAATGAGTTGATTTTGTAATTTTAGGTGATTTTTGCATGGAATATTCACCTCATATATGTCTCAAGATGGAATATGAGTTTAGTAATAATATCAATGTATATAATGTTGTCATAATTGTGTATATGAATCATATAATTATGAAATCTGGTGAATCTAAAATCAGTGTATGGGAATATGTTTACATAACATGCCCCACTATAATATAGAGAATATAAGAATTGGTGTAAATGTGGACAACATGTTTCCATAACATTCCCTCATTGTAATCTAGAAAATTTGATAATTGGTGTAAATCCAAAGAAAATGTTTCTATAAAATGCCCCCACTGTAATATGGAGAATTTATGAAAGCATGGAAGTGATACCTCTATGCCATGCCCCCACTGATATGCCATACCTTTTTAGGTGAGGGGAAATATAATCTAGTAGTTACCTTACCTTAAAAGGATAAGATAACCATATAAGTCATGTATAAATCATCTAACATATAGTGGTAACATTTCTAAGTACATATAGCAGTTAGACACATATTATGTGATTACATCAAGTCATAAGATGCATGACTTAAATCATGGACACATACAAATAGTAACAATACAAGATCAACAAAAAAATCAATCACACACAAGAGCACTCAAAATCAAATCAACATAAAATGGTTCAATTTGACCTTATAAAAGGGGCATGTTCAAATTCCACACAATCAAAGGGACATGACTTAGTCAAATGTCTGCAAATCATAATATGACATCTTTAAATGCCCACATACAACAAAAAATGACACATTAAAATGCCAAAATATGCAAGCATAGGCATGAGGGCCATAATTGATGGAGCATATTCAAATGCTCAAAATAGGTAATACAATGCAAAATACTAGAAATCAAGGATAATATACAACCAACATGAACATAACATACTAGTTCCTAAACATACTTATTTGCAAGCATTGTTAAGTACACAATATACCAAGTAAATAATGAAATGTATAATCATGGTTATATACATGGGCAAGTATATATGTTCAAATATGATAATGGAAAGTGATCATAAAATAATGTAACCTAGGCGTATTGTGATCAAAGAAGAATATAACCCAAACGCACTTAAGACATAAATGGAGGTAAATCATAACATATATATTTATATATATATAATGTACCTAGGTATGAATGTATCACACTCAAATGAAGCATGAAATACATGTGTATATTAGAAGAAATGATATGCTATTTACAAACATGGAGAAAATAAAATATGTATAATAAATAGAACAACTAGGAACATGTTGATTTTTTGGGTATCTTAGGTATTTTTGAATGTTTTTAGTATTTTTGGTATTTTTGATTAGGCAAATTCTAACCAATGATCCCATCTAAGGGATGTTCATCTGGAAGTGCTATGAACATAGGATATGGTATATCAAATTGGTGGTACTATTGAGAAACATGTATGGGTGTCTAATGTTGTAGGCTTTGTAATGCTCTATGTATATATCACAAGACTTTATGGTATTTATAAATTAATAGAAGCATTTTGGGTTCTTAGAACCCATCATTTTGTGTTCTATATTATATCTGAAGTCACAAGAATAGGAACATGTTTAGTTTCTCTAGATAATTGAGTATGTTGTGCAGTAGTAGACGAGGATTTCATGGAATTTACTATGTGTCATTGATGTAATGGTCTCTCAAGTATGGGTTGCCTAGGAAAATGGATTGATTTTTTCTTACCCTTTGACAAAGGATTAACCTTAGTAGGTTTAATAATTAGCTACCTTGTAATAAATTAATTTTGTTCAAGTGGATGTTCTTATAGAATTCTAAGAATTATGAGTACTCTGTTGATATGAATGTAATTAACACACCCATGCACTATGAAAGGTATTACATGAAGTTTATGTATCTAAGGTCATCCAAATAACATATCAAAGACTCTTGTGTATGGTATAATTGAGAAGGTAGTGACCATATGTGCTAGACCAAACTATAAAGGTAGGTCAATCTCACCAAGGACCTACTATGAAGCCCCATTGAATACTCTAACCACTTTGGTCAAAGGGTGTAAGTCATCATGTGTATATCACAAATGTGTAATTAAGGTCATGGTGAAAACATTTTTGCTTGCACCATTATTGACCATAAAACTATGAATAGGTTGGTGATCAAGGTATGCTAAAATAAATAATTAATGAATATATGAGTCATCATACACAATTTCACTATCATCAAAAGTAATAGATGGCCACTAAACCATATTAGGTATATGTCCTGTATAAGTGCCAATATTCCTATCTAATGGGTACCCATAATATGGTAGAGAAGGATGTGCATTACATGCCATTTGGACTTCTAGATATTTTGAGAATGATCTTATAATGGGTAACTAAACATCTTTTGGTTTTGATGGTCACCCGATTGTGACCTTGAATCTTTGGGAAGGTTAACAAATGTAAGTTGCTGGTTATCAATAATATCTTGGATTTTATGCTTTAAGGTATAACATCAATTAGTAGAATGCCCATGGCTATGGTGATATTCATAATAAACATTGGAATCATATCCATGAGGTAGAGGTCTACTCATATCAACCTCTATGAGAAGATGGAGAGATATAAGATGACAATCCATAAACTTTTTAAGTGGAGAACTTGGAGACTTAGGTAATTGTGTAAATTATCTCTTGGGTGCATTCGATAATACAATCTAAATAGATTCTTGTGACACTACATTAATAGTTTTAGTTGTGTCATTTTTAGGTTATGTAGGTTTGACCTTGTAGCTTGGTTTAATATGAAACTTGGTACTAGATGTAGTTGGTGTGTTTGGTACATAAGTTTTTTGAGTGAGATAAGTTTCATTTCATGATCTCGCACAATATGTAATAAATCATCAAAGGATTTGAACATTAAAAAAAAAAAAAATCATGTAATGGGGTAAGAAATTTTTTCTTGAAGATGTCTTCAAGCTCTTTATATACCATTTGGATTGTCATTTTAGCAAACATTATCTTATATCTCAAGACAAATTCATTGATATGTTCATTAGTTCCTTGTTTAATTTTTGAAATTTGTGCATAAAATAGATTTTCAGTACTATCAATAGAGAATTATGAAAGAAAATAATCCTCAATAGGTTTGAATGCTTTTATAGATTGGATTGGTAAATCATAAAAACACCTTACAACATAGTCCTTGAGACTCCTTGAAAATAGGTTAGTCAAAAGTTTATCATTAGAGGCATAATCAAGGTATGCCACATAGAGAGATTAGAGATCTTATGAAAGCTCACCCTTGACATCATAAAATGTGAATTTAGGTGCAAAAAAACCAATTTCCAAGGGGTGAAAAGTATCTTAGGTGAAAGAGAGTTATGCAACACCCTCTCTGAATCAATAACATAAGATGATTTCAGATAATTTTGTTCCATATTTTGTAACCTTAGCTTTAAAATGTTATGGTTTGGATAATATCTTTTACATTTTAATCATTGAGGTTTAAATTTTGATAAGTCACCAAAGGAGGTGTACCCATAATTTGAGTTGATATAAGCATTAAAACTAGTAACTGGGTTGACTTACTAATGTTTCCCATGGAAGATGTAGCATTAGTAAGATTTGTTTTAGGGAACAATGGTGTAAACACATAATTGACACCCCCATCAGAAGTATGAAGTGATGATTTGATCAATGGGAGGCTTTTTGGTATTGAATTAGTTGTAGTACCTCCTAAGGATTCATTATCACTAGGGAAGGATGCCCTAGCCTTTTCATGTTTATAGATTTCATCTTTTGTAACATATAAAAATACATCCACTAAGTCCTTATTGTTATTGAGATGAGTTACTAAGGATTATTTATCTTACCTTTGAAAATGAGTTTTTTGATTAACATTTTCCATTGATTATAAATGAAAAATTCATAATTTTAAAGAGCCATTTACAAAAATCACAAAATCAGAACATAAAAACCTAGGTCAACCTAGGGTTTTGAGACTAAATATCAAGTTCACCAAATGTTTAACCTTAAATTTAGATATTTTATGGTAATATAGGGTTAATGGGTATTAGATTAGCTTTTACACAAGTACGATGAACTAATATAATGAGTAGGCCAATTAAAATAAATTGAGGTAAAAAAATATTATGAAGTTATACATTTGAGATTGCTAAAAATAGTAAAGTAAAACTATTGATATATATTGCAATAAATAGGAACAATTGATACTTAGATAGTTTAATAAGCTCATGTAAGTTGATATAGAATAGGTTGGAAGTGGATTGGAATGTGATCCTAGAATAGTCATTAGATTTTGGGAATATTCTTTTTGTGGCCTCAAACACTTACATTACATCTAGACAATTGTGTCGACACAAGTGTTTGACTATGATACATGTGTTTGGTATGAAATATTGGATGGATATGAATGAGACCAACTAGATATTTTAAGGTTTTATGCCACCTTTCTTATTATGTCTTTATATCATGCACACATGATATTTATCTTTGTCAAATGATCAAACCCTAGATTTTTCACCCTTGGGGTGACTATGGAAAAAATGGGTTAGTGGGCTTATGGTGTTTAGCTACCCCAAGGACCCCTCTTTCAATGGGTGATTCCTACATAACCAATACTTTGAAGAGGGATTCATACATATGTAGTTATCCCCTATGTGTTGGAATATGTGTATCAATATGTAACATCTGATAAACAATGACATATAGTGACCTAACTTGTAACTTGAAAAATATGGCTCATAGACTACTCTTTGAATCATCTAGACCTATGGAAACACTACTCCTATGATTAATATGGAAATAAGGATGTATAGTTTAGTTTTTCTCACTTTAATTCTTAATTGAATATTCTTTGATAGCTTTATATATGAGTTGTATGTGAATTCTTTGTGATTACAAGGTGAGGAATGAAGATGGTTGATCTTGCATATATACTAATCTCTTATAAAAATATATTGCACTAAATCACTTAGGCTAACCTTTAGGATATGTTTCATTTACAAATTGGATGAATTTTGGATACTAGACACTTTTTAGGAAAGTTAGACACTTGTATTGATGAAGGCATCCATATGGGATACACATGTCTAGGAAGCTATAAAATAGGTACAAGTCTAGAATTGGTAGTGAAGGATAATAGTTATGTTTAAATATTTTTACATAATATATAAGGCTTATTCATTATAATAACAATGGTTAGACTAAGAGATAATAAATTTAGGCACAAAGAGATAGTGAATGTGAGACTTTTGGTAGTGGGTGGGTTTATAACTAAAAGGTACAACCATGATGGATATTTTCTATGTGTACAAGACTATATTACTACATACATCAGATTTTAGGATCTGAAATTTATTATTTTGCATGCTAATATTCTATAATATTCAAATGGTGTCTTCAATATGTGATGGGGATCTGTACTGCAAGTGTGATGATGAAGGGGGTAGATTAATTTGCTCATCCATTAGTTCCTAATAAAGGTTTTTACCAAGGGAATCTTATTTAATATTTGAAATTTGATTTCGATTTGGATTGTCTAATAGTGCCTCAAAGAGTTTTTCACTATGGGATGCTGATTTCATATTTTTGTGATGCTTTGGATTTTATTTTTTATTTTGATTATTTGATAGTTACTCAAAGGGTTTTGCACTATGTGACTGTGATTTCAGATTTGGATTTTCTAGATTGTAGGATTCATTTTGAGTGAAGAACACTTGTTGTTACTTATAATATGCTGATGTTGCTTTATGCTCTTCTGGATAGATATCAGTCATGAATTTGATAATTATTTGATTATCATGCAAAAATGTTGATGGCAGTAAGACTGTCAGTCCTAAATGAAGGATGTGGGAGATGTAATGTCAATATGGGAGGAAGGATTGGTGGTATTGATGAAAGGAGTGGTGGAAACACAGTCCTCATAGGGATTATGAATGAATCTTGTTTTGATTATGGATAAAACTTCCTTAGAAAACATGAAAGTATCAATAACATATTTAAATTGATTTATAAATGGTTTGTAACCAATGTTAAGGGGTTTTATGTGTACAAGGATATGGATAGTTTGATAATTACTTGCTCATGGAACCTGATGCCTCTCCCTTAGTAATTCATCTTATGAGGATTCTTCTTGTTATAGGATATTTACTACTTTGAAAGCATGATGCTAAGCTACCAATGTATAAGTAGGGATTAATGGAGCTACTGACATTTTAATTTGTGAGAAGTCTATATTTGATAAATGACATGGTACAAGACTGATAGGATGCGATTGTAGATTTGTTGTTTATGGTGTGCCTGCCACTACTTATGAAAGAAGTAGGGAGGTTATTTATGTAGAAAGTTCTTTGGATTTTAATGTCTAAAAGTACCTTTGTCATTTGAGCCATATATTATGGGGTGATGGAGGATCCAATGTGTGATAATAGGTTGGATGATTTGATAATGGGTCGTAAGTTGTGTTGGTTGGAGGAGGATTGGTCAAAGCTGGGCTCTTGGTAAAAAATGGGTTCTTAGGTGAAGATAGGATCTTAGTAAAAAATAGGATCTTGGTTGAAGATAACATCTTGGTAAAAAATGGGATCTTGGTAAAAAATGTGCTCTTGGTTGAATATAGGCTATTTAATAAGGGGATCATAAAAAATGGGTCGATATTCAAAGGTAGGATCATCAAAAATTAGTAGTAGGCCATGGTGGTCTAAGATGGATTGGTTAAAAATGGGTACATTAAAGAGAGGATCATCAAATGTTGGTGAAAGGTCATGAACTTGATTTTTAAGTGGAATAACTTGATCATACTTAGGAAAGACATTTTGGCATACCCTCAAGCTATGATTATTATATGTGAACATACTTGGGTCTACTTCAATGTCCCATTTGTCAATCAAGTCTTGGATATAATTATTGAATCTTAAGCATATATATTAATACAATGGACCTTAATCTTATGATAATTGCAATATTCACCCTTTTTATACTAGGTAGGCATTATTTGGATCTTATCAAAAGGCTCAGTGTGTAGAAACATGGTCATGTTTGCAACAAGTAGTTGGTGAAAGATTGCATCCAAGGGATACCTAAAAGGAGTCTATTATCTCTATTTGGACGTAGATGGATTTTATGCTTGAATATTTGATGGTCTATGGTGTGGAAATGGTAGGGCATAGTTGGGTGGTTTACTTTCCTATGGATTAGGGGTTGGTTTGGATGGTGGTGGCTCAAAGGCTGAATTGGTAAGATATATAGTATTTTTGGATTGTGGATTGGATAGGACATTAGATTGATTAAATGATGAACATATTGATATAAGAGGATTGAGATAAAGTTTTATATATTCCAACTATTGGTTTAATCATTGGAGTTGTTAAAGGATGGTTATATTTTTGAATTGGGATGCTAGAGTTGATTTTGTTTTGTAGTTGTCATGGAAGATGTTTGGATTATAGCTAATGAAATGGAGATCTAGTTGATTTCAGATAATAGAGTTACTATTGGTAAGTTTATGTTGACATGATATGGTTTGGGGTTACCTACTAATGAGGTGGACTAAGTTGTTGGGATCAAAGTCAGATGAAAGACATAGACTTATCTCTACAAAGTGTATAAGGAGATCATCCTTGTTTGCAAATAGGTATCTATCAAGAATAGTTTTAGATGCCATAACTCAATATGGTTTTGAATTTAATATGTTTTGGATTCAAGATGGATTTTGGATTTATAATTGGTCTTGAATTGGGATGGTTGGGAATGAAAATGGTTTTGGATCCAAGATAGTTTGAATTGAAGATTGGTTGTGACTCAAGATAGTTTTAGAATGAGGATTGGTTAGAAATTTTGAAATCATGATGGGGATTAGATATAAGATATTTAGGATTCAAGATGGATTGTTGGATTTTGACTCAAAATGGATTATGACCCAAATTGAAACTACAACTATTTTGAAAGATATGTGAGTTGTTTTTTTACTAGTTTTTTGGACAAAGTTTGTGTACAATTGAAAAATTAGATTTTGCATTGAAAAAAATTAAGTACTTGGCTTTATGATTTATAAAACAAACTTTGGCTTCCAACACATAATAAATATTTTAATTACTATTTTATTTACAAGGAGATTAAAGTAAAGATAAAAATAATAACTAATTATATACAAAGCATGCAAGCCACATTAAAAGTCTAAAATTAGGTAAGGTCCTTTAGTGACTTGTGGGCTCTCATGTATGCTTGCTTACCCATTGAATAATGTCGGCTCAATATCTTAGAGCAATGAATATGGAGGTAGTGCCATACCCATAGCCCACTAAACTTGATTTCAAGGGTATATTGAGAGTAACTTCCCTAGATGATAGTTCTTTTCATGTGAACCACATGAGAAACATTTAAATGCCATATTAAGGCTTACGATTTTCACACGTTTAACTAAGGGTGTCCTTTATATACATTTTAGTACAATGAGGCATAAGTCCATGAAAGAAGTTGATTAATGGGATGCACAAAGGGGTTTAGTCCTTATGTTCCCACTCCATCCATAGTATTTTAGTATAATGCCACCTAAAAAATATACTTTGAGGTAACTATTAAAAACTTAGTATTGGAGGATGAAAATCCCTCACATCTGGTGTGCTTAAAACATACAACTACTTAGGAAATTAAAACAACTAAACCTCAATTTATCTACCCCACTGGTACATAGGGTTCGGCCTATTGTATGGTGATGAAATCTATGGTGGATAGATCCCTTATAAATAAAAAATATAAAAATTAAGATTATTTATTATTTCTAAGAATCACCACCAATGTAACATGAGGAAAGAGAATAATTGAATCCTATTCTTTGGTTAATTTTTTTATAAGTGTTTTTGATTTATAAGGATCACCACCAATGTAGCATGATAAAAACACATACATAATTTATTATAATGCACACAAACAACTTTTAAATATTTAAAATTAATTAATTGAGTAATGAATTAAGCAAAAACTTATAATAAATGAAATTATGTAAACAAAAATTACATTTAGTTTTGATTTTCTTGGACTCTATAACTTGGGGTCCTACACAAAATGGTTAATATTTTAATAGATAGTGACTTTGACAAGATTTTTCCTAAAAAAATAGGGTTAAGGACATGAAAAAACATCAAATATCAACCCTACAAGCGAAAATTTTAATATTAGGGAAGATTAACATATAAAACAATAAATATCCAACATGTATGTGAGAAATCAAAGATTAAAAATGAATAAAACAGAAAGATGTTATTTTTAAGAAAATAATGCCAAACCTAAAGTATAATATTTATTCCATTTCATTTTTGATTTATTTATTTTGGTATGAATGAGAGGTCAAACAAACACCTAAGACAAAAGTTATGTCCTTTAAAAGATAACACTCTAGGTGGAAATACAAAATTGCCACTACATAATATGAATTCACCATTTTAAATAATGAAATTGATGAAATTAATAACTAATATGCCATTATTTAGAATAAAATCATTGAAACTTAGAACAAAACTACCATTATTTTGAACGAAATCATTGAAGTTTAGAAAACATATAAAAAACTCAAAAACTACACAAAAAACTCATAAACCTATAAAAACTACACATGAAATGACAAGAAAACCTCCCGGACTAAGGTTAAGCTATTATGCTCTCTAATAAAACTTGAAAATAACTCAAACTCTAATAAATACATATAAGATGAGAAATATTTGGGAAAGGTTCCACCATTAAACATTCCAAAATGTAATAGCTATAAATTAGAAGTTAATACGAAGAACACAAATAAGCATTTGAACTTATATTATTAAGACTAATCTAAAAACTTAGATAGAGATACAATAAAATAACAAGACAAATAAGTAAATTACCTTCCATCTTACCTGTAAAAGTGGATGCCTTCTCCTTTTATTGACTTTGATTCTCTCTTGCAAGTGTGTGTGTGGATGCTCAATTCAATCTCTAATGAAAAGAAAATTTTAGTAGCATAAAGATGTGATTTTTTTAATTCTTAAATGGATGCACAAGGTAAATTAAATAACACTTTGATAACTTGATGATGTATCCACAAGGTAATTTTGGAAGCACTTTAATAACTTTATGATGGATCTATAAGGTAATTTTGATAACACTTCGATAACTTGATGATGGATGTTGAAACTAGAGGATGATAATTAAATTTATAGGCTTTTGAGTGAGAAGACATATGGTTAGGAAAAAATTAAATTTAGTGGATTATGTTAATTTTGAATGGTCAGATTTGAGTTCTCATCCAAGTGGAAGAGACCAATTCCTTATGTGTTTAAAAAATAAAGGGGAAGTTATTTGGTAGTTGAAAGTTTCTCTTGAATGATTCAAGGTAGTTAGATGACTCACTAAGTTGGTTGAAAGGTTTAATGATGTCTCATCAATTGGTTAAGGAAGTTAAGAAAATGGTTGGATGAATCAATGTTTGGTGAGAGAAATGTGGAAGATGTTTGATGACTTTGAAATTACATATTTTTATTAGTTTTATGGAATTATATATTAATGAATAATCAATCAATATTGATTAATTAACTATTTAAAAAAGGGAGGGAACTGATGTTACTAAACTTTAGGATAGAATTCAAATTTAAGGTGGTGGTTGAGTTAGTGTGTCAATATTAAGGAAAGTTAATTACAACACTAAATATGGAATAATTTAAGTGCTTATAGAAATAAAATTATAGCCCTAAAGAAATTTCATATAAAAGCTATGTATGTTGGCCTTTAAGCATTCTCCAAAAAAATATATGCCAAGAGAATCATTATGGGTGAAAGGGCTGAAAAAGGTTATGAATCCAATGTCAAGTAGACTGAGCTTTGAGAAAAGTATAGAATAGGTGCTTGAAGGACTCTTGTCTGGAATATGCATGACACTTGGATTGAGCAATTTAAATATGTAAAATATATTCCCTAAGGAGAAGGCCCTGTTATGAAAGACATAAAATAATTTGAGTGATATTGGGCTCAAGCTTAACATTTGTTACATCCTGATTCCTTGTTAAGTAAATTATTTGACTATCGATAGATATTTATAGTTGACACATCTAATTTGGTTATATTTCTGACTAAGCTTGAGATATATGCTATTATAAGATAATATGATATTTCTTAGATACATGATGTTACATGTTTGCTTTATTGTGAGTTAGCTGTAGTGTATGCGTTTATATTTCAAGCATATTAATCTTTTTTTAATTATATTTTATGCTAGATGTTTATTATATTAATATGATCTAACTACATGTGTATTGTGAGGTTGACGTAGGATAACTCATCCCTCAAAGTGTGATAGAGGGAGAGCATCATCGAAGAGGATGACATATATGGAGACATCAGAGGATGATAAAGAATTGGCGAGAACGCTGCACACACCATAGTAGTTAGCACATGTTAGAATGCATTAAAAATGATTTGCACACAGTGTGTTTATTTCTACTTGCTTTGAAAAGTTAATTTCTATGGTTTTCTAGTATAGTTTAATAGCTTAATAAATTAGTACATTTTATCATTTAAGCTAGTAAAAAAGTTATAAATAAAATTAGTTTTAAAACTCATATTATTAATAATATATGAAATTGTCATTTAAATTACTATAACATTTGTAGATGTTAATTAATTTAATAAAATTATGGAGTTTCTCTATTTTATGTTAAAATAAATAAAAATGAAATTTGTTATAGAAAAAGGAAAAAGATAATAAACAATAAAAGGAAAAGTAAAGACTAAATTTAGAAAAAAAATAAAATCAAATATAGTAAAAATAACTACGACAAAAAAAAAACAAATAAAAAAGAATCTTTAAAACAAAATGGCCATGCCTATTTTTATAGGGAAAAATTAAGAAAGAAAGGGCATCATAAGAGTTTTAAAGAACAGTTGGATTGGGGACAAGCAGAAGAGGGTCATAGCAAAGGAGACATAGAAGAAAAGAAAGGAAGCAGAGAAGAAGATCAACCACTCAATTTGCCAAGTAGGCAATGTTTTCAAATTTTAGAGTATGTTTATGTGAAAATTTTTGGATGATTTTATTCTATAAATGTTTGTATGTTTTTCAAAAGTTTGAGATGCATATTTAATTTAGAATAATATAAATAGTAGGTGGAATATATGCTAAGCATGAGAGTCTTAGTTAATATTTGAAATTGAATAGAAAATAACCTTGTAGAGATTGGTCATAGTATTTCAAACATTACATTTAATACTTGACATTGCCATAATTTTCCAACCTAGAACATAAAGAATTAGACGCCTCCATATCACTCATACGATCTAGTATGTGATTATCCTTTCTTCCTTAACTTCACATTTAGACTTGTTTATTTTTTGGTTATGACATTTTCCAAAATGAAATGAGTATAGTTAATAAAAACCCTTTCCTGTAGAATTATCTAAATTCCATGCTTTGACGATGTGATCCTTTTTAGACTCATTAAGATAAAATATGAAATAAGAAGGCCGTTGCTGTGTTAAAAGTGAAAAAGCCTATGAAACTAGAGGTTTAACATATAAAGATGGCATACTTGAACAAGAAAAACTTTATTTCTAACACAAATTGAAATCATTTCTTTGAGATCTTTTCATGTTTCGATCTAAAAGAACCACGTCCACTTTTTGATATATGTAGATTATTCTTACTTGTAATATCATTTTTTGATGCCATGATTGCTTGACTATCTAGTGAGATTATCTTATGATGGAAATTTTGGATGTTTTATGACTCACACGGGAAAACCATGGAATAGATTTCTAAAATTTATATTTGTTCTGATGCCTCTATTGGGTGTAGTGATTAGCTATACTAATTTATTTTTTAAAGGGCATTGCCATATCTTAAGGTTGATTATTATAACTATAGGTGGGTCATTGATTATTTAACTTTCTAGCTTGTATAAAAATAAATGAATCATTGAACTTTAAATTCCAGACTGAATAGTAATGGGGTGGCATCACTGAATATTGATAGGGATTAATAACAAAATTATTATTCCCAATGAATATCAATGTAGCCAATTATATACAACTAGATATTGTGTTAGTTTGTATGAATCATATGTTATATGAATATACAAGTATAAAATAATTATGGGATATTAAGTCGATTGGTGTGAACTATGAAATTAATTTATAAATATGAATCAAACATCTCGGGTGTTACATGTGTAACCCATATTGAGTTTGATTTGTATGAATCAATTTATATAGCTATATTTATAGAGGTGTAGCTATACATAGCTAGATTAATACTTAGTGGCATCGTTATTTTCTTTATCTTATGACATCACTATATTTATCCGATTAGTTCTCAGCTTGAGGTCTACTTAAATAGATGATGTGATATATATTAAATCATTGTTTTAATAGTGGACAAGGTCAATAGTGGCATTAATATATTATATATAATAGGGGGTATTATAAGCTAAACACACACACACACGCGTGCGCGTGCACA
Source organism: Torreya grandis (assembly GCA_037957365.1). Lineage (NCBI taxonomy): Eukaryota > Viridiplantae > Streptophyta > Pinopsida > Cupressales > Taxaceae > Torreya > Torreya grandis. The sequence continues at coordinate 1,716,950 of JARHVA010002732.1, forward strand.
CACACACACACACACACACACACACACACACACACACACACACACGTCTTACCCTCTTTAAAAGAAAAAGAGATTTTTGAATCCGTAGTATCTTAAGAGGATTGAAGATTATTTTAATTAAGGGATTTTAAGAATGGTATTTATTGTAAATACTAAACAAGGAGAAGCTTTAGAAAATTAAGAAAATATGGTTATTTGTATTATGAACTAATTACATATGAACCAAAATAATAGCTAAATCTATATATAATAATAACATGAGGATAGTTTCTATTTATGCAGGCCTAAAACTGTGAACTTTCAACCTAGTATGTACAAACTTTATTGAAGTCCCAAAATTGACTAAGGATGATTGTGAGATTGTAAAACACGATCATTCTACACGAAAACATAATGGTTGAATAATATCATGGAAATATCTTTAGAATATTGATATCTGTAGGTGTTAATATGACTAATCGCGTATTTATGCCTATAGGGGTGTATTCCTAAAATTTCATTCCTCACATGGATTATAAAATATATTAAGGGGTTTATTAAAATAATTTAACGAATGCATGCATTCAAACCCCCAAAACATAAATAAATGCTTGCTTTGAATTTATCCCATTTTTCATGTGTATTGACACTTGTTGTTATATCTAGCTATTTATTTCATAAAATCTTATGTTTCCATGAATATATGATAACTTTATTAGCTTGGTTGTGATATTTAGTGGTTTTACTTAAAATCACTAGACTATGGTAATATGGGTTATCATAGGGTGTAGTTTAGTTGGAAATAAATTATGTTATTTGGATATGTAGTTAATTGTGTATTTACCTAGATGGTATAAACCGTAACCATTATTTATAGTATGGAATAGAAAATAATTTAAAATTCATTCATACATTTGACAGAATACATGTATGCTTTGGTTATTCTTATGTTTAGTGTGATCTAAGAATTTGACTCAAGAGAAGATGGTTAGTATGGTGTTAGTTCTAAAATGGAAAACAAAATAAAATAAACACACTAATAGCATAACATCTCTAGGCTGTTGACACTAGGGAGAGCTTAGTTAACAATCATGAATTAAACACACAATTAAAATTCAAAATAAAAATCTTTTACCTTCCTTGGATGATCCAAAATGCTTGTTGTGGTGGCTTGCTCAGCTTGTGCTCATGAAGTCCTTTGGCAATGGAAGCTTGACAACCTCCATCTCTCTTTGGAACCTTTAGATTATGGCTTGGCTTGGATTGGAATCAATTTGGAATGGTAACACTAGTTGCTTGAAGCTTTTGGAACCAATCCTGTATTATAACTTTGCACAAATTAAGCTTAGAAATGATGTTGTGAGGCCTCCTATTTATAGATTTTTGGATTTGATCAGAATCAACTTCAACCATCCATCTCAAGTTGAGATGTGTGGTTGAGGATTAATTCAAATTTTGTAATTAAGTTTGTAATTATCCTCATCATGGCATTGGAAGAAGGGGCATTTATGAGGCATGGAGGGCTTTGATGAGGCATGAGAGGCATGAATCCTGATATTTGTGACATTTAAGGCCTAGAGATGTCTTTCCAAGAAATGAGGTCACTTAATGATGCAAATATTAAATATTCATTTTCAAAACAAATTATTAAACAAGTTTCTATGGAATTTTTGATTAGGCCTTGATTTTGATTAATTATCTCTTAAACATGATTAAGCACTTTATGCACAAATTACCCAATTTGATTAGAATGCCTTGTTATTGGTCCTAAATTTGACTGGATTTGAATTAGAAGTCCACGTCAAATGTGTTGGATACATATTCCCATTAGGATGTTACCAATAAAAAATAACAAATGCATGCATCTTATGTAGAATATTTGATAGGAAAGAGTAGTCCAAAATACGTAGGTGTAAATTTGGCATTTTGACTTGAAATGATCTAATCAAAGTTAATTGGCCTATAAATTTCATTAACCTATTTAAGGATACCCTTGACAAAATTGACATTTGAATATGTTAGTTTCACATCATTTAGCATGTTTTAGGTCAAATTGTGCATTTTGGATAAAAATTGGTCAAAACCCTGGTTGGAGGTATTGATGGCTAATTTTAGATGTCTACATTTAACATGTTATATGATGTGTTTGCTAGTAAAATGTAAATTATATAAATCTAGCAGTTGAATTATATTTGACTAATCTACATTACTGATATTGAGTAAAGAGTGAGATGGACTTCACTGACTTGCATCAGAATACCATATGAAGGCAATCCGATCAAGTGGTGTTTATGAATTTGATTGATCTATAGATCATTTTTATATTACTATTCTTAAAACTTTGGCTAAAATATGTTTAGTGAGACATTATCATTTCATGATTATGATTTACATGTTTATGTGATATCTTGTAATATAACAAGTATTTTATGATACATTGCATGTTCAGTTTAGAAATCATACAACACACAATACTTGGTTGTCTTTTTAGATTATTATTTCGTCACTATCTGCTCATCTATGGAGGAAGGGCCATGATGGGATTAGTGCAGGAGATAATTGGTCCATGGTTGGTGTGAAAAAACACTCATATGATGCTCTCCCTCCCCACAATAGTACTACTTATCAAGATGACACTTGAGATTGCCATAGATACTTGAGTTTGAGAACTATGCTCTAGGGGAACTATGTATATTATATGTAGATTGTATTGTATTATATTTATTATTGAATATAGTCATGAATAAATTTAGTTACTTATTATTTAATGTTGATAAAAATGGATATAGATTTGTATTAGTCATGGTTAAGTTGATGTAATTACCTTTTTATATTTGTCTTTTGTAGTGTTCTCATGACATTAGAGATATGTGATATAAGATGTAACATGTATTTATTAGTATCACACTTAAGTATATGTATGATATCTATTTAAATTCTCATGATGTAATCTAATTATGGTATATATTTTTATTTAAAAAAAATTAAGGTATTTCTAGGTAGATCCTAGTGGGGATGTTACATGTGGTATCAGAGTTACGACTCAAAATATAAGACCTAATAAATCTACTAAAATTTTCATATCCTTATATTTATAGAAAGAAGGATGGTGAAAGATCAAGTTTCCAAATAAGGTTCATCAAATGCCAATGATAATAACCCTCTATTTGATCTTAGTCAATTTGCTACTGAGCAATCAACAAAGATGGATTAGATTTTTACAGTCATAAATGAGACGAGGGATTGTATTACAATTCTAGAGTAGGTGCTCAATGGACATGATGAGGAAGAAAATCAAGATGAACCTGAAGAGAATCCTATTGAGCAAAAAAATCCTTAGGATGCTAGAGCTCAGGTTGTCATAGAGTTAGCTAGAGACACGAAGAAGGTGAACCCACCTAAGTTCGATGGGACTATTCTAGGTGATGGAGCTAAGGCATGGTTGACTGAGATGGATAAATATTTTGAAATTTAAAACTACTTTGAGGTCACCAAGGTAGTATGGGGAGCATACCAGTTGGCTAGTGAGGTAGCTACATGTTGGACCAATAAAAGGTTGGAAAGAAATCTTAACTTGACCACCACCACTTGGGATCAATTTATGACATTATTCAAGTCATAATGTCTCCCACAATTTTATTTTGATTAGAAGCTCATATATATATAGAATATGAAGTAGGATGATATGTTAGTGAATGAGTACTGGGAGAAATTCACTAAACTTCTTAAGTATGCACCTCAGTACCAGGGTGATGAGCGGTTTAGAATCAAGAAGTTTATCATGGGTTTGAGGCCTCAAATTGGTGGAGAGGTAGATGTTTATGGACATTATACCATGGAAAAAGTATTTGATAAGGTGATCAATTAGGATCAGAAGTTAAAGTTTCTTTTTCAGGCCAAGTGTGTCACCATGGAGTGCACTAATTATCTTTGTCAATAAGAAGGATAGTACCCTTTGACTTTACATTGATTACATAATATTAAACAAAGAAACCATCAAAAATAGGTATCTGCTACCTTGTATAGATGATATTTTTGATCAAATATGAGGATAAACAATATTCTCTAAGATTGATCTTAGTGTGGGATACCATCAATTGAGGATTCAAGAAGAGGATATTCTCAAGACAACATTCAAAACTTAGTATAGGCATTATGAGTTTACAGTGTTACCATTTGGATTGACTAATGCTATGAAAACATTCATGAATCTCATGAATAGTGTGTTCAGAGATTACTTTGATCAATTTGTTCTAATTTTTTTAGATGACATTCTTATCTAACTTAAGAATGAAGAGGAGCACCTTCAGCATCTAGAATTGGTTTTATAATGGTTGTGAAAGCATAAGTTGTATGGTAAGTTGTTTAAGTGTGCATTTTTTAATGAAAGAGTCCAATGTTTAGGACACATTATCTCTATCGATGGCATCTTAATAGATCCAAGAAAGATTAGAGCCATTATGGAATGGCCGACACTAAAGAATGTGCATGAAGTAAGAAGCTTCACAGGGTTAGTAGGATATTATAGGAAGTTCATTCCAAACTTTTTCCAAGATATCTAATATGATTACTTACTTGGAAACGAATAGAGCCATAGTTTTTTTTGGTTAGAGAAGTGCGAATTAAATTTCCAAGAATTGAAAAAAAGGCTTACATGGTCACCAATGTTGAGAGTTCCTAACCCTAATAGTCAATTTTCAGTGATCATGGATGCATCAGGGGATGGACTAGGAGGAGTCCTTATGCAAGATGGTGTAGTAGTGGCTTAAATCATGTAAGTTAAATACATATGAGGTGAATTATGCTCTTCATGATTTAGAACTTGTAATGATTGTTCATGCTTTGCAAGTGTGGTAATATTACTTGTTAGAGAAACCTTTTGAGCTCAAGACAGATAAATTGGGACCCAAGTATATTTTCACCCAAAATAATTTGAATGATCATCAGAGACGTTGGCTTGAGCTCTTATTTGATTATGATTTTTATATCATCTATATCAAAGGTAAGGAGAATAGAGTGGTTGATGCCCTCAGTTGTAGAAGGTACATAATAACTATAACTACTATTAAGAGTACTTTCAGGGATTGGGTGATTGAATTATCTTGAAGAGATGAATTTTATGATCAATTCAAAAAATCATTATTTGAGAATGATAATAATCATTGGTACAAAGAATTAAAACTGGATAGTGATGGTCTTTTGTGTTACAATGAAAGGATGTATGTGCCAGATCAAGAGAATCTACAACTCACAGTGTTAAAGGAATTGCATAATGCCCCATATTCAATACATCTTAGTGTAACTATTATCACTTGGATTTACACTCATTGAGTAGATGATAAGGATCTCCTCATCCAAGTGGCACAATAGAATCACCTCTAGGCTTGTGGGCAACCTAAAAAATGAGGTGAGTCTCTAGATAGGGCTACCTCCTTATATGTACCACTTAGGATTGAACCTCCTACTAAATTTTGAGGGTGAAAAAGGAGAGAGAGAACTAAAATAAAATATAAATTAAGGAGGTGATACACTAAATCAATTTTATGACTTCCAACCAAATGCATTCTACACTTGAGACCAAGAAACAAACTAAAACATACACTTCTTCAATCTTCATCTTCTCACATCAATGCTATATTTTGAGGTCATGAATGAATGTGAAAAACTAGGAGGAATAGACAAGAGGCATTGAATATAAATAATGAAAATACTAACTCACTCAACATTTGACATATCCTAAAATACTTCACATGCCCTGCAAGAAGAAGTTTTCCAATTGTAAACAAGGTGAAATAATGAGACCACATGCTAGGAATCCATAGTCTTCACTAAGAAAGGTTTACAATTAAATTGAAAAACACTTATGAATAATCATTAAGAGGTAACACTTTATAATTTTATTGATCAAAAGGATATAAATGAGCAGGGATTCATCATACTTCAGTGGAGCATTTAATATAATGGCCAAAATGGCTAACTTTTATAGAGTTTGAGAGAAGAAGAGAAGTACAAGGGTTACAAGGACACTTGTAAATCTGATAAAAAGAGTTAATTGTTCATTTAGAGAGGGTATTTGATGAAACATTCAAGGTTAGGAGATACAAGTGTAAATTCAAGTCACCAAAGTTATGCAAAGTGGCACAAAACTTCTCTTTTTGCATAGAAAAAATTGCCTTCATTATTGGGCCTATTTGAACATCCCTTAAGTAATGAGGAGTAGGTATAATAATTTTAATGGAATGGGAGGCTATCTTAAATGCCTATTTATTCATTGGTTTCATGCCTAGTCCTCTGTAAACCTCTAAAAGTGGGCCATCATCATCTGCTGTCCAAAAAACTACCCTTCTATACACCCTGCACACTTGACCTCAAAATTGGCATCAGTTATCCATGAAAATTCATGGGAGGTAGTGAATGATAATTTTAATTCCCTCCATATCCCTATAATCATTAGGGACACCTTAAAATTTATCTCACTTGAAGTTTTCCATCTTCTTCACTAGCTTGTCTAATATGCTAGATTTGACTAGCTAAGTTTAATCACATAGTCAGGGAACTTAAGAGTTTTTTTAGGTAATTAAATGAATATTTAGAGTCATATTAAGTATTGATATTCCATCCAAACTTTTTTTCATCTATTAACTCTTCCTGTAGCCTGCACAACACATAAAATAGTGATAAAAACCCTATTTTTGCCCCTATACGTACACGTCCATACAATAATTGGAATGGAAGGGAGCCTCAGAGATTAATTTTAATCTTATAATAGATATTATGGTAAAAACTAAGCCATTTTATTGTCATCTCCAACTCCATTTCTTCAAACTGGTTCTGGCTAATGGTTTAGTAGGGTTTGAGGCCTATTTTTGGTCTTAAGGTTGGTTCATAAATATCCAACATCCAACCTACCAAAAGATTCTCAAAAGATGATATTTAGAGACCCATTAACTTCCCACAACTCCTTATACTCCCATGCAAAACCTCCAAGAATATATGAGCTTTCAAAGTCACCTATTCGAGGTCTTTTCCTTCATTCTTGCATGCATGAGTTGCTTTTGGACCCAAAAAATGGTTTATTTTGGTTTTATATACCTTTCAATGACTTTAAATCCTCTTATTTTACCTTATGGGAATGTTTCAATAGGTCATCAAGTTTATCTCTTGCTAAAATGGTGGATGATCCCCTATTTGGACTTAGGCCTACACTTTGTTCAATAGGTTTGCCTACCACTTTTGATATTTAGACTATAAAACTGAAAATTATTGCATTACACAAGCTTAGAAACCTATATTTTGTCCTAAAAAGCATTCATAAATATGTTGGAAACCATGTTTCATGTTATAAGTGTGAAAGGCCTCCCTTTTGGAAACTAGGCTTTACCATGCCTAGTAGGCTTGATTGCAAAGTTAACCATCTAAAACATTTTGTTTAGATCCTTGGTCCTATGAAGTGTTTTCAATTTTACCTTGTATTTTATCCAAATTAAAAACCTTATTTAATATTTTTCATGGCTTTTGGTCTCATCTCACTACCCATCTTTCTAAAGACTGCATGCTTATGCACAAAGGGAGTACCCTCTATTTGAGATAAAATAAAGTGTACTCCCTTATTCCCTCAGAACAAGATTAACATTTTATAGTATCTTCATGTCATAGATATTACCTATATGAAATTTTAGTCTTTTATCTCATGTATAGACCCTCTAACCTCATTAAAACTTCAAGACAAACTTATAAAATATACTATCTGTAGGGGTGTTAGGAATGGACTCAGTTTCACATGTTTAGGATCCTTTCTCAGTTCAAAAATTCACTATGATAATGACATAAGGTTATATTGGCCATGGTGAAGGTTCATTTATCTTGGAAACATCTTCATCTTCTTATTTTTCCTCCCGATTCACTTGAACTCTTAAGACTGACCTCCAAACCTTGACTGTGTTTTGCACTTGGAAGTGCCTTCCCTTTACTTGATGGATAATTGTGAGGGCATATGGAGGTAATTATGATTAATATGAATTTTTTTCAATCTTGTATACCAGTTTGGATTTCCATATATTCTCCATACTTCCCTTGTACCCTTGTATAACCCAAACTGAGAATGAGATGACCTTGACTGTACCCTGTGTTAGACTAAACTTGTAGGTATGATTTGTATAATATAGATTTAAAAGGGTGATAAAAACCTCCTATAATTCAATTAGTTTCAATTTAAATTTATATGGTTCATTTGAGATCATGTTTATACCACTCATACACCAAAACACTGCTATTTTGCTCACTGTCTACTCACTATCTCAGTCAGAGTCAATTGATTGTAGGTTATTTAGCTCTTACTAGGCTTGGTCAAGGTGTTTAGATACCCTTTTTTGATCCTTGAAGGAAAAAAATAACCTTGTTTATGTTTATATTTACCTTAAATACACTCAAACATCATCAAAACATCATGATTAGGTTTCTCTTTGCTATACCGTGCTGTAGGTTTCTTTTTTCCTCAGTGTACAAACTCGAGGGTGAGTTTAGGAGGCAAAAATGATGAGTTACCTTCCTTTGAATGGTATCTTGATTCTTTTGTGATATTTGAAACAAATTAAACCATCTCAATATGTTATCAAGGTAAAGTTGTAATCCTGGGTGAAAAAAGTCTCCTTTTGAGCTCGAAACTGTAGATATCACTATCTGCTCACAGTCCATAGAAGTATGATTTTGAGTCCCTTAAAGACTAATCTCCATTCCTCCATTTTCATTTATTCATGGTAAAATTATTTTAATATATAATTAATACATGACCCAATCCTTAATATGCATTGAAAACCTTAAGAGGTATGTTTGAAAAGGTCTGTAAAAACCTCTTAGAGTTCTGTTTGCTCGATTTAGGGATTGGAGCCCTAAAACTGTAGTCACTATCTTAGAGTGTGGTTTTGAACTTTATCTAACTATATATCACTTTAAACACCTATGTAATTATAATTTACACATATAATTATTCCAATAAGGGTTCTAACACATGATTTAATACTCAATTTAGTGCCTCGGTCCCCTGTAGTGTCACCTATAGGTGATCATCCTCCTATATAGGTAGCAGGTGTAGTATTTGTAGACAAGGCTCATTTCCTTAGATATTTTTTATGAATTTTAGTAGTATATAACATTTTATAAAATATCCCTTAAACTATCAATGACTTCTTGAGGACTTCAGACTAATTTTCAATAACTTATCTTGTGGGGTCTTGAAGGTGCATGAGGATTGTAAGCAGGTAGTGGGCAGAATTAGAGTAATATGCACGAGGAAAAAATTCATTAACAAGCCAAAAATCCATCCAATATGAATTTTTATTTCTTGTATAATAATTTTTTCAAGTCAATATATCCTATTTTCAATGTCAAAGTTCTTGCAAACACTTATGGATGAGCATGTTAATGGTAGACTATGCATATCTTTTGCTCATGACTGCACCTTCATGGAAAGTTTGTCTTAGATTAATGATATAGAAATATGGAGAGACTAATAATAAATTTAATACATTTTAAATAACCTATCACAATAATATGAAGCCATTGACAAAGCTCAAAACTCTTGGAAATAGTGAAAACTACCCATAACTTAGAAAATTGTATCTTCCTACAAATTGAGGTGACTAGCATATCAAAAAATCATGAAACATGAAAATAAGTGAGGGGATAATTTAATAATGAATTAAAAATTATCTATAGTAAATCTCAACAACTAGGTTTTATGAAATCTCCCAAACCAAAGCAAAACCTAGAGGGTGTACAGATTAGCAGGCAGTTTTGAATAGTCAACTTCAACTAGATGATTCATAAAACATAGTTGATCATTATAAAACTTATTGATATAAAAATTTATGTCTATAAGTGTATAATATTACCCCAAGATCATTTTGCTTAAAATACCTTGTGCTGACCATACCAAGTAAGAACCTGCAAGTCACTTCTCTATGCCAAGAAAGGTGAAAAAGAGATAGCATGGTTTTGAGCATGAAATGTCAAGTTTCAGATCAAGACAAATATGTATTTGAGCATGAATAATTTTAAGATTCAAATTTCATCCTTTTCCAAGTGGCATACTTCCCAAGGACATTTTACAAGTGCCATTTGCTTTCATTTCTTTAGGAAAATTAACTTTTCTCTGAACAACCTATAATATTTTCAGTTATTTCAGTTTCTTAAGACTTTTAGGGACACATGGGATATGACATCATGTTTTTATACTTTCACATTTCCCAAAAAATTGTATAAATCATTAAATACACTATTTTAACCCCCTAAAATGACCCAAAATGATAAAAGAACCTAAAAACTAATTGACCAAAGCTAGTACAACATTAATTGACATAAAATGACCTATAAATCACCTCATTAAAAAATATTATACCCTCTTATATGCCTAAATATCATGTTTTTTAATAGGGGTGCCCCAATTTGACCTAAAAGTCAAGTTTGGTCAACAAATTGGTGACTCATAGGGGTAGTATGCCTACTATACTAACTAGACTAGTAGCCTTATTAATCCATTGAGTTTTTGGAGTCATCTAAGGACTGATACAAATAATAAAAACCTTTGACCATTGATCATAAACTTGACAAAGAAAAGATAACTAATGGATACCTCAACCACACAAAACAAAAGACACACACAACAAAGAAAGAAAACACGCAAGACACATACATGTGATCCAAGCACTTAGGGGAAATAGGAAATAACCTATTATGCACAACTATAAACTAAACATGCCTCCTTTTCTGGATCAAAAGGAAAACTTCTTGAATCATCCTCATGATGAGATGAAACATAGTGCCAAGCATGCTTCTCTTTGGATCGAATGCTTTGTGGACCAGACCTCTTCCTTTGCACTTCACTTGATGTAGTTTCAAGTTTATCATCCTTAAATAGGTCTCTAATAAATACATATTACTTTTGAACATGTTCACATACTTCATACTACTACATATTCTTCATTTCATAGTCAACTTGTATTTAGTAGACATGTCTCTAAGAGGATTAATTTCTTTTTCCTTAGAAGATTGAGCCCAATAAGAGTTTGTTCCATCCTTCAAAATCTGATATGTTTCTCCCAACTTATTGATAAGATGATATCCCATGTTGATGACCTCAAACATGTCATTATCAAATGCATATGCTCCTTGAAATGATAGATTTGAAAGAATTCTTTTCCTTTTCATACTTACTTTTGTACCAATGCTACCTTCTCCATCTTTGACCAACTCATAGCCTCCTTAAATAGGAGTATAACCTTCCATAATGACTTCAAACAAGTCATCTAAAGACTGATCAAGAACTTGTCCATGTTCATCCATGATATCTTACAAAATGATGAAATTATTGATAATCATTTCTTCCTCTTTGAAAAAAGGAAGACATCCTTCCTTATCAACCCAATTGAAATCTCCACATAAGAAATCAGATCCTCCTCATCTTTGTTCAGATCATCTTCAAGGGATATTTCCTCTATCTTGATCTCATAATACTCTCTCAATACTACCACTTCTTGAGGGATGGCTTGAAAGTGTTCTCCCTTCTTGATAACACATTCCACTTCAAATATGGAGGCAAAAGCTTGTGAATTGTCCTTTTGTTCACCAAAGTGAGTCCCTATGGTGATTTATTCCTCATAAACACTCATGAGATCTTCTTTATTAGCCATAGATTGAGCATGTTCCTCTTCATTTGCTTCTCTCAAGATAGGTTATTCAACACAAATAAAATATTCTTCATCATCAACCAAGCAAAGAGATTCAACACAAGAGCTTACCTTCTCTTCATCACTTAAGACCTCTTGAGGGATTTCAAATTTAACTTTATCTATCATAATATAATCTCTTTTTTCAAGGGTTGTAATATTTTCAACCTCCTTCATGGTGATGCTAAGACTAGGCATCTTGAAATTATGTGATCTAGCCCAATGAGGCTGTGATGGAGGTAAGTTTTATTCAAACAAGAGTTCTCTTTCTTTATCAAAACAATGATCCTCCTTTGGTTCCCATACCATAGGTCTATCAAGGCAAAGGGTGATGGGGTAAGGACAAGATGAACTACTTGGTGGAGGTGGCACATAGAAATCCAAATCAGATTAAGAATGCAAGGTAGGAGGCTCTTTAGGGAGGGGATAAGGGATGTGTTTAGGCATAAGATCTTCTCTTCAGTCTAAACCTTCCATCACACCTTGAATTAGTATCTTCATTTATATCTCTATCTCCTTTATTTTCTTGGATAAGTTATATTGGAAAAGTCTCTTTTAAAGCTCATAGGAATCATCATGGGGATAAGGAGTGTATGAGGGCTACCATGGAACACAATAAGCTTCTTGAGGAAGCATGGGAGGGGATTTCAAAGGATCAAATCAATTCTCCACTTCACACTCTTGGAAAATGCTTCTATCTTCTTTCTTACCCCATGACTCTACTATCTTTCTCCAACTTAGGATGTTAGGATTAGATGTCTTCTCAATTTCACTCTTTTGATCAATAGTTTTCTCCTCCTTTCCCCATGACTCTAATATCTTACTCCAACTTAAGATATTGGAATTATGAGTCTCTTTTTGAGGTGGTGGGGATGCAATGTGAGAGGGAAATGAGGGTTTTAACTTTACTTCCTTTGCTACCAACATGGACTATTTCATATGCATATTTCCCAACTCAATTTGCCTATCAAGATTTGCCTCAAACACAAGATTTCTATTTTCAACTCTCTCCTTTTATTGATTGCAAAAAGGATGAATTTGATAGACTTGATTTGGCTCATGAGTAGGGGTAATTTATGTCTAATAGGGAACTTGGGGAAGTGGGTATGAAGGTTGATAGACTTGGTAAGGCTATCTCTCATGAATATTTATCTTCTCTTCCAAAGATACAATCAAACCACTCACATTTAGCATATCACTCGTGAGCCTTTTCCAATTGGCTCTTTTAATAGGTACCCACTCTTTCTTGACCAACTCTAATGCATTTCTCACTTGATGGATGGAATGATTAGGAATCCTTTGACCACATCTCATTAGAGTATCAAGCTCTAACATATACCTTTCATAGCCCAAAAGTGCTTGTTTGAAGGTGGAAATGGGCTGATTGGAGAAAGGATTAGGTTGACTAGGAAAAAGACATTGAGAAGGCTAGTTATATGATTGATACAACTCATGATAAGATTGACCAAGAACTTATTCACATTGATAGGAAATGGGACAATATGGATATGTTTCACCAATTTATAGAGAACAAAACTCAAATCCAAGGTCAGCCATGAAACTTCATTGGGAATTAGGAACACAAGAAAAGGTTATCAACAATATTTAAATTTAATACCTGGGCTACTTGACCAACTGATGTATCTTTGCAGTCGCCATTGATGCTTGAAAAGATGCCTTCAAAGGTTGATTGTTGAGAGACAACACCATAAATCTCTCAATCTCTTGAAACAAGAGTGTTATTGGGTGTGACAAAAATTGTTGTCACTTAAATTTTCACCATTTGAGGAGATGAAAAGGCTCTTCTCATCTAAGTAGAACAATGGAATCACCTCTAGGCTTGTGGGTAGCCTAAAGAATGAGGTGATTATCAAGATAGGGCTATCTCCCTTGATGTACCACTTAGGAATTGAACCTACTACTAACTTTGGGGGGTGAAAAGGGAGAGAGATAACTAAAAGCAAATATAAAATAAGGAGGTGATACATCAAAATCAATTTTATGACTTGAAACCAATTGCATTCTACACTTGAGACCAAGAAACAAACTAAAACATACACTTCTTCAATCTTCATCTTCTTACATCAATGCTATATTTTGAGGTCATGGATGAATGTGAAAATATAAGAGGAATAAAAAAGAGGCCTTAAATGGAACTAATGAAAATAATAACTCACTCAACATTTTACATCTCTTAAAACACTTCACATGCCCTGTAAGAAGAAGTTTTCTAATTGTAAACAAGGTGAAAGAATGAGACCACATGCTAGGAATCCATAATCTTCACTAAAAAAGGTTCACCATTCAAGTGAAACACACTTATGAATAGTCATGAATAGGTAGTAATTAGTCATTTTATTTATAAAAAGGTATATAAATGAGTAGAGGATTCACCATACTTTGATGGAGCATCTAATATAATGGCCAAAATGGCTAACTCTTATAGAGTTTAAGAGAGATAGAGAAGAAGAGAATTCCAAGGGTCACAAGGATACTTGTTAAGATAATTCAAGGAGTTAATTATGCATTTGGAGAGGGTATGAGATGAACCATGAAATTTTAGGAGTTACAAGTGTAAATTCAAGTCACCAAAGTTATGCAAAGTGACACAAAACTCTCTTTTTACACAAAAAAAATTGCCTTCATGATTGGGCCTATTTGAACATCCATTAACTCATGAGGATCAGGTATAATGATTGGAATGGAAGGGGAGGCTCTCATAGACATTACTTTTCATGTATTGGTTGTCATGCTTGGTCCTCGAGAAACCTCTAAAAGTGGGTCATCATCATCTACTATCTAGAAAATTGCCCTTCCATGCACCCTACATACTTGGCCTTATAATTGGTATCAATAATTCATGAAAATATATGGGAGGGAGTGAATAAATTATTTTAAAGGTCCTACATGACCCTATAATTATTAGGGACACCTTAAATTCATCTTACTTGAAGTTTTCCATCTTCTTCATGAGCTTGTCCAATATGCTAGATTTGACTGGCTGAGTTGAATCACCTAGTTAGGGTTGTATTAATTCTTAATATTCCATATAAAATTTGTTTCATCTCTTAAATCTTCCTATATCTTGCACAACATATAAAACATTGAGAAAAACCTTGTTCCTACCCCTATACGTATAAGTATGTATAGATAGTTGTCATGGAAGGGAGACTTAGAGAGTAATTTTCATCATCTAATAGATATTATAATTAGACTATGCCATTTTATTACATCTCCAACTCCATTTATTCAAACTGGTCCTAGTTGAGAGTTTAGTAGGGTTTTAGGCCTATTTTTGGTCTTAAAGTTGGTTCATAAAGATCCAACATCAAAACTACCAAAAAATTCTCAATAGATGATATTAAGAGACCCTATTAAATTCCCCAAATTATTTTGACTCCCATGCAAAACCTCCAATAATATATGAGCTTTCAAAGTCACCTATTCAAGCTCTTTTCCTTCATTCCTGCCTGCATGAGTTAATTTTGGACCCAAAAAATAGTTTATTTTGGTTTTATCTACCTTTAAATGAATTTGACTCATATTATTTTACCTTATGGGAATTTTTCAATATTTCAACAAAGCTTATCTCTTGCTAAAATGGTGGATGACCCCCTATTTGAGACTTAGGCCTACACCTTGTTCAATAGGTTTGCCTACCAATTTTGATGTTTAGAATATAAAAATAAAAATTATTACATTCCACAAGCTCAAAAACCTTTATTATGACCTCAAAATCATTCCTAAATAGTTTGGAAACCATGTTTCATGTTATAAGTGTGAAAGGCCTCCCATTTGGAAACTAGGCTTTACCATGCCTAGTAGGCTTGACTGCAAAGTTAACCATCTAAATTTTTTTATTTATCTCCTTGATCCTGTGAGGTGTTTTATATGTTACCTTGTATTTTATATAATTTTAAAACCTTATTTAATATTTTCCATGGCTTTTGGTCTTATCTCACTACCCATTTCTCCAAAGACTGCATGCTTATGCACAAAGGGAGTGTCCTCTATTTGAGACAAAATAGAGGGCACTCCCCTATTCCATTAGACCAAGATTAATATTTTATGGGCCTCCTCATGTCACAAATATTCCATATAAATTTTTTTAGTCTTTTATCTCATGTATAGACCCTCCAACCTCATCAAAACTTCAAGACAAACTTGTAAAAGACACTATCTGCAGGGGTATTAGGAATGGACTCAGTTTCACATGTTTAGGATCCTTTCTCAGTTCAAAAATTCACTATGATAGTTACATAAGGATATATTGGCCATTGTTAAGGTTCATTTATCTTGGAAACATCTTCATCTTCATATGCTTCCTCCTTACTCACTTGAACTCTTAAGACTGACCTCCAAACCTTGACTGTGCTTTGCACCTGGAAGTGACTTCCCTTTACTTGATGGAACATTGTGAGGGCCTATGGAGGTAATTATTATTAATATTAATGTTTTTAAAGCTTTTATACCATTTTAAATTTCCATATATTCTCCATACTTCCCTTGTACCCTTGTATAACCCAGACAAAGCATGAGATGACCCTGACTGTACCTTGCCTTAGACTGAACTTGTAGGTATACTTTATATAATATAGATTCAAAAGGTGATAAAACCTCCTATAATTCCATTATGTTCAATTTAAATTGATAGGTTTCATTTTAGATCCTGTTTAGACCACTCATACACCAAAACACTGCTATTTTTCTCACTATCTACTCATTGTCTCAGTTAGAGTCAACTAATTGTAGGTTATTTAGCTCCTACTAAGCTTGGTCAAGGTGACTAGATACCCTTATTTTTTTTTCCTTTAAGGCAAAACATCACTTATTTATGTTGATATTTACCTTGAATACACTCAAACATCATCAAAACATCATGATTAGGTCATTATTTGCTATACCCTATTGTAGGTTCCTTTTTCCTTAGTGCACAGATTGAGGGTGAGTTTAGGAGGCAAAAATGATGAGTTACCTTCCTCCCAATGGTATCTTGATTCATTTTTTATATTTGAAACAAATTAAACCATCTCAATATTTTATCAAGGTCAATTTGTACCCTTGGGTGAAGAAACTCTCTTTTTGAGCTTGAAACTATATACGTCACTGTCTACTCATAGTGCATAGTAGTTTGATTTTGAGTCCCTCAAAGACAAATCTCCATTCCTCCATTCTCCTTTATTCATGGTATAAGTACTCTCCTATATAAGGAATACATGACCCAATACCTAATATGCATTGAAAACCTTAAGAGGTATGTTTGGAAAGGTCTACAAAAACCTCCTGGAGTTTTGTTTGCTCTATTTAGGGATTGGAGCCCTAAAATTATAGTCACTATCTTGAAGTGTGGTTTGAAATTTGTATAACTATCTATCAATTAAAAAACATATGTTAATATACTTTCAACATATAAGTATTCCAATAAGGGTTATAACACATGCTTTAATACTCAATTTAGTGCCTCAATCCCTTGTAGTGTCACCTATAAGTGACCATCCTCCTATACAGGCAATAGGTGTAGTATTTGCAGACAAGGCTCATTGCCTTAGATCCTTTTTATGAATTGTAATCCTATCTCACATTTGAGAAAACATACCTTGCATTATTAAAGACTTCTTGAGGACTTCATACTTGATTTTCAACAACCTATCTTGTGGTGTCTTGAAGCTGCATGAGGACTGTAAGTAGGTAGTGGGCAAAATTAGAGCAATATGCATGAGGAAAAAATTCATGAACAAGAAAAAACTCCCTCAAATGTGAACCTAGATTTCATATAACTTTTTAATACTTGGGTCAAGTCAATATAGCTTATTTTCAATGTAAAATTTCATGTAAACACCTATGGATGAGCATGTTAATGGCATACTATGCATATCTTTTGCTCATGAATGCACCTTCATGAAAATATTGTATTAGATAATGGGATTGAAATAGGGGGAGAATAATAAGACATTGTAAATAAACTATCACAATCATATAAAGCCATCGATAAAGTGCAAAACTCTTGGAAATAGTGGAAATTGCCCATAGCTCAAAAAATTGTATCTTCCTACAAATTGAGGTGAATAGCATATAAAAACATCATGAGACATGAAAATAAGGGTGTGGATAATTTTATAAGTAAGTCAACATGCTTTGGAAGCAATCTCAACAACTAGTTTGTATAGAATCTCCCAAACCAAAGCAAAACCCAGAGGGTATACATATTAATAGGTAGTTTTGAATAGTCAACTTTAAATGGATGATTCATAAATCAAAGTTAATCATTATAAAAATTATTGATATGAAAATGTAGGTATATTAGTGTATAATATTTCCTCAATATCATTTTTCTTGAAACTACTTGTGCTTACAGTACCAAGCAAAAACTTGTAAATCACTTCTCTATGCGAAGAAGGGTAAAAAAGAGATAGAATAATTTTGAGCATGACATGTCAGTTTAAAATTAAAAAATGTGGATTTGAGAATGGGAAAGGTGAAGTTTCACATTTAAACCTTTTCCAAGCGGTACACTTCTCAAGGAGGTCGTATAAGTATTATTTACTTTCATTTCTTTAGAAAAACTAACTTTGCTATGAATAACTTGTAATATTTTTAGTTATGTCAGTTTATTAAGACTTATATGGATACATGGGATATGATATCATATTTTAACACTTGCAAATTTCTTAAAAATCCTATACAAAATATTAAATGCACTATTTTAACCCTCTAAAATGACCAAAAATAGTAAACAGACCTAAAAGCTAATTACCAAAGCTAGTACAATATTGATTGACATCAAATGACCTATAAATCACCTCATGACAAAATATTATACCCATTTATAAGCCTAAAAATCAAATTTTTTAATAAGCGTGCCCTAATTTGACCTTAAAGTCAAATTTGGTCAACATTAACCAAGCTTATGGCAGAGCTTAGACCACTATATTTATTGAAAAGAATTAAGAATATTTTAATATATTATGTGTCACATTGTTTGTAATGTCAACGAGTGAAAGTTGAGCATGTGCATTCGATTGGATTTTTATATCCACATGATATATCCAAATAGAAGTGGTAGGTGATCAGTATATATTTTATCCAAGGTTTACCGATGTCATGAAACAAGTATGATATGATTTTGGTAGTTGTTAAAAAACTAACGAAGGTGGATCACTTTATTCTAGGCAATTTGACAGATGATGTACCTACTCTTGTAAAGAAGTTTTAAAAAGAAGTGTATAGGTTGCCTGATTTTCTAGAGAAGATCATTTTGGATTGTGATTTAAAGATGACTATGAGGTTTTAAACAAATCTAAATTTAGCTTTGGGTATGCAACTAAATTTTAGCATAAGATATCATTTAGAGACTAAAATAGAGACTGAGAGTGTTATACACGTGCTAGAGGATCCTATTCATATGTATTGCATGGATCAGTAGTACAAGTGAGAAGATTATCTTCTATTGGTTGAGTTTACATATAACAACTCATACCAATCAACATTGAAGATGGTACCATTTGAGGCACTTTATGGGAGAAGGTGTAGGACACCCATCAGTTGGGGCAGGTTCGAGGACAAGGTAGTCTTTGGACCTGAGATGCTTTCAGAGATGGAAGAGCAAGTTAAATTAATTAAGTAGAGATTGACTGAGGCCAATGATAGATAAAAGAGTTATGCTGATATAAAGAGGACAGAAAAGTACTTTACAATAGGTGATAAAATGTTTTTGTGGGTTAAGCTACAAAAGAGATTGATTAAATTTGAGAAGTCTACAAAATTGTCACCAAGATATGTGGGACCCTTCGAGGTGTTAGAAGTGGTCAATCCTATAGTGTATAGGCTTGCATTGCCACCATCCCTAGCTTTATTACATAATGTCTTCCATGTTTCTTATCTTAAGAAGTATATAGCTGATCTTACACATGTGTTGGATTGGAATAATTTAAAGGTTATAGATACTGGGGTGGTCATAATAGAATCAATCAGGGTAATTAACACACATAAACTTCATTTGTATAATAGTGTCATAGTGTAAGGTCCAGTGGGACCAATACTCTAAGGATAGTGTTACTTGGGGGGACTATGATGAGTTATGAAAGAGATTTCTACATTTATTTGCTTGATTTGATATTATTATACTATGTTACTTTTAATTGAATAATATTTTTAATTCAGAATATATATTTGTATAGGTCATCCGAGACAATGACTAGTTTTAGAGAGAAGGACGTTACATCATGATTTCTCGCTAAGCAAACTATTTGACTATCTATGGATATTTATAGTAGACACATCTAATTTGGTTATATTTTTAATTAAGCTTAAGATATATGATATTATGAGATAATAAGATATTACTTAGATACATGATGGTACATGTTTGCTTTACTGTGAGTTAGCTATAGTGTATGTGTTTACATTTTGAGCATATTGATGTGTTGTTTTAGTTATATTTTATGCTATATATTTATTATATTGATATGATCTAACTACCTACATGTTGTGAAGTTGATACAGGAAAGCTCATCTCTCAGAGCATGACATAAGAAAAACATCATAAAAAAGGGTGACGTATATGAAGACATCAGAAGATGATAGAGAATTGACAAGAATCCTACACACACCACAATAGTTAACACATGTTAGAATGTATTAAAAATAGTTTGTACTTGGTGTGTTTATTTCTACTTGCTTAAAAAAGTCAATTTTTATAGTTTTCTAGTATAGTTTAATAGCTTAATAAATTGGTATATTTTATCATTTAAGCTAGTAAAAATGTTATTAGCAAAATTAGATTTAAAATACAGATTATTAATAATATATAAAATTATCAATTAAATTGATATAATATTTGTAGATGTTAATTAATTTAATAAAATTATGGTTTTTCTCTATTTTATGTTAAAATAAATAAAAACGAAATTTGTCATGGAAAAAGAAAAATGACAATAAATAATAAAAGGAAAAGTAAAGACTAAATTTATAAAAAAAATAAAAATCAAATATAGTAAAAATAACTAAAACAAAAAGAAAAAAAATAAAATAGAATATTTAAAACAAAAGGGCTATGCCTATTTTTATAGGGAAAAATTAAGGAAGAAAGCGCATCATAAAAGTTTTAAAGAAAAATTGGATTGGGTAGAAACATAGAAGGTTCGTAACAAAGGAGACATAGAGGAAAAGAAAGGAAGCGGAGAAGAATATCAACCGCTGAATTTACCAAGTAAGCAATGCTTTCAAATTTTAGAGTATGTTTATGTGAAAAATTTTGGGTGATTTTATTCTCTAAATGTCTGTATGTTTTTCAAAAGTTTGAGATGCATATTTAATTTAGAAGAATATAACTAGTATGTTGAGCATGAGCGTCTTAGTTAATATTTGAAATTGAATAAAAAATAACCCTGTAGAGATTGGTCATAGTATTCCAAACATTACATTTAATACTTGACATTGCCATAATTTTCCAACCTAGAACATAAAAAATTGGATGCCTCCATATTACCCATACGATCTAGTATGTGATTATCCTTTCTTCCTTAACTTCACATTTAGACTTATTTGTTTTTTTGTTATGACATTTTCTAGAATGAAATGAGTATAGTCAATAAAACCCTTTCTTGGAGAATTATCTAAATTCCATGCTTTGGTGACATGAGCCTTTTCAGACTCACTAAGAAAAAATATGAAATAAGAAAGTTGTCGCTGTGTTAAAAGTGAAAAAGCCTATGAAACTGGAGGTTTAACATATAAAGTTGGCATATTTGAACAAGAAAAAACCTATTTTTAACATAAATTAAATTAATTTATTTGAGATCTTTTCATGTTTCGGTCTATAAGAAATTCATTCACGTTTTGATATATGTAGAAAATTCTTGCATATAATATCATTTTTTGATGTCATGATTGCTTGAATATTTGGTGAGGTTGTCTTATGCTAGAAATGTAGATGTTTTATGACTCACACCAAAAAATTATAAAATAGATTTATTAAATTTATATTTATTGTGATGCCTCTATTAGGCGTAGTGATTATCTATACTAGTTTGTTTTCTAAGGGGCATCACCATACCTAAGGATGATTATTATAACTATAGGTGGGTCACTATTTATTTAACTTTATAGCTTGTATAAAAATAAATGAATCATTGAACTTATAAATTCTAGACTAAATAGTAATGGGGTGGCATCATTGGATCTTGATAGGAGATTAATAACAGAATAATTATTCCCAACCAATATGAACGTAGCCAGCTATATACAATCGGATATTGAGTCGATTTATATGAATCATATGTTATATGAATATATAAGTATAAAATAATGATGGGATATTGAGTCGATTGGTATGAACTATAAAAGTAATTTATGAATATGAATCAAACATCTTGGGTGTTACATGTGTAACCCATATTGAGTTTGAGTTGTATGAATCATTTTATATATCTATATTTATAGAGGTGTAACTATACACATCCAAATTATTGCTTAGTAGCATCGCTGTTTTCTTTACCTTATGACATCACTATATTTATCAAATTAGTTCTCAGCATGATGTATATTTAAATAAATGCTGTGATATATATTAAATCATTGCTTTAATAGTTGTGTCTTACCCTCTTTAAAATAAAAAGGGATTTTTGAATCCATAGTATCTTAAGAGGATTGAAGATTATTTTAATTAAGGGATTTTAAGAATGGTATTTAATGTAAATACTAAACGAATAGAAGCTTTGGAAAATTAAGAAAATATGGTTATTTATATAATGACCAAATTACATATGAACCAGAATAGTAGCTAAATCCATATATAGTAATAACATGAGGATAGTTTCTATTTATGCAGGCCTAACACTGTGAACTTTCAACCTAGTATTCATAGACTTTATAGAAGCCCCAAAATTGATTAAAGATGATTGTGAGATTTTAAAACATGATCATTCTACATGAAAACATAATGGTTGAATAATATCACGGAAATATATTTATAATATTGATATTTGTAGGTGTTAATACAACTAATAATGTATTTATGCACATAGGGGTGTATTCCTATAATTTCATTCCTTGGGTGGATTATAAATCATATTAAGGGGTTTCGTAAAATAAGTTAACAAATGTATGCATTCAAACCCTCAAAATGTAAATAGATGTAATTTTTGAATTTATCCTAGGTTTCATGTGCACTGAGACTTGTTGTTATATCTAGCTATTTATTTTATAGAAGTTTATGTTTCCATGAATGTATGACTAATTTCTTACCCTAGTGTGATATTTAGTAGTTTTACTTATAAGCACTAGATTGTGGTAATATGGGTTATCATAGGGTGCAGTATAGTTAGAAATAAATTATATTATTTAAATATGTAATTAATTGTATATTTACCTGCATGGTATAAACCTTAACCATTATTTTTAGTATAGGATAGAAAATAATTTAAGATTCATTCATATGTTTAACAAAATACATGTATGTTTTAGTTAATCTTATGTTTAGCATGTTATATGATGTGTTTTTTAATAGGATATAAATTATATGAATCTCGTGGTTGAATTATATTTGACCAATTTGTATTACTAATATTGAGTAAGGAGTGAGATGGACTTCACTAACTTACGTGTATCACAATGCCATATGAAGGCAATCTGATCAAGTGGTGTGTATGAATTTGATTGATCTATAGATCATTTTTATATTACTATTCTTAAAACTTTGGCCTAAGTATGTTTAGTGAGACATTATCATTTCATGAGTATGATTTACATGTTTATGCGATAGCTTGTAATAGATCAATTTTTTTATGATACACTACATGTTTAGTTTAAAAATCATACAACACATAGGTACTTTCTTATCTCTCTAGATTCTCGCTCCATCACTATCTACTTATTTATGAAGGGAGGGCCATTCATTGATGATATTAGTGCAGGAGATTGTTAGTCCATGGTTGGTGTGGAACAACACTTAAATGATACTTTCCCTCCTCATAATAGTACTACTTATCAAAATGACACTTGAGATTGTCACATATACTTGAGTTTGAGAACCATGCTCCAAGGGAGCCATGTATCTTATATGTATATTGAATTTTATTATATTTATTATTGAATATTGTCATGAATAATTATAGTTACTTATTATTTAATGTTGACAACAATGGCTATAGACTTGTATTAGCCATGGCTGAGTTGATGTAATTACCTTTCTATATTTATCTTTTGTAGTATTCTCATGACATTAGAGATATGCGATATAAGATGTAACATATATTTATTATTATCACAATTGAGTATATGTATAATATCTATTTAAATTTTCATGATGTAATCTAATTATGGTATATATGTTTATTTAAAAAAAAAATAAGGTATTACTAGGTAGATCTCAGTGGGGATGTTACATGTGGTATCAAAACTACGACTCAAAATATAAGACCTAATGAGTCCACTAACATTTTCATATCCTTCTATTGATAGAAAGAAGGATGGTGAAATATTGAGTTTTTGAAGAGGGTTCATTGAATGTCAATGATAATAACCCTTTGTTTGATCCTAGTTGATTTGATATTAAGCAATCAACAAAGATAGATCAGATTCTTGTAGTCATGAATGAAATTAAGGATTATATTATAGTTCTAGATTAGGTGGTCCATGGCCATGATGAGGAAGAACATCAAGATGAACTTGAAGATCATCTTGCTGAGTAGAAAAATCTTTAGGATACTAGATCTCAGGTTATCGTAGAGTTGGCTAGAGACATGAAGAAGGTGAACCCACCTAAGTTTGATGGGACTATTTTAGGTGATGAATTTGAGGCATCGTTGACTGAGATGGATAAGTATTTTTAAATTTGAAACTACTTTGAGGTCACTAAGGTAGTATGGGGAGCATACCAGTTGGATAGTGAGACAACTACATGGTGGGCCAACAAGAGGTTGGAAATAAATCTTAACTCGACCACCATCACTTGGGATCAATTTATGACATTATTTAGGTCACAATAGCTCCCAAAAATTTACTTTAATTATAAGTTCATATATTTATAAAATCTAAAGTAGGGTAATATGTCAGTGAATGAGTACTAAGAGTAGTTCACTAAACTTCTTAAGTATGTGCCTCAGTACCAGGGTGATGATCGGTTTAGAATCAAGAAGTTTATCATGGGTTTGAGGCCTCAAATTGGTGGAGAGGTAGATGTTCATGGACCTTCTACCATGGACCAAATCTTTGAGAAGGTATTCAAACATGAGCATAAGTTAAAGTTTCTTTCTCAGGTCAAGTGTGTCACCATGGGGTGCATTAATTATCTTTGTAAATAATAAGGATGACACCCTTTGTCTTTACATTGATTATAAAATTTTGAACAAAATAACCATAAAAATAGGTATTTGTTACCTTGTATAGATGATATTTTTGATCAAATGTGAGGAGTAATAATACTCTCTAAAATTGATCTTAGAGTGAGATACTATCAATTGAAGATTCAGGAAGAGGATATTTTGAAAACAACATTTAGAACTTGTTATGGTCATTATAAATTTACAATGTTACTATTTAGACTAACTAATACTCTGACAACATTCATGAATCTCATGAACAGTGTGTTCAGAGATTACCTTGATCACTTTGTTCTAGTTTTTCTAGATGACATTCTTATCTAATTAAAGAATGAAGAGGAACACCTTCAACATCTAGAATTGGTTCTACAATGGTTGCAAAAGCATAAGTTATATGGCAAGTTGTCTAAGTGTGCATTTTTTTATAAAAGAGTCAAATATTTAGGATAAATTATCTCTATAAATGACATCTCAGTAGATCTAGGAAAGATTAGAGCCACAATGGAATTACCAGCACTGAAGAATGTGCACAAAGTAAGAAGCTTCATGGGGTTAGTAGGATCCTATAGGAAGTTCATTATAAAAAATTTCAAGATAGATAATCTGATTACTTCCTTGCAATGAAATAACCATAGTTTTTTTTGTTAGATAAGTACAAAGTAACTTTATAGGAATTGAAAATAAGGCTTACATGGTCACTAGTGTTGAGAGTTCTTGACCCTAATGGTCAATTTTTAGTGATCATGGATGCATCAAGGGATGGACTAGGAGGAGTCCTTATGCAAGATGGTGTAGTAGTGGCTTATGAGTCATGCAATTTAAAGACATAAAAGGTGAATAATGCCCCTCATGATTTGGAACTTGCAATAATTGTTCATGCTTTACAAGTGTGACAACATTACTTATTGGAATTTTTTTGAGCTCGAGATAAATAACTTGGGACTCAAGTATATTTTCACCCAACCTAATTTGAATGCTCATCAGAGATTTTGGTTTGAGTTCTTATCTGATTATAATTTTGAAATCAACTATATCAAAGGCAAGAAGAATAGAGTAGTTGATGATAATTACTAGAGTTAGGGGGATGGATGTTACCCTCAGTTGTAGAAGGTACATAACAACTATAACTACTATTAGGAATACTTTCAGGGATCGGATGATTGAGTTCTCTCCAAGAGATGAATTTTATGATCAAGTTATAAAATAAGTATTTGAAAATGATCAAAATTCTTGCAGTACCAAGGATTCAAATTGGAGAGTGATGGACATTCTTTTGTGTTACAATGAAAGGATGTCACATTATCTATGTGCCAAATTGAGAGAATCTATAACTCAGTTTAGTGCTAAAATAATTACGATAAACAATACCCCATATTTGGGACATTATAGTGTAATCAAGTGGATCATGGTAGAGATAACTCTTAGAACACTATATTTCTATAGAAAGAGAATTAAGAAGGTTGTAGCAAGATTATGTGTCACATTGTCTAAAATATTAGCGAGTGAAAGCTGAGCATGTGCATCTGACTAGATTGTTATATCTACATGATATTTTGGAATGGAAGTGGTAGGTGATCAATATATATTTTATCCAAGGTTTATCTAGATGTCATGAAAGTATGATATGATCTTGACTAAACTTATAGCTGTTGATAAACTAACCAAGGTGGATCACTTTATATTAGAAAATTTGATAGATGATGCACCTACCCTTGAAAAAAGGTTTGTAAAGTGTATAAGTTGCATGGTTTTCCAAAGAAGATCATTTTAGATCATGATTCAAAGATGACTTTGAGGTTTTGGATAACTCTAAATTCAGCACTTTTGGATACGTAGCTAAATTTCAACATAGAATATCATCCAAAGACTGATAGATAGACTAAGAGAGTTAATCAAGTGCTAGAGGATCTTATTCATATGTATTGCATAGATCAATAGTACAAGTGGGGAAGATTATCTTCCATTGACTGAGTTTGAATATAACAACTCATACCAATCAATGTTAAATATGGTACCATTTGAGGCACTTTATGAGAGAAGGTGCACTTTATTTTATAAAAGCTTATGTTTATATGAATGTATGACTACTTTTTAGCTTGGTTATGATATTTATGGTTTTAATTAAAAACACTAGATTGTGGTAATTGCCGTGGAATAGATTTATGAAAGTTATATTTATGGGTTATCATAAAGTGTAATTTAGTTATAAATAAATTATGTTATTTTCATCTGTAGTTAATTGTGTACCCAAATGGTATAAACTATAGCCATTATTTCTAGTATGGGATAGAAAATAAGGTAAGATTCATTCATACGTTTGATAGAATAAATGTATGCTTTGGTTACTCCTATGTTTATCATGTTATATGATATATTTTTTATTAGGATGTATATTATATGAATCTTGTGGTTGAATTGTATTTGATCAATCTGCATTGATGAAACTAGGTAAGGAGTGAGATGGACTTCACTAGCTTACTTGCATCACAATGTCAGATGAAGGAAATCTAATCAAATGGTGTGTATTAATTTGATTGATCTATATATCTATTTTATATTATCATTCTTAAAATTTTGGCCAAAGTATGTTTAGTAAGACATTATCATTTCATGAGTATGATTTACATGTTTTTGCAATATCTTGTAATAGAACGAGTTTTCTATGATATAATACATGTTTAATTTACCCAAAAAATCATACATCACATGAGTACTTGCTTATCTCTTTAGATTCCTGCACACATCACTATTTACTTATCTTTGAAGGGAGGACCATTCCCTAATTTGACTAGTGTGAGGGATCATTGGTTTATGGTTTGTGTGAAAAAATGACTCAGATGATGCTCTCCCTCCCCACAGTAGTACTACTTATCGAGATGACATTTGAGATTGCCATAGATACTTAAGTTTGTAAACTATGCTCTGGGGGAGGCATGTATCTTATATAAACATTGCATTGTATTGAATTTATTATTGAATATTGTAATGAAGAATTATAATTACTTATTATTAAATGTTGATATCAGTGGATGTAGACTTGTATCAACCATGGCTAAGTTGATGTAATTACCTTTCTATATTTATCTTTTATAGTGTTCTCATGACATTAGAGATCTGTGCTATAAGATGTAATATGTATTTACCGTTATCACAATTGAGTATATGTATGATATCAATTTAGATTCTCCTGATGCAATATAATTATGGTATATATGTTTATTTAAAGAAAATCATGTATTTCTAGGTAGATCCCATTGGGGATGTTACAACATTTAAAAATTTATTAAGTTTGATAAGCCAGGTCTTGGGTGAGGAATTTAGTTTCTAAAACTTAGTTAACTTGTTTAAATATGAATAGAATGGGATCATGATTTTATAAAGGAGACCTAAAGAATAATTTAAAAAATTAATATCACATGTCCATCTCCAATCTTTCCACCAAGCACATAAAGATTGCAACCCCATCTTATGTAACATGACATTGGGAATCATCTCTTAAATGCATAGAATGGAATGTAAGTCTAAATTTATTAACTTGTATTTATCTATTAAAAAAAACCAAGGATCCCAATCATGAGAAGAAATCAAATATTTAACAATATGAATAATTTTTTTGAAAAGCCCCAAAACTTTCATACCTAGAAATTATACTAATAGAAGACTAGAGTTGGTCATAACAGGAGACCACCAAATATTACAATAATTAAAAGATAGGACACTATGAAAACCATCATCCACACATTTCAAATAGCCTTGAATAGTTTCTAAAGTCTTCCAAATGATTTTGGTAACAAAACATCCTTTAATCTTGATGGGAGCAGTGGTAACAATCAAAGTGTGAAACCCAATGTTTTTTTAACTGGTTTTACCATTAGGCAAACCAGAGGCAATACAATGGCATATAATATTTTTCTAGGATTTGTTTCTTTCAATTACTTATACCACTTATTTATCACAAAGAGAAACACTTTATTTGAAAATGTCAATAATGTCCACACCACATTTATCCTAAGAAGCACAATAGATATTCAAAGCAACTGTGTGATACCCTCAAGTTTTCTTAGCATAACCTAAAAGAAATCCCTGAGAACATTTTCCAATTTATCATAAGAGGCTTTAGAATGGGCCCGAAAAGAAAATAATAAACATGAGTGGCCAATAAAATATTACACCATACATGAAATATATCGTATATATATATATATATATATACACACACACACACACACACACACTCACCCTTTTGCGCTCAATCAATGATAAATTGACAAAGTTTAAAAGTGAAGCTATCACAAGAAAATAAGATACTAAGGAATTTGAATTTATCTCATTATTTTATCCACTTCTAGTTATACTATTTAAGCTATTATGGGCATTTTATTTCTGTAGCATTAGATTGTGGTGCATTGAAAATTAAAACATGAGGCTTTGTAAAAAAATATCAAGGAAATGCAATACCTATTTTAAATATGCTTCTTGTTCATCAAGAATGAGAGAAATATCATCAACAAAGTGATCATTGATGCACTAATAGGATCAGTTATGAATTACAATGTCCTTGATGAGACCTTGCTTTACTCTACGAGTAAGAAGATATCCAAATGCCTCTGTAGATAAAAAATAAAAAGCTAGTGCCAAAGGGAAACCTTTTCTTAGGAAATGGAATAGGCCGAAGCTGTCATACTTAAGCCCATTGATTATGAGGCAAGCCAAAGCTTTTAAAAAAAGTCTGAAATAATGATATAAAAAATTAGCTAAAATTTAAAACTTGAAGCATAGAAATAATAAATAGCCACTCAATCCTATCATAGGCCTTCTCAAAATCAAGTTTGAATAATATGGTTCACTAATGAGAAGCTCATGCCCATTTCACTCCTTCCTAGACAACAATGAGATTATCTAAAATGTATCTATTTTAATGAATTTGATTTTCTTTGGTATAACGATCGTAGGAAAAATGAAATGAAGATGGTTCATAAGGGCTTTAACAAGTATTTTTTATGGCAAATTGAGAAGGGTGATGGTGTGATAACTAGTAATGAGTTCTAAGTCACCGGCCTTGGGAATAAACTTGATATTACCTTTGTTAATAAAATAGCCTAAGATTTATTTTTTAGGGCTTATTTATAAATTTAAAATAGGTTAGGACCTACAAAAGCAAAATAGATTTATAAAATTCATAAGAGAAACCATCAATACCAAGGAATTTTTAATTGGCCATGCATTGCACTACATAAAAGAATTCCCCAAGATTTAAAGTGACATCAAAAAATTTCTAGTTTAAAATATTGAGTTTTTGAGGCACCAGATCCAAACATTATTGTTGTGCATGCTTACATTCTATTACTTATCTTTGGGATTGGAACACTAAATTATAGTGGTCAACAAAAGCTAAGGAAATTTTAGGTATATCGGTGACTTGGTGATGAGAAAGTTTGATAACTTTTATTTTCTCCATAGCTTGTTTGGACCAGAGGGATTTGAAAAATTATTTTGAGTCTCGATCCCTAATTTTGAGATAATGCAAGAAAGCTTAAATTTGAGCCCCTCTCGACACGTGGCTATCTATAACTTTAATCTTGTGATTTAGATAAATTATCATTAATTGAAATTACATATCAAAAGGACTATGCTAAAAAAGATAAGAGATTATTTAACATTCTTTGAGCACAACACTAGTGATCCGCTTCTAGAATCATGATATTTGTTTGCCATAATGGTCAAAGAAGGTGGTAGTTCGAGTGATTCCCTAATTCCACCACCTGATCCAATTGGAAGCACAAAGAGGACATGGTGTAAGGTTATAAAATCTAGTGATGAGATGGATGGTTTCCTTGTGGCAGAGGAAAGATGTGTTAAAAAATTGATTATGTGGCACCTTGAAATGGCCACCACTCAACTCCACTTTGAAAGTGATGGGGTTGTGGTCTGAAAGGGTAATTTTTAGATGGATAGTGACAAATATCCCATCACAAAAATCAAAATATAACTCATGTTTCTTGGAAAACATGAAAAGGTCTAACCATTTAAGGACCCTATTGACATCGACATGATAGTTTGACCTAGTAAAATAAGAATAATTATTAAATGTGTATTGTCAAAGAAGTGGGTCCACCAAACCCTAATTATTTTTGAAATAAAATAGGTACTTCATGTTCTCCCACATGCCATCACATCAAAAGGGAAGAAAATTTGTCACTAGGTCTCTCAAGCATATTAATATGCCACAAATCAACTAGGAGGAAAAAGGTAGATTGTCAATGATCCATCACCATAATGTCATTATGTCAAACCCATCATTTGGGGCATGAATGTTGAGAATCACCAATTAACGACCATTAATGTCAAGTAAAAACCTAATAACTTGATGTGACAGATCTTTACCTAAGGAAAAAACTAAGGAGGAAAATTTATTAGAAATAAAAATATTGGCACTACCACCATTTTTATGCAAACTAGAAAAGTGAGATACATCACACAACATACATTTTAAAGTAATCTACAAAATAAACCTTGAAATCTTAGCTTCTTGGAGATAAATATGATTAAAAAACCCCCAACTGTTGACAAGTAGCACACATAAATAATTTACGATAGAATTTTTTTGAAACCTCAAACATTCCATGATATTAAATTAATTGAGGGGAGTCTTCCATGGACATTTATTCTTAACCATCCTCCATTTCATCTTCAGCTTCAAAAACTGAAAATTGGTTCCCCAACAGAGAGTGCTAGTTTGGCATAAAATCCCCAAGAAAAATGGAGCAACATTTATCCCAATTATTCTCTCAAGAGAGTCAATGCCATTGTGAGGTGGACTACATGACATATCAGAGGTGGGACTACTTGTAGAGGGTATCCCAATGTGTGAAGAATTTACTTGAGGCTAAATAACTTGAGAAACTTGGTTTTAAGAGCTTGTCAGAGAGCTACGAGACTAGGGTGGGTAAAATAAGGGGAACAATATCCTTTCATTCCTTAGAGGAGGATTTTGTTACATAGGGACATTAGTTGGCCTAGAAACCTTATTTATGGTAGAGTATTTTTTGTTAGTTACCATTACCCAACCATCATTATTTTTTACCACCTTTTACAACTTAGATGACAATTGTTTGACAAAGGGCTCTGACCAACCATTAAGAGGACAATTATGAATCATATGGTGGAGAGATTGACATCAAAATCAAGTGCTCTAGAGATTAAAGTAGGTGATTTTCTGCACCCAATGATCTACGCCTACTTGAATATCAATAGACTCTTTCAAGTCTTTAGTCAAATTGACTTCAACACAAACACACTTATTAGGGCATGTAGAGTAAAACTTTATTTGCTCATGGTAAAGCACTCACCTTATGAATTTGACAATATCCTCAAGAAAAACCCATAGAAGAATTGAAAGGCCAATAAGTTCGATCCAAACAGGTACCCTAAGAAAGGTCTTATTTGAAACCTTGAAAGTACAAGTCCAATGGAACACAATCATCATAGTATTCTTCAAAAACCAATAGCTTGATGTAGAAAGGAGGGCTTGGACTTCTGAGGGCTATTTGAAAAAAAGAGGAAAAAAATCCTTGGTGAGATTTTGAATACTAGTAACTTATAAACCTAAAGGGTTCTAGTGATGACAAATCTAAGCATTAAGGGATTCTTTAGAGGGGATATGGCTGACATAGATAAGCTATGAAGCAATTATTTTCATATAATTTTTAAACATTATTAAAAACATCAAGTTGTAAATAAACATTAGGATGAGGGGATTCTTAGAAGCTATACCCTGTCATATATCTTTGGAATGAATTCGCTGACTCATTTTAATACCATCGTTCCCATTGTATATAATAATAATTGTGAATGAATGGTTGAGAGCCATTTAAACCCAAACTAGTCATCCAAATAATCCAAAGAATGGAGATGAATTCACACTTAACCTTGAAAGTTATGAAGAAATGACAAGACAATGATAAAAAGTAGGGAAACAAAGTAAGACAAGACTGAAATAAAACCCTAACAAAACCAATTTTCTTAAATTTTCTACTTTTACCAATTCCAACCCATTATTTTACCTAAAACATTTATTCACCTTTTTTATAAAGCAATATCTTAAAAAATAATATATTATAATCAAAATATTTTCACACCAAAGATATGATACACATAATTATCATAGGAAGCGAATCAAATTTATTGATAAAATTAGATTCTCATTTATATCAGATCTTTTGAGGCTGCATTGCACAGAGGAGTTTCAACCACCTCATCTTGATGTCTAAGAAGACTAGCAATTTTAAATACAAATTACTATGTAGCAACAAAATTATTTCTTATATAATTTATTATTCGTGAATGTGCACAGATCAAACACTACAATTTGGCCGGTTGATAACAAGTTAGACAAACTAGCCTTCCATATTTTGCATCCTGCATTCGCAGAGGAAAATGAATTCCCTCCATATTATAATATTACTAGTTAATTTCAACCAACAGAAACTACCCATCCATACTTCAATGATGGATTTTGCAAGCCAAGGGTTTCCTAGGATCCGCTCCATTCCTTCTGCACCTAAAATATTAAGATCAACGCCATTAGAGCTTCAAATTTCTGTGTGTATTCAACCGTTTCAGACGAATCTGTTGTTCCTCCTCTGGATAAATTAACCCATACGCTCTTTTTTGGCTAATCCCACCTAAGGATAGACCATCAGTGAAACTTGCACCTGATTTAAGGAGAGAAGTGTGGAGATTAGGTTGAGACATGGTTAAAGCAGAGGAATTGCGGTCATGTGCCAATGCCTTTGACACCATTTCAACTGGAAAGTTGAGAAATGTACGAACTCCCCTCATTTTCAAAGCAGCTTTGTCGTATGCCATGGCTGCGTCTTTTGCTGTATTGAATGTGCCCAGCCACATCTTCCTTCCTTGCCTCGTCGAATCCCTTATTTCTGCCACAAATTTTCCCCAGGAACGCCTCCTCACCCCTCTGTAATGCTTGGACGATAAAGAATTATTGACAGCAGCCTGGTTTGACAAATTCCCAGCTTCCTTATCACGAGCTGTGGCAGCTGGCTCCTCGTCTGAATGGATCGAACATCCTTGGTTCGATTCAGGGGAACAAATTTCAGCGCCAATGTTATTAAGCATCAGCAGTTCAAGACCGGAGAGGAATTCCAAACCCTCGTTGGAATCACGCAGACACAGTGATGGCAATCCACCCCACAAAATATCGTCCCAGCTATAGCTTTCTTCGATCGTGAATTGTGATTGTTGATGTACCAACTGCATCTTCTTCCCACTGTTTGCTTTGGCGGAATATTCTACGCCAGGATTTTCGTCCAAAGAGCTGATAACTCCCGTGTCATGGGCATAGGCTGAACTGATGCAGGACCCCACAGAATCCCCGTCAGGCCTCCCTGCAGAAAACCTAGCCCATATATTCTCTAGGAGCTTGTCTTTACCTTGACATGAAATTGATTGTTGTTGTGATATGCTCAGTACACTTAGCCCTCTAAAGTCTATGCCTCCCATCATTATCTCTCTATCTTGATTGTAACCAGACACAAATAGCGCTCTAAAATTGATCAGCTACATATCTACACAATTCATCAGAGGTTTCCAAATAAATGAAGGTTGCTATGCAAAAGATTTGAAGGAGACGCCGGGATAGCTAATGCCAGGAAAATTCATTGCTTGCGGAGCAATTAACATGTTTGATTATTATTATTATTTTTTTAATGATGTGGACAAATTCCAACCGCACCAGTCATAAGAACTTATAATCATTAAATATATATCTGAAGTCTGTAGAAACTGTTGTTTATTCTGAGAATAGGTTGGAAGTGGTTAGTAATCGGTGTTTTCAGATGGTATGGAGAACCGCGGTTGGCTGCATAGTCAAGGGCTGTCCAGAAGATAAAAGTAATCTCTACGCCACACAGACTTTACACTAAAAAACGCTTTTCTTGCTAACTTTATTGCAACGAAATGCCAGTTGACCCGACTAGAGATTGCGAAACATTAAATGTAGAAAGATCATGACCTGATTAAATGAATCAGATACCGGATTGCGGGTGGAAGATGATGAGAGGAAATCATGATGATGATGAGAGCAAATCCATTTAATTAAAATCTAGGACTTAACTAATGGGTATGTGTGTTTATATGTACATATCAGCCTAAAATGAAACAACACTAAGCTCTCAAAAGATTATTCTTTGGATTACACAAATAATATTTTTTTATGCCTACACAAATTCTAATGCTTTCCATCATTGTTTGTTTCTCTAATGACATTGCAAAAATAAGTATGTTTGCGAACTTTGAAATTATTGGTATAAAATTTAGCATGCATACTTCAGAATTATTGGTATAAATAAGGGTTACAGTCTTCCTTTTTCTCTCTTCCTTTTCTTCTTTCCAGTATGGTTGAAGCGTCATTAGTGCTCTTTGGTTTGTGTAGAGTATCATTATGGTTTGTGTAGAGTATCATTAATATTCTTAGGCATGTTTTTAGTTTTTTTAAAAGATTGGGGTGCATTTCTTTTATTTGTTGTGTTTTTGGTTTTGTAAGTATTATAATGTCTCTTTGGTACATAAATAGAGTCTTAATTTATATTCAATTGTTTATAAATGTAATTTATTTAAATTAATTAGAAGATTATTATTAGTATTCTATTAAATACTCATATATATTTGGGAGAGATTAAGCAATCATTATAATATTTATCATATTTGAAATATATCATAAATTTTACATATCAAGAGGATTGTTTTTAATATTAAAGTTATTTTTTTAATACATACTTTTATTTAAACTATTTTCACTACTTAAAAACTTAAAAAATACCAAGATAGTTATACTATTCATACGATTTACTATAATGCATTAAAAAGTTATGTTATTTTTCTTAAGTTTATGTAATTTTATCATTCTAAAAGAAAACATAGAAAGAATTTATTTTCTAAGTTGCAAGTGTTGAAATGCCCAAAAATGAAAGTGAAGGAAATGAAGAACCATATCATGTGAGTGTAGACACTGGCTGATTTAAGTTTATATGTCTTGTGCTAGGAGCAGCACCCACATTTTGTACTTTCTAAGATCATCATTCATGTTCCTTAAAATTATATCAGATCACTTTCAAATTTCTTGACAGTGCAAGTTCAAATATTTAGAATTAGACAATTGTTACTAAATCTTATTTTATTCAAAACACAAATCTAAACCCAATTTGGATACCCTACTTCTGATCTTAGACCGATTAATTAGGGGTTTATTTTTCTTTTATTGTACAGGTATTGTGATGTTTAATTAATTATCATTCGATATATTTTTTACAATTTGATTGTAATCCATTTATTTATACTACATTTTCATGAACTTGAGTTATCCTATACTCCTTTAGGTTCTCGTATTTTGATGAAGTTGCATTCTCTGCAATGCTCCTCTAAAATTTGATACAATTTTTTTAATAAGATATAAGTTCCATTACATTAACTTATATCTAATAGCAGTAACTACATTTTCCCTCATTTTCTTGTTGCTAAGCTTAATTTCTTTTTTGATTTTATTTTCAAATGTTAATATAATTGAATAATACATGTGTTCCATATTTCATTTCAATATATCGACTTAAAATTAATTATATCTAAGATTATTAGGAAAAGTGGTAGGTTTAGAAAATAACATATTGATTATATTGAATTCTTTTGTTTATTAGTACTGCCACATGCTTAGGAAGTATTATTTTGGCATGCGGTAATTAATTTGCAATTATTTCATAAATCATCTCTATTCCTTATAATGCACAGAGCTTAAATCTGGACCAAAAGAAAATTTCCTCTTCGAATTATCTATCATTTGACACCCCTTTTTTTTGGGGAGGGGGGGGGTCTATTTTGACCTAGAATTGATCTTGATCTAATGGATTATTTGGGCTTAACAAGCCAATCCTTTGAATCATTTTTAACAGTACCCATTCCAATTTTATGTTCCTCTGAAAACACATCTTCAAGATCTGTATAGTATAATGAAGTTATTTTGTGACCATTTTACAGTATTCTGAGTATAGGGCCTTTTCTAAGTGTAATTTTACATAAATTTAGGGTTACATTGGATTTAGTTACAGTCAGATTGGTGATATGACTGACATTTTTGTGGTGATATATATTGCAATACATCTTTTCAATTTAGCTTGAATTTGTTTTCAGTTGAAGGAGTTATAGAGCTAGGGAACAACCATTAATTATATGGAATGAATTAGCTAGGAACTATTTTTTATTTGCATTTACAGGAAATGTTTTGGTGAGATAGAGACAAAGAAAGAGAGATAGAAATCCAAACCAAAATGGATTTCAACCATCCAGGCAAGTGAGGGTTGTTATTGTAGGAGATTCAGGTAAGTTTATCATTGTAATGTTTGGACTAAATTAGGTATGTGCTATTTTAGTGGCAACTTCATTAGTTTAATTAAGATAACATTTGATGTTGTTTTGCTCTGCATTTTGATCAGTGCATATATTGATCTCATTGCTAAAATTCATTCAAAGCATTTATTAATTACATAGGCCAAGAATGATAAGCAACCTATAGGCTTAAAATGCAAAAATTGCACTAGTAGTGCCAACACCATTGCATTTAACTACACAAGACAAGGCAAAAAAGGGACCAATCAACACTGCATGACCATCTCAAAAGTAACCAATAGAAGTTTTTTTGGATTTTGGATTTATTTTAGTAGCCTTTGTCTATGACCATTCTGTTGTATAATTCAACCTTCTAAAATATGTTTTTTAAAAATGATTACTTCTAAAAGGGTCATTATTTATTTCTTTCTATATACAACTTAAAATATTTTGAATTCAATAGGCCTTATTTTCTATCTGACATCAATAAAAATAATTTACCATTTTTGGAATGAACACTAGTTCATGATTTTATAGGTTATCATGATCATTTGCATATTGATAATACTAGAAAATGTGGAAACTTTCTTAGATATCCTCTATAATATCACATTGTCATTACACATTTCAAAGTAGGATGAGTATTTTCTTTATCTATCTATGTAATTGAATGCTTAGTAAAAAGTGTTACATATCTTTTGCTTATCACCAATTATAAACAACTATTGCTTATTATTTCTTCAAGGAACAAACTATCTATATGATGATTTTGTTAGACCTTTCATAACACAACATGAAGTGGACACTAACAAAAGTATACATTAATCTAAAATGACAATTGGGAACATGACGCTTTTCTATGTGTAAAACTCTTCAACTTACGTACAAGTCAGAATATCTGATGCTCTTAACTATCTTGCCACAGAGTAATCAAGGACTCAAATTGTCTAGGTTTTTACTTCATAAAATTCCATTTTCTATTTAGGGATGAACTTGTTTATATTTAATATTTTTGTACTTATGCATTTGTCCTTAAAAAATATTGTTCTTGTTTAATTACAATTGTGTCAAGAATTTAAGAAACCACAAACTATATTCAACATTCTATTAAAAAATTGTCACAATATTTATATTTATTTGTTGTTTATTATCTATGATTAGTGAACATTTTTTAGTAGATGACAATTTTATTTTGGTAACATCTCAGGGAATTATTTCTCCACTTTATAAAAGTTACAGGGATTTTTACTCATCCCCCTGCCACTAGAAGTTCCATTTATTTGTTTATTGATTACTATAGCAGATTAACTAAAGTGACCCTTGAAAAGCATTATCTTGCATACAAACATTAAAATTTTCAATTTGACGAGCCTTAAGATTTCAGTATACCCTTCTTCTATTATAACTATGTAATACCTATAGTGGATATGTAAACTATGTATGATCCCTGTCAACACAAACATAGTAATTAGTTATGCAAAGAGACATAAAAAACAATTTGTGATCCTTTAGGCTTATAATTCATAAGTAATCCACATTCGATAAACACTGAATGTCCTTAGGGTATTCATGATGGTAGTTTTTACATTTATGAATTGATATAGATTTTTACTTATCAACATTATATGAAAATCATGGTTTACTGTAATATATGCACGTTGAGCTACTTGTTAAATCTCAATAAGAATTTGGAGAAATAATGGGCAAGTTTACGTTGGTATTTATCAAACTATCAAAGTTTGAGAGTGAAGAGGTTAATTTTAACACACAATAACTTCATGCAACATGACACTTGTTATGTAGTATGATAGGTACTAAATCCACAACACAACACTTGTTACTAAGTCAAAACTTGAAAAAAAATAGAATACATAAATATATCTAATAGTGTTCCAAAAATTGATAGCTTATATAAATTTAAATAACATTTTAAATCTTAGAATAATGTGTAAGAATGTGAGGAAGACTATGATCACAAGGTCTACCTATAAGAAGAACGAGACAGGGTTGATACCTTTCTAAACATTAGAAGCTGTGTCACATAAAAAGTGATAAAATATGTGGATTGATGATTATGTTGAAATAATTTTATTATAAAAATATGCCTTTTCATGGAATCATTACACAACATTCTTATAATCCCAAATATACTTAATAGTCTCTTACTTTTATTAATGTTCCTTCTATTTATATTGTTTTTAATGTTCCCTCACACAATAAAATATCATTGATTATCGATTTATTCATATTTCTCAATGTATCATTTCAAAATAGTCTTCCATTTCTTCATATTTCTCAATGTATCATTTTAAAATAGTCTTCAAACCTCAAGGACACTTAAATGTCTCTTACTTCTAATAATGTTTCTTCTTTTCTTATTGTGTCTAATGTTCCTTCATATATTAAAATGCTATTTATTATTATTGGGTTCTTTGTATTTATCAATGTCTATGTACTTCATTATTTTATTCATTTTTATGTTCCCTTTATTTCTCAAAAACACGTTACTTGTAACGATTCTCAATTTTATTTATATTTTTTAAATATTTTTATCTTGTAATTTTTTCTATTTCAATTTATCTTACTTCTCCACTTACTACTTTGCTTCCAATTCCTAAAATAATAACATTATTGTGTGAAATTCATAATGAAGTCAACAAATTATTTTTCAATCTTGTTAAAATCTAAATAATAAGATTATTTATAATAATAGTCTATTAAATTTCTTCATTAATGAGGTTCTTCTATATTCTTTTCTAGTTATTTTTTATGTAAATTATTCCTAAGAATATTTGTTGCACACCTTCTTTTTTGAGAATACCATTTTATCATAGGGCATACTTTAAATTTTTCTATAAATCTAAACTTGGTCTCATAGACCATTTAATACCAAAAGTATTTTTACTTTTTGAAAGTTCTATCAATTTCTACTTGTTATTTTTCATCAGTGACTTATACTTTTCTTACATTGCATGTTCTCATTATTTATTTTATTTTATTCATAATATTAAAGATCACTTATTTTAGATATAGTCATCAAGGCATAGTTAACATGATGATACTTATCTTTAATTAATTTATTTTTTGATTAATTTTTTTTAAGACTTTTTATTTTTCGTAGAAAGTTTTGTTCATTATAATTAGATTCTTCCTTCTTTATGTGATATATTATTTTCCATTGTTTATTATAAGAATCTTAAAATTTCTCATCTCATTTTTTACTGGGGAGTTATATATGATAGGTTTAAAAAACTAAGCTCAACATTTTCTTTAAGAATTGGTAATGAAGGTTAACACGTATTTTGATATTGCAAAGGGAATAGTAGGAAATGAGTCACTGACATCACTACGCACTAAATGAATATTTTTCTCTTTCTATATATGATTTTTTTCTTTTTCACAGTTATTCCTATTTTTTTCCCATACAAAAAAATATTGATAAAAAGTTGAGTTTGAATAGTTTTTATAAAGTCCATAAACCTTGTCTTATTTTTCCAACAAACCCAAATTTTGAGTATTAAAGTGTGCAAACATTAAATACCATAACACATTAGTATTGTCATGAGTTGAAATAAGTGTTTACATACATGTTCTTCATACATTAATTTTTTTTTATCTTCCATATAAATTTATGATTGCAATCATTTTCTAGCCATTCATCACATCTTTAATCAAGCAATTGTATTTGTAAAATTCAACTTTATACGCATGTTTTATGATTTAGTTAATTGACATAATATTTTTATTTAAATTAAGAATACACTTCACATTAGTGAACAATTTCACTTCACCATTACTCATCTCAATAGAGACATCACCATAGAAATCTATGTTGTAACAAGAATCATTGTGCCAAACAATATCTTTTTATTTTCACAATATTCATCTTTTCAATAAATTTTAAAATTTCTTTCTAAAAATACATATGTTGGATTACTCTTTAATATATATACCAAACATCATTTGAAGTATTTTGTCCAAATAAATATGTGATTAGGAGATTACCGTAATTTTTTCAAATGAGTTTCCATATTATTCATTTGTTTTCTTAGCCATATTTGTATCTCTACCTTATTTTTGTTGTACACTCCAATTAAGAATGTCCCATTCTATTACAATTGTAGAACTTTACTTTATTATTTTGTTCCCTCCTCTTGTCCTCTATTTGATTCATAGTTTTCCTAGATTGTATCATCACCTTTCCTCAGTTTTGTATCTTTTTAATCTTTGAATCTACTTATTGAAATGTAGGTTTAATCCATAGAGTTAGCATCTTAAAATATTTTGTAGACAACTAAATTACATTTAGTGTCAAAATGCATCTCAAAACTTACTAATTCTTCTTCACAAATTCGAATTACAATTCATGTCATTTCCCTCTTCTTAAATAATTGAATAAATTAAATTTAACCAATTGTGCATACTTATAATCCAAATTTAATTATTAAATCTAGATTTTATACTTCACCCAACATCTTCCACCTTTATCTTCCTCACATGTTGACTCACCCTAACCAATATCACAACTTCATCAACTTCTTTTGAGTCATCCCTTGAGTTGTCAAATAGTTTGAATCATTCTTGGTGACTTAGTTAATCATCTCCATGTTTCACTCAACCATTTGAAATGGTCATCATCCTCATGGATGAGGACTCATTAGCCATTGTAGATTATTTGAAATATCCAAATAATCCTTCACAATTAGATATTTTCTCCAATAATCTATAAAAAAGTATGAAAGCCATAACTTTCATCAT
Source organism: Torreya grandis (assembly GCA_037957365.1). Lineage (NCBI taxonomy): Eukaryota > Viridiplantae > Streptophyta > Pinopsida > Cupressales > Taxaceae > Torreya > Torreya grandis. The sequence goes on from JARHVA010002732.1 coordinate 1,759,125, forward strand.
CTTGACTTATGCTAATGAAGTGCTATCAAAATCACAAGTGAATCCAAAGTGAATCAAATCCATCAAAGAGAATTTTTGTATCAAAACATTGCCCATTTTACCTTGCATTGAAAGAGTAAGCAACCAAAATTCAAAGAGAGGTAATCGAATTTACATCACAATAGAATAATATTTTTACAACTAAGGTATAAGTTTTTTTTTAATCTCTAACTTAGGTTGAGTTAGTTTAGATTAAGATTTATTAGTTTAATTTACATTTATATATTTTTTTCAATACATTTTGGCATCTTGGTGGGACCATTTCCTCATCTTTTTCATCTCATATTCATTATAGGTGCATTTATAAGTATTTTTCAATCGAGTTTTTCTATTTTTCTTTTGCATATGCATATAATCTTGGTCTTAGAAGTGTTGTTTGAAGTTGCAGGTCATGTTCTAGATTTTTAAGTTCAGCTATGCATGTGCACTACATAACTATGAATTCAAATATGTTAACAACAAAATTGTAACCTGAAATTTCAAAATCATTATTTACCCTATTTTTACAATCTTTTTCCTAATTTCTTATATTTATCATCTTTTTGCTTCCTTACTTTTTCTGTCTATGTTTTTAGTTTTCTGTAATTCTCTATTTCAAGTAAATTGTGAATTCAACAATTACATCAGTGAAATCACAATACTTCACTATGAAATCAATTAAATCATTAGTAAATCATCTTAAAACTATGAAATCTTTCCTTGTGTTTTTGTATTTTCTATGTAACTACAAATTTGTGTAGGTTAATTGTGAAATCATCCTAAAACTATAAAATTATGATCATCAACTATGAAATCATTTTCATCAACTACGAAATCAGTCTTACATCCTCTCGTGTAGCCCCTGAGTCCGAGCACCATCCAAGTGTGCAATCTATAAAGTGAGAAATGCACTTTTTCCAATATCTTCTCTAGAATTTAATAATTAGGGGTAAATAGTTTTACACGTACCCTCTACAATGTTTCAAAAATGGTATTGAGATAAGTATCTATATTATTGATGATAATTTTCTAGTTTTCACCTCCCCATCATTTTTTCCTCCATTTCAAGCATTCATCCTCTTTCTTGTACAAACCCTTAAGGGGGCATCATTACAGTTATTCTCATTCATTTTGGACCAACTTTTTCCTCTTAATCATCAATGCTCTATTTCTTCTACTATTCTTTAACAAGGTATTTCTTCACAACACCATTTCAAATATGGGCAAATGTAGACACCTAAATTATATTTAGTGTTTAAATGCACCTAAAACCTAAAAATTATTCTTCACAAATTTGAATTATAATTCATGACATTTATCCCTTCTTAAATAATTGAATAAATTAAATTTAATCAATTATGCACACTTTTAATTCAAATTTAGTTATTAAATCTAGATTTTCCACCTCACCCAACATCTTCCACCTTTATCTCTCTCACATATTGACTCACCCCAACCAATCCCATAAAATCCTCAACTTCTTTTGGATCATCTTTTGAGTTGTCTAATAGTTTGACTCATTCTTGGTGACTCAGTTAACCATCTCAATGTTTCTTTCAACCATTTGAAATGGTCATCATCCTCACTAGCCACTGTAGATTATTTAAAATATCCAAATAATCCTCAATTGTTAGATATTTTCTCAAAAAATCTATAAATAAACATGAAAGTCATCACTTTCATCATCTTGAATTATGCTAACTAAATGCTATCAAAATCATAAGTGAATCCAAAGTAAATTAAAGCCATCAAATAGAAATTTTGTATCAAAACACTATCTATTTTACTTCGCATTGGAAGAGTGAGCAAAAACAATTTAAAGAGAGATAATCAAATTCACTTCGCAATGGAAAAATATTTTTGCAATTAAGTTATAAGTTTGTGTTGTTTCTTTTATTTGTAGCTTTATCTTAGGTTGAGTTAGTTTAGATTAAGATTTCTTAGTTTAATTTACATTTATAGATTTTATTCAATACACAATCATCTAACTCTTTATTTTTATTTCAACAAATAACCATTCATTTATTCAAATGTTAGAGCCCCATTATTATCGTCCATGACTAGGGATGTGACTAGATATTAATACATTGTAGAAAGATTGTGACTCAAATTTCTTTCTCATAACCTCTAATTGATTGTTTATCTCCTTTAAGTTTTTGAGATGTTTAGTGACATCTTAGTCATTTATCATTCTTAAATTATGTAGTTGTTTCTTGATATACAAAATTTATCTTTGTAGCCTTCTAATTTATTTCCTTAAGTACTTCCTAAACTTATGTGTATTATTAATATCTTAAATTTGTGATATGATTTCATTAGTAATAAACATAGTAATGATGATTGAATCTGCATTATTATTTTTTCTATATTAAATTAACTCATTTTCAACAATAATTTATTTTTCTTCTTCATAGATTCTAATTTAAAAAAATCACCTCCACCCCGCCCCGCACCCCCCCCCCCCCCCCCCCCCCGCCCCTCCCCCCCGCCCCCACACACACACATTTATTATATATATATATATATAATTTGTATCTAATTTATAATAAAAGACTAAAATACTTGAAACATAAGACATTATTTCACAAATAATATCATACCTAAGAAATTCACTATCAACTTAAGCAAAATATCCCTTAAAATACTCAACACAAAAGCCTTTAAAATTGGAAAGCAATAAAATTAATTAAATGATCCAGGTGGATCTCTCCATTTGTGAAAAAATAAAAGTTTCCATATTTTGATAAAAATGATTAAACAGTATAGAGCTTGTCAAGAGCTTTTTGATGCTTTTCATGGTTCACAAAATGGAGTCTGGATGCTCAAGATATGGTCATTTGAAGATTTGTCAAAAAAAAGTCACTTGTGATATTCGACACATGATTCAAAAATGTATCAACATTTGGACCTATCATAGGTTGACACGTGGCACTGTTGAAAAGCCAAGTGGGCCAATAGCCATTTGACACATGGTAAAATGGCATTGGCATGTTCCAAGGAGGTGACAAGCTATTTAAAACCTTATCCTTTTACCAAGCGCTTGCATGAGGGACAAAGCATAAAGTCTGAGCACCTAAAATGGAGGGAAGAAAAATTCAAACTTGGTAAAAGTGTGCCCAAGGAGGCAGGCCGCCCTTGTCCTCTTCCCTAGGCACCTAGAATGGAGAAAAGAGGTTTTGAACTTGAGACCTGGCACCTAAAAGGCTAAGGTCTTGACCGCTTTAGCCACGGTGGCTGAAATGCTATAAAAGGGAGTAAGTTTTACTTGTATTGACATGGATTTCTGACTGTGTTTTATTTTTAAGAGGGCGAGAGCTAATGGAAGCTTGGAGATAGCTACCAAATGGAATTTTCTCCAATATCCGACCTTGTACACAATAAGTAAGCCTTTTTAATTATTTTTTGTAATTAAAAAGAGAATGTTATTATTATTATTTGGATATACCAATAGATTGAATGAAGGACAAAAGCAATTTCAGAAGGGGATTGAAGACTGAGGAAGGATTCTGTGTGACCGAGCTTGAGATTATCAGCGAAGGTGGAATTCTTGGACAAAGATCAGGCCTGAGGGAAGTTGTGTATCATTTCAAGAATTTGTGAGCCATTTGTTGTGAAAATTTAATAGAAATGGTCCTCACTAATAGGCGGACCTGGAGACGTAGGCAATCAATGCTGAACTCCATTATCAATTTCATGTGGTAATTTGTCATGATTGCATGTTTTATTTTCAAGTATTCTAATTTTTAATTAATCAAGAGCTCATGCAATATTTGAAAAATTGACAATTTACGACATTTAATTTTTAAAACAAAATTTGGTTTTATTGGTGAATGGAAGATATCAGTCTTTTTGACAATTCTAATCTAATTCGATAATTGAGAATACTTTGCCAAATAATTTGCAAGTTCTTTTGAGTATTTTTGAGAATTTATTTATTTTTGAGAAATTCAGAATCCGTCTGTTTAAAACTTCACTTAAAGTTTTTCAGTGGTGTTTACAGATCATTAAATGTGTGATTAACTTTATCCCTGTGCCCTATAAGTCACCAATAATGTTTTTTTAATGATATAAAAAAACCACTTTAATAATTAAAGATTGTTGCATGTGAGCTTTCCACTTAAACAAATGTTCACTTTAAACAAAAAAGACATGGCCCATTTAACATAAATAGAATGATTTATTTTTAAAAATTCTTGCCTTTGTTATATATATTTTGAATATGTTAAGAGGTAGTCGATTACAAGTAGGGCCATTGTTCAAACCAAGGGCAGCTCAGTGGTAGGCCCCCAACCCTACCACTACACCTTGATATGTGGCCTTCTATCTAAATGTTTATAGAGACATTATTTTGAAACCTTCACTTTATATGACCGATATGGTTTTGTATGTAGTTTTGAATGGATATTTTAATGGGGAAAAATCCTCTCTTCTAGAGCCACAATTAATCTATAAAAATCAACTCTAAAATACAATATGCTATTTTCAAATTAAAATCTTTCAATTCTCTTGTTGAAAAATGCTCTCATATTTTTGGAACAATAATATCACTTCAATGTAGTCACTCTCAAATTTGCCTTCAATCACTTTTGGATTTATCAACTTTCTTAGCATAACCACAATGTATTCATTGTTTATTATACAAGTTAATTGTGAGATTGTTGGGCCCACACCTGATCTGGAACACAAGTAAGGGTTTTAATCCCCATACCTCCACTTTATCATTGAGATAATTTTTATGTTCCTTGTTGTAGGTAACTTGATCTTTGGTGGGATTTAAACATAGGTCACTTTGATACTAATGTATATATAATACCACTTCAACTTAGTCACTCTCAAATTTTCCCTCAATCACTCTTGGCTTTCTTGGCTTTACCCATTCACTATTTTTTTTATACAAATTAATTTTCAGATTAGTAGAGCTAGATTGATATAGAACATAAGTGGGGGTTCAAGTCCCCACACCTTTACTTTTCCATTCAACCAATTTTTATGTCCCCTATTGTGGGTACTTGATTACTCGGGTATTTGAACCTAGGTCGCTTTAATATGAATACATCTACTTTAACCATTAAACCATAACCCAAGGGACAAAAATTTTAATAGTTTTTTAGATGTTTGGATTAATTGATGAGTGTCTCTCATTGAATCCATAATATTTGGGGTGTATTCTTCTTGGTTCACATGGAGAAGTGTGGCCCCTACCTCAAGGTGTCCCCATGGTCACTGTTGAAAGTGTCCAATGAGTCCAAAAGGAATGGAACTTGGGTCACTAGTTAAAAACTACTTGTTTCTTACAAATAGCTCAAGCCCTTGAGTCCACCAAAACCCATTTAGTGTGAAAGGTATGATACCATATCAGATAAACACTCGAATTAGTCTGCACCAAAATCAAATGGAATGAAATGCCTTCTAGTGTGTATATTTATAGATATAATAAAATTAAGATGTCAAAATATTGTTTGATTTATGAGAAATTTCTAAACATCCTATTCACTATTGACTGTCAAACAAATGGAAGTATGAAGTAACAACCTTACTATTCCAACTTTTATAAACATGTTATTCACTATTGAGTGTTGACAAGATGAAATACTTAACTAAAAGCCTAATTATTCCAACTATGTTGCTAACAATATCAGTGATAAAAATAAATTTATTTTTCTTACAGGTTTAAATATTTAAGTTATCTCTTGTTAATCCCCTAATATTATATATTTAATAGAAATTGCCTTATTATTCCAACTATATTGATGACGATATCAGTGATAAAATTAAATTTATTTTTCTTATAGGTTTTTAAATATTTAAGCTATCTCTTGTTAATCCCCTCTTATTATATATTTAACAAAAATTACCTTGTTATTCCAACTATTTTACTAACGCTATTGGTAATAAAAATAAATTTATTATTATTACATGTTTAAATATTTAAGATATCTCTTGTTAATCCCCTCTTATTAGCTATTTAACAAAAATTACCAACATTAATATGTAATTTTTGGTGGAAAAAATAAAAAAGAGCATGAATTCATTAAAATATTTTATAGAAAAATGAAATTTACCTTAGAATCAATACATTTATAAACATATACATATAATTAATATATTAAAATATAATATATCTATGAACATATATATTTAATTATGTTGATAGGAATTTTACAATGCAATTATGGGGTGAAATATAATGGAGCAAGTTGTTCAATTTTATAATTGAACTTAAATTTAACATTTATTTGACCATCACATGTCAATTTCAACGTTAGATTTGATGTCCATTTGACTGTTACTTATATTTTTTTCTTTTTGCTTGTATAAGTTGATCAAAATACTATAATATAGTGCCCATATGGTAGAGTATGGCTAATATATTTTTTATATCTTGTAAAAAAATTAAGTCCCAACACATTAGTGTAACTAGATAAATGTCATTATCCCCAGTTAGTGTGAAGTTGGATGAGAAAATAATGAATTCATTAATAAATGTGGTATGTGAAAAATCTAAGATAATAACCTCAAGATTGGTATCTCTCAACATATTTCAGATAGATAAACATTTAATATAAATTTACTAGTTAAGTTTAAATAGATTTAATATATTAAACTTAGAGTTAATTAATATATTCATTCTTAAAAAATATTATGGAAGGTTTAAAATAATATATTGATTTAATGGAAATTTGTAAACAAACATCACAATTCAAGCATAATTAAGGATTTTTTGGAAAGAAAATGAAAACCTAATTTTTTTTTCATGATTTGATCATCTCTAAAGTAGAACACTACACTCAAAATTTCTAAAAAATATTAGAAAAGATGAAACTAATTTGAGAAATTTGTTTCTCACGTATAGTGCTTCAAAAACCTCACATAGTATTTTGAATATTCATCCCTATCATTGAGAAACCACTCTTGTTCTTAAAACTCTAATAGAGAAATTAAAATTTTAAAGGATACAAAAAATGATTTATTTTAGGGCATGTCCTTAGGGTTAGCAATGTTTTTAAGTATCAGATACTTATCAAGTGCCTCAACAATATACATATCTCAAAGGCAACATATCAAGTAAAATATAAATTAGTCAAAAAGTTAAGTTGAATGTAAGTGTGTCACTATAATGATCTTTAGTGTAACAATGAATGCTTGGAGTGAAAATAAATGCTACATTATTTTAGATATTTCTTTAGATTCTTGGATGGATTTCTCTACATATTTGCATTGATTATTTTGATTGATTGATTCTTATAGTGCATTAATGTTCTTATATATTTATCTAGGCCCCTTGAATTCAAATTAGGATCTTATTGACATGTAGACTAATAAAACAAGGTGAAAAATTAAATAAAATGATATCCCTAACCCTTAAAAGACCTTAATAGGTGAAAAGAGCCCACAATACCAAAAACCTACAATGTATATATATTTCTAAACTCTAAAAATGTAGTGTCCATGTTTATAAAAACTATTAAAATTAAGGTAAGGGTAAGTGAACAGAGTTGGGGGAAAATTTGGACATTTTACATAAAATAATCATGTTATTAAATAATGCGATTCCATTATTGACATAACGTGATCGCATTATTAAATAAAGCGATCATGTTATTAACATAATATGATCATGTTATTGACATAACATGATCGTGTTATTTAAATTATAGCTCGGTAATTACCAAGCCATAATGCGATCGTATTAATGTATAATGAGATTACATTAATAGATAACATGATCACATTAATTGTAAAAATAATAAAGTGATCATGTTACTGTTGTTTTGAAAATTAAATTGGTGAACATGTAGACAGAGTGAATCTTGGTTAATAGATGAGATGATCATGATATCGATAACATGATTGCGTAACTAATAACGTAATCACGTTCCTACTACTTTGCATAAAAAAGCATGTGGACTTTCACATGAAGCCAAATTTGGGTAGGAGCTTATTTTTACCACTCTAATTATAAGTATAAGGAAATAAATGTAATAATATAAATGTAAAAATAAATATAACAATATAAATGTAAAAATAAATGTAACAATATAAATGTAAACTTATACTTTACATTTATTTTAGTAAATATAAGAAATTAGGGTCACTCTGCATCTGATATACTTGGTCTCATAGTTACATGCCTTATGATGTGGAAAATAGTTTTTCAAAATCCAATCTGGTCAGTACTTAGGCATTTTCAGGGTCTAATAATTAAACCTAGGGATTTTAGGACATAATTTTTGCAATTAATGTCCATTTTTGGTAAACATATAGTCATTTTAAAGGTTTTTGTTCCTTCCAAATTGATTCATGGCATTTTTATGAGTCCTAGGTTTGTCAAAATTGAAGTTTACAAACCATTCACTTTGAAATTGATGTAAAGTGGTGTGATTGGGGTAACATAGGTCACATTGATGACTTACACACATCAAATTACTACTCTATGTTAATTTCACTTATTCATCATCCCTCCCTCATCCTTGAGCACTTCTTAATCATGCATTATCACCCCTAATCACTCTCTCATCATTACTCATTATCCCTAATCCCTCATTAACCTTCATTATCCCTAGTCATCTCTAATCACTCCCTTATCATCCCTGATTACTCCCTCATTGACCCTCACCATACCTCATCATATTTAATCACTCTCTCATCATCCATAATCACTCCCTCATTGTATCTCACCATCCCTCATTACTCTCTCATCATCCCTAATCATTACTTCATCATCCCTAATCACTCCCTCCTCATCCCTCATTATCCACAATCACTCCCTTATTGACCCTCACCATTCCTAATCATTTATAATCACTCCCTCATCATCCCTAATCACTCCCTCATTGAAACTCATCATCCCTCATCATCCCTAATCATTGTTTCATCATACCTCATCATCTCTAATCACTCATTCCTTATCCCTCATCATCCCTAATCACTCCCTCATTAACCCTCACTATCCCTCATCCTCCCTAATCATTTTCTCATCCTCCGTAATAACTCCCTCATTGACCCTCACCATCCCTCATCATACCTATTGACTCCCTCATCATCTCTACTAAATTACTCCCCATCTCTCCTCATCATTATTCAATCAATCCAATATCTTTATGGTGGTATTGTTTTGGGGTTTAATAATGTTAGGAGATACAACTGGAGAGTTGAGTGATAGCATAAAATATAAGACATAGTGATCAAAATGATGTGGAGGAAAATTTGAAACATAAATATTTAACACCTATGAAAAAATATGGGCCTATTAGAAATGATGTGATTCACAATTGAAAATATATGAGAAAAAGAGAAGCAAGTAAAACCATCATAGCACCAAAAATGGATAATAAATACTTGAGGATCATGAAGCTATGTGATTTTATGAAACCAATCAATTGATTTCCATATGAAAACATTTTATGATCCAAATAATTACATTGAAGGCCTTCTATTTGTATGTCTATTGATTGAGTCATCATACCAGAGAGTGGAAAATAATTTTCAAATGATTAGAACAAGTAGTCCATAAATGGAAAGTGGTGCTTAATTCATAACTTTAATATTCAATACAATGAAGAGTGTCACACTATGAGATCTCTACTTGCACATATCAATAAGTGGGTACAAGTTATCTATCACTATAAAAAGGTAAGTAGATAATATAATATGAACCCAATGATATGGTCGGTACTAAAAATATCTCTACTTCCACCAATAAGAAATTATATGAATTAAAAATATTGTTTCATTAACAAATTTAGTTCAATGGTGAGCCAATACACTTCATCATTTCTAATGGAAGTTAAAATAATTTAATTTTTACTAAAGCATAAAATTGAACTTGAAATTTATACATCATCCATAATCATATGCTAGTGTATGGTCTAGTGTAGGCCTTGAGAAATGAATCACCTAGTAGTGTCTCATGGTGTAAAAAATCAAAAATTTAAAAGATGAAATCCTTTGTGACATCTCACCATTAGAGGTGTGTGATGTTTTACATGTGGTAAACCATATATTTACCATTTACATGTAGTATATGAATTAAATACTTGAAATGTTGTGATAGATTGTCATGATCTGAAATACCATATATCGTAGTTAGTTCATAAACTTTCAATCATCAGTGCTAAGAAGTGCAAGAATATTTTCAGTTCTAGTAAGAAGTATACTCTTGATGGTAAGAATTAAATTTAATAATATCCTTATGTAACCATATCATAGTGTGGTTTATCAAACAAAAATAAAGACAAAATAATTGAACCACAAACTAGATGAATACAAGGATGTCTTTTAGCCACCTAAATAAGTTCATACATATTGTACACTAAACAATACTATTGATTTGATCCCTTAACTACCTCTACCTCAAACCTATTTATACAACATATCGTTTCTAGAGAATGAATAGATCAAGTGGAAAATCCATGAAATCATGGATAATGGACACATCATGCCCAAATCATTGCCTTGCATAAGCCCAATTGTGCTTGTGCCAAAGTTTTGAATCAATTAAAAAAATCTTAACAAGATTAAAGTGAAGAATTATTATCCTCATCTAAATATTAAGGCATTTTTCTACCATATCCATGGTGTAGAAGTCTTTTCCAAAATTGATCTTAAGTTTGGGTATCATCATATTCATGTTGAACCTCTAGACATTTGGAATATAGTCTTAAAAACAAAGGAAGGATTGATTAGATATTTGGTTATGCCTTTTAGATTAACTCATGTAGTGAATTCATTCATTGAGATGTTAACATCTTCAAGCCCTTTACCTATGTCATTTTTTTAATCTACCTTGATGACATTAATCTTTAGAAAATATGGGATGAACATCTACACCATGTTGACTAGTGTTTCATATTTTGTAGAAACATATTTTTATGATAACATGAATAAATATTCATTTTTAATATAAGAGATAAAATATTTGGGGTACATTACACACATAATTAATGCATGTGTGAACCTGACAAAGATTCAAATCATATAGGAATGGTAAACACTAAATAACTTTGCATCTAATTCAAATCTTCTCAGAATTATAAAATTATACAAGAGATTTGTGTTTAATTTTTATCTTTTAAACTAAGCTACCAAAGGTGGAACTGAATAAAGTTTCATCTAGTTAGTCGCATAAAAAATATAATTCGATGAACTAAAATTTAGACTCTATTTTGTGTTAGTACTTATGTTACTTGACTATAAATTTGGAAGACCATTCAATTCATTCAGTAATAAAATTCACTATCACAAATGGGTATTGACAATATGAGTCCTAAAAAAGTGTTATTTTCTATTACAATGGATTAAACAACATGTGATTGGAATCAAATATATCTTTAGAGTATATACTTACATCAGGTGATGAGGGTGAAATAAGGGATGGTGAGGGATGGTGAAGGTCAATAATGGAGTGATGAGGGATGGTGAGGGTTAATGAGGGAGTGATTAGTGATGATGAGGGATGAGGAAATATTGATTAGGGATTATGATGGATGAGGAGGGAGTGATTAGGGATGTTGGGCCCCTTATTTTGATAAGTACAAGATTCATGACAACACAACATCCACATTGGCACGAGGCATCATTTTGTATAATGATGATTTTTTGGCATCTTGGCACCATATGGAGGGATCAACACATATATTGTGCTAGTTGGTAGGAGGCTAACCAATTTCAAGATTTCTAGGGTATCTTCTAGGCTGAGCGATACATGATGACTATAGTGTGAAGAATACAAGGTAATGGAGCCAATGGGAATGATCATAAGGGCTCCAGTTGAGCACTCAACATGTGCATTCTACCCTAGCAAAGATGTTATTATAGATCTATAAAAGGAGCTTGAACTAGTCAAGAAGATGATGTGAAAATGGTATAACAAAGCTATGGAGAATTAAATTTATATTTGTATGCTTGCATCTGACATCCATTAGATTTGAGCTTACCATGGATGCCGTTAAGACACTATTTGTAAGCACCCAAGCTCACCTATGAGCCTCTTGGTTGTTAAATAGCTTGAGTGAAGCATGCATTCTATTTCAAGTGGTATGAACTCTATTCTATTTGAAATTTGATTAATAACAAAGATGATTATAACAAAACATGTTGAATCTAGTCTATGCATCCTTTATATTTCTAACATAATGTGTAATGGATATAATACTGTAGTTTAAATTTGATTATGGTAAGTAAAGTTCAAGATATATTTTGGTTTACATCATTAATGGAGTCCCTATGTTAAATGATGATGTCAAACATAGCTTGTAGGAAAAGACTAAGTGTAGATAATCTGCACCAAGTGTTCCTACCATTGCTAGAAGTATGAGCCTAGTATGAACACTTAAAATAAAATCCACCCCTTGACCCTTCAAGCACAAATATGATGTTAAGATTAGTTTAAACAAAGTTTTATGCCCTTATGACTCTAGGACTAGTCCACCTAAAGGCTTGTGCCTATAGGCCATCAAACTTATCCCATAAAAGGCATGTACCTATGGATCTACATAGCTTTCTGTGAATTGACCAAGTCCCATAATTAATGTCTTACGCCATTGCACAACTAGCCCAATGTGGGCCTTGATTCCTTTTCAACTACACTTCAAGTGAGTGCATAAGGCCTATGCCTTATGTAGATTGATGTTGGTGCAACTAAGTGTAAAATCTTGAGTTCAGAAGGAATATCCTATGTTTGTGCCTAAGTGTAATAAGTCTAGAACCAACTAAGGCAAATTTTTGTACCATTTTCTATAACATTTTATTTCTATTGTCAAGACCCATGTTGAATTTTGTTGTTGTAATGGTGTAGTAGAATGATGTACTAACTCTCACTCAAAAATATCAAGCATTAGTTGAAATAGGTGGAAGATAGATTTACGCTAAAGCATCCAACCTATAGAGGACAAAAATTGAGAAAGTGGGTTTAGAACAACCTATATGATGCTCTATATGAGGTCTTTTTCTATGAATTACCTGAGCATATATACTAGTGGTTAGTTGTATATTCAACCCATAAAATATGAAGCTATGGATAGTGCTGTGAGTGAACAAAGAAGTGCCTAGAGAATCTTGAGACCCTGGATGCCACCTGGACTAGAGCAATAGATAAATGGTGGTAAGGAGTGCTGAATAGCTACATAATTGATTTTGTAGTCTCAATATACTCATTCCTTGAGGAAGCATAATATCATTTCTTGCATGACCCTTGAGGCATGTTTATGAAGGAATTTGGTGTAGAGTTCAAGAAGCTAATGGTGGATTATGGCTTTGAAACTTTGGGGATGGAAGAATAATGTCCTTTCATGTATGAGTAGTGCAAAGGGGAAAAAGGGGATGTGTAGGTGAAGAATATTAGAAGGGGATGAGTAGATTAACACCTAATATCTCAAGAGACACCTATAATAAGAAATGGTATAGACTGATGGAAGATCTAGTACTTGGAAGTGTCGAGAGAACCCATAGCAAGTGGGAAGGGCATGGGGAAAGATATCTTGAAATACAATGGGGTGAAAATGAGAGATACAATGAAGTAATGGATCAAGCTCAACACTTGATAGCTATATAATTTGTTGGGTTATTACAAGATTTGGTGTCTAAAGATACGCTTGAAATACCTACCTCCTTTGAACCTGTGGTACATACTCATGTGCTAGATCCCCCATTTGAAGAAACTATATAAGTAATAATTGACTTTGTTGACATGAATATTTGCTATTTTGTAGACATGAAGTGTAACTTTGTGATTGAACAAATTATTTCATTCAAGGAGGTGAGCATAACTACCTCTAGACTAGTAGGTGCTATCTCACCATAATAGAACTTAAGCACAAGCATGCCAACTCAGTCGATGTAACTAATGCAAAGTGGGTAACAAACCAGAAGAATTGGTCTGATGTCATAAGTAGTATGACACCTTCAACATAAATGGTGTCAAAAATAACAAGACCAATGCCTAACCAATGGCTGGAGGTGTTGGAAGACCACCACTAAGATAGACACTAGGGGGACAAGTGCCATAGATACTAGTTGGCCACCCATAACAAAATTATTAAGAAATGGCCATGCACTTGCCCAAGTATCATGGTGTAGTCATACTAAAATTCAATTTATACAACTTGAGCATGAATTGTGACACCCAAATTATAGGTCTCTCTTACTCACTTACACAACCCACTTAGGCATGTTTTCACTATTTCCCAGTCATCTAAAGCCTTCTAGATTCAACCCCTGCTATCTCAAACTCCTCTCCTAGGCACAAATATATCCCCTAGGGTATCTTTCCCCATGGAAAATAGTGCCATAGGTTAAACTACAATGCTGGAACCTATGGTGTCCACTTTCCAACACTGTTGTCCAAGTCCATAATAGCTTCAAATAGTCATATTTTCTTGAATCCTTATCTTTTCCTTTGTTAGCCTAATTTGAGTTCATCTAACCTAGGATCACTATTTTCCCTATAAAATCCCATTCAAAGGTCATTTAGAAGGGTTGAAAATCATTCAAAAGGCACAAACTAGAAATATACTAAAGCACACTCAAACAAAACTTCCTATTCTCTGCATATAGGCAACCACTATTATTTCTAGCCTATCCAAGCTCCTACACCAGTCATGAGTCATCTCAAGCTTGCCAAAATTTGCATAAACTTACATTACATACATAGAATTACACAATACACATTCAAATTGGGAGAATTACATTGGCCTTGATCCCTCTTTGGAGTATTGGTATGTAGGCAACATGCCCACACACGGGGTGTGATCACACGTTCAATGCATATTACACACTAACCCATTTTTCCAATTGAATTCGAGATCACTTATCACGCATGAAGAGGAACTAGCATCCTTGAAGACAAAATCAATTTCACATGGAGCTTCATGAATAACAAAGACTCAATATTTCAAGCATAAGGTCTCCTAGAGCAGATGAACAAGACCCAAAAAGCTCAGAAAGATTAGACACTAAGGACTATAGTGCCAAAACTTGGACTAAAGTGCTGGACCTCTAGGTGTCCCATTTTTTGCACTCCTATCTAGGTAGAAAAAATAATTTTGGATCCTATTTTTGATAGTCTACCCAGCTAAATTAGCAATTTGTAATGTCTATCTCCTCTGTCTTAGCCCAGAATCGGCTAAGTTTTACTCTGTATCCCCTTGTTTACTATTTTTAGAAATCAATTAAGCACTTCAATATTAAATAAATCACTACGTTAATTAAGGAATATTTATTTATTGATTTCCCCCTTAATTTAGACCCCTTTACTATTTAGGAAATTAACCCCTATAGTTTCCCAAATTTAGTAAAACATTTGGTGAACTCGATTTACTTTGAATTTTTATACAAAAACCCTAGAAACCCTAGGAATAATTACTTCTAATTTTTTTCAATATTTTATTGATTTTTCCTAAATTTAAAAATAAAAAAACTATAAATTAACTGAAATATTTTCAATAATTCACTAAAATCTTAGTTTGCACATACTAGGTCCTATTTGCATACAAACACTTTCAAACCACTAGGAAAAATATATTGCTAATTTCATAAATATTTTCAAAATTTTCCTAAATTTTTCAAGCTCAATTCTATAAATTTATAACAACAATTTCAAATTATTACATTAATTTTGAAAAAAACCATTTCAAAATCCTAGTTGCATCAACTAAATCCAAATAATTTTCAAGTAATATTCCACTTATTTTTTGTAAATTTTGATTGAATATTAAAATAAAAATAACACTTCAAATTACAAAAATTCATAGTAATTCCAAAAAATTTATTTGTCTCAAAACCCTAGTTGCATCCACTAGGTCCCATTCAAGCAAGTAATTTCTCATAATTTTCTAAATTTTATCTTGCATACTTAGCTCAAAAAATCAATTTCAAATTCAAAAGTTCATAGTATTTTACAAATAATATTTTTTAAAAATCCCTAGTCATATACTAGTCCCTAATTTACATCTTGAGCTATCACCTTACATACTTGGAGTTCGATATCCTTTTTATGCATATTCCAGTTCATTGTTTAGGTTATTTTTATGTAATCTACTTTGTTAGTTTTCAAATTGTTTTCCTTATGCCATCTAAACTCCTTGTATGTCTTCCTTTGAGATGGAGTGCAAGACTTAGTGGCAACCCTCCTGAATTCAACTAGATTCCTAAAACCCATTCTTATAACATGGATAAGTAATCAACTCAAGTCCCTATTATAGATCTTACACATCTAGATTACACTAATTTAAATGAACATGATTATGATAATAAGCAGTATGAGAATAATAATAATGAGACACATACTGATGCTCATGTTCTATCACATTGGATTACAGATCCACTTCCACCCATTATTGACAATGAAGTTGTACTCAACACAGATTTGATTTTACAAAATTTTAAAGAAAAACTCAGGAAATAGCTCCACGATCATGCTAACATCTTGAAATCTATCATAGAACTAAAGAAGGCCAAACAAGTTGAGTCTTATCAAACTATAGAGCCATCACTTGCACATGACATTATAGGGGAAACTATGTCACAATAACCCCTATAGCAGCCCAACCTTCTTCTATGCCACTAGTTATAGCTAGTACATCCCTATCTCCTGATGTGCTAGCCCTTATGCAAGAGATTTGATCTCTTCAATCCAAGGTGCAACATCTTGAGCAAGGTACCACTAGATCTACATAGGCATTAGACTCCTTCACTCTATTGCATACACCTTTGGCATGACATATAGATATTACACCCTTGCCACATAGATTTGTACAACCTAAGCTCACTCTTTATGATGGCAAGGGTGATCTAGAGACACATTTGAGAGACTTTCATGAAACATGTTTATATTATGTACCAAATGAATGGCTATCAACTAAATTATTTTTGAGGAGCCTCAAGGATTATGCATTACAATTGTTTGACAGTCTACCAAATCAGTCGGTTAATGCATTCAATCCTCTTGCTAACATGTTCCAAGCACATTTCAGTATCAATATCAATGATAAGGTTTCATATGCCCAAATTGCACAACAAAAACAAAAATCAAATGAGCCTCTCACTAAGTATGTTCTCAGATACAAGACCATATTGGATAAGATGACTAGCCATTTGGTAGATTAGGAGTTATAGGACCTCTTCAAATAGAGTCTTCTAATGGTTTTGTATGATACAATCATGTTCAAACATTTCTCTTCTTTTACTAAGTTGTGTCACATTTTAAAAGAAAGAGAAATCAAACTCATTTCAATGGGCAAACCTAAGTATACAAGTGCGCTAGATACAACTAATAAGAGTAACAAAAAATCCCCATATAAGGTCAAATTCAATGAACAGTAAAGGACTGAATTAACAAACAGTTAATGCGGCTTTAAATCCCTCATAGAGAGTCACTTTATTAGAACATCCTCAATGGCCTTTTACAAATATACTAGTTCCTCCAGCCAGAGTTATACACCAGTTATTAGAATGTAACATCATATCTCTTCCTCCTATAAGAGAAATTGATCCAACAAAGCCTCTTCCATAGTGATATGACCAGAATGCATTTTGTGACTATCATAGGGCACCATACAATACTAAAATAGATGCATTAGTCTCTGGTATAAGATACATGATCTAATTGATGGAAATCAAATTGATCTAGGCACTTCAGCTGAGCCTCCTTCGACCAAACCAACATAGGATAAGTCACTCAAAATATTTTTAGATCCATTTACACAACATGACAAGTTATAGACACAAGACACATTAGATGTACATCATGCATATCAATCATACCCTCCACCAGTTACATATAGGGAATCAACAACCAATTCACATCCATTGAGCCACATGATTGGTGATTTTCATTTTAGCATTCTAGTTCAGCCTTCCATCTCTTTTTTTGAGTAGGAGATTATTAAGGATGATGCAAATTATCACGTGCTCTTCATTAGATATTTTATTCATGGTCATCTCATTCACAGTGTTCTAATTGATAATGGATCTAATGTTAACATGTGTACTATAACACTACTATAACACTTGGGTTATATAGAGCAAGATATTACTCCAACAAATAAAGTTATCAGTGGTTTTAGTGGACATAGTCAAACTACATTGGGTGAGATCCTCATTCCTCTATAGGTTGGTCCCACACACATGACCACCTCATTTACTATAGTTCCTAGCATGGGTGTTTTTGACATGTTACTTGGTAAACCTTGGAAATAAAAACTCTGAGTAGTTCTATCTACAGTACATCGATGCATGAAATTCATTCATGCTAATCAGGGTATCATAGTTATTGGATTTCCATATGAGTTGCCACTTCCATTTTTAGAGCCACTTTTAGTTTAAGAACGAGTTTTAGTTTTAGAGTTAGTTTCAGTTCCATTAGCAGTTCTAGTTTCACCACCAGTGTTTTTTCCAATTTAGCATCAGACACATATATGATATCCATCACTAGTATAGAGGGTTCATACACCTCCATAGCTTCAATATTCTAGACAACTTCTAGTTATAGTATTAACAACTAGAGCAGTTTCATTGAGATCTCATGCATCTACACATAGAGTACATGTTCAATGAGTTTATCCTACTTACAGATGGGTCTTTAAGAGCCCTACAACTGCATCCACTTCTCAAAATTATATAGGGTCCCCAAAGTTAGTTTCTAATTTAGAAATTTTAGAGAATTTACAATATATATAGATTTTAGAGCTACAGTCTTAGCATTTCCATCGTGCTTCATGATCACACATAATTCTACTCTTTGATATAGGACACCATGACAAGGAGTCTCATCCGAGACTCGTCGGTTAGTATCATTTCCTTCTAGTATTGATTGTACATATTATCTCTTTCTTAATTGTACATAGTTTCCTCCACTTGATTTTTCATAGCTCAAATATTTCAAAATACAAAAAAAATATAATATTTCAAAAATATAAAAACATGTCAATTATATGCATAATCTATGTTTTAAATTACTAACCATTATGCTAGACTTACATTATATTGTTCTATGCTATTTTTCATCGATTTATCTATATTACCAGGCTTCACTTGATCTTATTTGAGTATTTTAGTGCATCCAAATCCTTGATTACTTCACTCCACCCATCGAGGGGGCATCTTGTTGGAAATATTGTCATTGATGTCAAAGGTCTAGCATTATTGGTGATAAAGGCCCCATTGCATTTAATGATGTTTGTAATAGTTATATCTTGGCTAATGTGTGTTAATATTTATTTAATATTAATGAATATATTTTTGGTTGCATATAAGATAAAAGAAGGGCCCATGGAGAAGTCAAAGAGTCACGGGGTAAAGACAAAAGAAGAATGGGATGCATTTTCCCATGAAGAGTCATCTTGGGGAATTCTAAGAGTCACCAAGTGAAGACAAAAGAGGAAGGGCACAATTTCTCATGAAGGGACACTTTGAGGAATACGAAAACTCACCAAGATAAGGACAAAAGAGGGAAGGACATTTTTACTTATGAAGGGTCACCACATGACTTTTCAAAGGCAAGGATATGAAGGGTCATACAAGTTTGGCACCATTTTCCATGAGGATTGAAGGGTCACAAAGGGGGAAGGCCAAAGGTCATTTGGAAAGCTATAAATAAAGGCTTGAGAAGCCATTTGTAAGATGTGAGATAGAGTTTGTTTTGAGATAGAAATATTTAGCTTAGAAGAGCATTGTGAGAGATGAGTATGATTTTTATTTGTTATATCTAGCTTAGAAGAGAAAAGGTGAGAGAGGAAAGAGATATTATAATGAAATATCATTTGTTGAGATATCAACATTGAGAGATAGTTGTGTGGTATACACAAAGGGCTTGGTGCTCCTATGGGTTGGTGCTCACAAATTATTGCTATGTTGGTGCTCCTGTGGGTTGGTGATCATGAATAGTTACTATGTTGGTGCATACTCTACATGAATACACCATCTAAGTTATGTTATTATTACACTAGACTCCTCTCCCAAGCACAAATCTATCCCTTAGGGTCCCTTCCCCCTTAGAAAACAATGCCATAGGTTGGACTATAGTGTTGGGACCCAGGGTGTCCACTTTTTAGCACTATTGTCCAAGTCCACAATAGCCTCAAATGGTAAGATTTTCTTGAATCTTTATATTTTCCCTTGTCAACCTAATGCGAGTTCATCTAACCCAGGATCACTAGTTTCCCTATAAAATCCCATCCAAAGGTAATTTAGAAGGGTTGGGAATCATTCAAAAGGCACAATCTAGAAATATACTAAAGCACACTTAAGTAAATCTTCTTATTTTTTGCATACAGCCAACCACTATTATTTCTAGCCTATCCAAGCTCCTGCACTAGTCATGAATCATCTCAAGCTTACCCAAATTTGCATACACTTGCATTGCATACACAAGACTACATAATACACATTCAAATTGGGAGAACTACATTGACCTTGATCCCTCTTCGAAGTATTGGTATGTAGATAGCGTGCCCACACACGGGGTGTGATTATATGTTTAGTACATATTACACAATAACCCCTTTTTTTAGTTGGATTCAAGATCACCTATCAAGAATGAAGAGGAACTAGGATCCTTGAAGACAAAATCAATTACACATAGAGCTTCGTGAACAACTAGGATTCGATATTTTAGGCACAGGGTCTCTTAGAGAAAATGAATAAAACCCAAAAATCTCAAAAAGCTTAGACACTAAGGACTACAATGCTAAAACTTGGACTATAGCACTAGACATTCAGGTGTCCCATTTATGGTGCTCTTGTTTAGGTAGAAAATATAATTTTGGATCTTGTTTATGATAGTCTACCTAGCTAGATCAATAATTTTCAACCTTTGTCTCCACCATGTTAGTGCAAAATCAGTTAAGTTTTACTCTTTATCCCCTTGTTTGCTATTTTAAAAATTTAATTAAGCACCTTTAGATTCAATAAATGATCCAAGTGGATCCATGTACCATTCCATTTTTTAAAAGTCTTAAAATTATATTCAAATCATTTTCACATTGTATTATTCATTGAGAGCTTTCTAGCACTTCTTTTGGAATGAAAAACGGAGTCTCGATGCTCAAGATATGGCTAGTTGAAGAAATCTTGCGACAAGGGGTGTCGAAAGTGATGTGGCACTGTTGAAAACATGCCAAGTGGACCAATATCCACTTGATACATGGAAAAATAATTTGGTGCAAAAAAAATGTTGGTTTTTTGTTTTTATTCACATGTTATTTGAAATTTTCAAACTTTGAAACAAGGCGCCAAAGAAACTGCCACATCACCCACCACGTCATCCCACCAACCATGAATGGACCAAGTCAAACCAGTGGCCTAAGTGGGCACCTAAGTCTTAGGCATTTGAAAATGGAACAACCATATCTATTTAAGGCATTGAAAACTAAATTCCCAGCAAATGTGGGACAAAACCAAGTCCAAAGGTGCCAAAAAAGGAGGGAAAACATTTAAAATTTTATGCTAAGCACCTAAGGCCGACCTTTTCACTCTTCCCAAGCACTTAAAAAGGTGGGAGGTAGTTTTGAACTCTTGACCTATCACCTAAAAGGCTAATGCCTTGATCACTTCAGCCACAGAGGTTAAAGTGTTATAAAAGGGACTAATTTCTACTTGAACAGAGACAAAAAGCAGACTGTGTAAAGAGATTTAAGAAGGTTGGAGTCTTGTTATTGCTTTGTACGGCCTTGGGCCATTATTTTCAAGTATGAGAGATGTTTTTATAGGTAAACAAAGATTAGAGAAGGTGAATTGAAGACTTTTATTGATTTTGGAAGCCATTTGTTACACAAAATTAATGAGAATGGTCCTCACTTCGAACGAACCCGGAGACGTAGGCTATTGAAGCCGAACTCCATTATCAATTTGCTGGTGAATTCTTTGAATTTTCTCTAATTATTATTTTGTTTTGATCTTCATTTTATATCTATTTTTAATTTACTTATATAAAATTAAGAAAAAAAGTGAGAAATTGAAGGATCTCTTAAACGTAAACAAGTATTTTTTGAATATACTACACTTGTATTTTTAGTTTATAGATAAGATTTTTGGTATCAGAGTAGTTGTTATTTAACAATGATTGCTAGTGTATGTCGACAAGGTCTAAATCCCAAAAGGGTGAAGGAAAAATCGTTGAGTATAATCCAGAGATTGGTTCAAGGCGTGCTTCAAGGATGGCAGAAGAAGAGATGGAATCTGAACAAGCTTTCCACCGAGCTTTCATGGACATGAGAAGCATGGTTGAGGAAATATACCACGAAAAACAAAGGAAATCTAAGAATGAAAAAGAAGGTGATTCACGAGAATCAAAAGGTAAAGAAACTGAAAAACTTTCTCCATCGGATGACGATAAAAAAACTATGGAATCCCTCCCTTCACTAAAATTGGATATTAAGTTTGAATTACCAATGTTTAATGGCAAAGTTAATGCTAAAAAGTTGGATAATTGGGTCAAGCAGATTGAAGTTCATTGCAGGGTCCAAAAGATTGCAGGGGATGAGTCAAAAATTCATTTGGCTACTCTTCATATGGGAGGCACAGCTCTCATCTGCTGGGAGAGTAAGTTGAAGGAAGCTGAGCTTCAAAAAGGTAACTCGATTTCTACTTGGAATGAATTTATTGAAGAACTCAGAAAGCAATTCTATCCTTTAGGCTATATGCAACAAGCCATGATGGATTGACAAAGTTTCAGACAAGGAAAAGGCCAAAGTGTTCAAGATTATACACAAGATTTTAGGAAAAAAGCTTTACTTTTGAATGTTCCTCTATACACACAAGAAACACTGCTAAAAGATATAGGTGGGCTGCATAGTTACTTAAGACATATGATTCTTATGTTTAATCCCACTAATTTAGATGCAGTATGTGTTTAAGCCACTCATTTAGAGGCTAGAGGAAAATAATCAAAAGAATATTTTCCTAAAGTAAAAAGTAAGCAATCTAATGTTAAGCAATCCAAAGGGGAAAGTTCAATAGGAAAGGGTAAACAAAAATCCACTTATATTGTTAAAAAAGAAGAAGGAAAACCATTTTGTAATCATTGCAAGAAAAATCATGGTGAGTCTAAGTGTTAGAAACTACATCTTGAGTTAAGGCCTAAGAGGTATCAAAAGAAAGAAAAGAAGGCTAATGCTATGGTTCAGGACTTAGGTTCAGAGTCAGGTGATGAAACTAAGATTACAGCTATGGGATTACATAATGATTTTTCTCTTTTAGTTTCTAGCACTAATGCTGCATCTTCTTCTAAACATAATCTTGTGCATGTTGATAAGAAAAGAAATGAATTGTTCCACATTAGAGTTGTTTCAAAGCATACTAAGATTGACACTCTATTTTATAGTGGTTCACAAGCAAATTTAATTTTTGAAGAGGTTGTTAAGAAGCTAGGCTTACAAACCAATCCCCATCTGAAGCCTTATCCACTAGGTTGGGTGTGTGACAATGCAAAGCTACAATTCTCACAAACTTGTAGGCTAAGGTTTGCCATCACATCCAAGTTCGTAGATGAGGTTGAGTTGGATGTTGTTCCGTTGGACATATGTGGGATTGTTTTGGGAATTCCATATCTTTATGATAGAAAAGAAATATTATATAAAGAGGAGAATAAGTACTTGCTTGTTAAGGATATCATTGAATATATAGTTAGAGCACATCAAATTAGAACAAGTCTTTCCTTGGTTACAATAGAGAAAATGAAAAGACTAGTTAATTCAAGCAAGACTTTTTATCTCATGTTCATCAAGTCTAAGGAAAAAGAATATTCTCAAGCTTTGGAAAAGTGTGATCCTAGACACAAGAATGAATTGGTTGAAATCATTTCTACTTACGATGATGTCTTTCAGGATCCTAAGGGCTTGCCTCCTAAAAGGGGAGTTCAACATGAAATTCAGCTATTACAGGATTCTCCTCTCCCTAACATTGGCATGTAGAGGTTATCAGTGGTGGAAAATGAGGAAATCAAAAAATAGGTAATGGATCTATTGGATAGAGGTGTTATTCATCCAAGTTCATCTCCTATTGGTTCACCAATTATTTTGGTGCCAAAGAAAGATGGCACTTGGCGAATGTGTGTTGATTTTTGTACATTAAACAAAATTACTATTAAGAATCGTTACCCTCTTCCTCATATTGATGATTTGTTGGATCAATTAAAACATGCTATTTATTTCACTAAGTAAGATTTGAGAAGTGGATATCATCAATTAAGAATTAATAAAGGTGATGTTTGGAAAACCACCTTCAAAACAACACAGGGATTGTTTGAATGGCTTGTTATGCCTTTCAGGTTGTGTAATGCCCTGGCTACATTCATGAGATTGATGAATGATGTTTTTAGACAGTTTTTTGATGATTTTTTTATAGTTTACTTAGATGATATATTGATTTTCAGCAAGTCATGGGAAGAGCATGTGATCCACATTAAGAAAGTCATGGATGCATTACGAAGGAAAAAACTTTTTCTAAAAATGTTAAAATGTGAATTTGGCAAGACCTCTTTGATATACTTGGGTTACATTGTAGGACACGGTGAATTGAAAATTGATCCTGCAAAAGTGGCAGTCATTGTTAATTGGCCTACACCCACTAAAACAATTGAGGTTAGAAGTTTTCTTGGTGTAGTACAGTTTTGGCAAAAGTTTATTGCTCAATTTTTATATATTGCATCACCTTTGCATTCTTTGACAAGTGTGAAATAGGTCTTTCAGTGGGGAGGAAAACATCAAAAAGTCTTCAACACTTTGAAAGAAAAGATAAGTACTGCTCTAGTCTTGGCACTTCCTAATATACAACAACCATTTGAGATCGAGAAAGATGCAAGTGAGTATGCTATGGGAGATATTTTAATGCAAGGTAATAAACCAGTTTGTTATCATTCTGAAACCTTTACAAGTGTAGTAAGAAAATATCCAACTTATGATAAGGAATTGTATGCATTCATTCAAAGTGTTAAAGAAATAATAATACATATAGTTCATCATCCCTTACAATATATCCAATCACAAACTAAGCTACAACAGTCTAGATATTTTCATTGGATGGGTTTCTTAAAAAAATTTCATCTTATGATCAAGTATAAAAAAATAATTCAGAATAAGGTTGCAGATATGCTATCTAGGCCTCTTATGGTTGTTACATCTATTCTTTTACAACATGGTTCTTTGTCTCATGAAAGTTATAAAGAACAATATGTGAATGATTTTGATTTTCAAGATGTTTATAAAGACTTGATGAGTAGTAGACAAGTAGAAGAATTGGACTATCATGTACACAATGATCTTTTGTATCATTTGGGTAAACTATGTATTCCTTAAAATGAGAGGGTGCACATGATTAAAGAAGCACATACTTCTCTTATTTATGGTCATTTTGGAGTTGCTAAAATGGTTGCACATTTGAAGATGTATTGTTATTGGCCTCGTATGCAAGAAAATGTTGCTAAATATATAAAGGGATGTACCCTTTGTGCCACAAGTAAACCTAGTAATAGGAAACTGGGACTTCATACTCCTCTACCTATTCCTACTCACCCTTGGGAAAGTATCTCCATGGATTTTGTGGGGGGTTGCCTATGACACAAAGAAAACATGACTATTTATATGTGGTTGTGGATAGATTTAGCTAAATGTGTGTTTTGATTCCTTGCACTAAGCAAATTACTGGTGAAGGCACTGCATATTTGTTCTTTAAACATGTATGGGTTCATTTTGGTTTGCCTACTTCAATTATTTCTGATCGAGATTCTTGATTTATTGGGGAGTTTTGGTTAACTTTGTGGGGACTAATGGACACTAAATTAAAAAAGAGCACTACATTTTATCCACAAACTGATGGACAAAAATAGGTTGTGAACCACATTGTGGTATATTTGCTTAGGGGTTATAGCCATAAAAATCCAAAGTTATGGGATGAATAATTGTGTTACATACAACATGCATATAACCAGATACTTCATTCTTCTACTATAAAATCTCCATTTGAAGTTTGTTATGGATACTTGCCTAAATCTCCTCTAGATGTTTGCTATGGATAGGATACGGCTGTTGGTGAACCAAAAGAAGCCATTCAAGCCAAGAAGTTCATTGAACAAATACAACTCATTCATCAAACTATTCATACTTAATTGGAGAAAAGTCAAGCCAAGTACAAAGCTAGGCATGACAAACATCATATTTATCACCAATTTATTGTAGGTGATATGGTATGGCTTCACATTAGTAAGGAAAGATTGACAGGTGAAGGTAAAAAGTTGAAACCAATTCGGTATGGTCCTTTTCAGATAACAGAAAAAATTGGCACAAATGCTTTCCGATTAGATTTACCATCTTACATGCAAATTTATTCAGTTGTAAATGTGGAAAATTTGAAATTGTATGAGCCTCCAATGATAATTGACCATGATGAAAGTGTATCCATTCCTTCCGTTGATGATTTTTCTCCTATATATTTAATAAAATTGTAGGAAGATACTATATTTGACAGGAATATATAGACTTTGTGAAGAGGAAATGTTGAATATCTTCATGTTGGTCTCAAAAGGATGCACCCAAGCAAGGCTAGATGGATGGAAGTCAAAAAGGTGAGGGAAAAATACCCTCACCTCATTACCAATTAATTTCAACTTTCAGAGGTCCAAAAGTTCCCAGTGGGGAGGAATGATCCAGGTGGATCCATGTACCGTTCCATTTTTTAAAAGTCTTCAAATTCTATTCAAATCATTTGCACATTGTATTATTCATCGAGAGCTTTCTAGTGCTTCTTCCAGAATGAAAAATAGGGTCTCAATGCTCAAGATATGGCTAGTTGAAGAAATCTTGCGACATGGGGTGTCGAAAGTGACGTGGGACTGTTGAAAACATGCCAAGTGGACCAATAGCCACTTGACATGTGGAAAAATAATTTAGTGTAAAAAAAATTTTGGTTTGTTGTTTTTATTCACATGTTATTTGAAAATTTCAAACTTTGAAATAAGGTGCCAAAGAAACTGCCACATCACCCACCACGTCATCCCACCAACCATGCATGGACCAAGTCAAATCAACGGCCTAAGTGGGCACCTAAGTCTTAGGCATATGAAAATGGAACAAACATATCTATTTAAGGCATTGAAAATTGATTTTCTAGCAAATATGGGACAAAACCAAGTCCAAAGGTGCCAAAAAAGGAGGGAAAACATTCAAAATTTCATGTTAAGTGCCTAAGGCCGACCTTTTCACTCTTCCCAAGCACCTAGAAAGGTGGGAGGTGGTTTTGAACTCCTGAATTGTCACCTAAAAGGTTAATGCCTTGACCACTTCAGCCATAGAGGTTGAAGTGTTATAAAAGGGACTAATTTCTACTTGAACAGAGATAGAAAGTAGACTGTGTAAAGAGATTTAAGATGGTTAGAGTCTTGTTATTGCTTTGTATGGCCTTGGGCCATTATTTTTAGGTCTGAGAGATACTTTTACAGGAAAACAAAGATCAGAGAAGGTGAATTGAATTCTTGTATTGATTTTGAAAGCCATTTGTTACACAAAATTAATGAGAACGGTCCTCACTTCGAATGGACTCAGAGATGTAGGCTATTGAAGCCGAACTCCATTATCAATTTGCTGGTGAATTCTTTAAATTTTCTCTAATTATTATTTAGTTCTGATCTTCATTTTATATCTGGTTTTAATTTATTTATACAAAATTAAGCAAAAAAGTGAGAAATTGAAGGATCTCTTAAACATAAACAAGTGTTTTTCGAATATACTACACTTGTATTTTCAATTTACAGATCAATAAATTAGTAGGTTAATTAAGGCACATTTATTTACTAATTTTTTTCTCAATCTAGACCCCTTTATTATTTATGAAATTAACCCCTATAGTTTCCCAAATTTAGTAAAATAGATGGTATGGAAAATGTCACTAAGCACGTGCTAAAGTGTGAACTATAGTGGCGTGCTTGGGGCATAACCCAATTGGAGCATAAGGAAACCTAGTTTATGACCACTCTACTTGATTGTGCCCATACCTAATATAGTAAATTTGAACCTAACTAGGCTATGGTTAACTATGACACCTTAAAGGAGGCATTCCTAAAGGAATTTGACATTCTAGAGTTTGAAAAACAAAGCATCACCATGCTTAAAGAGATTACCCAAGGACTCTCTAAAAGTGTGTGCCTGTACAATGTAAGGCTCAAAACTCTCCTTTCCAAGCGCCTATATGATATTCATCCTTCCTAGCATATGTAGTGGTTCATTGGAGGGTTAATAGTGCCATTTTGAAGAGCACTTTCCATGATGACTTTTATAGACCCTTGTGAAGTGCTTGAAGCTGTGCTCAGAGCCAAGATAGTCATAAGCATTGATATTGGGATCAACCCATTTATGGAGGCATAAATTACATATATGGACTCCCAACTTCAAAATCTTATTGTTAACTCATTTCAAGATGCTCAAAGTGGATTATGGTGCATCGACGGTGAAGTAGAAGGCCATAATAGGAATAACTTCCCGCAAAAGAATGTGTGTGCATTGATTTTAAGCTATGAAATCTATTAAGAGGTGAATGTTGTTCATAACTACCATTTGTTGTAATGCACCAAATAGGTCAACAAAACCATTTATTATCAGTTGTGTGAGCCTACACCCATACCACTACTAATTGTTCTGTGATTGATGAGATGTTTGAGAATATGGAAAGAGGTGCAAGGTAGGCCACTACAGTAGATCAAAGACAAGATAACAAAGGAAATGAAGGTTATAGTCAATAATATATAAGATTTGGGATGTAATGTGGCACCAGAGGGTGACGTGAAGGACACAATGGTGGAAGGTTCCCACCCTGATCATGTTACAAGTGTGGCTTGACAGAGCATTATCAGCATGACTACCCTACACATCCCATGTGTGGGTATTGTCAAGGGTCCCATAAGGTCAAGGAATGTCTTGACCTATAGAAATTTTTTGTGAAGCATGAAATATACTAAGATGGAGGGGGTGAATCAATATATTATATATCTTTTACTTAATCTGATTTATTTTCTTTAACCACTTAATCTCACATTCAAGATATGCAATAAAATGCAAACAATAACATGCAACACACAAGAGAGAGAGAAAGACACCAAATTTTTATGTGGAAACCCAAAGTGAGAAAAACCATAGAGAACAATCTTAAGTATATGAATGAGTACCAACTCAAATTATAAAGTTTGTAAGCACCAACTTGTAGGAGCACCAACCCCTTTGCCAAGCACCAACATAATAAATATTTGTGAGCACCAAACCCTTGTAAAGATTTTTGAGCACCAACCCATAGGAGCACCAACCCCTCTTGTGTATAAAACCCAACTATCTCTTAATGTTGCTTACTCAACAAATGATAGAACTCTACAATATCTCATACTTTTCTCTCCTCTAAAACAAATACAAACCATGCACTCTCTTAAATAATACAAATGGCTTCTCAAGCCTTTACTTATAGATTTCAAAATAACCTTTGGCAGTCACCCTTTGTGACCCTTCAATCCTCATGAAAAATGGTGTCAAAATTGCATGACCCTCCATATCCTTGCATTTGAAAAGTCACATGGTGACCATTCATAAGCAAATGTGTTTTTTCCCTTTTTGTCTTTATCTTGGTGACTTTTTGTATTCCTAAAAGTGTACCTTCATATAAAAATGTGCCATACCCTCTTTTGTCTTCACATGGTGACTCTTGGAATTCCTCAAGATGACTCTTCATGAGAAAATGCATCCCATTCCTCTTTTGTCTTTACCCTGTGACTCTTTGACTTCTCCATGGGCCCTCTTTTGACTTATATGCAACCAAAAATATATTCATTAATATTAAATAAATATTAACACATATTAGCCAAGATATGAATATTCAAAACACCATTAAATGCTATGGGACCTTTATCACCAATGCTATAACTTTAATATCAATGAAAACATTTCCAACAATCTCCCCCTTTGTCATTGATGGAAACCTCAAACTGAAACTACCACATCTTGAAACCTGCACTGCACATGCCAACCTACACATACTACCATCTAAAAAACATACAATAACTGGCCCTTATTTTAGCAACTTCTACCTATTCTTTGTACCTATTTCTATAATTGTACTTATACCTGTATCTATTTCTATTCTTCTCCCCCTTTGACATCAATGGTAAAAGGCCTATCCTAAAGATAAGACTTAGCTTCCCCTTAATTGATGTTGATCTTTAGTGGCAGGAAGTAAAATAATTACTCCCAACTTCTCCCATAGATAATAAAATGTGTCTTTTGGTAGCGCCTTTGTGAAAATATCTATATTCTACTCTATAGTACTGATATATTCCATCTTAACCTATTGATCTACAACCTACTCAAGAAGTAATATTTTAAGGGAATATATTTTGTTCTTAAATGCATCACTAGATTCTTCAAAATATTGTTAACACTTGTGTTGTCAAGAAAAATATAAATAGGTTCATCATATTTTACCTTGATATCTTTCAAAGTTTGCTTCATCTAAAACACTTGAGTACACACAATACCACTATAATATATTCTGCTTCAGCTGTAGAAAGTGATACTAAATTTTGCTTTTTGTTTAGCCACGATACTAAGTTATTACCAAGAAAGAAAGTTCCTCCACTTTTACTCTTTTTATCATCCAAGCAACCAAACAAATTTGAATCTATATAAGCAACCAAAGTGAAATCTCTACCTATGGGATACCACAATCCATAATCCAATGTCCCCTTGATAAATCTGAATATTTTGTTCACCAACTGAACATGAATGTCTTTTAGAGCTGACTGATATCTTGTAACCATATCTACTACATGCATGATGTCTAGCCTTGATGCTATCAAATATAAAATACTACCAATCATATATCTATACAAAGATTGATTTGCAACAAGTGAGTGTTCATCTTTTCTCACCTTATTTATACTCATTGGTGTACCAACTGGTGCACAATCCTCAAAACCAAATTTATTTAATATTTCTTTGGCGTATTTGCTTTGAGATATGAAAATTCCTTTATCTGACTGAAATATTTGTAACCCTAAAAAAATGACAATTCTCCAAGCATAAACATCTCAAATTATTTTTGTATATTATCAAAAAATTATTTTATCATCTTTTAAATGTTTTCTCCAAAAATGATGTCATCAACAGATACCATAACAATCAATTGATCCTCACCTTCAATTTTGATGTAGAGATTATTGTCAGTAAATACTCTCTTGAAACCTTGATCTTGTAGGTACTTATCAAGTCTTGCATATCAAGTTTTGGGAGCTTGTTTCAATCCATATAGTGCTTTCTTCAATTTTCATACATGGCTACTAATATTTGAGAGAATAAATCCCTCAGGCTGCTCAATGTAGACCTCTTCTTCTAGATTCTTGTTTAGGAAGGTAGATTTGACATCCACCTAAAACACTTTGAAATTTTTAACACTGCGTATTCAAGAAACATTCTAATAGCTTCTATCCTTTCCACGGGTGCAAAATTTTCTTCAAAATCTATTCCCTCAATCTGAGCAAATATTTTACATACTAATCTTTCTTTATTCCTGGTCACTTCTCCATTTTCATTTAACTTATTTTTGTAAACCCATTTTCTTTCTATCACATTGTGATCTTTTGGTCTAGGTACTAATTCCCAAGTATCATTCTTTTCTATCTGATTTAATTCTTCATCCATTGCCTTAACTCAATGCTTATCATGTCTAGCTTCTGAAAAAGTTCTAGGGTAGTTTTTGGATAACAAAGAGAAATTAACTTGCTCAGATTCACTTACCATCATTCTTCTAGTGCGAATTCCTTCATTTATGTCTTCGATGATGTCACTTTTGTTATGATTTCTCTAGAAATATTTGGATGGGGTTTTGATGTATTTTTTCTCTTTTTTTTCATCTTCATCTGATTCTTTAAAATCTTTCTCTTTAATGATTTCAAGAATGTCTATTGGATCACTGATTCTTTGTGCTCCTTCTTCTTCTATCCTGACACTTGCACTTTCAACTATTTTCTTGGTTCTTTTATTATAAAATTTATAAGCTTTACTTTTACAAGAATAACCAAGAAATATACTTTCATCTAATCTAGATTCAAACTTACCTAATTTTTCATCAGTTCTCTTTATGAAACATCTGCTGCCAAAAACTTTAAAATAATCAACTATTGTTAGTTTGTATTTCCATATCTCATAAGGAGTCTTGTCATTATTGACTCTCAATAATGCTCTATTTTGAATATGCACTACTATAGAAACTACCTCTCTCCAGTATTTATCTGGTATCTTGGATTCATTTAGTATTATCCTTGCCATCACCTGAACTATTTTGTTTCTTCGTTGAATTACTCCATTTTGATGTGGAGTTCTAGCTACTGAATAATGTCTCTTTATTCCATGGTCTTCACAAAAATAAATAAACTAATCTGACATGAATTTTTCTCCTTGATCTGATCTTAGGCACTTAATCTTCAAGTTGGTTTCATTCTCAACAAATGCTTTGAAATGTTTGAAAGCTTTTGATTTAAAAAAAAAAACATTGCCCAAGTCATACGTGAAAAATCATCAATAAGCAACATGAAATATTTCTCACCTTGAGTACTTTGAGTTCTCATAGGTCCACACAAATTAGTGTGAACAAGTTCTAACATCTAAGTGGTCGAGTACTCTTTTGTTTTGAATCACCTTTTAGCCTGCTTCCCATGCTGACAAGGTTCACAAAGTGTGTTAGATGGCTTTGTAATATTTGAAATATTTTTGACTACTTGATTTTTGATGATGTTGACTAGATTGCCAAAATTTATGTGTCCCATTCTCTTCTACCATATCCAAATTTATTCAATCCGACTTAAAAAACATCTTTGACCTTTGATGTCTGATAACATATATAAATTATTGCTTATTCTTTGAGCATCTGCAACCAACACATCTGAATATTTTCTCATAATTTCACAACCTTATACATAAAAATTTAGTGTGTGCCCTTGATCATACATTTGACTTACACTCAAAAGATTATGCTTAAGACATTTTACATACAAAACATTTTTAGTTTTATTTCTGACATTATCCAAACTTAGTGTACTTTTTTTAGAAATTCTAGTAGTAGTATTATCTCCAAATTACACTGTGCCACCATTGATCTTCTTCAAAGTTATAAAGTTGCTCTTATCTCCTGTCATGTGCCTCAAACATCCACTATCAATGAACTATGGATTTTATTCATTTATTGCATGCAAAGTCATTTGTACCAACATAGATTATTTAGGTTGTTTCTTCTACCATGAACCTATCTGAACTTTCTTCTTGATGAATGGAGCCTTGGAAATCTAGTCCTTCTTGACTGACTCAAACATGCTTCTATAGTACTAGCTATGTATCTGAAGTAATTGAAATTGTAACATATTATGGCCTCTTCATTAAAGCCTGATAGAGGATCAAAAGAGTTGTGGCTTTTGCTTGACTCTACATAAGTTTCTTTCTCTTTATATCTAAAATTGTTATCCCTTTTTTGACATTATATTTTCTTATGAACATATCTATTACAATAAAAATAGTAACCATAAAATAGGACTTATTTATGTATCTCTGACCTGATTACCTTTTGTAACTCTGTTCCTTTTAGCCTTCTTTTTTTGAGATGTCTTTTATATTCTTAACTTCTTTCCCTTTTATTTCCTCTTTTGTAAGAGCTTTAACATTGCTCTTTCTTTTTTCTATGTTAACATTATCTATGAAAGTAGTGGCCTCCCCTTTCTCTTTTTAAAATTTGATACCTATCTTATTTGGCATTGATCTTTGACTTTCTAATATCTTATTCAACATATTAGTGCTATTTTCAAATATTGAATCATTGGTTGCTCCATCATTGATTGCTTTATTTGTTTTCTCAAGATCTGCTTTTAAAGAAATAATTTCAATAACATACCTTTCACATTATTCAATTTATTTTTGTAACTATGTCATTATATCTTTTTCATTCTTCTTGGCTTCTCTAAAGTGGGCTTGTAGATCTTCAATTGTTTCCTTTGATTCCTTTTCATTTTTCTCAATCTGGAGCTTTAAACTTTGAATATTCTTCTCAAGATCTTTTAACTCTTTTAAGGCACAAATGACTTCTCCTTATAGATTCACTTTGGCTTCATCCTATTCTTCTTCTTGATCATCTATACTTTTGTTTATAGAGGCATCTTCATGTATGGCCATGAATAGAATCTCTTCTTCTTCTTCTGAATCACTGACTCCACTATCTTTGACTGAGCTAGGATCTTTAGAATACAAACTCTTCTTTTCGAATCCCTTCTTGAAATTTATTTTAAAATTCTTCTTATATGTATAATTTCCTTTTTCATTCTCACCATTACCCTTATCTGGGCACTTAGCTACAAAATTTCTAATTTTTATATAATTAAAACATTTAAAAGGTAAATTTTCTTAATATTTATCTATACCCTTTTTTGGCTTGAAAATTAATAGAGCTCCATTGTCATCTTCATCATCATTAGAATTGTCACTTAATTCTTAAATTTTAGCTTTCTCTTTCTTTGATGTCTTGAAATTAGCTTCTCTCTTTGAGTGTTTCTCTTTTTCTATTCACATCTCATATGCTATAAGAATACCATGTAGCTCATCCATCTTTATCTTGGCTAAATTATTCATCTCTTTAATTGGAAAAACTTTTACATCATATCTCAATGGAAGAGATCTCAAAACATTTTGTACCACAATTGATTCTTCTAACTTTTTTCCAAGACCTTGAATCTGATTAACTATTTGATCAACTCATAAAAGATAACTTGTTATATTTTCTTCCTCTTCTATCTTCAAACTCTCAAACTATCTTCTGAAAGTCTAAAACTTAGCTTGTTGAACCTTTTCATCACCTTTGTAAATACTATCAAGTTTTACCCAAGTTTCATGAGCAAATTTACATTGCATAACTTTAATAAATTTTGATTCACATAAACCACATAAAATAGCATTTAAAGCTTTAGCATTATTTTCAATTGGCTTTTTTTCCACTGGAGTAGTTACAAGTGTCTGTGGATCTTCATATTCCTCCACCACTACTTTCTAAATATTGAATCCAAGGGCCATCAAATAACTCCTCATCCTTATGCTCCAAAAAGAATAATTTATCCCATCAAATAAAGGTGCCTTATTTGTAGAAAAACTTTCATGTGGTTCATCCATCGTGATTTCCCTGATTTACCTTCAAGCTGTAAATTTTTTTCAAAAATAAACCTGCTCTAATACCAATTGTTAAGCATGAAATCTATTGAGAGAGGGGGTGAATCAGTATATTATATATATTTTACTTAATCTAATTTATTTTCAACCACTTAATCTCACATTCAAGATATGCAATAAAAATGAAATAATAACATGCACCACGAGAGAGAGAGAGAGAGAGAGAGAGAGAGAGAGAGAGAGAGAGAGAGAGAGAGAGAGAGAGAGAGAGAGAGAGAGATCAAAATTTTATGTGAAAACCCAAAGTGAAAAAAACCACAGAGAACAATCTCAAGTATATGAATGAGCACCAACTCAAATTATTAAGTTTGCAAGCACCAACTTGTATGAGCACCAACCCATTTGTCAATCACCAACACAATAACTATTTGTGAGAACCAACCCCTTGCAAAGATTTGTGAGCACCAACCCACATGAGCACCAACCCCTCTTGTGTATAAAAACTAATTATCTCTCAATGTTGCTTACTCAACAAATGATATAATTCTATAATATCTCTTAATTTTATCTCCTCTAAAACAAATACAAAACATGCACTCTCTTGCATATTATAAATGGCTTCTTGAGCCTTTATTTATAGCTTTCCAAATGACCTTTGGCATTCACCCTTTGTGACCCTTCAATCCTCATGGAAAATGACACTAAACTTGCATGACCCTTCATATCCTTGCATTTTAAAATTCACATGGTGACCCTTCATAATCAAATGCATCCTTTCCTCTTTTGTCTTTATCTTGGTGACTTTTTATATTCCTCAAAATGTCCTTTCATAGAAAAATGTGTCATACCCTCTTTTATCTTCACATGGTGAATCTTGGAATTCCTTAAGATGACTCTTCATGAGAAAATGCATCCCATTCCTCTTTTGTATTAATCCCTTGACTCTTTGACTTTTCCATGGGCCCTCTTTTGACTTATATGCAACCAAAAATATATTCATTAATATTAAATAAATATTAACACAAACTAGCCAAGATATGAATATTAAAAACACCATTAAATGCTATAGGGCCTTTATCACCAATGCTAGACCTTTGACATCAATGACAATATTTCCAAAAAATTTGACACAATGCAAGCTTGACATAGACAAGGGCACCAGAATAATTAGGCATGAGCCAAAAATAGAGAAGTGGACCTTGAAGGTGCAATTGAGCTTCACAAGATAGTCAAGGTGTAAGCAATTACTCATAGTGGATTCATCACTCAACCACAAGTTGTGCTAATACTTGAGTTATGCTTAGAATATGGGGATAAGGGTCACACTGAGTGCATAACATGACCTAAACCCAAAGATGTACCTTACCTAGACCCAACATGCCAAAAAGATGTATTACATCAGGCCATGGGTGTCATCTAAAAATTGAAAGGGGAGCTCTAATTAGCATGAGATCTAGAAGCATAAGCTGCTACCTCCTAAAAGAAGCAAGATAACCAGGACGTTGAGATATAAGAATTAATAGAGATCCTATGCTTCCTTCAAATAGAGGGAATGTTGTCCTTATTGAAGAACTTACTCTTGGAGCATGTAGGGAAAAATCTAGTTGAAGTCACTGCACCACACATGGAGAGGCACAAGAAGTTAGGCATACACAAAATGTAGAGTATGACCAAAAACTCTTGGTGAATACCACTATTAATGGATGGTCTTTTTGTGAAGTCCTTGTAGACATAGGATCTAAGGTCAATATCTTGACCAAGAATGCCTGGGAGAAAATGGGTAGGCTAGCTTTGAGGCCTTCCCCTCATGTACTTTTCATGGCCAATAAGACTCGGGCATAACCTATCAAAATTCTAAAGAGTAGTTGTAGATATCATGGGCACTAAATTTCATGCTAACTTTGAAGTGATCAAGTTAGTAAATCATGAAAACTATCCAACACTTTTAGGAAGGCCATGGTGCTATGTAAATAATGTAGATATGATCTTTAAAAGGTGCTACATGACATTTGAGAATGGAAAGGAGAGGGTAGTTATACCCCTCTCATAGGACCAAGGACCCCCTTATGTCAAGAGTGTGGACCTTGAGGATGAGATCAACCACATATAATATCACAACGTAAGGCACTGAGACTTTAAACCATGATGATCAAGGAGTCCTCTCTTGGGAAGATGGATAGTCAACTTTAGACACCACTAAATGTTATCTTGTGACCATTGGGTTGAGGAAGCATATGAAACCACTGGTCAAAGGTGTCACTTGATGCATGTAAAGGACACTAAAACCAATGAAGATAGGTTGGGTCTAGATTGATTGCACTTCAAAAAGATGGGTCCCTTGTGCCAATAAGAAGGGAAAGAGAGTGTTTTTCCTAAGGGAAAAATTTTAATGCTTCCAAGATATGAGGTGAGTAATCTAGTGGAAGATTATGTTCATGACCTTGAATCATACATACCAAAAGAAGTGGATAAAATGGGAACACTATTGTATACATTGAAGACACCAGAACTCATTGGTGGGCAGTGCAAAGGCCTAGCTTGCCAACTTGGCAAGATGTGAGGGTAGCCATTTTCACTAAATTTGGAAAGAATAATGAGGACCTAAACATCTCAACCTACTTTGGTGACTCTGACCCTATAGCGCATGTGCACCTTTGTGAAGAAACATGGATTATATGTGGTGAAAATGCCCCAAGGAACCTATGGGTGCAAGCCTTCTCTATGAAACTTGAAGACTTGGGCACGAGCATTGTAAATTATTAATGAGATGTGTTGTGAGACAACCAACTAGGATGCACTTAAGGAGCTATTTGTTCACATCTTCTCTTTTTATTTATAAAACCTTGAATTGATTGAGATGTTGTAGGTAATTTAAAGGTTAGTGTTTGAGGACACTGCAATATTGGAGGAACACTTAAAATACATGTTTAGATGAAAAATTGTTGGCACTCCTAGCATTATTTGAAGAACAAACCCTGAATAGTGACTCTAGTGATGAGGATGATGAAACATGGACGGCATGCAACTGGAAGAGTTTGATAGGCAAAAGAAAGTTAGTGCACCAAGTTGAGGATAGTGCCCCAAAAGAAGAAGACCCTACCCATATTCACATAGAAAAAATTGAGGGTAGAAAACAAGTCAAGGATTTGCATTAGGAGAAGAATGAACCCTATTGTGCACTACTAAAAATGACAAAGGCAGATATCAACTCAGAAGAAGAACCAAAGATTTATACTCTGGGTGCTTATTAGTTTGATGTGGAATTGGTGTGTACTATGGACCTCATGAAGGAATTAAAAGACTTATTCCTTCAAAATTACAGAGACATGAAAGGCACACACCTCATCCCTTAGGAAGATGATCATCAAGCTAGTCGCTGATGCAAGACTTGTTAAGAAATGACCTTACAAGATAAACCCCAATATTTATGTCAAGGTCAAAATAGAGATTGATGGTATGATAGTCACATGTATAATCTACCCTTTACAAGAATCTAAATGGGTTAGTCCTATGGTAATTAGCATCAAGAAGTTTGGGTGCATCTATATTTATATTGACTATAGATTGTTGAATGCCACCTGCATCATCTGACCCATTTCCAATTTCGATTCACCAATGAAGTCTTAGATGACATTCATAAGTTTTTAGATATACACTTCTACTAATGGGTTCTTAGGATACCATCAAGTCTAGATTGAGGATGAGGACAAGCCCAAAATTACCTTCACAATAGAATGGGTTTATTTTGCATACAACATGATTCCCTTTGGATTGAAGAATGCACTAGTTGTATTCTCTTGAGTGGTGATCACCAATTTCAAGGACTTCATTCACAAGTTCCTCCAAGTGTACTTAGATGATTGGAATATGTATGGATTAGTAAAGGATCACTATGATAACTTGTGCATGATGTTTGAGAGGTGATGACAATTGTAAATTTCTCTAAACCTTAAGAAGTGTATCTTCATAATGTTATTTGTCACTTTACTTGGGCACATCATCTTCAAGGATGGCTTACTCATTGATCGCAACAAATATTTCCATCATCCTTCAGCTCCAGACCCCATCAACATAAAAGATGTTTATACCTTTATTAGACATTACAATTACTATAGAAAGTTCATAAGGAACTATGCCAAGATTGTGGTTCTGCTAGAAGAGCTCTTGTAAAAAGATGGCCCATTCTATTGGGGCACATAATAGGAATATGCATTTGAGACCCTAAAACTCAAACTAGTAAGTGCACACTGATATTATAATTTCTCGACTGGATGACTCCATTACATGTCTATGTTGATGCATTTGGTACTATAATTTATGTCATTTTGGTACAACTAGGCAAAGGCAAAATGGACCATCCTATTTCTTGCATAAGTAGAAAACTAACCATAATAGAACATAACTACACCACAACTAATAGTGAGGCACTTGCCATGGTCTATACCCTATAGAAGTTTTGGTCATATTTGTTGGTAACCCCTTTCATCTTCTTCACTAATCATGAGGTACTTAAATACCTTGTGAATAAGCCTGTTGTCCATGGGCACTGATAAGTATCAAAAGAGCCAAATCACATTTTTAAATCATGAAAACTCAGAAAAGTATTTTGACACACAATATTCTACACTATATTCATTAATTCTCATACACTTATAATTCTATAATAGATTGGCTATTATATAGCCAACAACATAGGCAAAACAACTTCCTAAATAATAGGAAGGACTAATAACCATATTATTAGACTTATAGGTATAATAAATATATTATTGTTATACCAATAATATATTAATTAATAATTTGCTAAATTATAAGTATTAATTACTTTACAGTAAATACTCAAACTAACTATTTATCTCATGGTAAATCCTTCAATGTAAAAGCTATTCCTAACATTCCCTCCATAGTTTTACATGGTGTAAAAACATTCACACACTTATCTACAGTATGTTCACCCATTTTAGCATGCCAAACTATGTGGCTCATGACCTTGATATAAAGAGAACCTCACTCCTCCCATGGTTTTACCAAGTTTACTACAAACCTTGACGTGAATAGGTCCCATCAATTGTCCACCTCATATTTTTTTTGGGATCCTCTCACAAACCCTTTCAAGATCCATGAACTAATTTACATTGGTGCTTTTCTATCTTTTTACAATGTCTTCACCTCAGGGAATCATGTTTGAAATTTCACACAAATTACATTACATGAATAGGTAAATTCTTCTATTCTTATTGAAAATACACACATTAGAAATGAAAAACATACCACACACATCACGTAAACATGATGTGGCCCCATCATTGGTGACTAATGAGAGGTCATTAAAAAACCTCCTTCCTCCATTTAGCCTCCAGTCTCCAATGTTTGATATTGCTTACTCAAGATTTGGTAAATTCAGTTACAGCCTTGGTACCTTTATAAATGATATGTTTAACGAGTTATAATGGAAAAACAAGATGTATAATAGCATAGATTTATTTGGATGTAATAATTGACTTCTTGTTGTGATGAGCAAGCTTGGATGCCTCATGAGCCAATTTACCAAAGATATCATTAATGAAGGAATTCATTATACGCATACCTTTACTAGAAATGTCAACATTTGGGTGTACCTACTTCAGTACCTTAAATATGTAAATTTTGAAATTATTTTCATTTTGTTCTACCTTATTTTTATTTTTCTCTCCCTTTTTTTTCATTTTATCGATTATAACCTTTAGACTTAAAACAAAATGTTAGTTTCCATTGATAATGCATCTATATAAAAAATGTTTCTTAGTAATCACCTAAACAATACCCTAATATTCACCTAAGACCAAAAATACATGGACTCAATAATTTTGGCACTTTGTGATTTCCGACAATATTGATTAATAACATAATAAAACAAAACCAACTATAATGACTCTTTATAGAAAGAATTAAATGCTAAAGCTTCTATATAAAGTCATCGACTAACAATATGAATTTTGATAATTAGACAAACTTATATTTAAAAAGTAATAAATAAAATTACTTTGACAAAAAAATAAAATAAAAACTCTAAAATTTTGATTATAAAGAATTTTGATGACATAAATGCACACTGTGATTGTCGTAGATGAGTGGCAAGCTTGATAGTTATCGTTGGTAAGAACTTCTCAAAATTATGGTATAATGGATAGTCAAGTTAAGACATGATGTAGATCACAACATATCATGTTTAGCTTGTATGGTTTACTAATCATCATATATTTCTTATGCATAAAGAGAGCATATGTGCTATAATTTTAACCATATGTGCTTCAATCTGCCAACTGTATTGTGCCAAACCATGGAGGTATGCATGTATTGTATTAGATTTCAAATAATATGTAGCTAGGTGTAAGTTGAGTCAAATAAAACACATAATTTTATATATGGCGTAGCTAGTAGAATAGATACAATAGAAGCTATAAATGTGAAACTGTGCAAGAGATCTTGGTCGGCGATATTGGGACTGCTTGGATTGAGAAGTCTATTTAGTCTCCAATCTAAAAAACTAATCTTCTCTATGATATAAAAATTGTATGCAGATCATCGATCCATGTAAATCTCAGTCAAATACTCTCAAAAGAATGATCAATTATTGGAGTAGTAGTGTTGAATAAATAATTTTGTGCATGTCTAGGAAGGATGCCTATGTTGTAGACTTGAACATGTCATATCTTCAATAAGGAATGATAGTCAAATCAACATCTAGTGTCAATTAAT
This sequence comes from Torreya grandis, assembly GCA_037957365.1. NCBI lineage: Eukaryota > Viridiplantae > Streptophyta > Pinopsida > Cupressales > Taxaceae > Torreya > Torreya grandis. The sequence goes on from JARHVA010002732.1 coordinate 1,801,043, forward strand.
ATATTGAGATGCCATTATTTAACATAGATCCATCACCAATCCCTCACATAATCACCTGCTCTGATACCATTGATAAGTATCGAAAGACTCAAATTATAGATTTAATTCATGAAAACTTAGAGAAGTATTTTAACACACAATATTTTGTAATATATTATTTAATTCTCACACACTTATAATTCTGTAATACAATGGCTATTATATATCCAAAAACATAGGCAAACCAACTTCCTAAATAATAGGAAGGACTACTAACCATATACCTATTATTAGACTTATGGGTATAACAAATATATTATTATTACAATAAAAATATATTAATTACTAATTTACTAAATTGTAAGTATTAATTACTTTATGATAAATACCCAAACTAACTATTTACCACATGGTAAATCCTTCAATGTAAAAGCTATTCCTAACAGGCACATTTGTTGATGGATCATTTTGTTTCAAGAATTTTATTTCTTTGTTGTAGTCAAACCTGAAAAATAAAACTTGAGCCTAGACCATTTGTCTCGCATCAACTTTGGTGATGCAACAATGCCTATTGAAGATGACATGCCTAATGCACAACTTTGCTGGGTCTAACACATCCCAAAAGACTTAGTAGAGATCACCACATTTTTGACATCTAGACCTACACCCTAGACTTTGATGATTAAGGAGAAGTAACTCATAGTTTACATTACACCTTTTCAACTCATTGGCAAGGAACTATATAAGTTGATCCATGATGAGGTCCTATGTTGATGTGTCCTAGAGCATGAAATGGACTTAGTCTTGTAAGAGGTTCATGAAGGAGTTACTAGAGGCCATTGCACTAGAGATGCTACAACATGTAAAGTGCTGCAATCAAGTTTGTGGTGGTTAACTTTATTCTAGGATGTAAAAGACTATGCCAAAGCATGTGACATCTACCAGTGCTTGGGAAAACCAAACCATCAGGATGAGATGCCTCTCATTTCCATCCTTTCTTAGGCACCATTTAAAAAATGGGACATTTATTTTATTGGGCCTATTACTCTTGTTGCAAAGCAAATAGGTGAATGATATATCTTGACAACCATATATTACTTCACCAAGTGGGCTAAGGTAGTGCTGACCAAAGATTGCACAGTTGCCAAAACTACACGGTTTGTATGGGAGAACATCATTGGTTGTTATGGGTGCCCCCTTAGTTTGACTAGTTATCATGGCATGAACTTCATTAATGAGACCATTCAAATCCTACTAATTGAATACATGATGGTGCACCATAAGACAACACCTTATCATTTATAAATGAATGGCACCACTGAGGCATTCAATAAGATATTGGGAACATACCTCACAAAGATATGCAATATTGGTCCTAAAAATTGGGATGACAGTGCATCAGTAGCATTATGGGCCTATCGCACATATCACACAACATATAAGTGCCAAAACAAGGCTACACCATTTAAATTGGTGTTTGACATAGATGGAATTTTATCCATGGAATTTATAGTGCCTTATTTGTGAATTGCACATATTGGTCATTTAGATGACCAAGAATATCTGAGTGCATATCTGGAAGACTTGGAGTGCTTAGATGAGAAACACACCAAAGAAAGATGGAGAAAGCAAATAGAAAAGGCATGCCATAAACTATGGCATGATAAGTACATAGAGTGAAAGGTACTTATTGAAGGAGCATTGGTCTTGCTATACAACTCAAAGTACCTTAATCACCTAGGCAAGCTATAAATTAGATATATGGGACCTTATGTCATCCATAACATATTAGAGACTAGCACATGCAAGCTACACATATTGATGGGTGAAAAACTCCCTGGGAATTTAAATGGAAATATATAAATACCCTATAGTCACTAGGATGGTGCTAACACCATCAAAAATTAACTTTTTGATCACAAGTTAGTTATTTTATTGACCAGAATAAAATTTGGTACAAGCCAAATGTTTCCTTATGTTTTATATTTAATGAATAAGCATGGTGATTTTAGACCTACAGGAGAACTATTATGGTACTTACATCCATAAATTCAGTTGGTTGGGTCAAGCACAGATGCTCTCTAAGCACCTAAGGCTAGATACTTAAGTTTTTGGGCACATGAAGTTACCAGATTCAGAAAGATGGGAGTACAAGTTGACAAAGGAAGGTTCACAAGATGCCAATGTGAAAGAAAATAAGAAGAGAGAAAAAATCACTAAAAGACCACTTCAAGGATTTGTATGGGGTAAGGAAGGCCAAAGTAAGAGATAGATACACATATAAATTGACCAAGAGAGGCATACTTGAAAGGAAGCATATCATGAATAGAAATTGGAATTAAGGAGGCTGAATCACGTGCTTGCGAAGTGCTATGACCAAGTTACAATAAGAAGGGTGAAGGTCATACTAAGGTGAACAAAGCATAAGAAAAAGGTCATCGAGATAGTTGGCACCCACCCAAAAATCGATGAGAAGTGATTGTTTGAATCACCTATCACTTCATCACATACACTGTTATGAAAATTTAATGTGGTGATGGTAGAGGCAAAAAGATCCACAATAAATAAGAATGTGGTAGAAATTTTTTATGGATTTTGTGGGTTTAGAAAATTTGAATAAATCCATGTACCACCATGCCATTACTCACCAACCATTAATAAGGTAATTTAAATTAATGTATAAAAAGGCAAATGACAAACTGGACTAGGTTATAAAACTTGAGAGAATTTGAACCTAAACACAAAGCTAAACCAAAGCTGAACCATAAAAATGCTACCATAGTGAAAACTAGAGCATCCACATCCACCAAATGAGAATGGTTAAATTGTGATAAGATTGCATTCAGTTTGGAATTGAATAGATCACAAGTGGACAGGAATTGTGAGAGAACTAAGTAGTATAAATTCTATAGAATACTGAGGCTACCATTAATGGCTCATGAAGCTCAAGATATGAAGACATAGTCATAATTTTCATGACTATGAAGAAGTGTAAAACAACATTATGGGCTTTAATAAGATCAACTAATCACACTTTAATAATAACCAGTTCAGAATGGGTAAGAAATGATTAAGTATAAGTCCATCATAGGCATAAAAGGATGCCAAGAAGGTGAAGACAATAAAAAAACACCTACTATAAAGAAAGAGGCACATATGGTATAGGGTGTTAGTGTCATAGTGATTGACCCAAAGGCAAGCATAAAGCTTACGTACAAAGAGATGCAGTTTCCCCCAGAGGTCATAGTGTGAGAGAAATGAGTATCTTTTGCACACATGTGAAAATTGAAGGAGTATAACCATCAGATGCTTAGAAATGCATAGGAACTCAACCAAAACTAGATGGTTGATACAAAAAGGAAGACCAAGGTGGGTTCGACACTATTTGATGTCTCTATCCGAGATAAGTTAGTAATAACAAACATGACCCAATTGTATGAGCTACCAAGTTTTGGAAAGCCAGAGGAATTGGTATAATTCTTCATATTTCACTTGTACGATGATAGGTTTTATTTTCAAGGAGGTGCATGTAAATTTTAGAGTGCCTCATCAATACAATCATAGGGCTCCCAAGTGTAGGGGCAGACATCCACCAAATGATAGAGGATGATGTGGAGGTGGAAAGGGTTGCAAAATTCTTGGGCTACTATAAGGTAGGGTTCACATTCCCTATTAAGGATATACAGGACCCAAACATAAGGGTTATTACATGCTTGGTTATCTCCAAACTATGCCTTGATAAATGGTGGTCTAACATCAACAAGACCTACTTGTGCATCACCCACCACATGATGTAATGGGAAAAGTTCAACATAGCCAAGTTTATTATGGATGAGATTGTTAAGAATGCATTGGAGTACCAAAATGTGTGCGAGACTTTTAGGTGGGGATCCATGTTGATATTAATTATGATAGAGGAGATCGGTGTGCCAAATGAGGATGACAACAACCTTTGGGTGTTCCTACCCTATGATGACAACCTGATGCTAAAGTATGGAGACTTCATCTACCCACCTAGCTTTTCAAAAAAATATAAGACAAGGGTGTAATGTTTGTGCGACTGATACATTGAGGCATTTGGGATTGAATGGCACATTCCTCAAGAGCTCCCCAAGTATATGGCAGGAATGGAAAACTTTGCCGTAATGTAATATTTCTATGTAGTACACCTAGTGCTCATAGATAAAAAATTATCTTATTGGCTAAAGTTTCCTTATGCTTTTTATGTTAATTTTTTCATAGTGGTGCTAAAGAGGATTCCCAACATGTAACAACTATAGATCTTGGTGAAGACTGTGAATCAAGAAAGAAGTAAGTTGAGGTGCCAGTATATACACCCTATAGCAAAGGTCATTAAGGATGAGGAGGATGACTCTGACTCAATGGACCTCTATCCCCTCTAGAGGGAAATAATAACTAGGTGCATCTTCAATCTATATTACAAAATGAAGCCACACAAAAAGGGTGTTGATCTAGAAAAAGATGATGATCACCCCCTCTTGATTGGTGATGAAGGGAAGCCAATGCCAAAGACACATGAATAGACCCACCAAAATAAAAGGGGAGAGACATTTGAGGAGATCGAGGAGCACATCAAGTTGAAGATTAACTCTGGTGAGCAAGATACACCTTCAACTCCCAAGAAGCACGTAACCTTCATGCTAGAGACTGCATCCTATAGCAACAATTAGAAAAAGAAGAAAACAAAGGGACCAATTATGTTCCCTAAAATAACTCTGTTAGAAATAGAGGAAGATGAGCCCATTGTGTTTGAGATGGAGGAAGAGACTGGGGAAGAAAGTGCAGGGACCTACATTGTGTAGGTTGAAGAATAAGAGGAGCCAAGCACCAAATATGTTCAAGAGGCCTCCAAAGTGGCACAAACATAATGCTTGAATAAGTAGAGGAGCAGGTAAGCTCCTCATACAGTGAAGAACCCTCCACACTACCCCCAAAATAGAAGAGGAAAAGAGAAGGGTGTCGAAGAAAATGGGTTTGAGTGAGGTAGATATTGAGAAGGTGCTAGCACTTGAGGAAAAACATAGACTGGCCTAGGAAAAGGTAGAGGCCAAGGAAGAGAAGAAGACCAAGAAGGTTGTCACAAGCATGGGACCAACCATTGAAGCAACCAACACCCCCACCAAGAAGGTAGAAAAATATGCACAAGAGGCACACCTGAGTAGTGAAGGGGCACTTGAAGAAAAAGAAGGTGATACTAGCACCTTAAAATAAAAAATAAATATTATCGATGAACCCCAGTAGGAACAACACAATGATGGCACCAAACGAATTAACCTAGAGGTGAAAATTGATAAACCCTAGGAGGAACAAGTGGATTAATGGGAAAAGTCCAAGGAAGAAACCCGTAAGGAATAAACAGATGAGTTCTCTAAGGAAAACATCAAAGAAAGTGGTGGCACCAATGAAGAGGAGGAAGAATAAATAGAGATGGTCATCATCGAGAATGATGTCATAGAGTTGAGCATAAGGGAGAAGGTGTAGAAAGGGTGGAAATATGAAGACTTTTACATGTTTGACACTATGCCCCCCTAAGCCACCACAACTAGGATGCATAAATAACTTGTGTTTACATTTGATCACTTTATGGATGAGCCTCACTTTGAGGTGCCTAGAAAGGTTATTTTGTGCATAGAAGAGCCTAATAAAGGGCATGAATCCCTCTTCATAAACCCTCATGCCATGAACCCAATGTGATCTATGAATGCATTGATCAGGATGGCCACTAAGGTTGCATGTTGTAATATAATCAATGATGGCAGGGTAAGAAAATGGAAGCAAATCCATAAAGAAGCCCAGGAGGAAGTGAAAACCACTAAATTCAAACTACAACAACTATGTGAGTTCATAGAGATGGATGAACCATTCATTTTAGTCAGTGTTGATACATCAAACCTCTTTGAGGTTGATAATATCTATGTGTTAGTGGAACAGATGCTCCCAAGGATGAAACCTGAGCCAATGCACAAAGAAGAGGAAGATCCTTATATTGCACTACAAAAGGAGCTTGTTGGTAAGCTCAAAGAGGTAGAAGACCTCTTCATGAAACTGCAGGAGGGCATAGATGCAAATGATGTTATCTTCTCAAGCTTTTCCAACCAAACATCGATCATAGATACATGCCTTAAATAGGCAAAGGAGGAAAAAGAGAAGTTGATGGTGTAGGTGTACTCAATGAGCAAGTTAAAGCATGCACAGATCATGGGGAGCATCAATGTGCTCAACAATTAGATAAAGGAGTAAAATCAAAACTTGGAAGCACTCTATAGACCAAGGCCTATGAGCAAAGAGTAATCCTGGATGGGAGTGTGATTAAAGATAGGGAAAATGTAGAGGCCTTTAGGAAGGAGCTGGAAAAGACTAACATGCTCATGCTTAGTGCTACCTCCACTAAAATAGATAACAATGTTGAAGAAATCAAGCTCACCATTAAGGGATTTGAATACTTCAGTATCGAGCTTAAGGAGAGTGCGCTCGAGTTTTGTACCCTAAATACATTAACAACATAATCCAAGGATAGATTAATTTTTTTGTATGGGGTAATGTTGGGCCCCTTATTTTTTTAGTATAGGATTCACACCAGCATGACATCCACATCGACATGAGGCATCATTTTTCATAATGATGAATTTTTATCATCTTGGTACTAGCTGGAGGGATTAGTGCATATCTTGCATCAATTGGTAGGTGACTATCCAATTTTAGGATTTTTGAGGCATCTTCTAGGCTGAGCAATACATGGTGACTATAGTGTGAAGTATACAAGGTAATGGAGATGGTGAGAATGATCACAAGGGATCTATCTCAACACTCATCATGTGCATTTCATCTTGGTGGAACTGTTCCTATAGAGTTATAAAAGGATCTCAAACGAGTGAAGTAGATGATACAAAAATAGTGCAACAAAGATTTGGAGAATTGAATTTAGATTTGTATTCTTCCATCTGATAGCTATTAGATCTAGGATTAACATGGATGCCATTAAGGTGCCATTTATAAGCACCTAAGCTCGTCTATGAGCCTCTGGGTTGTTAAATAGCTTAATTTAAGCATGTACTCTATTTTAAGTGGTATCAACTCTATTCTATTTGAACTTTGATTAATAAAAAATATGGTTGTAGAAAAACATGTTGAATTCAGTTTATTCATCCTTTATATTACTAACATAATGTGTGATGGATGTAATACTGTAGTTTAAATTTAATTATGATAAGTAAAGTTCAAGCAAGCTTCTGATTTACATCATTAATGGATTCCCTGTGCTAAATAATGATGTCAAAAGTAACTTGTAGGAAAAGACTAAGTATAGAGAGTTTATGCCAAGTCTTCCTACCATTGCTAGAAGCGCGATCCTAGTATGCACACTTAAACTTAAAGCCACCCCTTGACCCTTCAAGCATAGATATAATGTTAGGCTTAGTTTAAACAAAGGCTTATGCCCTTATGACTCTAGGACTAGTCCACCTAAAATATTGCACCTATAGGTCATTAATCTTATCCCATGAAAGGCATGCACCTATGGATCTACATAGCTTTTTAGGAATTGACCAAGTCCCATAATTAATGTCTTGCACCATTGCATAACTAGCCCAATGTGGGCCCTGATTCCTTCTTAGCTACACTTTGGGTGAGTGCATAGGGTCTATGTCTTATGTGGATTGATGCCAATGCATTCATGTGTAAAATGTTGAGTGCAAAGGGAATATCTTATGTTTGTGCCTAAGTGTAATAAGTCTAGAACTGACTAAGACAACTTTGTGCACCCTTTTCTACAATAAAAGATGATGAGGGATGGTGATAGTCAATGAAGGAGTAATTAGGGATGATAATCCCAAGTGATTAGAGATGATGAGAGACAATGAAGGTTAATGAGGGAATGATTAAGGATGATAAGAGATGAGAAAATAATGATTAAGGATGATGGAGAATGGGGAGGGAGTGATTAGGGATGATGAGGGATAGTGAGGGTCAATGAAAGAGTGATTATGGATGATAAGGGAGTGATTAGAGATGATTAAAGATAGTGGCGGCTAATGAGGGAGTGATTAGAGAGAATGAGGAATGATGAGAAAGTGATTAAGGGTAATAAGGGATGAGTAAGAAGTGACCAAGGATGAGGGAGGAATGATGAACAAGTAAAATTAACACAAAGTGGTCATTTGATATGTGCAAGTCATCAAATGACCTACACAACCCCAATCACACCACTTTGAATCAAGTTTAAAGTGTGTAGTTTTCAAACTTTAATTTTGACAAACCTAGGACTCCTATAAATGCCAAGAATCAATCTGGAAGGCATAAAAACCTTAAAAATAACTATATGTTTACCAAAAATAGATATCAATTGCAAAATTTATGTACTAAAATCTCCATGTTTAATATCTAGACCTTGAAAATACCTACATACTGACCAGATTAGATTTTGAAAAACTATTTTCCACATCATAAGATATGCAACTATGAGACCAACTCTATAAGATGCAAAGTGACCCTAATTTATTATATTTACTAAAATAAATTTAAATTTATTTCCTTATACTTAACATTTAGAGTAGTAAAAATAAGCTCATAGCCAAAGCTGGCTTCATGTACAAGTCCACATGCTTTATTGTACAAAATCACAGGAACATGATCGCGTTATCAATACCGTGATCGCGTTATTTATTACCTAAGATTTGTTCCATCTACATGTTCACTACTTTAATGTTCAAAATAACAATAATGCAATTACATTATTGGTTTTATAATAATGCAATCACGTTATCTATTAATGCGACCATGTTATACATTAAAATGATCATGCTATTTGAATTTTAATTCAAATCCCGTGCCTTTTGGCTTGAGAATGGCTTGGATTCCTGAGCCTAAGGCTTGGACTTGTCAATCTACAGTCGAGTCTAAGAGTTATGATAAAAATCACAAAATTCAATTTCGATCACCAAATACACTGAATTTTAATGTGAAAATTCAACAACTTAATATCATCATGATGAGCACACTCTCCTTTTTCAAAAAATATGATTTTTAAATTTTTAGACTAATTTAAGGTTTCAAACTATGTTGATTTCTAACTATACCTTTTTTAGGCCACTACATGCTGCAAACATATATGCCTATACATGTTCATGTAATTTGTCTTTTGTTGATCCAAGTGAAAAACAAATTATATGGTCATAAACTAGACCTAATTCTATACACATTTTAATTTTTTTTTATTTTTATTTTTTTGAGGTAGTTAGGGTGGTATACGAATGGCTATCCATTTTTTTAAACAGTTTTCAAGATCTATTTACTTAAAAAATTCATAAAAAAAGTATTCATTAAAAAATATGGGTCACAAACTATAAGATCTTATCTAAATTTTTACTGAAGTGCTTAAAAAAATATTAAATGTTGCTCAAAAAATGGTGCGTCACACGACTGTCTATTTACTCTATTTTATTTTAAAAAATAGGAGTTTCTCCTCAAATTTTAGATGTTTGACCTAGTTATACTTAACTATTTTTAAAATAAATTGGTATTTTGGAAACTAAACTCGAAATACTACATTTCATGTTCTTACACCATCTTCAAATTTGGAATGTAGATATCTCAAATTATCTATAAGAATTTAGATTTCTGAAATTTCAGGAAAATCATGTCCATGAGTAGGGCACTTTTTATCCTCCAACTTTGTGCACTTACCTATAATATAGAATAAAGATGGAGGAGAAGGAAGGGGACACTATAAAAATAAAATAAAATAATTATAATAAAATGTAATTTGAATCAATAATATACAAATAAATATATAATTTTATTATCATGCAGCTTGTGATGTAATAGTTAAAGCAAATGTATTCGTATAAAAACGACTTATGATCAAATCTCACTAGCGATCAAAGAGAGACTTATCACCCTACCAATCTCATAATTAACATGTATAAAAATACAAATATATAATTGAAAATAAAATAATTTTATAAATAATAAATACCTCAAAAATATTCTTTTTTAAGTGTCTAACACTCGAAGAAAGAGAGGTGATTAGCGAAACAATTTTATTTATAAAGATCATATGCTCATTTATACGCGATCTTTTAACATTGCATTACACACGAGGAATGTGAACCTCCTCCATTTGATCCCCTCGCCCCTCCTAACAATTTAAAAGACAGCATAGGCAATCAAAAATAAAATAAAAAATACAGCATAGGGCTGGGGTTGAGCGATCTTACCAAGCCTATCTAGAAGTTCGAATCAGAAATGGCAGTACAATTCATTTATCAAAAAACAGTCACATGTTAATCTCCGTTTGAAAAACAGATTGATCGAAAGAAGGCACCACAGTTAGAAAATGAAACAGATAATTTCGCCATTCGCCAAGGAGAATGAATCCCCTCCCAACATAATATTGCTAACGAAGAGAAAGTACCCTTCCATATTTCAATAAGGGATTTAGCGAGCGAAGGAATTCCCTTCCGCAGAGAGAAGCAATTCTTTCAAATAATCAGTACCCGACTCTGCACCTCCATTCCTCCTGCACCTAAAATATAACGATCAACGACATTAAAACTCCAGATTTCTTATTGATTATTCAACCGTTTCAGATGGGAATGCTGCTCCCTTTCTGGACAGATTAACCGACACGCTCTTTTTTTGCTAATCCCATCGAAGGACTGTGTGTCGAGATTTTCTTTGGGCATGGGGAAACCAGCTAAATTGAAATCACGTGTCAATTCCCTCGAGACGATTTCAACTGGAAAGTTGAGAAATGTTCGAGGTCCCCTCATTTTCAAAGCAGCTTTGTCGTATGCCATGGCTGCTTCTTCTGCTGTATTGAATGTACCCAGCCACATCCTCCTGCCTTGCCTCGTTGAATCCCTTATTTCTGCGGCGAATTTTCCCCACGGACGCTTCCTCACCCCTCTGTAGTGCTTGGATGATAAAGATTTATTCACAACTGCCTGGTTTGTCGAATTCTCCGCTTCTTTATAAGGAGGTGTGGCAGCCGGTTCCTGGTCTGAATGGATTGAACGCCCTTGGTTCCATTCTGGAAGAGAAGCTTCAGCGGCAATGTTAATAGGCATCAACAGTTCGAGCCCGGGGATGCTTTCCAGACTCTCGTTCGAATCACACATATGCGGTGATGGCAATCCACCCCACAAAATATCGTCACAGCCATAGCCTTTTTCAACCGTGAATGGTGATTGTTGTTGTTCCGACTGTACCTTCTTTGGGCTGTTTGCTTTGAGGAGATATTCGTCCAAAGATCTGATAACTACCTCTTCATGCGCATAGGGTGAAGGAGGCGGCGGCACATCTAAATTGATGCAGGACCCCACAGAATCCCCTTCAGAAAAGCTAGCCCATATATTCTCCAGAAACCTGTCTTTGTATTCACAAAAAGCTGATTGTTGTTGTGGTATGCTTAAAACACTTAGACCTCTTAATTCAATGCCTCCCATCTCCAGGTATATGTTGTTAAGCAAACACAAATAGAGCTCTGAAAGGGCTACATATATACACATTTCATAACAGGTTTCCAAATAACAACAATTCATTACTTGCAGAGCGGGTAACGAGTTCGATTTATTTTTATTTTCTAATGATGGGCACAAATTCCAACCTCCCACGTCATAAAAACTTATAATCATTCAATATATTGTCCTATATCTTGAAGTCTATAGAAACTGTTGTTTATTCTGAGATTAGGATAGAAGTGGTTCCTTTTAAGTGATATGCCTAAAATGTCAAGAAAGAAGCCCCAGATTCCTTATTATTAATCCGTGTTTTCAGATGATATCGACAACTATGGCGGGCTGCAAAGTCATAAACTGTCCAGCAAATAGAGTTGAATCTTAACATCATAAAAGTCCGCTTTTCTTTTTCGAAGATCTTTGCAACAAAATGGAAGTTGGCGTAATTAGGAGTGCAGAAATATTGAATGGAGAAAGATGAGTTGATTAATTGAATGAGATACGAGATGGCGTGTGGAAGAGAGTGAGAGCTCAGTCATTTAATTAAAGCTTACGAACGACTCTTGACCAGTGACCTCGTCCATGCGCCTGCACATATAACGCCGTTCCACATTAGTTTTTCAGAGAATTTTCTTTCCACTAGGAGATGAATTTCATATGCTACACATTTCAAGTATATGCTTAATAAATTTCCACCGTTGTGTATTTCTCTAATGTGTGTAACTTTGTCGATTATTGGTCGAAATTAATCATTGTTGACTTGCTTGTTAGTGGTTTTCGTGTCTCCGCTTCTCTCTCTCTCTACCTTTTGTTTTTGAGTTTTCTAAGGCTATGTTTAGATTGTCATAGGCACTCATAATAGGTCTATGTGGAGCATCATTGATGCTCATATGCCAATTGAAAACTTGTAAAGAGGGGGCTCTTAAAAAATATCTAAATTGTTGTTAATCCGAGGAAAATCATAAGTACTTAAAACTAAAAAATAAGTCTAGACAATAATTAAAAAAAATATAAAAAATTTAGAGAAAACAAGGAAGTTTTTTCATATTAATAAATTTGTAGCATTCATTTATCAACATAATTAGAATCACAGCAATATATTTTTGGAAACATTCATATTTTTCAAATTTGATTCGAGATCTTATTTTTTTGAGTCTTGCTTCTTAAAACCTTAATTATTATTTCTGAATTCTATATAGATCTCTGAGAAGCTTATATCCTACTTAATAACCCTAAAAATTCATGAAAGATCTATACAAAATATAGGATTCAATGAAGAGCATATGTTATCCCTCCATTATTATTAGTTCTTTCTTTTGGAATAAGTTTAGAAGACAACACTCAATATAATTCAACAATATCGCTGTGGATGCAAGCTCTAATCTCTATATGACAATCTGTTAGTATGATTGATCCATGCGTAAATTTCACATAGGTATAAGCACTCTTGACATAGACTCTGAGTCTCCCCCATGTGCAATATCTCATGAGTCTTGCACAAGCTTGTGGTACTTTAATGAATTTCCACAACACAATCCTTACCACTGTTAGAGTTGGCCATAATCGAGGATCTATTGGATAGAGTCAAATGTAAGAAGATGAATCTATATGGAGTAGTGAAATCTGAAGAACAACCCACAAAATAGAAGAAGTTAATCTTCATAACAAAAAGTTGTATTATTGAGCATTAGTTAAAAAGTACATAAGAAGGTATATTATATAGTGAGGAATTAGATCACCCAAAAAGGTAATTCAATCAACTTACAATTAAAAAATGAATTGAATTATATTTATCTTAAGTGACCTATTATTAACCTAAGCAGTTGAATTATATCGTGTAGGTAAAACCACATAGTGGGAAAAACCTACACTAAACCCCCTCAAACGTAGTTTAGGTGGTTAGAAGAATTAGGTCCCAACACAAAGGTCTGATAATTTACCCAAGTATAGAGAGATAATTCCCCAGAGGAGGAAGAAGATAGAACTACTTGAACCCTAAGAAGAGCTTACAAATGAAGATATTTACTCTTAGTGAAAGGCTTGTGAATATATCAACAATTTGTTCTCTTGTCTAGATGTAGTGGAGATCAATTACTTACTCATGGATGAGCTCTAGAATGAAATATATGTGAATCTTGATATGACTGGTCTATTGATGAAGGAATGGATTCTTATAGATATAGCTTATGCTTTGGTTTTGCATGGTGTCTGATGGATCTCTAACCCATTGGCCAACACTTTGTAGTGTCTATCTAGCACAAAGAGGACCAATGTTCGGGGTGTCAAGAAGAGATTCCTCATCATCTAAAGATAGTCTAAGAGGAGGAGATGAATCCTCAAAAGTACTCTCATCATTAGAACTATAAGAAGAATTTGGATCATTAGATTGTTGCTCAAACATATCTAAATCATCTAAACTATCATCAAATCCTAGTGCATCTAAGGAAGAGGTAGGAGTGTCATATGCAGAATCTGGAGGACCTTATTGAAAGTCAACACTTATCTCTCTAAATAACTCATGAGTGGTGGGATGGAGAAACTTGTATCCCTTAACACACTCAGAATATCTAATGAATATGCAAGACTAACTCTGAGGTTCCATTTCCTTACGTTTCTTCTTCAAAATACAAGCCATTATAGGAGATCCAAACACTCATAAGTGTTTCATTATGGGTTTTCAATTGATCAAAGCTTTAAAAGGAGTGACTTCCTTCAATGTTTTATGAGGAAATCAGTTCTAGATATAACACACATAAATAATGTCCTTGGCCTAATAACGAAGTGCAAAATAATTAGAGTGTAGCATATAGTTAGCCATTCACTTATTCTTGTGGTTTACAACACCATTCTGTTTAGGATTGTATAGAATTGTACATTGTTGTTCAATCTCCTTTGATGTACAAAACTGATCAAAATGATTACTAACATACTCACCACCATTATCACTGTGAATAATCTTCATGGATTTTCCTAATTTTTTTTTTACAAGTGCTTTAAAGTCCTAAAAATGATCAAACACATCTAATTTCTTCTTAAGAAAATACACCCAATTATACCTCAAAAATTCATCAATGAAAGTAAGAATGTACTTTGTCCTATTGAAAGAAAGTTTTTCATGGACCTGTAATGTTACTGTAGACAATCTCTAATATCTATTCATCTTTCTATGATTTCCCTTGTCACACTTCTCCTCAGAATGCTTATCAAGTATGTAACCCTAATAAACTCTATAAAAAAACTTGACTCTTGGTAACCCTTAAACCATGTCTTGACGATTGAGTTGCTCCAAGTAATGATAGTTGAGATGGTTGAATCTCTCATGTCATAATTTACTCACTCTATTTGAATGAGTGAGAAATGAAGTAGAGGGTTGATCAAGATAAAAATGTGAGAAAATATACAATTAGGATTGGTGATCTACTTTACCAAATGTAACAATAGATTCATTGTCTGCTTTCCTAATAACCATTGAATTGGGCATGAACTTAACTTTCTTGTCCAAACTAATGTGAGTGATTAGATAAAGAAATATAAGATTGCTGGATAAAAAGGGAACACACATAACATCATGAAATATCCCATCATTCACTTCAACACATCCTCTCCAACTAGCTTATGTGGAATTATTATCACCTAATAATATAGAAGGCATAAAATAAGGCTCCAAGGATGACAACATGTCTTGTGATGAAGCCATGTGGTGTGAAGATTAGAATCAATAACCCATGTGTAAGGTTGGGATGTAACTAGGCAACTAGTGATTTGCCCTTATCTTCACCCTTGTTATTGTCTTTTGATAGTTTTACTAGCAAGGCTGTCAGGATCTAATGGTGTTGCTGGTAGGGCTATTAGGTTATGATAGTGTTACTAGCAAGGTTTTTAGGATCTGATGAGTGTGTTCATAGGGCTATTGGGATCTGATGAGTGTGTACATAGGCACCCAAAATTTTTCCAACTACCAAAATTAACTATGAGGGGTGGAAATTCCCCCAAACTAGAAAAACTTCTAAAAATGTGGACTTGGTTTAACTTCTCCAAAATATGAAAAAGACCCACTTGGTTTCTTGAAAAAATTAGAAATGGTTTTTCCTCAAAGTCATTGAATGTGCATATTTTTGCAGAATTGAAAAAAGGCCTAGAAACCCTCCAAAAATGGTCAAAAATAGACTATCATGAAACTAAGTCATGTTTACAACTGTTCTTAGGGTTTTTTCACTTTATAGATCTAACAAAAATATTATTTTTTCACTTAAAGACTCTGGGTATGCATATTTGCACATATTTATGAGAAACCCCACCAAACATATACAATTGAAATCAGTAAAAAATTCCAAACAAGCTAGAAGTAAGATCACACAACATAATTGATGGATTTATCTACCATAATAACTATAATACCATGTTAGAGTGGGCCACAATTGATAATCTACTAGATAGTGTTGAATGCACGAAGCTAAATCTGTATGAAGTAGTGAAATTTGAAGAACAACTTACAAAATAGAAGAAGCTAGCCTTCACAACAAAAAATTACATTAATGAGCATTAGCCAAAAAATACATAGGAAGGTATATTATATAGTGAGGAACAAGGTATATTGTATATTATATTATATTTAATTTTTTTTACATTTGAGAAATTTAATTTTAAATTTTTTGTATGTTCCAAAATTTAATTATACTTATTTAATAATTTGTAGAAAATCCACATCTTCAAATATTTTTCTTGAGAAATTTATATATAATGGTAAAAATAGTATTTAATATAAATATTACGCAATATATTTACGTTGTTATAAAACTTTAAGAAGACTAATATAAAATTATAATAATGCATATAGAATTAGATTTTCTTTTCTTCTAAACCAACGTCTATGATAGAAGTTTGTAATAATTTTGTGAGATTGTCTTTTGATAATTCCTTTGTATAACATGGGCATAGCTTTGACATTTGTTTGATTATGTTTATAAGACATTTTTTGTATATTTTTAAACATTAATATATGAATGAAGAACCCTCAAACCCTTTTTTTTTTGGATAAAAAATAAAAATATTGTGGAAATGTCACATTACATAATTTTTTTGGGCATTATCTATTATAGGAAAAATAACATAAAATTACATTTGTAGAGGTGCCACTTCACCTAAAATATATAGTAACTCTACAAGAATGAAACTCTAATGGGCTCTATGTAAACCAGGGATCTTCAACAATTTAATTATGGGTAATCAACAATTTTCATATATAAAATATTCAATATTAATTTTTTTTTGGAAAATATGTAATCTATAATTATTTATATCAAATAATTGATATTTAATAATTATCATTATTATAAAATAATAAGTAATAATTTTATATAAAAAAAATATACATAAATGTTAGTGTAAGACTTTATTTATGTTTATTTGATTTATTCAAGTTGTTTCTACACATACAATTTAGCTTGCTTAGGTGTCATGTGTCATAGGGAGTTACACTTAACCATAATTTTCATCTAGTTTGGGGAGTTATATGCATAACCTAGGTTCTATCACCACTATTCTAAGGTTGGTTACTTCTCATCTCACCTATTTATACATCTATTGTCAAGCTGAATACATGGAGGATATGCATTGTTACACTCTCAATTTCTCTTTCACAACTACTTTCTCATTTTTCACTTTGCTTTTTTTGAGTTTCAATGCATTTGGTGTTCCATATTAAATCTTTGAAAAAATCCTCGATATGGTATCAGAGCATTGGGTTTGGTAAATCAACTGTTTGATTTTTTATGTTGTTTGAGTTTATTATGAGATCATGATTTTTCTACATTTCTCTACATCCATTACTGGAGGTTTTATCTACATTATTATTCTCCCATTAGATTTTCATGTGATTTGTATTATCCATATAAGTTTTTTTGTTGCATATATGCATATTCAATACAATGAGCTATATTTTTATGCTTTATGCATTACATCTCATCTGAGAATCCATAAATCATAGCCATGTAATTTTCATGGATGGATATCTAAAGCATTGATGGCGAGAGAATTTGCATTCTATATAATAACAACTTTGGAATTATTTGATTCTCTATGATCGTTGTTTGTAGACTATACCCATGGAGAAGCTTTAAGACTTAGAATCAGTAAGAGAAAGTGGGTTTTCATAGAGTGGGTAGGGACAACACATAATAACATTAATAGATCTATGCAGTCTATATGCCCTAAGATGTTTGGTTACCTACTTTTTTAGCTTAGTTGTCCTACCATTCTTTCCCTAGTCCATGTAGGTTAGATCCTCAATCAACCTTGTTGCTCTCTGGTGTCAAATTCTACATGCTAAATTGGTAAATAATCTTTAGTCAGTCTACACAAGTCTTCTCATGGCCTACATATTTTCCCATGACCATCTCTAACTAGATGCCTTCCAAGATCACTCTATTGCATCTTTAGTTGGTTCATAGTAGAGAAAAAACCATGCCCATCCATGCACACCCTATGGTTTTGAGTAGAGGTATTAATACCACTCAAGTTTTTTCCCCTACCACTTGTGCATTATAAGGATCTATAACATGACCTAGAGTTGTCTCTTCACCCTCTCAAAACCTCTTGCCACTCCCACCATTGCCATTATGGTACATATTTTATTTAAAATTGCTTCATTTGCAAATTCATGGTTTTCGAATTTTTAATATAATGGTAAATGTTCTCTTTGAAAATTCATGGTATTCCACTCATATGTGGTTTTGAATCTTTAAAAAATGTGTGTTTTTTAAATTTTTTAATCTATACCAAGATATTTGAGAGCTTACGTCACAAATTAATATCTATAAAACATTAATATTGATATTTTTTACTAAGATTTTTATAGAGTGGAGGGTTCAGTAACTTTGGCATGTTTTTAATTTTTTTAAATATTAAAAAATAATATATTGTAAATGGGGCATGTAGATGATTTTTTGATTATTTTTATTAAAAATAATATATTGTATTAAGAGATTTAAAAGAGATTTTGTAGAGTAGATTGCTTTTCATTTCACTCTTATATTTATCCTAATGAAGATGGAAGGTGAGGTCCAATTGGGTAGGTGGCCAAACCCCCTCACAAGTAAATCAAACTTTCTTCTCCTTCCTCTCTTTGCTTGTTCACTATTCCTTGCTTTTTTTCTCACTTGTACTCCTCATAGGCATATTTTTAGTGGTTAAAGACATCCATTTTGAGGGCATATTTTTGGATAAAATTGGTGATCCTTGGGTAATTCCAAGGGCCACACAAAATTAAAATTACATTGGGAATGTGAAAGGGGCTCTACCCCTACATGATACAAGGGGATCTGCCTCTTGACCTTGTTAGGGGATGTTACCCCTAGACCCCTATGTTGTGGCCCCTTGTTCAACACTTCTAGTGCACTTTATTTTGAGTGTCAAATATTGGAGGCTGAGGTCCGATTTGATAGGTGGTTAGATCCCCCTCACAATAACATTTTATATGTCTTCATTATATTTTTACATAGATGCATTATCAACCGAGCTTGACATTCTTTTGTACACATGTTTGATTTTTCATGTGTACTAATTTGGTGTCAATTGCACTTATTTCTCATTCTCATGGATGCATTATTTGTATATTCTAGCATCTATTTATTGAGATGTGTATTGTCATTTATATAATGTTTATTCTTACCTATTTAGACACATTATCGATTGAGCTCAACATCCATATCTAGAGCATGCATGGGTAATTGCATCACTAACATAGATTCCTATCGCATTCATGGATGTATTATCATCTAAGCTTAATTTCCATTCACTTGAGCATTTATAGAGTTATCAAAACTCTTCAGCCAAGTCTCTCCAAAAGCTTATTACTATAGCCATTGATGCTTTAGCATACACAAGAGAATAAACCAATTAAACAAAACAATTATTATTCACACAATGAGATATAAAAAGGATATGAAAAAGATGTGAAAAATATCATATATTACAATGAAGATCCCTTACTTAAATAGGCAAGGCAAAATAAGATGCAACCTAAACTAGTCAACGTGAGACAAATCCACACATAAAACAAAACTAGGTAAAGTCTAATAACCTAGATAGAACCTAACAAGCATGAGTACTAAGATACTATAACACCCCCCCTTAATTGAAGCTAGGGGATAACAATATAGGATATAGTCTGAAGTAAAATGTCTTTAAGGATGCCAATCCATGTTACTAGAGTATATGGATGTCGAGTCATTGTAATTGCCAAATGAAAGTAGGACTAGTGCTGAATATGAGAATCACTGATATAAACACAACACTCTAAAATAATCTGTAGAATGATAAAACTGAGGAAGCATCACTTGAACACTCTCCAACAAGATGGTGAGAAGTTAGTGTCACTGATGGGGATAACATACTGGTATCACTATAAAAATTACCAAGAAGGTCATGGAGTCAAGTAAAAATCCTCATATGGGTTATAAAGTGCCTGAATAAGATACCCATGTACAAAGGAGGAATCTAGAACATAATAAAAAAAGTGAAACAATACATATAACTCTTATAAAATGAAGAAAGGAGAGAAAACCCGTAGGAAAAACTTCCCTCCTAGAAAAAAGAGAGAAAAGAAGAAGAAAGAGAGATAGGAAGCCTCCCTAAAGATGATGTTAAATTAGTCCACACTCCAAGTACTCGTAAGTATCAAAGGAGCTCAATCTACATGAGTAGTCCAGATCCACTACTCAATCACAAAAAAGTAATTGACAATGGGCTTCACCAAAATAACTTCAATCAAGAAGACTGTCAGTGGTGATGAAAGTACATAAGAGTAATGCATGTGCAATGGATAATCAACACCTAAGAACCAAAATGTACACCACATCCCCATACTACTGACTGGGTGGAATGGAGGAAAAAAAGTCTGCATGAGTGGTCTGAATTCAGTACTTGAACACTGAATAAGTTGACATTGTATACACTAGAATATCTTCATATCACTCTAAAAGAGACTATCAAAAAAGATAATATGGCACTAGAATTCACTAGAATAGCTATAATTTAAGCTATGGGAGACTATCAATTGTCAAAAAATAGTGTAAAAAATATGGAAAAGTATCTCAAACCCCTCATGGCACTTTATAAATCAGTGCAAGTACAATAAAACCCATATACAAAAAACACTAGATGGAAACAAGGAAGACATTGGGCTTCAATAGAACATCTCTAAACAAGGAGTCTATCGACTTGTCGAATAAGCCATCAATAGAGATGCTCCAAAAAATAAGGGAGCATAAAAAGTGTCTCCATTAAGAAGGTGAGGCACTAAGAAAGGGGATTCGAGGAGACATGACACAAACTACTAGTATGTCAAAGTATCCATGCATGGTGTGGGATGATGGAAGAGTGTGGTAAATGGAGAAAATAGCCATGTATGCAAAAACAAACCAAACAATAATTAACAACCAAAAATAAGAACCTACAAAGCACATGCAAAAGGATGTTGGGCTTAGCCAAAAATGCATCCAAGATAGTCCAAGCACAAATTATATTGCAGGGCCCATAGCACAGGAAAATATCTAGTGGTGATAATGTACACTCAAGAATTGGACATTGGACTCAAACAAAAATGCATCCATGAGTGAAAAAAATGATGATAATGTAATCTAGAATAAGAAATAAGGAAGTTTGTGTTGCCTATGAGGGGGTCTAACCTCCTATCAGAATGGACCTCACCCTCAAATATTTGACAAATGAAAGAGATAAGGTATACACAAAATAATTAATATTCACTCAACAAATTATCACAACCTAGAAAATGCATCACACTAAAAAGTCACCACAAACCGTAAGTACAAGGCAACATAACCAATGCAAAGAGACCCCTCTAGAACATGAAACTTTATATTTTAATGAATTTTACAATGTAAATAGGACCAATGTGTGGAAAATAAAAAAAATATGAAAATTTGAAAAATATGATGCTCAATTTTGAGCTACCAATCAAAAGTTATTAAACTATCAATTTCTTATAAATGAGGCCTATTTAATAAAATTTTCACTAAAATTTTAAAAAAAGTACTACAACTAAGGTGGACCTATCCTTCCAACCACTTGTTAGAATAATAATTGAACCAATAACCTCTTAAAATCAACAAAATTAAAAAAACTATGCACCTATACACCCCTGTAAGCACTAAAGCGACAAATATGCTACTTAAGGCATAAATACAAGGAGTTTTAGTTAAACAATGAAAAAGCTATTTTAAATGAAATTAAGAAGTATTTTAATTTTAATCATTTTAGGATAGAATTAGGTTTCAAATTTTAATTTTTCAATGAGGCATTGTCATTCCAAATGACTAGACTTAGGCCACTCCATCTGTTCGCTCACCATACAAAACCACCAAGAATGTTGAAAACCCAAGAACACATAACTTTTGTTAAGGACATTGAAGGTAGGTACATGCGTCACTAAGTTTCTTTTTCCAATAATATTGGTAAAGTTATTATAAAGAGGAATTTTATTCACATAAAATCCATCTTTGAAAAATGCAAGAGATAGAGCTAGTATGGCATTTGATCCAAGCTTCTATTTATACCAACCCCACTCATTTTGAGTTCTATCAAGGGTCTGTACCATTAAGTTATGAATTCTAGTCTGATCTACTAGATCTTTGTTGACAAGATCAGGTCCAATAATCATATGAACATTTTCCATAGCCTTTGATTCACCTTTTACAAGATAGTCCTTTCCTCCATCATGAAGCTCTGGCCATGGTGTCGGGTGTTGCGGCCCATGACAACATTGGGGATTTGGATCCTAATGCTAGAACCCATGATAGACATGACATTGATGGTGAGCATATTGTAGGTGAAGATGATATTAGTTACAAAGTGGTCAGAGTAGTTGTACAGTAATGGAGAAGATTGAGAGATGGAATTTGTTGTCCCTGAGGAGAGATCTCAGGGATTTTAGTCTCATTTCATCATGATTTTAGAATGATGACTCTAGGGAATTTCTATGTATCAACCTCATCCACATTATATTTTCATCTTCCAACTACCTGTATGTAACCTAAATTCAATTTTAATATGAAAAAAAATGTATCCTCAGTGAAAAATTCTATAAATCCATCATAATGCATCATAATCACGACCGGAATAGATGCACTGGAGAGGGGGTACTTGCATAGTTGGATAATTACAGGGGAAGAAATATGTCAAAAATAGTGGAGGATAAGAGGTCATGGGGGTAACTGGTAGTTTGGCATTTGGAGGAGTAGGTCAAGCCAAGGAGGATGGCAAAGCACATTCTAAGGAGTGGTGAGCATTCTTTAGACCATGATCAATCTGAGCAGAGCCATTGCTAAATATGCCATGAGAACTCCATGAAAGGTAGCTTGTAATAGCTGGTAGTCTCCCAATGCTAAATAAAGCACCAAATCAAATTTTATTTGAGGTGGAGTTCCAAATCCATGATCTAAATCACACCATGCCAAAGAAAGAACCTTACCAATGGATCTACCTCAAAGACAAAGGTAGGTCATATACCATGGTTTTGAAAGAGTAATACATCCTACATAGATTAGGTGTAAGACCTATTGCATGAAATTTATAAAAAAAATGGTCTGATAGGATTAATGGATTCAATTAGCTTGAGGTTTGAACAAAATGATGGATATATGCATATCTCATCAAAATTTTGATTGCAAAGATAAAGACATAGCCTAAATTGATCAAAATTTTTGAAGAAAATGTTGATCTAAATGACCAATCCAATGAAGCTTGATTATAAAACCAAAAGAGCATACAAAGGAGCCATAATGAAGCCAAATCAACACTTTCTAAGGACAAAGCCTAGGATCCATATGGCATAGGTAATGGCCAAAACAAAATAAAGATCCAAAACCCATTGTGAGGAAAAATAATGCAATGAAGTAAGCTGAGTAATGAATATTGGAGATTGGTTCTAATACCATGAAAGAGTTATCAAAACTCTTCATCTAATATATTTTCAAGAGCTCATTACTACAACTATAGATGCTTCAGTATAAACAAGAGAATAAATCAATTGAAAAAAATAATTGTTATTCACACAATGAGATCTGAAAAGGACATGCAAAAAAATTATATATTACAATAAAGATCCCTTGCTTAAATAGGTAAGATAAAACAAGATGCAAGCTAAATCAGCCAATGTGGGATAAATCCACAAATAGGACAAAACTAGGTAAAGACTAATAACTTAGCTAGAACCTAGCAAGCATGAGTAATAACATACTCTAACAAGCATGATTTATAGTTGAAAACACATGGGGGTTATTAATGACTATCTCATGGGGAGTTATTGTGGGACCTATATTCTCTCTTATGTGCACATAGTTTATTCAACTTACGTGTTCCCATTTGGTGTCAATTACACAGGTTTTTCATGTATTTTGTGGATGCATTATCAGTTGAGCATGACATCTACTTGTTGAGTATGCATTGTCACTTGTGAAATATTTTTCTCACTATACTTGGTGTCTCTACTCTTAGTCATGTCAACTATATTTTAGAGATACCAGTTGATGAGGAGAGTTGATTCTACACCAGTGGTTCTTCTTGGAAAGAACAACTATGCTTCTTGTCATGCATATAGAGAACACTTATAAAAAAGAATCATAATTCATTCATTTATGGAGATATTGCTTCCCTTACTGAATTAAATCAATAAAATAAGTGGGTTAACACTTGTGATAAGGTTCTTGGTCTCTTACTATTGCATGTTTCCATGGATGTTCATTATCATGTAGAGCATACATAGTCTCATCATACTATTTGAAGCATTATTCAATATCTTTTCAAATATCCTGTTGAGATTTATATCACTCCTCTTCTTCCTATCATCTCTTCAGAGACTATTTTACTCTCTCCTCCTACTTATATTTCTTGTGATGACACATTCCTGATGGATAGTACTCTTCTTTTTGTCAAACCACCACTATGAGATGATATTTTCCCAGACCTTAGTAGTCATATTATAGATTCTACATTCATTTTTATATAAGATGTTTCTCTTCAAAATAACTTATAGATTTTCACTTCATAAGAATCTACTATTTTTAGTGAGAGTACAATTTTTAAGAGCATCGATGACTCATCTCTTCTTGTGGATTATGCTTCTTCAATTGATGAGCCATGTTCCACACTTCATATGGGCATTTTTTTAGCCAATGTTCCATGTCCTTATTCTGACATGTCTACTTTAGTGACATTACATTTAGTTCTTGTGCATAATTTTCCTAGACCTATGCCACACATTAGATTTGCATCACTTTTAGATATATTTGTATTGATGCCTACATCTTCCATTGTGGAATGAGAAGACTTTCAGTACACACACTGTGTTGTTTTGGTAAAGAGAAGAATTTTTTTCAATGCAGATAGAGATTTTATAGTTATTATGAAGAAGATCTTGTCATCAACATTGGTTATTTTGTGAGATGTGCTTCGAGCATAGACTGCTTCAACATTATCTTCAGTGGGAATTTTTAGCTATTTCTTATTTTCTCTCTTTTTTTGAGGAGTTTTTCCTATAGTTTTTCTCCCTTTCTCCACTTTATGAGAGTTTATTTGTATATGGGTACCCCATCAGTCCTAGTTTTCGAGATTTATTTCTTCTACCCACTTAAACTATGTTTAATGAGGGTGCTAGTGTATGAATTTATTTATTTTATTTTATTTTATTTGAGTTGTTCTTATACATGTAGTTTAGCTTGCTTAGGTGTCATGTGTTATAAGGAGTTACACTTGACCATCATTTTTATCTAGTTGGTGGGAGTTACATGCCCATTTGAGACTCTCTCACCACTATTTTGGGGGAAATTACTTCCTACCTCACCTATTTATAAATATATTGTAAATCTGAGTACATGGAAGATTTGTATTGTTACAATATCAGTTTATCTTTCATTACTACTTACTCATTTATCGCTTTACTTTGTTCAAATTTTAGTACATTCGATATTCCATCTTCAATCTTGATAAAATCCCCAATAATAATTTTTTAATTTATTTTATGAATTTCATTTTTTTAAAATTTAATATATAAGAATTATATATTTCTAATTGTATTTATTATTTTATTACTATTAATATACATAACCATTTAATAAATAATTTTTAAATTATATATATATATATAAAGATAGCATTGTTACTTCCCTATATATATATATAATGTATATATATATATATATATATATATACATACATATATATATGTATATGTATGTATGTATATGTATATGTATATGTATCTATATATGTATGTATATATATATGTGTATGTATATATGTATGTATTTATGTATGTATGTATGTATGTATGTATGTAACAATGCTATCTCTATGTTGTTCTTACAATTTTTATCATAATTTATGTTATTTATTTTTTAAAAATGTTTTCATAATTTGTGATATTTATTTTATTAAAAATAACTTACCTCTATTTTTTATGAGTCCAACACAAAATGACTATAATGGAGCATTTCATATATCATTTAGATTTCATATATAATTGGTCATATAACATCTAGCCCCACAAGTTGGCATTGTGTTGTAAAATGCTATTTGTAGAGGTGTAAAGGTGAGTTAAATTTTTAAATTCTTATTTATACTTTCATCTAAGATTTTGTGAAATGGTTGCATACACAAAACACATTGCCCTCTTTCTATTATGAAATGGTTGCATTAGTCCACTTTATGTCAGATGTAGTGAGTATAATGGAGTTAAAATTTTAAATTCTTATTTATACTTTAATCTAATATTTTGTGAAATGGTTGCATACACAAAACAAATCACCCTCTTTCTAGTATGACATGGTTGTATAAGTTTACTTTATGTCAGATGTAGTGAGTATAATGGAAAAGGTGAAGTGATCAAGTTGGACACCCAGTCAAAAATATATTAGGTTGGGACCCCATTTCTTGCATTAGGTGAAACATTTATTTTATATAAACTTGTTTAT
The DNA here is from genome assembly GCA_037957365.1 of Torreya grandis. Lineage (NCBI taxonomy): Eukaryota > Viridiplantae > Streptophyta > Pinopsida > Cupressales > Taxaceae > Torreya > Torreya grandis. The sequence goes on from JARHVA010002732.1 coordinate 1,827,486, forward strand.
TATTTGTTTTTGTTTGTTTGTTTGTCATTTTTATTTTATTTATTTATTTTTTTAATAAAAGAGTTGGGGAAGATATATTTTTATAAAAACAAAAATTGTTGTTCTATTTTATTATTAATTTAAATTTAATAATTTTTTTCATCCAAAATATTTAATAAGTTGTTAATATTGTAGTTACAAAATCAATTTTATATATATAAAGAGTGATAATGGACTATTTTTTAGAAGTCACATGAAACTAACCTTAAATAAAAAGTGTAACCAAAAGTACTCTTCTTATCATTAATGTTACCTACCCAATCACTATTCACATAGTCAATTAATATTTATTGTTGTGTATAAAATACCATGAATCTTAGTCTTGTTTAAATATTTTGAAATTATCTTCTTAACTTGCAAGTAAGTGTCATTTATAATTTCTATGAATATAGATTTTCAATTAATGTATATGAAGGATTTATGTAAAAAACATTCATCAATAACATTGAAAGTGCAAAAATTTATACAAGCAAGAATCAAAATTACCTTTCAAGGTGTAAACCTTAAGTTGAGATAAAATTTTAAAGTGAAAAACTAAATGTATTAGAGAAAAACTCATGTGATCTATAAGAAGGCTTGTCACAAAAAATTTCCATAATTACAACTTTATAAACAAGATGAATTCCTTAAAGAGAGAGAGTTTCAAATTTATAGCTTCTAAAAATAGAAGCAAAAGAATAGTTTAATAGAGCAAGAGGAAGAGAAATAATGATACAATAAATACCATTATTACCTTACAAGCTTCATTTGTGTGTGCCAAGTGACATATTACTTTATAGAGTGGAGGGAGGTATGTGCCAAGTCAGGGAAGGAGTTACTTATGCAAGTAACTCCTAAAACATAAAAAGGAACAAAGGGATGAATGACACCTTATGAAATCTAGATTTATGTTAATTTATAATTCACATTAATATAAAATCCACACATATAAAATAAATTTAAGATAAATAAATTATTCTAAATAAAGGGTAATACTAACACTCATTAAAATTTATTTAAGGGGTTTAAAAATGAATAAGAAGGGAGGGAAATATTACTAACTCTCCCCCGTGATGAAAAATTACTTCAATCCTAACATAGTACAAAAGAATAAAAACTTCTCTTTACATAATGTATTAGTGAAGATATTAGCTATTTTTTCTTGAGTAGGATAGAAAGAGAGAAGAATTTGATTGTCTTCAATAAGTTCACATTGAAAGTGACGTTGAATCTCAATGTGCTTGGAACTTGCATGGAAAACTATATTTTTTTAAAGGTAATTGTTCATATATGTTTCTATAAAACTCTAGAACATGCTAATTATAGGGATAGCTTGTGCAATTAATAACAAAAATAAATAGTTATCAGTAAGTCAAATTGAATGATGCCATTAAAGATTAAGTCAAGTTCAGTATATGAACACATGAAAAGTTAATATATATAGAAAATTTCATGTAAGCTATATGAATAATAGATTGAAACATCCATAATACTCATTATGCATAGATCATAAGTAAAAGATATATAGGAAAACTATTCAGAACATTGTATTAATCTCTATTACACATTAAGAACCATTCACAATTATAATTAGGAAATATTTATAAGATTTTGCAAAGCAATGTCTCTTCATCTTCCAACCTTTTACTATGCCAAAAAGAAAATTCTCTTCGCATTCTGAGATCAACTACTATTCTATCAAAGGTCCAATACATCCAAAAGATAATATAGACTAAAAAATATATCAATTAGCCATGTGTTCATCACCTATACTTTGTAATTTTAGTCAATCCTATTATTCATCCAACACTTTTTTAAACTTAATTTTTTATCTTGTCCCAAGATGAGATTGTAGTAAAATACTCTGATTTGAGGCTAAATGAATAAACTAGAAACAAGAGTCATGATTATCACTCCAAGTGTCTTTTATCAATTTTCACCCTTTGTACACTACTTAGCCATCCTTTTTGATTTTATACTAAGTAGCATATTAGCCTACCACTCTTTTAAGTTTTTAATAGACTATTATAACTAGGTGGTCACCCTTTATGGGTTTTAAACCATCTTAGCCCCACTCCTAATGTTTAAGATTATCCTATAAAATTTGTGTAAAACTTGTAAAAATTATAAAATTAGAGTGTGCATTGCCTATTGGGTAAATAGTGGCATGATTTGAAGTGGATGCATAGTAGGTTACTATTGTGATAACTATGTTTGTGCTAGGAAAAAATCACTTGGCTGCACATAATTTGTTGGTAGGAGTTGTTACTATTGACTATCTGCAATGGGATTCAAAGCTCTCTTTTTTTATTGTAAGATTTTTTGAAGTTGTTATGATGAAATAGATTGAGTCTCATCCACAAGTTGAGAAATGGAAGGATCAATATGTGAAATATCTTACTTATTTATCTTGTAGTCCATTATCACTTCTTGTACCATAGTAAGAATTATGCATAGCGGGATCTGGGTTACCATCAAGTTATGCACATATTCATCTTCTATGATAATAAGTGTTGTAGAATTGGATTCATTAATATATATATCTAAAAATAACTTATGCATTCTATTTTCATGCCTTTGAGATTGTAGGCCAACAAATGTAGTGCTTAGAGTCTCATTTTGCAAAACCTTAAGTCTTTTATGATGCACTACTACTACTAGAAGCTCAACACTATCCATCGTCTTAATAATATAATATCCAAAACTTATAAATACATGAAGTTTGATTCAAAGTGTTGACTAAAAAAACAAAAAAGGGAAGGGAAAAGGTAAGGAAGAAAGAGAATGTTCCTTAGGTGAGTATGGAGACATCACTATCTAAGATAGAGTATGAGCCCAACTATAGTTTTACCACTATATATTGAGTGTTACATCAACTCAAACTTAAATCATACAAGGAAAGGAGTCAAAGGGAACATTATGTGCTTAGTTCAGTCATTTCCATTCCACAAATAAATCCTATAATATTGTTGCTAATACACACACAAGCTTACACACACACACACACACAAGCTTACACACACACACACACACACACACACACACACACACACACAAATATATATACACACACACACACACACACACACACACACACACACACACACACACACACACACACACACACACACACACACACACACACACACACACACAAGCTTACACACACACACACACAAGCTTACACACACACACACACACACACACACACACACACACACACACACACAAATATATATATATATATATATATATATATATATATATATATATATATATATATATATATATATATATATATATATATATATATATATATATATATATGCTTAGTTAAGTCATTTCCATTCCACAAATAATATTGTTGCTAATACACACACAAGATTATTTATATATATATATATATATATATATATATATATATATATATATATATATATATATAAACAAGAAAAACATGGGAATTAATTGGAATAACATATAACTCATCTTAATTAGACATATGCATTGTATAAAAACTCATATCATAGTATTTTACTTTGATATTATCCATTTTCACCATAAATATTGAAATAAATCCATAAAGTAGACATAATAGAATATAATGAAAACTAATTAAAAAAAATTGAAAGTATATTAATTCCTTGTGTCTTTTATTATAAAATTATTTCCCTTAAAATAATACCACAAAGCAGTATTTATATAAAAGAGATGAGATATGCCACCCATTTGTATGAAATCCCACTCCAAGCCATCATGGCCAATTTGGTAAAACATTTTAGAGACATGCCCCAAAAGAGAAAAAATAATAGTGATGCCCAAAAAAATGATAACCATTTTCCCAATTGGTACCATGAGAGAAATAATAATATCATTAATTATTGCCTAGAGGGGGACCATTTACCAATTGCATATGAGCACCTTGATGAGTTTTCAGTGCTTATGCAATGATATTTACTTCTTTATCAAGTTTGGATAGGTTGGCATACATGTTCCTAAATATAACCTTAGCCTATGTCAATAATTTGGCATGTTCCTCTTTAGAAGCTTTAAGATAAACCTTGAATGCGTTGACTTGGATAATGTTGGTTTTGGACTATGTGAAAAAATCCATAATATCTTGGGTTTCATCCTTCTTGGCCTTTTCACCTTCCTCCTTATATATTTTTAAAAAGTGTTAGAGGTGGAATCCAAACACATCTAGGATAATCAAAGTTCCATCAAAATGGAAAAGAATAATTATTCTCACCTCCTTGAAGTAAGAAAGGATTTGGTCTATGCTTTTCTTGAAGGACCCAATGGTTGAAAGAATGTCCTTGAGCCATTCTACAAGCAAGGTTCTCATGCTCCTTGAGTTTTTTTGATATAAGTTGAGGTCCATGAGGGTCATGATTATTATCTTAGATAACATTCTCTTGTTGATTATCACTACTATATTATTTCACTTGTTGTCAATTCTTATGATCTAATCCAAGTATTAATGTGTCCTTTAGACTAACATGTTGATATTTTAAATATCTCAAACCACCTCCCCAAAGATTCAAACAATTATGAAAGTGTATCTCTTACCTTACCAATTAGACCTATTGGGAATACACTCTTCACTTGGGACTCTATGGTCCTTACTTTCTCCTTGAAGTCCTCCATAGGATTATTTGTTAATTAATTCATGGCTCACATTATAGATAATGATTCCTCTACAAATTTATCCTCTCTAATTAGGGTACTTTTGTTCATGATAAAGAAGAGGTCTTGCTCTGTTCTTCATACAATTGTGTTTCCATCATATGTGAATGTTTTAGTCATCACCCTATTAATTCTCCCATAATCCATGTCAAATTAGATATTTATGTATGGGTCCTCATGATAGACCATATAAAGTCTTGATGATCCCTGAGATGATGAGGAACTTATCCAACCTTGCCCCTATATTGGTCCCAGGGTTGTTGAAGAGAAGGTAAAAAATGAAGTGGATGGTGGAAGTATGGTTGGTGTTAAGAATGGAGGAGGGATATGAAATAGGATGGAAGATGGATAGGAAAGCATGGGTGAAAATGTGGAAGTGGCCAAGGAATTTACCCATGGGATTAATTGTGTTATCAATTAGTCTTGAGACATATAGACTTGGGGACCAATGACACTTGGGAGGTTAATGTTCACCCTGAAAGAATAAATGCACCTATTGAATCCAATTCTTGGGGAACTATGTGTGAGGAAGAGGGAGGCCCAAGTTGATGTTGTAGGTTTAGCATGAGGTTGAATTGGTGGCTTGGAGGAATTAACCTTATGCACTTGGTAGGCTTCTAGTTAAGTTTTGTTTTATGAATTGCCACACTTGAAGGAATAACATTAGAAGGAGCCTGAGGTGTAGAGATGTGCATGTTGTATACCCTATTGACACCTAAAGTATATATGTTATACATGGAAGTCATAATTAAATTTTTGGAGAATTGGGGGTTGAAAGAACAAGAGATACCTATGCACTTAGGATCAATAAAATTTCAAGAGTAAAAGGAGTAATGGGAGGAACCAGACTTGTATGAGTCATTGTGACAACATGGCTAAGAAGTGAAGTACTATCAATGACCGTACCAATCATAGGGTTTATCTTGGGAATAGTTGAAGGAATGACCCAATTTGGTGGAGTAGAAACTGGAGGGGGATGAAAGCCAAATGTACTAGGACGTGAAAAACTAAATTAAACATGGGAAACCTTAGAAGTAATTATAAATAAAACAATATGGGAATTTTTAGCCTAAAATGAAAAACTAGGAGGGATTATAGGTTATTACCTATACATTCTCGAAGTGGGAGATGAAGGTTTTGGGGATGATAGAGGGTGAACACTATAGAAATTATGTTGAGACTCTGAGCTACTAACATAATGAGGGATATAGGGATAATGAGGTTGGCTTACTTGGGAGGTCATTGTAGGTGAAGTTGATTTGGAAACCAATGGAGTGATCATTGTGGGGATCCATTATAGTAATAATTAGGAGTGCCTCTTACCAATAGATATGACTTCAGTAGAAGGTTTTGGATGGGTTGACCTATCCTCTAACATTGGCCTATGATGTTCTTACTATTCTATGCTGAGTCATGATGTTTCAAGCTTAAAAATCACCTCAACATCATTAACAAGGTTTAGATGGTAACAATCATTTGGGTGGTTCTCATTATGGTAATTTTTATTCAACCTAGTTTGGTAATGCTCCACATTAGTCTTCACCATGTCGTGAGGATACCACTACCTATCATTAGCATGAGGGAGATTAAATGAGTGACTTTATGTAGACATGGTTTGAATGGTAAGCAAAATCTTATATTCATGGGTCCCTGTGATGAAAGGGAATGGGGGATAGAACTTATGTCTCTTGCTAAGGCAAAGACTATGTCATTGAGGAGCTGGTAATCAATACCCTACTTTACTATCTAGTCCAAGAAAATGTATATAAACTTTATGGGAGATCCCTAGATGAATTTTACCTTATTGACCATACGGTTTCAATAGTACTAGTAAGTGCCTATGGCTAAGGTGGATGTCCTAATCTCTTTTGATAGTCTTGGCTTGGGCTTGTCACTCATTATAGGTGAACAGGGGGATATAAATGGTCATAGATGTTCTTGATGTGAGGCCTAAAGTGGTGGATATATAATTTAGATAAGAACACATGAATAGGTGAACCTATATGTCTTTGTTAAGGAAACACAATACTTATGGAATCAATGGTGGCACAAGTATCATCGACCAAATAAGCCATAATGTATAAATTTCCCCTAGCATGAACCCTAGGACCTTGATGAGATGGGTTAAAGGTGATAATGTCCCCAAAATTTAAAACCTATTTATCCTTTGAGGATGATGCTAAAAAAAAGGACCCAATACTTGTTCAAATGAATAATATCATTTTCCTCGTATATATAGTTGAGAAACAACATTCCAAATTAAACCTATTCTATGAAATTATTGATGGTGTAGGAGTCAACATATTCCTTATTGATCTAGTGGTTTTTGTCCTCAACTCAATCATATAGATTGTCATTTATGTTATGCATCTTCATCCACTGAGCATCAACCTCCTTGTCATAAGAGATGTCATACTCTTGGAGATTATATTATCTATTGAATGTGGTCCTAAAGATGTTTACAGTTCAGAGGTTATTGTTGGGTGAGTGAATGATATCATTAATGCATTTGGAATTCATCAATATGTTAAAAAATAAAATCCATAGGGGAAAACCTCAGTATTATTAGTATTTTTTTTGAGGCCCAAATTCTTGGGTGAAATGAGCTCACTAGAAAATTCTACTTCATCATCATCAGGCTTGTCATCTCTACTATACAACTAGATGTCCTAAATTACCTTAAACATTTCATTATGGTGATTATACCATATGATTCCCTAGAGTAACATGGTGTCCCTAAACTATTGATTTGGTTTACGGTTTAAGGTAAAATTTACCATTGCTTACTTTCTCAACTCTTTGATATTTTCATAGTTCTCATGTAACTTGATTTCTTATGCATGGTATTTATTTGGATATACATCTCAAGATCTCTCGAGGATACTTAAGCAAAGGGTTATTAGCAATTTGGGTCGTAGAGAACAAATAAGTATGAGACCTTATAGGGATCTAATATATCTCTATAATAATGTCATTGAGGGCTTACTGCACGTGAGTTAATCTATAAATTGATGTTTTGATTTTTAATTATCCATTTTCAATTTTTTGATTAGATTTGATTTTTTGGAATAGGCGTTAATTAGATCAACTGGTGGTGATGGGACCCATCAAGGTGTCAAATCATGACCTCCCAAAATGGGCCAATAAATGTAGAGAGTGTGGTAGGCACATGCCCAATTTTGGCCTTGTGGAACCTATGATGCATTTGGAATTATACAAGTGTCATTTAAATTGTAATGGTCCTAAGGAGTGAATCTAATGATTTGGCTCAACATGAAATTTCTAGGTGTATGGTCCTATAGGTGTATAAAAGTACATGTGGTATTCCCTGATTGGGTGAAGTCTCCCAGATTGTACCTTTTTATGATAAATATAGGAGCTTTCCACTATTCTCTACCTCTTGAGTATATGAAAGTACATGTGGCACATCTTGATTGAATGATGACTTCTAGACTGTACCTTTGTCTGACAACTCTAGTATATGCCTACTACTCTCTACCTTCTAGGCATATGAAAGTACACATGGCACATCCAAATTAGATGAAGTCTTTTATATTGTGCCTTTCTCTAACATCTCTTGGAGTTGCCCACTGCTATTTGCCTCTTTAGGGTACAAAATTACATGTGGCACATCTTGATTGGATGAAGTCTCCCAAACCATACCTTTGTTTGACAAATATAGGAGCTACAAAATGTAAAAAAATAATAAATCATTAAAAAGTGTTTCTCAAAGGAATTGCACTTACCTATCAAAATAGCCTCTGATAGGGTTCCAACTAGATTTTAGGATGTTTAATCCATAAAAGTTATTACCCAAAAATAAACTAAGTATAATAACCTTTTAGAAGCTCAATGAGATTGACCCTTTGAAATAGAATCCATAAAATATATATAAATAGAAACAATGGAGACTTATTGGAGTTCCATACATATTGAAGATTAGAACCCTATTAATTATGTTCACTTATGGGGAATGGGCCTAGGGTTTGGGAATAAGATGAATTTAAAAATGGGCTCAACAAGGGGACATTTTTTCAAGATTTCAAGATTATGTGGGGGGATTTTCTTCTATGGAAAGGGATGTCTTAGTCACAACAAGATGGTCTGGGATAACTACTCATGTAAGACTCTTTGTAATGAATTTAATATCATGGAATGTTGAAGGTCTCATAGATTTCTCTCATAAATTCTCTCTATGTGATACCTGTCAGTAGTTGGGTTATTTTTATTTTATTTTTTAGTAGGAAGTTAAGATTTTAAGGTTTATTAAATAGATTACTCTAAAATGTATTTCACCTTATGCATCTCACATTTACACTTCACATGAATTTGGATGTGACAGTACTAATATTTCCATTTCCAATAAAATTTCCCCCTTCTCTATTTCCTCATGTAAATATCCATTGTATCATGTTATTTGGGTTTTTCTTGAAATTAATGGTCATTCCCTAGGGGTTCTTAACATTTACACTCCAAATGATGGCCCTAATAGATTGGTGTTATGGTGATGGTTTACTAACAATCCGCCTTTTTTCACTTGGATAATTATTGTTGATTTTAATATGATTAAGAGGCTTGATGAAAAATTTGGTGCCCTTCCAATGCGATTGTGTGTTGGGGAACATGAATATTGGTTTAAATTCAAAAACCATTAGATTTTGGTGGACCCACACCTTTGGTGGTGGGCACTAAATTATTCACCTTGGTTTACTTAGTCTAAGTGTTATGTTGAGGCTGATATAATCCTTAATAATTTGGACCATTTCATGATTTATAAGAATCACATGATACATTTTACTCTCTCCAATGGGAAAACTATGACCTTCCATATAGAAATTGTTCTTTCAGACAATAGTCCCATCACTTGCAAAGTGGAGTGGAATGGTGGCTATTTCAAGGTGCCACATAATTGATATTTATGAGAACATCCTTTCTTTGCCATGAGGGCACCATTTATCTCATAACCAAAGTTTGGATCATTTTTTCATGTCTTCCTTATGCTCTTATTTGGATTGAATAGTATAATGTGGCAATCACTCACACATCTACCTTCCTTTCCCGCTATGGAAACTAAGTTTCATGAGTCTAGAAGTAGGTTCATGGTGTTGTCCTCAAGGATACCAAATAATATATTATCTTCTTGAACATGATCCATTTGATATGAAATTTAAATCCATATAAGCTTATTTGAAGCACATAATAAAATTTATAGATAGCCACATAGGTAGAGGGGCTCAAATTTGAGCTCAAATACAGTGGCTCAAATTTAGGCACTAGGCCTCAAAATAAATTGTCAAATCCATTTGATAAAAATAAGCTAGGGAGAATATCAAAATTTTAGGTGTTCTCATTAACAAGGGAAATATCAAGTTAATTCCCAAGGCGGATGACCTAGATCTCATTACCATTTGGCATCACATCAACCTCCTCAAGGTGTCTTATAAAATCCTTGCCAAAGACCTTGAGATTCATATCTATTTCATAATACCTACCATAATTATATAAGATAAGACTAGATTCATTAAAAATAGATACATTGTAGACAATCCCATCATTGTCTAGGAAAAAATAAAATGGGTGTAGACTTCTCATTAGCAAACCATATACCTCAAACTAGAATTTGAGAAGGCCTATGATAGGTTGAATGGTTTTTTAGTCTAGCCATGCTTTAAGCCTTATGTTTTGGCTAATTATTTATATTAAAATATTAGACTTTGTTTTCAAAAGATTCAAAGTGCCTCACTATAAGTGGGTTCAAATTGTATTGCTTTAGCCTATTTCATTCCACTAGATAGGGTTTTTTCTTGGCACCAAATTTTTATGTTTTATCCATTGAGGCATTTGGATATATTCTTACTCTTATGGTGGAGCAAGGGCTCATCAGGATAATTATTCTTCTTGATCGCTCCTTTTATCTCATCAATGGTCACTTTTTATATGATACATTTCTCACACTCAATGAACAAGAAACTTATATTAATGATCTAATGAACATCCTCAATTTTTTTTTAAAAATCCTTGGGTTATAATTTGTAATGGGCCAATGCTAAGAAAACTCGTGGGTATCATAGAGTATCTTGGGATATTTTTTGTCTTACTCATGAAAAATGTAGTATGGCAATTGTTAAAATTTATAGGCAAATTATTTATATGTTTTCTCTAAATTTGTGGTTTCAACTATTAAAGGTAAAAAAGTATATAAAATTCTTCTATGGAACTACATTGCCTCTATCTCAACTTCTATTAAAGTTATTCATAATTTAATTTGGGTTTCACACCTCAATTATTACTAGTGACCTTGTCAAGACTGAGGGACATTTTATTCTTAAACATATTTAGAAGGTTTTAAAAGCTATTAAACCCTATTTAAAATGGGTGGGTGATGGTTTTCAGATTGGCTTTTCTTTCAATGACCATAATATTTGGTGGCATCTTGTTATGACCAACTCAAATATTCTCTTAGTAGAATTATTAGGTATAAAAGATTTAAGGCTAGTCAAAAAATGTATTTACAAGGTTAAATATATGATTTATTACTTTTGTCACTTGGATTTTCACTCTTTGAGAAGATGTCTCAGCTCTCCTCATCCAAGTGGAAAAATTAAAACACCTCTGGGTTGTGGGTAGCCTAAGGATGAGGTGAATCTCTAGATAGGGCTAGCTCCTTTGATGTACCACTTGTAGATCACTATTACACCTATGATTGTGAGGGAAAAGGGAGAGAAAAATGAAAGTGAAATATCCTAAGGGAAATGGTACACCAAATTAGTTGATGACTACTAACCAAATACATGTTACACATGAGAACAAAGGACTAACTAAACATACACTTCTCCATTCTGAATCTTCTCACATTAATATTTAATTATGAGGTTGTGATGAATTTTAGGGCTAGGAGGAATAAAAAAGGGGCATAGGATGGAACTATTTGAATATACTAACTCACTCAACCTTGACACATCAATAGAACAGTTCACATGACCTACAAGAAGAAGCTTTCCAACTGCAAATAGGTGAGAAAAAGAAACAACAATGCTAAGGAAACAACAAATCATCACTAAGAAAAATAAATCATCCAAGTGAATAAACTATAAAAGGTCATGGAAGAGGTAAAAATAAGTATTCTTTATTGATCCATGGTATGCAAATGAGTAGGGATTTGTCATACTCAAGTGGAGTATTTTTTACAAAGGCTAAAATGGCTAGTTCTTTTAGAACTTGAGAGAGAGGATAAAAGAGAAGTAAAAAGGTCATAAGGAAAATTGTAAAGATAATAAAATGAGTTAATTTTACATGAGAAATGAATGTGAAACTGATCATGTAAATTTAGGAAGCATAAGTGTCACCCCAAGTCTTGAAATTTTTGAAATGTGGCGTAGGAGTTCTCATTCTGTACAAGGAAATTATCTTCATCATTCACCCCTGTTTGAATGCCTTAAAACTAATTATGGATATGTATAATGATTTTATTGAGAGGAAAGGGTTGTATACATGATTCTCCATGTATTGGCTGCAATCTTACTCATCTAGAATCTCTTGGAAGTGAGCCATCACTGCTTGCAGTTTAAGAAACTCTTTTTTCAGTCACCCTTCACATTTGGAATCAAAATTGGATTAAATTTATCATTAAATAAAATTAAATGGAGTTAATGAAACTTTAAAATAACCTCCATGGCCTTATAATACTCAGGTAGACCTTAAAAAACCATCTACTTAAAGTTCTCACACTTCTCACCATCATGTTCACTATGCTAGTTTTGAATGGATGAGATGAGAGCCCATGTAGGAACATTTATAAGTTTTTACAAGGAATTAAATAGACATGAGGAGTTATATTAAATCTCAATATTCATTCCAAATTTGATTTCATCTCTTGAAACCTCCTATAACCTACACAATGCATAAAATAATCAAGAATACCCTATTTTGTTCTCCATCTGTACAATTTCATACAGTTTAAGAGTATGGAGAGGATCCTAAGAGATTATTATACAAGGTTAAATAATTTTCATGGTAATTTTACCTCACTTAGATATCCATCCAACCTCATCTTTCCAATCAGGTCTTTATCCAAGGGTTTGTAAGGGTTTTAGGCCATTTCCACTCTTAAGCTTTGTTCATAAGAATAGGATGTTGGAATTGCAAAAAAATTCCATAAGAATTATCTTAAGGACCCCTGATAACACATATAAACATCTTAGATATGTATGCAAGGCATAAAAAGAGATATGATCTTCCAAACCTCTCTTATCAAGCTCTTTTCTCCATTTACATAGGCCTCAGTTATCTTAAATCCCAAAAAAAGATTTTTCATCGCTTATTTTGAATATAAATAGCTCATAAACATATGTTATGACCCTATGAACATGAACAAATGGATTATCATGTTTACCCCATACTAGAAGTGAGAGTGGTTCTCGATTTGACTTTAGGCCTAAACTATGCTTGACATCCGTGCTTGCATACTTGAGGGTTTGGGATACCCTATTGAGATTCTCCCTTCTCATAAAGGTTCATCATGATTTTTTTATGTGTATTAAATCTTCCCATACCTTATTTAAGGGTATCTTTAGCTTTTGGATTATCTTTCTATCTCCTTTATTAAAGACTATAGAATTTGCACCTAAGGGGAGTTCCCTCTATCTGAGACAAAACAAAGGGCACTTCCCCTATTTACCTAGACAAAATGAATGTTTTATGGGATTATTAAAGTTTTATAGGTAATTTTTACCAAATTTAAGTTATTTAATAGGTCATTTGACCTCTAAACTCTTTCCAATTCTAAGACAAAACTCCAAGAAAAGAGACAGTTTACAATGATTTAAGGATGCATACTATATGATTCTTGTTTGAGCCCTTTCCTTGTTATATCTCCAATATGGGAGTTTCATGAGGCTATTATGATTATGATTAATATGTTTCAACTCCCAATACTATTCAATCCAACTTCCTACATACTCTTCATAGTCTTTTCTTAGTCAAACTGAGTGTTATTCCTTGACTATATTCCCTATTTTCCTCACTCAAGGGTGACCCCCGTAGTTTACCTTTCATGGATTAGGATTTGAAGATAGTATGTAAACCTCCCTGAAACATTATAAGATGAACTTCATCTATGTCCTTGCTTAACTTCACACTTTGGGGTTTGAATTGCTCACAAGGCCAATCATAGTTAGTTGACTGTGTATTCCATGTTTCCTCTTCAAAAGTGACTACTGTAGCTATTCATGTACATTTGAAACCTAGGTATAATGTTTGAATATATTATCAATAGTTTTTATGGCCATACTAAGCCATATCTATACCTTAGCAATCATGTTCATACCCTTCAGCCACCTTGATCAGGTTCACTATCACCACTCAGTTAGCTGTAGGTGTATGTTTCAAGGTTTAAGACACCTGTAGGTGTATGTGTGATTAAAATAATAGTATATCATCCTATTTAGATGATCTCTTAGGTCATACATTTCATTTTCACCATTTGGGATCATTCACATACATTGGCAAGGTCTAGTTTGTAACTTTTGGTGAAAAAGGTCTCTTTTGGACTCAGACCTATAAGTGATCACTGCCTAAGTTTAGTGTATGAAAATACAACTTTGGGCCTCTAAAAAAACAATTTCAACTAATCACCTGACCTCCAAACCTTGTAGAATTCTTGTCTTATACAGGGGCTATAAGGCAAGGTCATTTATATACCCCAAATCTCTTATCAACCTTATAATATGACCTTGACCAAAAGCCTCAGTCCTCTATTTTGTGCTTTTAGGGAAAGAAGCACTGAATACTATCATCTTATTATTTGAATGTAGTCTCCACTTTAATCTACCAACTTATCCCTTCAAATAGGGTTTCCATGGTCTATATCACACTAAGAATTTAAGGAGGATGTTACCACTTGTCTAACCTCTTTGTAAAAATAACTTTATAGCTCTACTAATGCTACCTATAGTTGAATATTTTCATGTACATGTAGTAATATAAGATGGTAGGTAGTGAATGTTGCATTGTTTTGACCTTAAATAGACTCTATATTCATCATAGAACCTCTAAATACACTCCTCATAGTTCAAAGACCTTATTTAGATCAAACACTCCTTTCCAACATGACTGGTTTTCATAATATACTTGTAGGTGAGTATAATCGTAGGAAACTATGAGTGACTATGTTGACTAGCACAGTCTCTCCTCTAACAAGTGAAAAGATTTATTTTATTGTTATTACTATGAGAATGTCTTCTAATTTTCAAGACCATAGTCATACTTCCATGTACATGTTAAAATCCTCAACCCAACTCACTTAGTTGACTGTGCATGATAGTCATGGAGCCAATTGACTGTATAGTGCTTGTAAATGTAATTCCATGAAACATTGTTTGAAGAATGAGATTGAGAAGGTAAAGGGAAATAAGATAAAATTAAAAACATGGAAAAGGAACTATCACAACCCTTTGAAGTCATTATCAAAGCATGAAGATCTGGAAATGGTGGAAGCAGGCTTATCATCTCAAATGAAAGTAGTTTAAAAAATTGAGATGATTTGCTCATAAAAACACCTTAGAACATGAAATTAAGCATGGAAAATATTAGAGGATGGATTCAACATCATATGGAATCAAACTAAATAACTATATTGTACACAATCATCCAAATAAGAGAAAAACCTATAGGGTGCACATATTAAAAAGTAAAATAGACAGTCTAACTTATTAGAAATGGTTCATAAAGCACATACCACCATTCCTATACAACCAAACATGAAATGGAATCTGATTGAGTGTAGAATACATCCCCAGGAGCATTTTTCCTGAAAACTCTCCTGTTGATTGTACCAAGTACAAACATGAGGACCATCTTTGCTTGCCAAGCCTAGTGAAAGAAGAGAGAAATTTTATTCATTTAATAAAGATTATAATCAAATGAATGATTAGAGTAAGTGTGTGGAAGACCAAGAGACACTACTAAAGTGTTCTCAACTATAAGAGGCTGTATAATTTTGTATACCTCATTAAATGCTCATTTAAAAAAAAGAAAACTACCCTTTTTCTAGAGAACATACCAATTTTTAGTTAAAAATAGTTAATTTAGACTTCTTAGGACAAATGGGATGTAACATAACATTTTAACACCTTTATATTTCCCAAAGGAGGTTGTATAACTCATGTAATGCTCCATTTTGACCCCCAAAATGACTCAAAAAGACATAAGTATTTAAAATGACCAAGACCAAGGCTAATATGACATGGAATGACCTATAATACACCTTGTGACACAATGTTAGACCCTTAAAACACTAAAAATCAAGTCTTTACTGATAGGGGTTCCAATTTACCCTGCAGGGTCAAATTTGTTCAACAATTACCATGATTGAATCCATGGCCTTTGTTAAAGGATAAATACAAGTTAATAAATTATGTGCATATAATATATGATGCTTGATGTTATATTTTATAAGATGGGTTTTGCAGTCTCCATGGGCTTGGTGGAAAGATGGGATGTACAATTATGACACTAATTCTAAGTATTACTCTCCAGGTATCCTCTATCAAATCATGAGCTTGCCCTCTCTAGATTTTGACAAGTCAAGTAAAGGCTAGAATTTGAATTCCTCATTTAGGACCTAGATTTTCAAACTTAACAAAATTTAGAATGCTAAGTTTGAACCTAAGTTCACTCAATTTCTTTGGTACTTGATTTATCAGGGTACTCCCCTTGGGGAGCACCTTCTTTATATTGGGATTTTTCAACCCATGTGTCTTACTTTTTCTAGATTATATTCCTTTAAACATCTCTTCTGAACTTGCCCCAAAACCCAATTTGCTTGGAATTGGGTCCATAACCTCTTTTATCCCTTTCACCCAAAACTATTCTCTTAGCGAGTGGTCTTCTTTGGGGATAATGCTCAGTGGTCAACATTTATAGCTTTTATATGGAATTTATTCAGGGCTATCATATTATTTCTATTATGGAAAGCTAGGTCATCTCTATTTAATAAATAAGAAGCATATTTTTCCTTTTCTATTAATGACAATGTGACTATTATCTCTTTGGATTTTGTGTAGGTAGAAGCCCAAGCAACAAAGGTGGATCTTGAATTCCAACACTTATTATATTCTTAATAATTGTAGGAGTGATCCTTATAATATCATCTGCATTCTCTGAGACCATCGAACACACAAATCTCCTCCCTTGTCACCACATCATCGATGAAGCTAGTCACATAGTCACCACTTCTTCTCCACTCATTGAGGGGGGCAAATTTTTCCACCACCTCATGGGAAGTCTGCTTTTGGCCCATCTTGGTGGAGCTCACATGTGTAGGGAAGTGGTCTAGTAGATAGTGTTGTTCAACTACCTCTTGGTTAGGGCCTTACTATTTATTTGGCTCAATTAAATCTTATTCAGGGTAGTTGGGTGGCACTTGATCTTCCTTATGCTAATCCTTCTTCTTAAGGTGCTTAGTCTCCCCAGGATAATTCACCACCTCTTCCTTCTAGAACTGTAACCTATACTTAATTATTTATAATTTAATTTATTGTTATTTTAAATTATATTGATTTCTCATTATCATGTCTTATTTGATTTTTTTGTTTATGTGAATTGAGTTCATTTTATTTACATCAAAAATAAATTGTAAATTTCTATTGACCACCTTATTATTATAATTAGCAGTTGCCCCTATGGTGCAAGAAAGCCGAAGGTTATAGAAAAGTAATTCATATTTGGTTTGATGCAGTGATAAAGTATTTTAGTTTTTTTATTAAGTATTTGTAGTTGTTCTTCGCTACTTTGTAAGTCTTTTTGGTTTTAAGTCACATAATTCAATTATCAATATCATTGGTTATCTTTGTAGAAATGTTGTATAATATTTATTATAATTTTTATATACATTGAAAATTTATTATTATATATATTATATAATTTATATAATATTAGATTATAAAATTTACATTTTAATATTATATCAATTTTTATAATATATGCTAATGACAAAATTTTTGAAGCTATAAAATGCATTGTATGTAGTAATAGTTACAAATATATCTCTTTTTTTATTTTGATTGTGTCATTTTGGTGTAAATTCTAAGTCGAAATGTATTTTTAGTTATACTAACCCTACTGTGAACAGTCTTTAGTGGCATGTTGAATGAGTAGATATTTATGGCCATCTGGATAGTTGGAGTTGACATAAATCCATCTCCCTCTCGCTTGGTAAGAGTTGGATTGCTATGAGAAACTGTATTTCCATGCCTTGCCCAGTTCTTGTTTATTTTTTAATTCTTTGTAATTTTTAGATTAATTATTATTTTAAAACTCTTTATCTCTTATTGAACATGATTGATGTCGAAAGTAAAATTTAATATAAATTGATACTCAAAAGTTTTAAATATATAAAAAATATTAATATTAATTTAAAAATATTATTGATAATATATACACATTTTTTAATATTTGAAGGAACCCCAACTTATATAAGATAACCAAAATAATACCCCATCCTAACCCTTGCACCCAACAATAAAGCAATCATAACATCATTATAAAATAAAAAATAAAATATAAACTAACTACACCACCTTTAAATAGCATTGAAAGGCCCCTAAACAACAGTCATAAGTAATAATGCATAGATATGATTAGTCATAGTCATGGCATATCTCATGCAATATCACAAAATCTATAAAACAGTAAAAAGTGCACAAAAATAGGCATATTTGAAACTTGCAAAGCCCACCATGCGCTGTTAATGCAGGTATCAAGAGTATTCTCCATAAGTTATATATATATATATATATATGTATATATATATATATATATGTATATATATATATATATATATGTATCTATATATATATATATGTATATATATATATATATATGTATATATATATATATATTTATAATTTATATTATTTGAGATTTTATTTTCTTGGGATTTATGTTTTATGGTTGTTACGATCTACAAAAAGATAGATTTATAGTTTACATTTATTTTAAGTAATCTTATTATAACAATAATACGACTACTAATTTACACTCACCTTACAAATATCAACTTTATTATTAGATTAAGATATAATATTTCAATATAATATAATATTATATATTATTAATATTATATTGTATTATATAATATTTTTTAATGTATTATTTATATGAATAATATTTTATATAATATTATTTAGATTATAATTAATAATAACAATATATAATATATTACAATAGTAATATAATATATTATACTAAAATATATTATATTATAAAATAATATATTATTATTAATTTTTTTTAGTTATATATATAATTTTATTAATATATTAAATAAGTAAAACTCTAGTTAACTATATATAATATAATCTCATTATCATAAACTTGTTCAATTACTTTTGAAAAATGATCCTAAATTCTAACCTTGTAATGAAATTATCTAATAATATAGACGTAAAATGTTGAAAACAAATTGAGGCTACACGGAGCATGCATAATATTATTTATTGTTATGCGGACTATGCATAATATTGTCTACTCCTACGCGAAACATGCACGTAGTTAGAGGGTTTAGGGAGGCTCACAATGTGGAGGGAGGCAGAATGAAATGCATGCCACAAATAATATTATAATTAATTCCATCTCCCTCCATTTTTGACATTGTCTGTTTCTATTATAATGCAGGTGCGAAAGTGATTGTGATTGCAGACTGATAGAATGCCATTTGACTGACAAATACAACACTTGGCAGAAACAAAAGAGTGTCTTAACAAGAAATTGGGGAGTGAGGCAACAAAAAAATTTCTTCATGAAGCCATATACTTTGTATAGATAGGAAGCAGTGGTTACATTAACAATTATCTCTTCCCTGTTCCATCTGCAACCCAACAGTATGCTCCTCACGAGTTTGTCAATTTGTTTATTACATCTTCCTAGCGAAAACTGAGTGTAAGTTATATATAGAGAGATTTTGATTGATGCTATGTGATGCAGAGCTGAAGTGCAGGTAATGGGATGCAGAGAATATATGAAATTAGTGCACGTAAAATAGTGTTCAATGGGATGGGACCTCTTGGATGCATCCCCTCCCAAAGACTTCAGAATCCTACGTGCAATGGAAGTTGCATTTCGATGCAATACACGGGCCAAAAGATTTAACGTAGAGATAAAAATGATTCTTCGCAACTTTAACTCACAACTCCCTGAAATTAACATTACCTATGTTGATACCTACAGTCTGCTGATGGAATTGATTGAAAATCCTTGCAAATATGGTAAGCCATGAAATGATTACAATCTAGATTGCATAGAGTAGAGTAAAATAAAATAATTATTAACAAATTTAATTCAATATATGCGTAGATTTTGATGTTTGCGACGGTTCATGTTGTAAGGTGGACACAACATTCAGACAATTTTGTTTGCCTAACCCATCACTATGCAAGGAACCTGTGAGAAATCTAGTCATATAGAACTGACAATGTTATCGTAAGCACTGTCCTCCTACATTCGTATACACAAATAACACCTTCTCGTCCATACGTGACAATCACCGTATAATCTAAAGTATTACCATATCAGCTAAACAAATATTCTCTTTCTCATCTTTTTGTGAGATGAATCTTAAGGGGTTCCCCGCTGTATAAAACCTCCTACTTAATTATCTATAATAAAATTTAAAAAAAAAAAGAAAGAAAGAAAAGAAAAGAAAAGGAAGACACAAAGACAACTCGAAAATACCCCCAATAATTCGAAAGTAGTGTTTACAATGTCATTAGAGAAACACACAATGATTGAAAGCATTATGATGTGTAACAATCATTCATTTATCTCATCGGGAATCTGCACGGAAACTATTACATATTGCGTCTGAAACGAGGTCACATGAAAAAGTATTTAGAGGCACAAGCCCATATGTACACGTAAACACACATACCCGTTACTCAAGTCATCGATATATTTTAATTTGATGGATTTGTTCTTATCATCTTCCACACGCCATCCATTATCTGAATCATTTAATCGGGTCATGATCTTTCTGTATAAAATATTTCTCAACCTGTAATCGGACCAACTGGCATTTTGTTGCAATAAAGTCAGCAAGAAAAGCGGTTTGGATTTTACAATGTGTACAGTCTCTGTGGCGTAGAGATTAAATTTTATGTTGTGGCCAGCACTTGACTTTGTAGCCCAAAGCCAACCACGGTTGTCCATAAGTAACTTTGCGGCCAACCGCGGTGTTCATGCCATCTGAAAATATACCGATTAGTAATCAATTCTAACCTATTCTCAGAATAAACAACAGTTTGTACAGACTTCCGATATATATTTAATGGTTATAAGTTCTTAGGACTACTGCGGTTAGAATTTGTCCACATCAGTAGCAGAAAAATATAAAATATAGCGAGTTATTTGCTCCGCAAGCAATGAATTTTCTTGGCTTTAGCTATCTCCGCGTCTCCTTCAAATCTGTTGCATAGCAACCATCAATTATTTGGAAACCTGTTATGAATTGTGTGTATATTTAGCCCTTTCAGAGTTCTATATGTGTTAGGTTACAATCAAGATAAGGTCAACAACATATGTACAGAGGTAATGATGGGAGGCATAAGCATAGACTTTAGAGGTGTAAGTTTACTAAGCATACCGCAACAACCATCAGTTTCATGTCACGTCAAAGACGAGCTCCTAGAGAATATATGGGCTAGGTTTTCTGGACTAGGGAGTCCTGAAGGGGATTCTGTGGGATCCTGCATCAGTTCAGTCTATGCCCATGACACGGGAGTTATCAGTTAAATCTTTATCTTCCAGGCATTACAGAGGAGTGAGGAGGCGTCCGTGGGGCAAATTTGAAGCAGAAATAAGGGATTCGGCCAGGCAAGGAAGGAAGATGCGGCTGGGCACATTCACTACAGCAGAAGAAGCAGCCATGGCATACGACAAAGCTGCTTTGAAAATGAGGGGAGGTCGTACATTTCTCAACATTCCAGTTGAAACGGTGTGGAGAGCATTGGCACATGACCTCAATTCTGAAGATTCTAAACCAATGCCATATGCCTGATCTCACGGGCTATGAAGAAAATTAACCGCAGAAATAAAAACACTATTAACCCAGAAGAAAACAGAGCACACCATTCAACAGCAGAAAGAAAGCTAAAGAATCAACTTAGAAAAAACAGAGCATAACACCACAAATTACAGAGTACAGCAAATAATACGCAGATCTGTATTTTGTGCAGGCTTAAAATAACTGTCTTTATTGATGTATATATAAAAAGCGCTCAACTAATACGTAGTTCATAAAAACTAAAAATAGACCAAAAGAACCAAAGATCCATCGATGCATTTGACATGCATTATTCTCTTGCTGGAAGATAGACAACTCCACGGGGAAAACTAATTGTTACTAAAGCTGAAACTAACTATCTGAACTAACTAACTAAATCTGTCCTAACTCTAAATGAGAGAATGCGCATGGGACAAAAAAACAGCATGCAGCTTTTATTCAGGAAAATAACAAACTAAAACTAAAAAAATATGCATGATTCTCAATGGCACTAGAATTGAAAGTTAATTGATTCTTCAGCATCAGTTATCAATATACTCCCCTTTGATGCTGAGAGGGCTTACAATCTAATCTATGAATATCAAAAACTGATCTTTTACAACTGCTTTAGTGAAGATATCTGCAAACTGTTCTTTAATGCTAATGTACTTTAATTCTACTGCCTTCTTCTGCATCAAATCTTAGATAAAATGAAGTTCTAAATCAAAATGTTTTGTTCTGCTGTGATGAATTGGATTCTTGGCCAACTTGATGGCACTAATATTGTCACAAAGGATCATTGTACATTGAACTTATATCTCTCCAATTTCTTCAAGAAGTTTCCTGAGCCATAGGGCTTGTGTACTCGCTGAGGTGATTGCAACATACTTTGCTGCTATAGAAGAAAGGGCAACTATACTCTGCTTTTTTGAACTCCAAGTAATCAATCTAGAGCCCAAAAAAAAGCAATTACCAGATGTAGACTTTCGGTCATCCAAACTACCTCCCCAATTAGAATCACTAAAACCAATAAGATTGAACCTTTTAGAAGTGTAGTAGTGAATACCAAAATCTAGAGTGCCTCCCACATGCCTCAAAAATCTCTTTGCTGCCTTATATGTATTTCAGATGGCTTTGTCATGTTCCTTGAAACAAGTGAAATTAAATAAGCAATATCAGGTCTTGTGTGAGTTAAAAACATTAAACTTCCAATAATGCTCGTATAAGCCGTCTCATCAACTATTTCAACAAAATCATCTCTACATAACACAACTCCATGAGCAACATGAGTGGAGACTGGTTTACAATCAACCATATCAAACTTCTTCAACATATCTTTGGCATACTTTGTTTGACAAATGAAAATTCCATTCTCACTTTGATAAACCTCTATTCCTAGAAAGTATTTCATGAGACCTAAATCTTTCATCTCAAATTCATCTTTCATAGCAACTTTGAATTCATCCTTCATTTTAGAACTGCTATTCATATATAACAAATTATCAACATAGAAACTCACAATCAGAATATCATTACCTTCTTGTTTGTAGTAAAGGGTAGGTTCACTCTTACTTCTTTGAAAGCCATTCTCCTAAAAATTGTGAGCTACAACTCATATGGACTAGCCAGGACTCGAACGTAGGACCTTCCATTTGCTACTAGAGTTCTCTACTAACCGAGCTACTGGGCCCTCTATGGCCAGTCCATCATCGGTCCAACACCTCCCCTTAAGCCACACTATAGGTGCTTGGGTCTCCTAGCCTAGCTCTGATACCATATGTGGCCTACAACTCATATGGACCAGCTAGGACTCGAATCTAGGACCTTCCATTTATTGCTGGAGGGCTCTACCAACTGAGCTACTAGCCCCTCTATGGCTGGCCCATTGTCGGTTCGAGTGTGGCTTATTTCCAACAAAAATATCCATCAATCCTAGCATACCATGCTCTTGGTACTTACTTGAGGCCATACAAATACTTCTTCAACTTGTAGACATGATTTTCTTTTCCTTGCACTTCAAAACCTTGTGGCTGCTCCACATATACTTCCTCTTCTAAGTACCCATTCAAGAAGGCCCTTTTTACATCCATGTGATGAATACCCCATTTATTTTGAGATGATAGTGAAATCATCATCTTGATAGTCTCTTGTCTTGCTACTGGTGCAAATGTCTCTTCAAAATCAATCCCATATCTATGTGTGAAGCCTTTGGCAACCAGTCTTGCCTTGTGTCTTTCAACACTCTCATCACTGTTGTACTTAGTCTTGTAGGCCTATTTTGTACCAATATTTTTCTTGTCATGTGAAAGATTTTTAAGATCCCAAGTATCATTTTTGTGAATAGAATCTATCTCTTCTTGTATTGCTAGCATCCAAACCTCATTAGTACTTGCATCTTCAAAACATGATGGTTCAAAATCAGCCTTGAAAAGTAATGCGAAATTTACTGTCTCACCTCTTGGATTTTCTTCATGTGCTTGATTTTCACTCATTTGATAAATGCCACTTAAGATTATTACTTTCCTTGTAAAATTTGGACTTGAAGTTGGACTTGCACTTGGAATTGAACAACTAGATAAGAGGCTACTTGGTGGATTTGTAGCACTTAGAACATAAATTTTAGTGGGCTGCCCATGATTAATATCATCAATAATAATATCATTTAAAACAGATTTTGACTTCTCCATATGGCCTTTTTGATGATCATAAACTCCCCCTTCATAAAAAATCACATCTCTTGACACAATAAGCCTATTAGTGAGAGGATTATATAACCTATAAGCCTTACTTTCCTCACTATATCCAACAAAAATACATGACTCACTTTTGGGATTTAATTTTTGTCTCTTTTGATAAGGAACATGAACATAGGCTAAACAACCAAAAACTTTGAAATAATTAACATTTGACTTTTTCTCATACCAGGCTTCATACAGAGTCATTCTGTTAAGTGCATTAGTGGGACTCCAATTGAGAATATATACTACTGTAGCAATTGCATCTCCCCAAAAATAATTTCTTAATCCCTTTGTTTGTAGAATGTTCCATGCCATCTCCACCATTGTATGATTCTTCCTTTCAGCTACACCATTTTGTTGAGGTGTGTAGGTAGTGGTGAGTTATCTTCTGATGTCATGCATATCACAATAACCTTGAAAAGTTTTTAAACAAAATTCTCCTCCATGATCAATCCTTAATCATTTGATTTTACACCTTTTTTCATTTTCTATAAGTGCTCTAAACCTCTCGAATGTCTCAAGATCTTCACCTTTGGTCTTCAAAAAATAAACCCCACACTGTCGTGAGTAATCATCAATAAAAGTAATGAAATATGATGACTTACCCAAAATATTTGTCTGCATAGGACCACAAATGTCTGAATGAACTAACTAAAGTGGATAATGGGCCCTCCATGCATTACCTTTTGGTAATTTCTCTCTTGCATGTTTTTCTTTAGCATATCCTTCACAAACTTCTTTATGTTCTTCAACTCAGGCAAACTAGAAACTAATGCATTTGATGTTAGAATCTTCAAACTATGAAAATATAAATGCCCATACCTGAGATGCCACAACCAACTTGTATCCTCATATGCCATATTGGCAAGGCTGCTATTATGTTCACCAAACTTCAATGAGAACATCCTATTCTTTGTCATAGGCACAACTGTAACCACCATATTGCCTTCATTCTTATCATAAATTATGTAATGCTGATTTTCAAAGACCACCTTATAATTTTTGTCACACAATTGCCCAACACTCAATAGATTATGCTTTAACTGTGGAGTGTAATAAATATCATTAACACTTTTCATACCTTCTTTAGTTGGGACTTCCATATCTCCTTTGGCAGCAACCTCCAATGTTTTTTCATCACCAAGCTTGATTTTGGAGTTGAAACTTTCATCCATTATACAAAAAAAACTTTTCATTCCCTGACATGTGGTTAGAACATTCCGAATGTAAATACCAAACATCTTTAGAAACATTTTCAACTTTGTCATAAGATAAAAATAAAATATTTGGAGGAGCCTCATCACCCTTTTGAGCATAATGAACACTTTTATCATTATTACCTTCTTTTAATCTGCACTCTTTTTCAAAGTGGCCATATCTGTTACAATGATAACACTGGACATTTCTTTTGTCAAATCTGCCTCTACCTTTTCCTCTGAAACCACCTCTTCCTCATGAACCACCTCTGCCTCTATTTCTTCTTGAGTAATTCTGATTTTGACCTCTACCTTGACCTTGATTGCTTTTGGTGATACTATTGACATCTTCATTCTTTGTGATTTGTAATTTGGAGGAAAAGACTTTCTCATCACTGTCTCCAAATGAATATCTCAATCTTTCTTCATGAGACATCAAAGATCCAACTAGATGATCAAATTAAAGGGTGGACAAATTCTTGATTTCTTCTATGATTATGGCAACATGTTTCCACTTTGGTGTGAGAGTCCTCAACACCTTTTTGATCACAACCTCGTTGTTCACAATTTCACCAAGTGTAAGCATCTTATTGACCACATCTTTTACTCTGACACAATATGTGCTCACACTTTCAGCTTCTTGCATCTTCAAATTCTTGAATTCTCTCTTCAATGTATATAACTTGACAACTTTGAATTGATCACTACCTTGGTAAGCTTCTTTTAGAGTCTTCCAGGGATTCGTAGCTATCTTTGCTCTTGCAATTCTCGAAAATAGGCTCTTATCTAGAGTTATTTGAATATGAAACAAGGCTTGAGCATTCTTCTTCTTAGCCTCCTTCTTCGTTGTTTTATCATTGGCGGTGACAGCATTCCAATCCGCTGGTTTTGCATACCCTGATTCAACAATCTTCCACAAATATTTTTATATAAAAAAAGTCATCATTTTGATGCACCAATAATCATATTCATTTCCATCAAATTTTGGAATGACCAAGGAGTTAGAATTTGACATGATAAACTTTTAGTGAAATTCCAACCACTAAATCTTTAACCCAAAAGAAAATCCTTGCTCTGATACCAAATGAAAATTCTAAACTAATGCCATATCCCTGATCTCATAGGGTATGAAGAAAATTAACAGCAGAAATAAAAACACTATTAACCCAATTAACCCAGAAGAAAATAGAGCACACCATTCAACAGCAAAAAGAAAGCTAAAGAATCAACTTAGAAAAAAATAGAGCATAACACCAAAAATAACAGAGCACAACTACTAATACGCGGATCTGTATTTTGTGCAGGTTTAAAATAACTGTCTTTATTCATGTATATATAAAAAGAGCTCAACTAATACATAGTTCGTAAAAACTAAAAATACACTCAAAGAACCAAAGATCCATCGATGCATTTGACATGCATTATTCTCTTGCTGGAAGACAGAGAACTCCACGGTGAAAACTAACTGTTACTAAAGCTGAAACTATCTGAACTAACTAAATGTGTCCTAACTCTAAATGAGAGAATGCGCATGGGACAAAAAACCAGCATGCAGCTTTTATTCAGGAAAATAACAAACTAAAACTAAAAAAATCTGCATGATTCTCAATGGCGATAGAATTGGAAGTGAACTGATTCTTCAGCATCGAATATCAACAAATTCAGCTGCTTTAACCATGTCTCAACATAATCTCCACACTTCTCTCCTTATTTCAGGTAAAAGTTTCCCTAATGTCCTATCCTTAGGTGGGATTAGCAGAAGAAGAGCGTATGGGTTAATTTATCCAGAGGACGAGCAGCAGCTCCATCTGAAACGGTTGAACACACAAAGATAAATTTGAAGCTCTAATGGCGGTGACCTTAATATTTTAGGTGCAGAAGGAATGGATCTGATCCTGAGGAAATCCTTGGCTTGCTAAATCCTTCATTGAGGTACGGAAGATAGTTTCTTTGTTGAAATTAACTAGTAATATTAATATGGAGGAAATTTATTTTCCTACACGAATATAGGCTCCCATGCTTAACATTACGCCGTAGTTATGGCGAAATATGGAAGGGTAGTCTGTCATTCTTAGTTTGTTGCCGACTTTTCACTAAAATATGTTAGTGTAAGATCGGTAGGATATAAATTGACTTGTAATAAGGAGAGGGGCACGTTTGATTGGTCAGTACTGAATTAAATGATATTTCAATGGATTAATATTGATTTACTTAAGAATTAAGTTAAGTTTAGAATAATTTAAGTTTTGGAGTTGTCTGCACTTCAGTTATTCAAGTGCTATTTTTTATTGTTTTCTTTATTTTTTTCACTGATTATTTTTGGTAACTTTTTGTTTGTATTATAATTTTTCTTAATAAATTAAATGGTTAAATTATAATAAGTTTCATTATTCAAATGATTTTTTATTTTTTAAATAAAGGTTAACATGTTTATTTTAAATGTTAAAAAAATAATAAAATAAAACAGAGACTAACATATTACATTTGTATTTAAAAACTTAAATTTATTTTAATCTATATACATATATTAATAAGATTATTTCTTAAAATGTATTTTAATATATATATATATATATATATATATATATATATATATATATATATATATATATATATATAAACATTAAATTTTATAAGACATAATTTTGTTGATATATAATTTTCAATTGTTAGTCTTCTTTTTAGAGATCAAAATGAGATGGTTGAAAAACTCGTGTGCAATGTTACCTTGAAATATCATATATAAATAGGCATATAATTTTATCAATAAAATCGATTCACTTCCTATTATAATAATGTCTATCTTATTGTTTGCATGAAAAGAATTTTAATTGTAATACTTTTTTTTTAAGTTATTGTTTTATAAAAAAACTATATAAATACATTTGCTAAAATGATACCACGTGATAAATTAAGTGAAGTACTAATATTCATGGAGAATATGCTCTCAATGTCAATAAAGTGGTGTGGATTTATGAAAAGAACTTGCCCTTACCTTTGTTAGGTTGTGGAGCTAAAAGCTTCACTAATGCAGACATGGAGGAGGTTGGAGGAGGTTGCTGAAGTGTCACAGACACCGGCGTCGGTCAGGGCAATCGACGTCGGCAGGATTAGATAGGAAGAGCAACTGACGTCGGTCAGGGATCGGCCAGCGTCGATCACCTCCAGGTAGACAGGGACTGACGTCGGTCGCCTGTGCAGTTCAAAACTGTGAGTGTTACGGACAGTTAGTTAACGAACCAGTTGTTTGCATGATGAGAGCCAATTTTAGACTCAAAGCTGCGGATCTAATTATTGTAATTAGGTGTCTAATTATTGTTTGCATGAGATCTATATAATAGACTCATGGGCTGTATTGTAAAGTGTTCTAGTTTGAGTTGAGCAAAGTTAGCTCCTTTTGTGTGTGAAGTGAGCAAGGGTGTTCCTCCTAGTTCCATAGGGGTGCCGAGTGTGTATGATCAGGTTGGTCTGCAGGTGTGCTAGATCAGGGAGAAGATCCACTGGGGTACTGGTTTGGAGAATCATAAGGACTTGGTGAGGCAAGGACAAGGGTTCTTCAGGGTGTAGAGAGATCTACATGGTGTGTGTGTGTGTGTGCGAGGTCAAAGGAGATCTGCAGGGGACAGTGGGATCAAAGGTGACAGCAACACATCAGAGAGCAAGAGAGGAAGGCAAGGTAGTTCCTTCCATAAGTAAGATCATTGGGTTGCAGGTTGTTGCAGTTCATGAGATATCTACTTGAAGTACATTGAGTACTTGGAGTGCGTGGAGCACTTGTGGTACTGACAGTAGTGGATACTGACTGGTTGGAGGTGAACACCAACTCTGTGTTTGAGTTGTGTGTTGGGACCGTAAGAGAGAGAGAGAGAGAGCTTTGAGGAAAGAAGTACTGTACACTTGAGGTGTGGGAAGCCTCTGAGAGGTGTGAAGAAGAAGTGGCATCTTATTTATTGTATTCTTTTTTGGATGAGTATTAATACAAGTTGTGTATTGTCTCTCATATTCTGTGTTGTTTCTGTTTTCTAGTTACTTGTTACTTCTGGTTAATTCCGCATCTTAAGTTGCTTGTATATGGTAATCAATTCTGCTTCCACGGGTTCCTAACAGTTGGTATCAGAGCAAGGTTGTTGGCTCATAGCTTGATACCACTAACAGTTGGTATTAGAGCTAAGGTTGCAAGGAGCAGGTTTTGTGTTTGGTTATAGGTCACTCTCAGGGGTTTTTGATTGAGTGGGAGTATAGCAATGGCAGAAGAAAGTAAGCTACGAATGGAGAAACTGAATAGCATGAATGGTCACTTACGGTGTTATGGAAAGAAAGAGCAGGTAAATAAAGATTGTTGGTTGGTAGCAGATCAGCATGAAGAAGCAGATGTTGCAGGTGTTGTTGCATAGGATGCTCTAGATAAAGTTGAATCTTGGTTAATAGATTCTATTGCCTCTTTTCATGCAGCCCCAAGTAGAGGGGTTGGTGAGCCTTGTCATAGTATTGGCAAAGGAGAAGTGAAGCTGAAATTGCATGCGGCCAACACATGGGTGTTGAAGGAGGTCATGCAGGTCCCAGGCTTGAAGATGCAGCTAATTTCTTCAAAAAATTTGGGTGATGAGAGATGCACAAGAACTCTCATAGCGGATGCACTTGAATTAGCGGGTGGTAAGAAAGTAGGTATCCTTTATCTATCTACTTATATTACTGATTCTTCTTCTGTTACAAGGACGTGGCTTTGTAGGCTTGGTCACATGAGCAAGAAGGAGATACATGTTGTTAAGTGGAAGACAGATGTATTTGATAAACTTAAGAACTAAAAAGCCTTGGTGTTCTTGGAGGAGATGACGGACAGAGACCAGTGGATGGGGCTGGATACTTCTAAGCAGGGCAGTTTGGACATGGGTTTTGATTCAAAAGAGCTCGCAAGTAAAAAGTCATCACTCACAGGTGAACATAGTTACCAGCGTCGATCAGGAGGAACTGACGTCGAACAGATAGGTGCCGATGTCGGTCATGTGCAGACCAGAGCCAGTGGTGTCGAGTAGGGTAAGACTGACATCGATCAGGAGTATCGACATCAGTGATAATAAGACTGATGTCAGTCAGGAAGATCGATGTCATAGCAGGTAGACACCGACATCGGTGGGGTCGGTAGTCAGGATAGGTGCATGGAACTGATGTCGGTCGGATGCAAACTGTGTGGTGACCGAGGTCAGTCACTATAACAAATTTTGGGGTGGACAACAAGCTGTCAAGGAGTCTTAAACGCCCATGGGGAGGACTGAAAGTGCAAGTAAGCCTCAAATTTGTTGTTCCTCTTCTTTATACTAGTTGCTGACTGCAGAGCAGGAAGGATCTAGAAAATAGTGGGAGCATGACATGAATATGATGCAGGACCAAATGAGAGATTTGGTAGGGTTTCCAGCCGGTATGAAAGCACTAAGATGAATGGATACCTTGGTTAAAGAATAGAGAGAATGGACACGTGAGACAGAAGGCCAGGGCATATGGTCTTGAGGAAGCTGCAGGACAGTGGTACATGTTTTGATAGGTGGATGACAAAGCAGGGCTTTAGTCAATGTCAGTGTAACCATTGTGTTTGTCTTACGAGGTGGATGATGAGTCGCGACATTATCCTATTGCTGTATGTGGGTGATATGTTTGCTAGCAGGTTCATACATACAGGGTTTTGTTGAGCTAAGAGTAAGGTTAGTTCAGTGGCATGTCATGAAGGATTTGGGAGCAGAAAAATTCTTTAGCATGAGAGACATGGAAGATCACAGGTTGATTTTGTCTTCAGTGAGAGCTGATGTAAATCAGGTGTTGGCGAGGTTCAATACACAGGATGCAAAACTAGAGCACACCAAGGGCTGGACAGTTCAGTGTCTGAAATCACATGAGGTCTGGTATAGACCTGAGTTTTCCCAAGCAGTGGGAGTTATCAAAAATTTTGTAGTCAATTTGGGAAGGAAGCACTGGAGGGTAGTTCAGTGGATTCTCAAGTGTCTGAGATGGACCAGCAGCAGGGATTCATGCTATGCAGGGTCAAGTACTTTGGATGTGGCAGGTTACTTGGATGACAAGAGGTGCACCACAGGTTGTGTGGTGGTTGGTCTTCAGAGTTGACCTTGAAGAGGGATACAAGCCAGGAAATAGATTAGATGGGGTACAAGTATAGGTACAATGCAACTGTTTATCTCCAAGTGGGAGATTATTAGGTTGTGGAGCTAAAAGATTCACTAATGCAGACATGGAGGAGGTTGGAGGAGGTTGCTGAAGTGTCACAGACACTGGTGTCGGTTAGGCCAACCGACGTCGGTCAGGGATCGGCTGACGTCGATCACCTCTAGGTAGACAGGGATTGACGTCGATCGCCTGTGCAGTTTGAAACTGTGAGTGTTATGGATATTTAGTTAACGAATCGGTTGTTTGCATGATGAGAGCCAATTTTAGACTCAAAGCTATGGATCTAATTATTGTAATTAGGTGTCTAATTATTGTTTGCATGAGATTTATATAATAGACTCATGGGCTGTATTGTAAAGTGTTCTAGTTTGAGTTGAGCAAAGTTAGCTCCTTTTGTGTGTGAAGTGAGCAAGGGTGTTCCTCCTAGTTTCATAGGGGTGCCGAGTGTGTATGATTAGGTTGGTTTGCAGGTGTGCTAGATCAGGGAGAAGATCCACTGGGGTACTGGTTTGGAGAATCATAAGGACTTGGTGAAGCAAGGACAAGGGTTTTTCAGGGTGTAGAGAGATCTACATGGTGTGTGTGTGTGCGAGGTCAAAGGAGATCTGCAAGGGACAGTGGGATCAAAGGTGACAGCAACACATCAGAGAGCAAGAGAGGAAGTCAAGGTAGTTCCTTCCATAAGTAAGATCATTGGGTTGCAGGTTGTTGCAGTTCATGAGAGATCTACTTGAAGTACATTGAGTACTTGGAGTGCATGGAGCACTTGTGGTACTGGCAGTAGTGGATACTGACTGGTTGGAGTTGAACACCAACTCTGTGTTTGAGTTGTGTGTTGGGACCGTAAGAGAGAGAGATTTGAGGAAAGAAGTACTGTACACTTGAGGTGTGGGAAGCCTCTGAGAGGTGTGAAAAAGAAGTGGCATCTTATTTATTGTATTCTTTTCTGGATGAGTATTAATACAAGTTGTGTATTGTCTCTCATATTCTGTGTTGTTTCTGGTTTCTAGTTACTTGTTACTTCTGGTTAATTCCGCATCTTAAGTTGCTTGTATATGGTAATCAATTGTGCTTCCACGGGTTCCTAACAACCTTTACCTATATTGATGGAAAATGATGTGACCCTTAATATGTAGGAGATAGAATTGATGTAATAATGAGACATCCTTGATAACATAAGATATAATCAACATAATTTACAAGGATTGTGTAAGTATCATGCTGCCAAATGGAAATATATAGATGATAAAGTATCATAATAATATGTCCCTATATCAATGAAGAGAGTAGAAAAGATGTATTGTCCCATATGTAAGAAAATTATGATATACGAAGCTTTATAAAGATAAAACATGAAGACAAGTGTCAACACAACTAGATAAAAAGTTAATAAAAAAAGATGTGCAAATGTGAGTTACCAAAAACTCAAGCAAGAACATAAAATATCATAATAAGCATGAAATCAAGGATCAATAAAAATGAAAAGACTTAAAAAAAAATTAAAAATAACTAATTTAAATATAGAAATAACACAAATATATGATATCCATTGGATTCTTCAATGGTTTATTTTTTTGATATAATTAGGTGATAAGTATTTATATAAAATTTATATGTAATAATAACTAAGTTAACAAATTAAGTTTGAATTTGCCTTTATTTTATTTATATACATTTTTATTACATTGATTTTATTTTAGGACCAAGTTACTTAAATTAAAATATCTTAATTTTATCTTTTTTATTATAAATTTTGTTTAGGTAATTTTGATAAACTTTCAAATATTCAATTACATGAATTGCATCTCTTCCAGCATCTCAAAGCAGTGTAATTAATTTTCTTCATACTCTTTATCCTTGATATTACCTTTAGTGGACACATAAGAGAAATAATTTGAAGCTCTTAAAAGGAGAATTGTCTCCACACCATAGACAAGAGAATAGAGGTTTCCTATATTGATTCTCAAACTAGTACAATATAACCATAAATTGTATATAATATAATTATGCCAAATTTTATCGTGTTATATAACTATTTTTATTAAGATGTTCATTTTTTAAAAACTTATAAGCTCAAATTGACCATTTCCTTAAAATTAATATGGAGTAAAAAATGTTTGTCAAAAATTATATTTAGAAAAAAGCCTTTTCACCATATTATTCTTGGAAGATGAATCATTATATGTAATAAATAAATATATTCATTTGTGGTAGATTTTGAAGGAATAAATTCAACCTATTTAGTAAATTATTCAATAGATATAATAGTAAAATTTTGTATATTGGATGATGGAGGAATAATTTTACCAATTAGATTAAAACCCTAAAATAAAAATTGACCAACTAAAAATAATAAGTTGTAATTCTTCAGATAGTGCAGGTATTAAATTAGTATGTTGTTAAATTTTATCACAAACCTTTACATATGCTGGACATTCATATTCCATTATAGGCCAATAATAACACATTCTCAATAAATTGTATGATATGGATTTTTTAATAAAATGGCCCCCACATTCATCATCATGAACCTCTTGTGATGTCATTTTAGCTTTTTCTTGCTCAAAGAATTTAATAAAATGACCATAAAAATAAATATTGAAAAGAGTTTCATCAAATATAACATATCTAATAACATATCTTCTAAATTTTTATTTGTCACTTTGTCAATAATCTAGATGAATAATCTCATATGATAAAAAGTTGTAAATATCTATTTTCCATTTTAAATTATTAAATATCATTATATATAACACATATATCCAATTTATCTCGAGATCATATGGCAATGGTAAATTATTATAATATCTTAATAGTTAATATAAAATTATCATCAATAATATCTGTAGGAATAAGTGAATCAATGCCAACAAAATAATTGACACTATTGCTATATGTTTTAGAAATGTTTTCAATCTCAAAGTCATAAAATTCAGTGACCAAACTATGCAAGAAATCTTGATATGAAGTTAAGCTTTATTATTTTTTTATAGGCACTTGTCACTTGATTGATAAAAAGTTTAAAATCACCACAAGTTTTTATAGGTTTAATATTTAAAGCACACGTGACATGTAATCCTTGAATCAAAGCTTCATACTCTATTAAATGTTATTGGTAAATGAAAATATCAATAGCTATAAGTTTGACCCTAATAACTTATTTTATACAATATCATCCATTCCACCTAAATAAAATTTGGACACATTAAAATACATGGTCAATCTTTGTTCACATTGGTATACATAATAAAATCATCATGAAAAGTGTTATCCATAAGAGTGTGGTACACATGGTAGAAATTTTAGGTCAAAGTGTTTAACTCTAGGTTTTTAAATTTGGGTCTAGGGTTAATAATATATAAATGAATAAGTATAAGGATGATAAATAAATCTATAATAGGCCAATTAATTTAAAAATTTAGATAAACAGATACTAAATTTATTATGTTGAAATATGATAAAATTAGGAAGTACATCTATGCTATATATTGTAATGATAAAGAAAACAAGATACTTATCTTGTTTTGATGCTAATATATATTTGGATATAGAACAAGCTAAAAATGGACTGAATCTAGATTCTAGAATAGTCATTAGATTCTATAAATTATATCTCTGTAACCTCAGACACTTGCATCAAACTCAGATGGATACAATAACACTTTTATCTGACTTGGACACAAGTGTCTAGTATAGAATACCTATTAAAATTAGACATGACCGCTTAGATACTTTTGGGTTTTGTATTATCTTTGATCTGGTGCATTTAGATCTAGGGCATGGATTGTTTCTTATTGTCAAATGATAAAACCCTAGTTTTTCTTCTTCATAGTGGCTATGAGAAAAATGGGTTAGTGGGCACACAATATAAAGCTACCCTTAATAACCCTATTTTAAAGAGGATTGCTTACATAGATAATACTTTGAAGAGGGCCTCCGACTTATTTAGTTATCCTCTACGTGTTGGGCTGTGTGTGCACAAGGATGCAACATGTGATGAACAAGTACATAGAGTGACCTAGCTTGTAATTTAGAAAATATGGTTCATGGAATGCTCCTTTAGTGTTTTATACCTATAGATGTGTTGTCTCTATGACTAATATACAAATATGGGAAAATAAGAAATATTTACTCACTTGAGTGCTTGATTGAATCCTTTTGGTAAGTCACCTTATGAGAGTTAATAAGTTATTAGGTCTGTGCTAGGTTAAGAATGAATGATGATTGATCCAATATTTATACCAATCTTTTTGGAGAATATATCACATTAAATCACTTAGGCCAATCGTAAGAATACATTTTATTTGAAAATTTTATTACTTTAGGGTACTAGACACTTCCATCAAGATAAGACACTTGCATCAATGTAGACGTCTAACTAGGACACACGTGTTTAGGTAGATAGAAAATAGGTATAGGTCCAAGACTTGTAGATAATTAAGATAAGTAGGTTTTGTATAATTTTGGGTATGATATAAAGTATACGCCATTAAAATAGCATTGGTTAGACTAAAACATAAATAATTTGGCACAAAGAGATATCGTATGGAAAATTTTAGCAATGAGAAAGGTTTAGAAGTTGAAAGTACATCCATGATATGTATTTTCCATGTGTACAAAACTT
Source organism: Torreya grandis (assembly GCA_037957365.1). NCBI lineage: Eukaryota > Viridiplantae > Streptophyta > Pinopsida > Cupressales > Taxaceae > Torreya > Torreya grandis. The sequence continues at coordinate 1,863,957 of JARHVA010002732.1, forward strand.
AGGAGCTATATAAATTAGAAATAGTCTCTACATTCCACCTATTTAATATAGTAATGAAATTACTAGTTTAAAGGAAAAAGGAATGCATACTTTGGTGTGTATAACACACTTTACCTTTGTGTGAGCCCAATTTAAGTGCTTTACTAGTGACTGACCTACAACCAAGAGCATGTTATAGTGTAAAATAAATGCATATAATTTGATATTGAAATAATTAAAATGATCAAAATTGAAAGAAAGCAAGGTTTAAGAGTACAATTGTGTATCTATGCAATTGCCTTGCCTTTGACAACTTAATTTAAAAGGATGTATCATCATGAACCATTAGATATGATATTAGGACACATATAAATTCTATAAAGTGCATATATCTAGAGAGATAAAGAGAGATATTGTCGGACACATTCCCCAAACTTTGGAGAAAAAGTGAGTTTCCACTCAACAGTTGAGATTATCTCAATTGTGCAACCCAATCATATTTACAATCTAGTGAGGTTGGATGATATAATCAAGTCCAACCTATAAATTTTTCAAGATTGAATGATTTAATCACTTCAACCATACGAATATAAAACCAACTAATGCATTAGATTGACTCAATATAATCTGTAAAAGTCCATCCTAGTGGGTGATGACACTCCATAGAAGTTTTTTGAATCTAAAACTGATTTTGATTTTATAATTTAGGTGCCTTTTTGCATATCATATGCACCTTATGTAGGTGTCATGTTGAAACCTAGGTATATTAATCATACCAATATATAAAATTGTACCTTAAAATATCTATCTAAATCATATAACTTTGAATTTATATAATTTTCAAACTATGTAAGTGTGGAAAACATGTTTACAAAACATGCCCCCACTATAATTTGAAACTAAAATTGGTGTAAGTGTAGAGAATATATCTCCAAAACATGCCCCCACTGTATGTCTGAAACTATGAAAAATATAGAGGATATGTTTTCATAAAATGCCCCCACTACAATTTGAATTTGTGAAGAATGTGGAAGCCATGCCTATATGGCATGCCCCCCTTCCATCCCTTTGAGTTGATGAGAAGTAGGAACTAGTAGTTAATTTAAATCAAAAGATAAGATAAACATATAATTTATGAAAGAACCATGTAGCAAATAGAAGGAAAATGTTTAGGTAGATATGTTATTAAATTATGGAGAATGTGATCACATAAAATCCTCATATGCATGATATAAATCATGGCAATGTCTAAGAATACAGGCTCAACAAACAATTAAGCACACACACAAGAACACTCAAAATTAAATCAATAGATAATGGTCCAAGTAGACCTCAAATAAGGGGAATGTTAAAATGTTGCACAATCTAAGGGATATGACTTAGTCAAATGTACACAAAGTAAAGAATGACATATGTAAATTTTAATGTAAAATAAACCATGACATATAAAAATGTCCCAATAGGCACACACATGCATAGGGCTTGCAATCAATGGAGCATATTCAAATGATCAAACAAGAAAAAAAAGACACTCAAGGAAGTGCATAAAGTAAAAGTATAAGAAACTATAATAAAATATCATACTAGTCCCTAGATATATGCGTTAGCAAAATATGTTAAGCACATAGCATATCAAGTAAACTATGAAAGATATAAGCATAGATGAAGGAATGTGTAAGTATAGAATCTAAAACATGATAATAGAAAAGGATCATAGAATGATATAACCTCGGTGTATCATGATCAAAGAAGCGAATGACCCTCATGTACAAGTGACATGAGTAGAAGGAAGGTCCACCATCTAAAAGTGCATAGATCATGTGCCTAGGTATGCCTATATCAAACTCAAAAGATGCATGAAGCATATATGTATATATAAATAAATGTTATGCTATCCACTAACATGGAATTAAAAACATAGATGCTAAGGAGATAATAAAACATGTAAAAGATACAAATATTTTTGGATTTTTTTCAGTATTTTTAGATTATTTAAGATGTTAATCAAGGAATTCTTCATCATCAAAAGGTGTACAACCAATTGAGACATTTTTTGATATTTGTTTATAGTGACACATTGTCACCTCCTTGATGTTTATATGTAGTGGTTTTCCAAAATTCATCAATGGAGGGGGATGGACATATCCATCATGGTGTAGACAAATCTCCCAATCCTTAATAGTGAAGGTGATATGCATATCTATAGTATTCAATGTTTCATTCCAATTGGTGAACTAAATTTTCCAATTAAATGTCAAAAATGGGTCCCAATCTAATATCCATATAATCATGGAGATCACATTTGGTCCATAAGATATTGGTAGGTTAATGTACTCATGACATTCTGGCATCAATGGGGCGTATGTTAATTCAGTTATATTGTGTCTGAATTTTTGAAAACATGTTGTGCTACACATTTTATCTAAATTATTTGTATCAAATTGGATATGTTGGCAACGCACTCCATCAATATTAGTTAAATATTCATGTTTTTGTTTCTTTGAAAGAGGGTTCCCTTTTGAAATATTAGTAAGATTTTATCTTTTGTGTTTTTTAGACATAATTTGTATGCATCTTTCATTCTTTTATTTATGAATTTGGATCCTCAATGCCTCACATTGAATTATATGATGACTAATTACTTGATGATAATTACAATATGGTACTCCTTATTTGTAAATAAGTTATATTTTTGATCTCTATCTATTTGAAGGTAAATATATCATGTGATGCTCAAGTAACATGGTAAGTATTATATCTAGAGTATGTTGGTTTTCTGTGATTTTTAGAGTCTATTGTGTAGGCTATACAAAACCTCCACATTATTCACATGATGTATTTATGGTTTACCTTTCTAAAGTTGAATAAATGTGTATAACCAAGAGGGATGTATGGAATAACAATAATCTACATGCTCATATGCTATTATTTCTTTACCCTTATCTTGATTTAGTTTTGTATTCTCTGACCCTGAATGTAATTTATACGTGCAAGGACTTGTAGGTTTGAATAGGCTATACAAAAGGTGATCAAGTGGATCAAAATTCAGTTTTCATAGTTTCTCATCTATCATATCATAGGGTATCTATCATCATCACTAACATAGTAATATGAAACATGGCCATCTTGCTGTTTAGTATTGACCAATAAAGGAAGCTCTAATGTTGGAGATTGTTATAATTTTGATATCATCGGTTCCTTTAGTAATGGTTATTATTCTCGATGTGAATCTATGTACACCTCTATTTTTTTCCTTATTTTTATCTCTATATAAATGAATCATTGTACTTGACTCACCCATTTCATAAGTGTGTATATTTTCAAGATGAATACATTATTTAGGTGGTACCATTGTAGGAATGTCCTATGTATCAGAATGTATCATTTATGGAAAAATATGAAAGGTTCATCATCAGATATAATTTACAATAAGGTCTCATCATGTATGAATTTTACACATCGATGAAAAGTATATGGGACAACCTAAATTATATGTATCCACAATCTACCTATGAGTAGATTATAATGTAAAGATTGAGACATTACCTAAAAATTGGTTGGGACCATTTTTGGTCCCAATTTTATATCCAATGTGATTTACCCAAGCAAAGGGATATGTGAATTATCAAATCCCTTGATATGGAAAATTGATTTTTAAATAAGATTGGTGTTAATACACATATTGGTTAAAAAATGTGTGCTACAAATGTTAAGGCCCGATCCATTATCAATGAGCACCCTTTTTATTCCCTTATGATGCATAATCACTATGAATAAAGGCAAATATTAGTCAATAACATATTTTGATGGAAAATTAGATGCATTAAAGGTAATAAGTTTCACATTATTTTTGAGATATTGCATGATATCTGCATAAGACTAGCTCAATTTCATTAATAACTTGGGTCTCACATAATGCATCATAAATAATATCCTTATAAATAGTGGATTGATTTAAAATTTCTAGGATTGAGATCTTAAAATGTGTGTTTCTTAATTGGTCAATAAGGTCATATCCTTTAGATTTGATCACAAGTTTAAGCTTAAGAGGCACCTAATGTATATTAATAGGTGGAGGATTATGTTGGACACCTTTACCTTTTTGATTAGTGATAGCATAGAGCATGGAATATAATATAAGATGTGGGTGAATAATGGGTGCAATATGATAACTTTCACTTGAATAAGATATGGGTGAAACAAATGGTTGCAAGCATGCATGCCGATGTCTAGGTACATGCTCTATAGTATTACAAAAGGAATTATGAAAAGATGACTAAATGTTGTTTTAATTTAAAGCCCCTCTCATTATAGTGACAAATTTGATTATTTATTTGGATGATTCCCTGGATTAGATTATTACAATAGTAAACTATGGCTACAATTAAAAAATGTAATATAAAATGGTTTACACATGCATCCATATTGAACACATTGATATGACAATAAATATGATTTTTAACTTGTGAAATCTTGTTAAATCCAAAGTCTGAATTACAAAATAGAGAAATAAGAAACTCTATATGAATATTTAGGGATTTGTGGATGAAACATCAGGTTCACCAAATGTTTAAATCTAGGATTTGGAAGTTGGGGCAAGGGTTAAGACTATAGAAATAAATAATCACAAGGGTGATAAATAGATCTATAGTAAGACAATTAATTTAAAAATTAAAATAAACATATATTGAATTTATTACACTAAGATATGCTAAAAAGAGGAAGTATATATGCTAAATATTGAAATGATAATGAAAACAAGTTACTAATTTGGTTTTGATGCTAACATAGATCTAGGTTTAGAATAGTCTAGAAATGGACATGATTTGAATTCTGGATTAGTCATCATATTATATAAAGTATAATTTTGTGTCCTAAGAGACTTGCATCAACCTCAAATGTTTGTGTTGATGCTTATATTTGAATTGGACACATATGTCTAATATAAAATACCTACTAAAAGTTAGTACAATAACATGGATGCTTTTGGGTTTTATGTCACCTTCACTCTAGTGCATTTATATCTAAGTCATGGAATTTTAATCTTTGTCAAATGATAGAACCATAGTTCTTCATTTTCATAGTGGTTGTGAGAAAAATGGGTAGTGGGCACACAATGTCAAGTTATCCCAAATACCCCTTTATCAATGAGCACTACTTACATAGCCTATACTATGAAGGGGGCCTCAGACTTATGTAGTCCCCATTATGTGTTGGATTGTGTGTGCAAAAGGATGCAACATGTGATAAACAAGTACATAGAGTGATTTAGTTTGTAACTTGGGAAAATATAGTTCATGTAATGCTCCTTTAGTACTTCATACCTATAGATGTGTTGTCCCTATGATGATATGAAAATGGGAAAAAGTAGGGAAGCTTTGCTCTGTTGAGGGATTGATTGAATAATTTTGGTAAGTCACCTTGTGAGAGGTAAGAAGTTACTAGTATGTGTTGGGTGAGGAATGAACGAGGATTAATCTTATATTTATGCCAATGTTTTTGGAAAATATATTGAATTAAATAACATAGGATGACCATAGGAATACATTTCATTTGTAAATTTGATGACTTTAGAGTACTTGACACTTGTATTAGGATAGGACACTTGTATTGATGTAGGTGTCTGATTAGGACGTAAGTGTCCAAAATAGCTAAAAAATAGGTATAGGTCCAGAACTTGTAGATACATAAGATAAGTAGGTTTTGTAGAATTTTAGGTATGATAGAAGGTCTGAGTGATAAAAATAACATTGGCTGGACTAAAAGATAATAAATTTGACATAGAGAGATAGTGTATACGAGCCTTTTGGCAATGGAAAAGGTTTAAAAACTAAAAATATATCCATGATATGTATTTTCCAAGTGTACAAGATTGAGGTGAAATATAATTCATAAATAGTGTCTACACAAAATCAATGAGCAACATGACCCACTTATCTATATATCTATAAATATAATAATTTTACATGATATACATAAAAGGATCAATATTTGTAATAACATATGTATTAATATTTAGATATAGTGTCTAATTTTTTGTGTGGCAAACATGATACCTAAATCTAAAATTTTCATGGATTTGTAATTATTTTCATAATCAACCAATGGGTGAATAATATGAAATCTCTATGTGTGTGTGTGTGTGTGTGTGTGTGTGTTTTTTCATCATATTATGCTAACATGTTTCTCAATATGTGCTTGGTGGTAAATATGTATAACAATAAATGTTGGTCAAGTTATGTAAGTGGCATCATAATTAGTGGATTACCTAGATATTTTTTAATTTCATCTAAGGCCTTTTGACATTGTCTGTTCCATTCAAACATGGTGCCTTTACATAAAAATAAATAAAGTGGTTGAGTTTTATCCACTAATTGAGTAATAAATTGTCTAATGTATTGAATTTTTCCTTGTAACCTTATTAATTATGTTAGTCACTTGGGTGAATGGCTATCAAAAATAGATTGTACTTTATTAGGATCAAACTCTATGTTGCACTAGGTGTAGACACAAAATATTATTACAAAGATTATTATTGAAATAAAAATAGTATCAAGGAAGTGCATAATTTGGGGGGCCAAAACGGAATCTTAAGTGGACATTATTTTTCTAAAAAAATGAGAACCTCAACTTGTATTGATTATTTTAGATGGATGAATTCAAAATTTGAAGATGATATAAGAACATGAAGTGTAGTATTTAGAGTATAGTTTATAAAATATTATTTTATCCAAAAAATGGTCAATTATAAATAAGTTAGACATTTAAAATTTGAATACGAACCCATATTTTTTAGAAAAACATAGTAAATAGTTTGTTGTATGCCTTGTCATTTTTTAAGCATCATTTATTATTTTTTGAAACCCTTTAGTGAAAGTTAGATAAGATCATATAGTTATCAACCTATATTTGTTTATAGATTTTAAATAAATATAATTTTACAAGTAAATATATGTTGAAAAATATTTAAAAATAGATAGTGGTTGAGTTTTATCCACTAATTGAGCAATAAATTGTCTAATGTATTGAATTTTTCCTTGTAACCTTCTTAATTATATTAGTCACTTGGGTGAATGGCTATCAAAAATATATTGTACTTTATTAGGATCAAATCTATGTTGCACTAGGTGTAGACATAAAATATTATTACAAAGATTATTATTGAAATAAAAATAGTATCGGGGAAGTGCATAATTTGGGGGGCCAAAACGGAATCTTAAGTGGACATTATTTTCCTAAAAAAATGAGAATCCTCAACTTGTATTGATTATTTTAGATGGATGAACTCAAAATTTGAAGATGATATAAGAACATGAAGTGTAGTATTTAGAGTATAGTTTATAAAATACTATTTTATCTAAAAAATGGTCGATTATAAATAAGTTCGACATTTAAAATTTGAATATGAACCCATATTTTTCAGAAAAACATAGTAAATAGTTGGTTGCATGCCTCGTCATTTTTTAAGCATCATTTAGTATTTTTTGAAACCCTTTAGTGAAAGTTAGATAAGATAATATAGTTATCAACCTATATTTGTTTATATATTTTAAATAAATATAATTTTATAATTAAATATACGTTAAAAAATATTTAAAAATAGATAGCCAAATGTGCACCCCCTAACTATCTACAAAAATGAAAATTAATTTTTTTCTTAATATATTTTTTAAAAATATTTATTTTGTATATTATTAGGTTTAATTTTTAACCATATAATTTTTTTTGCATTTTGATGAACAAAAAAAAAAAGATAAATAAAAAAATAGAAATGTTTAGTTTCTACATATCATGGCATTAAAGGACATACTTAGAAATTAAAATAGATAGAAACTTTACACACACACACACACACACACACACACACACACACACACACACACACACACACACACACACACACACACATTGTGTGTGTGTGTGTGTGTGTGTGTGTGTGTGTGTGTGTGTGTGTGTGTGTGTGTGTGTGTGTGTGTGTGTGTGTATGAACATGAAAAGAGAAGAGTGGGCTCGATGTTGTATTAATAGTTTAGAAAAGAGATCATTGAAATTCATAGTGTGTGCATGTCTTAGCCTTTGCTCTAGATTTCAATCCATTTTCAAGCCTAGAGGCATGTGTCTGAAGTTATACAAAATAAAAGTGTATATGCACATGTATGTTAGTGTAGGTTTTATATTCCATTTTATGGTTTTTCCTATACATGTATTTAGTTTACTTAGGTGTAATATTTGGGTCACTTAGGTGTAATAATAAGATTATTAATTTGAATATGCACATGTCTAATTTGTATTCAAATTGTTTGGTGTAGATACACTTGTCATTTACCAACTAATGTTGACATTTTTCATATGTTGCTTACTATTTATTTGATAATTGTCACGTGTTCATATTACCAAATATATATGGATTTATGCCTTTCTTATCATATTTATGTATGTATTCTCAAATTTATTTTCATCAATTCTGGATACAAGTTGTTATTTTGCTCATTTTTGTTTCTTCTTTTACTACAACACTTTCTCTTTTCACATATTAAGAGTCTAGTGTGTTCAAATCTCACTAGTTCTCGATTGTGGCCCATTTTAATAGATCACAACTCATTAAGACATGGTATCAAAGTGGATTATGGTAAAATGAACACCTTTACATTTTTAAATCTTGATTAACTGAGTTTGTTTTTATAAACATTTTATTTTTTAAGTATGCTCTTCTCCTGTGTCCTTAGATGATCAAGAGAGTCATAGAAGGATGAGGGATATGATCTATGTATAAGTGAATTTTTAGGTCTTATAAACTACTCTATTGAGTCAAAAATACCTAAAAATACTAATATTGCAGGTCAATTCATCAAAAATATATCTTTTAGTAAAAAATTATTTTTATAGGTTTTTGGGCTATCTGGGTACTATTCCATACTAGTCATTGTACAATTTTATATGACTAGAGGTTTTTTTAAAAAGGTCATTATTTTGAGTTTTTTTAATAAAATTACTCAGTTTTTGGATTTTTTTGTTACATATAGCAATTTTTAGAATATCTATAGATCTATATGACCTCAGTTTATGTGTATCATTGTATTGTGTATTTATACAAAGTATATTTATTGAGGATTGATGCTATGTGTATTATGTGATGGTGGATATTAAACCATGTAGACATTCAATTACTAACACCATTTGTGTTGAAATTGTCATTCTTAATCGAATTACACTCAAATGCATATTTTAGGTCAAAATCCATAAAACGTGTTAAATGGTTAGAACTTGTCATTTAAAATCACCAATTTAGGTCAAAGTATACCTAAATGGAGCAATGAAATTTATGGGTTAGCTAACTTTGATCAATTCATTTCGAGTCAAAATGATGATTTTGCCTTTTGTGCTTTGGATCACTCTTTTCTTCTAATTTGTTGGTACACACCATGTACTTTTGTTATTTTATGTTGGAAACATCCTAAATGGAAATAAATTTCCAATGCATCTAACATCACCTTCTAATTCTTCTCGAGTCAAATTATAACTCAGTAATATGACTTTCTGACCATTTTGATTAATTGAGGGCCAATTTTCAAATAATTGCACAAATGTTGATTAACCTTGTTTAAGGCTAATTAATCCAAATCAAGAGCTTAAGTGGATTTTCTATGATAGTTGTTGAATATTTATTTTTGGAAATTGATTCCTATTAATTGTATCATTAGCTGACCTAATTTCTTGGGAAGACATCCCTGGGCCATAAATGCCACAAATATCAGGATTATGAGTCACCCATGCCTAGTTAATGCCCTCCATGCCTCTTAATTTCCCCTTTTTCCAATGCCATGATGAGGATAATTAAAAACTTAATTCCAAAAAATTAATTAATCCTCAACCACATCTCAATCTTGAGATGGATGGTTTAGGTTGATTCTGATCAAATCCAAAAATCTATAAATAGAGAGGCCATGAACATCATTTCTAAGCTATTTTGGTGCAAGGTTATTATGCTCAAATATCTTAAAAAATCTTGAATATTTCAAAGTTATAATGTTATATTTTCTTCACAAGGCTTTGCATTTAATCATATATTTTATTTACATGCTTCATTGATAGGCTAGTTTAGTGATTTGTTATCATGATCCTAGGTTTTATGGAGTGTTCATGAGGCATTGGAGGAGCTTACCACCATTGTTGACAAGGAAAAGGATGCTTGATCAAGGGAGAACATGATTTTGAGCCACATGGGTATCATAAATCCATTTGGGAAGGTAATATGGTGGTGTTTTTTTTCATTTGTTTCTTGTTATCCTTTATAATTACCATAGGAATAGATAGGCTTGGTGAGTTAGTTCTTTATGCATGTTTCATTATTTATGGACTAATGCTTGACTAACTTGATTTGTAATCCTCTCTACATCTTGGCATGCCTGATGAGACAAGATGTATCTCACACCTAAAGAAGATCAGTTTGCAACTCTAAAATATCCATTTGGACCTTTAAAACTTATGCAAATTGATTTTCTAACTTTATTTTGCCATTTTTTTTGTGATGGTTTTACACAGTAACCAACATCGATAAGTAATACTGACATCAATTACCTAACGTCACCAACATCAGTTATCAAAATTGACATTGGTTAGATCTTGGTTAGCTAAAGTAACTGTCGTTGGTGGTAATAATCGACGTCGGTCACTGTGTTTTTTCCAAAAACATAGACCCAAGAGATAATTTTTCAAAGTTCATTGTTTCAAGCTAAAAAGAGCTTCAAAGCTAAAAGACATACTGACATTTTTACTGCAAAAACAAGCTTTTGCTTTTTTAAATCACCTCTTGCATGCTTAAAAATCAATTAGGAACTTTGTTTTGGTGTTTAACAAAGAATTTAGATGTTTTAGTGAATGTTTTCAAAGTTTGCAACTAAGACCAATGGGTCAAATGAACACCACCACATATTTTATTTGGATTTAAAATTGAACACACTTGTCAATTCTTGTTTGTAATAGTTGTTTACTTAGGTTTTGTTTTAAAAAAAAGAGGAATGTTATGTGTATGCTCTTCCATTTGTTCCCTTTAGGGAACCCTTGGAATCAAAAGTGCCATTCATATTTCAAATAGCTTAGTCTAAGGCTTAGAAAGAATGTTACCTAAAGCACTCCCCAAAAACTCACCAAAGTTTGGGTGATCTTGAAAATGACCCTAAAGTCTTTCTATTTTATGTTTTCTTTCTTTTCATGCAAACTTGGCTTATAAGGGGGATGTCATTACCTCTCGTGGGTTCTTTAGGGAAGCTTTAACCTAGGGTTTCACCTCTTGACATTGAATTCATTTGAATCCTTTGGAGTTACACATGGGACATATCTATATTTGGACATTGCACTACACTGAGCGAACAATAAGATGTAGTGGTTGTAAAAAGGACTAGACCTTTTTACAAATAGCCAATTTCGTAGTCACCTAATTTCTATGCTTATATTTTGCATCAGCTGATGTGAAAGCCATTGTGTAATTGATTCCCCTAGAATGGTCAAAACCTTACTAGTTTAGTAGACCCCACTTTGCCATACCTTGTCAGTTTAGACTTAAGACATTTATTTTTTGTCATTAGCTTACTTGGTCTTGATTTATGTCTAAAACTACTTGTTAACTCAATGAACTTAACTAAAACACATTGTCCTCAATTTTCTTGAGCAAGGGAGGCATTACGCTATCCAAATGGAAAATTCATCTTTTCCTTGTTCAAGTTGTTATCAAAAGATTTGTGTCATGTCATCCAATTTGGCACAATCATGCTACTAAATTGAGTCTAGAAATTTTACCCAATTTTTTAAAACCCTTCACTTATAATCCACATTCAAAATTGAACCTTTCTGAGTTCTAAAGGTTTATGTGTCAAAGTGGGTTCACCATTTGTGCACTAATCTTGTTTTAATTTGGGTTCAATTTTCCATTTGGATTGAAGGTTATTTATTAAGACTCAAAATCACATTATCATCTTGGTGGACTCAAGTCATCTTATGTATCGCTCATGCATTGAGTCCTAGAACATATTTTATCCTACTAGAATCATGTGGTGAGGTTGTGCTACCTATTTGGTCCTAGCTTTATACTTGGTGATTCACGTATGTTTTTACATCTTGGGTTGTTTAGTTCACTTTGTCTTCTTCGTAATCTGGAGAGATTTCCTCTAAAATTCTAAGGTCAACTTATCAAAGTTAAAGCTAGCTTTTACAGTGTGGGTGTATCATAAAGATATAGGATTTGGTGTACTAGTCTTCCCTTGGGTCTTTGAGTTACCTTACTCTTTTTCGATCTATACAATTTTAACTTTACCAAAGGTTGAGTAAACTCATGAACTGAATCTTCTAAATTGTGCATGGTTTCAAACCACCCTCCCTTATAATCTCATTAGTACCTTGGTTATTTGTTTAAAAAAGAGCCAAAGCATACTTTGATTGGTTGTTAAACATTGGTCCAAAGTTAGTTAAACAAACATAACAACTCTTTTTTAGACATGACTCAAATGTTCACTCGTAGTGGGGCCTCTTATGGCCTTAGTTATGAAGATGAGAAATTTTATGATGGTTAAGATAACCCCATTGTTTTTGATGATATCCTCGCAACAATAGGATTTTAAGATGATTACAATGAATATCAACCCCAAGAAGATCAAGATGAAGCCCTTCTTAGATTGATAGAGTCAGGTGCTAGACTACCTTTTGAATTTCCTACAGAACAATTGCATACCTTGGTTAGAGAAGGAGAATAATGATGGCAAGATCAAGCTTTTGTATAAATGGACATACCTTTAAAGGAAAGGAAATACAAATAGAGTCAAAACCCAAAAATTCAGATCTTCTATCTAAGATCAAGATATTAAGTCAAAGATATGCAGATCAACTTGTCACAAACTTAATTGACTCCCTAGTTGCCACTTCAATTCAAAATAATGCTTTGATAGAACAAGGAAATGTGGTTGAAAGTATGCAAAATATATTGGATGAGAACATTACCATAATAGATCAAGGAAATTTAAATGAATAGTTAAAGTCACATGAGACCTTACAAAATATTCCATTGACATATAACATAAAATTTTCAATCATCAAGAACCTCGTGTTACTTTACAAACTCAGAAACCCAAACATTCAGTTTGAATTGAGGAGATCCCTCAAGACAATTTGGCTAGTTCTTTTCAACCAAACTAAAGATTGGTAAATAAACATAGGACTTTCCAAAATCAATAAAGTGAAAAACAACCAAATTTAGGGAATGTTTTACAATCCAAGAATCAATGACCTATGTTCTCAACTCAAGGGGTAAATTAGAACCAAATTATGGATCAAAAGGTATATGCTCCCTATAGATCCACACAAAACTAGGGGCACATTCCACCCCAACAATAACAAAATCAGGGGCACATTCCATCCCAACAACAACAAAACTAGGAGCAAATTCCACCCCAATAGCAATAAAATTAGGGGTACATTCCACCCAACAACAATAAAATTAGGGGTACATTCCACCCCAATAGCAACAAAATTAGGGGCACATTCCACCCCAACAATAACAACACTAGGGGCACATTCCACCCAAACAATATCTTATCCAATCCACAAATTCACCAAACATGAAAGAATGGAATTCTATGAAGGAAATTGTCCAAATATTGGAGATGAATAATAGAGTCAAAAAGTACAAATTCAATGAGATATGCCCATATCCATTTGACTTATCTATTCTCCAAAATCCCTTTTCACCTCATTTTGAGGCACCAAAATTTGACAAGTACAAAGGCAAAGGAGATCTACATGAACATATACAAACATTAATCATCTTGTGTCAAGAGGTTGCTTATAGTAGCGAGTACTTACTACAACTATTTACATGAAGTTTAGCGGGATAAGCCCTTGGTTGGCTACTTAAACTACCCAAAGGATCAGTTACAGATTGGAATGACTTATCAAAAAAGTTTGTTAAACATTTCTCATACAACATAGAACATGAATTAACTATTATTGACTTATGCAAAGCCAAACAATGTGATGGTGAAAGTTTTGCTACATGTCTGCAAAGGTGGAGAGCATTGGTAGACCAATTTTAACATAATTTACCAGACAAACAGTTGGTTGATATATTTGTACAGAATTTGCATCCTAAAGTTGCACTTAATCTATAGTTAGCTTTTGTTAACTCATTTGAATAAATTATTAACAAAGGAGTGTAGATTGAGAAGGCTCTTATTGATAGGGGCCTTGTTAAGATTTTTTTGCAATGTCAAGCATCTAATTAGGGTAAATCATCAGCTCAAATGGTTATACAGGATAAGCCTAAGTGCTTTAGCAAAAATAAGAACATGGTTGGAAATGGGGTGATAGAAATAAGACATATACAAATGGTATAGGCTATGTCTCATTCAAATGTATAATTAGCTCCCCCAAATCCACTACCTACTTTATAGAGACAACTTCCATGAAGGACATTTCATAACAATTTTGGAGTCTTTAGCAAGTTAAGAGAATTGATTGAAACAATGTTATAAAATCTCATTACAACTAATTTAATTATATGGCCAGTATTAAGGCCATTTCCTCAAGATTAGCCAAAACTAGATTGGTACAAAGAGAATGAATGGTGTAACTTTCAATCGTGTTTTTGGTCATGGTGCATACCATTGCATTCAATTGTAACATATTATTGAGGATTTTATTGAAAGTGGTGAACTAGAAATTAAGTTAGATCCTAATCAAGACACAAATTAGGACATGGGAATCTAAAAAGACCCCTTTCCTCGACATGATCCACCACCACCAAGAAACAATCAAGATGGTCACAATCAAGGATAGAGGCAAAATCAGAACTAAAAACAAGGGAAGAATCTTAATGAGCATAATCAAGATCATAATGCCCACACTAATAATGTGGCTTATAACAATGTACCTTAAGACGATAATAATATTATGGGATGCATTTTTGTAACCCACATTGCCACTGTTACTATGAAATCATGTGGTCAATCTTATGTTCCTAACAACATGGGACCCATTATTATAGGGTCAACACCCTCTCCCCCTAGTAATACCATGTTGAGTTTGCATCATCATGTTGCTACTCCATTTTCATGGGTTACTAATCTTGAAAAATAGTACCATTCTTCTAATTATAAAGGCTCCTCACTAACCGAAAAATTATCATAATATAGTTAGTCACCCATGAATCACCATCCAAGGACCTTTGCCTTCCTCTTCTAATTATAATAACTCCTTGCCACCTTTAGGTTATGCAGTCATAACTAGATGCCCATGAGTTACCATCCAAGGCCCTTCACCCACTTATTTCCATAAATCCAATGAGAATATTGTGCTAATGGTTCCAAAGCTGAATATTATCCCAACAAAGACTAAACTAGTTTAATTCATAGTTCAAAGGCCTTATAGTCTAACGAATCAATTAGATAAAACCCCTACACAAATTTATATATTAGAACTCTTACAGACATTTGATGTCCATAGAAACATCTTCAATAAAATTTTGTAGGATTCTATTATGCCTAATGATATAAACCTTGATCAGTTCCAGAACCTAGTTGGACATTTATCTTCATTGCGGCAAATTATATTTGATCAAAAGGACATGTTCACCCTTGACCCAAACCACAATAACCCACTATACATTGAGATAATCATTATGGATCACAAGATAAAGTGGGTTCTTATAGATAATGGTCTAGGGTTGAACATCATATCTCTTAAATTAGTATGATGATTGGGTTATATGGATAAAGACATTCAGCTAGAAACTATTACAATCAAGGCTTACGACAATGCTGAGAGGGAGTCATCTAGTATAATTTGGTTGGAAATCATGGTTGGGTCTATTTATCATCACACATTATTTAATATTATGGATATTGATCTTCCTTATAACATAGTTCTTGGTCATCCTTGGATCCATGAAGTACAGGCAGTTCCATATACTCTTCACCAATGCCTTAAGTTTCCCCATGATGGGATCAAGGTTACTATTCTTGTTGATCAATAGTCCTACCAGTACTACAAACATATTAAAGATGTATTTGGTAATTATAACTATTGCTTAAGTTTAGAATTCATTGCAAAGAAGAACAAAGCCATTATTTCTCATCCATCTCCATCTAATTATATAGACCCTAGTGATTTAGCTTCCACTTCAGTTGATCCATTTCCTGTAGCTTTGGCTAAAAAGGTTATTATTAAAGATGCAAGCCTGTCTATGTACCATCTGAAGGACATCCTTCATATTAAAAAATTACCAAAATCCCCTAAAACATTTGGTAAGTGTAAAACTTCCTAGTCTCCTAATAGACCTGATCAGATTTGGCAACCAAAGAAGAAGTAACCAAAACCTCCTATGATTTTCATACCTATAATTGCACCAAATAAAGATCAAGAGGCTCTTAATGAGGGAGATTGGTTATATTCTGAAGGCCTTGTAGATTGTTTTTAGAATCCAAAATATCCTATCCCTAACAGGATATTAGATCATCTTGACTATATAAGGAAAGGCCTTGGCCCACAGGTGCAAGGAATTTTAGATCCCTTATCAGTTGGAGTTGTCAATTGGAATCATGGTCTTAGAGTTAAACCACTAGAGGATTAACTCATGACATTTGATAGTGACTCTTATAAAGTGACTAGTAACGAGACTCCTAGTAGCAACGTAACATCCCATTACAACCTTTTTGATGAGCTTGCTGAATCAGATTTGTTTGATTCAAATGCCATATTGACCATAACACCTATTAGAGCTTCCCATTCTAAATTAAAAATTTATCCTAGTGGTGCTTCCCTTATTGAAGTAGGACATCATATCTTTACCATTGGAGCTTCCCATCCTGAAGTAAAAACCCATCCTAGTGGTGCTTCCCTTCTTGAAGTAGGACATTATATCTTTACCATTAGTGCTTCGCATCCTGAAGCAAACCCTCAATATAACCTATGCCTTTTCCATCCTAAAATCATAGATTGGGATCAAAATTTTTGGTCATATGCCTCGATGAGTTCCAAAATGAAGAATCAATTGCAAAATACATGAGCTTATGAGATGCAATCCCCATTGATGATCATAAGTAGGGTTTTGATTTTTCATTGAATTATTTTCCCTAATTTGGAGAGCATGCAAAATTTTTTGGTCATAATAAAGAACAAACTTTGAGATATTCAGGTGAAAACCTCTTTGAGGCACTTTTTGATCAGGGAAAAAGTAAAGAAAAATATAAGCCTTTAAGTGAAAACCTATTTTAGGTATTCCCAGGTGGGAAAATTTGCTCATCCCCTCAAGACGTAGAAAGTCCATCTAGCCCAAGTTCGATAGCTAGCACAATAATCTCTTTAGAACAACATCAATTATTTGAGCATCTTACTCTTGAGTTTCTAGAGGTTTTTGCCAATTGGCATTTACCTGAGAAGACAAATTTTGATTATTCATATTATCTAGATATTTGGGAAGAACAAGAAGAAGATATAGCAGAGGGAGATGATCATGACCACATATTTCCTATAATTATAGAAAATAGATCCACACTCCTTATGGAGGGTATAATAGAAGTGAATTTGGGAACCCATGAGGATCCCAAAATTATTTATCTTGGAGATTCCCTTACTGAAGTATAACATGAACATATTATATCCATTCTTAAGGATTATATAGACATCTTTGCATGGGCATACTCTGACATGCCAGGCTTGGACCTAGATTTAGTTGTGCATCATCTTGTTGCTCACCCTGATGCTAAACTAGTCAAGCAAAAGTTGAGAAATATACATCCACACATCGCCCTTTTGGTTAAGGCTGAGTTGTAAAAGTTGTTAGGAGCTAATTTTATCAGATCACTAGACTAATCTAAATGGATTTATAACATAGTACCAGTAAGTAAAAATATCCTAGGCATACATGTTTGTACTAATTTTCATTATATCAACAAAGCATACCCCAAAGATGATTTTCCTCAACCCAACATTGACATGATTATTGATTCAGCTTCTGGGTACGAGATGTTATCCTTAATGGATGGATTTTATAGTTATAATCAAATCAATATATCCCCTGAAGATCAACATAAGACTGCATTCACCACTCCATGGGGAACATTCTATTACCAAGTTATGCCATTTGGTTTGAAGAATGCTAAAGCCACATATTAGCGAGTAATGACTATCATTTTTCATGACATGATGCATGACATTATTGAGGACTATGTTGATGATATACTATAAAAATCAAGAACAAGAGTTGGACACCCTGACATTCTATGAAGAATATTTGAGAGGCTTCATGCATATAAAGTCCACTTGAATCCAAAGAAATATGTCTTTGGAGTCACATCAGGAAAATTGATAGGGTTCATTGTATCAAAATGAGGGATTGAAGTCAAATCTAAAAAGTTCAATGCTATTATGGAAATGCCTCCACCAAACAATCTCAAATAGTTGTGAGGTCTACAAGGAAAGATCCAATCTATACATAGGTTCAATTCTCAATTGGTAGATACGTGTCACCCATTTACCCACCTCTTAAATAAAGGGGTAACATTTTAGTGGGATGAATAATTTTAGATAGAATTAGCAAAGCTTAAAATATACTTGGCCAATCCACTAGTTTTATGACCTCTAACACAAGGGAAGCTACTGCTCTTTATATATTAGCCACAAAACATGCACTAGGGGCACTTTTAGCTTAGCATGATGATCATGGTGAGGAACATGTGGTTTATTATTTAAGCCACACATTGGTAGCCTATGAACATAATTATATGCCTATTGAGAAGGTATGTTTAGCTATGGTGTTTGCCACTCAAAAATTGTGACATTATATGCTAAATAACAAAACTATTGTTATCACCAAGGTAGATCCTCTCAAGTTCTTTTTATCTAAAGTATCTCTTTAAGGATGCATGGATAAATGGATTATCATTCTCTATGAGTTTGATATTGAGTACCAAAATTAGAAGTCAATCAAAGGATAAGTTCTTGCTGACCAACTTGCAAAAGCTCCTATTATGGCCACTCAACCCCTCAACTTTGACCTTCCAGATGATTCTATCATGATGATAGAACAAGCATCACAAGAACCTGAATAGTAGACACTCTATTTTGATGGCTCCTTCACATCCTATGGGTTTGGAGCTGGCATATTTTTGATCATGTCATAGGGGGATTTATCCCCAAAGCATTCCATATATAATTTTAGTGTACAAATAATATGGCCGAATATGAGGCATTGGTTGCTGGGCTCCATCTTGCCATACAATGGGATATTCAAAGCTTAAAGGTCTACGGAGATTTATAGCTAATCATAAATTAGACAGCTGATCAGTATCAAACAAGAGATGATAAGCTTGTTCCTTACAAGCAAATTATTGATAACCTTAAAACACATTTTAAATCTCTATAGCTTGAGTAAGTTCCATGAGTCAACAATAGATTTGCCAATGCCATGAAAAAAATTGGTTCCATGATTAAAATACATGATAGTGCTAAAGAGTATCAATTTTTGATTGAAAATATTCTTTAGCTAGCACATATTCTATCAGATTCAAAGAGGGTATGCACCATTACTGATCCTAATCCCTCAACTGAGCTACCATGGTACCAAGATTTTTATAACTATTTCCATAGCCATGTATTTCCTTCCAACCTTTCCAATAACCAAAAAAAACTATTCCTTCATCACTTAACATGTTATATCCTCCTTGGAAACATGCTTTATCATAAAGGTTATGATGGAACGCTTCTTTATTATTTATCTTCAGGAGAATATAAGATGGAACTAAAGGGGGTTCATGAAGGAATGTGTGGGGCCCATACCAATGGTGTATTACTAACAAAGAAACTTCTTAGAACAGGTTATTATTAGCCTAAAATGGAGATAGATGCTTGTAATTATGTAAAGAAGTGTGTTCCTTATTAGCAGCATGGTAACTTGATACATGCACCTTCCTTACCATTGTAGCCGATTACAACACCATGGCCATTCTCAACATGGGGTCTCGATCTCATTGGGAAAATTAACCCCACATCTTCAGATGGCCATAAGCACATTTTGACTATGACTGAGTACTTCAACAAGTGGATTGAGGCCATTCCTCTCACTTATATTACAATAAAATAAATAGCTAAATTCATTCATTACCATATCATCTATCGATATGGCATCCCATCCCATATTATATTCAATAATGGTGGATCCTTTGTGAAGCAAGATGTGAAATTTCTTTGTGAAAAATTCAAGATCAAACACAAGAAATCCACTCCATATAACCTACAAGGCAATGAATAAGCTGAGGCATCAAATAAAACCATTCTTGCCATCTTAAAAAAGATTGTCAATGATGCTAGCCATAATTGGCACTTTCAACTCTTTCCTGCCCTCTAGGCTTATAGAACCAATCATCATACCCTAACTAGAGTTACTCTATACCCCCTTGTTTTTGGAATTATAGCTATCATCTCAA
This sequence comes from Torreya grandis, assembly GCA_037957365.1. Lineage (NCBI taxonomy): Eukaryota > Viridiplantae > Streptophyta > Pinopsida > Cupressales > Taxaceae > Torreya > Torreya grandis. Next base: position 1,884,404 of record JARHVA010002732.1, read on the forward strand.
TTGATATTGAGATCCCATCATTAAAATTATCACTGGAGCACATTTAAGATGATGAAGACTATAGAGCCTCATGATTACAAGAACTAGAACTTCTTGATGGTAAGTGTTTGGCTGCCCTAAAAAACTTACAAGCCTATCAGAATAGATTGTGGAGAAGCTACAAGAAATGCATTCTCCATCGATAATTTGAGATTGGTGATTTAGTTCTGAAATAGAACCATAAGAAAATAGATGCTAAACCCAAAAAGAAAAGAAAATTTCAGCCTAATTGGTTAGGATCGTATATTGTCACAATGAACTATGGATCAAGAGCATACCAACTGGCTAAACCTAATGGTGAAGAAATTTTAGAGTCCATGAACATCATACACCTTAAGAGGTTCTACGCATGAATAGCTTTAAACCATTATCTATAAGACCCTTGACTTGGGGGAAACTTGTGCTATCATAATTTTATCCCACCCTTTTTTCTTACCTTGAACACATTTTATACTACTCTGGTCCACTTTTCATGAATCCCAATAGTAAAGGATTTGAACCCTTGGCACTCTAAACACATTATTCATCCCATTATGGATTTCTCTCTTTGAGAAGCATATTCCTTATTTTGTCTAGGACATGTTATAATCTTGAACACTTTTTGTCCCTTGACTAATTATGATCTCGATTATGTCTCATGAAAATTATGAATGTCTTTAACAACAATTATACAAAGCAATTCAACCATGATAGTCTTGTATAGCTTCAGATGAGTGAATAGATGCATCTTCTCAATTATAGCATTTGCTTCTCTTTCTTGGTTTATCAATAACCTCACTCCCACTGATTTATGAGCATGGACCATTATATCCAGCTTAGATGTCTTATTGGAACCTCTACTTTCAGGATGTGTATCTTCTCGACTAAATGGTCCTACCTTGTGTATATCTTACCCCCAAAACACCAAAAACATTAGAAATACTTTGAAAATACCAAAAACATTAGAACATGATCCATAAAAGAACAAAAACATTGTCTCATGCTTTTGTACATTCCCATTCCACCATGCTACGCTCTTACCATTTTGTAAGCACAAAAACACCAGTTCATTTCATTTTATCCCATGCACTTACCATTTTTCAAGGTCATTATTTCTCATCTCATCAGCTTCTTGTTTGCCAGACCATTCTCATTTGTTTGTCATATCTTCCATTTCTTATATAAATTATGCTAGTCTAATCATCATTTTTCTTCTATCCCATTTCCTAGGAGAACTATATTTGGCTTAAAGTTCATGTTGGAGCATGCATCCATGGATCTATGTAGGCAACATCCACTTGTCTTATACATCTGGAGTCAGCTTGACCAACCCCTTCCTTTTCTTCTTTTCCCCCATTTTTCTATCATTGTTCCTCTTTAATTAGGGAACAATTGTCATTGTTCTTTGTTATGATGTGGTAGAAATTAATGCCTCTACCACATATGCATGAATATTTGTCTTTAAACCACACTATCTTGGTTTTTGTTTGTGCGTGTTTATTTGAGTTTTCTTGGTGTTTTGTTATGTTTTCTTGGAGTTTTATTGTGCTTTTGAACCTCTCCTTTTATTTCTTCTTGTCTCTTCTTGGTCTTGTGTTTCCTTGATTGTTTTTTGATTTTCTATTTTGTGTTTCAGAACATCTTGATGATTCACATGGATCTTGATGGTTTATATCTTGATCCTATGTTATTACGTTGTTATTGAACCATTTTTGTTTATTTGATTGTTGTTGGTGTCTTGTCTTTTCTGTTTGATTTTGATTTTCTCTTTTATGTTCAATAATGCCTTGATAGTCCACATGGATCTTGATTATTCATATCTTGGTCTCATGTCGTTAAGATGTTCTTGACTTTTATTTTTAAACATTTTGTTCTAACTTAAGTTCATATCTTGATTTCAAGTTAGGTTCATTTATGTTTATCTTTTTATTTGTTTTTTACTTTTTTTTAAAAATGTAAATCACTGTAACTCTGGTTTTGGTCATTGTTTTACCATTATCCTTAGTTATAGATATTCATGTTTGAACTAGCTTAGTGAAATTGGAATATTATGTCATTTTAATTTAATTCATACTTATGATGCATAATTTATTTTGATATAGTAATAACTTTGTATTCAGGTCTCAAAGTCTTAATGTCAACATTAGCTCCAATGAACGATTCTCAAGAACACTTTGCAAAACCTAGGCTCATGATATGGAATTAGGCTTCTAGGTAGCATGCATTTAAGGCTTCTTTATTTATGCTTAGATGTGCATATGTTTTCATAAATTGTGTGTCTAATCAATTCTTGGTCATTTTTCATCATTCCTCATTCCATTCTCTCCCAAACATGGGTGAACTACATTGGCCTGAAGTTCATGTTAAAACATGAGTCCATGGAACTATGTAGGTAGTGCTCAATTTATATTGAGGTTAGATTGGCTATCTACATTCTTATTTTCATCTCTCTCATCACTTTGTGCATTCTCATATTCTTGGTTTTATATGGCTTTCTATGCCATTACACCATCACATGTATGTTTACACCCGATCACTTTAAACTATCTTTTCAGTTATATATTTCAGCTATTTTGCTTTCCAATTGCCCATGCTGGGGTACAATGTTTGAACCACATCCAAATAAAATTAGCTCTATAGGGGAAAAATCATTATTTATTTTTATCAATGATCCAAATTTTCCCTACTGGGGCAAAACTATTTTATCATGATCAAATCTAATTTATTGGAGTACTTATTATATTCTTTTTAGAGACCCCATTCTAGTGGTGCTTCCATTCTTGAAGCAGAACGTTCTCTCTTTTCCTCTAATTCTAAGCTCTCCACACTAATGCCCATGATGGCAATATTTTAGTGTACAACTTGTCTCGAGATTGATCAATGCCATAAGTGCGTAGCTTGTACTCTCAAATTGGGTACGTTTACAGTGTCTCCCTTATATTTATGGATTGTATCTTTCCATTTTTCTCCATCTCTAGGGATTATTATACTTCTCATTATATTTTGATCATTTATGGTAATCATGTGTGAAAGCATTATCTCATCTGGATGTGATCTATTCCATAGGTTAATCTCTCACTTTATCTCTCTTTTTGAGAGTTCATCCTTCTCTTTCATCCTAGTATGTCCTCTCAAGGGGGCATCATGGGTCTATTTTAATTTATTATTGACAAATATTTTCTTTGAAAAGATGTTGCTTTGTCTAAATGTCTTGCTATGCCTTCTCAAATAGGGGAAAAATGTAGACATCTTATTCCTAACACCATCTGTGTTAAAATTGTCAATCTTACTCAAATTTCACTCAAATGCACATTTTAGGTCAAAATCCATAAAACATGCTAAATGGTTCAAACTTGTCATTTACAAGTGCCAATTTGGGTCAAATTATCCCTAAATTGAACAATGCAATTTACGGGTCAACTAACTTTGATCAATTTATTTTGAGTCAAAATGACGATTTCACCTTTTGTGCTCTGATCACTCTTTTCTTCTAATTCATTGGTATACACCACGCAATTTTATTATTTTGTGTTGGAAACATCATAAATGGAAATATGGTTCCAATGCATCTAACATCACCTTCTAATTCTTCTCGAGTCAAATTATAACTCAGTAATATGACTTTCTGACCATTTTGATTAATTGAGGGCCAATTTTCAAATAATTGCACAAATGTTGATTAACCTTGTTTAAGGCCAATTAATCCAAATCAAGAGCTTAAGTGGATTTCACATGAGAGTTGTTGAATATTTATTTTTGGAAATTGATTCCTATTAACTGCATCATCAGGTGACCTCATTTCTTAGGAAAACATCCCTAGGCCATAAATGCCACAAATATCAAGATTATGGGTCACCCATGCCTAGTTAAGCTCTCCATGCCTCTTAATTGACCCTTTTTAAAATTACATGATGAGGATAATTAAAAGCTTAATTCCAAAAATTTAATTAATCCTCAACCACACATCTCAATCTTGAGATGGACGGTTCAAGTTGATTCTGATCAAATCCAAAAATCTATAAATAGAAAGGCCATGAACATCATTTCTAAGCTATTTTGGTGCAAGGTTATTATGCTAAAATATCTTCAAAAATGTTTAATATTGCAAAGCTATAATGTTAAATTTTTTCCACAAGGCTTAGCATTTGATCATAGATTTTGTTTGTAAGCTTCATTGATAGGCTAGTTTAGTGATTTGGAATCATGAGCCTAGCTTTTATGGAGTGTTCTCGAGGCATTGGAGGAGATTACCACCATTGTTGACAAAAACAAGGATGCTTGATCAAGGGAGAACATGTTTTGAGCCATATGGGTATGATGAATCCATTTGGGAAGGTAATATAGTGTTACTTTCTTTCATTTGTTTCTTGCTATCCTTTGTAATTCCCATAGGAATAGATAGGCTTGGTTATTTAATTATTTATGCATGTTTCATTATTTATGGACTAATGCTTGACTAAATTTCTTTATAATCCTCTCTACACACCATATTACATAATTTGACCTACTTACAACTGTATGTATCTACAAACACATATTTATACCTATACCTATACTCACCATAGTGACTTGAATTTTTGTGTGTGTTGTATTTATGTTGTGAATTAAGCCATTATCACATATTATATGTATTAAATATAAAGTGTCAATTATATATGTACTAAAATGAACTAATTTTATACACACTAAAATGTAAAGTTCCAAACCTCTATAATCTGGGGTGTATACTATTGGTAGTTTTAGGGGGTTGTCTTATGCCTTGATTTCTCTCTTATACTCCAATTTATGTAAATATTTTTATTTCATTAAAATATGGATTATAATTTGGTTCCACTTCTAAGTCCATATAAGTATCATAATTGGAAAACTAAAGTATAAATATTTATGAGAAGTAAAGATTTACACAAAATAACTATGGGTATTGAAACTAAACCAAATCTAGATAAAATAAAGATTAAGTAGTTTAACTAATGTGATGATTCATGTGGTATATTATGTTTGCCTATATCTCACGAGTTACTCTTTCACATTGAAATTGAAAAATCACCAAATGAGATCTGAACCATTCTAGAAGAATTCTTTAGGAATCAATATGTATTGAGGGTCATTATCTATAGAATGAGCTCATTAATTTGAGTCTAGGCAAATTTGACATAATATAGGACTTATTCACCAAATTTTAGTCACATATTTTATATTTGAAATCGTGTGGCATAGATAAAATGGATGAATAATTAATTTTTTCAATTCTTTCCAACTTAGGTCCAGACTATTCTGTTTGTCTCTACCTTCCATAATACTAATAGTTCCATAGGAGCCACATGGACTATGTCATCCTTAGGTTATTTTTCCAAAGACTTGACTAGGGATCAAGACAAGATTATTCAGATGGGTACATTGAAGTCCTCTAAGTTTCATGCCCTGATATTTAGTCTTTAAACATAGAAGGCTTCAAGTTGTAAGGATAAGAAACATAAAAAGAAGGATTAGTATAAAAATAAGGGTAAAAAAACATATGTTACATCCAAATTAACAATAAAGACCTAATCTTTAGACACAAAACTTAGGATAAAAAAATGTCAAATGTGCCTATGGCAATAGAACTGGGCTTAATGAACATAAATGTTTGAAAAAACATATAGATCACTTTAAAAGAATTCTTGAGAGAAATAATATAAGTGAATATAATTTCATCACACAATATTCATCAAATATGGATTCCTATAAGGAAATATATAGTGGTAAAGGGAAAGGTAAGGACAAGGCCCTTATTGTAATTACATCTCAGCCTTCCACATGTGTGATTGATTCTTCTTAGAGAAAACCTGCTATTTATTTGTCACTATCAAAGGCTTACCAATTAGCATGATTATTAAGAATCAAAGGTCTTACTACTACCTTGACATATGGCTAGGATCTTGAGTTATTGAAATCATTAGGGATATCAAACTGAGCTTGAATTATAGCCAACCTATTAACATGATTATTTTCCTATCTTGGAATGGATTTTATGTTGAAGGATTCAAAATATTCCATAAGATCCTACATCCTATATTTTTATGACTTTAACAATGAGTTATTTATCACATTTTGGGCTTTGAATTAATGAACAATCAGTTTGTTATCACCAAATACTTCTAAACACTTCACTCCTCTTTTCCTAGCCCATTAAATAGCATGCACAAGTGATTCATACTTTGTTACATTACAATTAAAACTAAATTAAAATATAAAATTATTTTAATACAATTATTTCAAAGGAGACACCAACATTACACCACCTCCTACACCAATCTTTCTCCTTGATCCATCAAAAAATAACTACCATATGCCATCCATGGGATCACTAGGCTTGAACAACTAAGGAATGAAGCAACATTACTCATGTAAGTAATACACTCCTAAGCCTACTTATTCCATGAACTTATATGGATTATGTTCATGATTTTTAACTTCCCACTCATCAAGAAAAATATCAGGTATGCCTTCAAGAGAAATAAATAGTTCTTGGTCAACATGGATATCTCCTTCATCAAGAATAGTAAAATTTACATTAGAGATCTTAGGCACATAGGGTTATATATGACTCTTAATATTTAGTTCTATTTATATCTTAACTTTGGTGCCATATCTAGTCCTTATAACCATGTAGGACCAATATGATGACAAGTATCCCTCAATCTTGGCTATAAACTCTCTAGATAGACATAGGACAAAATGAGGTGTTAGGTATATCACAATAACATCTTGAAGAATTGAAAAAGTGGGGAAAGAATTCAATGTCAAATTTAGACCTTTAATACTATCTACAGTCTTAGTGGCTATCCCATCCAATTTCAACAATCCTTTGGTGATTGGCTCATGTTTTAGGCCTAACTTATCAACCACTTGTTTAGGTATTACATAGGCACTAGCACCACTACCATAATAAAATTATGAATCAAAGACTCACCTATGATGAGAGAGAGATAAAAAAGAGGAGGCTTATCATGATTGACTTGTTTGCCTCCTTTGGGATATTCATGAGTACTACTCTCTCTTTCATTGCTGATCCATCTGTAATGTTGAGATTATGTAGCTCTTCTTGAAGTATATCCTTTTATTTAGGAATGGCCAATGTCTCCCACATGGGAATGCTCACATGTTCCTTATTAATTTGATCCAATTTTTTTTAATAATTTCCAACCTTTAGCTATCCTTTAGGAACAATAACACTATCTTGAGCTTATGAAGATTGAGGCAAGGGAACAACTCTTACATTCTAATTTATCTCCATGTATTGAACTTCACAGATCACATTAGGCATATTAACCCCTTGAGTCACTTGAGAAGGTGTAATAGGTACTTTAATTACTTATTGATTACCTTATATTTCTCTTTGCTTATCCCTTATGTTTCCTACCATAGGAGTATCAATGTTATTTATACCTCTAAACTGATTCATAGAACAATAGTCTCTTTCTTGTTAATTAACAAAGGTTTAATCATGTTTTACTTTAAATTTTATTAATATCTCCTTGTGGTCGCATTTCAACTTGTGGAGTTTGAGAATATTTCCTACCTTGATAAACTTGAATATTTTGAGCACCTTGCACCATGGGAGCTTGATTGGACATACCATTAGAGTAAAAAAATTGATTTTGGAGTGATCCAAAGGAAGGCACCATGACTGATCTTGGAATAAGTTTTTTTTAATATATAAAAATAACATTTTAAGAACTAGAAGCATTTAGATTGTAGATATTTTAAGGTTTAACATTAGTGATTTGTCCTTGACCTTGATAGTTACCTTGGAAAGGAGGTCTATTCGCCTGATTGAATTGGTTATGTGATTGCCAAGGCATATAATGATGATCATGTTGACTTTTGATGTTCACAATTTCATTACCAAAACTTTGTATAAGAGTATTGGCTTCATGTAAATCATTATGAGGATTAAAGGCAACCTTTTCTTGACTATTTGGTCAAGCAATATGAGCCAATGTGGGCAATGCAGGGGGAGTAGAAGGAGTAGAAGGATGAAATTATTAAAAAAAGGCATATGAGGCCTTGGATAAATATAAATATCTTGGATAAGATAATTTTCTACCCTTATTGCCATCTTATATGCATCAAGCAATGTGTTTCCTCCCATTGATTGAATCATTATTCAAGGCCCCAAATAGTCTAAGAAAGCATAGTTTTTAGTTGGTTTGACTATGGTTGGGATCCTATCCCAATTATTTTGGAATATATATTTGAAATAAACCATGAATTATTGAGGGGATCTCTTTATTGTAGTCAATGGATCCACCAATGATAAATTACCACTCTTACCCTCAAAATGCTTGTATAGTTATTCTCCTAACTCATCCCAAGTGGCAATAGAATTAGGCCTCAAGCCTCTAAAACATTTAAGAGCCTTCCATTTAAATGGATTGGATAATTTTTTTATTGATACATTATCTTGTATCACAAGATGCACAAAATAAATGTTAGTAATATCTCTTATATGCTCAATGGGAGTAGTAGAATCTTCTACAGTGAAGTGTGGGATACTTTTAAGCGTAACAACAAATATATCATCATATTGAGATAGGATTAGATGGATTACACCATTGAAAGGAAATAAAGCCTAGTTTTTAAGCACCACCTTTTTAAAAAATAGGGGTATATAAATATTTTCTATAGATATATTTTTAGAAACAACAAAATGACTTTTTGGATAAGGGTGTGTAGTAGCAAATCTCCTTTTCTTAGCTAAATGATAAGGTAATTATACAAAATCAAAAGGAGTAAATTTAAAATAAGATATTGTAATTACCTTTGTCATGAAAAATAAACATTAATATTGAAACCAAGATGTTTGAAAACTTTTTGGAGTTACCAGACGTTGAATGTATATGCTATGACAACTACAAGTATGTTAAGACATGCACAAATCTTGAGCAATCTTCTTGAATTTAGGTCCCATAGGGCATGATAAAAACTATTGTCACTTTGAGTTGTGAGGGGCTGTTTCAAGTCTCCTCATTCAATTAACACAACGGGAAATCTCTAAGGCTATGGGTGGCCTATAGTTAAAGAAACCTCCAGAGAGGGTTGGCTCCTTTGATTCTACACCTATATTATCACTATACCTACTCAAATTACAATGAAAAGGGTAGGAAAAATCTAAAATAAAATAGAAAAAGGAGTGATGCATCAAATTTTAGGTCTCCTCATATGTCCTATGAGTTGAAAAAAATCTAAACAAGGTTGAATCTAATCATACAAATTTAAATAGTTCTCTAACATACATATTTAAATATGGAGGTTACAACTGATACATCAACTAAGTGGGCTAATCAAGAGGCCTACAATGAAGCATTAATTAAATTTTATCACATTTAACATTTTCATAACCACTTAATACACATCATATGACCTACTAAAAAACAACTTACTCACAAATAGGAAAGAATGAAGAGGACAAATGCAATAAGATTGGATATCAACACTATCATTCATCAATAATTCACCATGAATCCACTAAATATGAGATAAATAAAAAATCAATTTGCATTCATTTCAAAAAAAATTTATCAATTTTAGTAGGGATTCACCATACTAATTTGGAGGGATCCTTTACAATCCTTTTAAAGCCAAATATATAGAAGAATTGAGAGAGAGAGAGAGAAAGAGGATGTGGGAAAAGCCCATGATGAAAATCATTAACCATGAAAATAGATACAATTCAAAGAGAAGGTGAAGAGATAGTCCTAGCATTACTATTTAACATGTGTTGGCTTGGATTGATGATGCCCTCATGAGAGGTAGCATAGAAGTGGCTCTTCACCTCCTATGACTTATCCTTTATCTTTTGAAATTTCCCTTTCTTGATTGGAGGAGTTATAAGTTGACATACTAAAAAATGGCCTACCTGACCTTCTTGGATATTTATATACTATTCTTGTCTCTTTAATTCATTTATCATTAGAACCTACAACTTACATGTCTAAGATTGTTTGAACCACATGAGTGTAATGAAGACATGTCTATAAATTATCCAAGACTTAATATTTGTTTTAAAATTGTCAAAATAGATTAAAAATATCTTATATGTCTTGTATAATATCATACAATATCTATGTAAGCTCATAAACCATCTTCAAAAGAGTCTTCATAACTCACTTGATAAGAGGTTTGAAGAAGGCTGAAAGTGTTTATGCAATAGGAGATCTATGAAGGTTAAAAACTATATTGAAACCTTGTTCATGTTTCATAATTTAAACATTGAGGTTTCAGGTGCTTATATCCTCTCAAGAGTCTTCAAGAGTGTGTTTAACTTGAGACAAACTTGACAAGTTGATAGGGACCTGCATGTTCCTTTGAATGTTCTCAACGACATGAAACTACTGGATTGTTTGTGAATGAGCCCTCTCATTATACCTAAAACCTATGAAATTAATCTATTCATGAATTGGAAATACATGTAATAGGTTTATCTGATATTCAAAATGATTCTATGAAGGTACTTATACTCTTGATGACTCTAAGAAGGTCTGTAACCATAGAACTTAATGTAAGTATGAAAACATTCTTCATTTTAGGCCTAATTAGTGTTTTGAAACATATAAAATCATAATGTAGGATTATATAATGGTTTTATTTAGGGCCATTATACCTTTTCCTAGGCTTGATAATTCTCTCCAACTAGTCAAAAATACCTTAGCTAAACACCTGCAAACAGGGCTAAAAGTATAGTTTCTAGGCTTTTTTCATGCATCTCTCACTCCACACATGCCAAATTATTACTCCAAAAGGTTCATAAGAGATATAAATATGTCATATAAGTGTTTTCAAGGAATTTAAGATCCATTGGAGCTGATTAGAGATCCATTGGAGTCGATTAGAGATCTATTTGTAATCATCAAACTTTTTCTAGGGTCTTTTGGCAGTTTTTTTGATCTTTACATTCTTAATGATTGTTCATAGAGAATAGGGCCTTGATTGATCAATTAATCCAAGAAATTTGAGTGGAAAAACTTTATTAAAATATCCTAAGGATATTATACCCCATGTACCTTCTCATTTAGCTTGCCACATAAGAAATTTACCTTCTCAAGCATTGCAATCATATAGATGTGCATTCTAAATGAATGTTTTGATAAAAAACGTCTTTTCATGATTGTTTTTGATTATAAAAACTTAAAATTGGTATTATTCATACCCTTATATATATATAAACACTCACCCAAGATATTTATTCCCTCAAAGTCTTCAAACCTATTTTAACCCATAGATGGGATTTATGGGCAATGTGGCTATTTTAGTGTTAATGGCCATCTTTGGTGTTTTATTTATATGAAAACATATGTAATCCTTCTCAAAGCCTCCTTCATGGTCCCTTAAACTCTTAAATAATATCCAAACCTCAAATTTTAATCAAAACATTTACTCTCCTATCACATTTCTATGTGCAGACCTATAGGTGCCTATCCCAGGTTTTAAATCCATTTCAACTCTATTGTTCTAATTGACCCATATACCTATAAAAAATTGGATAATCTTGGTATAAATGTGAATTAAATTTAGACAGTTTGAGGAATTATTATCAAGTGAAGGTTTACCAATAATCCCTATATTTGAACTTATACAGTCCACTAAAATACCTAAACTAGAATTGCTCTTTGCCATCTCTAATTATGAATGATCTAGAAAGAGTTTAAGATATTTTGTTGGGGTATTATAATCAATATGAAATTATCAATAATTCATTGGAGATATAAAATTTTGTTTTAGGTTTGTTACTTACTTCTTCGATGGTTGAAACCCTTGTTCAAGAACCCTAACTCAGTGGTCTTCATAGATTGTCATTTGCAACTCTTATCATGGATGATTTGAAAACTTGTTGATAATTTATTGAGATAACATATATAACTAAAAATTATAATAAACTAATCATTTTATTGGTTTCTTGAATATCGAACTTAGTTTCCATGTTGCTCCTTTAGGTCTGCAATAGGGTTAATGCACCTTTTTCATAATATTTTGGTTTATCTAATGGATTATCCTCATGTAAAGGATTATAAACACTAATGGAATCATATACAATGTTTTAAAAACCTTTACTGACCTATACAAATTCAAACTCAATACAAAACTTGCATCTTTTTTCTCATTTTGATTTGCAACCTGTAGGTGTACATTCCAAGCTTAAACTTCATTAAAAATATATTTTTGGAATGGATTTATTTCATATAGATATGTATATATGGTTTTGGAGACAAGTTATATTATATTTGGGTTTATTGAGAGTATCTTATCAAATGATAATAATCACACACTTGCCAAGACCCTTTTAACTACTCCCTGTAGACTTGACACAATCTACTAGGCATACATGCATCAACCATTTTCTTTGCCATTTTAGGTCTTCAATTTATTATAAATAGTATGAGGAGATTTTATGAAGTTAAATAAAAGGTTTAAAACTAATCTTAAATCTCTATCATGTTGTAAACATCTCATATCTTACAAAACTTGCCTACCATGTCTAAGCACAATCAAACATGAGATTTTCTATTAGTACATGTATAATCAATGAAAGCTTGAATTGAGTTTGATTTTTTAGATACCACAAACCACAAAGAGATGTTTTTCAACTATTTACATGCATTAACCAATATTATACATCTAATTTCAATAAAAAAACCATTGTAGTGGGGTTTAGTAAGGTTTAAGAGGCATCATAATTATTAATAATTGTTCATAGAGATCTGCCCTCAAAATCATGACTTTTTCCATGAAGTGTAAGGGAGTAGTGGTCATAAACATAACCTAATGTAATTTTTCCTAGTTCTTCTCCTCCTTTATGAAACAACCACATCAAAATGACTTTTCTTGTCTTTCCAAACACTCGATGGAAACATCAAGTGATTTTCTACCTTGTTTGGACTTATACCATCTTATTGAGGGTGTTTTTGACCTAAGTAAGCTAGAGGAGGCCTTAGAGAAGATTATAACACCCTGTGATAATGTTGTCTTGGCTAATGATGACTTAACCAACATGAAACCCTGCATGATCTCCTTAAAACCTGCCTTCTCTTTATGTGATACTTATTCATTTGAGCAATATCCTATTGTAACTACATACCAAATAGTCCATGGAATCCTTATCTAACCTTAAAATGACATTGTAATGTACAAACTCTCTTTTCCTACCTTAAAACCTATCATTATACTATATTTGGAGTTGAAGACAAAGAACAAAGAGGTTTCAAAAGTGAATGAATGTTAGAAAAAGAGTTTTAACACTTATTGGTTGGGTGTATGGTAGAAAAAAGTATGACATGATCTTCAATGAGTGCCAAATGGCCCAAAATATCTCCTTTGCATGGTATTAGACATTTAAAATTTATGTTTTCCAAGGGGTTATATTAAAACATTTTAACAAGAGATATATCAAAACCAATGAAACCTTAAAATCTCCTAAATTATCTCAATCCCTCCAAAAGCTTGAAATGGAAAATTTTGTTATCTCATTAGCTTTGATCCTAGACTCAATATACATCATGGAACACCATGCCACTTTGTGAATAATCACATCAATACTCTTGCTATGGTTCCAAGTATACCTTAAATTTTGAAAAACAACCTTAAACTTTGTTAGGTTACCTTAACCTATGCTAAACTAATTTATAAAATACATCTTCAAATGCCATGGCATGAAACTAGTTGGTTAAGACACACACATGGACTCTATTGAATACTAATAAGACCCTATCTAGACCTTGAGATGACAATAAACACCACAACCATGACACCAAGATATGATTATCAACAATAAAATTTCAAGGTTAGATGACTTAGTTATATGGTTTTTAAAAATCCTTGGTCATGGGTGACTAATTAGATAACATGCTCTACACATCATAGTTTTTTCCATCATTTCTTGAAATTCATTTTTTTCTTATAGATTTTTTGTCTTTGTGAGTTATCTCATCATTTTAAGGAAATTCATGCTATAATAACATAAGGATATATAGTTTTTATTTTTAAATTTAAGGTACAAAGTATTTTTTTTCCACTATATATTTTAATATAAATATTTTTTAAAATTCCAAAAATAAAAATAAAAATTAAGTTGTAATATTAAATTTTATTACATCTATCTACATGTTAGATGGTATGAATTTTATAAAGCATTCATGGTGACTAATTTGATGAGGTAATATTTATTTATTATGAAAATATGGTAATCAAAATTAAATCTCACATATTACAACTTAATTTTCAAGATTTGATAACTCAAGTGAAGCACATTCATTATTTAGCTTGAGATATATAAGTTTTAAGGTTATAAGATGGTAAAATTTATTTTGGTGAGATGCACCAAACTTAGAAAAGTAAGAATGTAAAGGTATATACATTTAAGTACAATTATGATCACAAACATTAAGAGTCTCGTGATATGTTTGGAAGGGTCTCCCTTTAGTTATGTTTTAATGCTATATCTAAGACCTAATTTGAATTAGCTAGGAGAAATAATTATTGGTTATGTAATGCCTTATTGTTGTCATATTAATATGATAAAATTTCATTTCGTATTTTTATCACAAGTGTATCTTTTCCATATTTTTATAGAACATCTTGGGATGTACTGATAGGTTATGTTGGTTGAGTAGTATTGAGACAATTATATGTATTAGATTAATTAAAATTATCATTGGAAGGTGTTATTATAATAAACACATAAGATGGGAAAGATCTCCCAAAATATATGGGAGCAAAATATACTTGTCCAATACTAAATGTATGCATGTCATCTCTATATTTCTGAGTGACACATGGTGTAAAGCTAAGATTTGATATATATTTTTCTATGCTATCAAGTTTGTAATCATCGACATCATTTTCATCCCAAGATTGAGTATTATCATTGGTATTAACCATCTATACTGCATCATATGTATAAATTAACTAAATTGGAATAAATTATTGAGGTGTTATGATATTTATTTATGGTATTTTTAGTTGCAATATATTTTTTTTGTGGACTCTGAATTATTGCAAAACTATAAAGGGACATTGTCTAGAGGGTATTTTTAGCTGCAACATACTTTTTTTTGTGGACTCTAAATTATTGCAAAAGTAGAAAGGGACATTGTCTAGAGGGGAAGTATAAAAATGAACCTCATGTAATTTTTTTAACTATATATAATGTAGATTAAATTAAATTCATATAACATATCCATGTTCCACAAAGTAAATGATTGTAACTAGCTTAATTAGATATATCTTGAAAATGTATAGTTAGAGTTTTAGGCCTAACAATTATCTTCAATACAATTTTTCAAATGGAGATTTGTGGTTGATTATAGAATTATTGGATGACCTTAATTTAAGGTATTTAATCAATGAAACATTGTAAATGAGGACCCTCTTGCCACCCTTATTATTAATTTTCACATAAATGTATAAGGGATAGTTTTGATCAATAATGTCTCTAGAGGGAATATCCTTGAGTTCAAATGAAATGAAGAGTTCATTATTTTTTAAATATATAATAATATAAGAATAATATGTTTATTTAGTGTCACTTGGTAGATTAGAATCATGTAAGGAATCATGCAATATATATTTGAAATATATTAACTGATTAAGTAAATTTAATATGGAAATATTGGATTGAGGAGGGGTGTTATTGCTAACTGAGCCTTGAACATAAGAATAAGGCAAAGGGATAGTGATATTGGATGCCATACCTCTTTGGGTTGTTACATAATCTACCTCATAGTGAATCATCATACAATTAGAATTATAAGGGCCATCACTTAGAAAGCAATTATTTCAATTATAAGGATGTTAAAACATAAAGCATAAAATAACCCTATCAAACCTTAATCCATAAGCTAATATTATATGATAAAAGAGGGATGAAATGTGGAAAAATTGACTTTTTTAATATAATAAGCATATGAGAAAGCCTAAGTTAATGTAGAAAATAAGTACATCCCATGCCATTTCAAAAATGAATAAAGTATGAAAAATGAATCTACCCACGAGAAAATATAAGAACCACAAGCCTTAGAAGCATAATAACCAATATAAGTAAATTTGAGTTGATTCAAGCCAAATGAAGCTTAGTGACAAAGCAAAATAAAACAGAGAGTTTAAATAAAACCCTAAGACTAATTAAAAATTAAAAAATAGGGGAAAAAGTCCTTAAGGGATGAGGATTAAGAAACCCTAGGTTGAATAATAACTAGGATTAAATTAATTTTTATTAAAAAATAGATAAAAATTTAAGGATTATATAATAAATGTGAATGAAAATCTTATCTGGGGTTATATCCAAAGTAAAAAAAAAATAAAAATAAATGAAAATGATATTTGAAAAACTAAAATTATAAATGAAACCATAGAAATTTTCCTTTGAAGGTTTAAGCATTCAATGAATCGAGGGATTCGTCAAAATGTTTTTATTATTTGTATTTTAGGATAATTTTCATTCACACAAACAAATAAAACACAGGCACATGGTAGATATTTTTTAATAGTATACTACAAAAATTATATCTAGCTCATGCTTAAAAATAAAAACTAATAAAGCAAACAATTGCACAAGCCATGGAATTGAAGGAATAGTGAAGAGATATAAATAAACATATTTGTTTATTATTTTGATTGTTTGATAATGGAGTAGAGATTTAGAAGTTTTATGGACTATAACCTTATAATCTACATCTACAATATGCTGAGGGTAAAATTAAATGGTTACAAAATATTCAATGTTTATAATCAACACGACTCAAAATTTGTATATGTATAGGTGACAAATTTTTACTTTTACATTGAATTTATACCCTACTAGTTTTTAGGTTTTATATTTTTGGCAGGTGCATTGGTAGATGAAGAATATGGTTGTGTTTGCTTCATTGAGTTGGTATCCAAAATGTTATATTTGTATTCTTATTTATATTTGACTTAAATTTCCATAAATATTATAGGAAGAATGAAATAAATGTAAGGTTACCTATCTTTGGAAATATCTAGGGAGTTGCAACTACATATCCCATATGCCAAGAATTGCAGCGAATGGTTTTCACATGCATGTGAGTGGAATTTTGACAGAAAAAAGTTTGCCTTATCTCTAGAGTAAATCAAATGCAAATATATGATATACACATAATATTTAATTTGGACAAGATGTAGGCAAAATCTTATTTCAAGTTATTAACAATAGAAATATAATAATTTAATTTGTTCCTAGATGTGAATCTTCTTGATACTTCATTATTTGAAATTGCTATAGGAGGCTTTGAATATCAAAAAATCTTAGGTTTGATGTAGGAACCTAATGGAAAATAAGATTATATAAAATACACATGCGACATAACAATAACATGTAAAAACATTGAAAATAATGAAAAAATGAGGGTAGAAGGGCAAAAAAAAGAGAATGTAATAACCCCATTAGGTTTTACCAAAATAGAGTAATTTTTATTTTATTTTATTTTATTAAAATTGATTACACATATTCATCTAGTGGATTTCACCATGATAAATTTAAGTGATAATTAACTAAATGTATTATTTTAGTTAACCCCACAAGGTTTATAGCTAATGCATTTAGCTAATGATCACCATGATAATGATGTAACAAATCATGAACAATGCTGAATAAATAATAAATACTACATTTATTTCATTAAATTACTAATATAGTTTCATCCATGACTGATACAATATTATAGCCACTAATGTATAAGTACAAATAAATAAGTAGTATAGTTTCAATAATAATAAAGTTTCAATAAATATTAATACAATGATACAAATCTTCATGGAGCATGAGTTCTCCATGAACTCAAATATCTATCTGTAATATCAAGTGTAGTCTCTATTTAAGAATTACTATAGGGAGGGAGAACATCATTTGAGTGATTTACCACACCAACCATATACCATCGATCTCACACACTATATTTCAATAAGGAAATGGCCCTCCCTTCACCAATGGGTAGATAACGATGGTACGAGAGTCTAGAGTGACAAACTAGAACATGTGTGATGTAAGAAAACTAATACATGATGTGTACCATAAAGAAATATATTCTAACATGATATCACACAAACATGTAAATTATATCAAATACATGAAATGACAATGTTATAAGCATTACTTTTGCCAAAATTTTCAAATAGTTAATGATCTCTAGGATCAATCAATTTCATACACACCACTTGATCAAATTACTCCTCTTGCATTGATGACGCTAATTAAGCTATTGGAATACATTCATTGCTTATTTCAAGTCATAAATACAATATTTGAATAATTATATAATAATATAGAAACCAAATTTAATTGAAAAATTTCCTATTAGTAGATATAAAACATGCTAATTATGAAAATATCAAATACATATATTTAGTCCATCAAATGTAATGCAATGAATCTTAATAATGATCTTATTTATTAGAGACTAATAAATAGAATCATAAATAGTCCTCAATATAAACATATCATACAAGTAATAATTTTATCTAGACTACAAGTTACCCAATATCATTATGTAGCTTAAAATATTATTTCATCCATGAAACATAACATTAATCACAACTTATTTCTTTGTTCATATACCATAAATATAACAAAATCTAGTCATCTAACAACTTAATAAGATCTATATTTAAATAATTAAATACCTTATTTTAATGTTTCATCTAAACATTAAATACATAAAAAGTACCCATATTATGATGCGATAATAATAATGTCTACTAGCATACAACATGTTGCATACATCTATATATGGTATATCCATTCTTAGATTCATAACACTATCGATAAATCATATGTTTATACCATGTATATATTTATAATTTTTAAACTCTCAGGTATACATAGAAATTTCTATACAGTTACTAATCTGAGAATGTATATGTTATACTCTAAGTAGACAATCCACTATCCATGATCTTAGAGTATCTCATATACTATCAGTATACATTATAACTAAAATAATTTGTCTCCAACCTTTAATATACCAAACAATTTCCAATTTAATTATTTCAACTAAAAATGCACATAATATACATGACTATCAATTCAAACTTATCCAATCAATGATTTACCAATTCTATTATTTCAAAATACGTAAATCAATAGGATCATAGACCTATTCAAATTTCTTGCATATTTTATGATCAAAGATTATATACTTAGCCATCTATGTCAAAATATTGAGAATTATATGAGAATATAACTTAGTCCTTGATCACATATATAAACCTCTTACAATAATATTAAATTTAATACTCAAACCTACTATAATTGGTATGAGGGTCTCACTTATAATTTAAAACCAATCCAAATGTATATAATACATGGATAGAACACAATAATCAATTTGAGCTTGTATAATACATAGATAGAATAAGATAATCAATTTGAGCATATATGATATATAGACATAACAAGATAATCATTTCACTAATAAACTCAACCTTATCATTTATACAGTCCTTAAGATATTTATATAATACGTTTCATTGATAACTATATAAACTAATCCTAATCCTAATATTCTATCTAAATTGAATCATATAAAGACCAAGTAATTCATATTTGCCTATAAATAGTATGAATTCAATGTTTTGTCTAAGACTAATAAATGCCTCATACAAGTAATTATACAAAAGAATACCTAGACATATAACATAAACTTGGCCTTACCAATATTCGCCTTATATATATATATATATATATATATATATATATATATATATATATATATATATATATATATATATATATATATATATATATATATATATATATAGACACACACACACACACACACACACACACACACACACACACACACACACACACACACACACACACACACACACACACACACACACACACACACACACACACACACACACACACACACAGTTAGATTACCTTATTAATCATTCTTGCTAGGTTCTAGGTTAATTATCTTTATCTAGTTTTGTCTTATGTGAGATTTTATCCCACATTACCTAGTTTAGATTGCGTATTGTTTTGTCTTGATTATATAAGCAAGTAATCTACATTGTAATACACATTCTTGGTAATGATTTTGTAATCTTTTACATATCTCATTGTGTGCATAATAATTTATTTTATTTTCAATTGATTTCTTCTGAGTGTATGTTGAAGCATCAATAGATGTGGTAATGAGATCTTGGAGAGATCTTGGTTGAAGAGTTTTGATAACTCTTTCATGGTATCAGAGCCACTATATAATAACCATTAATTAGCTTATAGGTTTCTTGTCATTATGGATCTGTCATTGCTTTATCAACTCACAAAGTTAGATCTAACTATTAGATTGGATCTAGTTTTGTAGATTCTTGGTAATACAAAGATCTTGTTTGGATCTGGTGTTGAAGGTCTTGTATTTGATCTCAACTTATACTAAATGGCATCAAAGTACATTATTTATGCATTAGATCGATGGCAAGCTTTGTTGGATCTCACATTTTATATTGAGAGGGCCATATTTATGAGAATCAAGGCCTGATAGAGTCACCATTACCTTTTCTTAACTAGATTAGACTCTCCTCTTCCATGTCTTGATCCATCTTCCATAGCCTACTCAAATAGTAGCCTTTGATTTTCTTAGGCATAGTTAATGTCATTGGCCTTGTCTATCACATTTGCTTATTTTTTAATCTGAAGATTACTCTTTATTGAGTTTTTTTGTGTCTAGATGGCCAATTTATTAAGATATCCTCAATGAGTAAATGGCATTCACCTTGAGCTAAAACTCACACCAAACACCATCATGCTCCTCATCGATGTGCTCTTCTATATTCCCAAGCTCCATCGATGGATCATGGCTCATTTAGATGGTGATCATTTCATAAAGGCACTTATTTTTGGGGCCTTACTATGAGTAATACATATTATAGAGTGTAATTTCCCTACCATCTTTAATTTTAGAGACTCCACGTCAGACACTAGATGGATGCATTTTTTTTTTCCCCTACCATATGCTTGTTGAGATGTATCTCATTTCCATGACCAACTAGATTTTAGGATTTGTATCAATAACTCCAAGATTTGGTGGAAGTTATTTGAATTTACATCAAATAGAATTGTAGGAGTAGCACCAAATTACAAGATCACCATTTTCATACAGCCTGATTATAGTGCTTGCCATGCCTTGTGAGGCATGTATCACATGAAATCCACCAATTTCATCCTTCTATTCTTGATTTGGTAGACTGCGTATCGACAACGTGCTTCTCTAACACCAACAGGATCTAACCTCTCATCAACTCTCTTGTTCAAATGATCACTAACCATTCTCCAATAGGAATTAGACTTTATTCTCAGATGCCAAACAAATGGGATCTCATGGGATCTTCATGCACTGACTTTGTTGGACTACTCTGCCTGTTGGGATCTCCACATAAATAACTTATTTTGTCAAAACAAGGATTAGGGGACATTTTTGATTGGTGAGGAATTTATTGGAAGGGATTTTATTTATGATTTGGATTATTGTGTTAGTGGAGGAGATATTTTTTGTGGGGTGGTGTGATTGTTTAATTAAAACTCTTTGTATTTATGCCTTAAGTGGCTTATTCATCACTTTAGTGCTTACAATGGTGTATAGGGGCATGTTTTTTGACCTTAGTTGGCTTAAAGAGATTTTTGGTTCTGTTTTAATTTCAATGAGTTATTATAAATCTAGGTTCACCTTAGCTGCAATACTTTTTAAAAAATTTTAGTGCAAATTTTATTAAATGGGCCTCATTTATGAAAATTGATTGTTTAATAACTTTTGATTGGTAGCTCAAAATTGAGCACTATCTTTTTAAAAGGTTTATATTTTTTCATTTCCCATGCATTGATCCTATTTAAATCATAAAACACACTAAAATATAAAGTGTCACATCTCGAGGGTCTCTTCACATTGGATGTGTTGCATTATGCTTACGATTTGTGGTGACATTTTAGTGATGACACATTTGCTATGTTATGAGAATTTATTGAGGGAATATTTATTATTTTTCACATACCTTAACTATTTAATTTGACAAAGATTGAAGGGTGAGATCTAGTCTGATAGGAGGGTAGGTCCCCTCATAGGCAACACAAAATTTCTTTTTCTAGATTGCATTGTCATAATTTGTTGCACTCATGGATGTATTTTCAACATATTTTGATGTCCTATTCTTGATATTGAATTGTCATTACTAGGGGTTTTATATGATATGAGCCATGCATTGTACTTCATGCATGCACTATCTCAGATGCATTTTTGACTAACCCTGACATCTTTTTGCATGTGATTTATACATTGTTTTTTTGAGTGTTAATCTTTTTCTAGCGTGTTTGCATACATTATGGGTCTTTTCACCATTTTTCACACTCTTCCATTAGCCTATGATATGTATTATTACTTTAACACGTTAATAGTTGTGTCATGTCTCCTTAAGGCCCCTTTCTTAGCACCTCACCTTCTCCTATAGAGACATATTTTTCATTCCCTTATTTTTAGAGCACCTATCTTGATGGCTTATTCGATAGGTCGACAGTCTCCTAATTTGGAGATATTCTAGTGAAGCCTATTGTCTTCCTTATTTATATTTGGTTTTTTTGTGTGTATGGGTTATATTGTACTCATAATGATTTATAAAGTGCCATGGGGGATTTTCTGATTCAACCTTGTATACATTCATGCATTTGTGTGCTCTATTTTGATCACCTTTTCACTTCATTAGTTTCTTGTCTCTTTCATCACCACCATAGGCCATCATCTTTGAGAGACCTTTTCTATATTTTTGACACCACTTTTTAGACAATTAATAGTCTCTCATAGCTTGAAATGTAGCTATTCTAATGAATCCCAATGTTATATTATATTTTTTAATAGTTTGATAGTCTCTTTCAACATGTCATAGAGCTATTATAGTGTATACAATGTCAACTTGTTTGGTGTTTGAGTAGTGGATTTGGACCACTTGTGCAAACCTTTTTTCATCACTCCACCCATTCAATAGTATGGTGGGGTGTGCACATTATGATTCTTTGGTATTGAGCATTCATTACACATGAAATACTCTTTTTTAATTTCATCATCAATGATAGTCTTCTTGATTGAAGTTATTTTGGTGAAGCCCAATTTCAGTTGTTTTTGTGATAGAGTAGTGGATTCAGACCACTCATGTAAATTGAGTTCTTTTATGACTTGCAAGTTCGTAGAGTGTGGACTAATTCAACATCATCGTTGAGGGGATTTATAGCTATTTATTCTTATTTTCTCTATTCTAGGGGGAGTTCTTCTTATGAGTTTTCTCTCTTTTCTCCACTTTATAAGAGTTATATGTATTTTTCACTTTTAAGTGTTTTCTAGATTTCTCCTTTATACATAGTTATCTTATTCAGATAATTTTTTTGATGGAACCCATATGAGGATTGTTACTTGACTCCATGGAATTCTTGATGAATCTTATGGCCAATCTTTATGCTCACTTCTCACCATATTGTTGGAGGGTGTTCAAGCGATGCTTCCTCAGGTTTATCATTCTACCTAGTACTTTAGAGCATAATGTTTATATTAAGTGATCCATGTATTCAACACCACTCATACTTTGACTTAGTGATTATAGTGACTCGACATCCATGTACTCCACTAGGATGGATTGGCATCCATAGAGATATGTGGATTCATAATGCATCCGCTATTGTTAGACCATAGATTCACTTGAAGGGGGTATTAGAGTATCTTATTATTCATGCTTGCTAGGTTCTAAGTTATTTATCTTTACCTAATTTTGTCATATGTGGGGTTTTGTCTCACATTGCCTAGTTTAGCTTGTATATTGTTTTTCCTTGCATATATAAGCAAGTGTTCTATATTGTAATATACATGCTTTGTAATCTTTTACATATCTCATTTTATGTATAATAATTGATTTTTTTCAATTGATTTCTTTTGAGTGTATGTTAAAATATCAATGACTGTGGTAATGAGCTCTTGGAGAGATCTTGACTGAAGATTTTTGATAACTCTTTCACATACATATATATGTATGCATATATGTATACATACACACACACACACATACATACATACATACATACATGTATATATGTACACACACACATCATTAGTCCATTAAATTTTAAGTGTGTGTGTGTGTGTGTATATATATATATATATATACACACATAATGCAAAACTATAATGTCCTTACCCAAATTTCCAGGTTAGGTATGTATACATAAACAAATCCCTCATATTCAATACAAAATTTAATCTATTTTTGTACCTTAATGTTTATATCTCTAAATTGGTTTGACATCTAAAATTGAGTCCAAAACCTTACCCAATCTAGTTATAAATACCCATTTAATGAAATAACGATGTTGTGATTTCTTAGGGTTTACCAAATTTAAAACAAGTATTAATACAAATATTTCTTGGTGCTAATATAAACATGTCAAAAATTATATAGTTCTAGCCATTCCACTTAGGGTTAGCCTAGGTTATATGTAGGGTTTTGTGGATGTTTGAGCCATCCATAGGGCCATACATTCAGACCATATTATTTTTATAATTTCAAAATCAACTAAAACTAGTAAACCCTTTAATCATTTAATTTGAAATATCCTTAAAACTATAAAACATGAATTTAAATTACATCACTAACCTATAAAATATGATTATAATGCTAAGGAAAACAAATTTGTAATCTCCTCTTAGCTCGAAATCCCATTTTTTACTTATGCTTGCTAATCCTTTGTATCCCATGCCCTCACATGCATCTATATCCTTTCTATTATTCACCTCCATGCCCTTACTCACCACTCAAAATTTTTCCTAATTACTTAACAAAGTAATGATTAAAATAATGCATTTCATGAATAACTCAACTAAACAAATAGTCTTCCACCATTTTCTCATGCAGACCCCTTCTAATTCACATAATGATCTTGTTCAAATGATTGTTAACTTGAGTCAAAATAGATTAGAACCCTAATAATCTCAAAAATGCTCAATAACAATAAAATAATCATTATATAATCCTTCAAACGATGCATTTTTATTGGCTTTGATTAAAAATCATGCATCAACTTTATAAAAGTCTTCAAACTTTATAATTCCATGCAATGTTGACTAAATGACAAGTCCATGTAATATAATGACCATATGACAAGGTAAATATAGCATATGACTATTAAAAGACCATTGTCAATATTAACAATTCATCCAAAAATCAAAGACAATGATGTCCATATAATCATTAAATAATGAAATTATATCTATTAATTTGCATAACATTATGTTTATTGCCTAAGCACTAAGGCTTTATAGTAGTCTTAAGTCAAAAACATCAATTTGATTTTACCATGCCAACTAAAGTCATTCATAAATGCTTAACAAAGAACTATAACTCATTAATGTCTTATTACAAGTTTATGCAACCATTATAAATGATAATAGTAACCTTATAAACATAAGTAATATCTTAATCAACCAAATCAAGCATAGTATTAGAAACCTTCTAATACTTACATCTATGAATCTAAATAAATCACTATTTATACAAATATTCAGTTTTGTCCAATATAATGGTAAGTCACACCAACATAGGTATAGATTCATTCAACAACTAAGAAATAACATCAATAATTATTAATGCAATAACACAACTAGATTAGTGAAATCACACAATAAAAAAAACATGATCATCAAACAACAAAAAGATCACAATAGATATGTATAATAAAAATTAAAATATACTATAGATATCTAACTCAAACAATAATCACAAAACATGTTAATATACTATGGTGTGTGCATGGGTTTCTAGTTTTTCTCTCTATCATCCCCCAACACCTCCATCTACACCATCCTCTGATGATGCCCTCCCTCTATCACACTCTAAGGGATGGATATGTTCTGCATCCAACTCACAAAAATGAAGATAATTAGCTAGACACATAAATATATCCATAAAATATTGCTATATAAAATAACAAACATGATCATCAAGTATAGAATATGAAAGTATAACTATTTCATAGCAAATCAATTATGTAGATTAAGCAACATATAATTTTTCCATAACCAACATATGAAATACAAATTAATGAAATAATAGTTAATAAAATAAAAACCATAATAATCCATGGATCAAAAGATTATTCAGGTTAGAGAGAAATCAGGATGTGATAGAGAATGGATGAAATCAGTGAGCCACTGATTTAATATGGGATAAAATTGATGGGTTTTTAATTCTATACAGGGTAAAATTGGTAGGTTTTCAAATCTCAACTAATAAAATAAATGGATCAAGATGAATAGAATAACTACATAGGAGGATTAAAACATAGAAAACACTTAGAGGAGATATAAAATAAAGGAAATGGGACAATATAGGACCATACAAAGAAGAAGATAGGAAGACAAAAGTACACAAAAAGTGTTAATAAAAACCTAATCCAAACTAATGGACCATATACATAAAAGGATATTAGGGTAAGTGCATGGAATTTGGAGACAATTATATGGATATTTTTAGTAATGTGATCATGTAATTAAATAACACAATCACATTATTTAATTTATGTGATCATGTTATTTAAATTATCACTCGGTAATTGTCAAGCCATAATGCAATCACATTATTAAATAATGTGATCACATTATTTAAAACAATAATGCGATTACATTAATAATGTGATCATGTTATTATTATTTTAAATAACACCTCAAACCTTCTCAATAATAATAAAATAATAATTATATAATCCTTTAATTAAAAACCATGCATCAACTTTATAAAATTCTTCAAACATTATAATTCCATGTAATGTCAACTAAACAACAAGTCCAAATAATATAATGACCATATAACAAGTTAAATCGAGTGTATGAATATTAAAATATCATCGTCAATATTAACAATTCATCCAAAAATAAAATACAATGATGTCCATATAATTGTTAAATAATGAAAATATCTATATTAATTTTCATAACATTATGTTTATTACCTAAGCACTAAGGATTTATAGTAGTCTTAAGTCAACAACATCAATCTCATTTTATCATGCCAACTAAAGTCATTCATTAATGCTTAACAAAGAAATATAACTCATTAATGTCTTATTACAGGTTTATACAACCATTATAAATGATAACAGTAACCTTATAAACATAAGTAATCTCTTAACCTACCAAATCAAGCATAGTATTAGAAACCTTCTAATACCTACATCAATGAATCTAAACAAATCACTATTTATACAAACATTCAATTATGTCCACTACAATGGTAAGTCACACCAAGATAGGTACAGATTCATTCAACAACCAAGAAATAACATCAATAACTATTAATGTAATAAAACAACTAGACTAGTGAAATCACACAATCAAAAAAACATGATCATCGAACAACAATAAGATCAAGATAGATATGTATAAAAAAAATTAAAACATATTATAGATATCTAACTCAAACAATAATCACAAAACATGTTAATCTACTATGGTGTGTGTGTGGGTTTCTAGTTTTTGTCTCTATCATCCCCCAATAACTCCATCTACACCATCCTTTCTGATGATGCCTTCTCTCTGTCACACTCTAAGGAATGGATATGTCCTACATCCACCTCACAAAAATGAAGGTAGTTATCTAGAAACATAAATATATCCATTAAATATTGCTATATAAAATAACAAACATGATCATCTAGTATAGAATATGAAAGTATAACTATCTCATAGCAAATAAATCATGTAAATTAAGTAACATATAATTGTTCCATAACCAACATGTAAAATATATCTTAATTAAACAATAGTTAATAAAATAAAAACCATAATAATCCATGGATCAAAAGATTATTCAGCTTAGAGAGAAATTAGGATGTGACATAGAATGGATGAAAGTAGTGGGTCACTGATTTAATATGGGATAAAATTGATGGGTTTTTAATTCTATATAGGATAAAATTGGTAGGTTTTTGAATCTCAACTAATAAAATAAATGGGTCAAGATGAATAGGATAACTATATAGGAGTACTCCAATGTAGAAAAAACTTAGAGGAAATAGAAAATAGAGGAAATGGGACAATATAGGACCACACAAAGAAGAAGATAGGAAAACAAAAGTACACAAAATTGTTAATAAGAACCTAATCCAAACCAATGGACCATATACATAAAAGGATATTAAGGTAAGTTCATGGAGTTGGAGGATAATTTCATAGACATTTTATATAATGTGATCACATTATTAAATAACTCAATTATGCTATTTAATTAACATAATCATGTTATTTAAATTATCACGTGATAATTATCGAGCCATAATCTGATCACATTATCTATGTAATAAAAAAACCCCAATGTAAAAATTCTCATTTTACATTAAATATTTCTTTGTTAACCTTGCCATGCCACGGTCATGTTTTGGGTGAGAGAGGATAAACCTTACCAAAATTCATTCTAAGAAGACACTACTCAATGATGCCACCGCATAGAAGAGGTAAGTGCTAAAAAAATACACTTTTTAACCCTAAATTTTAGTAATTTTTAGTTAATTTCATTATTTAATTGGTAATTTGTTTGTTTAGAATAACCCAACTTGCTAACACTCCTGTTCTTCTGTCTAACCATCCTAACACTCCACAAAACCCTCTTGTTCCTCCTCCTATCCATCCACCTAACCCTTCTATAGTTTCAAAAAATCTCTCATGCAGTTAGGAGAGTCTAGTTGACCACATTATGGGAAATAAATTGAAATTGAAGAATTAATTGGGATAATGAGGGATTCCACTTCCACCAACACCTACCACACCTATCTAGCCAATTCCTTGGAGACATTATTAGGTCAAATTGATTCTAAAACAAGTCATATTGGTAGATTGGGTTTATATTAAGAAATTTTTAGGGCTTATTATGATGACAAATTGTTTGTACTTGAGGTCAAGAATAAAGACATCAAAATCCTCTATTTATGACTTATTCATTGACCCAACCACTAATGCACCATTTCTGGTAACTTATAAACATTTTCCAATCCATCACCACCAACATAATTTAATCATTAATAACTTTTGGGATTGATGGTGGATGGTGTTTGATTATCCATCATGTAACAACCATAAGGTCTCATTTTTTTTAAAGAAATTATACTATGAGTTTGTCCTTAATGATATTTTTAACTATTTTGATTATAGTGAATTTTAGGATTGAGGGAAATGATTTGCATAGGATCAACTAGGTATAAATCATGCACCTAATTAGCCTACAAGGATCCATAGCCAAAAACCACTTGAGCCTGAGATCCCCTATGTAGTTTAGTAGGTTATGGAGATCAACACTCTATATACACTTAGTTCATTCACTGATACACTCATTCAACATATGAGTAATCTCTCATAGACTAATGCTAGAGATATAACACTTAGTGTGTATACTCGACCCCACCCTTGTAGTTCTTATGGAGCTATGTGCAATGGACCCTATAATGAAGATGGTACTAGTGGTTTAGAGGGGTTAGAAAATATACTTATGAGTGATTAGTTTTTGGCATGCATATTTGGTGTGTAGACATTAACCACTACACAAATGTAGGTATATTTTATATAAATGTCATGTTAAATTTAAGTTATATTTGTGAAATTTAATTTAGACAATAATTAATTTACATAGAAATTGAATAATATATATTTAATTTTTTATGTCCCAAGAGGTGATGGTGCCTTCATCATCGTAGTCAACATTTGTAGCTTTTGATTTGACATAATCATTTTTTACATTTTTGAATATAGCAGCTGACCCATCCACTACTACATCTGTCTCTATTAAGATAACACCTTTTAATTATATAGAGGTAAAATTTTGAGTTAATCTTATGCTGTATGTACATTTAGTCTATGTATATTTAACTTGTAAGTTTAAGTTAAATTTATCTATCAAGGTTCTTGATGTAAAGGTTCTAAAAAGCTTCCCTGATATGAATGGAAACATACACTTACCTCTTCCAAATACCCAACTCTGATCTTTTCTTGTCCTTCTTTGTCTTCTATCTTCAACCTCTTTATCTCTTTGATCACTTTGCATTTACTAGGTATTTTTTGTTCACTCTTACATACACAATGGCTCTTAAGGCTCCTTGTATTCACTTAATCCTCCTTATTTTATTGAATTGATTTTAATAATAAACTAACTCTACAATATTTATTTTTAACATAAACCTCCTCAGTTAATACTCTATTTTCATGTTCTCTCTCTCTTTATCCTTACTTTATTCTTAACAATCTTCTTATGTGTTTTCATAGGTCTGCATGCTACTTTGATTTTGTATTTAAAAAATACTAATAAGACCATCTACCTACTCAATCAAATCTCATTTCATGCATCCAATCATTCCATATAACCCCCAAGCTTCAACTCTTCACTTAACTCTTCTTTCCTCTTTGATACCTTCCTTCTATTAGCCCCTTTTTAAGGCAAACCTCCTTGTTATGAGTAAAATAAAAATCTCCCAACCAAACCAAAGCCACATTAAGATAGCCCTTTACATCACATAGATCCAAACAAAATTTCATAATTTAACTCTCTTTGGAGAACACCTAACTCAACACCCCTCAGGACTAATTAAGTCTCTTAGGCCTAATTTAAGGCTACTGATTGTGAAACTGTACCATATGGGCTCAAATCAAATTTAAAACTTCAAAATACTCTTCATTTTATATAAATATAACTATCTATAAATTTTAATGAATTTTCATTATTTAAATCACTTGTTATCTTATTTTCTAATTTAAACCCTAACTTGTGTTGTCTCAATCCTACACCTACCTGAGAGGATAATAAATGAGCTAGAATGACCTTTTGACACTTATCAAAGATTATAAGGATTTAAATGGCTCTACCCTTACCCCATTCATCTTATCAAACTATTAATTTTCTTTTATTAATACTAAATGATTCCCAACATGTAGTTTTACATAATTATGTATCCTACAACATGACTATGTCAATAAATAGGATAGAATAAACCATTAAGACCCTTTACCTTCATTTGAGATAAATTAAAATAATCAAAAAAATGGAAAAAAAATATCCCACAACATTCAAAATACCTTAAATCCTTAACTCTATTTCCAAGAACTCTATATGGTCTTTTTTTATGACTATGCAAACTTATAATTGCTACTAATTGGACTATACATAGTCTTCCCATGTATTTTGCATTTTCTCAATAGTATTTATAATTTAAATGTGTTTAAATTCATTTCATAGATCTCTTATATCCTTTATTCATCATTAAATCATTTATAATGACAATTTAAACTGACTATGTTCTCTTTCTGATTGTGCCTAAAGACAAAGTATTGAAACTTGGATTTCACCAATTTGAACCTATAGACTATTAACTTAAATCTAATTTGAATAGAGATATGTACACCATATGATTGATCATAAACCTCTAGACACTTATTTACATTTTAATCTATCAAAATAAGATTTAGAAGTAATGACAAAGTTCTTGATATGTCTCTTATTCCTTTTGTGTTTATATTAAGTGTTCAACTTATTTTTGAAACCATTCATTTTTTTCTTTGTTTGTTCACTTTCTTGTTTAGTGTTTGGATTTTTATTGAATATTCATTTTAAGAATCAAATTTGAATAGTGTAGTGTCTTATTGTGCATTTTAAAATCTTCAAACAACCATTGATCTAAATATTTTATAGGATATCATCGAAATCAAGTTCCAGTGACTACCACTGACCTAGTGGGATAATCAATGTTTTCTTCATCTATAACTAGGGAAGTCAATTTTTTATTTCTCTCTACACACCAACACAAGTAGTAATCATTTCCCTCTTCATTATCCTCATTTTAAATAGCTACAAAAATATGCCTTGTATCATAAAAAACCATTCTTAGTGACAATATAAAGATATATAATGAGTATTAATTAAACATAATGAAAAAGATTCTACCTAAATGCACTAGATCAGATACATGGCCAAATTTATGATGATGTCATATTTGTAATTTGAAATTATATTAGAAATTGATATTTTTTGATTGGAATTAGAGGTTTGGAACTCTAATCATCCACCCACTCTTGTGACTCACACTCATTCCAAATAGAATCCATGCATGTAAAATATAAACATGCCAAGTGTCTCATATGAACAATCCAAGAACTTAAATTTGAGCTATGAAATGAGTGGAGGTCATTTTAACCTATTATAGATATATAATACTCATACTTTACCAAGTTTTCTTCTTCCATTAACTAGAAATGTCAATGAATAGTAGAATTTGGTTGCTGACCATGACACATGTTCTCATTACACCATTCAACCATGGTTTTTTCATTTGTCAAATGAACACCCTCTTCAAATTTAAACTCCTCCCTTGCAATAGCTCTTTTTACACATGATCCAACACCACCATACTCCCCTTTTCCATGGCCATCCTTGGTGAAACTCCAAATGTGTTCAACACCATTAATGACATGCATCTTGCTTAACCAATAAAAAATCCATATATTTTTGAAATGTGATATGAAATTGTTTGACCAAAATTAATGTTGATTGATAGTAATGTTTCTCTGACTCAACTATTCATATAACTTATTAAAATAATCTTGCACATAATACAAACAATGTGATCGATTATCACTGATATAGAAATGGTACTCCATTAATATTTTTCATTATTGATCTATATTATTATGTGCATGCATGAATGCTATATGCATTAATATGGCAACTTTTGATGAGTTTTAATATTATGATTGAACTTTTATTTGGGGTTTAGATGTGTAATTTTTAGGAAAGTTAACTAATTCAAGAATCAAACCAAGTGGGAATGTATCCTTGCTTATCTTGAAATATTCATCCAACCATTTAGCCTTATGTGTGTGCCTTGCATACTCATAAACAATTTTCTCTCTAAAATTGACCAAAAATTTGGAAACAGGTATCTTTTTTGTAACAAGCTCACACCTTTTAGATTTTTTTTCCATTTTTACACTATAAGTCACTGATTTATATTTATTTAAACCAAATAATTCCTATCCAATTTCACTTGTAATCTCCTCATGGGTACATTTTTTTAAATTTTAACAATCCACCATAAATGATGAAATTTTTATTTAAACATGATTTATTGTAAAATAATTGTCCATCTTGTCTTTTGCAAAAGATAGTTAGAATAAATTCTCTAGCTAATTTTGATGGCAATTCAATGTCTCACTCCTAAAAAATATTGTTAGTATGCAAAATATAATCAATATGGTGAAAAAAATCATGGTGCATTAAAAATTCAATATGTTGCCTACAACAAGTGGTGCGTGTGTGATTTAATTTTATATAAAAAGGTTTGGACATCTCAAAATATCTTTGAAAAATCAAAATTTATGGATGTTTTTCCAAAAGTTTAGAGTATAATTGTGTTTTAGTCATATCCAATAAATATTTCTCAGATGCAGTTCATAGTTACAAGAACCAACTCTTCTTTTCACTACATCTCTTGTATTGGGTAAAACTCTTGTATTGTCTTTTCAAAATTGAACAAGTAACTCTTTCAGAGTATCGGCTATAGCCTTGTCTTTTCATGGAAGTATATCAGAGAATGCCCTGATCTCATTGGTATTAGGTTAATTAAATATTTTACATCTTTCAATTACTTTCATTAATATTTTTTTCTTTATATTAAGTGTTTGGCTTGTTTTTGAAAGCATTCATTTTTTCCCTGTTTGGTCACTTACTGCATAAGTTGTAAGTATATGCTAAGTAGCACTAAAATCTTGGGTGCATGATTTTGGGCCTATAATATGATATGTATCATGTATATTTTCAACAATTTCATTAATTTTCATCATCTATGTTAGATGTTCTTAGTCCTAATGTGTACATTATAGGTCTCATCTTAATCAGTTTTATCAATGAAACAAATAGTTGACATCTTTGACTATCATAATCCAAATTATGAAAGAAACTATCCCAAATTTGTTGACTCAAACTTCTTGAATGGATATCAAAATTTTTTTTATGCATTGGTTGTAAAATATTTTCATCGACTTTAATTAACTACTTGTCTTTTTTATGCACAATTCTTGGAGTTGTTAATGGTGGAATTTGTTGAGAGGGTTTTTTAAAACCATTATTACTTTCATTATTTAGAGGTGGTATGAAATTTTATTCATTGTTTATTTCTTCATTATATGTTTCCATGAAATTTTATTGATTGTTAATTTCATCATTAATCATTTCCATCAAATTTTCTTCATTCATGGGGGCGGGAGGGGGGGGGGGG
This sequence comes from Torreya grandis, assembly GCA_037957365.1. Taxonomy (NCBI): domain Eukaryota; kingdom Viridiplantae; phylum Streptophyta; class Pinopsida; order Cupressales; family Taxaceae; genus Torreya; species Torreya grandis. Next base: position 1,918,758 of record JARHVA010002732.1, read on the forward strand.
TAGCATCATACATAGACTCATCATCAACAAAATAAAAAACTTAGAACTTTGAATGTAAATTTCCAAAATTATCTAATTCATTATTGTTAATTTCATTATGATCAATTTCATCATTATCCAATTCATTATGGTCAATTTCATCATTGTTTAATTCATCATTGTTAATTGGCTCATTATCTATGGTATTTGGTTCATCAAGATTAGGGTTTGTAACTTGTCTACCATGAATTTTTTGCATTCGTATCTTGTTTTATTTCTTAAATATTCTAATTTATCTAGTTTTTTTTCTTCAACATATTCCTCTTCTTTGAACATGATCTATCACCCATCAAGGATAATTGACAACTTTTCAAAGGTGGGGTCAAAATTACAATTGGTAGGTCTTGCAAAAGTACGTAGAGAATGTTTGTGGGGAAAAAATTATTGATTTGGGTTAAAAATAGATGTTGAAAAGTGAGATTAGTATATAATAATAATAACTTGATCTCATTAAATAATGATATCATGTTATTCAGTAATGTGATCATGTTATTCTTGATACTAGGTTCTACTTTGACATACACATTAATAAGTGATTTTTGTCTATATTAAGAATAATGTAATCATGTTCTTTAATAGTGTGATCATGTTATTATTAATACTTGGTTGGGGTTAAACATAGACATTGAGAATTGATTTTTATCTATATTAAGAATAACACGATCACATTATTTAATAATGTGATCATGTTATACTTAATATAGATTAGGGATTAGGGATTAAGGCATTAGTGTATAGGGTTTATGGATTAGGGATTAGGAAATAGGTCTTATAATTTATGTTTTATGGTTTAGGGATTAGGGACTAGGGCATGTAGGGTTTAGGTTTAAGGGTGTATATAAGGTCTAATCACTTTTTGCCATGTGAACCTAAGTTTTAATACAAAGGATGTGAATTGGGACTAAATCAATTGGTAAATAGGGAAAGTTTATGTTTTACAATTTAGGGTATAATGTTTAGGTTTTAACATATAGAGCTTAGGTTTAGGGTACATAGGGTCAATCACAAAGATACATATTATTCTAAATGATGTTAATTTGGGCTAAAATGATTGGTTCATGGTTTAAAGAGTTTATATTTATAGTTTAAAGTTTAGGGATTAGGAAATTAAACGATTAGGGATTAGGGTATAGGTTTTAGGGTATATAAGGTACTATCATGAAGGTGATTAGGGAAAATTTGAGCTCCTTAAACCTTTATTTATGAGTAACAAAAGTGATTTTGAGCTCAATTAGCCCCCACATCATCACATATTGAGTGAATTAAGTCAATTGTGGTTTAATGAGTGATGCAATTTTGACCAAGTTCATCCCTGTGAACCTAATTATTACTAGATATAAAGGATGTTAATTGGGGCTAAATTTATTGGTTTAGGGTTTAGGGTCTACAATTTTAAGGGTTTGGGGTTTAAGGATTGTGGATTAGGGTTATAGGGTTAAAGTTAAATAGTATAGGGTTTAGGGCTTAAGATATTAGATATAGGGTCTAATCACTAAGATAATTAAAGAACATTTAAGCTGCTTGTTCACTTATTTATGACAATTACATTCATGTTTGTAATTATGATAAAATTAGGGTCAATTAAGCCATACATGTTGCATACATGTTATACAATCAATTGACCCATAAATTTGGTTTAGGGGCTCAATTTTGACCAAATCATGTATCAAATTGCACTAATTGACAAATTGGATCAATTCATGATAGAATCTAAATTTTAATTTTGCCCCAAATCATATCTTACTCTTGAAGGGGTTCAAATTGGCCTCAAATACTTCCTCAATTAAATGAATAAACTCTTTTGTTAATTATATATGACATGACATTAGGATTAATTTAACTCTAAATCATATCATATACAATTTAAAATTAGTTCATGTGGCTCATTTTGACCCTAATTATTTCTACAATTTAACTAATCAACATTTACATTCATTAGTTAATGACTTCAAGTTTATTGAACTCAAAACCATGTTCTATACATGTAGAACTTGCATACAAATAAATATTGTTTCTTTATTTTAATCAAGCTAATGAAATTGAAGCTGATCAGCCCATAGATCACATTTTATATTCATGCAATTACGCTGAAAGGGATCGAAATAGCCCTAATTTACTTCATATGCACAACTAGATTGGTACTCCAAAGGCTAAGTTTTAGCCATAGGTTTAAAAACTACATTTTATGACATCTCATGATAAAATTAGTTATATTGTAAGGCATGTATGTTTGTAACATGTACGAGGTATTATGGCATAGGGATTTAAATTTATGTTTTAGGGATTAGGCCATAGGGTTTAGGTTTAATGGTGTATATAATGTCTAATCACTCTATGTCATGTGAACCTAATTATTACTATAAAGGATATTAATTGGGACTATACTGATTGGTAAATAGGGAAAGTTTATAGTTTATAATTTAGGGTATAGTGTTTAGGGTTTATGGTTTATGACTTAAATTTTAATGTATGTATGGTTTTGGGTATACAGGGTCAATCACAAAGATAATTGAGGATAATTTGAATCACTTAGACCCATTTGTGAGTATATAATGTGTTTTTGGGTTGCCATTACACCCCATGTCATCGTACAAATTGAGTGAATTGGTCAAATGGGGAAATCAGTCATGTGATTTAGGATAAATTGAGCCATGTAAACTTAATTCTTAGTCTAAATGATGTTAATTTGGGTTAAATTGATTGGTTTATGGTTTAAATAGTTTATATTTATGTTTTAGAGTTTAGGGATTAGAAAATTTAGGGTATAGGTTGCAGGGTATATAAGGTAAAATCATGTTGGTGATTGGGGAAAATTTGAGGTCCTTTAACCTAGATTTATGAGTAAATAATGTGATTTTGGGTTTAATTATCCCCCACATCATCACAGATTGAGCCAATTAAGTCAATCATGGTGATGAGTGATGTAATTTTGACCAAGTCCATCATTGTGACCCTAATTCTTACTATATATAAAGGATGTTAATTGGGGATAAAATTATTGGTTTAGGGTTTAAGGTCTAAAATTTATAGGGTATGGGGTTTAGGGCTTATGGCTTAGGGTTTAAGGTAAATGTTATAGGCTGTAGGGTTTAAGTTAAATGGTATAGGGTTTAGGGTTTAAGATATTAGATATAGGGTCCAATCACTAAGGTAATTGATGAAAATTTGAGGTACTTGTTTACCTATTTATGATAATTACATTCATGTTTGCATTTCTAATAAAAGTAGGGTCAGCTAAGCCATACATGTTGAATACATGTTATACAATCGATTGAGCCATAAATTTGGTTTAGGGGCTCAATTTTTCCCAAATCACACCCCTAATTGTATAATTTTACTAATTGGATCAATTCATGATAGAATCAAACTTAAATTTCCCCCAAATCATATCTTCATCTTTAAGGGTTTCAAATTAGCCTCAATTGCCTCCTAGATTAAATGAATCAAATCTTTGGTTAATTATATATGACATGACATTAGGGTTAATTTCAATCTAAATCACATTGAATATATAATGTAAAATACATTCATGTGGCTCATTTTGACCCTGACTACCTCCATAATTAAACTAATCAACATTTGCATTCATTAGCTAATGACTTCAAGTTTATTGAGCTAAAAACCACATTCTATACATGTATAACTTGCATATAAATAAATAATGTTTCTTTGATTCAATCGAGCTAATAAAATTGGAGCTGATCAACCCCTAAATCACATTTTATATTAATGCAATTAGGTTGAAGGGGCTTGAAATAACCCAAATTTACTTTAGATGCACAACAAGATTAGTACTCCAAAGGCTAAGTTTTGGCCATACATTTAAAAAATGTATTTTATGTCATCTCATGATAAAATAAGTTATATCTTAAAATGTATAATGAGTTACACCTTAAAACTAAGTAATTATAAGTAGTAAAGTCAACATATTAAAATTCCCATAATGTTTTTGAAGTCTAATGTGATACCATGACACCTTAATTCACTATCCAAGGTTAGGGACCTTTCCCATATCATATGAAATAACATCACTATTAGGGTGCTTGAGAACATATAGGATCATATATAAAATTTGAGGTAAAGAGCAAATTCATATTTTTGGGTGTTATAAATATATAACGTGATCATGTTACTAATATGGTTAATAACATGATCATGTTAATACCATTATCGAGTTATCGACATAATCAAACTATTTGAATTTGAATTCAAAAATTGTGCCTTTTAGATTGGGAATGGCTTGTATTCTTAAGCCAAAGGCTTGGACTTGTCAATCTACAACTGATTCTGAGAGATCTGATAAAAATCAACAAAATTCAACTTTGATCACCAAATACACTACTAATTTTAATATTAAAATCCAAAAAATCAATACTATCATGACAAACATGTTCTCCTCTTTTAAAAAATATGATTATTATATTTTTTGACTAATTTAAGTTTTCAAACTATGTTGATTTCTATCTATACATTTTTTATGCCACTACATGCCATAAATATACATGCCTATACATGTTCATGTAATTTTTTTTCATTGATCCAAGTGCAAAACAAGTTATATGGTCACAAACTAGGTCTAATTATACACAATTAAAAAAAACTAATTTTCATTGTTTTGAGGTAGTTAGGCATGCCACACAGATGACTGTCCATGTTTTAATAAGTTTTATAGATCTATTTACTTGAAAAATTCATAAAAAAACAATTATTCATTAAAAAAATATAGGTCATAAACTAGAATATCTTATCTAATTTATCCGCAAAGGTTTTCAAATAATATTAACCGCTAATAAAAAATGGTGTACCACACAACCATTATCTACTCTATTTTCTTAAAAAATAGGAGTTCTTCTTCAAATTTTAGATGTTTTACCTAGTTATACTTAACCATTAAAAAAAATTAGTGTTTTGTAAACTAGACTCAACATTATACATTTTATATTCTTACACCATCTTCAAATTTGGACTGTAAATATCTCAAATCATCTACAAAAGTTTATATTTTTGAAATTTCAAGAAAATCATGTCCATAGGTTGGCTACTTTTTGTCCCCTAACTTTGTGAACTTACCCATTAATATTTTTAAAATAATAAGCCTTATACAAATATTTGGTGTCTAAACCTAATGTATAATATAATGTCTAAACCTAATGTATATTTGGTGTTTAGATAAATCATAGGTTATTTTTGATATCCATCTGTTCAAGGGACTAAAATAATATAAAATTTTACAATGAAACATTCAAGCCATTAAATAATTTATTACTCGATTAGCTGATAAAACTCATTGCTTGGTTACCTAATAAAACTCAACCATTTTATTGATTGCTATGCAAAGGCACAGAGTTTGAATGACATAAACAATGTCACTTAAAATATCTAGGTAATCCATTAGTTATGATTCCACTTATATAACTTGACCAATATTTGTTACTATACATATCTACTAGGAAACACACCTTGAGAAACATGTTAGCACAAGACGATGATAAACATAGAAAGAGATATATTTTTTTAATATTATTTGGACATTGGTTGACTATGAAAATAATTATAAACCAAATGAATAATTTATGCTTAGTTATTATGTTTACCATAAAATAAACTTAGATATTATATGTTTAACACTAATACACATGTTATTTCAAAGATTGATCCTTTGAAGTACATCATGTAAAAACCTTATATTTTAAGATACATAGCTAAGTGGATCATGCTAAAAATGTACTTTATCTAAACTTTATACCATAAAAAATATCAAAAGGGCATGTTATCATAGACTAATTAGAATTGCGTTCCCTTTGTAGGAAAATTTATGCTTTGCCATTTTGTTTACTACACAAAAACTTAGACATTATATGTTAATTTATGACATACATGTTATTGTAAAGATTGATCCTTTGAAGTATATCATGTAAAAACCTTATATTTTAAGATGTATAGCTAAGTAAATCATATTGAAAATGACATTTATCTAAATTTTATACTATAGAAAATAATAAAAGGGAAGGTCATCACTGACTAAGTAGTTCTATTCCCTGTCTAGAACACACTTTTATGGATGCCATATTTCATGATGAGTTTATTATGTATATTAATGTGAAAAAAAGATGGATCATTTATTTTCATGGTTCTTAATTTTATTTAGGTGTCATAAATGACATTGTATTAGTGAGTTGTTATAGTTAGACTAATATTAATTGAGATTTTCGTTTACTAATAAAATTTAAGAGAGTATGAGGATTTGATTATAGGATTATATGTTTCACATCCTTTAAATATTAAATATATAAAAAATTGTGGTGATTTTAAACTTGTTGTCAATCAAATTATAGGTGCTTATAAAAAAGAAGAAAACTTAATTCCAAATAAAGATATTTTTTATAGTTTTATCACTCACTTTAATTAATTTGAGAATGGAAACATTCTTAAAATATATAAATGTGATTTTTATGCCTAGGTTGGCATTTCTTCTCTTGTTACTATTGATATTATATATGATCATGCTATATTAACTATTAAAATGTTAAATAAATACACCATTGTCTTATCATATCTAGATAGATTGGGTGCATTTTCCGTAAACGGTGATATTTCCTAATTGAAAGTGGAATTCAAATAGTTACAAATTTTTATTAGATGAGACTATTCCTCTAAACTATTCATGAAGTGAAAAATTAAAGATAATAATAAATTTTATTCACTATGCTATCATTGATGACACTCTTTTAAAGATATATTTTGATGGTCAATTTATTAAAGGCCTTGATAAAGAAGAAGCTAAATTTACATAACAAGAGGTTCATGATAGTGAATTTGGGGGAGATTTTAGTGAAAAATATGTATCATACAATATATTGAGAATGGGTTATTATTGAACTATAATAGAATATGAATGTCAAACACATGCAAAGGTTTGTAAGAAATTTAAATGATTTAATAATTTAATACATGCACCATCTCAATAATTACAACCTATTATTTATCTTTGGAGATTTGATGTTTGGAGTTCTAATCTAATTGGTAAAGCCAATCCTCCATCATCAAAAGGTCAAGAATTTATGATTACAACTATTAAATATTTTAATAAATGGGTTTGATTTATTCCTTTATAAATCACCATAGGTGAAGACATTTATGCATTTATAATGACTCATTATATTTCTATCCTTCCATATTCTATTATTACAAATAATGATTCATCCTTCAAGAATAAGACAATATAGAAGTTTTGTGCTAAATCTAATATTCAAAAAATATTTTATACTCCTTATTAGCTTCATAGAAATGGTCAAGTTGAGGTTAAAATTTTAAAAAAATTAAACATCTTAAGAAAAATAGTTAGTAAACGTGGTGTATATTGGCATAGTTAGATTAATACACTTTATGGGAATACTATAGGAGTGTGAGGATTGATACATGGGAAACTTCTATTCGATTATCTAAGGTGTGGAAAGAGTTCTCCCTTAACAACTTAAAATTATTTCTCTTTGGGTGCCACTTAAAAGTATTATCATGGATAAAAAATATGAATAAAAAAATTTATATCAATTTAAGATGTTGGACGAGACACACATTCATGCCATTGAGAAATTGAGAGTTTATCAAAATTTCCTAAAAAAAATTATGTCACATAGATGAAATTTAGAGAATTAAATATGGGTGACTTGGTTCCAAACTAAAATCAAGATAATGCAAATGCATAGTAAAAATAAAGTAAAATTCTATCCAAATTTGATAACTCCCTTTGTTGTTACATAGACATTTGTTAAATAGTCCTATCCTATAACTATATTAAAAATAAAAACTTTGAACAATATAATGAGTATCATGTACTTATGTCATTTCTATACCTAAGTTATTTATTATTACTTTTTGAGTCTTTTTCATTTTTCTTGATCCTTGATTTTAATGCTTATTGTGGTATCTGGTGTGCTTACTTGAGTTTTTGCTAACTTGCATTGGCACATATTTTTTAATGCATTTTTCATATATTATTTTGTCTAGTTATTTCAACACTTGTATTCAAGTTTATATTTAGATATCCTCATATATCATACTTTTCTTACATTAGGGGAAACACATTAGATCCTCTATGTTTTTCATCGATATAGGAGCATACTATTATGGTACTTTATCATTTATACATTTCCATTGGAAGTGTGATAATTAAACATTTATCATGATTTTTATTGATTATATCTTATACTATCGAGGACGTCCCATTATTACATTGATTCTATCTCCTCCATATTATGGTCACATAATTTTCCATTAATGGGGCAGAAGGAGAGTTATTTTCATACACCCACACCATTTTATTGATTTTGGGGGCATACTAATCATGAAAATTACTGGTATATATTTTATCAAAAGATAGATTTGAATTACTATAATTTATTTCACTTCAATCAATTTAGCTCAGGGCATTATTTACTATTGGAATGATTCAGTATCACTATCATTAGTATAAAATAACAATACACATTGACAATTACAAAAATAAGGAGGCCAATTGATATTCATGGCCCATACACCTCATTAGGATAAACATATATCAAAACCAAACAAAATCCACCAAATCATGACATAAAAAAATCAAGGCAACTAGAGAAAAATCATAACATATGGAAAAGTATTAGAGGCCATAATCCCATAAGGAAAAGGTGGTAGATTGTCATTGGGGGGTTGGTAACTAAAAATAACAAGGATTAGATAAAGGAGGATCATTTAACACCTAAATATCCTAAATAGGGTCTGGAGGAGCCAAAGAAACAATAATTCCCAAACCAGGCAATCACTAAATAACACTACCAACAAGACCACTTCCATTCACATGTGAACTCTACTAGGACATTCCAATGGTATGATTACCATGAGGCAACGTTATAATCCACCCCTTGATGAGGAGGAGTAGAGAAGTGGATGTAACTGTGAGAGTGGCTTCACAGGTGTCAAGGGATTGGGGAAGAGGTCTATGTGTTGAATGGCTGGGAGGGATGTAACTCATCATACAAGGATCACTCCTTTAGTGGTTGATAAAATATTTAAAGTTTTAAAATTCAAGAGCCACCTTAACTTCCTAAGATTGAATCTACTTAAAATACAAAGAGATAACAACCACCTTATCATTAACATAAACGTGACATGATGTTTCTTCATTATTAAATAAAGCCAAATTCTTAGTTTTTAATAGTTGAAATAAAATTATAAATATAAATACATTCCATATAAAAATTTATTTATGTTGGAATTTGAACATTATACCCAAAATAAAAATATTCCAAGATAATGATTATGGGTGGAAGGGTTGAAAAAGGTTATGAATCCAATGTCAAGCAGATTGAGATTTGGGGCAAGTATAAAAGAGGTGTTTGAAGGACTCTGGTCTAGAATAGGCAAGACAATTGGGTTGAGAAATTACAATATGTAAATGGGATCCCCCAAGTAAAAGTACTTTTTAAAATATACACCAAATAAAGTGAGTGAGATTGGGCTTAAATTTAGCATTTAAAGTTTTGTTAAGTCTGGCAAGCTAGGGCTTGGGTAAGGAATTTAGTTTCAAACAATTGTTCAACTTATTCAAATCTGAAGAGAATGGGATCATGATTTGATAAAGGACACCTAGAGAATAATTTATTAAATGAGTATAAAAAATTCCATCTCCAATATTTCCATCAAGCACATGGAAATTTCAAACCCATCTTATGTAACATGACATTGGGCATCTTTTCTTAAATTCATATAATAGAATGTAAATTTAAATTGATTAACTTGTATTTATATTTTAAAAAATTCCATGGAACCCAATAATGATAATAAATCAAATATTTAACAGTATGAATACCCTTTTTGAAAATCCTCAATGCTTTCATACCTGGTAATTCTACTAATACAAGACTAGAGTTGGTCATAATGGGAGACCACCAAATATTGTAGACATTGAAAGATAGGCCACTACGAAAACCATCACCCAAAAAATTTAAGTAAGGTTTGATAGTTTCAAAATTATTAAAAATTATTTTGGAAACAAAATATCATTCACTCTTCATGGGAGTAGTATACACAATCAAATTGTGAAACCCATTTTCCAACTGGGTTTACCATAAGACAAAGTAGAGGTAATGCAATGCTATAGAGTAATTTTCTAGGATTTGTTTCCTTCGATTTATTACAATACCCATTTAGCACACAAATAAACAATTTGTTTGTAAATGTCAATAATGTCATTCCTCCTTTATCCTATGGAAGACAACAGATATTTGAAGAAACTATGTAATACCCTAAAGTTTTATTAGCATTAGCCTAAAGGTAATCCTTGAGAACCTTTGCCAATTTATCGTAAAAGGCTTCATAAGGGGATAAAAAAGAAGAATAATAAACACAAGTGGACAATAAATATTATACCATACATGTAATTTACTGGTTAAGAAAAGGGGTTTTGAAATCTAATACTTAATCTTTTTATCTACTTGATCAATGACACATTGCCAAAAATTAGATGGGGAGATATCAAAAGTAAATAGGATACCAAGGAATTTAAATTTATCCCATTTTTTGATTGAATTATAGTTATAATATTTAATCCATTCGGGCACAGGCATCATGTTCTTTTTGTATCATTGGGTTTTTGCTCATTGGAAATTAAAACATGAGGCTTTGTAAAAAATATCAAGGCAATGCAATACTTATTTGAAAGATGCTTCTTGTTCATTGAGAATAAGAAAATTATGATCTTTAAAGTGACCATTGATACACTAAGAGGATTGATTATGAATTATAATGCCCTTGATGAGCCCTTTCCCTACTCTATGAGAAAATAAATATCCAATTGCCTCATAGAAAAAACATACAAAGCTAGTGCTAAATGTAAACCTTGTCTTATGAAGCAGAATAGGCCAAAGTTTTTAGATTTGAGCCCATTGATATTCAGGTAAGCAAAAGATTTATAAATAAAGTATGAACTATTGATATAAAATTTTGGCCAAAATATAAAAATTGAAGCATAAAAAGAATAAATGGCCACTCAATCCTATCATAGGCCTTCTCAAAATCAAGTTTGAATAAGATGGCTCATTGATGAGAAGATCACACCCATTTCATTCCTTCTTAGACAATAATGAGATTATCTAAAATGTATCTATTTTTAGTGAAGTTGATTTGCTCTGGTATAATGATGGAAGGAAAAATGAAATGGAGACAGTTCATGAGGGATTTAACAAGGATTTTATAAGACAAATTGAGGAGGGTGATGGTGTGCCAACTAGTAATGAGTTTTGAGTCACTGAACTTGGGAATAAACTAGATATTACCTTTTTTAATAGGAAACCCTAAGGATTTATTTTGTAAGGCTTATTTATAAACTTGCAATAGGTTAGGCCCATATAAAATGCAAAGTATATTTATAAAATTCACAAGGGAAACTATTAATATGAGAGAAATTTTCATTGCCCATACATTTCATTACATGAAAGAGTTTCTCAAGACTCAAAGGGGCATTACAAAGTTTCTAATTTACAAGACTGAGTTTGTGAGGCATGACATCCAAACATTATTGCAGTGTATGTGTATGCTCCACTATGTTTCCTTGGGATTGGAACACTAAATTGTAGTTATAAAAATGTTTTGAGGAGATCTCAAGTAGATTGATGACTTAACGATGAGATATTTTGATAACTTTGATGTTCTCCCTCGCTTGTTTGGCCCAGAGGGAATTGAAAACTTATTTTAAGGCATAGTCCTAAATTTTGAGATAATACAAGCAAGCTTAGATTTGAGCCCCTCTAGACACATATCTATCTGTAAATCTAATCTCATGCTTGAGAGAAACTATCATTGATTGAAATTGCATATAAAAAGGATTATGCTCAAGAAGAGAAGATGCTATTTAATATTCTTTGAGCACAACACCATCAACTTGATTTTATAATCATGATATTTATTTTCCATAGTGGTGGAAGAAGGTGGAAATGTGAATGATCCCCTCATTTCACCGTTCGATCCAATTAGAAACATAAGGAGGACATGGTGAAAGGTTCCAAACTCTAGCACTGATATGGATGGTTCCTTTATGGTAGAAGAGGGATGTGTTAAAAAAATTGATTATGTGGTACCTTGAATGGCCACCACCCCACTCCAATTTATAAGTGATGGGGTTATTATTTGAATGGATAATGTTTCAAATGGATTGTGACATCTTTCTCATTAAAAAAATCAAAATAAAAGTCATGTTACTTAGAAAGCATGAAAAAATCTAACCACTTAAGGACCCTATCAGTGCTGACATAACAATTGGACCTAGTAAATCAAGAAGAATTATTAAATCTATGCCACTAAATAAGCGGGCACACCAAACTCAAATAATTATTGAAATAAAAATTATTTCACATTCCACCACACACTATCACATCAAAAAGGAACCAAATTTGTCAGCAGGCCTCTCAACCATATTCGTATTTCTACAAATTAGCCAGGTGGAAAAAGTTAGATTATCAATGAGCCATCGACATAATGTCATTCTATTAGGGCCATCATTTGGGAATTAAATGTTGATATTCCCTAAGGAATGGCCATTGATGTCAAGCAAAACCCTAATATATCAATGTGACATATTTTCACTTTAGTCAAAAATAAGGGGGCAAATTTCTTTGAAATCAAAGTACTAGTACTACCACATCTATGATGCATCACATAAAATACATTTCAGAGTAGTCTACATAGGAAACCCTGAAATCTTAGCTTCTTATAGAAAAATAAAGTAAAAAAACACTAATTATTATAGGTAACATGCAAAGAGAATTTATGACATGACTTTATGAGACCTCAAATATTCAATGATATTAAATTATTTGAGGGGATTCTTCCATGACCATTTATTCTTAACCATTCTCAATGTCATCTTCAGATTTAAGAGCTAAAAATTAGTTCCCCAACAAAGGTTGATGGTTTAAAACTAAATCTCCAAGAAAAATATAGTGGCATTTATCCCCATTATTCTATCAAGGAGGGCTAACACCATCATGAGTTTAACTACACAACCTTTGAGAGGTGGGACCACTTGTAAAGGGTGTCTTATCATGTGAATAACTTACTTAAGGTTGAATACCTTGAGAAACTTGTCTCTAAGAGGCTGTAAGAGAGCTATGGGACTAGGGAGGCTTAAATAGGTGGAAATGAGATCCCTTCATTACTCATAAGAGGATTTTATAACATAGGGATATTGGTTGGTTTAAAAACCTTATTTATGGTTGAAGATTTTTTGTTAGCTAACATTGCCTAACCATCATTATTATTTGCCACCTTTTACAATTTAGATGACACTTGTTCAGTGAAGGGATTTTATAGACCCATAAAAACATAATTAAAAATTATATGGTGGAAAATTTGACATAAAAACAAGTGTTCTAGAGACTAAAGTAGGTGATTTTTTGTGCCCAACAAATTGGCCCTACTTAAATATCAATGGAATCTTTTGAGTCTTTAGTCAATTCAATTTCAACCACAACAAACTTATTAGGGCATGCAAATTGAAAATTAATTTGCTCATGGAAAAACACTCACCCTATGAGTTTGGAAATCTCCTTAAGAAAAACCCATAAAGGAAGTGGAAGACAAAAAAAATTGATCCAAATAAGAACCCTACGAGATGTCTTATTTGAGACCTAGAAAGTATAGATCTAATGGGACACAAGCATCAAAGTATTCCTAAAAAACCAATAGTTCAACCTAGAAAGGAGGGCTTATACTTCATAGACTCTTTGAAGGATTAAAAAAAAAACATGGTGAGATTTTGAAAACTAGTAACTTAGAAACCCAAGAGTTCCCAATGATGATAAATCCATGTATTAAGGGATTTCTTAGAGGGGATATGGCTGACATAATAAGCTATCAAGAAATTATTTTCATACCATTTTCAAACATTATTAAAAACATTAGTTGCAAAGAAACATTAGGTTGAGGGGGATTCTTAGAAACTATACCTTGTCGTATACCTTTGGAACAAAATTCCTAACTCATTTCGATGCCATCATTCCCATTCCATACAATAATAATATTCATCCAAATAACCTAAAGGATGGAGATAATTTTGCACTTAACCTTGAAAGTCCTATAGAAATAATAAGACAATGATGAAAAGCAAGAAAATAATGTAAGACAACACTGACATAAAACTCTAGCAAAATCAATTTTCTCAAATCTTATACTTATACCAATTATGATCCATTAGTTTAAATAAAACACTTATTCAAACTTTTAATAAAAGGATACCATGATTATCATAGGAAGCAAATCAAATTTATTCATAAAATACGATGCTCATTTATATCAGATCTTTTGAGGCTACATTGCACACGAGGAGTTTCAACCACCTCATCTTGATGTCTAGGAAGTATAGTAATTGAAAATACAAATTACTATGTAGAAATAAAATTATTTCTTATATGCTTTATTATTCATGTATGTGCATAGATTAAATATACAATTTGGTCAGTTGATAACAAGTTGGACAAACCTCTTTATGAGAGTTGTTTTGTAAAACTGCTTACTCCTTATAGATCTTGTATTTATATTATTTATTTGATTAATTAATAGCAACATTTTCAATTTCAAAAAAAAGAAAAAGAAAAAAAGACAAACTACCCTTCTATATTTTGCATCCTACATTCACAGAGGAAAATGAATTCCCTCCATATCATAATATTACTAGTATAGAATCTAAAACTAAACCCTATTCCTACACCAGTGGGTTATGAAAGATAACATCAAGAAAAATAAAAAAACCATTAATTTAGAAAAAAAATAGAACACACAAAATTCTATATTTTACAGGCCACAAAAAAGTTTCATTATTAGTCATGCTTATATTAAAAAAGAATTACAATAAAGTGCGTATCGCTGAGTCTAAAAATAGTTTTAAACATGCATTCTTCATGCATTATTCATTGTCAAAGAAAGATGATAGCTCCATAAAAAATAAAAGGCTAACTATTATTAACTAAAACTTAAACTAACAAATTGAAATTAAATCTGATTGTCTAAATTCTGCATGGAGGAGAAGTCACATGCAACATGGGGAACTAATTTTAACTCCTTGCATGATATACACCTTTGTAGATGGGGATTATTAGCATCAGTTATCAACATACTCCCACTTGATGTTGAGAGGGCTCACAATCTAATCTTTGAGTGTCAAAAATTGATCCATTACAACTCCCTTAGTGAAAATATCTGCCGACTGTTATTTAGTGTTGATGTATTTCAATTTTGTTGCCTTATTCTGCACTAAATTTTAGATAAATGATGCTTTAAATCAAAATGTTTTGTCTTGATATGATGGATTGGATTCTTGACCAATTTTATGGCACTAATGTTATCACAAAAAGTCACCGTGGGTTGGATTTGTATCTCTCCAATTTATTCAAATTTTTTTCTAAGTCATAATGCTTGTGTACCTACTGAAGTAAGTGCAACATACTCTGATTCTATAGAAGAAAGGAAAAATATACTTTTATTCTTTGAGCTCCAAGTAATCAAACCAAAACCAAAATAAAAACAATTCCCAAATGTAGATTTTTGGTCATCCAAACTGCCTCCCCAATTAGAATCATTAAAACCAACAAGATTGAACCTTTTAAAAGTGTAGTAATGAATACCAAAATCTAGAGTGCCTCCCACATGCCTCAAAATTCTCTTGGCTACCTTCATATGTATTTTAGATGAATTTGTCATGTACCTTGAAACAAGTGAAATTGAATAAGCAATATCAGGTCTTATGTGAGTTAAAAACATCAAACTTTCAATAATGCTTCTATAAGCTATCTCATCAACTATTTCAGCACCATCATATTTACACAACACAACTCCATGAGCAAATAGAGTGGATACTGGTTTACAATCAACCATATCAACTTTATTCAACATATCTTTGGCATGATTTGTTTGATAAATGAAAATTTCATTCTCACTTTGATAAACCTCAATTCCTAGAAAATATTTCATGAGACCTAAATCTTTCATCTCAAATTCATTCATCATAGAAACTTTCAATTCATCCTTCATCTTAGAACTCCTACCCATATACAACAAGTCATAAACATACAAACATACAATAAGAATATCATTACCTTCTTGTTTATAGTAAAGGGTAGGTTCACTCTTACTTCTTTGAAAGCCTTTCTCCTAAAAATATCCATCAATCTTAGCATACCACACTCTTGGTGCTTTCTTGAGGTCATACAAATCCTTATTCAACTTGTAGACATGATTTTATTTTCCTTTCACTTCAAAACCATATGGCTACTCCACATATACTTCCTCTTCTAAGTACCCATTCAAGAAGGCACTTCTCACATCCATATGATAAATGTTCCAATTCTTTTGAGCTACTAATGAAATCAACATTCTAATGGTCTCTTGTCTTACTACTATTGTAAATGTCTCTTCATAATCAATGCCATACTTATGTGTGAAGATTTTAACAACTAATCTTGCCTTATGCCTTTCAACACTTCCATCACTGTTATACTTATTCTTGTAGACCCTTTTGGTGCCAATCTTCTTCTTGTCATGTGGAAGATTTGTAATTTCCCAAGTGTTACTCCTGTGAATAGAAACCATATCTTCTTACATTGCTTGCATCCAAACCTTATTAGTACATGCATCTTTGAAATATGATGGTTTAAAAACAACCTTGGTAAGTAAAGAAAAATTCAATATCTCACCTCTTGGATTTTCTTCATGTGCTTGATTTGTACTCCTTTGATAGATGTCACTCAATCTTCTTACTTTCCTTGTAGAACTAGGACTTGAACTTGGACTTACACTTGGAATTGAAGAATTAGATGAGGGGCTACTTGGTGGATTTGTAGCACTTAGAGAAAAAATATTAGTGGGATTTTCATGATGAATATCATCAATAATAACATCATTTAAAATAGATTTTGACTTCTCCATATGGCATTTTCAATGACCATAAACTCCCTCTTCATCAAAAATCACATCTTTTGACATAATAAGCCTATTAGTGAGAGGATTATATAACTTGTAAGCCTTACTTTTCTCACTATATCCAACAAAAATAGATGACTCTATTTTGGGATCTAACTTTTATCTCTTTTGATCAGGAATATGAACATAGGCTAAACAACCAAAAACTTTGAAATGATTAACA
This sequence comes from Torreya grandis, assembly GCA_037957365.1. Classification (NCBI taxonomy): domain Eukaryota; kingdom Viridiplantae; phylum Streptophyta; class Pinopsida; order Cupressales; family Taxaceae; genus Torreya; species Torreya grandis. The sequence goes on from JARHVA010002732.1 coordinate 1,935,967, forward strand.
TTTGGATTTTTCTCATACCAGGCTTCATATAGAGTCATCCTGTCAAGTACACTAGTGGGACTCTGATTGAGAATATATATAACTGTAACAACTACATCTCCCCAAAAAGAACTGCTTAATCCTTTTGTTTGTAGCATAATCCATGCCATCTCCACCACTGTGCGATTCTTCCTTTTAGCTACACCATTTTTTTGAGGTGTGTAGGTAGTGGTGAGTTTTATTATGATGTCATGTATATCACAATAACCTTGAAAGGATTTTGAACAAACTTATCCTCCATGATCAGTCCTTAAGCATTTGATTTTGCACCCTTTTTCATTTTCCACAAGGGCTTTAAACCTCTTTAATGTATCAAGGGCTTCACCCTTGGTCTTCAAAAAATAAACCCAACACTTTCGTGAGTAATCATCAATAAAAGTGATAAAATATGATGACTTACCCAAACTCTTTTTTGGCATAGGACCACAAATATTTGAGTGAACACGCTGAAGTGGATGATGGCCCCTCCATGCATTGCCCTTTGAAAATTTCTCTCTTACATGCTTTATTTTAGCACAACCTTCATAAATTTCATTGTGCTCTTCAACCTTAGGTAAACCAGAAACTAATGTATTTGATGTTAGAATATTTAAATTATGAAAATTTAAATGCCCATACATGAGATGCCACAACCAACTTGTATCCTCATATGTCATATTGGCAAGGCTATTGTTATGTTCACCAAACTTCAATGGGAACATCCTATTCTTTGTCATAGGCACAAATGTAACCACCATATTACCTTGATTCTTATCATAAATTATGCATTGCTGATTTTCAAACACCACCTTATAATTTTTCTCACACAATTTCCCAACACTCAATAGATTATGCTTTAATTGTGGAGTGTAATAAATGTCTTTAACACTCTTCATACCTTCTTTTGTATAGACTTCCATAGCTCATTTTGTAGCAACCTCCAATGATTCGTCATCATCAAGCTAGATCTTGGATTTGAAACTTTCATCCATTATTGAAAAAAATTTCTCATATCCTGACATATGGTTAGAACATCCAGAATCTAAATACCAAACATCTTTACTAATATTTTCAGCTTTGGCATAGGATAAAAATAAATGATCTGGAGGATTCTCATCACCTTCTTGAGCATAATGAACACTTTTACCTTCTTTTAATTTGTAATCCCTTTTAAAGTGGCCATACCTATTACAATGATAACATTGGACATTTATTTTATCAAATTGGCCTCTAACTCTTCCTCTGGAACCACCTCTTTCTCATGAACCACCTCTGCCTCTATTTCCTCTTGAATGATTATGATTTTGACCTCTACCTTGGCCTTGATTACTTTTGGTGCTACTATTGGCATCTTCATTCTTTGTAATTTGTACATTGGAGGAAAAGACTTTCTCATCACTGTCTCCATATGAATCTCTCAATCTTTCTTTATGCGACATCAAAGATCCAGCTAGGTCATCAAATTGAAGGGTAGACAAATTCTTGCTTTCTTCTATGATTATGACAACATGGTTCCACCTTGGTGTGAGAGTCCTCAACACCTTTTTGATCACAACCTCATTGTTCATAATTTCACCAAGTGTAGCCATCTTATTGACCACATCTTTTACTCTGACACAATAAGTACTCACACTTTCAGCTTCTTGCATCTTTAAAACCTTGAATTCTCTCTTCAATGTTTGTAACTTGACAACTTTGACTTGATCACTACCTTGGTAAGCTTCTTTTAGAGTCTTCCAAGCATCCTTAGTTGTCTTTGCTCCTGACACAATAAGTACTCACACTTTCAGTGTCTTGCATCTTTAAAAGCTCGAATTCTCTCTTCAATGTTTGTAACTTGACAACTTTGACTTGATCACTACCTTGGTAAGCTTCTTTTAGAGTCTTCCAAGCATCCTTAGTTGTCTTTGCTCCTGTAATTCTCGAAAATAGGCTCTTATCTAGAGCTATTTGAATATGAAGTAAGGCTTGAGCATTCTTCTTCTTAGCCTCTTTCTTAGCTATTTTATCATTGGCTGTGAGAGCATTCCAATCAGTTGGCTCTACATACCCTGATTCAACAATCTCCCACAAATCTTTTCATATCAAAAAAGTCATCATTTTGATGCACCAATAATCATACTCATTTCCATCAAATTCTGAAATGGACAAGGAATTAGAATTCGACATAGTAAACTTTTGACAAAATTTTAACCACTAAATCTTTAACCTAAAAGAAAATACTTGCTGTGATACCAAATATAGAATCCGAAACTAAACCTTATTCCTGAACCATTGGGTTTTGAAAGATAACAAACAACCAAAAAAAAAAAAACCATTAACTCAGAAAAAAATAGAGCACACACAATACTGTATTTTGCAGGCCACAAAAAAAAGTTTCATTATTGTTCATGCTTATATTTAAAAAAATTACAATAAAATGCATATCGCTGAGTCTAAAAATAATTTTAAACATGCATTTCTCATGCATTATTCACTGTCCAAGAAAGCTGGCAACTCCGTAAAAAACAAAAGGCCAACTATTATTACCTGAAACTTAAACTAGCAAACTACAATTAAATCTGACTGTCTATATTCCGCATGGAGGAGAAGTCACACGCAGCATGGGGAAACAATTCTAACTCCTTGCATGATACACGCCTGTGCAGATGGGGATGATCAGCATCAGTTATCAACAATTAGTTAATTTCAACCAAGAGGGACTACCCTTCCATACTTCAACGACGGATTTAGCAAGCCAAGGATTTCCTCAGGATCCGCTCCATTCCTTCTGCACCTAAAATATTAAGGACAACGCCATTAGAGCTTCAAATTTCTGTGTGTCATCAACCGTTTTAGACGAAGCTGTTGTTCCTCCTCTGGATAAATTAACTCATACGCTCTTTTTTGGCCGATCCCACCTAAGGATAGATCATCACTGAAAATTTCACCTGATTTAAGGAGAGAAGATTGGAGATTAGGTTGAGACATGGTTAAAGCAGAGGAATTGAGGTCATGTGCCAATGCCTTCCACACCATTTCAACTGGAAAGTTGAGAAATGTACGAAATCCCCTCATTTTCAAAGCGGCTTTGTCGTATGCCATGGCTGCGTCTTTTGCTGTATTGAATGTGCCCAGCCACATCTTCTTTCCTTGCCTCGTCGAATCCCTTATTTCCGCCGCAAATTTTCCCCACGGACGCCTCCTCACCCCTCTGTAATGCTTGGACGATAAAGATTTATTTACAACAGCCTGGTTTGACAAATTCCCAGCTTCCTTATCACGAGCTGTGGCAGCTGGCTCCTCGTCTGAATGGATTGAACATCCCTGGTTCGATTCAGGGGAACAAACTTCAGCGCCAATGTTATTAAGCATCAGCAGTTCAAGACCGGGGAGGATTTCCAAACCCTCGTTGGAATCATACACATCCAGTGATGGCGATCCACCACACAAAATATCGTCGCAGCTATAGCTTTCTTCAATCGTGAATTGTGATTGTTGATGTACCAACTGCATTTTGTTCCCACTGTTTGCTTTCGCTGAATATTCTACGCTAGGATTTTCGTCCAAAGAGGTGATAATTCCCGTGTCATTGGCATATGCTGAACTGATGCAGTACCCCACAGAATCCCCTTCAGAACTCCCTGCAGAAAACCTAGCCCATATATTCTCTAGGAGCTTTTCTTTGACTTGACATGAAACTGATTGTTGTTGTGATATGCTCAGTACACTTACACCTCTAAACTCTATGCCTCCCATCATTCTCTCTCTATCTAATCTTGATTCTAACTTAACACATAGAGAGCTCTGAAAGGGCTAAATATATATACAATTCACAACAGGTTTCCAAATGAATGAAGGTTGCTATACAAGAGATTTGAAGGAGACACGGAAATAGCTAATGCCAGGAAAATTCATTGCTTGCAGAGCGATTAATATGTTTGATTTGTTTTTCGCTGGTAGTGATGTGGACAAATTCCAACCGCACTAGTCAGAAGAACTTATAATCATTAAATATATCAGAAGTTTGTAGAAACTGTTGTTTATTCTGAGAGTAGGTTACAAGTGGTTGCTAATTGCTGTTGCAAAGTTAGGGCTGTCCAGAAAATAAAATTTAATCTCTACGCCACAGAGACTTTACACATTGTACAATCCAAACGGTTTTTCTTGCTAACTTTATTGCAACAAAATGCCAGTTGACCCAATTACAGGTTGAGAAACATTCAATGTAGAAGATCATGACCTGATTAAATGAATCAGATACCGGATGGCGGGTGGCAGATGATCAGAGCAAATCCATTAAATTAAATTTTACCCATGACTTGACCAAATGGTATGTTTGTTTATAGGTACATATGCGCTTGTACCTTTACCAAATTTTTGACGTGACCTCGTTCACACGCAATACAGAACACCGTTACACGCACACAATGAAATAGCACGGAGTTCTCAAAAGACAATTCTTTTTTATTACCAATAATAATTTATTAAAAATAAAATAAAAAAAATAATAATTTATTATTATTATGGATACACAAATTCTAATGCTTTCCATCATTGTTTGTTTCTCTAATGGCATTGCAAACATTAAAATTGTAACATTTTAGTATGTTTGTATCCTTCAATATTATTGTATAAATAAGGTATTATTGGTGCATTTTTAAGTTGTTTTTGTGCTTCTTCATCTTTTTTTTTCCCATTTTTTTTGGGGATAATAGTAAAAATGAAGGTTTTGACGAGACCTTACAACCCAGTGAAAAACTAAAAACTTATTAATCAAGGATGACAAAACAAACAAAAAACACCAAGTCATCAAATAGACCTACCAAGCCACAGTGTACAAAGAAAACAATATCCTAAACATCAATGAAAAATTTGTGAATAGTCAGTGAAACAATTGGTCTTCAACCAAAATTCAGCTTGTAGTCAACAAATGTATAGCCAATAGCCAATGAGAAAAAAAGAATTGTCCAAAAAGCCATGCATAACTGACAAAAAAATTAAATGTTTAGAGTGTCATTAGTGCTCTTGGGTTTGTGTAGAGCATCACTAATGTTCCTAGGCTCTTTTCTAGTCCCTTTTGGTTGGGGTGCACCTATTTGATCTGTCTAGTTTTTCTCTTATTAGGAATCGTAATGTCTCTTTGGCATGCAAATACAATCCTAATTTGTCTTCAATTGTGTACAAATACACAACTATTGTAGTTCTTTTACATCCACTAAAGGTTAGGTATGATATTATTGGCATTCTATTGAGTAGTCATACACATTTGAGAGAGATCAAGCAATCTTTAAAATATTATCATTTTTTGAAGTTAATATTTCCCTTAGAGCATTGTTGGGGCATGTTATCGATTGAATTGGATGCTCCCTTTTGAGTTTTGGGAGGTTTATAAGAATAAATGTGATGAAAAAAATACTGGAAAGGTTCTTTAGTAGTTTCTTGAGGTGGATTGTTGGATGGAGCATTCCTAAAATTGGTAGTAGGAGGAAGACTAAGATGAATAGCCTCAACTGTATTACATTATAGTAATTGATTTGGGATGAGGAGGACATGAAGGAATGAATTCAATAGTTTCATTTGAAGTAATAATAAAAGTGAGGTTTTGATCTAAATATTTAATTATGTAGTGCTCTTGACTAATTGAAATTTGAAAAAAAAGTCATAATTATGAATTTATTAATTTAATAAACTAATTGAACCACCTAATGAACTAAATTGGCCACCTTTTGGATTGTATAAGAAAGACAAACTAGATCAGGCACTAATAGAACTAAGTCGGTCAAGACCTATAGAGTCAGCCATATGGTACAAAGTCGAATTGGTAGACAAAGTGTGGAAGGAAAAATAAAATAATTTATGAGAGATTGAGTCAAATAGATCGATTGCATTATGTGGGGAAATAAATAGAATATCCTGTGAAAGATTGAGTCTAATGAGTCAACTGTGCTTTGTGAGAAAACAAATATAATAGCCTGTGAGAGACTGAGTTGAGTGAGTTGACTATGTTCTGTAGGTAGGAAATTTTTGAAATGTTATAAATCTTGATGACTAATTAGTAATTTGTAGATAAATAAGTTAAACACACATGTGACTAGGTTAATTAGGTTGATCTAGTTGCAACATACAACATAAAACTTTTACTAACATTACTGATACAAGTTTTATAACACATAATATAAATTGGCAAACAACAAGCAACAATAATGAAATGCAAATGCTAATCTATTAAGCAGACATTCCTGATGTATTTTAAATTATGTTTTAAAATGTGATAGGGCATTTGGATTTATAAAAGAACCAAGAAGACGTAAGTTAAAGTTGGTTTTAGGTATGTTAGGGGTGAAAGGGATATGCATTAGTGATGGTATTGGCTTGGTATTGGGGCCTACCCCTTACTTCACAATCCCATAGTGATAAGGGTGTCAGATACTTTGCCAATATATACCATCAACCATGTATTTATACTTTCCCATAAAATTGAGTCAACTTCCCCCTTGGTGATGAAATCCAAGTAGGTAGACTTGGGTAGAATTATTTGAATTTTTATTTTATATTTTGTGATTTAATAGTGTGTGAAGGAAGAATGGACTAATTCAGTAAATTAACCTTCCTAGTTATACTATGTGCATTACTCTAAGTAAGTAAGTAAATAAATGAAAAATTAATTAATTACTACTAATGTGGATTAATTTCTTTTGTTTGAAAAAGACACAACACTAAGTCGATTAGGTTGACCTAGTATATGAATAGTATAAAACAAAGTAGATCTTCTTGACTCTATTTATTGAAAAATATTCCAAAGAAATGCCATTGAGAAAGTCTACTAAATTTTTTAAGAGAAAATTACTTACAAAACAAAGATGAGCCAATCGACTTAGTTTATTGTAAGGTTACAGTTTTATAGAACTAAAAAATTGAGAAAAATAGAATTAAAATTTGATTGAAAATGAAATGACTGAGCTAGTTAGAATGAACTTGATGATTAAGATAAAGTCGAGTGGGTTGATTTAGTAATGTATAGAAGTTATTGAATTGCTATTTTTAAATTATGTAGTTCAGATGAGGGTTTGAACTTGCAAGATATAATGTTAAAACAAAGTTGAACTAGTTGACTGAGTTTGTATAAAGATAAATAATTAAAACAACTGAAATAACTATGCTAACATAATCAATCTAGTAGTCTAACTAGAATTTGTTAGAAAATTTGAGAAACATGAAAAAAAAAATTGATAAGATCGATCTAGTATGATAAGAGGGAAATTTTGATCACAAAGAGCCAAACAAGATTGACATGCTCACCTCAATTGAAAAATATGTAAGATGATACCCTGACTATGTTGATCAAATCAATGAAGTAGAAGATGACTTGTAAAGAGTATAGAGTTGGGTCAATAAGATCGATTCAATTGTCTATAGTAGAAAATGACTTGCAAACAAAACTAAACTAAGTCAGTTGGATTGACTAAGTATTAAGACTTGGATATAAACTTTTATATTGAGTCGACAAAATTGATCCAATAGTCTAAAAGTGAAAATTTTAAAAAATCTATGAGAGTTAGTTCACATTAGATTCACCAAAATGTATGCAAGTGAAAGTGAAGTTGATCTACAAATTAATTCTAACTTAGAGAAGATAAATCATCTAAATATAGCATAATAAATACTTAAATAATCAAGGTCATGACCAATATGGATCTTGTAAACCTATCTAAGGGATTTCTTATCATATAATATAGATAGAGAGGGTTTTAAAGCCTCTATTTAAGCAAAACCACACAATAACCTTAGTTAGATATGATAGTGTAATAATAAAGTAAATATAATATGACACTCACTAAATCATGTGACACAAATGGAGGATAAACACAAAAAATAAACATGAAAAGTAAAACTCCACTCAATTCAATGTAGAGGTAACCCTAAGTAGGAGATACAATACATTCATTAGCTATTATTCATACAATTATATCTACTAAAATATGAGAGTAAGAGTTAGGAATACTTACCTTGAGGATGAAACTATTGAGCCTCAACCTCTCCCTTGGTCAATGGTTATTTACAAGAGGTTTTTATGTATTTTTTAAGAAGCTAAGGATGGAAAATGGACTATAGTCTAGTTAAGGACCTCCTAGTGAATCTCAAGCTTTCACAAGACAAAGGTTCTCCTCCAAGAATCATGAAACCCTAAGTAATGAATTCTAAAGTATAATGGTAGAAATACAGATAAAGAATCAAAAATGAATGATTCTCTTTATTGGAAATGTGGTGAAAGAGGGGTATATATACCCTTATTTGACCCTTAAGCCCTTCTAGAATTTTAGTCAATGTATTCAGCCCAGTCAACCTTATTAGGTGTAAAATAGATCTATTAGGTTCCAAACTAAGTTAGCCTAGGCCAACTTAGTCCCATAACATGTGCTACTACCAAAACTATGTCAACACATTCATCTATGTTCCAAAATTGGTAAAAAGAGATTTTGCCTAGGTAAGAGATATTTGAGGTAGTGAATTGCTTAAAAAAGCATGTGAAGGACGTGTCAAAGCTTAGGAAAACATATAGAAAGGGTTTGTATTGGTTATAAGTGGTGGTATAGTGAAAAAAAAATTGTGAAGCACCAAAAGTCTACCCACACTTTTCTCAGTGCACCCTTTAAGGCATGTATTTAGAGAAAATAAGACTTGACAGGTTCTTGCAAAAGAGAAAGCATCAATAATTGATAAAGTTTAAAAATATTATGTGTATACATAGTGGTATTGTCTAAGAATATCCTCAGTGTTATTTATGTACTATCAATATTAGAATTAGAATTTTATTACTTTTCCTATTAGTTATTTGATATAATCAATTGAGATAAGTCCATAATCAATAGACACGAATGGCCCACACTATTGTCTAGATAGCACAAACCTGTATAGAAACATTTTTATATTTTGTTCTTGATTCTGAGCATACACAATCACATCATTTTATAATTTCCACTTTCAGATATATGAAATAATCAATAGAAATCCCAATTTGAGCTAAATACCTTTCTTCTTAGTGTTTTCTGATTTTTTTTTTTACATTTATTAATTTCTAAAATCAAAATTATTAATTATTTTACATATTTAACATTATAATTTCTATCAAATATTATAGATATTACACAACACATTTTTTCCATCAATATAGAGTAAAACATTATTATACTACAAGATCCTTCTTGTATCCACATGTTTTTATCTTCTTGAGCAAGAAATTTTTATTTAGTCAAAGGGATCTCTATAAAATTCCATTAAAGGACCATTAAAAATTACACACAAACACACACACACACACGCACAAATGCGCGCGTGCGTGCACACACACACACACACACACACACACACACACACACACACACACACACACACACACACACACACACACACACACACACACACACACACACACACACACATTAAAAATCTAAATATATTTGTGGAAAATTCCCTATTCAAGTGTCACATGGTGGATTACTTAGTTGCATACAAAGGTAAACAATAAAAACACCCAAGAACTTGAAAGTTCATAGAAATTTGAAAGGACATGTGCATAAAAAATATTTATTATAATTTGAATGTCCTTATCATATCACAAGATTAAGATATTATGATATCATAATATGAAGATAATTTGAATGCCATTATCTCTTGTCTATGGTGTGGAGACAATTCTCCCTTAAGAGATTTAAATTATTTCTCTTTATGTGTCCCTTAAAGGTATTGTCATTGATAAAAAATATCAAGAAAAATAATTACATCAATTGGAGATGTTGGATGAGACACACATTCATATCATTGAAAACTTAAGAGTTTATCAAAATTTACTAAATAAATATTATAACACAAACATGAAATCTAGAGAATTCAATATGGTTGACTTGGTTCTAAAATAAAATAAAGATAATGCAAATGCATAGTAAAACATAAAGGTAGATTCTAACCTAATTTTCTAGCTCACTTTATTGTCACATAGAAATTTGGTACAAAGGCCTATCCAATAACTATATTAAAAATAAAACGTTTGAAGAATACAATGAATATCATTTACTTATATCAGTTCTATACTCGAGTTATTTATGTTTGATTTTTGAGTCTTTCTATTTTTTCTTGATCCTTGATTTCATACTTATTGTGGTATCTAGTGTCCTTGATTGAGTCTTTGTTAACTCAAACTTGTACATGTTTTTCAATTAATTTGCCAAAAGTTATTTTTTCTAGTTGTGTCAACATGTGTTTTCAATTTTATATTTATAATGATTCATATATCATACTTTTCTTACATTGGGTGAAAAACATTAGCTTTTCATCGATATAGGGGCATACTATTATGGTAGTTTATCATACATACATTTCATTAGAATATTTATAATTACATATTTCCCATGATTTTTACTAATAATATCTTATACTAGTGATGACGTCCAATAATTACATTGATTCCATGTACTACATATTACAATCACATAATTTTCCATCAATGGGGGAGAAAGTTATTTTCATACACCCACACCACTTTATTGATGTTGGGACAATCATATCCATGAACATTAGTGATCTATATTTTATCACAAGATATATTTGAATTAATGCAATTTATTACACTTTAATTAATTTACCTTGGGCCATTATTTACTACTGGAATGCATCAATATCACTATTATTAATTAAAAATAAAATATACATTGATAATTAAAAAAATAAGGAGGCCAATTGATATTCATGACCCATACTCCTTGGTGGAAAGAAAAATCACAAAACCCAATGAAAACCATCAAAGCTCAATATCATTAATCAAGGTAACTAGAAAAAAATCATAACATATGGAAAAACATTAGAGGCCACAACCATAGAAGGAGGAGGTGATAAATCATCCTTGGAAGAATGGACACTAAAAAGAAAAATGAAAATATGTTTGAGAATCAGACATCACCCAACCATATTGAATAGGATTTGGGGGAGCCAAAGAAACAATAATGCCCAAATTAGGTAATCATAGAACAACAATGCCAACAAAACCACTTCTATGCACATGTGAACTCTACTAGGATCAGACAGTAGTAGAATTACCATGAGGTAGCATCAAAATCCACCCTCTTGATGTAAAGGAAGAGTGGAGAAGTAGATGTGACTATGAGAGTGGATTCACTGATGTTAGGGGCTTTGGGAAGAGTTCCATGTGTTGGATGGTTGAGAAGGATGCAACTCATAGTATAAGGATCACTCCTCTATTGGTTGAGAAAATCCTACAAGTGTTGAAGTTAAAAAACCACCTTCAATTCTTAAGATTGAATATACATAAAATACGAAGAGATAAAATCACTTATCACTAAAATAAAAGTGATAAGATGTTTCTTCATTATTAAAAAAAATTGAGTTCCTAGCTTTCTATAGTTAAAATTACATAATCATTTAAAGACCCTTGGGGCATATTTATACATCCATTTCCACTTTACTTTTATTTTTATTTGAAAATACATTGCTTCTTCTATTTGAAAAACCATTTTAAAGAGGATCAAATGTATATACCTAAATTCCACCACATTTAGTGCCATAATTAACTTTGATTAATATCAACATATTAACTAAACCACTAAACTAAATTTGAATTCTATCCTAAGGTCTACTAACACCATTTCCCTCCCTTTTTTTGAATAGTTAATTAATCAATGTTACTTAATTATTCATTCACACATAATACCAAAAAACTAATTAAAAATCCTCAATTTCCATATCACCAAACATATTCCATATTTCTCTCAATCAAGAGTCAATTCATCCAACCATTTCCTTAATTTCCTCAACCAATTGATGACTTATCATTGAGCCTTTTAAATAACTTGGTGAGTCATCCAACTGCCTTGATTCATTCATGATAAAATTTAAATTACCAGCTAACTTCCCCTCTATTTTCTAAACACATGAGGAATTGGTCTCTTTCACTTGGATGAGGACTCAAATCTGACCATCCAAAATTAACATAATCCAATAAATCCAAATTTTTTCTTGTTCATCTTCTCAACCAAAATATTATAAATTAAAGTGTCATCCTCATCAACATCCATCATCAAGATATCAAAATTCTATAAAAGTTACCTTGTGGATCCATCACCAACCTATCAAAGTGTTATCAAAATTACTTTGTGGATCCATCATCAAGCTATTAAAGTGACACCAAATTTACCTTGTGGATGCATTTTAAAATAAATGAATTAAATCCTTAAATGCTGATAAAATTTCATTTACATTAGAGATTGAATTGAGAATCCACATGTACACACTTGTAAGAGAAAATCAAAGTCAATCAAAGGATAAGACAGTATATTTTGTTAGTAAGATGGAAGGTAAATTACTTATTAGTATTTTTATTTTATTAGAGATCTAGATTTGAGGTTTAGATTAGTCTTAGAATATGAATTTAATTTCTTATTTATGAGTCAATGTCATAGATATAGATATCCCCCATATATTATATATGTATGTATGTATGTATGTATGTATGGATGGATGGTTCAAATATTTTTATCCAGATGGACCATTTGATTTTGATCTCCCCTCATTGATTCATCAACTTACAAACAAATAGATATATAGGTATCTATCTATATACATAAGGTATACATATTGGGATGCCCATAATAACAAAGCTTCACAATGTTGTATGTCATATGTAACTAGTATACACACCATAGGTTAGATCGAGGCTATATAGAGTCTATCAAGAGAAAAACCAATTGTAATATGTGTATAATACTAATTCTATACATATACATGTAAATATATTATTTGAGGGCCTTTTATAGGTGAGTGTAATCTTTATACTCAAAATATTGATTCCAGTAGTTATTTATTTGGTACCACATTCTAATTATAGCTATCACATTCTGGCATACCCATTCAAACCTTTCCTAAATAATTCTCATCTTGTATGTTTTTCTTAGAGTTTTTGAGTTATTTATGATTTTATTGGAGTGCATAAAAACTTAATATTAGTTAGGGAGGTTTTCTTGTTGTTTCAGGTGAATTTTTTTTAGGTTTCATAATTTTCTAAACTTTGGCAGTTTCATTTTGAAGAACGATGGTTTTGTTCTAGAGAATGATGATTTCTATCTGATCTTTAACACTTTCATTCTAAAGAATAATGATTTTTTTGTGAAGAACACTAATTTTGTTTTGAAGAATAATGATTTTGTTTTGAATAAAAATGGTTTTATTCTAAAGAATGACATATTTTTTTTGAACCTCAATGGTTTTTCTATGTAAAATGGTGAATTCATACTACGTAGTAGTAAATTTATATTTCCACCTAGAGTGCTATCTTTCAGAGGCCGTAAATTTTGGCTCGAATGTCTATTTGACCTCTCATTTGTGGCAAAATGAATATATTGGAAAGGATAATACAATCGTGAATAAATATTATTATTATTATTTTTTTGACATTTTTGTCTTAAAAATCACATATTTAATTTTTTTTCATTTCTAATCATTGTTTTCTCACATATAAGTTGGATATTTGTGTTTAAACCTAAATTTAGGTATGTTGTGGTAAACTAGGATTAATTGGTATTACATTATAATTTACATAAGTATGGTAAAATAATCTAATGTGTAGGCCAATTAATAGAAACACACATAAATAATATTCTAAAGTTATATAATTGTGTTATCAGATAACTGAACTAGATTGATTTATTCATGAAATCATATTAGAATATATACACAATGATGTTATAAAAATAGATGAGAGAGATCCAAAGGATCTTGGGAGAGTATTATCAACAACTAAAAATAATGGAATATAGTTCTAAATAATTTATCTATTATAATAATCTATGCTAACATTCCCCCCTTATTAAATTATTTTTATAAATGTACCCCCTAAACAACTCAAATTTCACCTTTCTAAGGGATTTGGTGACTATATCAATAATCTATACATCTGTTGGGCAGTAATAAAGCTAGATTTGGTGGTTTAAGAATTTCTCTTGAATGTAGTGACATTTAACCTCAATGTGTTTAGTACTTTCATGAAAAATAGGATTCCTTACAAGCTTCAACACAACTTGATTGTCACAATGAAGAATAAGTGGCTTCTCTTCACTAATGCCCATATCATCCAGAATGTGACGTAACCATATTACCTTGCACATAGCTCCACATCTAATGTGATATTATACATCAGTGGGTGAAAGAGCAACAATAGTTTTCTTCTTACTACTCTATGAGATTGGTCCAGATCCAAGGTGAAATATGTATCCTAAAATTGACTTTCTATCATCAATAGATTTGATGTAGTTCGAGTCAGTGTATCCCTATAAAAAGAACTTATTATTCTTATTATATTATAGACCATCCTCAAGTGTACCTCAAACATATTTTAAGACATGCTTTGCTATAACCTAGTGACATTTCTTTGGCTCTTACATGAATATGGAGAGATAGCTCATAGGAAGACATATATCTAGTTTGGTTTAGGTTAAGTAGATGAGACTCCAAATGAGTTGTTTATAGAGAGTTGCATCCACTTGAGGTGAGTCCTAGAATCAAGAGAGTTGTAAAAATTTCTCCATTAGTGTTGAAAGAGGTTTACAATCTGACATTTTGTACTTTTTTAGGAGTGTCTTGGCATATTTTATCTAGGAGATAAAATTGTGATTCTATTTTTCCATATCTCTAAGACAAGACAATAATGGAGTAGCCCTAAATCAGTCATGTCAAAGGATATTTTGAGGTCATTATTCATAATATCAACTTGATCCTCTGAACTTCTAGTGATCAAAAGATTATCTACATACAAATCAAGAATGATGATTTCTTTCCCTACCTTCTTTATGTAAAATTTGGAATCTAAGGGGCTACATGTAAAACCATGCTACAAAAGGTGATAATCTATTTTTATGTACCATGTCTTAAGAGCTTGTTTCAATTCATACAGTGATTTGATGAGACAACATACCTTTTTATGATGATTTTCATCAACAAATCCTTTTAGTTGGGTCACGTATACTTCTTACTTGAGACCACCATTTAGGAAAATACTCTTGACATCCATCTAGTAAAGTTTCCATCCATTTTGTGCTACTAGTGTGCAAACAACTTTGATGGTCTTAATTTTCATAGTGGGTGTAAAGGTGTCTTCATATCAATACCTTCTTTCTAAGCATATTTTTTTGCTACAAGTCATGCTTTGTGCTTGTTAATGTATCTATCTACCTTATATGTAGTTTTGAAAACCCATTTTCAGCCTATGGGTTTCTTTCCTATAGGAAGATTAATAAGTTCCCAAGTCTAATTTTTCATGAGCAAGTCATACTCAACATCCATTATTTTCTTCCACTGAGGTTGATTTAGTGCTTCTCAAACATTATCAAGTTTAAATCTATCAACTACTATACTCATGAGTGAAAAATTTACCTCATTTCTTGTTTGACTCTTTGTTCTAACTTTGGATAAAGTATTATGGAGAGTTTGCACATGGGAGTATTTGATGGTGATTCATACCCACTTCAGATGGGAACTCTACTGCTGATGTGAAGAACTGATTTGCTAATGTGAATAAATACTTAGTGGATTTTATAATTCTCCAAGATCAACATACATATCCCCTTTCATCTCATCTTCTCTATGAGAAGTCTCCTCATCATCTAACTCAGAGAATAATGAGTGAGAGGTGGTTGGTGTTGATTCTTCTTTCTACATCACTAAGTCAAAGGGTGAATCATCATAAACCACATCTCTACTTTCATAGATTTACTTCATCTCAAGATCCTTGAGATGATATGCTTTTAAGGTAGTGATATAGCCCAATATGATGTATAGGAGTGTTTTTGACTCCATTTTCTTCCTATTTTGAGTTGGGACATGCATATATGCTGTGCAACCAAACACTTGTAGATGAGAAATTGATGGATTTTTACCACTCAATACTTCTTCTGGAGTTTTATCCTTTAAAATATTTATTGGTTCCTTATTGAGAAGATAAACAACTATCTGGACTACTTATGCTCAATATCATTTCTATAGCTTTTTTATTGACAACATGAAGTGAGCCATTTCCATTACTATGTAATTATGTTTCTCAACAATGCCATTCTATTGAGGGGTATAGGGAGTAGTCAAATTCTATTTGATGCCTTTTTGGTTCAAGAATGACAATAGCTTCTTTGATGTGAATTCCCCCCCTAAATCTAAGTGGAGGTGAAGAAGAGGTTGTTTGGTCTCCTTCACAACCTATTGATAGAAGACCTGGAAATGATGAAGGGCCTCACTCTTCTTCTTTAGGAAAAAAACCCATGTCTTCTGAGAGTAGTCATCCATAAACAATTAGAAGTACTTATATGCCAAAAATGAAGTAGGTAACAGTTTTTTCAAATCAGTATGAAAAACATACAAATGTTTCTTGGCATGTAAGGAGCTTTCCTTAAATGGGTCCCTATGTTATTTACCTACAAGACATCTATGGAAAATGGGAAAGGAACTAGACAACTTAGGAAGTTCATGTAGCATTCTTTTTGAACTTAGCTAGTATAAAGATCCAATAGACATGTGACCTTAATGGTAGTGAAAAAGAGCAATAGATTCTAATGTAGAGGCAAATAGAGCTATTTCAAAAGATGAAACACTATCTAAAGTAAATAATTTATCTTTCAAAAATGCTCTATTAAGAACTATACCTTTTCATGAGATCAAGTAGGATTTGATGCCATTATCAATAAGAAACTCCACCTTCAGATGACGATTCAAAATGTGACTAACTGATAAGAGGTTGGATGCCAATACATGAACATATAGTACCTTTGAGAGTGCACATTTCTATGTTCTAAGAGGAATAGTGACTTGGAATATTCCTTCTACAACATACTTTTTATCATCTATGATCTTAACCTAATTTCTAGTGGGTTGGTATCTCAATGAGTCAAATAGCTTCTTGTCACCTAAAATTTATTTAGTGGCACCTGAATCTATCAACTAGATATTCCTTGTGGGTTGTGAGGTCTAGGAGACTATCACTAGGTTCTTATGTGCACTATAATTATCTTCTTCATGTGTCTCTTCACAGATGCATCATCTTATTGAGATTTGAGATGTCCCTTCTACTTCCACTAATTTGGAAGTCTTTTCAATTTCTAAGAATTGTCGTACCCTAATGTGTTTTTTCTGCTAGAAGACCCTTGTTTTAGGTCATTATACTAGTAGTTTTCCATGTCGTGAGTGTTGGTTTGATAGATTTGACACCACCTCTTCAAATTTTGTGATT
This sequence comes from Torreya grandis, assembly GCA_037957365.1. Lineage (NCBI taxonomy): Eukaryota > Viridiplantae > Streptophyta > Pinopsida > Cupressales > Taxaceae > Torreya > Torreya grandis. The sequence continues at coordinate 1,953,245 of JARHVA010002732.1, forward strand.
TGTGAGGTCAAGACAGTTTTTTCTACTATTTATATGGTTGCTTCTCTAGAGGTCCCTTGCAAGACTTCTAACCTTTTATTACTTTGATATAAGAGCTATGTGTTGATGGCTTCTTCTTATTGCAATAGGTTTATGAGTTATTCAAAAGATAATGTATATTTGGAGACATTCAACATCATGATGATCACTCTAAATTAGGAAGGGAGAGATTTTAAGGTGATTTGGATAAATATTTGGTCATCTACCATCTCACTGAGTGCTAACAATTCTATTCACAACTCAACCACCTAATGTAATAATTCCTAAAATTTTTCATTAGACTCCATAGAGAGTGTTTGCAGTCTCAATTGTATATGGAGGATCTTAGTCTTATTTTTTGACTCATAGATGGTTACTAGTTTATTCCATGATGCCTTTGCTCTATCAACATCCCTTGCATGTGGATACACATCATCAATTATTCCTAACATAATCTGCATCAAGGCTTTAGCATTAGCCATTTCATATTTCATGAGTACATCAATATTAGTAGGAACCTGCATAGTCCCTATCATGATGACCCATAGTCCTTGAAATTGAACGATCGTGTGCATCTTTGTTTTTTAGGTGGCATAGTTTGGCCCTTTGAGAAGTTAGGAATCAGATAGAAGTAATTTTGGATTAGACATATTTGATTTTTAATTTATTTTTATAAAATTTCACAAGCAAAATAATATTTATTACTTTAAAATACTATATAAAAAGCAAGCACCTAGCAAGATTTTTTCTCTCTTTACTGCACACGTTTAATGTCTGTCACTTTGTCTTCAAACATACACTATGTTATTCTTCAACATTATTGTGCAGGTTATTATATTCCACACACTTTTGCTATGCCAAGGTGAGCCTTCTAGTAAATGACTTCTTCTATTGTGGTCACTACTTGTCTGCTGCTATCTTGCACAAGACATAAGGTTTATTATTTTTTATTATCTATACCATCTCCCTTTTATGAAAGCTTATATTTTTTGATAAAAGATCAGCATCAAATATGTAAATAATCTAACGATACTCTCATTTCAAGGGGTTTTTGGTAGGTTCCAAGTTTCAAGATTTTATGCTTTAACTTCATTGAGGCATCCAGTCTTCTACTACAAGTATGATACAGACTTCGATCAACAACTTTGCATTTGTTGCATGATTATTATGGTTGATATCTACTACATTGATTAAAAAATATTTTATTTACATGGATAAAAATTCTAAAACTTCCAAATGTAAACTATAAAATGCTTCTCTAATTTGTTATGCAATTCTAATGGCTACATTGCTAGAATTCTGCTACCTCATCTGATTGATTATGCCCCTCAGTAGGTGTTTGTTAGACTTCAGTGGACTCCCCTTCAATCATTAATTAGGGTAATTACATAGGTCATAGATCAATGTTTCTACTCTTTCCCACATCGAGCATTGATTTTATTTTGCATATTTTGTGTTGAAAATTATGTCAGTCACTCAGGTTTCTTTGAATCCTTAAAATATAGCATCTACCAATAAAATTTAAGCTTTCTAATGCCTTTTCCATGGTAGGTAGGGAGGTTGCATAGGTTACAAGTTTCAATGACAATGTTGGTCTACCAATGTCATGAATTATAGGTTTTCTTGGTTGCTGGACCTACTCAACTACTGTGTGATCAGTAGTCTCAATTGTACTCCTTGCATCAAATACTCTTAGACATATCTAGCTCTAATCCCAGATTGTTATTAAAAAATCAAATAGTTTAACTAGATTGATTTATTCATGAAATCATAGTAGAATATATACATAATGATGTTATAGAAATAGATGAGAGAGATATGAAGGATTTGGGGATAGAATTATTAGCAACTAAAAATAATGGAATATATTTATAACTGATTTATCTATTCTAATCATTTATGATAACAAACTAAGATTCCTAAAAATAGTAAAATATAACTATTGATAGATATTACAATAAAAAAAAAACATTTGATAATTCGTTGGTTTATTTTTCTCAAGTAGGTCTAATTTGGGATAAGTTAGAAGTGGACTAGAAGATGATCTTTGATTAGTTATCAGATTCTATGAATATCCTTTATGTGGCATCAAACACTTATGTTAGATTTGGATGGTTACACTGACACAGGTGTCTGATCATGATACATGTCTAGTATAAAATAATGATTAGATCTATATGCAACTAACCAAAGATTTCTAGGTTTTATGTCACCATTATTATAATGTATGAAGATCATGCACATAGGTTGTCATTTTGTTTCAAATCATCAAGCTCTAGCTTCCTCACCCTTGTGGTGATTATGTGAAAAATGGGTTAGTGGGCTCATAGTGTCAAACTATCTCAAGAACCCATCTATCAAAAGACATTATCTACATAGATAATACTTTGAATATGGCCTCAGACTTATGTAGTTATCCCCTATGTGTTGGCTTGTGTTTGTATCAATATGTAAAGTGTGATAAGTAATGACATGTATAGTGAGATAGCTTATAACTTAGAAAATATGGCTCATACATTGCTCTTTGAATACTTTAGAACCATGGAAGTACTAATAATATGAATGATATGGAAATATAAATGAATATGGAAGTGTTTCTCACTTTAATTCCCAATAGAATTTCCTTTATATCTATGTATGTGAGTTATATGTGATCACTAAGTGAGGAATAAATTAGGGTTGATCTTATATATCTATCAGTCTATTATATAAATATATCATACTAATTAACTTAATACAACCTTTAGGATACATTTAATTTATAAATTATATGAATTTTAGGCACTAGACACTTTGTAGGAAAGTTGGACACTTGTGTCGATGTAGGTGTCACCCTAGGATGCAAATATATAGGAAGCTAGAAAATATGTATAGGTCCAAAACTAGAAGTGAAGGATAATAATCATGTTTAAATATTTTTGCATAGTATATAATGTTTGGCCATCATAATAAAAATGGTTATACTAAGAGATAATAAATTTACACATAAAAATATAGTGAACATGATCATTTTAGCACTGAGTAGGTCTATAATTAAAAGGTACAACCATGATGGATATTTTCTAACTGTACAAAACCATATTACTACATAAATTAGATTTTAGTATCTACATCACCCTCCCCCCCAATATAGTAATGAAATTATTAGTTTAAAGGAAATAAAGGCATAATTGGGTGTGTATAACACACCTTGTCTTTGCATGAGTCTTACTTGAGTTCTTTGTTGGTGGCTGACTTGCAACCAAGATGATGTTACAATACATAATCAATGTTTGAAACTTGAGATTGAAATAATTTGAAATTCATGAAATTATAAGATATAAATTAGGAGTACACCTTTGTGTTGATGCAACCATCTTTCCTTTTTGTAATTTGATTTGAAAGGATGCCTTATTATGAAGCATTTAATATGAGATTAAGACAAATATGAAACTACAAGTGCATAAATATATAAATATTAAAGGATACATGCCCCCAACCTTGATGTAAATGTGATCTATAACACATATATTGATCTTTTTTCATCTCAATCATGCAACCCAAATATTTGTATGATCTAATGAGTGTGACTAATTTAATCAAGTCACAACATATATCTAGTGAGAGTGGATGATTTAATCAAATCCACTTATAAGTATGGTAAATTTTAGATGACTTAATCAAGTATAAATTATAATCTTGGTAGTTTTAAGTGATTTAATAAACTCAACCTTATAAAAGTGAACCAATTACTATAATATATTGGCTCAATAACAATCCATAAACTCCAACTTGGGTATAATAACAATATTTGAATTCTGGAAATGATTTGATTTTTTAATTTTAGGTGTATTTTTCATGGAATATTCACCTAATATATGTCTCAAGATGGAATATTAGTATAGTAACAATATCAATGTATATAATGTTATTAAAAATGTGTATCTAAATCATATAATTATGAAATCTGGTGAATCTAAAATTAGTGCAAGTGTGGAAAATATGTTTACGTAACATACCCCCACTATAATCTAGAGAATCTAAGAACTAGTGTAAATGTAGATAACATGTTTCTAGAACATGTCCTCACTATAATCTAGAGAATCTAAGAACTGATGTAAATATGGATAAAATATTTATATAACGTGCCCCCACCGTAATCTAGAAAATCTATGTAAATGTGGAAGTGATGCCTCTATGACATGCCCCAACTAATATGCCACACCTTTTGAGGTAAGGGGAAATATAACTTGGTAGTTACCTTAACTCAAAAGGATAATATAATTTTATAAGCTAAAATCATGTAACATATAGTGGTAACATGTGTAAGTATATATATCAATTAGGCACACAGTATATGATAACATCAAATCCTAAGATGTATGATGTAAATCAAGGAAACATATATATAGTAACAATACAAGATCAACAAAAAATAAAGCACACACATAAGAGCACTCAAAATCAAATCAACATGAAATGGTCTAAGATGACCTCATAAAAGGGGCATGTAAAAATGCTGAACAATCGAAGGGACATGAAATATTTAAATGTTTTCAAAGCATAGGATTCCATATTCAAATATTCAAATATCCACATACAATGGATAATGACATATTCAAATGTCCACATATAATAAAAATGACATATTCAAATGTCAAAATATGCAAGCATATGCATGAGGGCCATAATCAATAGAGCATATTCAAATGATAAAAATAAGAAATACAATGCAAGACAAAATCAATAAATGAAAATATTCAACCAACATGAACATATCATATTAGTTCCTAAACATACTTATTTGCAAGCAATATTAAGTATAAAACATACCAAGTACACTATGAAAGGTATAATCATGGTTATAGGTATGGGTAAGTATATATGCTCAAATATAATAAAGTGATCATAGAATAATGTAACTTGGGTGTATTGTGATCAAAGAAGAATATTCCCCAAATTTACTTAGGACATGAATGAAAGGCAATCCCAACATCTGTATTTATATATATCATGTACCTAGGTATGACTATATCACACTCAAATAAACCATGAAATACATGTGTATATCAAAGGAATTATATGCTATTTAAAAAAAAAATGAATGTTCATATTTAAGTGTTATGAACACTAGATATGGTATATCAAATTGGTGGTACTTTTGAGGAACATAGATGGGTTTCTAATGTTGTAGGCTTTGTAATGCTCTATATATATGTCACAAGATTTTATGTTCTTTAGAAAATAATATAATAATTTAGGGTTCTTAGAATCCATCATTTTGTGTTCTATATTGTATATTAAGTAGCAATAATAGGAACAAGTTTATTTGATCTAGATAACTGAGTGTGTTGTGTAATGGTAGATAAGGATTTCATGGAATCCACTATGTGTCACTAATGCAATGGTCTCTCAAGTATGGGTTGCCTAGGAAATGGGATTGCTTGTTGATTACCCTTTTAGGAAGGATTGACCTTATTAGGTTTAATAATTATTTGACTTGGAATAACTTTTTTTTGTTTAAGTGGATTTTCATATAGAATTCCAAGAATTGTGACTACTCTATTAGTCTGAATGTATTTAACACACCCATGCACTATGAAAGGTATTTCATGAAGTTTATGTATCAAAGGTCATCCAAATAACATATCAAAAACTTGTGTATGGGATAATTGAGAAGGTAGTGAACACATGTTCTAGACCAACCTATAAAGGTAGGTCAATCTCACCAAAAACCTAATGTGAATACTCTGACCATTTTGGTCAAAGGGTGTAAGTCATCATGTGTGTATATCATAAAATTTTAATTAAGGTCACAATGAAAACATATTTTCTAGCACTAATATTGATCATAACACTATGAATATGTTGGTGATAAAGGTATGCTCTAATAAATAATTAATGAAGATATGAGTTATCATCCACAATCTCATTGTCATCGAATGTAATAGATGGTCTATGAACCATATTAGGTATATGTCATATACAAGTACCAATAATCTGATCTAATAGGTTCCCAAATGTGGCGGATGAGGATGTGCATTATATGAAATTTGTAATTCTAGATTATTTTGATAATGATCTTGTAATGGGTCACTAAACATCTTTGGTTTGGATGGACACTTTGTTGTGACCCTGAATCTTTGGGAGGGTCAACAAATATAAGTTGTTTGTTATCAATAATATATTATATTTTATGCTTCAAGAGATAAAACATAAGTTAGTATAATGCCCATGGCTTTGGTGATATTCATAATAAACATTGGAATCATATCCATGAGGTATAGGTCTACTCATATCAACCTCTATGGGAGGATGGAGAGATATAAAATGACAATACACAAGCTTCTTAAGTAGAGAACATGGAGACTTAGGTAATCATGTAAATTTTCTCTTGGGCATTAGATAATATAATATAATTAGTTTCTTGTGACACTGCATTAATAGTTTTCATTTTGTCCATTTTAGGTTATGTAGGTTTGACCTTGTAGCTTGGTTTAATATGAAACTTGGTACTAGATGTAGTTGGTGTGTTTGGTACATACTTAAGTTTGTTCAATGAGATAAGTTTCATTTCATGATATCTCACAATATGGCATAAATCATCAAAGGATTTGAAATTTTAAAAAAATGGACTCATGTAGTGTGGAAGATAATTTATCTTGAAGATGTCTCAAAGCTCTTTATCTGCCATTTGGTTTGTCATTTTAGCGAACATTGCCTTATATCTCAAGACATATTCATTGATAACTTCATTGGTTCCTTGCTTGATTTTTGAAATTTGAGCATAAGATACCTTTTCAGTAATGTTGATAGAAAAATGTGCCAAAAACTAATCCTAAAGAGGTTTAAATGGTTTTACAGATTGTATTGATAAATCATATAACCACCTTACACCATAGTCCTTGAGACTCATTATAAATAATTTAGTCAAAAGTTTATCATTGGAGGCATAATCAAGGCATGACACATATAAAGATCAAATATCCTATGAATTATCACTCTTTCCATCATAAAATGTGAACTTATGTTCAACAAAACTCATTTCCAAGGAGTGAAAAGTATTTTAGGTGCAAGAGAGTTATGTAACACCTCTTGTGAATCAATAACATAAGGTGAATTCATAACCTTAGATTTCAAATGTTTTATAGTTTAACAAAGATACTTTACATTTTGATAACTAAGGTTTGAAGTTTGAGAAGTCATCAAAGGAGGTGTACCCATAATTTGAGTTGATATAAGCATTGAAACTAGGAATTGGGTTGAAGTACTAATGTTTCTCATGGATGATATAGTAATAGTAGGATTTGTTTTAGGGAATAATGGTGTAAACACACAACCCATTCCCCCATTAAAAGTATGAAGTAATGATTTGATCAATGGAATGGTTATTGGTATTGAATTATTTGTAGTACCTCCTAAAGATTCACTGTCACTAGGGAAGGAAGCCTTAGCCTTGCCATTTTTACAGATTTCATCTCTTGTAACATAAAAAAATGTATCCTCTAAGTCCTTATTGTTATTGAGATGAGTGACTAAGGATTATTTATCTTTCATTTGAAAATGAGATTTTTTATTAACATTTTCCATTGCTTATAAATGAAAAATTAATAAGTTAAAAGAGCCATTTACAATAATTAGAAAATCAGAACATAAAAACCTAGTTCAACCTAGGGTTTTGAGACTAAATGTCAAGTTCACCAAATGTTTAACCCTAACTTTAGATATGTTGTGGTAATATAGGGTTAAGGGGTATTATATTAGCTTTTACACAAGTATGGTGAACTAATCTATTGAGCAGGCCAATTAAAATAAATTGAGGTAAATAATATTATGAAGTTATACAACTGAGATCACTAAAAATAGTAAAGTACAACTATTGATAGATATTAAAATAAAAGGGAACAATTGATACTTATTTGGTTTATTATGTTCATGCAAGTTGATATAGAATAGGCTAGGAGTGGATTGGAAGGTGATCCTAGAATATTCATTAGATTTTGGTAATATTCTTTTTGTAGCCTTAGACACTTACACCATATTTGGACAATTGCATCGATGCAAGTATTTGAATATGATGCAATTGTTCAGTATAAAATATTAATTGGATCTAGATGTGACCAAATATATATTTTTGGTTTTCTATCACATTTCTTCATATGTATGCATATCATTCACATAGGCTATTTATCTTTTTCAAGTGATCAAACCCTAGCTTCCTCACTTTTAGGCTATGGAAAAAATGAGTTAGTGGGTTTACGATGACAAGATGCCTCAAGGAGTAATCTCTTAATGGGTGTTGTTTATGTAGCCAATAATTTGAATAGGGCCTCATACTTATGTAGTTATCCCCTATGTGTTGGATTGTGTGTATCAAGATATAACGTGTGATAAGCAATGACATGTAGTGACCTAGCTTTTAACTTGGAAAATATGGCTCATAGACTACTTTTTAATGATTTAGACCTATGGAAGTACTACTCCTATGACTGATATGGAAATAGGTATGAATAGTGTAGTTTTTATCCCTTTAATGCTTAGTTTAATGTTCCTTGATAGATTTATATGTGAGTTGTATGTGACTTCTAGGTAATTACTAGGTGAGGAATGAAGGATGGTTTATCTTGAATATATGCCAATCCATTTTAGAAATATATTGCACTAAAGCACTTAGGTTTACCTTTAGAATACATTTAATTTTCTAATTGGATGAATTTTGGACATTGGACACTTTGTAGGAAAGTTAGACACTTGTGTTGATGAAGGTGTCCACATGGGATGCAAGTGTCTAGGAAACTATAAAATAGGTAGATGTCCAAAATTGGTAGTGAAGCATAATAATTATGTTTAAATATTTTTACACAATATATAAGGCCTAGTCATTAGAATAACAATAATCAGACTAAGAGATAAGAAATTTAAGCACAAAGAGATATTGAATGTGAGAATTTTAGTAGTGGGAGGTCTATAACTAAAAGGTAAAACCATGATGGATATTTTCCAAATGTACAAGACTCTATTACTACATAAATCAGATTTCAGTATCTAAATTTGTTGATTTGCATGCTAATGTTCTATAATATTCAAATGGTTTCTTCAATATGTGATGGGGAACTGTCCTGCAAGTATGTTGGTGAAGGAAACAGATTGATTTACTCATCTATTAGTGCCTTATAAAGGTTTTCACCAAGGGAATCTTATTTATTGTCTTAATTATTATTTTTATGTGGATTGTCTAATAGTGCATCAAAGATGTTTTCAATATGGGATGCTAATTTCATATTTTTGTGATACTTTGGATTGTATTTTATATTTTGATTATTGGATAGTTCCTCAAAGGGTTTTTCACTATGTGACAGTGATTTCAGATTTTGATTTTATAGATTATAGGATTCATTTTGATTAAAGAATACTTTTTATTCCTTTGAATATTCTAATGTTGCTTTATGCTCTTCTAGATGGATGCTAGTTATGAATTCAATAATTATTTGATTGTCACGCAAGAAAGCTAATGGTAGGTAAGATTTTTAGTCCCAATTGAAGGGTGTGGGAGATTTAATGTCAATATGGGATGAAGGATTAGTGGTGTTCATAAAATGAATGGTGGTAACATGGTCCTCATAGGAACTATGAATTATCCTTGCTTTGATTATGAATGAAACTTCCTTATAAAATGTGAAAGTATCATTAATATATTTAATTTGATTTATAAATGGTTTTAAACCAATGCTATGGGGTTGTATGTGTATAGGGATATGAATAGTTTGATGATTCCTTGCTCATGGATGTTGATGCCTCTCCCTTCGTAGTTCATGTTTATGAGGATTCTACTTGTTATAGGATATTTAATACTTTGGAATCATGATGCTAAGATATTTGTGTATAATTAGGGATTAATGTAGTTGTTGATATTTTAATTTGTGAGAATTATGGATTTGATAAATGACATGGTACAATACTAATAGGATGTGATTGTAGATTTGTTTTTTATGGTGGTCCTACCACTACTTCTAAAATAATTAGGGAGATTAACTATGTGGAAAGTGGTTTGGATTTTGTTGTCTAGTAGTACCTTTGTCACTCAAGATGTATATTATGGGGTGATGGGGGATTCAATGTGTGATACTAGGTTGGATAATTTAATAATGGGTGGTAGGTTGTGTTGGTTAGAGGAGGATTGTTCAAAGATGGGATCTTAGTAAAAATTATGTTCTTGGGTGAAGATAGGATCTTAGTAAAAAATAGGATCTTGGTTGAAGAGAACATCTTGGCAAAAAATGGGATCTTGGTAAAAAATGTGCTCTTGGTAAAAGATAGGATATTAAACAAGGGTATCATCAAAGATGGGTGGATAGTTGAAGGTAGGTTCATAAAAAATTGGTAGTAGGACATGGTGGTCTGAAATGGGTTTGTTGAAAATGGGTGCATTAAGGATAGGATCATAGAATATTGGTGAAAGTTCATGCCCTTGATTTTTAAGTGGAATAACTTGATCGTACTTAGGAAAGACATTTTGGCATAACCCCAAGCTATGATTCTTAGATGTGAACATACTTGGATCTACTTCAATATCTCATTTGTTAATCAAGTCTTCGATATAATTATTGAATATAAATCATATATTAATAGAATGACCCTCAATATTATGATACTTTTAGTATTCACCCTTTTTATACTAGGTAGGCATTGTTTGGCTCTTATCAAAAGGCTTGGTTTGTAGAAACATGTTCATGTTTGCAACAAGTAGTTGATGGAAGATTATGTCCAAGGGTTCCTTGAGAGGAGTATATTATCTCTATTTGGATGTAGATGAATTATATACTTGAATAGATGATGGTATATGGTCTGGAAATGATAGGGCATAGTTGGGTGGTTTGCTTTCCTATGGATCAGGAATTGGTTTGGATGTTGGTGGCTCAAGGGATGAATTAGTAGGATATATAGTAATTTTGGATTGTGGATTGGATAGGCCATTAGTTTGATTAGATAATGAATATATTCATATAATAATATTAATATAAATTTTTATGTCTTCCAACTCTTGGGTTAATTATTGGAGTTGTTCAAGGATGATTGAAATTTGGAATTTGGATGCTAGAGTTGATTTTATTTTGTATTTGTCATAGAGGATGTTTGGATTATAGCTAGTGGAGTGGAGATTTGGTTGATTTCGGATAATAGATTTACTAATGGTAAGTTTATGTTGATGTGAGATGGTCTATGGTTGCCTACTAATGAGGTGACCTATGTTGTTGGGAAAGAAGTCAAAGGAAAGACATGGACTTATCTCTACAAAGTGTAGAAGGAAATCATCCTTATTTGCAAATAAGTATCTATCAAGATTATTTTTGGATGCCATAACTCAAGATGGTTTTAAATTTAAGATGTTTTGGATTCAAGATGGATTTTGGATTTAGGATTAGTCTTGAAATGGGATGGTTGGTATTTAGGATGTTTTGGATTAAAAATGGTTTTGAATTTAAGATAGTCTGAATTCAAGTTTGGTTGTGACTCAATATAGTTTTAGAATTAGGATTGGTTAGAAATTTTGAAATCATGATGGGGATTAGACCCAAGATATTTAGGATTCAAGATGGAATGTTAGATTTTGACTCAAATGGATTATGATCCAAATTAAAACTATAACTTTTTTGAAAGATAAGCGAGTTATAAGTTTGGGTACAATTGAAAAATAAGATTTTGAATTGTAAAAAATAAGCACTTGGATTTAGGATTTATAAAACAAACTTTGGTTTCCAACACATAATAAATATTTTAATTAATTTTTTATTTACAAGGATATTAATGTAATGTCCCCTTCTGAGGAGTAGTTAGAAGACCCTGTTTAGCAGACTAATTTATGGATATCAGGGAATAAATTAAATTAATTAATTTAAAGTTTCCCAATAAAGTACATTTTCATGGATATATTTATTTTAATTAATTTAATAAATTAAATTATGTGACTTTCAAAAGGAAATATTAAAAAGTTACGTTATTAATGAACTTCATGAAATATTTTAAAATGGTGAATTTAGAAAGGGCCCTTTGGGAAAGTTCTTTGAGGGATGATATAAAAGTGAAAAATAAAGATCATTTGGGGATGCTTATTCCATTTTTTTATATTGTGTATTTTGAGATCTTATTTTAGAGAAAACCCTTGAATGAAACCCTCATGGAAAATTAGTTTCGATAGAGAAAGATCTACCCTAGCTGGTTACAGAGGGAGTCACATAGATTTCATAAAGGGATTCAACAATTGAATAAATTATAAAACCTTACAGGCAAAATAATTTATGGAGTATTTTTGATAAGGGGAGACCTTTTTATATTTTGGTGTTGTGCGTGCATTGTGAGCTGAGTAAAAATATATTTTTATTATTTAGGCTAGTCTTCCTAGCCATACACCCCATAATAATAGAGTGGTCCTACCATATTAGAGCTATGTGGGAAGGGATTACTACTTATTAAGGGGAAAAAATAAGAATTCATTTTATTCAAGGCAACTTATTTAAAGTCTAACACAACCCATGAAGTGGGTAAGGATTGTCAATGCAACATATGCATGTCTCCAAAAACCAACACAACTTTTGCCTACTTGCTAATAGTAATTTGTAAGGGCTATCATACACTTTAGGAAATAAATAATATTTCATGAACGCATTGAATGTGATTTGGAACTGTTGTTTATGTTGGGAATGTATAAAATTTTAAGAAGGGAAACATGCTAGATATCTAATTTAGCATTTTTATTATATTGTGTTAAATAATAGTTGCTGATATAAATTTATGAGTTCATACATTTTATTACATCAATGTATATGGAATTAAATATATATTTCTGAGTTTAGTTTCTCAAAATTTTAAGTTGTTATTGTTATGAAAAATCAATGATAATTATCTATTCATTAATATATCCAAAAAATTAGTGAAAACTCACTCAGACCAACAAACCAACAAACTGTTTGATGAAATGTATATGTACATGAAGTGGTGAAATTAAAAAAATTGTCAAGGAATTTAGATAAAAATACTACAGTGGTATCAAATCAAGAAATCTTACCATTGAGAGGGTTTTGAACCAATATTTTTTTAGCAAAAAATTATTTTCAGTTGTAGCTGTGAGTGTTTTTATGAATCCAAAGGATAGGGAACACATTACCTATCATAAAAGGAGACAAACTCTTGACTTTGAGTCTGAAGGATAGGATAGTATGGGTGAAAAAAATGAAACAAGCACTATGTAGATCCAAAATGATTTGGTAAGAGGATAACAACATTTGGTACACTTGATGACATAAAAGATGAAAACTATCAACACTAATAACAATAACCAAGGTAACAATGGGAATAGAAATAATGACAACTAGAAGGACTACACATAGGCCATTAATGCCTAATTTCATAGAGGCACCAATTAGAGTGCAATCTGGACAATAGGAAGTTGGTGAAGGGTTCAAAAATTATTTAAGAGAATACCAATCATTGGGAGAGGAGTTCCATGCAACCATGTTCTTAGCTGATTTTTTAAAGGTGAAGTATAGGAATAGGCCTCGAGGAGATAGGGGACCCAATTCTAACCAAGATTTGTAGTGTAAGGTGGGAAAGCTATCTATTCCTAGCTATGATGGTTCTAATAGGTACACTACACATTCATGGGTGAAAAAGTTATACACGTACTTATAGCTTAACCTTACGATGGAAATTAAACCTATGAATTATGTCGCATCACACCTAGATTGACAAATGCATGAGTGGTGGTACCATGGATTGGTCATGTTGGGTCGTGCTAGTATCACATCATACATTGATTTTACCTAAATGTTGATTGATATATTTGACAAGAAAGACCCTAAACTACACTTCAGAGAATTGAAACAATTGAAACATGGGGGTTCAGTTGATTCATATATATTAGAGTTTCAGAAAATCTTAGTTATGGTGATAAACATATCTAAGCATAGATTGATTATTTTATTCATGGAGGGATTGTTAAAACCACTTCATGGTTGGATCAAGACATTTGATCCAAACACTTTACAAGATGCCATCAAGAGGGCTCGTAACATGGAGAGTTCAACCCCTAAAACAAATTCTAGACTAAACCATTTCGAACAAATAGAGATAAAAAAACCTTTCCAAAAGGAATGGCCCAAGAAGAATTTTATGGATGATGAGGTTTGAAGTAAACTACATAGAAAAAGGTCATGTTTTAGTTGGAAAGGGCCTTGGGAACCAGGCCATAGATGTTTTGTAAAGGGGAAGGTGAATTATATTGAGGTTGTGTTATATGGTGAGGAGGAAGAAGGGGCCATCGATGGTATTTAGGATGATTCAGATGAAGAATTTGTAGACTTGGGGGATCATACATCCCATAAAGAAAAGGGAATAACCATCACTTCCCTTTTTGGTACCTAAGATTTAATTCATTTAGAGTGAGAGGGGTTTTATAGGGATAGTGGGTCATAATTCTAATTGATATTGGGGCAACCCATAATTTTAATGATTTCAATTTGGTGGCTAAGAAGGGTTTCTAGTTAGAGGAGTTTTAGGGCTTAAATATGGTTGTAGTAGATTTATTAAACATGGTTTGTACCAGACAAGTCCCTTAGCTAAGCATTGATTTAAGCAACCACACTATCAAAAATGATTTATATATAGTTGATATTGGGGATACTAATGTTATTCTAGGTATTCAGTGGTTACACTCTTTGGGAAAGTATTCACAAAACTTTCAAATAATGAAATTGAAATTCAGATCTAATGGGAAAAATGTGGTTCTGAGAGGTATGTCAAATAGTGCACCTAAGATCATATCAAATAAGAGGATGGAGAGTATCTTATGACATGGTGATGTTGATTGGGAAACCTAGTGTTTGATTTCCTCTAAAGATCCTTTCGATTGTAATGAATAGTGTCATGTAGATATCCAATCGGTATTGGATAACCATATTTTGATTTTTGGTGACCTTCCTACTAAAATACCTCTTGATAGAGGGTTTGATCATGTTATAATTCTAGAGGAAATATCTAAGCCCATTATCACCAATAATTATTAGCATCCAAAAAATTCAAGGAGGAGATAATGAAAATGATTAATGAGTTACTGAACAAGGCACACATCAGGGCTATCTTGAGTCCCTTTGCTTCTTCTATTATCTTGGTGAAGAAGAAGGATGAGACTATAGAGATGTACATTGACTACCATGCTTTAAATGAAAAGACAATGAAAAATAGGTATCATATTCCAAAGATAGATGAGCTATTAAATCAGATACATAGATTAGTGTAGTTTTTAAAGATTGATCTTCGATCAGGATACCATTAGTTTAAGTTGAAGGAGTAGGATCTTCACAAGACAACATTCAGGTGCCATTATAGGCACTATGAGTTTCTAGTCATGCCCTTTGGGTTGACCAATGCTCTTGTGACCTTCCAATCTCATATGAACCATATCTTCAATAAGCAGTTGCAAAAATTCCTTTAGGTGTTCTTTTATGATATACTCATATATAACAAGACATGGGAGGATCATCTTAGGCATCTTGATGAGGTGTTGGGAATTTTAGAGGCATAGTCCCTATTTGCTAAAGCTTCTAAGTGAAAATTTAGGCTAATAGAGATTATTTACTTGGGACATGTGATTGGTGTGAATGCATTCCAAGTTCACAGGGAAAAGATTCAAGTCATTTTGAATTTCCCCATCCTAAGACACTGATAGAATTGAGGGGATTCTATGGCCTATACAGTTATTATAGGAGGTTTGTGAAGGGGTTCTCATAGCTTGGTGCACCTCTTACAAACTTCATGAAGAAGGGATATTTTAGATGGTGGATGAGGCTCAGTGCACTTTCAACAAAATTAAGGAGGTAATGAGTACTGATCCTATTCTATCATTAACTGATTTCTCTCAGCCTTTTGTTTTGGAGTGTGATGTTTCAGGTGAGGGGATTGGGGTAGTACTTATGTAGAATAGACATCCCATTACCAATTATAGTAGGAATTTCCATGTACTAAGAGGTTATATTACATATATGATAAGGATAAGCTTACCATCATGCATGCATTGGAAAAGTTTAGATAATACTTGGTAGGTGGAAGATTTATGGTCAAAATAGATCATAATAGCTTAAAATATTTTGGGAGCAAAAGTATCTGAATGAGAGACAATAGAAGTGGGAAAAAAATTTCAAGCATATGATTTTAAAATTGAGTATGTGAAAGGGAAGAAAAACATTATTGCTGATGCACTTTCCCAAAAACCCAATATTTGTTCCTTACCAGAGATTTTATCTGATTGGAAGGCTCATCTTTTAGTTGAGTATTCCAAGAATAATTTTTCATGTGAATTGATAGATGAAAAGGTTCAAGATGAAAAATACAGGGTGGTGGGTGATATCATATACTACAAGGATATGGTCTACATGGTTCCTAAATCAAAGCTGAAGGAAAATATTTTGAGAGTCATTCATGATACATCACTTGTAAGACATCCATGGTACTTCAAAACCTATAGGTAGGTTAGAGAGAGATTCTCTTGGAAGAGTCTCAAGGATGATGTCTTGTGACATGTATGTGAGTGTATGATTTGTTAGTATAACAATTCAGAGCACACTTTTTTGAGTTGGGTTACTATAGCCATTATTGATTTCTAAGTAGAAGTGGGAAAACATATCCATGGATTTTATTACTAGTCTTCTTAGGGTATAGGGTAAAGATTGCATCTATTTGGTGGTTGATAGGTTGATAAAATAAGCACACTTATTTTCCGTATCTTTTGAGCATAGATTATTTTAGGTGGAAGATCTAATTTTTAGGTAAGTATTCAAGCTCCATGGATTACCAAAAACTATTCCCAGTGATTGGGAAAATAGATTTATGACTATCTTTTGGCAGGAGTTATTCAGGTTCATTGGTACAGATTTGAGCTTAAGTACTAGTTGCCACCCTTAGATGGATGGATAGACATATATTATAAAAATATGGGTGGAAGGGTATTTGCATAATTATGTTACATGGAAACAAAAGGCTTAGATAAGGGGGTTTCACTTAGGAAAACATTGTTACAATACCACCTATCATATGTCAATTAGGATGACTCCTTTTAGAGCACTATATGGGTATGATGCTACATATTTTGTAGACTTGAATTTTGGTGATATCAAGGCTCCTAAGGCTAAGGATTGGATTTAAGAGGGTCAGGACATCCTTAAGTTACTTAAGGATAATCTTCAGAGTGCCCAAAATTAACATAAAATGTCACGTCTCATTTTTATGGACTATATAAATTATTTTAGATTAATAAATATTTACCATGGTTATTTTACTTTGAGTAAATTCCATGTGTCTGAAGGTATTTATTATGAAATTATATTTCCATAAATTATAAAATAAGTTTAAATATTAAATATTAATGAGATGATTATAATTTTTTATTTCAGATATGTTTTTGAGGCACTAACCTATTGACATCAAGATTGAATGCAAATGAATACAGGGAATCTTCGAAGACAAGAACATGGTTGAGGTAGAGATGTTCTAGCCACTTGGCAAGAATTTTCGGGATGGTTAACCCTAATACACTCACACACTCACATAGTCTCATATTGCATTATTTTTATGGTTTAATACGTATTATTATGTGGATGATAAATGTGATGGATGGTTAGATACTTAGAAATATTATGTTTTAATTGCGACAATAAGTTCTTTTTGAATGCTTGATTTAGTCATGAATATTAATGTCTTTACGTTATATATTTTAAATGGTATAACTATGCTTTGAAATAATGTATTTTATTAAATTGATGTATGGTTATATATTATTTAATAATAAAGAATTAATAAAAATTTCTTATTTATTTAAATATGGATGACCATATCTAAATTAGACTTACTACAATTATAATTTAAATTACAATATATACATACATACATACATATACATACATATATATATATATATATACATATATATACATATATATATATATATACATATATATACATATATATATATATACATATATATATATATATATACATATATATATATACATATATATACATATATATATATATATATACATATATATACATATATATATATATATATATATACATATATATATATATATACATATATATATATATACATATATATATATATATACATATATATATATATATATACATATATATATATATATATATATACATATATATATATATACATATATATATATATGTGTGTGTGTGTGTGTGTATATGTATATATATATATATGTATATATATATACATACTTAAATCACACGAGAAGTATTTAAAATAATATTAAAATTATATATATATATATATATATATATATATATATATATATATATATATATATATATATGCCACATCTTATTGTGAAACAATATGTATTTCATTATTTAGAATTACACCTTAGAAATCAGGTTGCATCGGGTGTTCCCACCTGCCAGTTGTTTCAGGTAGCTAGACATTTCATGCAATGCTAGGTTTTCTTTGTGCTACGAAGATATCCAAAGAAGTGTAATTGATTCATGGTTGGGTAGAAAATCACCTAACCCATGTTTTTTTCTCTTGGCTCACAAGAGAACCACTTGGTTCACGGTGACTGGAGTGTATTGATTTATTTATACTTGTTATACATGATCATTGTAACTTATATTTGGATATTTTATGACATGAATGCCAATGAAATTTCTATATTATTTTATAATTCTTTCACCTAGATTGAGCATGAGGTTTTGAAAGATTTAATGACTTTTATTGATTCATATTTATGATATTGATCTTTTTCTTGTAATATTGTAAGTGAGTGGATTAATTACATCATTTTACTTTTGATTATTTGTGATGTTGTAATTTAAATGAATTATTTATTTTATTTAATTCATTTACTTTGATGATGGTTTGAGTGGATTTACATTTTGGTATTAGAGCTCCAAGTTGAACACTAGGGCCTCTTTTTGGGACTGTTACACTAAGTTTCCAACTTGATACATAATATTCATCATGAATACTAGAAACACTGACCATGGTGAAGGATCAGGAAGTGGTCAAAATGAAATAAATCATGGAGGTGATAATAATAATCAAGATGAAAGATTGGACCATATTATTTATCTATTGATTCAATAGGATACTAGAATGACTGCCCTTAAACAAGAAATTAGAGGGAATACTAGAGGGCATAATGCTAGTTAGAACCTAGGAGGTGCTAATGCAAATGAAAATCTAAGGATAGAAGTTCAAGTTCTTGAGGTTGGGGTTAATGCTAAAAATCAAGTAAGGATTGCAGAGGAGTTGGGAAAGGACCTCAAGAAGGTATCACCGGCTAAATTTGATGGAAAGACAATTGGAGATGGAGCTGAAGCATGGATAATATAAATGGAGAAATAATTTGGGCTCTGAAACTTTTTAGATCACATGAAGGCAATGTGGGGATCATATTAGTTGAATGGGGAAGCAACAACATGGTAGGATAATGAAAGGGTAGATATGAATCTGTTACTTGGTGAAATAACTTGAGAGATTTTCTTGCAACTTTTTCAAAAAAGATGGTTACCATATATCTTCTTCGACCAGAAGATGATGGGGTTTGAGAATTTGGTTCAAGGAGGTATGTCTATAACTAGTTATTGGGAGAGATTATTGTATCTACTTAAGTATGTTTCACAATACCAAACATATGATAGATTTCATATCAAGAAGTTTATATTAGGCTTAAGAACCTAGATTGGAGTAGAGGTAGACATTCATAACCCACTCACTATGGATGTTGTTTATGAGAAAGCAATTAAAAAAGAGCAGAAGTTACAACAAGTAGCTAGTTACTGTAAGTAGAGAGATGCAAAGTTTACTAATAAGAGACATTAAAATAATTAGTAGAACTTTCAACATAATTATAATCAGAATAACAATAAAGGTAATGGCAATTGGTAGATCAAGAATTTGAAGAGAGGTAATAACTCTTAGGATGAAGATGGTGGAAACCAGCATAGAGGCAACAAAAGAGGTGGTTATTACAATAGAAACAACAACTAAATAGAAAGAACTAAAGGATAAAAAACACCTAAGGGTTGATGCTACATTTGTGGAGGATATAATTATGCAAATTCATGTCCATAGAGATTAGCTGGAAAAGAAAACAAAACTCAGCAAGAAACACCACACCATCAGATTCATGTCGTAGTGGATAATCAACAAGATGACTTTCAAACAGTACCTATTCAGTTTCAAGGTAAGCTCTATGGAATACCTATTTCTATTTTAATTGATACTAGTGACACATAATGTTTTGTAGATCCTAGAGTAGTATCTATGTTATCAATTAGACTTGGGCATTTGGAAACCTCTTGGATGGTACAATATGGCAATAGAGTAGAAAAGAGAGTAGACTCATGTCTAGCATGATGTGAGTTAGAGATTATTAGTTTTCATACGCAAGTTTATTTGTATGTATCACTTTTAGGGTCTTATGATGCAATTTTGGGAATCAACTGGTTAATTAAACATAAGTCACTAGTAAACTATGAAGACAAAGTTGTTAGATGTTTGGATGACCTAGGAAATCAAGTGGAGATTAATGGATATAAGAGACCTTTAGAGCTTATAAAAATCTCAGCTATGTAATTGAAGAAATCCAAGAGGAAAGGGTGTGCCATTTATGTCATCCAAGTAAAGGACCTTGATAAAGAACCAATATTCAATGACTATCCAATCCTTAGAGATTTCAGAGATGTATTTCCTATAGAGTTGACAGAGTTACCACCGAAGAGGGAATTTGACTTATCAATTGATTTACTACCAGGGAATAAGCCTCAATCCAAATCACCCTATAGGATGACTACTACAGAACTATATGAAATTAAGGCATAATTGTAGGAGTTGCTAAATCAAGGGTTCATTAGACCTAGTGTGTCACCATGGGGCACACCAGTTATCTTTGTAAAGAAAAAGGATGGTACTTTGAGATTATGCATTGATTATAGGATGCTTAACAAATCTACTATTAAGAATAAGTATCGAATCCTAAGAATAAATGAGATCTTCAATTAGATGAAAGGAGTTATAGTGTTCTCAAACATAGACCTTAGATCTAGCTATCACCAATCATGGATTAAGGATGAGGACATATCTAAAACAACTTTTAGGACTTGATATGGTCACTACAAGTTCACAATGGTACCATTTAGGTTGACTAATGCTCCAAAAACCTTCATGAATTTGATGAAGAACATTTTCAGAGATTATTTAAATGATTTTGTG
Organism: Torreya grandis; assembly: GCA_037957365.1. Lineage (NCBI taxonomy): Eukaryota > Viridiplantae > Streptophyta > Pinopsida > Cupressales > Taxaceae > Torreya > Torreya grandis. The sequence goes on from JARHVA010002732.1 coordinate 1,974,540, forward strand.
TTGATATTCCTTGATGACATATTGCTATATTCTAAATCAATGGAAGAGCATGAAAGGCATTTGAGGATAGTCTTACAAGCTTGAGAGAGTGAAAGATTTATGGTGAACTATCTAACTGTACATTATTTGAAGATAAAGTGCACTATCTTGGTCATGTGATCTCGATAGAAGGGATTGCAGTTGATCTTGAGAAGATAAAAGTGATAATGGAATGGCCTGCACCTCAGAGTGTGATAGAATTTAGAAGTTTTGTGGAAATTGTGCGTTACTATAGAAAGTTTGTGGAAGGTTTCTCAATTACAGAAACTTAAATTACCTCACTACAAAATAAGGGTAAGAAGTTTGAATGGACAAAAAGGTGTGAGCAAGATTTCTAAGTGCTAAAGGAAAATCTCATAACTACTCCTATCCTGATCATACCAGATTCTAATGGTCATTTTATAGTTATAACTGATGCTTTGAGAGAAGGAGTAAGAGGAGTGTTGATGTAGAATGAGAAAGTGGTTGCATATGAGTCAAGAAATTTAAAGCAACATGAGTTCAACTATGCATCGCATGATCTTGAGTTAGTCACCATAGTTCATGCACTTTAGATGTGGAGGCATTATCTTCTAGGTAAGCCCTTTGAGTTAAAGATAGATCATTTAGGGCTCAAGTATATATTTACTAAACCTAACCTTAATGCACAATAGATAATGTGGTTAAAATTCCTTAGTGAGTATGAATTTGGAATTGAGTATATAAAAGGAAAGGAGATTAGAGTAATTGATGCTCTTAGTAGAAGAAGACATTTGGCTGCCATGGCTACAATGAGAACCAATTTGAAGCAAAAAGTAATTTAGAATATTCAAGGGGATGAACATTATGAAAGAGTAAAGCAATCTTTAGAAGTAGACCCCTTAGATCATAGGTTTGATGGTTATGTGATTGAGTCAGATGGACTTTTGAGATTTCAAGGAAGGATGTATATTCCTAACTCAGGAGAGTTGAGGAAGTTGGTGCTTGAGGAGATATATAATGCACCTTATTCAGGGCACCCTAGAGTGATCAAGATGGTCGAAGGTTTGAGACCTTTATACTTTTGGCCTAGACTTAAGCAAGATGTGATAGAATTTGTGGCTTGATGTTTGGAATGCCAAAAAGTCAAAGCTGAGCATGTGCATCCAGTAGGATTGTTGTAACTACATAATGTTCCTGAGCATATGTGGCAAGTAATAAGTATGGATTTTATTCAGGGGTTTCCCATGTATAAGGATAAGCGTGATGCAATCTTAATAGCCATGGACAAGTTAGAAAAGGTAGCACATTTTATTCTAGGAAATCTTTCAGATGGTTCTATGGTTTTATCTAAGAAGTTTGTTCAAGAGAATTTTCAATTGCATGGAGTGCCTGAGATGATCATTTGAGATCAAGAGACTCACATGACATCCATATTTTGGACAACTCATAATGTAGCTTTGGGTACAAAGTTGAATTTTAGTTTGGCATATCATCCTCAAATGGATGGTCAGATAGAAAGAGTCAATCAAGTTATAGAAGATCTTCTCAGAATGTATTGTGTGGATCAACATTATAAATGGGAGGAGTATCTTCCATTGGTAGAGTTTGCATACAATAATTCATACCATACATCTTTAGGAATGGCACCATTTGATGATTTTTATGGGTCTAGATGTCAAACACCTATCAATTTGGATAAGGTGGAGGATAGAATAATGATTGGTCCTGATATGTTAAGGGAAATGGATGATCAGATGAAGTTGATCAAAGAAAAATTGAAGCAATCTTTAGATCATCAAAAGAGTTATGTAGATAGAAACAGGATGCCTAGATAGTTCTTAGTTGGTGACAAAGTCTTCCTAAGGGTCAAACCTCAGAAGAGTTTAGTTTCATTTGGCAAAGCATCTAAACTTACTCTTGATTTTATAGGACCATTTGATGTCTTGGAAGTGATCAATCCTATAACATATAGACTTTCTCTTCCACCTACACTTACCAAAATCTATAATGTTTTTCATGTCTCCTTGTTTAAGTTTTATCATCTTGATGTATCACATATTCTTAATTGACATGTTTTATAGGTTCAGGTTCTAGGAGTGGTGTTGGTGGAGCCCACTCAAATCTTGGAGAGGTATAACATTAAGTTGTGAAGTAGAGATGTGGTACAATATAAGGTCCAGTGGGATCAATATTTGGAGGATAGTGCCACATGGGAGAATGTGGAGGGGATTGATATATATTTTCCTCATTTGAGGATATAACATAGATTTGTTATTCATGCATGGATTATGATACTTTAAGTTATTGTTATTGTTCTATGATACTTTGATACTTATTGGTGGTTGATTGATACCTTATTATTTTGTTGTGTAATAAGACATTGGGATGATGTCTCTTCCAAGTGGGGAAAGATGTCAGGTCTCATTTTTATGGACTATATAAATTATTTTAGATTTATAAACATTTAATATGGTTATTTTACTTTGAGTAAATTCCACGTGTCTAAAGGTAATTATTATGCAATTATATTTTTTTAAATTGGAAAATAGATTTAAATATTAAATATTATCGAGATGATTATAATGTTTTATTTCGGATATGTTTTTGAGGAACTAACCTATTGACATCAAGATTGAGTGCGAATGAATGCAGGTACTCATCGAAGATGAGAACATGGTTGAGGTAGAGATGTTCTAGCCACTTGGTAAGAATTGTCGGGATGGTTAACCCTAATGCACTCACACACTCACATAGTCTCATATTACATTATTTTGAATGGTTTAATACACATTATTGTGTGGATGATAAATGTGATGGATGGTTAGATACTTAGAAAATATTGTGTTTTAATTGTGATAGTAAGTTCCTTTCGAATGCTTCATTTAGTCATGAATATTAATGTCTTTATGTTTTATATTTTAAATGGTATAACTATTTCGTCGAACTCCATAGTGAGTGTATAAAGTTTCAAATGTAGATGGAGGATCTTCATCTAATTTTTTACCTCATATATAGTTGCTAATTTTTCCCATGCTATCTTTACTTGGTCAGCATCCCTAATATGCTACTGTACGTCATCATTGACACTTAGCATAATTAGCATTAGGGCCTTAGCATTAAAATGTTTGTACTTTGTGAGTGCATTAGGATCAGTGGGAACTTGTATATTCCCTATTACGATGCCCCATAATCCTTTAAACTAAAGGATTGTATGCATCTTTGTTTTCCATGCAGCATAATTTGGCCCCTTAAGGAGTTGGGCGTCCGAGAGGAGTTTGGGTACAGACATCTTTTATTTTTACAAGCAAAAAAATAGTATTTATTTTCTTTTAATAAAAAAGGTATGTACCTTATTCAAATGTTACATTCTTCCTTTCAATCACCTTTTTGATTTGGACTGATGTCTTCATGTGCCTTGTTGGCTTTCAACAATTTCACCACTGGACATTCGTCGCGATAATTTGTTTCAGCTTCATGAGCTATTTTGAATGCTCACATTTTGTTCATGGCTTCTTGTCACGATGAAGGATGTAGCTATCATGGCTACTACATAGATCTCAAGTCCTTTTTAGCTTGTGTCTATGTATTAAATTATCATAGACTTGGGTCTGTCCTCATTGTACGAGGAATCATCTATGACTCATTGATCATATGGTGCTATCCTTTAGCAAACTTAACCATCTCAAAGGCCTACTAGGTGGTGACCATCATGCTAGCCAAACTGGTAGCCTCCTCAAAGGATATATATATATATATATATATATATCTTATAGGCTTGGTAGAAACCAGGTGTTCTTCTTTTGCATGTAAGATTGCTTTTCACCAAACCTACTTTGGTAGTGCTGGTAGTGGCAATGACTTTGGATGCTCCTAGACTTCCATGTTATATGCAGGTCTGTGTCTTCTTTGTTTTAGGTGTCTATCAAGTGATTGCAGGCCCTAACTAGGTGATTGATGGATCTGATTGCTACAACTGCATCAATATTTCACACTAGTTTGCCAACATCATACGTTGTAGGTTTGCTTTGCAAATAACTTCTTTTGGCTGCTATGTAGGACTCTTTCCCACATTGACTACACCTTATTTTCTCCCATGATTTGCAGGCTACATTGATTGTTTTTCTTGCCTTTGTTAGGCATCATTTTTCCCATGCCAAACTTCTGTAACCTCTTTTCTAGTCATTTTCCCATGCTCTGACATCAAAATTATTAGAAAAAACCAAATTATTTTTCATTGATTAAATTTTGTTATTACCGTAGAATTTATATGCATCGGATTACCAAAAATATGGTAACTATCTCATGTGAATAGTGGAGAGGAGAAGCCTAGAAAAGACTTTGACATATCTATAACTGACATAGAGGACTCTAGAAAAATAATGTAATATAGATTAAAAACAAACTATGCTACACTGTCAAAGGTAGATTAAAAAAATGACACAGTTAAAGGGCTTGAGTATGTTGTTCAACATCTAGATGAATGAATTTTTTACATAAGTTACCATAATAGGCATAACCAACTACTCAAGCAATCCTTCCTTTATTTTTAGGACTATATTCCAACTATGTAGAGGTTTAACATGAATATGATGATACCTGAGATTAATTTTGGAAAAGACTTCTACACCATAGATATGGTATACAAATGCTTTAATATTAAGATGAGGATAATATTTCTTCACTTTAATCTTGCTAATATTTTTTTAATCGATTAATAACCTCATGTCACATTCTTATGTGGTGCAAGCACAGTTGGGCTTTTGTAAAGTAATGAATTGGGCAAGATGTGTCCATTATCAATGCTTTCATGGATCTACCACTTGATATATTAACTCTATAGAAATGATATGTTGTATAAAGAGGTTTGAGGTATAGGTAGTTAAGGGATCAAATTAATATCATTTTTTAATGTACAATATGTAGGAACTTATTTAAGTGACTAAAATATATCCTTGTATTCATTTAGTTTATGCTTTAATTATTTTGTCTTTGTTATTGTTGGATAAACCACACTATAAAATGGTGCCACAAGGATGTTATTACATTTACTTATTACCATCAAGATTATACTTCTTACTAGAACTAACAATATTCTTGCACTTCCTGGCACTAATGACATAAAGCTTATGAACTAACTAAAATATATGGTATTTTAGATAATGACAATCTATCATAACATTTCAAGGATTTGATTTACATACTACTTGTAAATGGTAAATATATGGTTAAACAGATGTAAAACATCACATACCTCTAATGATGATTTGTCACAAAGGATTGCATCTATAAAAGGTTTGATTTTGTACACCAAGTGACACTGCTATGTGATCTATTTCTCAAGGCCTACACTAGACCATACACTAGCATATGGTTATGGATGATGCATCGATTTCAAGTTCAATTTTTAAAAATATGATTTAGGAGAAATTAAATCATTCTAACTTCCATTTGAAATGATGAAGTGTATTGGTTAACCATTGATCTACATTTGTTAACGAAATAATATTTTTAATTCATATAATTTCTTGTTGGGGGAAGTAGAGATATTTTTAGTACTAACCATATCATTGGGTTGATAATCTATTATCTACTTACCTTTTTATAGTGATAGATAACTTGTACCTACTTCCTTGAGTTGTGCAAGTAGATATCTCATAGTGTGACACTCTTCATTAGACTAAATATTGAATTTATGGAATAATCACCAATTTAAAATCTTGGACTACTTGTTCTAATAACTTAAAAATTATTTTCCACTCTCTAGTATGATGACTCAATCAATAGACATACAAATAGAAGGCCTTCAATGTAACTATTTAGATCATAAAATATCCTCATATGGAAAGCAATTGATTGGTTTCAGGAAATCACATAGCTTGGTGATCCTCATATTTACTACCCATTTTTAGTGCTATGGTGGTTTTACTTTCTTCTCTTTTTATAGTGGATCTTCAATTGTGAATTAAATCATTTCTAATAGGCCCATACTTTTTCATAGGTGCTTAATATTTATGTTTCAAATTTTCCTCCACGTCATTTTGATCACTATGTATTTTATTTTTTGCTAGCACTCAACTTTCCACTTATAGCTCCTAGCATTATTAAACCCCAACAAAATACCACTATCCATTTTGACCACCAATTTAATGAAAAATATACTAATGTCCTAAAAATTAGAATAATTTTATCTTATGATATACAAAACCTATTAGATCATGTTAGTTTATTCAGACAAACCATATTGTATTCAGATGTATAGGATTTTCCCCATTCAACCCATATACCCTATAACCTAGTTTTGTCCATTGCTTGCATAATGCTTTGTTTGACTCTAATTTTAAGGATATCCATAAGATTAAAAATATATAGGTGATCCTTAGAATTACAAAAAGTACCTATCTAAAAATTAAGCGTGTAGTCATTATCCATCAAATTAAATTCACCTCCAAGATTTTTTCGAGGACCTTTATACCTAAGAAGTAAAATTTTGTTATATCGCATGATTTTTATTTTTTTAATAGGTATTTAGAATTTATGGTGTGCGTAACCAACCTTGCATAAATATTGTGATAGATGTTGGACTACTTGCTATGATAATTTGACAGACATCATTAAAGGAGTTAAATAGTGTGATTTATCCAACAATAACAAAGACAAAATAACTAAAAAATGCCCAAATTATTTCCTTCCTTATTTATTTCACGCCACATATTTGACTCCTTATACTAACATGAGGTTATTATACTTTAAATTTTGTTACTCACTCAATAAACATGGTTTATTCTTTTTAGTACACGTGTCCATTCTATATATATATTTCAAAACCTTTTCAACTTCACTTTATTCCATTAAAATTTGTTCATTATGCAAGGTTGAAAATAATAGTGCTTAAGCCTTGAAAACCATGCCACTAAAAATCAATGCAATTCACACCCAAAAATATCATAAATATGATCACATATATGGGTGATAATAATTTCTTATGCATGAAATCCTATTTTAGTAAACTTTTCCTTTGTGAACTTATGTATCCTATCTTCTAATCATATTTTAAGGTCTTTTTGACCTAAAAACCCTCTTAACACCTTTCACATCCTAATAATTGAACCATTGTTAGAAGTGGTCCCTAGAAATCCTCACCATGATATGGTATTATTTTATTCTGCAAGTTAATCTGAGACTTGTAATATATTCAATGATCTAGATATGATAATTTCATGGTTGAAATTGTTGTAACATGTATTTATTCCAATTATCTACCTAAAATAGAGTGATTAAAATTCATAATTTACAAAGATAAAAATAAGTTCAAAGAGAACCATGTATATCTCAGAGAAAAAAATAATTATTAATCATATAATTAGTTATAGCAAAGTGATAAGGCTAAGGATAATTTTTTTAAAGATACATTGATACCCAAAATTTAGTACATCAAAATAAGCAAAAAAATAAATAACTTATCTTACTATGAGTGCTAAATTATTATACATTTAACATGAAGCTTTGGCTTCTCATATCTTAATTTCTCTTCCTAATTTGTCATAGGAAACTATTCAACCTTTTTTTTTTATTATCTACTTACATGAACAATTACAAACTACAAAATATATATGTCTCACATATATAACATCTAAACAAAACTTACAAAATAGAAACTGTAATACCTTACTTTGACACTAAGCCTTTCTATTAGGAAGAGTGATACCTTTAATAATACCTTGATCAATTTTGTCAATTAACAAATACCCAAAGGCCTCAGTAAAAACAACATATCAAGAAAAAGTAATTAATCAATTAGGCTATTGTACCCACCATCAAGGTATAGGATGGAGTGATTAAGGATGAGGAGGGATTGAGTAGAGATGATGAGGGAGTCATTAGGGATGATCATTTCTGGTGAGGGTCAATGAGGGAGTGATTAGGGAGAATGAGGGAGTGATTAGGGATGATGAGGGATGGTGAGGGTTAATGAGGGCATGATTAGGGGTAATGAAGGATTAAAAAGGAGTGACTAGAGATGATGAGGGATGATGAAGAAATGATTATGGATGATGAGAGATGGTGAGGGACAATGAGGTAATGATTAAGGATGATGAGGGAGTGACTATAAATGATGACGATCAATAAGAGAGTGATTAGGGATAATGAGGGATGAGGAGGGAGTGATTAGGGATGATGAGGGATGATGAAACAATTATTAAATATGATGAATGATTAGAGATGATGAGGGATGGTGAGAGATAATGAGGGGGTGATTAAGGATGATGAGGGAGTGATTAAAGATGATGAGGGATGGTGAGGGTTAATGAGGGAGAGATTAGGGATGATGAGTGATAGTGAGGGTAAATGGGGAAGTAATTAGGGAAAATGAGGGAGTGATTAGAGATGATGCAGGACAATGAGGGCGAATGAGAGAGTAATTATGGATAATGAATAATGAGGAGAGAGTTATTAGGGTTGATGAAGGATGAGTAGGAAGTGATTAGGGATGAGGGAGGGGTGATGAGTAAGTGAAATTAATATAAAGTGGTCATTTGATGTGTGTATGTCATCAATGTGACATATTCTACCCCAATCACACCACTTTGGATCAAGTTCAAAGTGAGTGGTTTGCAAACTTGAATTTTGACAAACCTAGGACTCTTAGAAATGATAGGAAGCAATCACAAAAGCAAAAAAACCTAAATATCACTATATGTTTACTAAAAATGGACATCAATTACAAAATTAATGCCCCATAATCCCTAGGTTCAATATTTAGACCTTGAAAATGCCTAAGTACTGACTAGATTATATTTTAAAAAATTATTTTCTACATCATAAGGTGTGCAATTGTGAGACCAACTCTATCAGATGCAGAATGACCTTAATTTATTATATAAAATAAAATAAATTTAAAGTATAAGTTTACATGAAACAATGTTACATTTAAAATTATACTTAACATTTATTTCAATAAACATCAGTTAAAGTAAGTATTGGCTTCATGTACATGTTCTGTTGTTTTTCATGCAAATTAATAGCAACACATCACATTCATCATAATGCATACACATTCGTCTTAATGCATAAAAATTATTAGGAACATGTATACATTCCTAGGTTCAATGGTTCTAATCCTAAATTAAAATAATGTGCATCTATTATGACCATAACATGTATACATTATTGTTATAACACGTATGTATTATCAAAAAAGTTAATATAAATATCCCCAAACTCTGTGCACATATCCTAATGTCTATATCCTATCAGATTTATATGTGAATTTTTATTAGATCATTACCCCTACTTGTAATCTATATCTATGTGTGATCTCAAGGCTTATTATTTTCATGATATCCATAAACTTGTCTCCTTCTCCTTGAAACCCTAGGTCCACTTTTGACACTAGGTTTAGGCTTGAAAAAGGAGAAGAATGGTGGGTTCATCCAATTTCAATCACTCCCTAATAAATAAATAAGCACTACCTACATATATAATAATCACAAGAAGGAAGTCAAACTACATGTTATTCTCCTTATTAGTTATATATGTGTAATAGTGCTCCTTTAATTAATGAAAAATGTGATCTATCTTTTTACACTTGGAAAATGACAAATTTTACTTGGATTGAGGTGATTTAGACTTGGTTAGGACTTGCCCATTATGGTGATTGCTAGATTATTTTGATTGAACATCTAATACAACTCAATATTTGTGCCCATTCATGAGATAAAATCTGTTTTAGAAATAATTTGGGAATCCATTTGAATGTATATATGTGTATAGGTGTATATTTTATGATTTATAAATAGGGAATAGGCTTATATATATTATGTATCTACATTAGACTCTTTGGTTACTTTCTCACACCATTGACATGTGAAATGTACAAGTTGAACCAAAAGGAAATTTGAATTTGGAAACTAACTATTTTTTGGTATGGGAATGAGTTTATAAGAATTGGAAAAGTTTAGATTATATAGGCATATGAGTCAGATAAAATTATCTTAAAGAAAAGAGTACTGATTTGATGATCTTTAGATAGTATAAATATGATTTTAAATAGGTTATACATACATGAATGATAGAAAATAAATAAGGTCATACCCATCTAAATCATGTGGTTGTGATAAAAAGAAGTGTAAGAGACATATGTGTGCACATAAGTCATGTAAGGTGAAATTAGGTTAAGACTAACATTTACAAATATCTAATACTATATTTTACTATTTAAAAATTTCCATTTTTTATTATAGTTTGGAAATGAAACATAATGTCAAAGTTAAAGGATAAATAAATGTACTTGAGTCTATATAATACACTTTATATTTGGGAAGAGGATTTGAATTTGTAGCTTTATCCAAGAAACCCTACAATGAATATGCAAAAATCAATGTCCATGTATGGAATATGATATCTAAAATGAAATTAAAAGTTTTTAAACTTATAGAGCAAGGAAGGGATACACTTGCAAGTGGGAGAACTTTATTTCCTTGTGATGTGCCATTGGAGATGATGTCTTCTTGTTGACTAATTGGAGAGTTGTTCTTATTGATAAAGCATTTGGAGATTTTTTAAAGTTATCATACCTCAATTAATGTACTAAGGAAAGACCATGGGTTGGGAATAAATATTCCCCAACTATATTGAAAATTAATAAGTTCCTAGGCTATTGAACATTGATGTACCTTAATTACACTACTCATGTAACTAATATTGTACCTCAATATGAAAAGTGGGAGACACATATTGGTCTCATAAAGTAATTCCTATGATGTTGAGCATCACTAAACCTCAACCACCCTACTTATATATATATATATATATATATATATATATATATGTTCCAAATCTAAAAAAATAAAAACCTATGACTCAAGTTTTTGTAAAACTATTGATATGCATTGCATATAGCCCTAAAATATTTCTAAATCTATAAATATTTGAAAATTAACTTATTTTCTTATAAAATTATGAATATGCATTGCATATTCCCCCAAATATGATTGTATCAGAAAATATTTGTCCCATACTTTGAACCAAATTGATGACTAACTATGAACTCTCTAAATCCTTTAATTAGTGCCAAAATATGAATTATTGTAAATGGAGCTTGAGTCTTTATGAAAATATCATTGATAAATACCCCTTTTCATAATATGGATTTAACTGATGAGTTACTCATTTAAAAATAAAAGATCACAATCACTTATAAATATGTGCTAACATGTCAATAATATGTCATCATAATAATAAATAGATCATCAAAGCATTTATGAAACATGTAATTAAAGTCTTTCAATTTTCATCTCAATATAGATATATAAATTAGGTATGTATCATGTCACCAAAAAGGAAAAAGAAAAGTGTGTGATATGGATCAAAGCGTCATAAACTTAGCAAGCCAAAAAACATCAACAAACTTAAATAGCTTAGTATAAAATCTCATATTTATCCACTCATAAGCACACAATGTCATGATCATGACACATATAATATAAGTACATAAAATATCACTCAATGCCACACTTGGCCAAGGGTCTCCTACAATGTCAATTCTGGCAAGGTCCAAACAAAGAGAAGTGATAGAATGAAACACTAGTTGTTAAATAAAAGAATAGCCAAAGAAAGAGTCACATAATGGAAAATCAATCAGAAAGTATCATAAACTAATGCAAGTTCCATGTAAATAAAGAGTCTTGTAATTAAAACTCAATCAATAAACAATAATAGAAGGTAAGGGCAAAAAAAAGAGGCATACGATGATACACTCAATCACACAATGTCATATGCTAAATACTTATCCAAATAAAGTATAATCAATGATTAAGCTATAGGAAATGAAACACCATCAATGAATCATAGAATAAGTGAAAATAGTTTACACTATCAATCTATGTCAATCTCATAACATAGTAAATAAGCTTTTCCATGAAATGTAGCACTATAAATAATATAAGCTAGAGAATGATGTTTATGAAATAAATGTATCTCAACATGATAAATGGAAAGGTCATAGAAAGATATAACATGTAACAATGTAAATTATTTAATGAGATGCCCACAACATTGACATGTCCCATACATATAGGAAAATATTGCATTTGTGCATCCACGTATCATGTGTAACTTCTATGTCTTGCATCTCACTCATATATATATATATATATATATATATATATATATATATATATTGAAATGTACATACATATGAAAAATGATATGTAATATACCAAACTTGTGATAAATAACATAAATGAATAATGTAAACTAGAAAACATGTCATTTCTAGGTCTTTATTTTGAATTTTTATAATATTTTGATTTTTATATTTTTAACACACACACACACACACACACACACACACACACACACACAAATATATATATATATATATATATATATATATATATATATATATATATATATATATATATATATATATATATATATATATATATATTTTGAAATGTACATACATATGAAAAATGATATGTAATCTACCAAACTTGTGATAAATAACATAAATGAATAATGTAAACTAGAAAACATGTCATTGCTAGGTCTTGATTTTGAATTTTTATAATATTTTGATTTTTATATTTTTCAAATACCTTACTTATGTAAAAATTATAACCAATGATCCCATAAAGGGTATGGTCATGTGTAGGTCATTTATTAGGCATGGGTAGGGTATGATCACATACCATGAACACATAATATCATATTTAACTATATTTGAATATGAAGAATGATCTCATGTCATAATGTAACTATCATCATTAACATAAATTGTAGGATCCTATGTATGATGAGTAAATTTTGGTATAATAGTAACATATGAAATATATTTTTAGTAGTATAAATGTGTGATTGTGTTCCACAATGAGCTATTGGTAAAACTAGCTTATGAGGTGATAGAGTAGCTAATTATCACTCAAAAAAATGAATAACTCTTTGATGTAATGGGCATTAAAGCATTAAGAATTTAGAAAACATAACTACTTTACTCTAAAATATCTTCATAAAATGAACTTTAGTAGGTTAAGTAAATAATTGCATATAATGAATTTGAATATGTTAATAAAATGAATGGATAAAATGATCATGAGTAGGTGGAATAATAAACTACATGAAATGATCTTGAATAGGTGTAGTAATTAATTGATATGGTGGTGGGAGTGATATGAGGCCAAGGAAGAGATCAGATGGAAAACTTAAGTAATTATCATTAAGAGTGTTATATGTGGAATTGATTTATTTAATGGCAAAGAATATGAAAGTGAAGTGTGCTAATTCTCATTAAGAGGGTTATACTACTAATGTTAGCATAAGTCTAGATGTCTAATTATGGTGATGTGTGGTTTTATACAGTGACCCAAATTTTCCTAGAATAGTTGACAATTTTTTTAGATAAATGATCCCCAATGCATGTAGTTGTCGAAGAAGATATGGAAAAAAATGGAAACATGCACTTCTATGAACCATTTTTCCTGAGAAGGTAGTTGACCTGTTTTTATGATATAAAAGAGATGTATATCTTGTTGACGTGTATATTTGACTCAAGTGTTAATGAATTGATATAATTATATTATAACACTACAATATGGACTTATCTTTATCTATTGGAGAGTTATTTTAGTATCTAAAGTATCTAATAATGGTACAATGTAATCTAGCAAGTGTTTTGCATTGAAGACTAGATGCAACCCAAAATAAATCAAAAGATTAAGCTCAAAAATGTCAACCCCTAGTTCCTTGGTGATGGTTTAGGGTGTATAAAAAAGTGGACATGGATTTCAGTATGGTCCTCTTAGTGTTTCCTTTTTTAGGTGTTGCTAGATTATATCACCAACCTAGAAAGTGTGTAGTGTATGATGTTTATCATGGTACTGCTTGTATTTTGAATTTGCCTATTATAGATTGGTTTTCACTTTATATTTAAGGTGTTGAATGTGATCAATGAATTTAACACAATTTTCAACTTTATTTTGAGTTGAATTATTTGTAATTATTGATGATGGAATACAATAAGCTATCTCAATACGTTCCAAAGGTTATAATTAAAAAAACTAGAAAGGGCTATGTGCAGTAGAGTTGTGCAGAGATATATCATATTTATGTTGAATTAAATGTATAATTTCATCCCAAATGTGTTGCTTCTTAGAATTGTACACTCTCAAAAGGTGCACTAATGTCCTATTTACCACTTTTGTCTATCCATTAAATTTTGGATGAAAGGTGGTGGATTTGTTCAAATTCATGTCTAACATAGACCAAAGTGATTTCAAAAAATGACTCAAAAACATTGTGTTTCTATCAGAAAAGATAGTTTTTAGGATTCTAAAATGGATCAAGAAATACTAAAAGTATAATTGAGCTACTTGTAGAGTTGATATTTCTTTCTTACAAGGAATTATATTTTCTTTCTTTAAGAATATATTAGCTACTACATATACACAATCAGTACCATGCTTGGTAGTAGAGTAATTTGAGAAAAAGTCAATGAAAGTAGATTCCCATGGTATTATTGGAACTATCATAGGTGTGTACATACCCTGATTCTTGTTGACTTGCTTGAAAACTACATATGTAGTATAAGACTTGATATATCTAAAATAATCAAACCTAAGATGTGGACAAAAGAAATACTTATGCAACAGTATAAGAGTACTTTAAAATAAAAAATGTCCTTAAAAATTGATTAAATGAGCCTCCCATATTAGTTTATATCTCACTACCTCATGAAACATGCACAAGTGCCTCTGGTGATATAAAATTCCATCCTGCAAGTAGAAATTTAAAGTCGAATTATTGTATAGAAACTTGTGATACATATTTATAAATTACATGTACAATTGATACAATTCTTATCATGTGGTGACTTAATGCCCACATGAATCAAGTAAATAAAGGATAGTTTAAAACTATGGCTAGCTCAGATAATCTTTGATTGGATTGGCACTTCCCTTCTTATGTTTTATGTTCATATGGAACTGTTGAAGATAAGAAGTCCATTTTTGATGCCCCTCTTGCTAAAAATTATTTTAAGTCTATAATAACTAAATAATATTTTTATCTATGTGTATCATAGTCTCCTTACCAAAGATATAATGCTTCTAATGCTTACATGATTAAAAATTAGCATAAATATCATGATCATATGTTGGGTAGTTTCTTATCAGTGAATTGAAAGTTTTGTTGTGGTAAGAAACTGGGTGATCATGTTGAGTGAGGACTAATCTAAGTTAAAATTTAGAGGCATATATCTCAAGCTCAAATGGTTGTTAAAGGTTTGGGAAAACAAGTACTCATGAAGAACAAAGTGTGTGTTTGAATTCTTCAAATGTTTTTTTTTATTTGACATTATAGATGAACTTTGATTTAGTACCACCTTGGGTAACTTAGTTTAAATTCCAAGTCACATGAGATAAACCAAGTATAAATATCCTATAGAAATTATCAATCCTACAAAATTTACAAAGCTCTGTGAGATTCTTTGGTTATGGCCATTTATGGGTGACTTGAATCTTGGTGGGTCGAAATGCATTCATTTTGTGTGTACAATGTATCCTAGATACTATATTTTTGCATGGAAAATGAACATTTTTCCATTTTACATAAAGCTTATGTTTTCATAAAGTGTCAAGCACTTGATCTATATTGATCAGATGTTCATCCCATGTTTTTTGAATATTAGGATGTCATTAACGTATACTATGATAAATGAAGTAATGAATGGACTTAGAATATCATTTATCATCTACATGAATGTGGGTTATACATTGGTCAAACTGAAAGGCATGACTAACCATTACAAAAAAACCTCTTTAGCCTTAAAGGTTGTCTTCCATATGTCTGTAAGATCAAAATGAATATGATGATACCTAGACTTAAGATCAATTTTAGTGAAGTGTTTTGCACCACATATCTAGTCTATTAAATCTTCAATCCTTGAAAGATGATAGTGGTTTATCATTGTGATATTTTTGAGTACTCGTTAATCGATGTACAACCTTCATGTGCCATATTTATTTAGTGATAACATAATTGGGTTATCACAAGGTGATGAACTAGGTCTGATACATACCATGCCCAATAATTCATGGTGTGCTACATGATTTATTCATTTTATAAAAAGGATATGTGGTATACATAATAATTAGGGAGAGGTAGTCTAAGGATCAGATTAATAGTGTGCTTTACCACATAATGTGTAGGAACTTATTTTTGTAGTTAAATTATTTCATTTCATTATTATAACTTGAGCTAAAACTTTGTTGATTTTGGTAGTGTGATGTTATAAGAACTATGGTATAAATTGGTACCACAAAAAATTTCTTTCATTTAGATCTTACCATTAAAAGCACATTTTTTTAAAGATGTGACCAGGTTCTTACATTGTTTGTTACTACTGAGTGATACCTTTGGAAATACTTCTAGTATGTGGTAACTCATATTACCAAAATTTACAACAAAATTTAAAGGATTTATCTCATAGAATCCATGTTAATGATCAAGATATGGTTTACCTAGTAAAACATCACATACCTCTAATGGTGTGACATCAAAATTGACTATATTTTAGAAAGGTTTGATGCTATACACTATGTAAAATTGTTGAGTGACATGTTTTAGGGATCCCTCACTAAACCATCCAATTGAGTATAGTTGTGGGTGAGATATCAATGATAAGTCAAACTTGTGAATTTTTTGAGGATAAATTAGGTTCTTTTGAATTTGTTATCAATAATGAAATGTACCAGTTGAGCATTGATCCAAATTTGAGAATGTAATAATATGTATGCTTCCTCTATTTCTATAGGGGTAGTAGATATGTTTATGGTACTCACCATAGAACTAGGCTTATAATCCATGATCTATTTACATTTATCCAATGGCATGATATTAATACCTATTTCTTCAAGATGTGCACGTAGAGTTTTATTAATGTGACATTATTCATTGGAATGACTACTAGAGTTTTGTACTAAACACCACTTTCCAATCTTATACTACTTAGTTTGAACATTTGATGATTGTTTCTTCTTATGTGGAGGGTGTTTAAAATTATTCCTTGATTTAAATTTTTTTAGAGGATTTATAATGTTTATTGGTCTAATACTTTGATTGTTTTTTTAATCTTAGTCTTAGTCTTGGCCTTTGATTTAAATTTGCAATCATATATGTAGGTTTTATGGTTGAATATATAGTTATAAAATACATGTTTGACTAGATACAAGGTCTCAAGCCTAACCTATACTTCATGAAACATGACTTTTATATGAATCCTTAATATGAATTTTGGACACCTAATTATGAAAAATATATATGTATTACTACACAAATTATTCTTTACCTTGTCATAACTTAGAAAACTTGATGTATTGGTCATCATAGTTTATGACAGGATAATATATTGTTTTAAGTGCTACTACAAAACCTTTCCATGTGTTTATAGATGTGTATAAATATAGGTCATATTCATGTCAAGTGAAGTAATTTTCCCACAATTTTTAAACTAATAAAGAATCATTCAAAAGAGTGAATGTAATATTTTCTTGGTTAGATAATTGATTAATTAAATAGTATGAATAAATGAATTTAAGCTAATTATCTATGCATCTACATTTATTTTACCTTCAAAGGTTGGGATAACTAGATTGACTTGTACCTTGCATGGCATTTGTCTAAAAGGATGATGATAATGAGAGTTTTTAAAAATAGTATTTTTCTTGAGAAGTAGTTGTAAATGATTAATGATACTTGCTCCTTCATGTGTATGAAGTTATTCCAAATATTCTCTTTATCTTTTCAATGCATCCTTTATCATTTTATAAAATATTTATGAAGTTGGTGTCATTAAATATTTGGAACCCATTTGATGAAGTGAAGGAAGATATGATGAAGGTTTATGAGTCTTGATCCCTAACTTCATGTAATCAGACCTTGTATGAGCGGACATACAAATATTGACAAAATTTAAAAAACACCATGATAAAATTCATAAATGATATGAATTGTGTATGATATGATACCACTTATTTAGGGCCCATGAGGAGTCTTGTTGGAAAACATAATAAATGTTGTTTAAAAGGGTTATATGTGGAAGTAATTTACTGAATGAAAGAATATGAAAGTGTAGTGTGCTAAAGAACAAGGTAAAAAAGAAGGAAATGAAAACCAATTTAAAACTATTATAGTAATGTTGTATTATATTAAGTTCTATAAAATATCTATGAGAATAGATGCCTAGTGTCTACATACTTCCTAACTCTATTCCTTTATTGTTATAATTATAATTTATAACCTACAAAGAATATAAATGTACATTATTATAAAATAAGATGAAGCATCAATTAAACCATTACAATAGTTGGTAAAAATCACTTCATTATCAAAAAGTATGGTGACATCCCTAAATACTATTACTAATGAGTTATGGACTACAATATTGATACTATAGGAGCTATGTGGTAACATATGTGTGGAATTACAAGAAACCAAAAAATATACAAGTATGAAACCTACTACTGTAGCTATATATGTTAACATATGGATAGACATTCAACTTCAGTGATATTTAGTTTGAATTAGAGACCTATAACCTCCTAGATTTGGGGGTGGAGGAGGAAATGCCTTTAAATGAATGTGTTACTCATATAGAACACTAGAAACTGTGACTAATTGATTCCAATGAATATAATTGACACATATATGTACTAAATATGGTATTGTATGAATCTTATATATCCAATGGCATCGTAATAATATGTCAAATACCCATGTACTTGGAAATATTAAGAATAAAGTATAAATTATTGTGGGGCCTACCTTAATATGTAGCATAATTTATCCTAGGGTTATTTTTCCTTGGCATCAAATCCTTTGACTATTCTTTTTGTATCCATTAAATCCTTATGTGTGTATCCAAGAGTAGGAAGAAGTATCATTATATAAATGTTTTCACTTAAACCACTGTCTACCATGACACTATGTATATGGTATGAATCAATGTATTCTTGAATATATTATGACGTATAATAAGGATGATCATCCAAAATTTAATTATCTTCAAATGTAATTATAGGATGTTACATAAATGTGCTTGTAAGTGTACTAATAATATTTTCCAATGGGTGATCACATTCCAAAAGAGGAAGATGTGAAATTTATGTCATATGTACCTTATTATCACCTTTAGTTTCTATTTCCACATGATTTGGAAGGGGATTGGATTTTTTTTTCAACATTACATTCCCATTTGGTTTTTGTCCTAAATCATTCATAGGTTTGTTAAGCTTAATAATGTTGTCATCAATATGATCTTGTCTATTATGCATTAGCTTGAAGGATCTATTCATAGAATTTCCAACACATCAATGATAATCACAATATGCATTACTATCATATCTTCTAGGTGTAGGCCTATTCATATCAACCTCTTGTGAGGGAGGGAGAGATATAAGGTTACACTCTAGTAACTTTTGTACAAGTATATGAAGAGGTTGAGGTAATCATGAAAAATTCCACCTTTGTGTATAAGATAAGATGATTGGTAGGAAACAATACTAATTTAAATGTTGTTTTGGACTCATTATTAGTATAGTTAGATTTTAATTTGTATCTTCGTTTACTTTGAAAGTTTGTAGTTTATGCAGTTGTAGTATTAGGAACATATTTGAGATTATTTAAAGCTATGAACATGAATTATCAATATATAATGTATGGAATAACACATCATATGATTTGAATTTCTTGAACATGATAAAATCTTGGAGAGGTGTGAGCAAAATATGCTTAAAGATATCTTGTAACTCATTGTCAATCATATGATTTTTCATCTTATAAAGCATGGTATTATATGAAAGTAAATATTCACTAATTGATTAATTATACAATTTATTAGATAATATAAGATAATATTATTGGTAAGAAGTGATACTACTTTAAATTTTGTTTTGGCCTCATTATTAATATCATTAGATTTTAATTTGTAACTTAGTTTGCTTTGAAAGTTTGTAGTTGATGTAGTTGTAATATTAGGAACATATTTTAGTTTATTTAAAGCTATGAACATGATTTATTTATCTATAAGTGTATGTCATAACACAATATGATTTAAATTTATTGAACATAATAAACTATTGGAGAGGTGTGATCAAAGTATGTTTAAAGATATCTTGTAACTCATTGTCGATTGTCTAATTTTTCATATTAAAAAGAATGGTATTATAACAAAGTACATAATCATTAATTGATTTATTATACATTTTATTGAGTTTTAAAATTTGAGAATAAAACAAATTATCACTAATATTTATTGAAAAATGCATTAGAAACTGATCTATCAAAGGATTGAATGCCTTAACTGATTGAAATGGGAGATCATAGAACTATCAAAAATAATCATCTTTAAGACTTTATGGAAATGAATTAGTCAATAAATTTTTATTGTAATGTAATATAATAATGTTGTGTGAAAATCTATTAGCATGAATTTGGATACATGGGTTCAAAATGCATATATTTTATTCAAATCAATCTAAACTCAAAACTAACCTCAAGATTGGGAAAGGTAAGTAGATTAATGAAATTAAACAACTGAACAAGACCAAGTCTTACCTCTATATTGCATGTAACCCACTTCCAAATTAAGATGATGTGCCTCAAGACAAATGGATTTGTTTTGTGTATACTTATAATTTTGCAGCAATAATAGAGGATGATGACTTTGCTTGAAAATAGATAAGATAATTTGAAAACATAGATTTTGAAATGAAATTCTTAGTTGGACATGGATTTCATAGATTTTCCTCATTGCATTTACATGGAGTGATGCCTTTTTTAAATAGAAGAATGGGGGGAGATTTATAAAAAATAAAAAATTATTTAGAGCATTCTAGAGAAAAACTCTTTATAGATTTGGGAGGATGTTAGAGGATTCTAGAATTTATTAAAATAATCTAAGTGAAACTTTAAGGCAGTTATGTGAGAATTAGGGACTAGGCTTGTATTAAATCCTAGTGGTAGGTATGTATGGGGTTAGGTGATGGAATTTTAAATTCCTAAATATTGAATAAGACACGATTAGTTATAATTTACATGATGATATAAGAACTCATGACATGATTAATTGACATAGGAATGATATAAGGTTGATGTATACTATTATATGAAAGGGATATATTAGATAAAATATAAAGGAGGATTAGGAGGATGTTTTAAAATAGTTAGTGATGAGATTAGATGTGAGGATAGAGAGATCAAAGTTAAGTGTATATATTTCCCCCTATTTAAAAGGGCATTATGAGTGAGGATAAGTAATGGTATTTCAAAAAAAACATCAATATGGAAAGTTAGTAACATGGAGGACACATGATTCCCCCTTGAAGGGACATGTAGGAAGGAAAAAGATGGATGGCCACTTGAAGGATGAAGTGAGGGGTGGGATATAGATGTGAAATGTGATGAATAAAATAATTGATGTGAGCATTGAGATACAAATTGATGATGCCCATATCATAAACATTGTATAGGGAGTGAAAACAATGGTGTCATGGTTGTTGACATGTCCTAAATGGGAACCAACTATAAAGGGATAAGGATAAGACAAAAGGTCACAATATTTAGATGTATACTAGGTAAGGACACAAGTTAGGTAGATCTAAAAACCAAGATGATAAAGGTCTTGAGCTTTTAATGTATCCAAATTAATGACACATGATGGGAGAATATCATGCCAAATAAAAACAATGATTTGATAAGATTAACGATGGGTGTAGCTCAAATCTAAAGTCAATAAATAAGATGAAGAAGATGAGATAAGATAAATGATATGATTGATTGACAAAAAGATGAAGGGATAAGAAAAGGTTAGTGTGGCATAACTATTCTCAGGTAGTCTGTGTGATCAATCATTGCTTACATAGCCTTGAAAGACCTCAGGCTGATGTAGTTCTCCCTAAATGGGAGGTTAGATAGAGTAAAGGAATTATGAATTTGTTTAGAATACATAAATTAATGAGAGAATAAATGATAAATGGATGAAAGAGATGCTGAAATAGAGGTGTTGGATGTGAAGAATAGAAATTGGATAGGATGAAGTGTTATTAATTGATGAGCTATGACATGATTGATATCAATGATGCCCATGGAAAATACATATGCAAGGAAGCAAGAGATAATAGTGTCATGGTTATTGACATGCCCCAAATGGGAATCAACCATAACAAATGAGTGAAAAGGAGAGCCGTGAGATTTTGACTTATCCTAAGAGAGGATGCATGTTTGGGAGAGTTGCATGTTTCAAGTTGATTTTTGATGAATTGATTGATATTTTAGTTCAAGAAATTAAATTATTACATGAATTGATAATAATGGAGGATGATGATGAATTATTTTATCATATGGAATATAATATGAGGAAGTATGATGAAGATGAGATAATTTATGATAGCGATTGAGTTAACCTAAATCATTTCATGTGACTAACAATTGAACACATAGTATGAAAAGACCTCAGGCTGATGTAGTTCAAGATATATTAGAGGAGGATAATGATAAAGGATTGGTAAAAATTAGTTATTAGATAGATTATGTGACTTAGATGTGAGACATGATGATTTGATCAATAGTTGATGTTAGAGATTGATGACTAGATAAATGATAGAGGTTTGAAACAAATGATTGGGTATTAGATGATAAGTGTTGTGGGTAGATAATTAAAAACCATTAGTGCTACAAGTTTTTGATCATAATATTCTACACAATCCCTTTAAATGTAGCACTAGTTGGTATGCACCATGATATATTTATATGACCATGATGATTTCTTGCCAAAGTGCATATTGGATTGATATATAAGACACAAATATCGAAGATAAAATATATTTAAAAAGATAATAAAAAAAATGATAATACAAAAAGATGATATAGAAAAATGATAAAATAATATGATAAGACAAAAAACCATGACATTAAAAGAGGTAGATAAGCAAACAAGTATAGATGATAAAAACAAGTAGAAAATAAAGTATTCAAGATAAAAGACATAAATCAAACATCATCAAAGAGCATACAATAAAAAAACACAAGTATTTACATGTAATGTCTTGTCAGTTGCCCTGACAAAGGTTTATGAGATGAGGGATTATGAGTTGAATTAATGGGAAATTGATAGGAGACATGAAGTTAAAGTGGATGGATGACTATATGAAATGTTAGATAAGGGACTAATAAACTTACATTGATTAAATGGGTGACTTGAAGTGTGATGGATAATAGGGTGTGAATGATTTTCTCTTGAGAAAAATTAACTGAGGCACAAGAGATAGCTTGATTAAGATAGGGTAGGTTAATGTTACCCTAAGTTTGAATTATTGACTAAGATGAGGAACTTAGAAAAGATCATGATTTTATGGGTGATAGGTTTAAACTAGCAAATATTTGATTTGACTACACTTAACTAGTAAATTTACAATCAAGGTTGATGCTAAAAAGACTAGCTCCGTTAGGAAATTTATATGGGATTTGATTGAGTTTGGATGGGTTAACAAGGATGGGATGTTAATATGACCTGGTAGTGAGGTGGTCAGAAAAGGGGTGTTTATGATTTGATTGTGGAGCAAGATTATTAGATTTATAATGAGAGATAGGAGACAAGTTTGACCAAGCTATAAAGTGACAATTATGATTGGAATTTAGAATATGGATATGGATTTTGCTTAGGATGTAAGCCAAGATGACTAAAATTCTTTCAATTTTCTAGATTTTATGATTTTATTTTTGGTTTTTTGGGAATATTTTAATTTTAGAGTTTTTGGGTTTGTAGACAATATATACACATAAAATTTTCAAACTTTATCAATTAATGATGTTTTCTCTCTTATAAGAACTTGTCAAGGTTTAACCTCTATAGGTTCATGCATTAAAGGTTGTGTTAACAAAGGGGTAGATAGACCATTGGTACTTCACATGATTTTTGTCCCCTATACCACCACTTGTTATCAATACAACCATCTCCTAAACACTTACCTAATCATTATATACTCTCTTGCATACTTATTCAAGCATTCACCATCTTCATTAACCAATTCCTAATATTAAAACCCTTTTTGATGTTTTACATTACACTATTGACCCCATCGACCTTGTATCCAAATTGATAAAAGCACATTACAAGTCTAAGTCTCCTCTGGCTAACCTAGACTAATACCTAACTTGTTTTTAGAAAATAAAAATATAGAGTCAATTGGGATGACCTTGTCAGATAAACTTTTATAAAGGTTTAGGGTTATATTCAACTATATATACACATTCATTTCACCATTTATTAGAGAAAAATAGTTAATTATTCATTTTCCCTTCTTTATAATCTACTCTTCTGCCTTTCTATTTAAGGAGTTACTACTTAGGGTTTATGCTTGGAGAAGAATCTTGTCTTGTGGAAAAGTCTTGGATGCTTTGTCCTTTCTTAGTGATCCTTACAAACTACAATAACCTCTTGTGAAGCACATTTGGCCAAGGGAGATATTGAGTCTCATCGGTTTCATCTTCAAGGTTAGTATCTCTAACTTTACTCCTCTATTTTAGTATATAGAAGTAGCATAAGTAATGTCTTTTGAATATATTGCTCTCTATGATTTATGGTATTACCTATACATAGCTTTATTAGGATTCTCCTATGCATGTTTATTACTACCAATTTATGCCATAAGCTTTGGTGAGCACTAGATTAGATTTTGTTTTACTTGTTATTTACTTTGTGAATATGAAAACATAGGACCTAACTAGGTTTATTGTGTGGTGTTGCTTGAATAGAAGATTTGGAACCCTCTATAGTGATATTATTGTTGTAAGAGATCCATTGGATAGGTCTAGTAGATATATCTTGCTCATGACCCCAAATATCTAATGTATCAATAATTAGAAGTGTAAGTAGAATTTATCTTCTTCGAGCTAGGATTGATTAATAGATCAGTTAAATTTATATTTGCATACATTTTGGTGAACCTAACATGAAATATAACCTTCTAGGTTTTTTTTCACGCTTTAGTTTTATCAGCATTTATGTTCTTATATTTTTATAGTACTATATTGATCCTATCAGTATAGTTCTAATAGTCTATGTATAGGTTTAACACACAATCATCCAAAATTAATATGTTATGTCTATGTAGGTCTTATCCAAATATAGGTGACTAGATCAATTAATTCAACATAATCTTCTTTTTTAGTTTTAGATTTGTATACATAGTCAAATTGGTCGACTTGATTCTCAATTCTCCTCTTTCAACATATAGGTTTGTAAGCATAATCAAGCTAGTCAACTATTTTCACAACTTATTTTTCAACACATAAGTTTTACAAACTCTATTGAACAAATCAAATCTATTCATAAAATTTTTGAGTCAGTATTTGAGCATCACAAGATATAATTTTGCAATCTAAACATCTTCCAACCCACCAAGGTTCATTATTACTCTCTCTATCATTTTAGTTATTCTTTTTCAGTATTATTTTTCACAATTTTGTAGTCTATAAAACTACATCCCTATAACCAATTAGGTCAACCAACTCGACATAGTTCTATAGTATGTCTTCTATCTCAAAGACATAGTCAACTTATTCAATATTGTTCTTCTAGATCTTGCTTTTGTAGAATATTATCAACCTAGTTGTCTCTATTCTACATTATTTGCATATAATGTTGCCTAAATTGACTCTAAACTCTTCAAATTCAAGTAATTAATCTCTTTTTATTATTAATTAAATCACCTTTACTTTCAGTTGCTTTCAAGATTAGAGTAATAAACATAGATTAATTAGGTGATTTTTCAAATTACCAATTTAATCACATAGTTTTTCTATTTTGCAGACACTTCCAAATCACTTTACACATAAAAACATTAAACATTTGTCTTTCTAAGGTCTAGCTACTTGGATTTCATCATAAAGGGGGAATTCAACTTGGTTTTATACCAAGTATAAACACATGGTTGATGGTATATATTGGTAAACCACCCATTATCCTTATCATTATGGGATTATGAAGTGAGGGGGTAGGCACCAATACCAAGTAAGTACCATCACCAATACATATCCTTTTCAGCCTAAACATCCTAAAACCACCCTTAGATTGCTTTCTAGTTACTCATTATAGCTAACTTCCCTATCACATTAAAATTAAATTTCATTAAAATTTAATAACATTTAGGCATGACCAATCAGTTAGCATTTACTTTCAAGTTGCTACATTTTCTTTGATCATTGTATTTTGTATTACAAAACTTACATTTGTGTTGTGTGTTCCAATTGGATCATTCACATTGATCCAATTGCTTGTGTGATTAAATTAATTTTTCTTAGATATTATCTTTCAAAACCTTTCCCTATTTTTAGAACACTATCATCCCTATCGACATAGTCTCTTATAGACTATTTATCCTATCTAATTATAGTCCATAGTTAACCTATCTGAATGTGTGTATTTATCTTCCTATTCATCTCCTCTCTAAGAAATACATAGTTGATCTATCCAATTATGTTTTCTTATTTCTCATCATGTTCTAAGTTCATTAGTACACTATTGACCCATATAACTGTGTATCTATTTAGCCTATTTTACTTTTATCTCTTTCCATAACGTAGCTAACCAACTTGACTATGTCCTTTTATTGTCCTCTTCTATGAATTTTCTTCACATACTCTATCAACCTAGTTGACTCTGCACCTATTGGTCGACATTGTTCTCTATTTGGCTGACTTTGTCTCTATTTTTCATTCTTCTTTCCTGATCTCAGTTTCTTTATTCAAGCATCATGAAATATCCTATCAAAATACTTTTGGAAAACTTGAATCCATTTAGATGCTATATGGGATGCTCTTTTATTCAAAATTTTACTTACAAAGAGGACCCTCACTTTGAGAGCACCTCTTCTCCTCCCTCATTTTTTGATTGCAACATGGTTCACATCACTCAAACTATTGAGAATGGTGGATCCGATCCTTTTCATAATTATCAAGACAATTCCCATATTCAAACATATCACCATAATGTGGGTGAAATTGACACAAGTCTATCCAATAACCCCACAAGGAATATACCACCTAACAACCCCCCCCACTAATACCAATTCAGGGAATCCTCATACAAAAAATAACCCACCAATTGATACAAATCATATTTGTGCACAAATAGTGTAAATGAACATAATGCAAACATATAAAACCTCCCAAATGATGTGACTATAACATCATTTGATCAAAATGGCTAATAAACCTCCTATTCTTCTCCCTCAAAATTATCAAAACTTTATTCCTCCAACTCTTAGAGATTTCATGGGTAATGTCATCCCCCAACCTATCATTCACAATAATATGATTCAACACATCCAAAATGAGCCTTTATCCCATTTAATTATTTTTATTGATATTGGTAATATATCTACAACTATTAAATATGATGGGACTAAAGACCCTACATCTTTTCTTAAGGTAGTTGGCAATCTTTATAA
This sequence comes from Torreya grandis, assembly GCA_037957365.1. NCBI lineage: Eukaryota > Viridiplantae > Streptophyta > Pinopsida > Cupressales > Taxaceae > Torreya > Torreya grandis. The sequence goes on from JARHVA010002732.1 coordinate 2,002,043, forward strand.
GGAGTGGATCCAAACTAATACTTTTGCCACAACCAAAATTTTAGCTGAAACCTTCACCAGTGATGTATTATAATGGTATAACCAGCTTCACCAACATTCTATATAGAAAATAAAGGATTTTGTCTATCCTCTAGTTAAAGAGTTTTAACATAATGATCTTCCCATAAATTGCCTTAGTCATTTCATTAATGATAATCAATCCCATATCAAATCAAATCATGATTTTATAAAATGATGCAAATATTTGGCTCACAAGGATGATCACAACATGACTAATGACAACTTTTTTAAAATATTTATACTAGCATTAAAACCTTTGCTCTAATACAGGGTTTAAACTTTTGATCCCCAAACATTAAATGAAGCTCTTGACCAAGCTAAGCACCAAGACTTCTTAATGAAATAGTTTCAACCTAAAATCATTATGGGATATTTTCAAGATTCAACCAATGTCATAATTGACAATCCTCCTAAAAAAACTAAGATTATCTAATGCTGACAATCCCTAACTTTCTGATTTGCCATTAACTATGTAACAAATGAAACAATTTTTAGCACTCTTTAAACCATTCAAATAACTTAATAATCCCCACAAACGGTATGATCCTAATCAATTTTATTGGTTACTCATTGATATAGGTCATTCACATGAAACATATAGAGGACTTATAAAATTTCTTGTTTCTTTTATGCTTGGATATTCATTTAGTCTTTATGCCATGATTCAAATTCACCATCAAGATTACATTAATGCATATCAAAATAAACAAACTTCCAAATCTAATTCTTCTAAAAACCCCAAAATTTTTTCTACATCTAACCCTCTACAAGAAAATAAGGATATTTGTGTGATTAAATCTGATTATGACCATAATTAAACCAAATCCTAATAAGTAAACATCTCTAAGGTCAATTATCAATGCAAACTAACACACAACGATCCCATCACCAAACCAAAGAAACCATCTTTAGAAGAAAAAATTATAAAAGATACTACTACCATTCACTTATCTTTGGAAACCAATGAAGAACCATCTCCTCCCTCTAAACCTTTAATCACTTCTCTTCCTCCTAAGCCTATTTTACCTTCTAAGGCTTGTCTTGGTTCTTTTTCTACGAAAACCCCTTTGAAATTACTTAAATAACTCAAATCTATTCCTTGAAAAATTCCTCTCATGGAGTTAGTTCATACCTCTCCTTATTATCATAAGTTCCTCATGTAACAAATTCAAGAAATTGGATAGCCATGTCCTTTAGAAGTGGAACCATCTTCTCATGAGCCTGAACTAATATAATTCATACTATTGATTCCATTTGTCCTTATTTGAAACCTTGCATAAAGTTCCTCGAATAAGACATGATCAATGATGAAATCCTCTTTCAAGCTGATGAATGAACTCTTTTTACTAAAATAGCCATTAATGCCACCTCATTTGTAAATTATTAGTAGATGAAGGGTCATGCATTAATTTGACATCTCTTTGGATCATTCAATAACTTAGATATAATAAATAAAATCTCAAACAAATTCATTTGATATGCCATATATTTGACAAGATTAATCAAAAGCTTCTTGGTTGTATTTGTCTCTCTCTTACTATCGGATCTAAAACTATACAAACTAATCTTATGGTCCTCAATTTACCATTATCTTATAATGTACTCCTAGGATGCCCATGGATTCATCACATGAGGGATATAACTCTTTGGAATCCAATGCATCAAGTTCATTCATAATGGAAAAAGGTATAAACATGAGTTTGATCATAACCCATGGAGTATTCAACTTCTTAAACCAAAACCTCAATATTAAATTCCCACCATTCTGAAGATTAATAGTGACCCTTTACTTGAATTCATCAATATGAATCTATATTTACATGTCACTCTTGATGATTCTGATGATGATGAACCTAATGACTTGAAAAATACATGTAAAACTACTAAGCTACCTCCTTACATCTTAGAGTGGCTACCTCCCTCCTTATTACCTCGTGATCATATTGGTGACCAAATTTTGACCTTAAGTAAAAATTGTTCAATCGATCTAAGTTAAAACTTTCATAGGGTTGTCAAAACTTATATGTGCTCTTGTCATGGTCTTAAATGGTCCTAAATGTTCTCCATATGGTCATATTTATCCTTATCTAGCCTTGTCTTAAGTTTGATCTTATGTGTAATTTTATAGTCCTATGGGTAATTTATGAGGTCTTGGTGTTTTAAATAGTTTGACATGATTTAGAGTCATTATAAATGGGTATTAATCTATATTTAAGGTCACAATATCATGTATTAACCATTTATCATGTTTTTATATGATAAAATTGTCATTTTGGTAACCTTTTGGCCTATTTATAGGAGTTGGACATACCATATTCCAAATAAAATATTTAAATAAGGTTAATAAATGTACTTGATGTCATAAAATGTTTAGGCATGGTCAGATACTGATAAAAGTATAGGTTCAATGCCTAAAATGAGTAAAATACCACTTTACAAGCACTTTTGGGCTCTTGTACGACCTTGAAAGATCACTTTTTAATTAAAAATAGTTTCATAGTGTCCCTTATACTTCTTAAGATCAGTTTCAATCTTTGGATTACGTTTTAGGTCTTACAGATGCTTTAGACATTCTCTCTCCTCCATCATTGCTTTTATAAGCTCATAAAGACAAAATTTAAGTGGATGGTATGGCCAGGAGAGAGTGTTAGGAGCTGATTTTATTTTTCATTTTTAGGGGTGATAATAATATTTAAATTACTATCATTTATTTATATATTCATGTCCCCTAATTTATGAATAATCACTAAAAGTGACAGTAGGTCACTATGACCTGTCCATCCAAGTAGGGTTTGATTTTTATCCTATTTATCCAATTTATAATTTGATGGAGAAGGATGTTTTATAGATAAAATATATCCTTTACATGGTATTTTCATTATCCGATTCATCTTCATGAAGTGTAATCAATAAGAGTAAAAGTGTCTCAATGTATAGGGTGTTTTAGTTACTCCTACTACAAGTTTTGGTTGCCTAAGATTTATATCACTTTTAGAGGTTTTAAATACTACATTTCTCATGAAAAAACTCCTCACTCTCCCATAATTAATGTTTTATATTTTGATAAGTGTATCCCTACAATTATTACTTCAGGAGGCACTATGTTTTTCTCTTTATAAAGCATGGTCTATGTATAAATTGCTCCTTACAAGTTTAAACATCAATGTGGGGTATGAATGGTAATGATAATTAATTTTTATTAATTATATATCACTTTGAATATTATAGTTTAAATAAAGTGAGAGTGGAAGTCCAAATTTGTACTCTCAAATAAAATTCATAAGTGTTTCAGTCACTCATAGGTTTACAGACTTGCGAGTGAGCATTCATAAGTCTAGGTTTATGTTTGAGATGTCTGGACAATGGGGAGAGGCACAAAAAACTCACATAAATTAATTTCACCATGATATACCCCTCACTTATATCACCAAAATCATGGTGAATAGACATAACCTATACACACATACCTTACACATATAAGATGACTATACATAGGCTTGTATAGACCATAGAGATAAGTTGAAGATGACATGATGTTTTTAATAAGATATATAATATATATAGAGGTGTTATACAATAATAATTTTTTTTTATACAATTTAAAACTATCATAAGACTCAAGAAATGGATTGGTAACCTATGCAAGCAAAAAGAGACCTACAAGTGACAGACCTATAGGTCCTCTTTTTGAGGTAAGAGCTAATTGCTAAGAAAGCAACGTTAAGAATAACTCAATGTAGATCATGAGGAAAGTAAAAAAATAATTAATATATCTTGATTATTGGGGATCCATAATTATTTAAAGTGATATAGGGTCAAAACATTCAACATGACTGAGTTCACAAACCTAATGCTCCTACACAAGTCTACATGTGGAGGCAAGAAAGAAAAAGTTTAAAAATGCCATTGAAAGTTCAATAGGATTTGTAAGATGGTTGAAATTAAACTTAAATTATGGTATTAATTATTTAAATTTTCCATTATGGAGTGATAATATCAGTCTTAAGCTCATGTCAAACTTCTCAAATTTTCACCTATAAGTAATCTAGAAAGTGCAAAAAATAAAATTATAGGTTTATGGAGTTGATGTCTTGGAAGGGATCAAAGGATATGAAGGAAGTTAAATATATGATTATTATGATTAATAAGGTTCTCTTTGTCTCATTATTATTCATTGAAGTTCTTGAAACACAATATGCATTATGAACTCTCCAATGACCACCTGTAACCACCTATTGAGAAGGTTGTCTTAAATAGTGGTGTTGGTGAAATATAGGGCTTTGAGAAATTGAGAAGGTCCTAAATTATCAATTAAATGATAAGAGTTATTAAAGAGTTTTAGTGTTTTTAATTAAATATATTAAAACCTCAATATTGTAGACCAATCCTAAATGAATACACATAGACATAATGGTTACCTATATGTCTACGTAAGTGACTCACATGTTTTCCAAAACTTGAGAAGGTGGTGTATAACGGTTTAGAGTTTAGATAGAGAATTTAAGGTACTCAGGTCATTTGATATCACATATATATAAAATAGGAATAGAGGAGGGTAATCAAAGTAACATTCATTTCAACTCTCCATACACAACTAGTTGACCACCTACAAGTTTCCTTTCCTTATTAGGAGAAGTTGCTTGTATACATTGAAATAAAGAGGTATGAAGAGAGGTAAGAAATTTATGGATGGTTTAATTGTGTTAAGATCTAATTTATACCATCAAACCCATGATGACATAAATAGAACAAACTTAGAAACCCTATTTAGGCCAGAGAAGCTTAAAGTCAAGCACATGCAAACCTACAAAGGTAAACATAAGAAAGTATTTAGTTGGAGCTGAATTGAAAAATTTGAGGATCATAAGGAGATGATAAGGAGTATATACAATCATATCATGGATTTATAACCCATGATAGTGGAGGAAATGGAGAAAACATAGTCAACTAGGGTTATTTTGGCATACTTGGTTATAAACCCTAGGCTTGAGTAAATGAAGTTATAGGAGACCTAATAGATAAAAATGGTGAATATGACCATTGGAATAAGTTAGGGTAAGTATTAAAGATATATATGGGTCATATTAAACTCAAACTAAGTATCAAAGTAATACTTGCAGACCCATTTTATTTCTAAGCATCACATAATATAGTTTATTAGCCAAAGGTCTCCTAAACATGTTCATATATTCCATGAAAGGATGAATGATGAATCAATATATTATGAGTAATAGGAGAACAATGTATACTCATTATTCATGGCATTTGGATGTCCATCTAAATCCTATCCTTTATGAATCATCCTTAAGACCTTGAGGCACTCACAGGCTGACCAAACAGGGTAGATTCAACCTAATGAGAGAGAAAAGGATTTATATGCATCTAGATGAATTATAAAAGACATTAAACAACATTTATGGTGTCAATAAATCCCATGATCACTTCCCCATGCTATTGATTAGTACTTGGAGGTATGGAATTATATAAAAGAGGCCAAAAGGGATTATTTTGAGATTTTTGGGAGTTCTGTACAAGGTGTCAGAAATTATAAATTGACATGGATGAAATTTATGGGGTTATATCATTTAATCACATGTTTATTTTAGGTTACACACATGTGGGAAGCTTATGAAGCCAAAATTTAGTCTCTAGGCAGGGAAGCCTGATTGACACCTAGTTAAGAAAGAGAAATAAATGAAAAGGACACTTCCACTCACTCTCAAGACTTAAAAATTATCATGGAGTTGTAAATACATATTTTTTCATAAAATATTCCTTTATTTTCTTATTAAAATCCATACAATTATCTACACAAGGAGGTTTTCATGATTTTAGGGTTATAAGGAATGAAGCCAAAATGGAGCTCTTGGTGTATAATAAGCTCTTGGGGTTGGTTTGAGACTTATAAATGAATTAATATAGGTATAATATGATGTGATTCTACCATCCATTAAGATTTAATTAATTTAAGAATGTGAATTTAATTTTTGACACTTGTAATCAAGATTGGCCTAGTGAGATGAAGAGATTTCTAGACACCTAGCAAGAGAATGAAGTGATGTGTCAAAGAGAACCTAAGGAGATCATTTGAGATGTGTCAAAAGTATAGAAAATTTGTAACTAAACATAATATGACCATAAATAAGGTTAGTTGTCATTTCACAAGCTAAGACAAAGGGAAATTTTGGAGAGTTAGTTAAGGTGTCAAACAAAGTTTGAAACTTCCATGCCACTTAGAGCAGAGGAGAATATTTAGAAGATGAAAACTTATCTTTGAGGACCTGATGGTGTATTCTAAATATTATTTCTTATTATAACCCCTATTTTACAATTCTCTCTCTCTCTCTCTCTCTCTCTCTCTCTCTCTCTCTCTCTCTCTCTCTCTCTCTCTCTCTCTCTCTCTCTCTCTCTCTCTCTCTCTCTCTCTCTCTCTCATCTAACTTTATCTATATTGGGCCATAATTGGCTAAGTTTGTATCCTTCACTTGGGTATGGTGAAACCATACCAATTTTTATCCTTTGATCAATTAAGAATAACATGGTTTTACCCTCTCCATGGACTAGTTTCAATATGCATGTTTGATTAGTTCATCATGTTAAGTGATAGTATTGCTTCCTTGGAATGTTTTTCATTATTTAACATTCATGTTTAGTTTGGAATCATTTTTTAGGTCTCTTGAAGTGTTCAAATGGATTATTTAGGGGTTTAATGAGTTATATTTCATTAGTGTCATGCAATGATCTCTTGACTAGTCATCCTAGCTCAAGCTTGCTTCACAAACCTTTATGAGAAACACTGATGTAGAGAGGCAAATTTGGATTTGTGTCATGTTTAGGTTAGTATCTTGTTTGAAGTGAAATTATAGGTATATGGTATATTTGTTTCATCACCTCCATTATAATAGGTTTCTCTCCCTTTTCCTAGTAAGTAGTAGATTATTGTTTGATTCTAAGTGATTCATCAAGGAGAGCTAGCCCTTTAACCTAGAGATTAACCTATCCAATAAGGTACCCATAACCTTGAGGTGTATTCATGTTACATAAAATTTTGAAGGATTTAAATAACTTTCAAAGGATGAAAATTTTATTGATAATAGTTTTGGTATGTCGGGTGGGACTAAGGCCCAAAGTTATGGAAGAATTATTGGTGTTGTTATTATACCTATCAACCTTTGGAGGAATTCAAAACATTAATGGTGAATCCATTCATGATCAGTAAGGCCCAAAGTTATGGAATAATTATTGGTGTTGTTATTATACCTATCAGCCTTTGGAGTAATTTAAAACATTAATGGTGAATCCATTCATGATCAGTAGGATATAACAACCTAGTCACTCATTTAAGTTAAGTTGTGTTTCATTTCATTATCTTGATGAGGTTATTATGGCTGAGTTTGAGATGAATTTTAGTTTCATGAAAGTTTATGAAGTATTTAAGACTTATAGTCATCCATACCAACATTTCTATAATAATTATAATCCTTGTCATGAGTTATATCAGTTATATGGTCATCTTACATTCCCTCTACATGAACATGATGTTGTATATGATCAACCTTGTAAAGCTCAAGATGTCCCTACCACTTCTCAAACAAATCCATTTCAAGTTTGAATAAAATTATCTTAGTTAATGAGAGGTACATGTTAGAACTCAATACACAAAGTTAATATGGTCAAGATATCCATAGTAACCTCATTTATGACATGAGAGATTCATTGTAGCTAATGAAATAAGAATGGGCACCTATTGAGAGAGTAAATTGGCAAAGCTTCTCAAGTGAGATGATGGATGTAAGTGGTCTCATTCAAATAATTGAAGATAAGCTAAGTAACCATGAATATTATCATAGCCAACTCCATCAACATTATAAGTATTCATACACACCCCTTGATCCCTCATATGTGCCACCCATTATTTTCCAAGAGACCTTTCCAAGTGAACTTCCAAGTGTTCCAAGTCCTTCATGTTTTACTCAAATCTTCCCTTCTTGGAAAAGACTATTATTGAGCAACCCATTATTTAGAACCAAAATTCTACTTCTCTCCTCAATAATCCATTAATAAGTCTTTTAAGATTCCAAGTTGGAATCAAGTGGTGAAGTCATGGAGTGAGTAAGGTGAGACAAGTATAGATTGATGAGTTGAAGTCAAAGAAGAATCTAAATCTATGAAAGTCTCTCTCATCCCTCCTCAAGGGTCCTCTTTTACCCTATAATAGCCCTCTTATGTACCTTATATTCATGAATCTACTAACCACCTTCAAGAGAAGCTATTAAAATAGAGTATATATAGGTAAATTAAAGAGTTGGAGTTGAATATAAAAGGACTTGAATCAAGCCAAGGTCAAGAGATTGAGGTCAAATAAATCATTGAGCTTATTCAAACCCCATTACAATTTCTTCAATTACCTCAAGCTATTCCATATTATAAATCTATTTAATAAGATATTCAAAAAAATAAGAAGGCCTTAGAAAATAAGTTTGAAGATAAAGTTGAAGCTATTGAAGCACCTCAAGAAGGCCATGAGAAATATGAGGTGATTGTTAAAGAAAATGTCCCTTCTATTTCCCAACTCAATTTGTTATCTCTTTAAGACTTCTTTTAGGAATCCACCATCCCAAGGTTTTAAGTTTAAAAATTACTCCCTCCATTCCCAATCCCATTAATGAGCCATTCATCATACCTCATACTCCCTCTCTAACTCATAAACTTACTCATCACTGTCCCACCACATTCCTTCTTGAAGAGGAACCTATCCTATGGGAGGTAAGTGAAGAAGAAAGAGTTATACTTGTATCTGAAAAAGATTATTAAAGTGAGTTTTATGAGGATATTTTTATTGGTACTCCTCTTTGGAAAGATAAATGTAAATCCATTTTCAAAGAGGAGGTTATAGAAGATAGTGTTAATGGTGTGTTTTCAAGAAGGTGAGCCAATTTAATTTAACTTTTTTGAGGCTGTAACTGGTGTTGATATTGAAGGCTTTATAAGAAAACAAGTTGAGGTTGACATGGTGAAAAATGACCAATAAAATGAGCTTGAAAATATTCCTTGAAATCACATCATAATTTCATAGAAGAATTTGAAACTCTTGACAGCCCTATAGTTCTTGAGGATAAAGATGAAGTTCCTCTTCTAGTCGGTATTATTCATATTGATCAAAGAGAAGGAAAACATGATTGGTAGTAGTAATTTTAGTCTATTCAAGATATTAAAATTCCTTAAAAAGGTATGTTGACTATTGAAGATCATGCTCATGAGGAGATTAAACAAGATATGCCCATTGAGGATAGTAATGTAGCTTCAAGTAAGAATGAAAAATTATTTAAAGAGCTTGGTGAACTTGTAGGAATTGGTAATAAGTATGATGTCACTCAATATGTCATTAAGACCTAAGAAGCATGATTATATGGAGCATCATTTGATGAAGTTAAAGCTAAGGAGTATCATGAAAAGGATATTTAAGCATAAGAGGAATTCATATTCATAGGTGAGTGTTTTAAAACTATCATTCCATTTGATAAAATGCTAAAAATATTGGCATTCAAGAAAAAGATTAAAAAAACAAAACCAAAGCTCAAAATACAACTTGATTCATGCCATTCTTCATCTCATGGAGCCAAAAATTGTACAAGCTTCCCCTTTAATCTAAGAGTAAGAAGTTGTTTTTAGGTTAGTTGTATATAGATAATTTGTTTATGTTGTTTATGGTGTTCCCTACATGCTTGATAGCACATGTGGTGTTTGATTCCTTTGCTTGGTATGTGTTGTCTTTGTTTTTTGGGTTTGGAGGTAAAATTATCTTGTCTTATCATGGTCAAAGTCTAGTCAGGTTTGAAATTGAGTGTAAGTGACTCCTCTACCCAATGGGAGCATAAGGACACTGATCCATTAGCATTACATGCATGCTACCCCTATAAATCACCAATATGTTGACCAAAATTTGACCCCACATAAAAATTAGTCAACCCCTCTAAATTAAAACTTTCATAGGGTTGTAAAAAATTATATGTGGTCTTGTCATGGTCTTAAATGGTCTTAGATATTCTCCATGTGGATGCATTTTTCCTTGTATATCATTGTCCAAAGTTTGATCTTGTGTGTACTTGTCTAGTCCTAGGGGTCATTTATGAGGTTGGTGTGGTTAAATGAGGTAAATTTTTTGACATGATTTAAATTCATTATAAATGGGTATTAATTTATCTTTAAGGTCACAATATCATGTATTAACCATTTATCATGTTCTTATGTGATATAATTGTCATTTTGGTCACCTTTTGGCCTATATGGAGGACTTGTACATACCATATTCCAAGTAAAACGTTTTAATAAGGTTAATGAATGTAATTGATGTTAGATAATGTTCAATTATGGTCAAATATTGACAAAATTGCAAGTTTAATGCCTAAAATGAGAAAATTCCATTTTACAAGCACTTTTGGGCACTTGTACAGCCTTAGAAGATCACTTTTCAGTTGAAAATGGTTTTAGATTATCCCTTAGGATTCTTCAGATCAAGTTTCAAGTTGTATATATGATTCAAACATTCTCTCTCCTCCAGCACTACCTTCACAAGCTAAGAAAGGCAAAATTAAAGTGGATGGTATAGCCGAGAGAGAGAGAGAGAGAGAGAGAGAGAGAGAGAGAGAGAGGAGAGAGAGAGAGAGAGAGAGAGAGAGAGAGAGAGAGAGAGAGAGAGAGAGAGAGAGAGAGAGAGAGAGAGAGAGAGAGAGAGAGAGAGAGAGAGAGAGAGAGAGAGAGAGAGAGAGAGAGAGAGAGAGAGAGAGAGAAAATTTTTGGCCATTTTTAGGGGTCATAATAATATTTAAGTTAGTGAAATTGGTTTTCATATTCATGGCCCCTCCTTTATGAACAATTGATAAGAGTGACAGTAGGTCACTATGCCTTGTCCATCCAAGTAGGGTCTGATTTTGCTCCTATTTCTCCACTTTATAATTAAATGTATAATAATGGTTTTGAGGGATGTTTTTAGAGTTAAATTATATCCTTTCCATGGTAGTTTCATTAGATAATTCATCTTAATGAAGTGTCTTTAATGAGAGGAAACATTTCTCAATGTATAGGGTGGTTTCAATCACTCTTGATGCAAGTTTTAGTTGTCTGAGATGTCTACTTTTAGAGGTTTATAATACTAAATTTATCATGAAAAATCTCATAACTCTCCCATATTTCATGTGTTATATCTTGATAAGTATCTCCCTATAAATAGTCCTTCAAAAGGCACCATGCCTTGCTCTTTGAAAAGCATGGTCTATGCATAAATGGCTACCTACAGGTTTGAACATCAATGTGGGGTCTGAATGGTAATGATAAGTCATTTATATTCATGAAATGGAACTTTGAATATTTTAGGTGAAATAATGTGAGAGTGGAATTCCAAATTTCAAGTCATAAGTATTTTAATCCCGCATAGGTTTGTAGACCTGTGAGTGAGCATTTATAAGTCTAGGTTTATGTTTGATATATATGGAAAATGGGGAGAGGTAATAAAAAATTAGAAAAAATAATTTCACCATGATATATCCCTCATTAATATCACCAAAATAATGGTGAAAATACCTAACCTCTACACACATACCTTACACATAAATGATGATTCTACACAACTGTATACAGACCAGAGAGACAAGTTGAAGATGAATATGATACTTGGAAATAAGGTATATAATATATTGAGATGTGTTATATAATAATAAAAAATTTGATACAGTTTAAAATTTTCATAAGGATCAATAAATTTCTTGGCAACCTATGCAAGTAAAAAGAGACCTAAAGGTGACAGACCTATAGGTTATCCTTTTGGACTAAGAGCTAATTCCCAAGAAATCAAGGTTAAACATAACTCAATGTGGAACATGAAGAAGGGTTAAAAAATAATGAATATATCTTGATGAGTGGATATACATAAGGATTTGAAGTGATATAGGGTCAAAACATTTAATAGGACTGAGTTCACAAACCTAATTATCTTACACAAATCTGCATGTGAAGTCAAGAGATCAAGAGTTTTAAAATGCCATTAAGAAGGTCAATATGTTTTGTAAGATAGTGGAAATGAACCTTAAATGATAGTATTAATTATTTTAATTTGCCATCATGTACTAATAATATCAATCTTAAGATCATGTCAAACTTCTCAAATAGTCACCTACAACTAACCTAGAAAGTGCAAGAAATAAAATTGTAGGTTTGTGGAGTATGATGTCTTGGAAGGGATTAAATGGTATAAAGGAAGTTAAATAAATGATTAATATAATTAATAAGTTTATATTTTTCTCATTAGTCTCCATTGAAGATCTTGAAACACAAGAGGTATTATGACCCCTCTAATGACCACCAAAAAGCATGTATTGAGAAGGTTATCTTGAACAATGGTGTTGGTGAAATATAGGGATTTAAGAAATTGAGGTCCTAAAATATCAATGAAATGAAAATATGTATTAAAGAGGTTTAATTTTTTAAAGTAAATATCCTAAAACCTCAATATTTTAGACCAATCCTAAATGAATACACATAGGTAGAATGCTTACCTATAAGTTTGCTTAAGTGACTCAAGTGTTTTCCAAAATTTTAGATGGTTGTGTATGAGGGTTTAGAGTTTAAAAAATGAAATAAAGGTACTTAGGTCATTTTAGATAAAATATATCTAAATGAGGAACAAATGAGGGTAATAAAATCAAGACTCACTTCAACACTCCATACACAATTAGTTGACCACCTATAAGACTATTACCTTATTAGGAGAAGTTGCTTGCCTATACTGAAAGAAAGGGGTATGAAGAGAGGTAAAAAATTTAGGCATGGTTTAATGGTGTTAATATCTCATTTAGACCCTCAGACTCATGATGAAAAAAATGAAACAAACTTGGAAACCCTGTTTAGGCTAGAGAAGCTTAAAATCAAGCACAAACAGACCTAAAAGGGTAGTCATAAGAAAGTAGTTAGTTGGAGTTGAATTGAAAAGTGTGAGGATATTGAGGAGATGGTAATGAGTATAGAAAATAATTACATGAATTTATAACCCATGACAGTGGATGAAATGGAGAAAACATAATTATTTAGGGTCATTTTGGCATACTTGGCTACAAATACTAGGCTTGAGTAAATGAAATTATAGGAGGCCTAATGGAGAAAAATGGTGAAGATGACCATTAGAAGAAGTTAGGGTAAGTTTTATATATCTATATGGGTCATATTAAACTCATAATAAGTACCAAAGTAACACCTTTTGACCCATTTTCTTTTCAGGCATCACATAATGTAGTCTATTAGTTGAGGGTCTCCTAAACATGTTCATATATTCCATGAAATGATGCATGGTGGGTCAATATATTAGGAATAATAAGAAACACATGTATACTCATGATTCATGGAATTTGGATGTTCATCTAAATCCTGTCATATATGAATCATCATTAAGACCTGGAGGCACTAATAAACTACCCAAATAGGCTAGTGTCAACCTGATAAGAGAGAAAAGGATTTATATTCATCTGGATGAATTGAAAAAACTCTAAAACATGTATGATGTTTAAAACTCCCATGATCACCACCACATGACATTGGTTGGTAGTTGAAAGTATGAAATTATATGAAATAGGCCAAAAGGGACTATTTTAATCTACTTGGGAGGGTTGTCTAAGGTGTTAAAGGTTTAAAATTGAAATTTATTATATTAAAGGGTTTATAAAATCAAATCACACATTTATTTGAGGTTCCACATGTGTGGAAATCCTATGAATCCAAAATTCAATTTCTAGGGAGGGAAGCCTAATTGAGACCTATTAGAGCTAAAATCACTAAGAAAGGAGGGGTGAATCAATTATGCTAGATATATAATTCAATTACAAACCCTTAAATATTCAAAACATAAAATCATGAATCATACACATCATTCATAACAATGAACATGGAAGCTAAAATAAGATCAAACATAAAACACACGATATATGTGGGAAACCCTCTTGGGGGATAAAACCCACTGAACCCTAAAAAATGGACTATAGTCATATAATAACAAGATCCAAAATTTATATCAGCACCAATTTATCAAATAACAACCATCCCTTATTTTAGTGAGACACCAATCCTAAAAGGAGCTACTGCCCCTATCTAGCTGAGCACCCACAATAACTAGACGTTTAGCAAGATTTATATTATAAGGAGGAACCAACCCATAGGAAACTAAGAACCCAATCATATACCTTGAATAGATCATCTTAAACACCTTTTTTTTATTATCTTAAACTGATGATGACCAGATTTGTTTTCACTCTTCTCCTCTAATCTCTCTCAAGCTACCTTTAGGACTAAATTGTTCAAACTACCTCTTCTAGGCTTATTAGGTCCAATGAACTATGTGTCATCCTAAATAAAATTTATAAAAAAATCATGATTGATTATATTAAATATATATTGGTCCTCAATTACCTATACATTTTCTTTTCAAGGTTCTCTCCTTCACTTGAATCCATACTTGCATAACTAGCACAAATAGGCCAACACTACCTTGTATTTATACCACTCTCTTGGTATAACCCATCTTGGTTAGCCAACATGATTTAAATATTTTAAATATACTTAAAATAGGTACATACACACATTATATGTGAGAAACACACTCTTAATAGGTCATTCATTAGCTCATTATCCCCAAACCACCATTAGGTCCTACTGAGACCTAAAACAATTAGTCCTTCATAATCACACGTTACATGTGAGACTAGTTGGACCACATTAATCCTTTAAAAATTATTTTAAAACATTAAAAATACATACAATATCCCATTTATAACTCTAATATGGGTCCATGCTATCTGTAACACCAACTCAACACTTAAACCTACCAATTAGGTCTCTTTCCTCTTTAGGTCTTCATAGACAAAAAACACAGTCTCAAAATTCTAAAGAAAATAATCAAATATTTTTCATATAAATATGATTATATCACATTGGTTAACAATTCAATACTTATTAACTAGATATATGTGCTTTATATATTTCAACACAAGCTCTAAGCACAAAAAAATAACTCTCTCAAAATGACCACTCATGCTGGTCACATAAAGTCAAAATATAGTCAAGATATTTTGACTCTCCATATATGATCAAGGGAAAAATATGATAAAAAATTCCTTATAATAATATTTATATAATTATAAAACATCTCCATAATCATTTTATTCCCTAACTCTGCCCAAAACATCTTCAACTTACCTCTGAAAGATGGTCACTCAAACTGCCAGTGTATTCAATAAATATAGTCAACTTAAAATCCTTTGTTCATACTGAATATGGATTGGTAAAAATTAAAAAATCCACAAAATGGTCCTCATGGAGTATAAAACACTCTCCAATAGTTATTTCATCTTCAAAAACCAAGACACTATAAAAAAAACTCAATTATCCTTCTCTGGTCACTTACAAAACATGGTCAAACATATAGTAAAATTTGGAGCTTAATATATTTGACTATAGAGACATTAAAATATATAATCAAATGATTTATATGTGCATTTAAGTTCTCTTTAACTTTGATTTTTACACCACCATGAAATTCATCCTGGATCAAAAGATATAGCTAAAAAACTATAGACTAGTTTTCCTTCATTAATTTGAATATTCAAATTCCAATGGTCACTATGGAAATACTTAACATCAAAAACTTTGTCAACATCTCATGCTCCCTAGAAACTTTGAAAAAATATGCACCATTTATTTCCTCAGAAGTCTCCTGATTTTAACCTATAATCACTCACCATTGATCTTAGATTTGTGCTTTCATGATCATGCCACTTGGCAACTCTGCATGCCTTTTGTGCATCCTATACTATTCAACCAATGTGGTTGAACCACTTGGAATTTATACATGAAATTTGAGCATCATTTGACATATTTTATTAATTCATGCTATTTATCTCTAGCTACATGATCATATGGTCATCATTAATCAAATATGATATATTTCATGCTCGTTGTAGATCTTCATCATCTGATTAAATACTCACCATTAGATTTTTCTAGAATATTTGACCCTAAACTTCAACATAGTTAAAATTTAAGGTCTCTGGTCCATCACACTTAGCTATAAAAACTTTGAAGGTTTACATCTTGAATTGGAAAACACTTCAAGACTCAAAATCATCAGAGTACCTTCTTGTTACTATAAGCATCTCCATGAAACACTTTGACCAATGTTAAATTTATTATTACCTACACAAAATACACAAAATTGATGGATCAATTAGATATATATGACATTTAATGAAGGTTTGGCTTCTCTTAAGCTAAAATATGCATGTCCCTATTTCTAAATGATCCAATGACACACTTGAACTTCACCAAGACATATATGAATGCCTCACAACTTCTTCTTTGTCCTTAAAAACCTACACATGTGCCATATCTATCCAATTCTATCAAACACAACTTATTTTTCATTAATTTACTAGTACCACATGCTCTCTTTGACATCAATGACAATCTAAGACATCAATGACCATGCTGAACAAGACCTAGTTAGGAGAGAGAAATAGATGAAAAGGGCACTTACACTCACTCTCAAGACTTGAAATTTGGCATGGAGATGTAAATATATATTGGGTCCTAAAATATAACTTTAATTTATTAGTACCATACATAAAATTATACACACAAAGAGGTTTACATGGTTTTATGGCTACAAGGAATGAAGCCAAAATAGATATTTTAGTACAGAATGAGTTCCTAGGGTTGGTTTGAAAATTCCAAATGAATTTTTGTAGGTATAATATGATGTTAATAGATCCTCCATAGAGATATAATGAATTGGATAATATGAATTTAAGTTTTGACACTTGTAATAAAGATTGGCCTAGTGAGATGAAGAGATTTCTAGACACTTAGTAAGAGAATGAAGTGATGTTTCAAAAGAACCTAAAGATATCAGTTGAGTGGTGTCAAGATTAGAGAAAAGGTGTAACTCAATATGATATAACCATCAAGAAGGCCACTTATCATTCCAAAAATCAAGGAAAAGGGTAGTTTTGGAGAGTTATTCAAGGTGGCAAGCAAAATTTGAAACTTCCACGCCACTTGGAGTAGAGGAGCATATTTAGAATACTAACACTTATCTTTGAGGGACTAATGGGGAAATTTCAAATTTTTTTATTATAAATCCTTTGTGATACTTCTCTCTCTCTCTCTCTCTCTCTCTCTCTCTCTCTCTCCCCTCTCCCCTTTTCTCCTTCTTCTCTCACTTTATCTATATATTAGGTCTTAATTGGCTAAGTTTGTATCTTCCACCTAGGTATGGTGAATCCCTACCCATTTTTAGCCTTTGATAAATGAATAATAACCTATTTTTACCTTTTATATAGACTAATTTCAATATTCATACTTCATTAGTTGATTTTTATAAGTGATAGTCTTGATTCCTTGGCATGCTTGTCATTGTTTAGCATTCATGTTTAGTTTGGAATCCTTTTTGAAGTTTTATTAAAGTGTTTAAATAGAGTGTGGGGGTTTAATGAGTTGTATTATATTAGTGTCATGTCATGACCTCTTGACTAGTCTTCCCATCTCAAGCTTACTTCATAAACCTTCATGAGAAACATTGATGTAAAGAGGTAGGTTTGGATTAGTTTCATTTGTAGGCTATTCTCTTGTTTTAAGTGCAATTTTAGATAGTTGGTAGTGATTGGATATATTTGATGCATCACATCCATTACAGTAGGTTTCTCTCCATTTTCTTAGTAAGTAGTATATTAGTGTTTGAGCCTAGGTGATTCACTAAGGGGAGTTATCCCTTTAACCTAGAGATTCACCTATTTAATAGGGTTCCTACAACCTTGAGGTGTTTCCATGTTAAATCAAATTTGGAAGGCTTGAATTACCTTCCAAAGGGTGAAAATTTTATCAATAACATGAACCATCCCTTTCATCTATGAGATCACCAATTTTCCTCTTCTATAAATACCATGGTAACAAAATTATTGATTTTGAAGTAGATGTGGAATATTATGGCCCTTTATCTATGTTACCTGATGATGAAGCCATCCTTGAATTAATCCATGCCTGAGAACCTCATCTACCTCAAAAACATCACAAACTTGGGAATTTTAAGATAAATATCCCTCACTTTAATAAATTCATCACTAACATTGATTCTATAATAAATCACATTTCCTCTTTTCCTAACACACCATATCATTTCAAGATGGAAATGCTATGTTTATCAAAGAAACTACAAAAAATGAATATAGCACCCCTTCATGCCCTTGGCCTATAATAGTCTCTACAGAACTCACACCAACTAAACATGATAACTTTAGTTTATTATTAGATAAATATCATGAGAATTTCACTTGGTCATATGAGGACATGTCTGACATTGATCTTAGTATCGTGGTACAAAACATCATCACATATCTTGATGCCAAGCCCATTTGGAAAAAATAATAGAAATTTCCCCCAAAGTTTTCAAATTATTGCATAAATAAATCATTAAAATTTTATATGCCAAATTTATCAAACCCATAGACTATTCCACATGGGTATCCAAAATTGTCCCTTTTCACAAAAAAATCACCATGGCAATTTGTATTTTCCATCGATTTATCTAACCTCAATATTTCTTGTCCCAAGGAAAAATTTCCACTACCTTCAATAGATTATGTCATATATTACACTAATGGATAATAAATTTTATCCCTCATGGATGGTTTTTCAAGATATAATCAAATTCATATCACCCCGAAAGATCAACATAAGACAACTTTCACCATGGAATATGACACCTATTGCTAAGTTAAAATGACCTTCAGCCTTAAAAATGATAGAGCTACATATTAAATGTCTATAACCCACATTTTTCACAATCCTATCCATAATATTATGGAAACCTATGTGGATGACCTTATCACTAAATTTAAAAGCTAAAAAACTAATCTTTTTGATTTTCCTATCATTTTTGATTGACTTATGAAATATAAAGTTAGACTAAACCCCTATGAATGTGTCTTTGGCATCATATCTAGTAAATTTTTAGGGTTCTTAGTCTCTATTTTAAGTATTGATGTTGAAGATTAATTCTATTTTCAACATGCTTAATCCTTATTCCATTCCATACATTCATACTTACCTTGAAAAGATTTGGGAAATACGATGATTTGTACCCAAAATGGTTTATAATATTTATTCCATTAATTCACTTCTTGAAAAAGGTAATGATATGGAATAGACATATCCTTGTCAAAAAACATTTGAAAATATGAAATAATCATTACTCCATCTTCCCACCCTTTGTGAACCCTCCAATGACTATCCTTTAATTTTGTACACTTCTTCCATACCCGTATCAGTTGGGGTAATGCTTGCCCAAAAAGATGATATCATAAGAGATTATGACATCTATTATATTAGTCAAAGTATCATTGATTATAAAAAATGTAATACCAAAGTATAATGTGATGGCTTCAATATTTATTTTTCAACTAAAAAGCTTTGTCATTACATGTTTTATCAAACAACTTATGTCATAGTTCATTCTGACCCACTTTGTCACTTTTAATCTAAAGCTTTTCTCCATGGAGACAAAATTGGAAAGTGTATGGTTATTTTAATGGAATTTGATCTTCACATTATCATGCAAAAATCTATCATCTTCACATTATCATGCCAAAATCTATCAAAGGCCAAGTCATTTTTGACCAACACACAACAACGCCCATACTGATTACCTTCAAGTAGTCTCCCCAATGATAAAATCTTCTATATTGAAGGTCTTAATCAGTATATATTTTTTAAAGATTACTTAAATAACTTCATTGTTGATTTATAAAAAAGTAATCAATAATGTTCCTCCATCATTATCAATACTACTAAATCTAAAGTAGTCATCGAATAACTTCTCATAATCAACATCAATTTACATGAAGAAACTTGGACCCTTCATTTTGATGGTGCCAAATGTCTCTAAGGAGTTGGGGTAGGTTATATACTCATTAGTCCTCATAGTAAAATTATACCTTTGGAATTTCAAATTAATTTTTATGTCACTAATAACATGGTGGAATATAAAACATTAATCCTAAGCATGATATCAATAGTTGACATAGAAACTAGATATCTACACACTTTGGGTGACTCCCAACTCATCTGTCGATAGGTTAATTGTGATTATTAATGTAAAAGCAAAAATATTATTGATTATCATCTAATGGAAACTACCCTTGATAAATAATTTTCTTCTTTTACCTTCGAGCCCATCCCTAGAGATCAAAATTCCATCACTAACTCAATTGCTTCTTCAACATCCTTATTTCATCCACACCAAGTTCTCACTAATTGTAGATTTATTATTCAAATAAGAAATTACCCATCTTCCATCTAATCATAAGATTCACTTATCTATCACATTGAGGCTATCACCATTTTATCGATCCCATGGTATAAATACTTTATCCAATTATTTGAGAATCAAAATTATCCTCTAAACATGGATTCCTATGAAAATACTTGAATTCACAAACAAGATTTAAAATATGTATTTTGAAATAACATCCTTTATTATCATAACACTAAAGGTACCCTAATCTTATATGTAATGAAAGAAGAAGTTCCCCTATCCTTGAACAATCACATAGGGGAATTTATGGTGGTCACTCTAGTGGACATGTTACATCATGCAAATGCCTACATATGGGATACTTCTGGCCTATTATTGAAATATATGCTATCAAATTCACTAAAAAGTGTAGTCCTTGCCAACTTCATGATGATCTAATCCATTCACCAGCAGTTGAGCTCCAAAAAGTGGAATCTCCTTGGCCATTATCCATGTGGGGACTATATATCAGAGGTGAACTACCTAGATCATAGGATGGGCATGTCTTTATCATCACAGCTACCAAATATTTTACCAAATGGGTAGAAGTTATACCTCTCATTAATGTCATGGGAACCACCATTTATAAATTCATCCTTAATCAAATCATTTGTCTCTTTGGAATTAACCATAATATCATTTCAAATAATGGTGGTAATTTAAAAAATAAATATGTAAAACAACTCTATTCTAAATTCAAATTATCTCATAAATTTCCCACACCCTATCATCTGCAATGTAATGGACAAGCTAAGGTCATTATCAAAATTATCAATAAAATCATCTAAAATAAAATCTATGAAACTCACATAGATTTACATATTCATTTATATCCTGCTCTTTAGGCCTATCACACTAACATACACAATTCCACTAGGGCAACACCATTTTCGATAGTCTATGGTTCTAAATCTATCATCCCATTAAAATTCCCTCTCTCTGTATATGTCTTCATGGTATCATAATCGATGAGTAATTATGTGAATTTATCCTTCATACTCTTGATCTTCTTGATGAACACCATCTCACCACTTTACAACATAATTTCTAATACAAGGCTCGTATCACTAAACAACATAACAAAAAGGTTAAACTCTGCAATTTTAGTATTGGTGATCTAGTACTTAAACTAGACTATACCCATGACAAAGAAGGAAAATATGCCCAAAAATGGTGGAGCCCTTATTTAGTAAACTGCATACTCGGTCTTAGTATCTATCACCTCCAAACTAATGAAGGTCATGTTTTTAAAGAGCCCACCAATGCACATTTAAAAAAAAAATCTTTTCTTAGATCTTTTACTTCTTATCATGCTTTCTATATACTATCCTAATAATAATTTTTGTAGGATATATACATGGGTCTCACCCTTTGTGATAGTTTCTCTTTCCACAAACCTTAATTTCTTCTCTTGGTCCTTTAGTTTCTTTCTTCTCATGACTTGCATTGTAAACCATGGATATGACTTGATCTTCCTCATGAATTTATTTTATATTATTATTTCATTACTTTCCAATGATTTTTTCATCCTTTTGGGTTTTTCTTTTTTGAGTTTTAGTGTAAGACCATGGATAAGACCAGGCCTTTCTCATAAATACCATCTTTATCATTTTAATTTTCACATGATTTGTTCACCCTCTCAGGTTTCTATTTTATGAGTTATAGTGTAAGACAATAGATAGGACCATGCCTTCCTCATAATATTACCAAATTTAATGCATTCAATGATTCCTTTTCTAGAATGTCAAGAAATGGTTACAAGTTTATGATCCCCTGTTCTCACTTTGATTTTTGTTTCTTGTGTAGATAAAACCTACACAATAAACTATGTTAGAATGTTTCCCTACAATTTCATTTATTCTTATAATAAGGAATCATACTTACCTATCATTGTATCCATTTTCACCTTTCTCACTTTTTTTTGTGATTTAAAGTAATTCAAATTGTTCCATGTTTCATTCCTATTTATTTCCTTTCCTTTCATTTCACTTTGGATAAAACAAGGTCGAAGTCAAGATATCAATTTTATTTCACCTAAATTAACAAGACTCTTAGACACCATATTATCTAAGTTATCTTTCATAGCAACCAAGTCCAAAGTTTTTAAATGATAGTCATATTTATCATTCATGTTTGGTTCTCTGAATTCGTATGGAGGAGGAATGGAAAAAGCCATTAAAAGTTAAAATATAAATCATTTGAAATAAAAGGAAAGAATAAAAAGGAAACATACATAAGTCAAAAGTCAAATTCACACCTAAAAAAATTATTCATAGCACATATCTTATCCCTAATAAAATCCCAAACTCCATAGTTGGCCTCAGGATAGAGTTAAGGTCCATTGGTGTGTGGCAGATTAGGATAGGAGAATTTGAAATAGCCTATGGTGCTACCTACTTTCACACATAAGTGACAAATCTTCATAGTATATCAATGAATATATAAGGGGTCTTGAGGAATGGGGAACATGTCATGGGAAAGTAGGTCAATTTTACTTTTCATGGGATGATATTCATACTTTATTTTTGGACCCAAGATTTGTGTGGTTATAAAAATTTCTTCAAAGTCCTTAATGTTGGAAGTCATCTTGTTTTGAAAACCCTAATTTAAGTGTCTTGACTTCAATAAAGAATTTCTCTACTTTGATTTTATTTCATTTCCCCTCCACCCATTTCATTTTCCCCCTTCATATGAAAGTTTTATTCTAATTCTATTTTCCCACTTCTATATTCTCTCTTATTCACATCATAAAAACATTTTATCACTACTTTATTTCAATTTTATCTATCTTAAGAACAAAATAGTATGCTTGAGAAACTATGGATTATCTTTCTTTACATCAATGCTTTACATTTATAGGATTACCTTAGTTCCTTTTAACATCTTCCATGGTTGTAATTCATTTTTTTAAACAAATACATCCATTTCTATTTTCAAATAATTTTTCTATTATTGAGTGAGGTTGGCTTGATACTTCTCCCTCACCAATGTTGTTTTTTCTTTTGTGTACTTTTTCATTGATGATTGAGTAAGGATTATTACAACTCACTCATAAATGTTATTTTACCATTTTATTTCCCATATTTTTTATGTAAGTATTATTATTTCTTTCATGTTGATGTTTAATTACCATTTTTGACATGTATTCTTGGTTTTACCTTATTAGTTACGGTTTACTTGTTTGAGTTTTTTGATTACCTAATTTACTCTAAAAATTTGACTTGGTCATTTGGTCCTAACTTAGCATTTGTCACCCCAGCTTACCAAATTTACAAGTATGTCTCACCTACACTTCATCAATTATCTTGGCTTTCCTACATTTGTTTATTTTTGCTCTTTAGTTTTGTATCCTTGGGTTTGTCTAAAGCAGTCTCTACACCCTCCATGATCAAAACTACAAACATAATAGATAACCATATAGAGATAAAGGTAAGTCAAGGTATGCATACATTACTTTTAATTTTAGTCATTTAATTTCAATTAATTTATGCTTTAAAATATTATAATTTATTTAAGTTTAGTATTGTGTGTTGTTGTGTTCTTTCCTTGAAGCACCATCTCCTATTGCACTTGAGTGAAACATGATGATATTTAAGTGGGGCATGTGTATACACATAATATTTTTAAACTTTATTAATTAATGATGCTTTATCTCTTTTAATAACATGTCAAGTCTCAATCTCTTTGTGTGTATGCCTTAAAAGGTGCACTGGGAAAGGGGTGGGTAGACCATTGGTGCTTCACAGGATTATTGTCCCCATACCACCACTTTATATCAATCCATCTCATATATAATTCCCTAAGACTTATCTCCTCTCTTGCACACTTCTCAAATAATTCACCACATTCATTAACCCCTTCCTAAGCCTAAAACCCTTTTTGATAGTTTATGTTACACTGTTAGCCCCATCGACATTGTATTCAAATGTAGATTGAGACCTAACTTATTTTTAACAATTAAAAATATAGAGTTGATTGGGATGACCCTATCAACTAAAATTTTATAAAGGTTTCGGGTTAGATTCAACTATATATACACATTAAATTCACCATTTCTTATATAAAAAGAGTTAATTATTTATTTACACTTCTTTACAATTCACTTTTCCACCATTATACTTGAGGAGTTATTACTTAGGGTTTATACTTAGATAAGAATCTTGTCTTATGGAAAAGTATTGGATTATTTGGATTTTATTAGTGATCCTTACAAACCACAATAACCTCTTGTTAATCACCTTTAGCCAATGGATATATTGAGTCTCAACGGGTTTATCCTCAAGGTAAGTATCTCTAACTTTACTCCTCTATTTCAGTATATAAAAGTAACATAAGTAATGGCTTTTGAATATATTACTCTCTCCATATATTACGGTCTTACCTATACATATTTTAATTATTATTCTACTATGTATGTTTACTTTTTATGTTTATCACCCCTAATTTTTGCCACAAGCTTTGGTGAGCACTAGATTAGATTTTTTTTTACTTGTTATTTACTTTGTAAATATGAAAACATAAGACCTATCTAGGTTTATTGCATGGTGTTTTTTTGACTAAAGGATTTGGAACCCTCTCTAGTGATATTATTATGGTAAGATATCCCTTGGTTAGGTCTAATGGATCCATTTTGGTCATGACACCAAATATCTAATGTATCAACAATCATAAGTGTAAGTAGGATTTATCTTTTGTGAGATAAGATTGATTAATAGATTAGTTTCATTTCCATTTAAATAAATACATAAGGGGGTCACTAAAAAAGGGAAAACCAAGCCTAGAAACCAAGATGGGGAATGATGATAGGAATGATGAAAGGATGTGGGTGATGCTCAAAATAAATGAGTGATGATGAGGAATAGACTAGGGATATACAAGGACCATAATGTGAGGGAGTTAGATATCTAATTCCCTAAGTACTGCATGGATAATATGACAAGTTACTTCAATACCATGTTACAAGACATATTCAACTCTATTATGAAGGTCTTAATAGGAAGAAATGATGGACCAAGTAGGAAATATAGGGATAAGGGACATATGGACATGATAACAAATGAGGTGAGGACTAGTTAGGAACTGAATGTAGACAAGGTTGATAAGGGATGTTAATATATGATTATTGGGATTAATTGGACGTTTATCCCCAAGTTTTGAGGTAATTTTGGATAATAGATGAATTTAACATGATGTTGGAGACAAATTTTCATCATGGTACTTTTCCAAGGTGCCCAAAAATTGGTTTTGACCATTAGATGAATTTTTTTAAAGATTTTTTTAATTAATGTTATCTCAATTTATTTGAGGTGTGTAAGATGCAATGATGTTAACATTTTTATTAGATTTATCCAAAATCTATTCTATGTATATGTGTATTTAGGAGCATTCTAATGATGATGGGTTTATTAATGTCATGGTGACCTTTATTGATTCTTGATTTAACATCATTTAGACATCTCAACTAGGTGCCTTCATAACCCCTATGAGAGATAAGGCTACCTAGGAATGTGATGGATGATATGGATGTGACTGAGTCTTAATGGTGGTGGTGTATAGGACTTGATTGGATGATATGATTGTGATTATTGATGTGAATTTTAGGAGACTAGAAATTGGGTTTAATAGTCACACACACTTTTGGATATGTTGGATGTGTTTTTAGAGATATTAAAGGATCCAAGACACCTTGACTATTATGCTCTTTGACCATATTATTTATAATATTTTTAGCCATATAGCTTTTGACACTGACTTGTTGATTTGATGATTTTTAATTTTAACTTCCCCTTGGTGCTTGATACTAGGCTTCCCTAGGGTTATTTTACTTTAGACTTGTATGATGATTTTTTTGACTTTGGCACTCCTGTAGTGCCTTAGGGAGGTTTTCACTAGGGGAAGATTTTGATTTTTGACTTGGCTAATGTATTGACTTATCTTCACTTTGATTAATTACTAGATCAAGGTTGATTATACGATTATTTGACTTGATCATTTGATTCTCATATTGGACCCTTATATATTTTACACATGATATTATATGCTGAGCAAAATCCAACATTATGGGTTTCTAGTTGTTCCCACAGAAGGGTGTAATGAATTTTTTATTGATGGGGTGAAATAGATCAATTATATATGATGGTGAGGGCATGGATGAGTGATGTCAATGAGTGGAGAATGGGTATCAGTATCCCTAAAGAGGGTATTAGGAGACTCAAGTTTGACATCAGAGAGAAACTCTTCTAGATTAGCGAAGGGATCCCTAAGGTCCTCTATAGATCACACATATGAATCTATATCTTATTAATTTTGATGATCAACAATTTACAAGACATTTATAAACTTTTTTATGACTTCATCATCTTGACACTGATCAAGAGACATGCCTTGTTTATCATTAATAAATGATTAGATGAATCCTTAAATAGGTAGGTATTAGCATGATCCAAAACATTAATAAATTATGATAATTATGACATGAAATATAATGTAAGATATGATCTAGATATTGATGTTATCATTAATGTCAATTATAATATGGACATTACTGAGGATATGATGTTGTTAATAGATGATGTATTTATTGTGGCCACAAGGAGGGCCTATTGAATTGCATGGTTATCTGTAAGTAGCTTCTTCACTTTTTTCTTAGTGATGGAGGCTTTAATATGAAGAGTATTTTTAAAATAAGGGCCCAAATATGATATATGGAAGATTGACAATATGTGGTTAATGGGTTTGGTAAGGATGGATTTATTAAAGAGTGGTTTGTCAAAAATGGGTGGACTATTGAAGATGAGCTCAGTGTTTTGGTCCTGGTTTGGATGTGAAATGAATTGATCATGATCAAGAAGTGAATCTTGGCATCTCTTATTGGTTTAACATTGGACAAGGAAACATATGACTCATTCTCAAATTCTATGTCACCATAGTCAATGAAATCTTGGATAATGTTTTGGAAATTTAGGCATTGATGAGTAGAATGACCCTGAGTTTGATGAAATTGAAAGTAATTGTTTATTTAGACAAAGAGGGATTGGGATTGGTTGGATTAAGATGAATTTTGGGTGGATAAATGATCATATTAGTAACAACTAATTAATGGAAAATGGCTTCCAATGATATAGGGAGAAGAGTATATTGTCACTTTTCATGACTTGGGTTATATATGAAAGCAATTTACTCTAGATCATATATTTCCATGAAGTGATGTAATACCAAGATATAAAGGAATTATTTTATTATAGGTATCTTAGAAGATGAATGGGTATTAAACAAGGTTGATAGGAGAGAATTATCTTTACTAGTATGAGTGGGGGTATATGGCTGGCTATGACTTATAGACATAAGATTTAAATGAGATGGGTTGGGATGAGGCTTAAATGTAGAATAATGTGGATGAGTATAGACTATAGGAAATTTTATATAAATGGGATCAAATCATGCAGGGAGGTGAGCATCCATTTATAGGACCCACAAAAGTATTTCATCCTTATTGGCAAAGAGATGTTTTTCAAACATGACATCCAAATCAATTTGGGAATTCATAGCTTGATTTTAAGTTTGAATTGGTGATGTGATACATATGGTGATATGTGATATGAGACATTTGATAAGATATGATAAAATTGAGCTAATCAAGTTAAGAAAAGAGCTAGTTAAATGAATTTTGAAGACTTTTTTGATGGTTGATGATGATGGGCTAAAACAACACCCTAATGTTAAATGTGGGGATAGGTTTGACTATCCAAAGAGATAATATTAGGTTGTGAATGAAATTCAATGGGGTTTTAAATTAATATGGTATTTTAGACTATCTCAAGACTAAGATTATTTGTTCAAGTTGGATTGGATGACTTGGCTGAGGGAATTTGACTAGGTGAATGATAAAAAAGAATTGATTGGATGAATGATATCAAAAATGACTAGGTATAGATGCAAGCTAACATAATATGGTGACCCTTATAGGATTATTTCCAATGTAAATTAAAGTGGGTGTATGATTATATACATTGACATAATTAGGGGTGTTTAGTTTATGAGTAGGGATGGACAAGCTTAGGTTTTTGGCTATGTGATTAAGTTAGACTTAGGTAAATGAAATATTTGAGGTAATGGGGTTAGAATAAGTGACCCAAAAGGAATGTTAAAACATGGGAGGTTAGGTGGATTATATGAAGGAATACATAGGCTTGGATATGATGTAGGTGGGATATAAGATGTTTGGACTTTGATGAGGGTTGATTTCTGACTAGGTATGAATCAAATGTTGACAAGGTGTTCGTATTTGAGTAAAATTAAAAATAGGAGGGTGTGGTACCCTAAGGTTGATGTGATCACAACTAGGTTTTATTTTTGATTAGGAGGTGTGATTAGGATAAGGGGAAGACAACATGATAAGGGTAAAACAAAGACAAGAGATGATGATTATGAATATGATTAATACTAGGTAATGAATGATATGTATATGATATGGGTGGTGAAGGTGATGATATGGTTATTAATTAGACAATTATTTTATCCTAAGGCCTACTAGGTTTTCTTGGTAAAGGCTAGAGGGTTCAAAAATAACATTGGTCATTAACAACACTCCGATAATCACAAAAAATAACAAACCCATCTTTAGTACACTAACATAGGAGTGAAACTTTAAAACCAACCAACCTTACAACTACATGGTGAGAGGAAAAGTTTAAAGATTAATTAATTAATTAATTCAAAACTAAGGTGGTCTCCCACCCTCTCTTACCATCTTTACCTAGTGTGAAATATCAAGGGATGTTGTTTTCATAGTAGCAATTCCCTGTTATGGCCAAAGGTCCTAAGCTAGGTTTAGACAGGATCACTAGGGTAGTCCTCAATATACACAAGGTATAGTGGGGGTCAAATCCATATAGGGTGTTTTCTAATTATTTATGTTAGATAATTAACTCCTCACTTCATAGGATCTTATATGGGTTATCTTGCTTAGCCTAACAATAACTATACATGATATTTATACTCTACTAAAACATGGAGTGTGGTATAATGCAAGGTGATGAAATCCATGTCACCAACCCCTAATGACCATGAAAAGTGCATGGGGATAAATTATAGGTCACATTACCCCTAAATATAAAAATGGGAAGGTTTGTTAGTTTTTTTAATCCACTAGGGATCATAGCCAAGGATGCAAAGAGGAAAGCATACAAAGCCTTAACCTTTGGGAAAAAAATTGTAACCAAAGATTTATTTAACCTATTTTTTTTAATGTTTTGATAAGAAACAAAAAAAAGGATAAAGATGATTCAAAAATAATTTTTTATCTAAGTCTTAGACTGATCAACCTACAAAACAAAATATTAGTAGTTTGGTTAAATTAGCTTCTTCAATTGATTGAACATGAGAAAGTGTTCTAGATTGCATCTACAGTAGCAAGAAGGTCTTAGAAAGGTATGGTACCTAGTAGGTCTATTTAATGGCCTAGATTTGTGAGCATGAATATGGATTGTAAAGGCATGATGATGGTGATAAAGATGTGAATAATCTTAGACAAATACTTAGTAGTTAGTAGCTAGAGTTAAAAAACTTGAAGGGAAACCTACAAGATAAGATGTTAGACAAAGACAATATTAAAAAAATTGACCTAAAAAATAATTGGTTAGTTTAAATCATGAAAATGGATGAGTATCAATAATATTACTAGTAACTAAATTTATAACATGTCACACTAGAAGTACTAAACAAGGGTTCAGGGTATGGGGGTTTGGGGGTAGTAGCCCCCAGTGGGATGAAGGGGAAGCATCCCTTTTAAGGTCCGATGGAAGTGATCATGATGATAAGCATAATTTAAAGCTTGTAGAGCCATTGGAATTACTCAACATTCACCAAATTTCACAAAAAGGTCATCCTCTTTTGTAAAATAATGCACTCAAAAATGAAGAATTTGTAGGCCAAGTAATGGGTTAGTAACTTAAACTAGAAAAATTGATGGTTAAGACCTACAATGAAGGTGTTAGATTAAGAAAAAAAATTCAAAAAAAGTTATTTTTATTTAGGCCAAAACCATTTATATACACTAAAAATCCATTAAATACATTAGTATTATAGTGTTTCGATGAATGGACACATATTGGGAACATATTGGCACATCTGAAGAGTGGTGTTTATATGACTAGACACATTATTATTATTTAACATGTTCCTTAGAGGTCCATCACCACCACCACCACCACCATCATCATACATGATCTTCATCTCCTTCATCATCATCCTCACCATCTTAAATATCATCCTAATTTATCCTTATTCATCCCTAATCTACCAGTCTACGTTATTAATCATACCTAGTCTTTCTATATCTACCCCTAATAATCTTTAATCCTCCCCTATCTATCCCTAATACTACTTGATATACTCGTATCCATACCCAATCAACCTTAATCCTCCATAATACACTCATCATCATCCCTAATTTCCCCTAATCCTTTTGTATCTACCCCTAACCCTATTTTATATATATATATATATATATATATATATATATATACACATATACATAATCCTTCCTAATCCACTTTTATCCATCCCTAATCCTTCTGTATCCATCCTCAATTTTATCATCTCTATTCCTAATCCTCTATAATCCACTTGCCTCCATCCCTAATCATCCATAATCCTCTAGTATCCATACCTAATCCTCCCTAATACATTTATCTCAATCCCTAACTATTCATAATCCAGATGTATCCATCCCCATTGATCCCTAAACATTGTTTTGAATCCCTCCAACCTAGTCTTTTTCCATCCCCATCACTAGAGTGGTTGTTCCATTTATTGGTACCCTTTCAAAATAAAATTCAAAAATCCTAAAAAATCCAAAACAAATCATCATAAAATCTAAAAAAAATATACAAAAATACAAAAATCCAAAAAAGAATCATAGTCTAAAATCCAAAAAAATCTAAAAATCTAAAAGAAAAATCATAAAATTTGATAAATCCAAGAAAAATCATAAAATACAAAAAACTGAAGAATCTAAAATAAATCATAAAATTTCAAAAACCCAAAAACAATATAAAATCTAGAAACAAGAATCAACGAAATCAAAAGAAACATAAAGTATCTACATTTTTTTTGTGTTTTTTTATTTGTTTGCTAGTTTGTTTATGTGTTTTATTATTTATTATGTTGTGTAAGTACTTTGTCATATGGAAATGGTGACATCATGGTTTTTCATATCATGGTGCATCATGTTGTGTGATATATTGAAAATAAGGTTGCTCAAATAATCAAAATTCATGCAAGTTTGGCAGTAAGTTCTCATCACCACATCAACCCCACTTTTCTAAATACACATTTATTCTAATTAAAAATATATATCTAACTACTATTTATCATGGCCTATATGTGTAGACATCACATGGGTCTTATATTCAAAATAATCCATATCCCACAATCCAATCCAATCTAATTTGATTATAGCATGAGTATCAATTGATTACCACTAGGGGCATCCTCGTGTGCCCATTTTTTTTGGATCCTTTATTCTTTCAAATGTTTTTCCTCTATCATACAATAATTCATAAAAAAATCTTTACATCATCAATTTGTGTAATTATTTTACTCTATAAGTTATGATTACATATATTAGACAATCAATCAATTATCCATCCATCCAATCAAAGCATGAAAATTTATCAGGGTATATCATTTCAAAGTCTGCTCCCTTGTATATATCATTTATCATATAAAATCAAATCTCATATATTTATCATCAAGATATATAAGTCCCAATAACCTCCCTTGAATATATATTTTCTTCGGGTAAATCATGTAAATCAACATAATTAAAGCATGCAAACCTTTGTTCAAGTGAGTCACTCATAACTATCCATATTATCTTATATCCATATACATATACATCATTATCTTACACACTCATCATATGCTACTATGAACCAACCCCTATTTATACATACCCCATCATATTAAGCTTCATTATTCCATGATAACAACTCTTTTAACATTTAGAGAGCCCATCTGCATCTTTTCATCCTTGTATTCCCTCTTGAGGGGGCATCTTCCCTATCCATTTGTCATACTACCACATTACTTAGGGTATTATCGTATGCCCATTTTTTTAATGATATATTCATTATTTTAAATTTCATTACTCCACTCAACCTCTTCCCATCACAACCCATTTTCAAAGAGGGGAAAAATGTAGACACCTAAATTTAGACACCTTAGTGTCAATTTTAACCTATCTAGACACTAAAATATATGGGAGCACAATATAATTATCCAATACTAAATATATGCATGTATACTGTATATTTACAAGGGACACATGGTTTAAAGTTAAACTTTGATATATGCTTGTTTGTGCAATTAAATTTGTAATCATCATCATCATCATTTTAATTCTAACGATGCCTATCATCATTGGTCTTGCTTATTTAACCCACATCAAATGTATATATTCATTCATTTGGAATATATTTTGAGGTGAAATGATATTTATATGGGGTATGTTGAGGTGTGGGATAAAAACTCATTTGGATTATGCATTTTTCAAAATAAAAAAGGGACATCATCAATAAGGAAAGTATAAGATGGCCCTCATGTACAAATTTTAACCATATACATAATGTAGAGGGATTTTAATTCATATAATGTATCTAGGGTATACCAAATAATTGATTATAGCTAACTTAATTATATATTTATTGAAAATGTGTAGCTAGAGTATTAGGCCCAAAAATTATCTTCAATATAATTTCTCAAAGGGGGCTTTTTGGTTGAGTATCAAATCCTTTAATGAATATATCTAAAGATGTAAGGGACATACAATTTATTCATAGTGCAGTAGTGAATGTTACAATATGAATGGAATAAATGTAAGGTTAACTAGCTTGGGAAACCTCTAGGGAGTTGTAGTTACATATCCTGTATGCATGGAATTACAACTAATGTATTTCTCAGGCATGTGAGAATAATTTCAATAAAAAAATATTTTCCTTCTCTATGTATTAAATATAATCTAAATATATGGTATTCATCTAGTATTTGTTTTAGTAAAATAAGTAGACAAAATACTATAACAAATTATTAATATAAGAGGTATTAAAAATTAGTTCATTCCTATATGATCATCTTGATGCTTCCTTCTTTGAAATCCATGTAGGAGAATTTGAATATAAATACATCTCAAGTTTTAATTAGGAACCTAATAACACATAATATGGTATAGATAACACACAAAAACTAAAAATCACACGTAAAAATAATGAAAATAATCAAAGGAGGGTAGAAGGCGAAAAAAAGAGAAATGATGAAATCAACGAGCTATTGATTTCATATGGGATATAATCAAAGAGATATTAATTTATTATAGGATAAAATTGGTGGATTGTATATATGACCCAATAGAAGAAGGGGGAATATGAATATGTTAAATAGATACAAGGGATCAAAAGATAGACAAAACCAATAGGAGAGATAAAATAGAGGAAATGGTACACTTGACCAAACAAAAAAGAAGACATGAAGATGAAAGTACACAAAAATTACTAATAATACTGTAATCCAAACTAATGGAATATATACATTAAAGGATAGGGGGAGTGCTAAAATTTGGGGGAGGGTGGGGAGAAAAGTGTAATTTTTTATGTCCAAACATTAATTAAGTGTAAACATGTACATGGTTTTAAAATAATGCATACAATTTTTTAAATAAAGGCTTGAAAATACCAATAGTAAACTTTGTATGTGGTATAATGAGTATAGGGTATATTACATACATAGTTTTAGTACCTTATAAAAAAACCCATTTAAACCTTGATTTCATACAAATGTGATTTGCCATAAATTTTTAGAACGCGAGCATGACTTTTAGTACCATATAAAAAACCCCTTTTAAACCTTGATTTCATATAAATGTGATTTGCATCTTAAAACTCATGCTCACATTCCAAAAATTTGTGTTTCTCCCCCCAAAAAACTCTAATTAAATATATAAAAAACTTGTTGAGTGATAAAATCAACAATGCCATAAAAGAGGATAGGTAATTAGATTAATTTTATGCTAGTTATCACAAAATTTAGTAAATTTTTGGATTTGTATTTTTTTGTTAAAACCATTTATTTTTTAGTTTGCACATCCCAATAAAATTTTTCACATGAAAAAATATGGAATCAAAGATGAATATAAAAATCTACAAAACCCTCCTACAATTCCACAAAATACCCTAGGCAGTCATGAAGATTTGACCATACATTTAGTAAAGCATAAAATATAGATGGAGGAGATAACTAGAAAAATGATTAGCCCATGTTTGACCAAAACTCACTGTATGTATTTTAAAAATACATTAGTGTCATTACTAGGTGAAGTTGAATCGATAACATGCTAAATGGATATATATCTAGGTCCTACTATGCTAAGAAATTATTAGTGGTTGGTGTGAGAGGCAAAAATATATCAAAAGACAAGATTTGTGAAATACTCATTGATCCAAGGAATTAATTCCCCACCTATATTATCATGAAAATAGTTTCCAATCCATTAGAGCCACCATGATTTAATAAGATAAAATTTATGATGTTGATGGTTGATGTTCTTTGATTACCCGCATTGTAACAACGATGATGTTCCTTTGTATCTTTTGAGAAAAATATATTTTGAGTTTATCCTCAATTAAATTCTTAATTATTTTTTCAAAAGAAAAGGCTCTCCATATGATAGACCAGGTATGTGTCATGTGCCTTATTAGCTTTTAAGCTTATGTATCCAAAATCCACTTTAGCATAAGACAATCCCTTCTATAGTGAAGGATATTGTAGATATTTACAATTTGCATGTAATTAAGGTGCTTATTAACACCTTAATTTTTTATATGATTCAACTTTTCCACATCAATGTTGGTAAGGGTGCACATGTCAATATTTTAGCTAATGCTAATGTTTGACACATCATTACAGATATTGTGGTGATGTATGCACCAAAAATTTACAAGAGGAGGAGGATGTGAT